>JAWNKW010000145.1:580000-1947213 GCA_035041775.1 Chymomyza caudatula
TGGATTTATTCCATTTGCCATAGCTTTCAGGAAGATACGTATGACTTCAGCCGATCTAACAAGAGTTTTGGGCTGATAAATAGAACAAATGATGATGGATCATAGAAATACATGAGCAGTCTTAAAGGCTTCAAAATCAGCAGAATTTTGTGTTTTGATCATCAAATAGCAGCACTTTAAGCTGCAACAAGTTCGTTCAAACAGATCTATACGAAATCAGAAAAGATTTTTGTTCAGAGCGGTATAAAAGCTAAGCAGGAGCCACTGGATGAAAACGATATAAAAATCAAAGAGATCAGATGATTTCAATGGATCTTGATGCACTATTAAGTCTGTTAAAGATCATTCAATGATAATTGTCTTGCATACAGTTTTTAAGCGAACCGAATTCAACTTCAATGGAAAGACACCAGTTGATCTTTTTGACGTGGTTCCCAAAGCAGGAAGCTTTACCATCATAAGTGCAATATTCCGTCACTTTTGCACAGGAGTTTTTGAGATAAATCAGACGATCAATCTGCTCTTTTTTCAAGCTCAAATTTAAAGTTGATTTTAAATCGCTGGCGGAATTCGCTTCAAACATAAAATGCACATGGCTTTCTTTCTTAATGGCTAGGTTGTAAAAGTTTGTTTGTTAAACAGCCTTCTTCACGAAGGTGTTTCTTAAAGACCACTTTTCGAAAGACAAACGAATACACTTAATAAGTGGATTTTATTGAGCTGTTTAAACAATATTACGATCTATTCATGTTTCGTACTGTCTGAGAGGATAAGGATGTCGAAGTGTATTTGTGTACTATTAACTGTTTGTTTTTATAGTGTAATAAACATTATTAACGAGTCGATTGGTTTTGTCCAGATGCGGCACTGCTAGGTCCTAGCAGCACTTTCGCCTGTTGCCGTTTTTGTTGTTCATTATAGTAGTCGCACCCAGTCTCAATGATAACTGGCCCCATCAATATGAAGGAACATAAAAAGAATATCCACGATGCTCGGCATGAAAATTTGTAAATATTTGCTGTGCTATGCACCACAGCACCACCGAACATGAAAGCAAAGTCACGCACCGGTTTTGGGAACATTTCCTTCAAGCCCTGTAGGCGCTCCCCCAAAGTTTCATCAGGTTCCTAACGAGTTCGAAGACCATTAAGATTAGTTGTTTATAAACATATGTGTATGTGTTGTGTCTAATACTTACTTCATCGAAATTATCTTCCCCGGCATATGAGCGTTCCTCACTCTGCAAAGAATATTAAAAGACGATGTTACACAAATACCCATATGAAGACATTTTAATCTTGCTCTTGTTGAACGTTCTGTAATACTGCAACAAAATGTCTAGCTCTATGGAGCAGCTGTAATCAGCCAGCGACCCCACGTCACTATGCATTTCGATGAACTGAATATCAGGAGTCCATCCACCATCGCGTTATCGATATCGACTTAAGCGATATCGCATGTAAGACACAACCAATGGATAAGGAATGCAGTTGGCACGATTTTGTTGCAAAAAGAATCGATTTTATGTGTCACCGATAGCAGTTTGCGCCAAAAGATCAATTGTTGTGCCAAACAAGAGTACACACTCAAAAGACCAGTGATTCGCAATAAAGGTTATTAACTAAATTTTAATTATTATTAATAATTGCATATTTACCATTGGTAACGTCATGTTTGTGGTTGTATAACTATTAGTTACGCGAATGCTTGATAAATACATGATGTTTTGAGTATGCTACAAAATTTGGAGTATTTGTTATAGCAATATCGAATGGGTGTACTAAATTATAAGCAATAATGACAAGGCCTACTATAATTCTATTAGGCCCTTCGCCTACTCGATTCTGCCGGAAAACTATTGAAAAGTATAGTCAATTTGAATAGGCAGTATGTCCTATGAAAGTCCCACTGCGGAACTGCATGTACCGTGGAGTCGTGAAATTTGTAATGCCAAGTAAGGTTCTAATGGTAGGATTCGCCGATAACGTGGTAATCCTGGAGCTATACAAGTTGCAGTTGCAGCTGCAGCAATATATGCGGCAAGAGAACTAGCTGGCTACGTCGCACTTCAACTGGCAGATTACGGAAGCCGAGCTTAGCAAGTGAAGCAGATAAATATAACTTTTAAAGCAAAACAAGCCATATCGATGTGAACCATCATATTTCCCATGGCGTGATGAGCGATACGCGACAGTCCTGAAAATAAAATTTTTAAGCTTCATGGGGGATTAGAAGAAATGTACGTGAGCGAAGCCGTAGATATGGCATGAGTCCGACATTGGGCGCGGAACGAATGAGTACAGCATAAACCTTTGGCTTATTCGACGTCACGGCCAGTTTCTACTTTCATCTTACTCAAGTGCTCAGCGGCTGTGTTTTTCTTTTTTGTATAGTATATTTACACCAAGCCTGGCCAAAACCAAGACGTTTCCCTGCTGTGGATAGCCAGAAGACGCCGAACGTTGCTTTGCGTATGAAACTTAAGAGTTGAACGCGAGATGAACTGGATTGTGATAGCAGTTATCGCCAAGACTGTGATGTCAAGTATGAAGAAACCGAGCACATTAGAAAAGCATATCTTCTTGTTAACTGGCCATGACAACCCGCTACCGGGCTACGTCCTGCTGTAAAGAACTGCTCCAAGCGCCTCTACTTCGCGCAAGCCTTCTCCAATCGGTTAAGTATAGTCCGTATCTTTTGAAAAAGACCAGGTAGTGTGTTTACTGACTGATCATCACGATGTGAAAAAGGCGTAGCAGAGGCGCCTGGAGGAACGACCTATTATGGCCAGTCAAAGCGACTGCTATGAATTCGATCGTGTAACAACCACAGAAATCTTCAGAGATTTTGGGAACTATTAGTTTGGAAGTGGCTGCAAATATGTGCGTGATACAAAACTGTTTTCCGAAAAAACAAACGACTCAGCTACTAAACATTGCTTAGGGTTGCCAGCGTGTTAGAATAATTTCCTTCGATTTTAATTCTTAATTTGTTATATTTTGTTGGTAAACAACTAGACACGATTTTTTGACCGCCAAGTTTCCCTATTTTAATGGCAACTCTAGCGAGTGCACCAGGCCTACAATTACACTATACAACCAAAAAATAAAAATTTAAGTTCATTGCCCTGTAACTTACAAGCGAATCAAGTTAAACACAAACTGCCTAAAATACATGGATTTGATATTAAATAACCTTCAATTCGATCGGTAGTAAGGTTACCGAGTTTGAGATTTGCTGCCTTCGCAGCTCTCGAAATCTCGAATCTTTCAAATTAGCGATAACTCGAAGCCATCTTCTGTGGGGATTACGTTTCAGCTGTTTCTCTTATACAACACCAATGCTCATCAGTTTTACATACTTAACCTCTTGATTTATTTTTTTTTTGTTATTTTCGATGAGTAAGGTTGTCTCCACGCATGATTTTTTATCCTTAACATTTGTTATAACAACACATTCGTTCTCACTTATCTAGTACAGTAACTATAAAGACTGTCAATCGAAAAGTGAAGACAGGCTGTAACTGTTGCCATAATCGATACTCTAACCGATATACCATTCGTTTGGACTCACTGCTTCTTAACTGATATGTTTCTTTTCCTGACTCTCTGCATTTGAACCCCATGACAATTGGCATTGCTGTTGTTTCTGATTTTCCTTTCTGCATTTCCATTTAGCTACCTTTTTGTTGATTTTTATGCTGCAGTTCCTTTGTGGCGCTTCGCACAAGTCAATGGCTTCCCACTTATTAACTGTTAGTTTATATGGAGCAACTGGCACACGAGAAAGGATTATTATGCAGTTTGAAGAATTCGAATGCTCTGCTGCAACTGTACACAGAGAGAAAAAAGCCGATTATTCAAAAGAGAACGAAGATTTCTAAGAACAATTTGATCTAAAAATACTTGAAACAAAGAATGAAAACAGTTAATCGCAAAACGATTCTAAAGTGAACTTAAACCCAATGTACCTTTGAATCAACGGAAAGTTATTTTAACTTTTGCATTGCCGCGTGTATCCTCAAGTTATACACGAATAAAGTACACGGATGTTCTTTCTCTTTTCGCTTGCTTATAATTCAGTTTTGTTGTGAACTTCAATTTTGCTTTAGTCATTATCACTAATGTGTAGTAATAGAGCTTCGAGAGTGATTCACAATGCTAGTTTACCTTTGACGTCACTAGACGACAACACTTCACTGCGAAATTGAAAGTTGAAAATCATGAGAAACCGTGAATCTAGTTTTTCGGCAAATCCGTCCAAATAATGCAACTATTGAAAAAGTTTTTCTTGACTGGTCATAATAATCCATTACCGGCATACGGCGTTATGAAGGACGCTCCTCCAAGCGCCTCTGGTTCCCGCATGCTTTGTTCACTTCGTGGCGGCTCTCTACTCGGTTTTTCCAAAGTAGATATGGCCTACAACATCGTCGCCGTCCTTTAACAGCCGCATTGAAGAGCTCACTCCCATGAGTTTTTTAAGCACATTTAGAATTCAGCGGTGCCGCTTGATGTCAATTCGTTAAACTATAACTAAAATTCCAAAGATCTTATGGAGTACTTTCTGGTCAAACACTCCAAGCTGCATCGGAATGCGTCAGTACGCATTCTTTAGTACCCTAAACCAAAACGAGAAAAGACACCTTTATAAAGTGTTCGTTGCTCTTTTGCTCAATCGCATCGATTGGAGAGATTCTTCGTTGTAACGGCGGTGCCAAGGTAGATGAAATCCTTGACAACAACAATAGTTTTCAACAGCAATCAAACTCTACTAACCGCTGTCACATCCTGGTAGATGCTCCTTCAATAGCCGCAAAGGCACCATTAACTGCTCACCTAGCACGACCAATGGGATTAACATCATCTGTGTAGACAAACTTACTTATATAGAAGTGATTCGGTTCCAAAGCACTCCGCCTTTCCGCAACACATTCTGCTACACAAAGATGAACTGTCTGAAACTTTCATGGGTTACAAACAACTGTTCATAGGCTCAAAAAAAGTGAATTTTTCTCTTGTCTTAAGTTCTCTTTGTACAATCTGAAAGTTAAAATGGTCTCAGAAAGAGCATAAAACACTTAAAGTTAGTTTGGTTTGTTCTTAAAATGTGTTCTTGTTATAATCCCATTGAGCACAGAACCAACTGATTTGAGTTGTTGTTAATGTTTGTGCTCAATTTGAGCGCAAAGTTTTCGGTCTTTTCTCACTGTGTGTGTGTGTGTTTGTTTGTGTGTTTTGCGTTTTCAATTTGAAATTGCGAGCCGCATGATTTGGAAAGTCATTAGTGTGCCATCAAAAGCGCTGCAGCGGCAAGTCACAGGCCAAATGTTGCAACGACCAGTGTAAACAAAAGTCAACAAACAAGAGCAACAACTGCATCTCAACCATGAAATGAGCTACAAAGCTGAAGCTGGGACCAAGGCAAAAGCATTCAAATTTTCCAGCCATATATACAGAAGAGTTGCATGTATGTGCCTGACTCTAATTCGTTTCATTTGCTAAACTGCCATGATTTTTTATTGTTGAATTTTACCTAATTGAGTTTTGTACAATTTGGACAAGTCTCAATGGAGTCATTTTCATGCATTGCCATTCAAGTCAACGTGCTTTGTATGTGTTAGTACTTGGTTTTGTGTGATTGCATATTTGTGTACGTGTGTGTGTGAGTGGCGATTATAAAAAATTAAAGGCCACATTCGAAATTTCGTATGCGGTCGTGGTTTCCAAGTTTTGTGTTTCGGTTTATGAATTGGGCTCAGCCACAGAACAAGAAGTGCATCAAATGTCAAGGCAATTTTGATTGGAAGCTATAATTTTCAATGACATAATGTGCAATGCGCCAGATTTTTAAAACAGGCCGTAAATTGATATGCAAGCTGGGAGATTTTCCGGCAATCTGATGTTGTTGGTTGAAATTGTGACAGCTGAGCGAAAAAATGTCATTGAATAAACATTTTAATGACTTTTCCAAATTCATAAGTAATTCAGATTTTCCTTTTAATTTGGGTCAACTTGCAGTAGGCGAAATCTGTTTGAAAACCGCCCATGTTAAAGTAATTATTCGTTTTTATACTATTTTAAGGAGCTACAATAAAAAATTGATTTTTAAGGGCTCGTCATCGTCAGCAGAGGCATTAGCAGTGAAGAGTTTTCAATGCCATTAGCAACTTCTATGCTTCTGTAGCCGATTTACAAGATATAGCTAATTAAACAAAAAAAGAGTATGCTGTGCAATAAAAACAAAATTAATATTTTAATATAAAAAAATTAAAGAGATGACGACGAGTTTGCTTATATTCTTGTACGAGCGCAGTTTTTCGGCACAAGAACGTTTACTTTGCTACCAAGGTTAGGTTAATTTAAGACGGCTCCTTAGGTCGAGAGTCGTCCTGTTGTGTAATAGGAGCATCTATTTCTCCTTTCACACGATGGTGATACATGCTTATAGGGAGGACCATTCAGATGCGGATATGAAATCCGCCATCCGTTTTGGTACAGTTCTGACAGACTGTTAAGAAAGTAACCACACAGGTACTTAGATCGGCTTTGCCATTTCTTGCTCCACTACGTCTCCGTAGTTTCTGCAGAGCACATTGTCAAGACAAGAAGCCTAGCTGCATGGACACCAACTAGCCAGTGTCCAGTTGTGTCTCTAATAACGGCTGATCAACTCTTCCCACTGAGCGACCACTTTGCTAGTAAAGTGTCTGTCATCTCGTGATGCTTAAGCTGATTCTCAGCCTGTACCATGCTACAAAATATACTATGGATCATCGAAGTTGCTGCCTTCGGAAGTTAATCCTCAGCTGATTGAGCAGCTTTTCAGCAGCTGTATTGGATGTTGGTGTATCTTTGGCTTGAGTGTTTGTCAACCAAGTGTGGAAGTCATTCAAATCGCGATAGAAACGATCCAGCTCAGAATCGTGTTCCTTCATCACTTTTATCGATTGTTATCAATTCATTTCATTTGGAGCATATCAAACACTTTTGTTGCAATTTTTACCATCCCTTTCATTTTGCCCAAAATGGGCTTTTGTTTCCGTGATGACGTCTTCAATGGACCATAAATCTTTTTCCACGGAGCCAATTCTTTAGATTTGGAAACATAAACTAATTGCAGGGAGGAAAGTAGGGGGTAGCAGGTTGTACATACATGTCCAAAGCGACTATGCACGTGTGCACCTGTAATCCATGTGAATGATACATACAGAACTACTTTGGCCCTTTTTGGTGCAAGTTTACTACGAGAAATGAAGCGGCTTCCTCGAAGATATTGAGAAGCAAGGCGTTGTCCGAAAACATCACATATGTTAGAAACTGCTGAAGCAGATCTGACGTCTGTCCTGGAACAAAAATTTTGTTCTTCATTTGATTTGAATTGCCTTTTGGTATTGTCTAAAAACAACAAAGAATTTTCCAAAAAAAGTTTTTTGGAATGTAGAAAGACCCGTGCCACGGCATTTCGCACCGAATTTATAATTTTTTTTTTGGTTTTGGCATTTTTCCATTTCTTTTCATAACTTGTTACGAAATGAATAACATCACGTTAGAGCTGTCAAGAGAAAATCGTAGCCCGGAGAATGGTGATGCTTGATTAAATTTTCACGGATTTAATGATTTCGATTGAAATTTGGACCAGGGTAAATCATTTACGAGCTTCCTCCCACCAAGTTGAGGGCCCTGCATCACGTACTTCGAGTCCACTGGACCTGGATGCAATTCCGTGAAACTCACAGACCACTTGAATCTTTTTTTGAGATAGACCTTATAATAATTAAGCCTTTTTTTCATTTCGGTGATGGTTTTTCGAGCGATAAAGAGTGCTAAATGAGCATATGAAACTCATGATTATGCTTTCAATCGTTGTCAAATACAAACTCAGAAAAGCAAATTTGGAAAAAACTCTACTAACGGATGTTAGTCGACTGAAACAGTGTTGCATTTACAGATACAATGTGAGAAATGCAAAAAGTCACTGACTTATTAAACAGCTCGAATAATCTAATTTGCGAACATGGAAGTAATATTGCTTTCTATTTATATAGGAAATATGTTGTCTTGTAGTTCTGCACTTCTTTTGCGGAGTATTTAAAAATCCATTTACACACAGTTACTGAATCATTTTCTGGAAAACTTCTGTGACTTGCAGTTGGCGCTGCATTCAAATGCCGCACACAAATACACACTCATACGAATAAATAAATGTGTACTTTAAAAAGAAAATCAAATTTTCCGGTGAAGTGAAAAGCAGCCATGCACAGACGCCTGCCAAGTCTGCACACATACTTATTTACACAAACACATAAGTATGTATATATGTGTGTGTGTGTGTGTGTGTGTGTGTGTGTCTGCAGATGTATTGTGCAAGCAGCAGACTCATTTTGCGCGACACTTGAAGAAATAAGCAATGGTTTTTTAGTATACCCTTCAAAAGAGCGCATTAACTTTCTGGCTAACGCAGTTACTTCGAAGTTCAACTGTTTTGAGTGTGCCTAAAAGTTTCGGTCATGCAATTTTGTGCGTTTTACAGCACTGCTGCGCTTGTACTTACTATTATGCAACACTTATAGAGTAGTATGTGTACTTCTAGTATCCAAAACAAGAGTATATAGCCAACAGTGTGCTCAGAACAAGTTTCCCATTTGGCATTCATTTTTTCTTCTCTGGAAAATGCCAACAGCTAACTGTTAATAGCTAAAGCAAAAAATGTTTCTTCAAGCTTTACAAAATTTACATTATTATCGCCATTATTAAAATATGTGCATAAATATATAAGTTTCGTGTGTGTGTGTGTTTTTGAGCGCATAATAATAATATGCAAATTTTAACAAAATTTTTGTAATTTACGCCACTTGTTCAACACTCTAACTCCCCGCTTTTCATTCTCTTTGTCACATTTAATGCATTGTCATGGAATTGAATTAAATTTTATTTATTTTTTTACACTTTTCTGTTTATTTGCCTGACAGTTTCCCGCAATGCGCGCACTTTCCATATCATCGGCGGACGCCTTTATTCTGGTCTATGACGTCACCGATGCGACCACATTCGAGGAGGTACGCGCCATCCGTGATCAGATACATGAAACCAAAGCGACCACAGCGGTGCCCATTGTTGTGGTTGGCAATAAAATTGATTTGCTTGCCGAGGATGCCGATTTGCGTGAGGTGAGTGCCAAATACATACAAACAGTGCATACACTGAAAAAAAATCAATGCTTACTAAAAAAAAATTAATGCAGACAGTCGGGAGCAGCTGCCAGTGCCCGACATTCGCCGATCTGAGAGCACAAGTCCGGAAAATAAGCATTCGCAGGCAGCATAACCTTCCACGCGCTATGGCGCTTAAATCTGGGTATTCGAAGCTATTCTGCTTCCACCTCAATAGAAGATCCTTACTAAGAGATAGCCTTTTCTCATCCAAATATCGGTCAACTTCAATGATGGCCTTCGATGTTGCTGTTAATTAGCTTGTGTTTCCATCCTCCGCCTTTGAATGGTGACTAAGCGCAGATGTTACAGCTGCTTTTCTTATCTCAGATGTTCCTGCTTCAATGAAGGAAACATATTGGTGCTAAGGTCTTACTACTTTCCAGGTTTCCGAAGCGTTGGGTGAATCCTTCAACGAGTCCGTTTTTTACCTATTGTTCTAGCAGAACTTGTATCTAAAAGTTATATTTTGTAGTAATAATGCACCATGATACTGGGCTAATGGGCACACTCCCAACTAATCCATTGGCCAGTCTGTTGGCATGCATCATTTACCTGTCATTATGGCAAAAGTGGCATTCGCGATTTACTCAGAAACGCCTCCAATAACTCTTAAAGGTCATAACCCCAATCCATATCTGCAAGCAGGATGCTGGATCTGTAGATCAATTACACGTCTAAGACCAACACTAAGCTTTGATTTGCTGGAAAGGAGCCAGCCCAACTTCTGCATCCTGGCAAACGTCCAAGCAATAGGCTGGGCATAACTAAGGTTAATGTTGGGGATGTTAGTCATCTCAATTCGACTCGTAGGTCGTGCATAAGGCAATCGTGGAATGATTTGTGCCCCCACAATCCAGAGTAATTCACACCCAGCGGCATGGTAACCCGTCTAGCAGTGTTCCTGTGTCTCCTGGGTGGCATTCACTCTTGTAGTGGTAGCTTATTCGAAAGGCGGGCTGCTATGGGGTGCGTTTTGGGTGGATACCTAGGTATACCAATAACTCCCGATGGTCAATGATCCTTGCCAGCAACTAACCAGCTTCCCAGACTGGGATGTCAGTAAAAACTCCTCTCGGGCCTTGGTCACCATGTACTTTTACTAAATCATTTTTCATGAATGGAGCTAAAACTAGATAGCTCTGCACAAAGTACTGGCGGTAGTCCCCCGGACATTATGGCGGCTGGGGATACGGATGTGCAAGCCCAAAACACTTTCCAAAATTTGAGCGGAGTTTGGAAATCTCAGGAAAGTAAACAGAAGATCAACAGATTGATTAACTTTATGTTTTATCAAAAGCTTGAGGATACGATTAGTGGCACGATGAAGTAGCTCAATAGTCCCATGATCTCTTATAAACCCAAATTGATATCCAGTCTAAGATTGCTCGACGACATTACACAACCAGACAAAAAGTAAGGTTCACAACCATTGCTAAGTGAACTCAGAGGACTTTTAGGCCTATAAGATACAGTGTCACATTATGATCCTTTGAGATTGTTATTCCACTCAAACGGACAGACATGGCCCAATCGCTACGCTTTTGCCTTTTACATACATTGCTCAAATCTATAACACACCTTTTACACCCTGTAAACAGGGTATCAAGTGCGTAGGTCTTATGACCCAACGCGTAAAACTGTCCTCTCAATGAACGATGCTATGAGGCACCTGGACGAGTTCCCTACATCAACTAGTAATCCGGTAACGAGTTGTTTTGATCAGACAAGAGAGAGCAGAGAAGAAGGTGCTATGTTTTGGGGGCAAAAAGGGCACAGAGTATCTCTCTACTCTCCTATATGGTATTCTTGACTTGTCATGATTTCTCTCAGTGCATGGCTATGTTAACGGCATAGAAGATTACATTTTGATGGCATTGTTTTTGGGAATCCATCAAGGTCAATGCTGGCTAGATAATTTGTTCTGGTTGCTTTTGGTTTATATAATGTTAATGTTTTCGCTGCTGTGGCTGATTTGGCCAAAGTTTTGATGAAAGACCGTAACAATTACAACAACAAGGACGCCTCCAGTAACAAGAACAACAACAAGAAGAAGCAGCAATCCATGTAACGGATTTGATTGTCATTTGCAAAGTGCTTAAAGGAGTACTATTTAATACAAATACAATGAGCATTTTATGTAGCACAGTGTATTTGTGTGTGTGTGTGTGTGTGTTCGTATCTGTGTGAGAGTATTTCTAATGGCTTATACATAGCCATTACATGTTCTATATATCAGGAATGCAAATTGCTTTTGTTTTGGGGCGTGCGCCTTTAAAATACAGCAATTATGCAAAGTTTGTCAGCCATGGCCAAAAGCCGCGACAAGTTCTGAGTTTGGGACTCGCGCCAGCTGCTCTTGTATTTGGGGCGAATTGGTTTGGCTTGTCAGAGGATTAAAGCATTCAATAAAAGTTTTAACATGACCCCAAAAACAACAAAAACGACAGATTTATCTGTGCTGGCGGTTTGAAGTGAGCTGATATTTATGCAGGCGAGCTTTTTGTTAGTAAATCGATTTGGAGCATGCTCTTCGAAAGCTTAGCGGGGTCCAAAAGAAAAGTTGAAAAAAACAATTCTATATTTAGGATAACTCGAAAACTTGACAAGTTAGAGCGTTTATAAGCTTAATTTTGATTGACTTTTCTTTTCATTTAAAAAGCACTATCTCGGTGAGAAATAGTGCAGTTCAACGTTTAAAGCTATACTATCGTCGTATTATGGGACACTGGATAAAAAATGGCTCCATCATTTCACTCTGCAGTCCAAACGACAGTCAGCCAAGTGGATTGCATGCGATGAACCGATTCCAAAGCTTGGAAAGACGCAACAGTCAACTGGCGGAGTTATGGCGTCGATATTTTGCCATGCGCATGACTCTTCATCTTGAAAAGGAAAAAATGAATTAGCTACGACTATGTGTTTAAAGAACGATTCCAGATTTGGCACCCAGCGACGTATTCTTCTTCTCAGACCTCGAGAGAATGCTCGCTAGATAGCAATTAAGCGCCAATGAAAAGGTTCTATCTAATGGCCTAGATTGAGGCCTATTTTTAAGCTAAAGACAAATCGTACTACAAAAATGGTATCAAAAAGTTGAAAGATCGCTATAATCGGCTCATCGCCCTCTAAGGCAACTATGTTTAATGTGTTTTTCTTGAAAATTATACGAACTTTTTAGCCGTGCGCTATATTTTTAAAACAAGAAGAGATCTAGATATTCGTGACTGGTTTTCTGCACTCAGAGAAAAATCGGGATTATGCTTGCTAGAATAAGCACCAATCTCGACTTCATATAACGCTATGCAACAAATTCAACCTCAATGAAAGGCCTATGGCTAAAACATAATTTTTCCGGCAAAACCGGGACTTCGCCACTTTCGAAATGTGTAATTTGAATTTTGAAAAAGCGATAGTTCGAAAACCAATCTAAATAACTTAAAACGGTTTCCGGGCTAGAAAAGAGGGACCCCAAATTTACTGTAAAAGGTATGTTTTTCTCCTGAGTTTTTGTTGATTTTCTTTTTACGGAAATTCAATAGAATTTTGGATTTACGATACTTCCTAATATCTTCGTCATTTTGCTATCGATTTCGAAAGTGGTGTAGAAGGGTTCGCAAATAATTAATTTAGTTCATTGCCCTGTAATTCGCAGTAGAATTAATATAGACCAAAACCGTCTTTGAAACATTGAACTGATATTTAGTTTCTTTTAATTTGAACTATTTTGATAGGTAGTAAGGTTCTCGAGTAACATAAGATTTGCTGACTTTGCAACTTTCGAAATCTCAAAATTTTAAAAATAGCCATAATTCGAAAATGGTGCTTGAAAATCCAGAACGGTTTCCGGCTTCGAAATCAGCGACTCTAAATTAACCGGAAAAGGCATGTTTTAGACATTTTATTTTTTTTTAGCAAACAAATTTCATTAATACGTTGTTTCCTTTCTATTGCTGAAATACGAGGTCAGTTTGATATGTCAATGACTTTTTGAATGACAGAAATGATTTTCAACCAAACCGTCTTATTTCGCAAAATAGTGTGTCATTTGCTCGATATACTAAATAGTCCAGCGTTATACCAAAATGTGTATCCCTTCACAATTTAGGTTTTCTCCAAGTGCTCCAAATGTACAGTAATCCTCCAGATGCCTCTGCCCAAATCTCTGATACCAAAGTAATCACTGAATGTTAATTTGCTTAACTATATCAATGTCGTCAAAGAACTCATAGAGCCTTAATGCGTAAAGGGCCAAAGATCTTACGGAGTACATGTAGCTTAAATACTCTAAGGGCATGAGACTACGTCATATTATCCCGTTCCGATGTACTTTGGCTCTTCGCAATTTATTCGCCATCACAAAGTTGAAGAGGTTGCAGAAAAGGGGATCGCCTTTGTTATCAAATGACTGAAAGAAGCTCTCTCTTATCTTGGCGAGGCTGCGTGTGTTGCTCAACGTCATTTTGCATAGTTGCACCAACTTTGCATAGATTCCAAGCTCAGACAGTGCGGAACATATGCGATACCCCAACGGGCTTCCTTCTAATGGCTTGGACTATTTCTTTGACTGATTAGATGACTCATCGAAGAAACACTCAGGCAGCTGTGCCCATTCTGCCTTTGACTTTTCCTCCAATGTATCTCATGTGTTGTGATGGTTCCATGTTTTTGGTCATTTGAAAAAGATGCTTTATTCGTGTTACTCTAATCGCCTCTAACATGAGCACACTTGCACTTACTTTCTATAGTTGGAGCTCGTGCTTAGAGCGAAGTTGGTAGGATTCCCAACTAGCCTGACCGAAAGGTAACCATACACTTGAGTTCATTTTTTATAGAACCTTTCAAAACGTGCTTTATGCAACTCTTCGCGCGGTTTCCTCAAAAGTTGTTGACCAACCAAACCCAAATTTTATATGTACTGTCAAAAAAAAAATGCCATTATCCAGAATCTAAATTTTGTCAAAGGGTGTAAAATGCCTCATGTCGCTCTCGCATGGGTTTTAGTAAAGCCATCCAACGGTATTTACATACATAAATTTCTTTGTATCAAATTCAATAAACTTACTATATGTGCAACTTGTTATAATCCATTTTATCTAGAATTCTTCACACAATTCTGAGAAAAGCTTCAAGACAAAAATGCAATCCGAAATCGTTGCATGCAACACTTTGTTGTTGTTTATTTTCATATATGTATATATGTGTGTTATTATCGAAGTATAGTGGAAATATTGCAGTTGCTTCTAACACTTGCATTCGCAAGTTTTACGAAATTCCATTTGCTCGTTACAATGATAATATTCGATATGCAAAACATAAGTCGTATTTGCACAATTTTGTATGTCAAATGAAACAGAATGCTGCAAGGATAAGAAGAAGAAGAAAAAGAATCGCTTTATAAATTGCGATTGGGAAAAGTTTGCAACAAAATAAAAAGTACTCACCAAAGTTGTGCAAACTAAAAAAAACGTAAGGAAAACACGAAACAAACACTGGAAATGCATAGAGCTACTTAATACATGTGTGTGTGTGTGTGTGTGTGTGTGTGTGTGTGTGTGTGTGAGTGTGTACATGTGTGTGTGTGTTAGGCGCTTGCTACACAAAGCGAGATTTTCAAGCGAGTCCGTATGTCTTCTATGTTGCAACCCGCTGCAATTCTATGCGACTCGCTTCATCTCAGGTTGCATTCTAATATCGAGCGAGATTTGTGTGCAAAGTGTTGTAAAGTGCGATTTAAGAGTATTATAAAACGCGAATATCAGTGAGCTGCCAAATACCTGACTCGCATCGTTTGATGCATAAGATTGTACGAGTCTCGCGAAACTTCGGATAAGCCTTAGTGTATGTTATAGCTGCCCTGCAGAAAACCATACTAGTACGGAACTAGTTCCTAGCCAATCTGAATGATTTACAAAATTAACTACAATTTACATGCAGCTAAGTTGTAAATTGTCCGTGGGGCTGTTGCAGGAACTAGTTTCATGTGTCGTATAGATTAACACTAATGATAGCGAATGTTGAATGCAAAAGTAAGTATCGATTGGGTTCTTCAATTTTTGCATTTCCGCTTAAACCTTTTTGGCAACAAAATACACTTTTTTGCCTTATAAGAGCTGTGTCCAAAAACTACAGATAAAATGATGCTATAAAACAAATAAAGTAGCTAATTCAACTGAAATCGGGGATACATCGTTTTGAGTGAAATCTCAAAGCCGAAAAAATCTCTATACGGTGCGATGTTAAGGGAAGGTAGTTTAAACATCTAGTTTTCGAGTTAATGTGGTTTAAAGTTTCAAAAAGAATTGTATTAGATTGCCTTCATAAGCTCTACGACGATATTGACATAGTTAAGCGAATTAAAATTCAGTGGCTCCGCTGGCTAGGTCATATTGTGTGTATGGATAAAGAACCTCGGGCGAGAAATATCTTCAATGCGATGACGGAGGGGCAGACCATGTCTCCTTAAGAAGTACCAGGCAGTGATTACACTAGCTACGTACAATCTCCTATTAGTGAGGCACCTGAAGGAGTGCTTTACATCAGGCCATAGCCCGGGAACGGGTTGTATGGCCAGTAGAGTAGAAGAATTGAATCAATAGCTTTCTTCAAGCCCCTCTGCGCGATATCGGGAAATTTTAGAATAAAGGCTTCCCTAACACGAGTGACATCCTGTTATCTATTCCTATATATGCATATATATACCATCATTTTTTTGATTTTCCACAAAAAAGAGCTAAAAACCACATGCAGCTAACACACTTTTAGAGTATTTGAGAGAAAGAAAGTTGACTTTTCCTATGAAGCGACTCTACTTTTTTGAACCCATTCGCGACTACTTACATATGAACTAGTTGAAACTTTAGCTAGTAAACAAATTTCTTGCAGCGGAGCAACTGCAGTGAAAGAAGAAGAAAAGCAGTAGCATTAACAAAATGTGGCATGACATTCTCTTTGCTCTTAAGTAATGAAACTTCATGCTTTTAGCTCTTGGTTTCTACTTTGCTCTTAACCATAGCATACTTTTGGGCTGAGCCACAAAAAAAAAACAAGAACAAGAAACACAGCGCGCTAATTATGCAAAAAGCGTTGCCACATTTTTGACATTTCATTTGCACTCAATTGCTGTGTTTGCCTTTGTATGTGTGTGTGTGTGTGTGTGTGTGTGTGTGTACTCAGCAACATCAGCTGCAATTTGTGCATTTGGAAGTTTGTTACAGAGGACTTAAAAGTCAATTAGTGATATGAAAAAAGTGCACAATAAGTGAGTTACTATTAACTAAACACTTCCGGACACCTAGGACTCTCGGTTAGGGTATGGCAAAGTTCATCAATGAACACAACATGTGCACGTCAAAAGGCGGGAGTCCTTTTTTTGTTTTTTAATTTCCTTTCAATTTGTCGCTGTGAACAATCAGGAACATTTTAAGTGGTTTTCACCATTGTTGAACGGAGCCAAACTTTCACCCTTCCCAACATGCTGAAAGCGCGTTCAGCAAGGTCGAGCTAGGACAATATGAAGATTGGCTTTTGTTGTTGAAAAAAAGTCGTCTCCTTCTTGTAGAGGTATACTTTTTAAAGATCCACGCAGCTTATTTTTTTGAAAACCCAAAATGAACGCAGTTTTCAGATGTTTAAATTAAATTGTACAAGTTTTTTCTGAGCAGCTGCGTACTAGTTTGCCGTTCAAGGAATCGAGGTTTTAAAGTAACTGTGATTGCTGTCAAAATTTGAACTTACTACGCAGCTTTAGAGTTTACTTGTCTAGGTCTTTGGAGTTATCTCTTCACTCTCTTTTGTTCAACAAACGTCTTGAAGTCATCAATATGCTTACTTTTGGAATCTATGTCTACATCTTTCCTGCAGTTTAACTATTTTTTCGAGGTAGACACATAATTCCGCTGTCAGAAAGAGGCATATGATAAAGGTGGTTTGAATGCAGCTAAACAGCAGTTGATTTGGCGAGAGGAGAGTCTCCATCACTGACAGTTTATCATATACGTCGAAGATTATAATTGAAGTGACCCAAGTTTTTCAAACACTTGTCTGACTCAAAGCCTAAAGCCACACCGATAAGGTACAATCAGTTCCTTCGATAATGGCTTTATTCTTTCACACAATACGCTCGGTGGGGCCTTATATGCTGTAGAAAGAAGATTGATACCATGGTAGTTAGCGCACATCGTGGGGTCACTCTTCATGGGGACAGGGCAGAGAACAACAAGGTTCCAAAGCATGCTCTCATGTAGCCATATTCTGCAAAAGAGCTGGTACCTTACCAACAAGGCTGTTAATCTGCGCAAGAAGCCTTGTTGTTCTTCTGTCCCTCAAAGGCGACCCTAACATCCTCATGGCTAGGCGGTGGTAAATCCAGGCTTCGAGAAGTCGGCAGCTTATGTTCGGTAACGGCATTTTTTCTATCGTCACCCAATAATAAGCCGAAGAAGTGTTCCCTCTACCACCTCAGTGCACACTTTGCATATCCTTCTACATCTGTATAGGACCGGTAACTAAAATTTCGAATGAATTTCCTGACATAATTTTTACTCCTGCAGATTCCGATCTGATTGGGTTTTATATGTCTGAAAAGGCGTCCCTCCATTTTCCTCATCTCCCGATAGGCGTTCTTCACTGCAGTACCTTCGCGCGACTCCTGATCATATCATTGGGTCCTCAGTAGGCATTTCAAACCAAGGACATTCACTGCGGTAGCACGCCAGGAGTGAGATAAATGCTTCCAAAGTCCCTCGGAGCTATTAGGCTCTGAGAAAGGTTGAACGGCGTAGGTTCCGGCAGTCTCTTGTGATTACAGTTTTGTGATGTCCAGCTTTCGGTGAGTGCTGGATGGCACGTTCTTCACTTTGCATAATGGTCATAGTTGATGTTGACCCTTCTGAATGTACAAGCAGAAAGCACACTGAATGCATACCTTCCATCGATGACAAGATGATCCATCTGGTTGCGTTTAGACTAATCAAGGGACAGTCATGTAGCCATGTGGAAATCGGGATGCGGAAATCTGGTACTATAGACTGTCATTTATAGCTGACGCACATCCTCCACGTAGTGTCACTTGGTTAGATGTCCTAATGTACAAAGCAAAGCCACAAACAGGAAAAAAGTGTAATCAGAAAAAGTCTCAACCAAAGATCTGAAATGTTGCCTTTTTTTTTATGTTTAAGACGATTTTCGTTGTAAGTCTTGTCATTAAAAATAAGACAGTAAAACACAAAACACGCCACATTTTGCGCTGCTCTAGCATCAAATTGGCCCACAGTGCGCAGCTGTGCGTGGCCTTTTCCAAAAGCCCCGAAACAAATAAATTTAATATTATTTTAAATCGGTTTTTTTTTTATAATATTGCCATAAATCAGCTAACCTTTTTTATAATTTTTAATTTCCTTTTGTTTTTTTTTTTTTGTGGCACAAACAGTGGCTTATTATGTGGCGTATACTTGATATTTAATGTATACCTTTTTTTATTTTCAGTGCTTTTGGTGGCACGAACGCAAAAATGTGAAAAATACACTTTATTGTCAATTTGGTTGCCGACAGTTTCTATAGTTTGGATCTAAAGCCAAACATACAGACAGCCGTCAGAGTGAGGGAGACAGAGTGTGTGTGAGAGTGAGAGAGGAGGGCAGTACGGGGTACAGTCCGAGACAATGTGCGGGCTGTAAGTGTCTTTAGGGTGTATTGACTTTAACCGACTTCTAATATAATAAAAATGCAAATTTTCTGGAACGCCTTTGCAGGCAGCCCGAGCTCCTTGTTGTTGTTGTATTGTTTTTTTTATAAATTTATTTATTTATTTATTTTTTTAACGCACTGAAATCAACTTTTTGTTCGCGTTTTGTAGTTGTTGGCTATGTGTTTTTATATACACAAAGCATATACTATGCATATACGATATATTCAAATTGCAGCCCCTGAGAGTCTACACTTGGAGAAAAAATCGTTTGATAGCAAATGCACACATGGCCGATATCGCTTGTAAGCAAATGCAATAACATAACAATAGCTTTGCATATAAGCGATTTTGGCTAACAGGCAAGCAAAGTGAAGTAAACTAGAAATTCCATAAAATCAAACAAATATTTTACTCTAGAAAGAAAATAACTTATATTTCAGTAGCTCTAAAATCACATTTTTATGCTTAAAAGTGAGCTCCTTTTGGTTGACGCTTGTTTTTAAATGGTCTTTAACTAACGTTTGGCATACAAATTAAAATTTGTTTAAACAATTTGCATACAAAATGTGCATACAAACGCTTAAATTAAGAGGCAGCGATAGCGGTACCAGGGTTTCCGCAAACAGTTAACTGAAATGTTGCATACAAACTATTTGCATAAAAGCAATTAAACTATAGGGTTTAGTGCAAAAAATTGCTTAAAAGCAAATAAAAATTGCATATTCATTTACTTGACCTAAACTGTAAGGTTGGACCACAGCATAGGGCCAAATAATTGATTGAAAGCAAAAAATTGCATATAAGCAATAAGAAAATACATATTAATTTATTTGGCTACAATTTAATACATTTTTATTTGTTTTAATAATGCAACTTGAGCTCGCATATCATTTGTAGAAAAACATTTGTTTGCTTGAACTTCTAAAAAAGAACAAATTTGCATACAACCGACTAAACTAGTAAGCAGCGATTTCAGGTTTTTCGCCAAAGAATGCAATATTTGTTCACAGATGATTTGCATATAAACACTCAATTTCACTTATAGTTCTTGTATATCTTGCTATAAAAGCTTGAATATTTGCACATATACAATATTTGCATACAAACGGCTGAACATAAAAGAAACATGAAAGAAATATCTTTTCGCTGTAAAAGAGGTGAAACTTGTAGGAAAACCATAATATATATTTAATATAAATTTTGTCACAAAATAATATTTTCCTTGATCCTGTGAATCAACTCTTCAGGAGGAACTAGAGAAGGGAAAACAAAGTCTGGGCGTATTTGTAGACATTGAGGGAGCCTCTGACAATGCTGATTCAATGTGCTCCGCAGCTGAGAAACGTGGCATCGATGAAACCTCATGCAGGCGTATTCGATGCATGCTCTCTGACAGGCGTCTTACTGCTGGGCATGGTGACATAGACAAGGTCACAGTGGAGGTAGGACGAGGTTGCCCTCAAGGGAGAGTCCTGTCTCCTCTTCTCTGGCGCTTGGTTGTGGACCAGCTCCTGCAGGAGATTCAAAATATGGGCGTACATATACAAGCTTATGCTGATGATGTGTACGGTATCGGGTAGATCTCTCTATACAGTTTGCACCACGAGTAAGACTAACCTTGTTCTGTTTACTCAGAAGCGTAGGATGAATGGATAGATACAACATTAAAAGGAGTGACTCTGGCACTGGCCAGCGATACTAAGCTGACCTGAAAAGTGCACATTGAAGGGAAGACCGAACGTGCTCTCTGAGCCTTCTAGCAGTACAGACTGACTTTTGGTGAAACCTGGGGTTTTAAGCCGAGCTCTGTTCACTACATAGCTCTATCATACGCCTCAGTTGCTTGGTGGAAGAGATACTATCCAGATAGTACTAGATACTACTATACAGTCCAGCGTCACTCTTCTCACCAGACTGCAAAGGCAGGTCTGCTTAGTGATGCTCTTAACGCACTGTTCTTAATCTAACCCCTGTTGGCGTGTTTGTACGACAAGAGGCTATGAAAGCCGCTAGAGGATTCAACAACATCGGAGTCTGGACGAAAGAACTGGGATTCACACACTAATAGCCAATAAGCTAAGGTAGGAGTGTCCACTTTTCGCGATGCTTGCTGATAGTGTTGTACCAAATGTGAAGTTTGGCCGCCGATACAATGTGGTCAAGGGAGTCCTGGAGCAATCTAGCACTATTACTAAGGGGCAACACTTATGTCTTCTACATAAACGGTACCAAAACGTAAAATGGGACTGGTGCTGGTTGGTATCTCGATGGAAACTCAAGCTACTCATGCACGGCAGGTAGTTGGCCGTCCGATTTTCAAACGGAAATCTGCGCAATTCTAAATGCCACGAGTTCGATCGATGAAAGAAAGCTGAGCGGGGTAACTGTAGGGATTTGCAGTGACATTTAGGCTGCGCGCAGGTACCTGGTGAATCCCCGCACAACGTCAATCAGACCAGACTTAACATAATTTGACGTCATAACAAAGTCAGTCTAAACTGGGTTCCTGGACCCCGAGGTACAAGCTAGACGTGATCGCCTTTATAGTGGTTCGATGTTTTCCGTAATGTATTCAAAAGTATTCAATTGCTTCAAATTGATTGTATATTAATAGTCTGTGTGGTGCAGCACATCGCAGTCGCGCGCTTATCGCCACAGCCAATGCTGCCGTCCTGAGTGATTACGATTTATCGGAACTTCATATTAGAAGCCAATTAAGTGAGGATGTGCCAGAAACGTCTTAAGCATTGTTGTTAAGTAGAACTTTTGTTGAAAGAGATTTCTGGTACACTTTTAGGAAACTGTTCACGGCGTCCACAAGGATGAGTCGTTGGTGGAGAACTACGGAACGTATCTTTAATAGTTTAACGAGCTCTTTGTATAAAAACTTATTGATTTTTGGTTGCTCTTGCTTTAATGAAAAGCATTTCGCTGCAGAGACATAAAAATGCAATCTAACAGAAGTGTACTAAAGTTTTATAGTTTGCATATTACCAGCTCATTTCGCACAGTGTACACACGCACACACACACCACACCAAAAGCGTTTGCTGTGTCGAAACAAAAAAATGACATCAAACCAATCGCCAGCCGGTAACCTTTGACTATTCCGCTCTCGAGCAGCTCAACCTCTAGCAACTTCTGGCACCCAAATTGAGCGTTTGCCACACGCACTTTTTGCGCATGGGTTGCCAGAGTTTTCGGTTTTTTTATATATTTTTTTTTGCATTCTTGCTCTTTGAGATTGTTCATTTGGAAGAATTAAGCTGCAGCTGAGAGACGGTTCGGTACGGTTTGGGTTGGTTCGGGTTGGTTCGGGTTGGTTTGGGGCTGTTCAGCGGTTCGGTCTGCTTGGTTTAGTCAGCAGTTTAGCTTTTCTTTTGGCAATATTTTGTTGCTTATTCGCAACTACTTTAACTGTTATTTGTTTTCACTTTCTCTCTTCTTCATTCTCTTTGCACTGTTGCCGCCTTTCATCTTCTTTATGGCAACAATTTAGACGTCTATGCGCCTTTTTACGCTGATAAGAAATAATAAAGTCTTGGTCTATTGTCAAGTCGAAGTCAAATAAGCATTCCGTCGGTTTTTATGAAATTGTTCGTAAGTGTACGTCTGTGTGTGTGACTTTGTTGTGCCGTTTGCACATTAACAGTTACAGTGTTTAAGTATTTTATGAAGCTCTTAAATGAAGCGTAGATTTTGGGTTTGTTCGAGGATTCAAAAATTTTATGAGCTGTTAATTGTAATAATCTTTAAAAGATTACCTATTTGAGTGTTATTTTGCTATTTTTATTGGAAAGAATTATTTTGGCCTGCATCAATTGTGCAAGTAAGTTTCAATGACAATGTCTTGAGTACTTTTGCACGTATTCTCAAAAAAGGAGATGCTTCGATAGTGCCAGCTGTTGGTTATGTTCACTTCTCTCAACGTTCCGCTTTCGTGAAATTCTAGAGCCACCTTTCAGTTTTTTCTATAAGCCGCTGTAGTAGTTTGTGCTTTTATTTAGGCGTCTATTACACGAAGCGAGATTACCAAGCGAATCCGTGCGATTTGTACGCTCGGAAATATCACCAGTAAGTTGTCTCGCCTGCAACCCTATGCGAGAAGGCATTCTAAGATCGAGCTAGATTTCGTGAGAGATTTCTGCACTTTCTCACTTCAAAATCTCACTTCGTGTAACAAGTGCCTTACTAAAACCCTAATAGAAATTTACATAAATCTGCTGGCCAAGTCAGCTGAAAGTAACCTCTGTAATCTCTTAACTCCCAACTTTAGGCACATGTAGGTCAATCTCATTGAATGAACCTGGGGGCCCCAGTTAGCATATGAGGAGTTTTTGCCTTTGGGACCCAGATTTTTTTCTAGCTGGGACTTCGCAGCAATTTTGTACACTTGCTATCCATATCGCTAGGCGGGAGCTATGCATGACTTGTACATGGTCACCTTGTTTTTTAGGGGTAAGGATAAAGGATAAATTTTGCTACCCTATGCAATTGAAGTAGTAAAACACAATGACCTTTTGCGCGTACAAAAGTGCAAGTAATACAAATAATTAGAACTTTTTTTAACTTCTAAGAAAACTGTACAATGGTTTTAAAAAAAATTAAATTACACGGTGTTACAGTGATTTTGCGCTTTTCAATTGGCATAGAGACTGTTAGGGGCTTGGACGAGTACAACACGAAACCGTGTTGCAAAGTTGAAAACGCCTCCACAACGTGAACTTATGTACAATTAATAGTTATTTGGTTTTTACGCTTTCAACAACTTCTGACTGAGCAACATTTTCAACCAATTGCCCATTGCAAGACATCCTTTCAATTGGATACTTACCAACTTTATGGCTATTCGGTCGAAAGTCAAACGACGCATCGTTTCATGTCCGATGAAGAACTATATTCTTCCCATTGGCTTGGACTTCAAAACATAAAATTTTATAAGATATGAAACACTTTACCACAGGGATTGAAACCGTAATCGTAGCCGTGACCGTTATTCAAAGCAATCGATTGAATTTTGAAACCCAACCTCACCGTTACCGTAATACATTTTTGTAGAAAAACCGACAACTGTTATCCATCATAATTTTTCCGAAATAACCGAATTGAAAGCGATATATTTAAACAGGTACGGTTTTGGTTTTTTCTTTGCATGCATGCATATTTTTGCATGTTATGTTTTACATTCAGTCATTCTGTGAAGCATTTTTATCTACGTCGCACAGTGGGGCCATCTGACTTCTTATCGGCTATATTCAAAACTTTTGAAGGAGTAAAGATATTTTTAAAATTTAAAATTCATGTAACAGAGAATTCCGTAAGCTACTCCGATACACTGCGATTGCTGTTTGTATGGGCCGCACAAACTGTTTATCGCTGCCACTTCTTTTTTTTTTGGTCCATTTTGGCATTGTTTTTTTCAAAGAACATGCAAGTAATAGAGGGGAGTTCTTGGCATTTACATTGAGTCGACTTGCTATAAATAATAATGTGCGTTTTTTGCTCTTTTTATTTTATTTTTTTTGCTCAATTTTGATTTATTTGGTCAATTTTGGCTACAAATGAGTCGGTCTAACACAGACAGCAACACAAGCGGAATCATACGTACACTGTCTTGTAAATAGTCGTTTTTCAGCAAATATTTTGAATTTTTTAATGTCCAGAATTCTACTCCATTACTTTTATGCTCTTTGGTTTTTATATAGGAACCGGTATAATCGGTAAACCGACACAAATATCGGTGAATCGAATCGAAACCGATATTATTGAAAAAAGAAAAACGAAATAAAACCGTTAACCGGATTAGTAGTACTGGTGCCACCGTAATCGTAACCGTATCCGACATAAGTTTCGGCTTGAATCCCTGCTTTACCATGAAAGTCAGTCTTAAAGGTAATATACTAAACTCAAAAATTAACATAATTGTTTTTATAATTTTTGTTTGCTCTTTTGGTAGTGTTGCAAAATTTCACCATGTGTGGCTTATTTGAAATGGAATTAATAGTTATATGATAAAAGAATAGTACGTTTTTAAGAACAAGCCTGTTCAATTTTAAACCTGCTTTTTTGCCCAGATCCGAAGCACCACTTTCCGTTCATTGATTTTTCTCAGTTAGCACATACAGAATGCCAAAGTTACCAAAATGACTTAACCCATCTTTAACTCTAATTGATAATTAAAGCACAGTCATTTTCAACCTAATCCAAAGTTGTCCTTCGAAGATGTACGTTTAAGCTAGTTCAAGTCAAGTTGAATTGGAGTTGTCGTGGACTTTTGACATATTAACTGAATTTTTTGCTTTTCGTACCAATACTGCTGTTAACAACGAGGAACAAGCAGAAAATTGTAAACTATTCGGTTACTAGGCACCTACCTCTTAGTGAATGGCTTCGCATGCTAATAAGCTCCCAGCTGTGCTCTATCCAATCCAAAATCAAACTGAAGTATTAACACTTTGTTGCCTCTAATTCTTTGCAGGTC
Organism: Chymomyza caudatula; assembly: GCA_035041775.1. NCBI lineage: Eukaryota > Metazoa > Arthropoda > Insecta > Diptera > Drosophilidae > Chymomyza > Chymomyza caudatula. The sequence continues at coordinate 605,380 of JAWNKW010000145.1, forward strand.
GAATATGCTACAACCGAATCAGTGGTGACAGTGGACTGGGAGAATGGGTTTGCTGAAGCTTCAGCAGCCAAAAATGAGAACATTACACAGGCAAGTAGTAAACGCCGCTAGCGAAAACTTCAAATGCACAGTTTCCTATTAACCACGTTCTTGACAGGTCTTTAAGGAGCTGCTAGCACAGGCCAAAATCACCTATAATCTGAGCCCGGCGCTGCGTCGCCGTCGGCAATCGCTACCCCAGCAAATTGGCAACAACGGACCAGGCACACCGCTGCATCATCATCAGCACCATCATGCTGGCGGACACGGAGGACAGTCGGGTCATGGCTCAACATCCTCTTCATCGGCATCGACATCGGCTGCCGCAGCCATGGGCGGGCACACGCCCACTCCGGCACAGCTACAACATCTGCAGCGTATACAGGAGCGCAGCATGGGCACCAAACGCAACTCGTGCATCATTTCCTAAGCGTTTTGTATTGTCTCTAACTAGAAGTACAGTTAAAAACAGAAAACAGAAACCCTTTTAAAAAACACTTAAGCTGAACCCAAACGGTCTCCTACAAATGGTTTTCAATATTTCACAAATGAAACGATTTACAGCTACAAATCGCATGTAGCACATTAGCATATACTATAACTACTTGCAACTCAAGTGTACCTCTTAAGACACTTAAGTACCTCTTGCGCTCTCTTGCTCTCTCTATAGCTCTGTCTCTTACTTGGTCACTCTTAACTTCAAAAGCAAATATAAAGGATAAAAACGAACATGATTAAGACCTTTGGCTAATCATTAGGAAATGCTCTTTCCAAAAGTATAGAAAAACAGATGAAAAACAAATTTTTCACAATACTACATATTTATAGTTCTTGAAGCACTGTTCCGAAGTTATTTGCAGAAGCTTTGTATAAAATCAAATGGCAGCTATAGACTTTTGAGATGAAAATCTGAAATTGAGCCTTGAGCCTCCATGTTGCTATCTTAAGTCCACAGCTCTTATCTCTTTCATCTCATATATATACAAAAAAAACTTACCCTAAAAAGAAACCCAATAGCGATCATTGATGCACGTTATTAACAACACAAATAAGATATCTGAAGTCGCACCTGGCATCTGGGTGAGTAACTGTTTGCTCTATGCATAACAGTATTTTTCCCAACGGACACATATTTCATCTCTTTCATCTGTCTGCCAAACTGATGTTATCGTATATACCGATCAATTTGAAGAAACAATTTTAACTTATAGAGTAGAACCGAGCCAGTTTCATTCATATGCGTAATCAATATCAACAGATGATGCATGATCATCTGGTTGTAAATCTGTATACAGCCTTATAGTTCTCAACTATGCCTATGATATGTAACTAATATAATAACTTGATATAATAGAGCGCACAGTCTGCGAGATGATCTAAAAAGCATCGTGCACCTATGAGCTGCTTACTTATTGTGTCATAACTTCGTAAGATGGCGATGTTTCGTTGCTTTTACTTGCAGAGAGAGTCGGGACTTCGTTTCTCTAAGCTCCAGGCTCTTCGTTCATCAAATTAAAGTGACTACCTAATCAACGGAGTGGCTGCAAGACAAATCTAGCATTTAGAGTTTAACTAAGAAACTGCTTGGCTGTTTTGGAAAAGCAGAAAATTTTTGAGATATCTGAGCTGCACGTATGAGCATCGCTAGTGGCCACTCAAAAGTGCGTGTCAGAATCTATATTTTCTTAAACCTTAAGAAAACGAAGAAGAATATTTAAGCTGATGTGTTTTTTTTTCAGTCGAATTGTACTGAATTTTTGAGTTGATGGGTTGTTTTATTAAACCTGTTAATTCTTCTGCGAAAACTTTTGATGTGACTCATTAGTACATGACACATTCTGAATTGGCCCGAAAGCAAAGTTTAATGTTTTTGAAAGCTGCTGTCAGATGATCTATTGAGCTATTTCGCTTGATACATAAACAAATAAATCTTTTGAAACAAAATTTTTATTCTTTGCTCCAACCAATCAAAGGATATTAACTTAAACTAAAAGTTGAATAGCGTCTCGCCCTTGAACAAGGTCACTGTGTTCAGCGAACGAAGAGGTATTTTTTTTTTTTTTTTGTAAATGCCAACAAAATGGTGAACTAACTCCAATACTTTCTAGTCTACAGAAGACATGATTTGTCTGTTTGCTAAAACATAGAAAGCTGATTTTAGTGTTGTTGTCATAGATGATGAATCTCCGAATGGAGATTTCCTGAACGTTTTCGCTTCGAATATTTGAAAGCTACATAGAATTGTCGAATGAAATTTCACCTTTCTATAGAGCAAAGATTACGATTAACTAGGTGAAGTAGCATATACAAAACGCCCATAGAGGGCGCTCACAAATAGGAAGTAAAAGCAAGCAAATGGTGCGACTGAAACGCCCATAGAGGCCGCTTAAGTATAAGAGAAAGCTGATTAATGACGGAAGAAATTACTTAAAGAGAGATGTGTGAAGCACTTTGGAAAGAGCATTTAAACTTGAAATATTTTAATACACTCATAAATAAGCAAAAAAATATGAAAATACCGTTTGTAATGTTATAAGTAAAAGGCGAATAGAGCTATATACATAATATGTGTAATATCCCAAGAAAATGTCATTAAAAAGTAATATATGAGATTGTGCATCATTTAATCTGTCAATCAAGTTATCGAAAACACAAATATTTAACACAAAATAGAGCAACTTTTATGTAACTGTTATGCATACTATATATAAAGTCAACTATCTACTTAATACTTATGGGAAGAGAAGCACGCAGTATTTAGTAGAGCTGCAAGACTAACGATAGTGGCAATATTTTCGATAGTTTCAAAAAAGATACCATAGTAACGATAGTGCCATCGGTTCGAAAGCATTCGATAATTTCGATAACACTATCGGTTTCATTGCGTTCCTAACTTTCTAAGCTTAGCTGCTTAGCGTGTGTTTCAACTATCGATTGTAAGACACAAAGAAAAAAACTCAATATATCGATTATACCATCGATAGTTTTGCAGCTCCAGTATTTAGTAGCTCAAGTTTATATGTATTTCTAGTACCTTTTGAAGCAACTGAAGCAGTGATTTAAGTTCGCTCTGAAAACTATCAATACCTAACGACTAGTTCAAAGTCAGCAAAGATTTCAATGCTTTGAATATCTGTTAAGCTTTTACGTATCCAGTTAAGTTGGTTTAAAAAATTTAAAATTAAAAACAAAAAAAGCAACCAAAACGTGTTTAGCAACACGTACTGCTCGGAATTGCACAGTGGAATTATATACAAACTCATGATTGGGAAGAGCTAGAGATCCAGAAATATCTTAAATGTATTTACTTAGTATAAAAATTGCTTTAGAAAAAGTAGAATCCCTTAAATAAAGGCTTAATGCAGTTTCTTCTTAAAAAAAGTTTTCGAAAAAAAATGATATTTCATGAACTTTTTGTTTTTATGAATATTGCTAAAACTGGTCGGGTTATGTACTTAAAATTACTTTGTGACTTAATTTTTTTAAGTACATTTCAGTTGTTAATTATGAATAAATGCAGTTAAGAGTTATTAACGAATTTTGTATGTAAATGAAATATTTGACTTTTCAAAATTTGCTAAATTAAGTTCAAAGCAATTTTAGTTCTGAATAGTTACAAAAAAAAAAGCACTAGATAACACAATGTTTATGTTTAAGCATTCTGACTAAGTAAATCAAGCTAAAAACTTTTTAAAAATTCGCATAACAGGAAGTTTCGCTTACGAAACCATTAACATGTGTAACCACAAATGCCAAGATATAACTAGAAAAAAATCTTTTTATTTGAAAATTGAGTTGCAATAACACGATATACATATATCGTTAAAACATTTCACGTAAAACTATTTCAAAATTTTCGAAAAACACCAAAAGTTTAAACTTAACCCTAGTACGCAGATACGCGAAATGAAATAAGTGAACTAATGAAATAAATAAAGCGAATGATGAGCAGATAACCGAAAGACGCGAAAATGACATGGTTACCATGTTTTGTAAGCTGTTTTATGGCATTTCACTAAGAAAACCAGCGAAATCAAAGCTTAAAGTGTATCCATTCATATGACATTTATTTGCTGTGTTCGATATATACTTCTCTAAGCTACAAAGCTTCTATAAGCGTCATTTCTAACACTAGTTCAAAAGTGTTTTGTCTTATTTTATATTTTCGCTCAATGGTTTTTAATTGGCAGATTTATATTTGCGCGAATTTCCGGCTATTCATTTTTAATCCAAAAACACTGTCCGTATGGCAACTCTTAATACAACAGGTGGCAACTTTCTATGTAAAAGATGTTTACTTTCCGCCTGGCATGCTGTGCTTTTTATTTGCTGCTGCGTAACGCGGAAATAAATGTTAAATAAATGAGGAGATTGCTTTTTAATGAATTCTTTAAAACCAAAATAACACTATGCAACAAATTTGGCCTGAATTAAATGCCTATGGCTAAAACATACCTTTTCCGGCAAAATTTGGGTCGCTGATTTCGAATACGGAAACCATTTTGATTATTCTATCATCGATTTCAAATTATCCCCAATTTAAACAATTCGAGATTTCGAGATTTGCGAAGTCAGCAAATCTCATATTACTCGGAAGTCTTACTACCGATCGAGATGAATTGAAATCAATGTTTTTCAGACGGTTTTGCTCTAACTTGATTCGATTGCAAGTTACAGGGCAACGAACTCAAATTTTACTAAAATTTCCTTTATTTTATTTTAAATGAATTAAATAAAAAATTACAACAAGTTTTTAATACTTTATTTTTGAATTCGATAAATTTATTCATTCGAACATTTCAAAACCAATTTGAGCAAACTCGGTATCGAAATGGAGAAGTTATTAAGGAATATCGAAAAAATGCCACGATCGACAATTTTTTTGACTTTCCGTACAGAAAAAAAAACAATATAAAAACCATGGAGTAAAACAGACATTATCCGGTAAATTTGGGTTTGCTGTTTTTAAATCCGGAAACTGTTTTGAGTTATAAGGGTTTTCAAAATATCGCTATTTCAAAATTCAAACTTAAATTGCAGATTTTAAAAGTCAGCAAATCTCATATTACTCGAGATCCTTACTGCCGATCGTAACTTAAATTAAAGGTAGTTAAGTGTCGCTTCAATAGTTTTGTGACAGTTTTGGTCTATCATAACTCGATTATGAATTACAGGGCACTGAACTAAAAAAAAAAAATAAATAAATTTTTATTTCCAAAATATTTTTTGAATTTATTTCCTTGTAACTCGTAATCGAATGCAGGTATACCAAAACTATCTGAAATGGATTTAATCAATCTTTAAACCTTCAATTCAATTTGTAGTTCATCTCAAGCGGTAATGAAGTTCCCGAGACTTGTGAGATTAGTTGCAACTTTCGAAAACGCGCATTTTTGAAAGAGCGATAATTAAAAACCTTTTAAGATAACTCAAAATGGTTCTCTACCGATTTTGCTCAAATCGGTGTTAAAATATTGGCAAAGAATTAATTTACCGAATCAAAAAATAACCAATTTTTTTTAGTTTTATATTTAATTCATTTGGAGTTAAGTAAAACAAGAATTTTACATTTTCGAAAAAAAAATTTAAGTTCAATGCCCTGTACCCTACAAATTAATAAAAATGGACCAAAATTGGCTGAGCGACAATGATTTAATATTAAAATACCTTCAATTCAAGTTACAAGTCATCTCTGCTGACATCGCATCTTCCGAAAACTATAACTTAAATTTGAATTTTTAAATAATGCTTTCTGGATTTCAAATCAGCGAATCCAAATTCTCCGGAAAAAGTATGTTTTAGACATAGTCTTTTTTTTTGTTACATAGTGTTATCGTTTGCCGTCAAGGCAAATGTGGAGTATGTGAAGCATCCAAAAAAATTATAGCCGGAAATTTTGTACAATTTTTCAAATATCGCAGTATTCTCGTGCTAAAAGTGGCTAGTTTCGATTCGCAACTTATGTTTGAGCACAATCGATATATTTTATCGACAATTTATCATTCTATATCAATAATTCATAATTTGTATTATAACAATAAGATTGTTTTTTCTTTAAATAATCATTTATGCAGTTCTAATAATATTGGAAAATTATATAATAATTACTCTCATTAGTTTTTAAAAATCGTTGGGGGTCTCTTTTTGGTGTGGCGTACAGCCGGATACGCTTTGAGACAGTCTAGTTTTTAACTAGTCATTACACGTTTGTGGCACATTTGATACAGTTTAGCGGAAAAATCGTGAATAAGTGACTTAAATATCTTGGCATGCGTAATGTGCATGTGCGTCACGGCATGTATGCATCAAACGAGTCTGTTTAAGCTCCAAGGCGCATCAAATCAACTAGAAATATGCCACAAAGAAATCAATTGCATCTTGAATTTCGTACTTAGAATGAATAAACATATTGGCTCCTTTCATTATATTGGAATACAAATACTATGTATAACCATAAGAATTAAATTAAAAAATGTTTACAATAATTTCCAACCCAAAACAACGACAAGAAAAACTCAGCAAAAAAGCTAAAACTTATCAATTTTATCGATATACTAAGATTCTACTTATATGTCTGTAGCCCCAAAAGCGTAAATGTTATAGATAGCCAACCCCCACGCCCCGCCCCCTGTATGTGTCCCCAAACGGGTCTAATGTTAGTAGCCCTAGGCTTATATAGGTATACTTCAGTAGGTTCTCAGTAGTCATGTCCTATTTGGAGTAACTGTAACGAAAGCAAACGCATAGATCATAAAATGATATACACAATTTTTTTTAGTCGCTGTTAGTAGTACTTAGTAGGGCGTTGAAAATGTGAGCTGAGCAAGCATAGTACCAAAGAAAATATATATAGAAATGGTTAAGATTGAAAATGCAATGAAAACACCAAACAAATTGAAACTAGTACCAAAAACTTGAACGAAATGAAAGCAAAAGTTACTAGATAAAAAACGGACGCAAATCTGTGCATAGTGGAATAGTATAAAGGGTATGGATATGGTCGGTGTAGCAACTGTGAACAAACGGGTCACATGTTGTGGGAGTAAGTGCAGCGATACATGGCCAATATTTACAATATCTGCATATATACTCTATAAACATATGTATATGTGTTTGTGTGTGTGTCTAATGTATGTATTTCTTGTCATTGGCAAAACTAAAAGTTATAACGTATAAAACACATAAAAGTAGATCATAAAATCTGTGTATGTAGCGAACAGCTGTTCAAGTTGCATGTATGTATATGTCTATTAAATATACCCGGAACAAGTAACAACTCTTAACTGTAAGATCTCTGAAGCAACTTTTGGGTACCCTTAAGGAATGTCTGACAAATGTATTTAACTTATCTGACATGCAAATATTTACTCGGATTTATGTACTATGTCTATTGATGTGTTGCGCAACTAAAACTAAAACTTGAAGAATTTATGTAATTATTCAACAAATACTTATATACATCAAGAAAAGTTATTATATTATAAAGCATACAATAAAAGCTAATATTTATGTGACACTTTGTGTGTATTTACAATAAAAAACAAAAAACATTCAATATACAATTAACAAAATTATACATACATATATATAAACGTATAAAAATTTATGTTTAAACTAAATTTAATGAAATCAATAACTTATATAATAAAACTGAAATAACTAAAAAAAAAAGCAGTCTTTTATTATATTTTTGGTAAGAAACACAATTTGTCTAAAATATTGCATATTACATTGTTTTTTACCTCTGCAACTCATTGTTACACTTGTAATGGTTGGTGAAGTATCGCGCAGGGGGCGATACCCCTTTATTTTTATAGTATTTTAGCACTCCATATAAAGGCCTGATTTCTGATCAATAAAAACTTCTTTTTTTCTTTCTTCTTCCTGTTGCTTTTCCTCTTGTTCTTTCTCATCTTCATTCCAGAGCTATAACATGAAACAAGGGAAGTCGGCTTTGGGATTTTATGTAATTTTTTGTAGTTTTACGCTTTTTTGTCCACCAAAATAAAGCTTTCTTGCGACAAAAAAGAGCCAAAGTCTTGGGGATTGCTGTTTTTCAGCAAGTTGACTGAGTAACACGACCAAGCATTCTACTCTACTACTTTCATGATCTTTGGTTTTTGTATAAGAACTGGTATAATCGCTAAACCGAGACAAATATCGGTGAATCGAATCGAAAACCAATATTGTTGAAAAAAGAAAAACCGAAATAAAACCGTTTACCGGTTTAATAGTAACGGTACTTCCGTAACCGTATCCGAAACAAGTTTCGGGTTGAATCCCTGCTTTTAATACAATGATACTATGGTGTTTATCTAACTCGTAGCCTGGCGTACAGTATGTCTTTAGGATGTAGATTTTCAAGCGGACCAGCAGACTAAGCTGACTAAACCGACAACGTAACTCGACTCCAGCTCCAGCATATATGGCAGAGTAACGCTCGCGGCAGCAGAAGCTAATTTCTTTATGACTATGAACACTATTTGAACTTAGTTGAAAATTCGTACTTCAGAGGCTGCCATATGAGCCCGCCACCTTGTGTTAAATTTGGGCAACGTGTTTGAATTTGTCAAAGGTTTGTATCCTGACTAAAGTTTTTGGCGCACATGTTTTTAAGCTGGGCCGCTAGATGGCTTCAACATTGACACTGCATTCCAAACTGTTATACTGAGCGAATGTGTGCCAAAATGCATTTGAATTGACTTAATGTAGTGAATGGCATGAAAAATACGACTGCAAACCGAACACAGAGACGAAACACTTCTTTGTCAAAACAAATTGCGCATCGAAATTCTTACCTATCAATTATGTAAACCAAGAATCATCTTAAAATATGTTTAACCTGCTGCTCGAGATTTATAATTGAGCGTGTTGTTCTTAGGCCACTGAAGGCACATTCTGCTAATCATTTACAGCTCCATTTTTGCCTTGACTATTTCAATGTCAATTTGAATTTGTGGCTGAAAAAATATTTATATTTCTATATCGCAGCGACGTAACAAATGGCTAATCAACTCCGGTTGCTTCTCATCCCTGCATCAGCCAATATGGGCAGTGTTTTATCAACATTTTGTTCGCCTTCAATAGCTTTTGGGCCAGACTTCGCTTCACGCTCAGTTCTCTGCCATCTTGTGTTCCCAGCAGACTCAGAAGCAGCCTTTAACGGAGCTTGCACGATGCAGTGTTGCCAATTTCGGCTTTTCCCCCACTTGATATTCTTATTATTCTTAACTGGCCATAACAACCCGTTACCGGGTTACGGCCTGATGTATTTCTTTCATTGGAATTGGAGTTTTACGTGATCTAGCTCTTTTTTAAAGCCTGATTGTAGAAAAAAGTTGCCCACATAAGCCCCGAGAAGTATCTAGTCTTAACACTTACGTGAATTTGTTGCCTAAGGATGGGCAAAGTTTAACCCCTTTTTCAACAGCTTTGCGCTGCGTTAAGCCCTCGAATCTTTGACTTAACCAAAAATTTGATCAACTTTGGCCAACGGCGATAGTCTGGCGGACCTTGAAATTGCTCATCTATATGCACATTTATTGTACATAGTTTAGATCATTAGATCATGATAAATCGCGTTGTTCTGTTAATCAGGTTATGTTAATAATGTGCTTATCGCGTACACTTTGTGGGAACCAGCACAGATTTGAGAGCAGTCTACTGCATAGAGTGCCCACTCCAACGGAGGACTGATATCCCGGCAACAATTCCCATGTCAAGAGCATACAATTTAACGCGTGTCGGGGGCGGTGAAGCGGCGAATTAAGATATTTATGCTAACAAAACCATCGATTCAACGTTGACATTGGCTGAACCGCCCAAACGACCCTTCACCCGCCGGCGCAACATCAAGATAAGAGAGTGACAAGCGTTGGTGTTGGCGTTGTCCTTGTCGCTGGCAGCGCCTTTAAAATCCAATGCCATTTCTGGTCTTTGATATCTCTGGACGGCAACGGGAACTGCGCGTAGTTCATGTCAAGTTGCGCTTATCACAGCAGCGGCAGCGGCAGCAACAAAAACAACAACAACATTGAGCCGACCTTTGCTGACGCTGGCAGCACGTGCGGTCACGTGACCGGTGTTTTACACGTGCACTGCGCCGCTGTCGCTGCTGCCGCTGATATGCAACGTCAGCGCTGCATGCCGCTAGCAGCACAGCATTGTACGCACGGAAATGGGCGTTGTCGCTGGCGTAAGCAGGAAACTCCTTTTGTTTGGCAGTACCTAAAGTTTATTTAAAATTGAGCGGTCATTGTACGTAACTGTAGTATTGCGACGCGTGACAAGTGCAGACACGACCAACTGTGGCGTCAGGGAGCGGGAGTTCGGGGGTTCGTTAAGTAACACACAAAATGCCATTAAAAGAGTTAATTGCCTGATGACTAACAAGTTAAGTAACTCAAAAAAGACCTGAGATGCTACTCAACTGCACACTTGTGCAATAATTGCAGAGTATTTGTCCGCAATGAAAGTATTCCAAAGTACTAGAAGATCGCGGTAAGCAACCCCTCCAAGGGAACAAAGGCTGGGCAAACTCGATTCAGTTGCAACGCACGCAGAGAAGGTACAGAAGACTGCGCCACTCGTCGGATGACCGCTTCACAAGAATAAAGCTTAACATTTTTGACCACCTACGAGACACTAAAGGACAAGGAGTAAACGCTGCAACTTGAGTCACAGCCCCTATACGAGCATAACCATAACTAGAATCCAAAAACACGCTAAAAAGGTCTATGCAGTGGCTTCCGGCCTGATCGCTAGTCCTCAGACACGCCTCATCAATAATGATGAGTTTTCATCCTAACGGCCTGCGGCACCCCTCGCATTGCCATAGTCACCGACGTATTTATGTAAGAAGTAAGATTAGCCACAGATACCTTCTTTTCTTTAGGGCTACATTGTACCTCACAACTTCAACGGATCAAATTTTTTTTTTCAATCTAGTAGGCCTTCAAATTCATTTTCAATTTGTCATTTTGATGATAGGACTTTTATTTCAGAAAAATTCATTCGACGCTGAAACGCCGACGGCATCAGTTGAAAATAAGTATTTTACGAAAACAAAAAACGAAAATTTTGTTTTTGAATTTGAAAAAAACGAATTTTTTTGTTGTATAAATTCAGTTCGAAATTAGGCTTTTTGTTTGGGAATTTGAAAAAAACGAATTTCTTTGTTGTATAAATTCAGTTCGAAATTGTATAAAATGAGTGGTGTCAGCGAGAGTCGTAGCCTTATCATTAAAGCGTCCTGCAAGGACAAGGGTAAGTACGAAATAAGCCAACAAAATGGACAAAAGATGTTAGATTTCGCTGCTTTTTTGTACAGAGACTCAGACAGAGCCGCTGATTGCTCTGGCCACCGTCGACCCAATACTTATAGGTGAACCGTCAAAATTCGATTCAATTCCAGGGAGTCCATCTTACTATGCAGAGCGTAAGATGCAAAACCGCGCCCGCCGCTTAGTTGTGGCAGATAACCACCAAACTATTGCCAAGATTGAGGAGGAGTCGATGGAGGAGATAATGGAGGAGGAAAAGATAATGGAGGGGGAGAAGATAATGGAGGGGGAGAACAAGGAGAAGGAGGGAAAGGAGAATCCGCCATATAAGGTCAAATACTGGTACACTATGGAGGAGATTAAAGCCTTAAATCCGTATAATAAAAAGTAAAAATATCGAAATATGAAGACTCTCTACATGAATTTGAAACACACACACACACACATACACGTGTGAACTCAATGTGCAACAAATAAACACGTACTTCGAAATCAAGAACCTTGCCGAAACACCTGTTCACATAAATGACTATTAATCCATATTCAACTTGAAGCAATAAAACTCAATTACTCGAAAAACTAACATTAAAAATAAAAGCATTTGATTCATTTTTATAACCTGCGACCAAAAACGTCAAAGATTGTGATAGATTTTTGCAGTGCACACATAACACGACTAGAAGAAGAAGAAATAGCAGACCCGATATCATGTCAACCGCTCTGTTGGACACCATTAGAGGTGGGGTTTCCAAATGTTACCACAAAATGCCAATAATCCTTTGCCATTCTCGTGCACAACAAAACTAGTCCATTTTTCCAATAATCGTCTTATCGCTTTCTTTAAACTCTAAAAATGTTCATTGTTATCGATTAATTAAGAGAACCCTGGTGACTGGTGGGCTCAGCGTTTAGTGCGCCTAAAAGTGGTCTATATCCTAAAATTTTGTATCGTCATAAACATTCGAAAATTAAAGATATATGTGCTATAAAATCATTCGGTGACAAATATTCGTCGCAAAGAAAACACAGCGGAAGCGTTTTCAATGTTGCCAAAAAAAAATTTAACTGCTGCTGCTGGGTCAGATTGGACGCATCATCCATGCTGAGTGAGAGACCACAAGATTGGTTTCTGCTACTCAAGTGCCTATTAAGTCCAAAGTAGCATTGATTGACAAGATTGGGCAAGCAGTCTGCTGGACCTCACTATCAACGTTGTTTTTCGATGTAACGGCGTTACCAAGGTAGACGAAATTCTTGACAAGTCCTGAAAGTAGTCGAACTGCGTCAATTAATAACTATTTAGTAACAGAACTGATTTTTGCGCAGCCAGCGGGATTTCCTGCTCTTGTATGCTCTCTTCAATTCGGCGGCAGGAACTTGTGCTTCCTCGCTATGGCCTGCTGTATCACTTCCACAGAGCCATGATGATGTCCTTTGAAGGAAGTTTTCAGGAGCGTCGGCAGGGTTCACCACATTGTTGTGTAAGATGAAGCGTCGCACAGTGGATCCAACTGTCTCTGTGATACTAACGTCTCGTCTCCAGTAATAGTCGAGAAAGTCCAGATTTTAACACAGTTCATCGAACAGGTCTTAGCAGATTCGCTTGCGAACTTCCTGTTGCTCTTCTGCGATGTGGGTACTGTAAAGTATGGAGACGAGCCATCTCCACTTTTCTGCGGCTGGGAGCCAACTACTGCTCCCTACCCCCATTAAGCAATACCAGATCATAACGATTTTAATGTCATGGCCTTGACAGCATTCATAGACAGACTCCAGTCTAATGCAGAACACAGCTTTGGTCGCAACGCCCTTTTCCTAAGTTGGCGCGTGCGGATTATTGTCACTGGTGTGAACCAGGAGACACGGTTGCGTGCTCTCCAGCTAACAGCAAATTCGCGCATCTCCGCATGGCAGCTACAGAAGTCAGCTGGGCAGAGGCACCATCCCAATGAAGGGTACGGACATTCCAGGTGCTTACCCGCAAGGTCGAATCATAGTCCTTTTTTCGTTTTCTGTGGACGTTAACCTTTTCATTGCAATTGACGTTTCCCGTGCTGGGTGCCAAACCCTGCGCACAACCCTTTTAAATCCTGGGCTGGCTTCGCTGCGCACATTAGCTCACCTCCATAACATCGGGTGGCAATTAGAGCAGCTAACCATGTGACGCCAAGAGGAGACTGTGCGTCAACTTGGTTAAAGCAATGGTTTTCGCCCTGCTCAACCAAAACCCAGACCCAATTCAAATTGTCCCTCAATCTAAGCATAAAAGTCACAAAATTTTATCCAGTTACGAGCTTCCTTCTGCCTGCTACCAATAAATCCTTTAAGTTTAGTTAGGGTATAAAAATAACTGCATATTGTTAGTTTTCTCATCGAAAGCCACAACGAGTTTGCCCAAAACTATTACTCACTTTAACCAGTTGTTGTGGTAACTGTTGTTGTTGTTGCTGCTGTAACTGTTGTCACCATAAAAACATATGACACCATTTTGACTTGCGGCGCTGTGCGGTGCGCGGTGCGTCGTGTTGCAGGCGTTTTTGGCACGCCAAATTATGCATGAAATAGATGGCTGTGTTGACACTTCCATGCACAAAACAAGAGAGCGTCAGACAGACAAGTACAAAGTGCCCTCTAGTTGTAATAGTTGCAACCCTAATAGGAGTTGTCATGTGCACATCAAAACAAAAGCGGCATTGAAGCTGCACTGCCAAGGGTTGCAAAATTCCAGCCATCCATTGTTTAGACTTGTGCGTACAGGTTGAGTTTCAGGTTCAGGCTCTTAGGTCCTGGCTCTGGCTCTGGCTAGGTCTTGGGCTTGGGCTTAGCCCAGTCAACAATGGCCAATTGTTGGAATCAACAAAAACGCATAGAGCACAAATTTTTTAACTAGCATCAATTGGGTTTGAAATTTGAGACCTTGCCACACGCCTGTAACTGGCAGATGGTTATACAATTGGTGGTGGCATGGCACATCTTGGCTATGGGCAATGGTAATGGTATACTGTGGCATGGGCATTTTGGTGGCATGTAATACGATCAACTGTGCAGAGATTGCCATGACATCACGTAATCGCATTTTCTGTCATCACTGACAAAAGTCAAGTCTAGCGCAATCATTCGCGTAGTTGACCATAACTTCGTTTATCTGTCTATCTGTCAAAACTCCTTATTCTTATACGCTATTCAGCTTTTATTAAGCTTCGTGATTAGGTGTTCTTGTAAAGAAAGAGCAGCGATTCTTGTCTGTCTTGAAATTTGACAAATCGCTTCGAATTGTGTAATCTTTTGTGCCTTCCTACTAAGCTTAGCTACCTGCTTAGCTAATCCTCTCCCTGTACCAAATTATCTTGCATAGCTCCAACCCGCCAAAGAAGCATGCCTGGACATCAGACTCAGCTAGTCTGTCTCCTCGAGTTCTCAAAGCTGGTGATATCCAGTTTACTCAAGAATGTCCTTTCAGTTTGCAATGACCGGTAGGACAGGAAACCAGTCTTTTCCATTTGGGCGATTTAGAGTCCTAGAGGCCAATGTCTGGTCTTAGATGTCCTCTTTTTTCTTATCTCAATCATTTCTTAGCAGTATTTCTACTAATACCACAAACTGCCTATGACCTTTGCTTGAAGCAACAATTTTTTTTAGTTTTTCCGCAAGCTCTTTCCCATGGATATTGTGCCTAGAGAACCATCTGAGCTTAGAGTTATCGATGACCCACTAGTGTACCAAGTTATGTTATGGCTGGGTTTCATATCCTCTAAGGCTTCCCACTCACGTTTGTTGCTTATAGCAGTGCTGAGGTTAAAAGAGGTCCATTTAAAAGTTGCTAGTTAAAGTTAATTGACTAAATAAACCTTATTCCAAAACTAGCTGGCCTGTGAAATTGGACAATCTCGCAGAGAGCGTCGAATGCTTTATGAGACTTTAAGAACTTTCAAAAACTAACTTATGCCAACAATGTGATTTGCGTGAACAAAAGCCAGTAGACTTCATTTGTTATGAAATATATTAACGTTTTTCTTTTATTTTCCAAAAATAGATTAGTTGTCACGAGTTTTATTCTATTTTGTGTTAGGTACGCAATGGTTAAGATTGATCTAGTTGCCAGAAATGGTTCCACGAAAAGGTTATAGAACCGTCTTGGCGGTACCGGTTCGCGTCGCGAAACCGAATTTTTAATCGATTTATTCCAAGCAGCCTGTGCCTTTTGCTCGCGCTCTTCTTCACTGCGCTTCTTAATCTTCCACTGCTTGGGTGTATTCTCCCGCTTAAGCTGTCGCTTGTGGTCCTTAGCATGCAGCCATGCGGTTTCCGCTTCCGATCAATGCTGAAATCTTGGGAGTACCACTATTTATGTCCTCTTTTTGTTTTTCTAGATCCTTCTCTTTGTACTATTCCTCAATATGTTTCTGCGACGTCTGTTCGCTTTCAGAGTATCTACATCGACATCCACAACATATTTACTAGAGAGTTGTCCAAATTGATGGTTCGTCTCTGTGGCGCCTTTGTTGGGCAGCGCCATGGAAGACATGAGTTGGTGAATGTGAACACTGTTTGGATACTGCTTTGTGAGCTGGAGTTTCTATTAATGAAAGAAGGGCTAAGAGTTTGCCCAGAATTTCTGAGCATTGATTTCTTAAGATTTCATTTGCAGAAAGTAACTTAAAGCTTATAAACTTCTCTTAATGTTGTACTTTAGAAAAGTGAGTTATATGTGGTGCTTGAAATCTCTTTAGCCTAAACCGCAATTCGCTGGCTTGTGCGTTACGTATGCCTTGCCTACATAGATTAGTTAAGAAACTTCATCTTTTGGTACAACTTTTGTGTCTCTAACTCATATGGTCTTCGAGATCTGGCTGTTCGTATGAACAGATGGATACGTCTGTATTAGCTTAACTCCTGATGAAGTGTTTCAATATAGGTTATAAACGTAACTCAGATAGCATAACCTAAAAATGCTTTGCATAAAGACCTTTGCTTTTAACGGAAATACTAACTAGAAATTGAAGTTTTTCCAATCTGCATACAGGAACTACTAAAGTCAAGAGTGAATTATAAATTTCCAAAAAGTTTTGGTGGACACTTTATATACGGGCACACTTCATACATAAGTACTTACATGCATGCTTACATGCATATTCACAGTAAAACTTTGCTTAATAACATCAAAAGTGACATGCATGCAAGTAAGTGTGTGTGTGTGTGAGTGTGTGTGAATGTGTGTATGTGAGTGTGTGTATGTGTGTGTGAGTGTGTGTGTGTGAGTGTGTGTGTGTGTGTGTGTGAGTGTGTGTGTGGATGTGTGAACTGTTCTGGTTACCTATCCGTTGTCTGGGCTATTAATATAAACGCCAACTAGAAGAGGAGTCAAAAGACTGGGCAAATCCTATAAGCAAATGCCTCTTTTAGAGCGCACTCAAGTGCAACCCCTTAATGCGGCACACACACACTCACACACACACACGCAAGGACACACACACACATACAAGCACAGCGGAGACTCTTACTTAAGCCCGAGCATACTCTTGATTTGGAAATGGGTTGAGCCCAATTCAGTATTTTGTATTTTTTTTATTGTGCAAGTTAACTTTGAAGTGTCGCTGTTTATGTGCTGCGGAAATGCCTGACTGCCTGACTCCCTTTCCGCCGCAGTCACCCCTTTGCCCTTAGACTGCCGCCACCCTGTCTGACGGTCTGGCCATTTGTCTATAGTTTGGTGCGGCGACCTCTTTACATTTTTTGGCCTGGGACGCATAGTGCTTGTAGGTAGTAACAGACTTACCCCTAAACTGACCTTTAAAACTCCCAAATGCGCAATTTATCATTTCCACACCGAGCTCTGATAGATGTGTGTGTGTGTGTGCGTGTGTGTAAGAGCAAGTTCTACTAAGTGTTGAATTGCAAATACTCTTGCAGACGAACTGATGACTGCTGCAACAGTTCCGTGACGGCATTGTAACAAACATGCACTTTACAATTGGTTTAGTTTACGAAGTTGTTGAAAACACCACTGTCCAACCTGCCATAACGTGGCGCCATATGGCACATATGCTAGCGCCATCTTATTTTCATTAATGCCGCTGACCGTCACGGCATACTCTTCGGTTTTACACGCAACGTGAAAGATGTTGCACATAAACAATATAGTCGATTTTTAAGCGATTTGTGTATTTTATTGCTGTTATGCTGCCTTTAGCTGAAAATCTGGGCATAAAAGCTATTTTAAAGTACAGCCTATCTGGGCATAAAAGCTATTTAAAGTAAAGCCTAAATTCAGTTTAAATTTAAATGGTTATATTTCGCAAACTAGAACGTCTATATCGAAATTAAAAGAGCTGAAAGGAAGCTAAACTTTTACTTTGAGAAAAATTATAATTTTTTTTCAATTTTTGAATAAATCAATTAACGTTTCTTACAGATTTTATCTGTATGGACCGCTAGCCATTTAAGCGATTTTGTTGGGCTGGCAGAAAAGATCAGCTCTTGCCTCTTTGTTTGACTGGACATCTAGACACTTTGGTGTCCAGGAACCCAGTTGAGGCTGAGTCTGTTATGACGTGAGGCTGATCGACGTTGGGCGAGGAGCAGCCATGTCTTTTTCCCCTGACATTCACTAAGGGTTCTGCTTTTCCTCTTAGATCCAGCTATCGGCACTTAGGGTTGTGAAGATTTTAGTTTGGAAAACCTTCGAAATGTTGATTTTCGTGCTGAAAAAGCTTGAATTTACATCAATACATCAACCAGTCGCAGTCCCATTCATTATGTAGATTTAATTACTCAAAAGGGGCTGTTCATGACCCCCTCCCACTTATGTGCCGTCACAAGTCGTATAACCAAAAAAATTAAATCAACTTTGTTCATTACTAGAAACTTGGGAAGAATATCAACTGAATCATTTCTAATAGGATTCACAGAGTACACACTGCTGTTATAAAAGTGAAAGGAGGATATTTTGAGTAGTCAAATATTTAAAATTTAATGAAATAACTTTGATCGATTTGCTTGAATTCATAATAAAAATAAAATTTTGCATGAAAATGTGAAGCTTTTTTCAGATTTTATTAACATATTGATTGTGAAGTCATGCTTTTGGTTGCCTAGGTTGCATATAGTATAAGCTAGCAGACATTTTTATATTAAACTTTTTATGACTTTGTTGGGTAGATTAAATTTGAAACGATTTTTTTTCGAATTCCAAAAAGTTCTGTTTCGTCTATTCGAAAGGGTTTGTTACTTTAAGACAAATATTTCAACAAGTATGAATTTGCGACCTGGTCTTCTTCTTTTGCTTTTTCTTTGGCTGAAAACAATTATTGTCAAAAAGTGTACACAGTTACGTAAGACAAAAAAAAAACCGATATGTTATAAGCGTCGAGCTTCTTCATTCACATCACGTCTTAATATTTGAATTCTCAGAAGTTTAAAGTAGCTCAAATATTTCACTTAGGTAGGAAATTGCACTCTTTGGAAACAACAAAAAGTTGTATTTCATTTTATTTTTGGTAATTCCCAGCATTCAAGGAAGGAATTGAAATTTTCAATCAAGCCATCTCGTTTTCTATGAAGTATGTTCTTGGCTGCCTGACAAAGTCAATATACCCCATCTCTAAGTGTATAAAAGAATAGCATGACAGCCAGCTCGTCGGTGTGACAGAGTCTTCCTATCAATCGCTCGCAATGACGTAGGCCTGCTCGAAAAATCTGATAATATCAGATGCGTCCCGAGACGAGGCTTAAGTGCGTGTAAAGCGCAACTCACACCGAAACACCCACACAGCACATATGAAGAGGGCGAAGCTATGTATGTCTGTGTGAGGTTGCAACATTGGTGTTAGTTTATTCTATACACTCAAAGAAATATCACCCATCAAAGCAGCCACCTTTATAGTCACAATTTATTTCATGCAATTTGTTGTTAGTCCTTTGCTGTGCTAAAAGTTAAACGTGACATGGAAATTGTGACGTAATACTTTACACATAAAAATGACTTTGACTTAAATTTAACCTCTCTGCTAACTTCTGGGACGCTTAACACACTTTAAAAACCTGTTTGTTGTAACGCTTAATCTTCGAAAAGCGTGTAGCTCGCAAACAGCAAGCCAGATCTTGGGGTCTCTCAAACGGATTTGGTATATTGCACACCGATTTTGAAGCACAGTTTGTAATATGAGAAGACTCCATTTATCGATATTGTAGATACCTTAAACTTACACAGCAAAAGAAAATTTTTCGAATTTCGAAAAATGTATGGAGTTAAAAACTTTCTGACGATGATTGAAACAAAAACACCTTAAATTGCCGAAAGAACATGAATGACATGCAACTTGTTGAACGAAAAACGCGCAGATAGAAAAAAAGATTATCGGATTTGAACTCGGTGAACCCAAATTTATCGGCATGTTTTAGCCAAGCGCATTGAATTGAAGTCAAATATGTTGCCTAGTGTTATTGGTACACAAATTTTGCTAACTGGAAATGTTTTAACAGTAAATTTACTACAAAAACTGTTGCTCTTATGTTATTTGTTAGCATTTTTACATGCATTTTGGAGTGATTCAGACATGCCTGTTTCTTCTGTCATAATACCGTTTCTATTCTCTAGTGAATCGAAAAGTTCGCAGTGCACTCTTACGCAATTCTCTCAATTCGATTCAGTCAATTCAAGTGCAAAAATTGTAACAGTAACTGCACTGTGTGCACGGTGAGAATAGCTAGTTACTGTGAAACACAGTAAACTTAGTGTAAACTTTAGGAATATTGTACAAAAACCGGTTCTGGATTTGAAATCAGCGACCCCGAATTGAGCCAAAAGTTATGTTTTACTGCTAGTTTTTTGTTTAAATTGTTTTAATAAATTAAAAAAAAAAGGTCGTTTGTTTCATTTTTTCGATATTTTGTCACTTGGCTAGTGATTTTACTCAAATTGGTGTTGAAATGTTTGCAAAGCATCAATTTTTCAAATTCCAAAGGAACCAATTAAACATTTCTTGTAATTTTTGACTCAATAACTTTCGAATAAAAAACAAAAAGATAAATTTTCGAATTTCGAAAAAAAAAATGTTGAGTTGATTGCCCTATAACTAGCAATCGAAGCCAAAACGGTCTGAGAAACATTGAATCGATATTTAATTGTCTTTAATTAGACATACAGCTCATCTCGATTAGTTAACGAGTAAATGTGATTTACTGAATCTCGATTTTTTCAAATAACCATAATTCGAAAACGGTGCTAGGAAATTCAAAACGATTTACTGATTCGCAATCAGCGAACCCAAATTGACCGGAAATGGCATGTTTTAGCCATATGCCTTTCATTGAGGTCAAATTTGTTGCATAGTGTAATTTTGTTTCGATTTAGAAGATTTTTTTGTGTGTACCTGAAGTTATTAATACCGTACAGCTACTTACTGCGCACTAGCTGTAAATCAAGCAGCCTGAAATGGAGCATTTAAGCCTAAGCCTTCGTAGCTCCAAAAGCAGTCACAAGAACAATAGCAGCAAGGGCAACAAGAGGCGCCATTGTGGGCTGCATATTAATAATGCACAGTTTACCTTAAGAGGATGCTCAACGCCTCTTATGATAATACGGTAACAAAAGCGAACGGTAAACGGTGGAACAACAAGCGACAAACCGCAGCAGCCCTTGAGTTCTAACAAAAGCAACAGCAACAACAACAACAACAACAACCATATGGAGCAAAAGCAACAATACCAAATATGAAAATACAGACATACATACATACATACATCCATACATACATACATCCATACATACATACATACATACATACATACATACATACATATAGAGGTGGGAATATGATGTATGGCCTTTGTTGTTGTAGTCGTTTCAACATTGGCAACCTTTTTTTTGGGGGGTGGGGGCGTTATGCACGCCCTAATTTTGGCTTATTATTAACCAGCTACATGGCACAAAATGTTGCTTTTTGTCCTACAATACAAGTTTTGTAGCCCTCGCCTTTGGGCAGGGGCGTGGCTGCAGTTAACGGCATCAACATCTGTGAGAATGCTGCCCAACGCCGACGCCAATGCCGATGCCGATCCCGTCGCCAACAGCCAGCATAGCATAATTATAATAATCATTTCATAATCATATTTTATTTTACTTTTTGTTAGGCACACGGCCCGCCCGCTGACTCTCTAACAGGACAGATCCCTCTCACTCTTTTTGTGTGTGTGTTTTTTTTGAAACAGTTGCGAAAACTGAAAAAAAAAAAAAAAATATGCATGCAGGGTGGCAGCACCAGGACGAACCTGACGACAACGACAGATGTGTTTCTCATTCGATTTTTAATATGCGGCCAATCTAACTGTAATTGGTTTGTTATTGTCTCTATGTGTGTGTGTGTGTCTGTCTCTTCCTGCGAGAGCCCCATCCCCGTTGCATCCCAAGCTTGGGCACAAACCTCAGGAGACTGCTGCCAAGTTTCCAGCTGTGTTGCGACCCCGAGTCACCAAAACGTTTCGTTGCCCAAAATATAAACGGGTACAAGCGACCGACCCCTGCTTTATCGTCGTCATTCAATTCGGTATAGCTGTGATGTGATGTATCGCAAGGGTCGTCCAGAGACCGAGAGACCCTGGGCCCAGGGCCCTTGGCCCGCCTGCTGTGGTAAATATCTATCGTTTATTGTTATTGCTCTTGTTCGCTCTATTGTTTTCATTGTTCGAGTACTCCTTCTAGTCTCCTGCTGCTCCTGCCTGCTGTCGACCTGTCGCTTTTTCTACGTATTGTTCCTGTTGTTGTTGTTGTTGTTGTGCCTGTTAAATTTATGAAAAATGTTGTTCACACTTTTGTGAAATTCGTGTGGTGCCGCTGGGTGGCAAAATAATTGTGGCAGGGGGTGTCAGTATTTGGTTGGTTTGGTTCGGTTCGGTTCGGTTTGGTTAGGTTAGGTTTGGTTGGTATACCAAATGGGTTACATTGTGGCACATGTTATTGTTTGCTTTATATCACAGGTCGGGCTTGAGGGTGACCCAAAGCTCAGCAGCGTATTGGATGCTTCGATTGAGCTTAGCATGCAAATTTATGTTTTATGAGTAATCAAAGATGTATGCAGCGATTTGACTTTAGCGTCAATCTCGTCGTAGAGCTCATGGACTTCTTTCTTTAAATTCATCTTTTAAAGCTGCTGTAAACCATACAAATGCTTGTCATAGGTATTTTCTGACCAGTATAGGTTATTTCTTTGGGAATGTCTCTATTAAGAAAACTTGGACCTCCCCCGCCCCCATCAACTAATGCTTTTCCAAACCAATATTTGCGCATTTAAGTGTTGCACAACAGCAATTGGTTTTTGTCTTTATTGCCTTAAGCGTAACACTCAATCCGATGTCAAGCCGCCCAGTTCCACCAGCCAAGCATTCAAGTGTCCCCACTTCTTACCACACAAAAAGTTCAATCAACTTCTTACCAGGCCAAGTGGAGCATGCCCTCCTTGGCCATTAACTCACCTGTACAGCTCTCTCTCTCTCTCTGACTCGCTCTGTCTTGCTCACTCTATATCTAGATATCTATTTATTCATCTATATGTATGTATAGCTTGTCTTCTGTCTATATGGCACTGCTTAATATTATAAGTAATGCATTATTCCTGTTATTTTTATTTTTTTCCTTGTAATATATTTGTCTGCTTAGCTCAAGAGATACTTTTTCGCGTCCAGTTGCTCCACGGACGCATTCGCTGCTTCGTGATGTGGAAGCGATGCGCATAAAATCAGCAGTGCGTATGGAGGCTGGAGGCTGGAGGCTGATGACTCGAGTTTGGCTTATGGCTTGGGAGGATTTGTGGCTGTGGCTGTGGGGCTCGGGCTTGAATTGTCGACACCAAGGCGCGGGGCGCTCGTCTTTTCGTTTCATATCAATCAAAACAAGGCGTATGACAGGGCGCCAGTTGGCAGCTGGCTATGTGCTATGTGCTATGGGCTATGCGCTATGGACTATGGTTTTGTGGCGCGCTTGTGGGACGCACACAAAACCCTAAGCCAAAGATTTGACATGGATCAGTAATCTAATACCAGATTACGTATACGCATGGCTCGTCGCTCAGGCTTCTTCCATCGTGTTGGCCACAGTAAGTCATAGTAGATGCACACTCAGATACACATATAGATAGATACAGTGAGAGAGCGAAAGAAGCAGCCGCCTGAATAAGCAAATGCCCGCAATCCCCACCAGCTCGTTGCTATTTTGCACTACCTCTCTATCCATGAGTTTGCTTGTTCGGATTGTGTGTATCGGTTTGCTGCCTGACTGCCTGGCTGCCTCTCTGGCATGAATGAATGGATGAATGAACCAGCAGCGAGTGACTGACTGGGCGTACTATCTAACCATCTCGCTGCCAAGCAGCCAGCCAGACAGTTTGCCAGTCAGCCAGTCAGAGTTTATATCGATGATGAATACAGACAAACACTCACACACACATGCACATAGAGACAGTTACAGATAGCCACTGCGGCCGGCTTGGTTGGTGGATTCGATGCTGCTGCTGCTGCTGCTGCTCCTCCTCAAGGGTTGCAAGCAATATACTTTGAGCAGCGCCAACGGGGAGCTCCGTACGGTGAGCAACATCATCATCATCGTCATCACCATCCTCGTCATCGTCATCATTGGCATTTTGCAAGTTTTATGCTTGTTTGGGCCTGATTTTAGGGGCCTGTGCAGTCACCAACTTGGCATAAAGTTATTACTTGCCAGGGCGGCCAAAGGTAACAATTTTCTTGCGCTTCGTTTGTTCGTGGGCGTTGTTGTTGCCGTTGTTGCTCTTGGCGGCCGAGTGGGGATTACAAATAGCAGCACAAATATTTTTGCTCTGTTGCTCTTGCTGCTGCCTCTCGTGGTGGCACATTGGATCTGGGTAACGGTAACCGTAACAAACGAGTTTGCCTGTCATGCCAATCATGCTTGGCTGGCCCAAAGTGCTCTGCACAGATGTAGCGAATACACTGAAAAAAATATTTACTATATATATAAGAATCTTGATCGTTAAGAAATAACAATTACGCTTGCTAAGTAAGTAAGGTTATATCGGTAATCTTGTAACAAGCTTAAACCAAGCTTCCATATCACCTTTGTGTAACTTTATCTTTAAGCTCTAATGTAGGCATGTTGTCAGGGTTGACCACTCAAAAGTAATAATTTAAGGATACATAAATATGGCAAATGGTAGTTTAGAACCTGTTCATATACTATATTACATCCTTACAAATGTAGGAAAGCGAGTGTTTTTAGGGTAATGATGATGTCATCATTTTAGACTTTTGATGACGCTTGATGACAGGCGTGGTGAGTGGGTCGAGACCTTATAACCGTTTATATATTTAATTGGCTTTATTAGCCAAGTTAAGTAAGTTTTCTTTCAGTGTAGACACACATAGACAACATGTATGCAGAGTGTTTGTGTGAAGAGCGTCAGATATATATAGATATAAAAGCAGATAGCCTTCTATGTCTGCCAAAACGTGGCCAAACCAAAGCTTCAGCATATTAGGCCCACACACAACGACACTTCCACACACACATACAATCCCAGTCACACTCACACCAAGACACAAACACATAAACTCCTAGTTGGACACGAACCATTGGGGAGCATTGCACAGTCGACCATATTTTGTTTATATCCGGCATTTTTCGAAACGGCAGCCATTCGACTAAACCCACCAAAATCAACCTACCGCCCTTTCCCGCCTAAAGCGACCCCCGAAACTAACTAAGAACTGCAGCTGACTGGCAATGGCTGCGGCCATGTCCAGCAACCACGTCATGGCAATTGCTGCTGGGGCTGCGACTGTGACTGTAACTCCTGATCTTGCTGCTTATCGTTGTTTGAATTTTTTGGTACGTGACCGAAATGTCGTTCGACGTATTTATTGTGTCACTTTGTTGGTTTTCAGCTACCCGAAATATAACCAGCAAACAGAATGTGTTATATATATACCCTAACCCAACCACCCACACAGTAGTACAATTTTGTGATGCCCTTTTTTCCGAATATGCTACAGGCAACTTTAAAGGCTGTCTGCGTTTGATATGAACTGCAGTTCGTTTACAAACAGAAACAAAAATTTAGAGATATTTTACCCAAATTTGAATCTAAGTAAAATGGTACTTTCCTTTAGCAGCATCATCACTTATAATTATACCCTGTACACAAAGTGCAAGAAGGAGGCGTGGCAGACTATATGTTCCATTGGCAAAAATGGTCAGGAGCAATAGTCGAGTCGATATATACATGTCCGGCTGTCCTTCCGTATGAACATCGAGATATCAGACACCATAAATGGTAGAGACACAAAAATGTTACCAAAAGATGCGCATTTGATCCGAGCAGATTAAGTTTGCCGAATAATCTTGCCCCCTTCCCCCGTGAGAGATTTTCGCGGTTTATAGCCGCACCGTTTAATCTATCAACTCGAAACTCGCGTCATGTTTATGTGCATCCATGTTTCAAAAATGATCGAAAACGGATAAATACATCAAAAGTTACATAGTGTCAAAAATAAGCAGATTTCGCCACCCTGCGCCTATAAACTGCTCCAAAATTCCACTACATGTAAATATGGATACATGTGAGTTAGAGTTTGGTGTGGAGACTCGTGAGAGCCAAATCATTAAAACTGTATTCACCAATTCTCAATAGAAGCCCCCCTTCCCCCACAATCGATTTACGTTAATTACTGCCACACCCCGCAACATATTGATTTAAAAATTGCCACATATATTTTTTTAAAAGTGTTTTCGATTTTTTTGCCCTATAATAACCAACCTCCCAATAGGAAAATGCTTACTCGCATATCAATCTTGTTTTCATAAGGAATTATTGGACTGGAATTATTTAGTACAATTTTTAAGCTTTAAGTAAAATAATTCATTACAAAGTCTGGATGAAATTTAAAAATTGGGGCATTGAGTTGACTGCAAGCTTAAATTTCTCGGGATAGGTATCCCGAATGAATTTGACAAGTAATCTGGCCCTTTCCATACTTTCATCATCGTTAAGACACTTTTCGTGGAAAGCATGTAAGGTGATGGCCAATATTTGCTCAATATATTGAGCGATGTATGGCAGATGCTTCGTACATAGGACTTCAAAAGATTTCAGAACTAAACGGGTTTTCTCTGTGTCGTTACGGATTGGTAATTTTGACAAATATATGGGCACTACTTCATCCAATGGAATTATGCTGCCATTTCCCACAATTAAACTTCCGACAGCGGCACATATGTTATCCAGCGTTTTTTCATGCTTCTCATTGGCAAAACCGATAGAAAGTGCTGCCAGGATCTGAGGATAGCTCCTAAAAATATACCAATATGCATTTTATTATTCTGATTATCCTTAGACAATTTTATACTTACGCATATGATTGCTCTCTTGCATGTTCCACCAGTTGACCTAAGCCAAAGTAGGAATTTCGTCGAGCTCTTTCATAAAGATCTGAAGTGCCTTGTATGAATATGGGACACAATGTTCCAAAAAAGGGAGTCACATGCGTGCCCACGTATACGAGTGATTCAGCCAACGAACCGTAAACATTTGCGCGCAGATTTTTTAAAACGCCGATATTGAATTGTGCCTTACGTAAGGAGTAAAAAAAGTTATGGTTTGGTTCTATATATGTATTTACGCTTACCAGCACTTTCTCGAAGATGGGCAGGATATCTTTTAAAATCAACGCAAAGATATCAGGCTGCAAGGCGTGGCCCATTTGAGGCAACAGTCTGATTGCATATTTGAAGCAATCCTCGTCGAATACGCTTTCCTGCTCAAAATCATCGGCATCCGTAGACTCTGTATCACAACATGCTTTTAGAACCACTTTCATTGCATTCAATAGAGATTCAGCCAATTCCGGCGAGGGCAAAGCTGGTTGTTTAACAGTGTTGAATAGATTACCAAGTACCTCCAATAGCTTTGCTATAACAATTGGTTCCTCATCCTGGCATATAATGACAGCAAATTTGGGAATAAGAATCTCACAGGCAAGCTTTACACCAGCAACATGTCCCATTCTGTTTAGAGCCATAACAAACTGACAGAGAGCTTTGCAGGAGGCCTTTCGAATGACATGGTCTGGATGGTCAATCACTTGGTAGACAGATTGAAAAGCCAATTCTATATAGGGAGCAAACGCTTCGCCGGTTTCTTTCGCAAATCTTTTTAGCGCTAATATTGCATATGTCTTCACCCATACGTAAGAATTCGAATCATATGCGACATTCGCGTCATCGTCACTATTATTGCTTTCTGTATCAGACTCGTTTTCAGCGCTGAATAGCACCGAGTTTATAATACGGTCGATAATGTGGGGAAAGGCAACCATCATTCTTTCGTTGACAATACCAGCCAGTGCACCCATCAAATTATATATTGAGCACATGAGATCTGGATTGTCGGGACTATTTTCCAGCTTCGTTAGGCAATATCTCATAATATCGTCAGCGAGTGGCAGAGAGTATGCCTTATCAACGCATTGCGTTAAACAGGCAAGTGTGTCGATGGCCTCATTGCGCAAAGTTTCCATATCGCTGGAACACTCGTTATTTATTAGGTAGACATGCAAAATGTCTAAAATCTTTTGAAAGTACGGTAATATTTTCTCCTTTGCAGACCACACAACCGAACATATGGCGGAAAGCCCTGCCTTTCTTATATGAGCTGAAAGATTGGGATCGATCGTTTCGAAAAGCCTGTAAATTAATTGTGAGATAAGAAAAACTTATTATAGTCAAATGTGACAAGCATTTATACCTTTCCATTAGACGCGGCAAATATGGCTCAATTTTTTTCTCTAGATTTTCGCAAATATTTTCCAATGCATTGAAAATACGGTCCATATGTGTAGATTGCGGATGTCCCATCTATAAGTTCAAATGGTATTATATAGTATATGTACGCGTGCCTTTTAGCTAAATAATCAGCATCAACAGCCGAATAGATGTCCGTTTGTATGGACACCTAGATGTCGGATGCCATAAAATCTAGGGGCCCCAAAGCTTACCAAAAGATGTGACTTGTGACAAAAATCTTAACTTCTACCTTATAAGAATTTTTATTCCCTGTACCAGTGATTATTTCAATTAGGGTAAACACTCTCATTTTGCAATAAATGGCATGTAGAGCAAATGGGATGGAAAATTAAGAAATTCATACTTATGCAAAAATATCAATATTCGCATTTGATATTCCTGACCTTTATATTTCTCAGTCATTATCTCCAATATTGATTAATAGTAAAAAAAAAAAAATGGGATCAATAAGAAAGATTTTTTCGCTTTGCTCGAATCACGCCTCTTTTGAGTTTAGGTAAAGTCAAAATCAATCAGTCAAAAATGAATATAATGGCCCAAGAAAGACTTAATATTAAAGTAAACTTTATACTAAAGTATATTTTTCCCTCCTTGGCTGCAGTTGTATATTAAGTGAAAGTACTAAACTAAGTATGTATATGTCAGAGTTCTTGAACTAGTGTGAGGTAGTGTAATAAGTAAGCCACAATAAGTAAATCACAATATCTCTCTCTAAACGATTCATCCAAGTCACCTACCTTGATCTCCATCGTGCAATGTTGCAATGTATCCAAAAGCACGTTTAATACTTCGGGTGCATATTCCGTTATGTCTGGCTGAAAATGCTCCGAAAACACATAGAGTGTATAAAAGGCAGCAGACCGCACAACAGGGGCATCATCCTTAACACCGATCATTACGCTATGTATCATTTTCTGCAGATATTCGTCACATATAAGATCCGCGCAACTTTCGGCAATTGCTGACAAATATAGAAAACAACCGCGACGAAACAACGGGTTTGGATTTCGCAAA
Organism: Chymomyza caudatula; assembly: GCA_035041775.1. NCBI lineage: Eukaryota > Metazoa > Arthropoda > Insecta > Diptera > Drosophilidae > Chymomyza > Chymomyza caudatula. The sequence goes on from JAWNKW010000145.1 coordinate 634,543, forward strand.
TTATATTCAAGAATATCTTTTGAATATGTCATTAATATGTTGGAAGGGACACTATTAGCCAACGCAATCAAAGTTCCAAAAGCTGCTCCAGCCACGCTGCGTTCGGATTCGCACGTAAAGATTTTCTCTGGTAAAAAGAGAAAGAGTTCCACAAACAACTACATGCTAATAAGATATCATATACTTACCCAAGTTGTCTTTAAAATCAGTGCATAGCAATTTAAAAATAACAGGGACTATTAGATCTAAATAGCTTTTCTTTCTAATAATAATCTTGATGTTAGCCATGCTTGCGATGAAGTTGATTAAAACCACGCGTATGGGTTCTTGAATATAAGTGGAACCTATGGATTCCAAACAGAACTGAAGCATGCACCTTATGTCATTGCGTAGCAATAGTGGTGTATACTCAACAAAGTTCTCCACTAACGCGAATACGCTGAAAAACTTCTCGATGCTCTTATCTCTAAAGCTGTATAGAATTTTTATTATTGTTGCCATAAGTTTGTGCATATATTGGACGCATTCCTCTCCGAGAGAGTTATTCCTGCAGCCGAGTCGCACCACTTCAGCCATGCCCAGCATTAGGTGTTCCACGGTGGGAGTGCCCAAATTACCTTGCTTCTCAGCCGCAAGAAGCACTTCGCCGAACATTTCACAAACAAGCTTCAACGTACCTTTGAACTGAAAATCGGCACCAGCCAATGCAGCGAAAAGCGCTGAGCCCAATTCAGACTCATTGGGATCTGCCATGGTGCATTTTTCATAGATGAACGGAAGCAGTTCGTTTTCCAAAGAATTCCAATTTTCGTGTTTAGACAAAGTGACTATTAACTGTGCAATTGCAGCTCTCACAGATGATGTTCTTTCGCTAATCAGGGCTTGCAGCGTGCATCGTTTTAAGCTGTGCCCAAATTTTTAAGTATATGAAAATCTGCACCACAACTAGATAGAGTAATTCAGTTTTGGACACTTACCACTCCTTTTGCTCATCGTCAAGCAAATTCCACTGTTCCGGCTTCTGAAAGCGATTAGCCAATACCCTTGCAGAAATGTGACGAATTTCCATGGGTCGATCCGACAATATAAATTGGGATAACATTTGTAAGGCAAGTGGATTCTGTGAAGCATGCTGCAGCTGCTCAGTAGCCTATTAATGGAATGTCGGATGGTATATAGTTATAACCATAAGTCGGATGTGGCACTCTACGCATATGCAACTCACCTGCTTTACGCGTGAATTGTCAGCGCACAACAAATCTCCTAGAATTTCTACCAGTTTGGACTCCATAGTTATGCAATTTATTTTACGTTTACGTTTTACGTTCGTTTCCCGAAGCATTTGTTTTTCAAATGAAATGTGAATATGTTATTTCTTACTATTTGAGTGTTATAAAATGATGTATTTTTCAAAGCCTACTGGTTAACGAATTTTCGTTTTGCAATTAGCAATTAAGTCTACCATGTCCGACTCTCCGTCTGTACGGACGTTTACTGAAAGGAGTTGGCAGCAATAGCAGTGCAACGAGATTGAGATCCGCATGCTGTCAAAGTGGGTTTACCGTATTTAGTGTTTTTAAAGCAAAAGGGTACAGGGTATTCCACTGTCGGGCACCCTACCGACTATCTGCAACAAATTTTTTATTTTGGTTCAGGAACTGCTACTAATTTGTAGTGTTTTCAATTTTATCGGAAGTGTTTACTTCCAAGTATGACTTGATAAGTCCAAATTCCTCGAGTTATAGCTATAACATGCCTTAAATGTATAATTGTCAACCTAATTAGTTCCTTCCAAAAAAACTGAGCTACGAAGATACCCGATTACTTAGAAACTATGCGTGTTGTATATACATATTAGTTCTCTAGGATTTCCAACATTTTTGCATTTTCGAATAAGGTCATGGTCAATTTTTACATAGACAATTTTGAACGCTTTAATAATAATGATAAAACTATTAAATATGAATTTAACCTAGGAATCCTTGCGCGCGCCTTCTCCGGTTCGGATAGGTTCTGTCCAACCCTGACGAAGCATTGTGTGTTGCTCAGCGTCATTCTGCATAGTCGCACTAACTTTGGTACGGAAAACCGAACCCAGACTGTACGTCATATGCGCGATCACTCAACTAGCCACTATAATCGACAAAGATATGGGGGGTGTCGATTTGGTATTCGTGAGTAATTCCCAGGGTTTGGCGTAGTGTGAATATTAGTTTAATGGTGGGCTTATCAGGCCTAAAGCCCGACTAATAAGGTCGAATTAGTACTTAAGCGAACGGCTTTAGCCTTTCACACAATACGCTCGATAGGTCCCGATATGCGATAGAAAGTAGGATAAGACCGATACCTCGGTATTTAGCGCATACCTTGGGGTCACCCTTCTTAAGTACAGTGTAGAGAACACCTAGGTTCGAATCAGCGGACATGCTCTCATCCAGCTAGATGTATGCACCATGCTCATTGCCGCCAAACTTAAACAACTCTGCAGGCAGGTTCGTATTCCAGGTATTCCGATCCTAACATCGTCATGTCCACGCTCTGTAGCGCTGTCTTATTGTAAACTGGATCTTAGGATCAACATCTTTGAGCATCGCTGAAGATTTCTTTGATGTTGAACAGTGTACATTTATCATTTTCGCTGAGGTGTGTTGTGAACTACACTTTGCATATTTTGATTGTTATAGTGCAATCTAAGTACTTAGTATCCCGGGACTCCCTAACGCAGATAAAGTTTGGATTTATGCCTTATAAACTTAACTACACATGTATGTGTGTGTGCACTTGAAGGATGCTGTTAATGCCCGTAACTTGCGCCTGGCGTTAAGTTAGGCTCGGCGACATAACATTGGCCATTATTTTTACGTTTTTTGTATGGCGCACAACGCCCTACGGCCTACGCACACAGCGCCATTGCCATTGCCATTGCCATTGCGGCAACCGTAGCCATTGCCGTTTCCATTGCCACTTCCAACATTTCTCGGAATTTCAACTCCCAGAGCAAAAACAACAACAACGCAATTTCGCATCTCGCACTGACACTGACTGATGCCACACTGTCGTCCCTGAGTCTCCCTGTCATTCATCTCTTATCTTTTGCTCTTGTTCTTGTTCTCATTCTTACTTTTACCGTTGCCATTGCCGTTGCTTTTCCTTTTGCTGGCTCCGCTAGCTGATGGCTGCTGAATGTGTCTCTGGGCTGTCATTTTCGTTTCGATGAATATCTTGGCACACAGTCGTCATCGTCAACGTAATCATCATCGACATCATTATCATCGTCAACGTCATCAGCATCGAAATCAAGCAGCATCAAAAGCAGCAAAAGGGAGTCGTCCTGAAGTTATAGCCGTAGCAGACATTTTGGCAACGTAGCATCCCGGCATCGAACATCTCGCCTTCATAACGACGGTGTATACAACAACAACAACAACAACAACGGCTAAAACAACGCGAAATCGTTTTGTTCCAAATAGCCTCATTGAGCTGCTGTGACTATAACCCACACCAACGAACTTAACTATGCATTGTATTGTATATCCGACTTGGGAGTTACCTACAACCAAGATGCTCAACTAGACATTAAAAACAGCATAGCACAGTGGGTGAAATCCTTGTTTGCCAGGCATTTATAAATATGAATGAAAATATGGTTAAACTGTTTCAATTTCTCGTATTATGTTCGTGCGATTCGTGATTCTCAAAATACAGGCAACTTTTACGACAAATGACAAGACACATCCGATATAGCAACAAAATACAAACTTTTTTGAAATGTTTACCTACCCTGTTAGAAATTATTGAAATTACAAAATTCTCCTTATTTTTCGAAAACCACTCGTATATTGCCGTTGGTTGCGTTTACGGTTTTCAAAATTGTCATTATGTCAACGGATTATCTTACATATTTTTATCATTTAATAGCGGTTAAGATGCTCTCATAGCGTTTCGTTGAAATTTAAAATGAAGCGAAAATGCGATTAATGCGATACAGCATTGTTTGTAACAAAAAGGTTCCGAAGTCTTAGCTTCTTAAGACAGCAAAAGCTATTTTAGAAGAAAATCTGGTTGCTAATACCATATATTATATAATTTTTAGTTACTCATGAAGAAAATTATAACAATACTGTCGAAAAGGCTTGAAAGCGACTTTTATGGGTTCCTTAAGAAATTAAATTAAAAAGTTTTCCTAATTATGTTTGTTGTTGTTTTTTTATGCGGTGTGCCGGCACATTGTGTGACAAACTATTGAATTCTAATAGTTTATGCAATAAGCATATAGTTTTATTTTTCACTGCAGGCAATGCTGGATCTATTTGTCAGTAGCACAGAGGCTGATGAACGAAGCAAGCAGTAAGCATAAAAATACACAGAAATCGTAGTATCTTCCCAAAAAAAAAGATATTAGTAGCATTAAACAATCGAAAGCGTAAATTGTCTTATTGACCTTCGAGATCCGACGACTCATAGGGACGAACAGTTGGACATTTTTTCAACAAACAGGATTCCAAAAAAGAAAAAAAATTGCCCAAGGATGGTTCTATGGATGGTTGTCCCCTACAAACGAAGGAATTGCAATTATTTAATATGCAAACGCTTTGAAATAAAAAGCTTGTTGTAAAAGCATTAAGTGAACAATTCCTGTGGCCCACTGTGCAACGGTGTCGTCATGAAAAAAAACACATCAGCATCGAGTTGTTATTACAGCAAGCGCAACTTTTTATCACCGCTGCCACCCTCTAAATGCCAGTCAGTGGCGCATCGTCAACAGCAAAAACAACAAAAAATACCAACAAGAAGTACGGGAAGTAGGCGACGTTTTTCGCTGTGTATCAAGCATTTTTGGAGTTAATGGGTCTTTGTCACAACACCCACACACACACACACACACACATACACACTGGGGAGCGGGTAAAAGGCATGCACATAGCGAAAACAGTATGGCAGCCAGTGAACTGTTATGTGCTCAGCCATTGAAACATTTTATCAAAACTACCCACGGGCAGCAGGCAACGAACGTGCAACATCAAGTGGCAACTGGACAAGTACTTGTGGTACTGGACAAGGGGCAAGGGACTTTGGAGCCAAACCCATAGCAAGTAACCTGTCGTTCAGCTCAGAGGCGATGCTTCAGCTGCTGTCCAGTCACAGTTAACACACGTACGCTGTCTATTTTACTGTATAGGTGAGTGTGTGTGTGTGTGTGTGTGTGTGTGTGTGTGTGTGTGTGTGTGTGTGTGTGTGTGTGTGTGTGTGTGTGTGTGTGTGTGTGTGTGTGTGTGTGTGTGTGTGTGTGTATGTGTGTGGAGCACACACACACACACGAACAATTGTCTGTCTGCCAAAGTGTGTGCCTTTCAAGGGTCAAATTGTAAACGAAATACGAGCATTGGGGGCGCAAAGGCAGAAGGCACCGCCTGATTTTAATGTGCTGTCGACAACAACAATACCAACAACATTGTTGTTGACAACAACGACAACGACAACAACAACAATGAGCACAAGGATATGTAGGCGTCATAGTCGACGTCACTCTCATACTCAACGTATTGGCAAGCATTCGCAGTGCCATCGACACTGAAGCCCCCCCTTCTCAGTCTCTCTCTCCCTCTCTCTCTCTCGCTCTCTCTCTCTCTCTCTCTTTCTCTTCCCCACACTCTCTGCTATACTGGGGACAATGTTGTTGTCGATATGTCGATGTGGCTAGTTCCATTAGGCATGGGGCACGATTGTAACTCCAACGCTTTGCTTAAGGTGGGGCTATGTACATACATGTCACATTGCGTTACGGTTGTATCGTCATGCCACATACACAGATAAAAATCAGACATACTACGACAATGTGCCCCAACTGCAGCCAGCAGTGACAGTCAACAGTCGTCAATCGTCAGTCGGTGGAGCAGTTGCAGGCAGAGCGTAGCAACATCAAACCAGGAGTCGACACCTGTATAGCATACTACACTTAAATGTTGGGTGACACTAAGAATGTTCATGCTCTGCAAGAGACACACTGCTGAAGTCGTCTATTCTAAGTATATCTATCGACTTCAGGGTATATTCAGGTAGGTAGCATCAAAGCTCGAGTCCACATTGATAGTTGCTCCCTTGACACAATTTAATTTTGAGCACATATATTTTACTTAGGAGTGCACCGCGAGCTAGTTCTATCTCTGAAATCAGCTTTCAGGATCCGATCTACAACTAGTATGTGCTGCGGGAACGCCTCCCCAGGTGCTCAGCTGAGCTGGTGCTGCTCAGCTTACAAGTATCCTTACGGTCTGCAGTGGCTAGTACGTATTCTCAGAGTTATAAAAGTCGAGCTTTTGATCGGTTTGTCTGAGAACTACAATATGGTTTTAGTCACTGAGTTGCTTAAATATCTCCTCTTCACTTAGATGTTGCTATAAAGAGTGTTTTCCACTAGCACTTAGGAGGTTTGCAGCACCGTTTTTAGCTAGTTTTTCCTCAAGTTCATTTTTGGGCTTGTTGGTGGGAACACGCACGCATCTGGGAAAGAGCTTCTCCTGGATGGTCTTCCTTCATTCAGGTTTCCCAAACTAGCTTAGAGTTTATTCTAATGTTTGAGATCATTAATATATTTCGATTCTGGTAAGTCACCGCAAAACGTTAGTGTGTTTGGCCAAAGATTCCGATAGATTCGTTTGCGATACCTATAATGCCGGAGCGTTGACTTTATTTACCAAACTTTACTAGAGTCATAAGGTTGTCCATTCCCGTTAGTGCTGAAGTTACGCGTGAAATGAAGCTCAGTTTGCACCTCAAATCTGGGTCTTAGTAGCGAAGGGTTTTCTTTTAGCGGTGGCTCTGGCCTTGATTGTGTGTCTCTCTACCTGCCTACTCGACTTGGCTCAGTCACATTTCCTAAAGCATTCCATGGTCCAACGCACCTGGCAAGGCCAGAGTTTTGCGTATTTAGCATAATATCGAAATAACTTTGTAAGTTTGGATTTTCAGGTCCTGTTTTTTTTTTTTGTTATTTCAACGTGTACCTTTCGGTAGCTTAAAGTATGGTAATTCTCTTTGGCTCCGTGCACTTCAGCTCTCACCTATGCGAACCAGAACTGCTGCCAAGCTTTGTGTGTGTGTGTGTGTGGGAGTATGTGTGTGGCAGTGTGTTTGGTTTTTTTATGGCATAGATTATCATAATTATTGTAATACTTTTGCATGGCTTGACTTTATTGCCGCAAACCACCAACCACCCAGCATCCGGCGGACTACCGCTTCTTCACACACTTTTCCCACTCTTGTGTTTAGCTCAGATTCTGTCACTTTGTGTAGGGGTGTGTGTGTGTGTGACAGGTTGCCGCTGTGTTGGTTTGTCATTGGGATTTTGAGTTTCAGTGATTTGCATTTTTGGTGTTTTTTTTTTTTTTTTTGGTGGTCTCTCGGACTGTTATTGCCATCTAGTTGCATATATATAGAAATATAGTATGTATGTTTGTATATGAATAGATACAGATTTGCTACTTTGCAACAGCGGCTTTGCTGAATGTGTGTGTGTTTATGGCCTAAGGTGCTATTGTGCCCCATTGGAATTAGACGAACTTACTGAAATCGTAGCTTGCAATTACGATAATGATTTCGGCGTCACTTGCCTCAGTCGACAAGAATTGAAACCCACGCACTGTCACGTTCGAACCTTGAAGTTGAGCGCACATGTAGCTCAAGTTATCAGATTTTAAAAATAGCTTAATATAGCAGGAAAAAAGCAAAATATTGGAAGGAAATTTTGAGATTTATTCGGTTAGCGTACTAGAGCTAATCGGTAGTTTAACGACAAAGCTGCCTCGATTTCCGCATTATAGAATCAAATGAGTGATAATCTTCGCAGATACTTACTATCCAATTATCAGGAGAACTAACGCCTAAAGAAGTAGATTTAAATACCAGATAATCGCGCAAAGTATGGTATCAAAGTCTAGTTAATATTACATGCACATTCATCCTGTAGTGCTAATAGCGACATTTATACTGGAAAGAACTCGAAAGTGATCAATGCAGGTGAGATTTTTGTGCAAAGACTAATCTATCAACACTGGAAGAACTATTTGCGAGTTTAGATCCAAAGCCAACTGCAGCGCTACCTATTGAAAAGTGACACATCTTTAATCTTTTTACAAAAGATACAAACACAAATTTCTTCAATTGCAAGTGCATTAATCATGAGGTATTCGTTTCAAAAGATCACTTTATATGTGCTCAATATTATTTGATTTTTTGAAGGAATTGTTGCAGAGAATAAAGTAAAGAAGGTTTCTGATGCATGCATGCTTACAAAAGCATCATAAAGCTCGATCATAAGCGATGATTCGTACCATCCAGAAGGCTTCAACCAACATTCTTAAGGCTCTTCCGCCCATCGAATATCAGAGTTGCTTCGCCAAGATGCGCCGTCTTGATTCGAAATGCTATTAACTTGAAAAAGTATGATGAAGGAACTGCACTGCAGAGCGTCTTCTTCTTTACTTTAATACCGTTTCAAGGCAAATGACAGCGACTGAGTGTTCCAAGTTGTTGCCAAATATATAAGTTGGAACACATTGTTCATTGCCTAAGATCCATGGACCAAGAAGTACAATTAAAAAAAATTGCCTTAGCTCTTATGAATGATTCATAATGACATTCGATTTTGGTGCTTTCAGAGAGGTTGGACATCTCCCTCTTGAATTATCGTACAAAAACATTGTTATACAGTAAACTTTCGAATTTGGTATAAGCTAAGCAGCATTTCCAGAAAGTTTAAGTTTTCTCGTTTTATTGGTGGAACAGCCCCTGTAACAACCTGTAAAAAATGGTTGTTTTTACAATGTACAAATACATCAACCAGATGTTTATTTTATGACGGGTTACTATCAGCAAATAACTCCCGTAACCCCACTTATTTAAAGACATTGGCTACTGTCTCGTGCACTCGTATTATGTTCGCACATAAGTAAATTTAACAGTAACGTGCGTCACGCAGCAGCAGCAGCGGCAACATCATCATCAGCATCAAAAACCTTATCATCATCATTATGCCCCGGGGGCCCTGACTATACAGAAAGCAAAATATTGTTAGCATCTGTTCGAAAAGCATTATGACAAGAAAGAGATGGAAGTTGGGCTACATCGATTGCCACCAAAAACCACATGCGGTGCTCGATCAATGGCACGGCGGGATTTATCGTTTTGGTTGTACAAATGCCGACCTGCGTTCCAAACTGTAACTGTTACTGCTGAAAAGATCAATCAAAATGTTTTCACCAACCGTAATGTACGAACAATGGAAATTATGAATTTTTAATTGAGTTGCGTCGGCTCAATGTGATATTTGATCATAGGATTTGGTATAGTAGCTATGTAATAGGTCTTGTCTAGGCAGGCGTCGGCGTCGGCGTCAGCGTCGCCGTCAGCCTCGGTGTCGACGTCATTGGCTCGGCTTTTGACTATATGCAATTATTGTTGCTATTGCTTTTGTGGCAGACAACCAAACATGCTGCAACATGTGTGTGCTACTCAGTTCGTGTCTGTGCGTATGGGTGTGTATATGTGTGTGTATGCAGTTGCAGCCGCCCCTCTGCTAGCTGGTTGGTTTAAGCCCTATTTTTTTCAACGTCCTGCCAGAGTACATAAATGTACATATATGGACTTTGTCATGCTGTTTGCACACAATGAACGAAGACTAAACAGCTACACTAGAAACAAATTTCCTGTGAAAATCAAAATCGGTTCACTTTACCATATAGTTTATTGGAAAATGTGACCCTCATCTGTATAAAACGTGCATCAGTGTCGAAACGCTCTTTTTTTTCACCAGGGAACTGCCCTATGTGTGACCTCTATCAATAAGCTTCCATGTCAGCCCCATTTCAAACTCATTGCTTCATCACGGCATATATGCTACGAATTGGTTTTGCCATAAAGTCACATACTTAGATTTTTCATATGAAGAGACAAAGACTATCAGACTCCAGTTTTTTATGCTGGAACATCATAGCTTCATCCAAGTTCTACGTTGCCAATAAAAATAAATCAAGTTTTTGAGACATTTTTCAAAATGTCACCACCACCTTGTGCCACTATGCGAGAAGATAAACAAATTATCTAAGAAATTACAGCAAACTTGATAATTATCTCTTTCTTTTTGCTCTATTTTGTTAACTTATTTATAAGTTTTAACTTGATGAAAGTTTCTTTGTGATTTATTATCCGATTTACATATTTTAAGTACTTTCTTTCGTTTTTTGAGAAAAAAACCATTTCGAAAATTTAGTTTCATTCAACATATGAATGAACATGTCGAAATAAATGGTTTTCAGAATACCTGCTATTCAGCCGAAAATTGAGACTAAAATGTTTGTGAAATCCTTTTTTAATAAAAAAAACAAGAATTTTTATCAATTTGAAATGAAAATTATCAGCTTGAATTAACATTTCCCGTTCGTATGTACTTTGGTTTTTCAGTGTTCGCTTAACAGTGTTTTTCTCTCTGTGTATATGCAAACACTGTGGAATAATGTAGGTCTCAAAATAGGTGCGATTATACTTCTGAAATGTAGAATAAAATGGAACGTCTTCAAGAATGCTCCTACAAGGCTCGTTCGCTACCTTAGGAAATCCGTGCTTTTCGAGAACGAAATCCTTTGTTTTTGCCAATGAAGCGAAAAGGTTTGGCGGGTTTTAACTTGATTTAAGTTTCATTCACCGATAAAATGTGCTGATGAAAATCCCATGACTGGTTGTATGTAAGAAACTCAAAAATTGTAACCTTCAGAAACCCAGTTAATTTACACTCGGTCATGTGTAGCGTAGGAAACTGTTATTATTGATTTGAATTTAAAATTGGTAGTTCTTAGTTTTCAGCTCTTATTACTTATTTTCATGGATTAATTGTTTCTGGATCATAACTGGATGGAGCTTTGAGTATATCCAACTTTTCCAATGAAATATTAAAAGAATGCAATATTTTACCAGCTTATATTGCGATCTCCCGTGTGGTGAGCGGGTTAAATAATACCACCTCAGCAGGTCAAAGGTTGTCGTATGGGGTAACCAACAATGACAATGGGTTCTTTTGAGACCAATAGAGTCACCCAAGGCCATAAAAAGGTTGTGCGTAGGGGTTGGGACCCAATACTTAAAACCACAATTCCAATGAAAGAATGTATTTTTATCAGGCCATAACCCGACAATGGGTTGTTATAGCCCGTTAAGAAGAAGGAGATATTGCAATCTGTTTTCATAATTTTATTAAATAATTTCAATAAAGTTGTTGCAATTTAAGGGTTTGAGGTTCATCAACGTCAAAATCATCACCAGGTAGCTAACTTTTTATAAAATTCACAAAATTCTTTTAAAAAAAAAAACTAGCTTGTTGGGATCAAACCTGTTTTAAACCACTGAAACTACATCACATAACCCATGCGTCACACCACCTATGCGGCAGTTTTTCGCTCTTAGCAACAAAAATGTTGCTTTCTTGTAACATATTTAAATTAAATAAATGCTTATTTTCTTATATTCTTAAAAGTATTTACAATAAAAACTGACAAAAATGCAGCAGTTTCAATGAATTCGCCTTGGAAAACTTTCTGTGGGCCTGTGACAAGACCATATAATGTTTATCGCTTTAAAGTTCTCCTTTGACAGAGATGCAATTTTTTTCACCGCTCTGCAACAGTTGCCGCTCCTTCACATTTACTTTTTTTTACATTTTGCCGCTTACTACATAGCGCCCCTGCTGCTTGCAACAACCCACTTGTTCCTGTTGCAATTCAGTGACAACAAATGCCAGCCGAGTTCCGTCCGGGCAGCAGGCGACATGCGGCAACTGCCACTAAACAAGTGACCTGAAGGTCTCTGCGGGTGCATTCTGGTGCGCGTTTATTTGCAGATCCGCCCGTCCGTATGCAGCAGGCTCTATATGTACACAATGCCGGGTACAATGGGTTGGGGGAAGCTTTTCATGGGCTCGACGAGGCTGGTTTTCGCTGTTAAAGTGGCATTGCTTGGTGTTGGCATGACAGCTGTGTTTACCCGATGACAAAGTAAAGAGAGATGAGGGTTAGAGGAACGCCGTTAACACTGTGGCCACTAACCAACTCACAGTTCAGCGGACAAATTTGCCAATAAACTATATAGTAGCCGGGCGCAACATGCAATAACCGCCTAGAAAGAAAACATCGTCCGAAAACATACGTATGCAAATATATACGTGTACACATTTTCAAAAAGAACACTGCTAAAACAGCAAAAGGCTTTTTATGGTCAGTACATTCCTATAGGACAAAGGAATTGTATATAGCAAAAAATAAAATGTCTATATTAGAATAAAAGTTGCATGTCAAGCAAATTGTTTATAACACTTACCAATAAAATTTAGCTCAATTAAATGCCACTAGTCAAAGTATACCTGCTGTATTCGAAGATATCACGATTTGCAAAAAAAAAGTTATGACCTGGCATTGTTGTACAAGTTTCTTGGCTTATTCTCTAGGAAACGACCTCCTTTTGCGAATTCTTTTCGAGAGCTACCACAGATAGCATGGCTTGCTTTTCCGAAGCTGAATCAAACACCGCCATTATATTGTGATAATCCCAATTTAGAGATCTTAGTTTAATGTCTTTCATCGTTATCTGCATTCGTTTCTTCTCTTCATGAACCAAATCTAGTTTCAATTTGTTTCTGCGTTCAAGTTGTCCGTAAAAAAGTCAGTGTCCCACAATCCTTTTTTGAGAAACACCTATAACTATAGACTCTGACAGGTTGATGGACGTGTTTCTGGTGAAAGACGCTTCTCCGGAAAAGATATCTCTACCCATGGTTGTCGTGAGGAAGGAGGGGGGTGAAGGGTCGAGGGTGATTCCGGCCGGGCCTGAAGTTACTTAATCCTTAAATCCGGAAAAAGTTAACCCTGTGTAAGCTTTGTAAAACAAGGCGGTTATATCCCTCCGATCGACGATTTGCTCACGACCGACCAGCTTCTTACTCTGATAGCACAAAACTCTGTATCAAGATGTTTTTCGAGATGTTTGACAATCAACAATGGCCACTTTTTACTTTTTTTTTTTGGGATTTTGCAACATTATCCAGTTGTTATAGGCAACAGTCTTTGCCTTTTTCGACACTATGTTCTGTGATTCGGGAAGTCGAACTCTTTAAAACGATTCAGCCATTTTGAATTAATTGGGTTGCGGGTACAAAAAAACTGCCTCAAAGCGCGAAGCTACAACGTCACTCGCTTTTGCTCAACTTCAAAAATCTGACTGAATGAAATGGATAGCTAATTATTTTTATCAGAAAAAAGCTTAGAGCTTGCCAAATAGTTTATCACTTCCTAAAACTTTGGCACAGATCAGTGTTGAAATGTGCTCCAAGATTCAGTTAAATGATACATGGAACAAATATCTAGGCTAGGACCGATTGAGCTTGCACACGCTGAATTGCGCTACAATATGAGCACACTAGTTGGCGTAGAGCGGAAAGTACTCTTCGACGACCGTGACACAGCCAAGCGAATTAACATCCAGTGGATCCGGCAGCTAGATCATGTTGGGCGTATGGACGAAGAAGCTACGGCGAGAAAGGTCTTCCACGCGGTTGTGGTAGGTAGGCGAAGTAGGGGCAGGCCATGTATCCGTTGGAAGGACGAGGTAGATAGCACGCTAACTACCTTTGGTTTCATCGATTGCCTGCGTCACAGCTGCGTACGTGCTTCATTAATTTGTCTAACTTATGTCTATCGAAGTACGTAGAGCGTCAAATAAATGCCGATTGCACTTACGTTTTAAAGGCATTTATACTTTAAAAGTTAAACTCACGTTTCACGTTTGTTCCAATTGATAGCCTTGAATCGTAGAACAAGTTGAAGTTAAGCCAGCAGACACTTGTGTTCTTGTTTCCGTTTCCGCTTTGACTTTCGTTTTGAATTGCATTTAGCGCCAAATCAAATCGTCTGATAATCACGTTACAAAAGCCAAATGCGCTGATATTAAAGACAAGAGCCAACGAGCAACAGCTCAGCATGTGGGCCCAAGTGCGGGTGACTGTGACAGGTCAACCCTAACCGTGGCCCCGGTCTCAACCCCCAGCCATAACTGTGATTTTGGGCAATGTAACAAACTCCCGCTGGGATCAGAGAGATGCGCCGCCATTGCCGTTGCGACGTTTGCATTGCTTGGCTTTGACATGACCGTGTTTATTTTGCCACACAGGGGACATGTGCAACACTCCGGGGCATATATGTGTACATATGCCGCATCGACGAGTGCCATTGAGTGTGCATGTCTTTGTGTGTGTGTGTGTGTGTGTGTATTTCACGGCCCACCGGATCTGCTGCTGCCGAGTTTTGTTCTGTTAAGAGTTGTACCGGCAAACTTCGTCCGTTAGCTACCCCAAAAACATGGCTCACCCCTCGCCGTCGATTTTGTTTGTATTTAGATTGCATTACTAAGCAAATTGCGGAAAAATTAGCGGCTGATTTTGGGATCATCTGAATTATGGCTCGAATGTATGGTTTTACGCTATACCGGGAGGGGGTCGGGCCGCTCCGCTCGACCGGTTCAAACGACAGACAGACAATCTATCACATTACTTTGATTTGTTGTTTTCTGTGACTATAAAATTCGCCATATGTAAGTACAGCAGCTTTATGCTCACAGATACATATGTATCTTTTACAAGCTGCCAATGTGTGAGTCAGTGAGCATCTGAGTAGGAGTGTGTGTGTGGGTTTGTGGTGTGCACTGAGCCATGCCGTGTCCTAGCAAATTCGATTAGCTGTTTAATTGTTGTGGTAGCTGTTGGGATGCGGCTATACCCGACTATGGACTGTAGCTATTGCTTTAACAAGGAGCATTTTAGACCAATCACCCTACTTTGGCTACGACTACGACAATTACTACTCATCCACGGCAGCGATTGATGCCAATAACTTTTGAGGCAAAAAGAAAAACGAGGCCTTCAATGAGATGCGCTGGCTATGAAAAACATATATTTCAAATTCAAATCTTCATTACACAGTTAAAAAAAAAATTGCATAAAACGAAAAACAAGTAATGAATTGAGAAACGCTCCGAACAATTGATCAAAAAAAGAAAATATGAACTTTGGTATCAGCTCTTCTATACATGCAAAGTAGTGTTGGGCAACGTAGAAGCATAAAAAAGCGTCAAACAGTGTTAGACCCGTGTCAACAATAATCGATTGTTAGCAAT
Source organism: Chymomyza caudatula (assembly GCA_035041775.1). Lineage (NCBI taxonomy): Eukaryota > Metazoa > Arthropoda > Insecta > Diptera > Drosophilidae > Chymomyza > Chymomyza caudatula. Next base: position 649,753 of record JAWNKW010000145.1, read on the forward strand.
GTTGTTTTTGTTTGCAATGCATTTTTTCCTAACAATTGTCGTACAACTTTCAGTGGGGAAAGGCTATTATCAATTAAAATAAAAAATACTTGCTTTTTCTCAATTGCACGGCTTTGTCGTATTGCTTTGTAGCGTGTGCATATGCTAGCGCCATCTAGAATATAAGATAGCGCCGTCACGTGAAACAACAACCGTCCATAAACATGGCCCATAATTTGAATCTAATCTACAACCTGTCGCTCTTCAGGCTGATGGTGCGGTTCAACCTTTTCGTTGCACCGCTCTTCCTTTTAGACGCTGCTAATATGGTAGCAGAATCAGGCCACACGAATGAAGCCACCAGAGTCACACAACCCGATGACTTACGGTGGCGGTTTTATCCACAAAGCGTGGCTTTAGATGTTCCAAAAACTATAGCAACGAAATCCAATCGAATATGCACCAAAACACTTAAAGCTACCTGTGTTTTGATGGTCCGATTATTGATGCCGGAGTTATAACGGACTATGCAAGACCGGTGTTGAATTGAAATCGATTATGCAATGCTTGAATCTACCTGTTAGCAGCACGTTAGTGCGTGAGCGAAGAGAGCAGGAAGCGGAACCCCCTTTCAAACGGAGATGTTTTCGTAACTTTAAGCAGCTTTAATTTGAAAACTAAACGCTTTATATCGAAAGTAAGCGTTATTAGGAATCACTAATTTCTCAACAAACGGTTGACAAATTTTAAGACGGCAAATCTAAGATAGCGAACGCCAAAACGTAACTCTACAATAATATCGATGAACATTTTTAATCAGGCGTTTTTGGAGTATGTATTTCGAATGGGTAAGTCCAACATGGCCGACGTCATGAGGCAAAAACGAAATATTAGATAAGATTTTGAAAAGTTACGACTTTTAAGCAAAAACCTTCTCTAACTTCACTTTTTTAAATTTTTGCGTTCGATAAGGTGTTTAAAATGCATACATGAATCCTTCAACCGCGGGTGGAGCAGAGACTCTTTCATCTTTTTTAATAGATTTCCATCTAGTTCTTGGTCCACCAACACGCCGTTTATCTTGAGGTTTCCATTCGAAGAACAAGACCGCGATGTTTTCTTTTGGTTTGCTCAACGTATCGCCAATCCAGCTGATTCGATGCGTTATGTGCCAGAATTCATAGTTCTTTATCGGATCTTCTAAATGTATCGCATTCTTCTCGAGAAGGAGCTAGAGACTTTCCAGGTTTCACAGACATAGAGCAGTACGGTATTGACATTGCTTTTGAAGAGACTTAACTTAGTGCGTAGGAATATTTGACTGGGTTTCCATACTTAGGACAAAATTCGAATGGCACCGCGCACTTTATTTACTTTCCATCGGACGATACAAAACAGCCTAGATAGTTAAATTGTTTGTCCTCCTCAATGGGCGTCTCAGAATAACCCGCTGATGTGCTGAGCGGCCGGTGTGCATTATTTTGGTATTGTTGCAATTGATCCTAAAACCAGCTATATCTTCATTCACTTACAGTGGTTAACTCAACGCGTTTATACTGTTTTTGGTACTTGCCAGGAAGCAGATATTGTGTCAGTCGACACATCGTCTAGTGCCAATAAAAAGAGGATCGGCGACAGAATATCCCCTTGTCTCACTTTGATGGACACTGAAAGCTGCCCATTATTTAGAACGAAACAAATTGCGGCAAGATAGGATTCCTTTATAACAGCAACAATCTTCAGGGGAAACCCTCTACAATCTCAAGATGTCCAGATTCATTCGGTTGACTTGGTCAAATGAATGAACATAAGGCAAAGCTTTGACGTAAACTTGGTTGACGGTTCGGGAGTTACACGTTAGGTTTTGATGTATTTCTACCTTTTGCTCAAAATTCAAGATGGCGCTTCACTGTATTAATCGAAAGCTTCTGAGTAAGAAAAGTAAGGAAGTAAGTTGAAAAACTTGAATTATGTGAAACTGATAGCGCATTAGTAACCACTGACATAAAAAACGAACGCTAATTTCTAAATAATGCATGTTTCAACGGGCCGAGGTAAATTTTCAATTCCCTTGAACTCGAGTGATTCAAGTAGTTGAATATTTTCAGCTTCTAGAACTTATGCGCAAAGAATTTTCTCAACAGAAACTTTTTCAACTACAAATGCAACGACAAAGTTAGTATGCTCACTTAAAAGGTACAAAATCCTGATGGAGAGAAAATGGGCCAAAAAAAAGCGTAAGACCAAAAGAAACTTTTTATCAAGACCGTGGCAAAAATGTTCAAATTTTGCGAGTTTACTTTTATTTTATTTAATTTTTTTTTTCTTATTTTGTTGTTATCGTTGTATTTGTTGCTGCGCGCAGCCAAAAATCCACTTGAGTAAAAGTTAAACAAGTCGAAAAAGGAAGCTGACAGTCTGCTTGCCGTTGCCTGTCTCTCAGGCACTCATCGCTCGTCCTCGTGCTCGTTTTGTTGTATTTCCGTTTTTCAGTTTTTCAACAAAACACAGCCACAGGCGATTTTCCAAAAATGATTTCGGAATGACTTTTCTGTCGTGTGCTAGTGGTTTATATACCCTCTATAACTCTCTGTGTGTGCGAAAGTTGCAAAAGTGATTCAGGCATAAACAGACACACGGACACAAAGACGTGCCACAGACTTACAGAGACGGCAAGCAGCACGGCAGTTACTCAAAATGGCGGCACAGGCCAAAGCAAACCTATCCAAACCGAACCATTCAAACCCAGCAGCTGTCAAGTTGTTCGCGTATGTGTGTGTGTGAGTGTGTGTGAGTGTGTGTGTGTGTGTGTGTGTGGCATGCTACTTACTTGCGTTTCTCCCCAATAAGGTCGTAAGTCTTTGAAGACGTTTGACTGAATGCCAAGCAGCAGCGAGGGTTGCTCCTCAGCTATATAGACAGATAGACATATAGATAGATAGTCGTACCTGTGCACCGAGCGCCCCATTCCTGCGTTTCTCCCCTTGACTAAAGGCGCAATAGCTTTGACAATTCCTAGTCAAGGCATAGAAAAACAGACGCACACACACACACACACCCTCACATTGTTACACGCTACTACTAAATGTCTATCTGTCTGCCTGTCTGTGACCCAAGCCCTGGCTTATGTGCACGCCCCACTCGTCCTGCGCCTACTGCTTATTGGCAACAGCTAAATTGCTTTGACTGCTTTCAGCATGTCACCTGCCACTTGATGTGACTCCTACGGGGCGAATGCTACTTCAACTAAGCTCAGCTATAACCCGGAGTTGGGGGAGCCCCCTATTTCGTAGAGGGCGCAGCAAACAGTTAAGGCGAGAAAGAGAGAGAGAGCGCTACAGTAGGCGCTAGTGCAAAACTGAAAGAGCAAAACTTGTCGCTTTTGGCAAAGGAAGACGAAAAAGAAAAACCACAGCAGTGTGAGGAAAATCAATGTGTAAGCAAAAGAAAAGTGCGCTAGGCGCTATGCCGTTTGCCGCTTTTGTAATTTTCCTTTGAGTTGCCGTTTTGGGGCAAAGGATTTTGGTAATGTCTTTCGAGATGACACAGCATTTCGTGTCACAACTAATAGTTTCTCTAATGATTACTTCTAAACCATGCTTACTTAGGTACATAGAATTTGAAACGAACCCTAAAAATATGCTACACTTTTTTTTAATAAATGTTGGTTTTAGTTATAATTTACATACAACATCTTAAATTAGAAAATATCTCATGTAACAATATAATAATTTGTATCTTTAAAGCAAAAGTGAAAGCTCAAGCAACCAAACGCTTCAGTATGACGAACTTGTGCGCGGCACATGGCTCGTCAGTACCTTCTGGAACTTAACAATGTCATTAACGAGAATGATAGTTGCTCGAAACTCAAGATAACAGCAGCAAACATCAGAATCCACTGTAAATATCGAAAACTTCTGTGTAACAACTTTGATAAACTCGTAAATCATATAGCGCATTCGTAGTGACCAACTGTTGCACTCAGTCAACCAGCCAAATATCGCCTAAAGCGTACATCGATGTACTTCAATCATTTCAGAGTGTCTTGCTGTCATATCATTGCATGCAAGATGGACTATAGCCTAACTATCGCAGAAAGAGCGCATCGATGGCAGTTCATTTCATAACGCAGACAGTCCTTTGCTCAACTGCCCTTGCCACGTGGTGTAGCTCGACTGCCGTCACAAGGTGTAGTCTTGGACTATCTCCAAAGAGGATATTCACACTATACGTAATGAGGGAGAGATTTTTAAGCTAGTCGTGATCATGTTCAGAAAGCTATGCTGATTTCGTGTCTGTGTGAGCATACGATGAGAGTTGATAGTCTAATAGAGAGACAGTTTAATAATAGAGAACCTTATTTTAACGTTTTATTATGCTCTTTGGTCATTATTCTGTCTTTTATATAAGTGCTTTTGAGACTCGAATGTGTGTGTTGTGCAGGTGGGCGCCATCTTGTTGATTATGTATGATTATTATGAGCTAGGGGGCTCCATCGCCTACTGGCTTCGCTCGTCAACCCCCGTGCCCCTCTCGCGGTAGAGCATATTCTTGTTTTCCTTCTTCTTTTTCATCTGCTTTCTCTTTCTCTTCCTTTTCCTCTTTCTCATCGTCTTCCTCAGCTTCTTCATCTTAATCTTCCTCATCCTCATTTCAAGATCTATTAGATGAAACAAGCCGTTTTACTTTTCACTCTACCCTCTTCACACTTCGCTCACAACCTTCTTGCCCCTCTGTAGGTGGATCATACTCCGCTTCCTATTCCTCTTACGATTCCTATTGGTGTGGTTAGTGTTGCCAAACTCTGTGCACAGTTTTGGGCGAGATTCCTGACCCTAAGTAAGCGGGACATACAAATCGTGAGCAAGTTATGCTACTATACTTTAATGTCTAATGTGGTTACGCATACTTGACTATAGCTTCGGCTATATCAATCTTACTCTTAGTCCCCAGATATCGTAAGAATGCAAGATATTGGGATTGGATTGTTTTCATGCATCAAGCTAACATCTAAATAGTTTGCCAAAAATAGCGATTCTAAAGACTTGTAGCTCTAGGAAACCGAATTCGTAGTCACGCAACTTTCTTTAGAAAGTTAAAATTGTGCCTTTTGAATTTGCAATCTTGTTCAAAAGTGTAAGCTCTTCGGCTTGGTCAAGGCTCTGCTCTTGCGTAGAGACCATCCCTCAATACCCATCAATGAGAATTTCTTCGTTCATTCATAAACATAGATATATTACCCGCAAGCGACAGGTAATTGTGTTTCAGTGCGAGTTTGCAACAATAAAAGCAGAAACAACAACAACACGAAACCCGGCCATGCCATCAACAACAAACAGTAACATCAGGAATACAGAGGCGAAAGATGACAAGGGCGGAAGCGGTGAATGTTAGTGAATGTTGTTGTCTTTGTAGTTGGTTTTGATGTTGTTGTTGCTGGTACTGCTGTTGCTATTGTTAGTATTTGTTTTTTTTATTGGTTGGCTGTCGGGCTCAAGTGGAGCTGTTGTGGGGCGCTTTTGTGCTCCATAGCCTTGAAAAGAATCTTCCGGCTGGGAATGGAACTGCTGCATAAAACTCATTCGAAATTGAAAGCAATATTTTCTTTTGTATTTTTGTTTTATTGAAGTTGAGCTCGAATAAATGCGTGTGTGTTGAACTCTCTTACCTCGCCAATAGCGTTTCGGAGATTTTCTAGATGTAGTGTCTTAAAAATAGTCTTCAGCCATATGCACAATGTGACCAAGCAAGCGCAGCAGGATGTTAATTCAATTGACTATATCAATGTATCTTCGTCTTGTCTGAAGCCTTGCTCGGATAGGTTCTGTCCCACCTTGAGGAAGCTGCGTGTATGCTCAACGTCATTCGGCAAAGTCGCTCCAGCTTTGCAGGGGTCTTTTCCAGGATTTGGCGTAGTGTCAATATCTGGTTAATGGTTGACTTACCAGGCCGCAATGAGAAGGTTCGATCGGCTTACTCACATAGCACGCTCGATGGGGGCGTATACTATGTAGTATCCTCAGAAAGCTAGTTTAGCAATCGATACAATACAAAAATGTTTTAAAACTGCTCTAACCTTGTTCATTCAGTTGTTTCTATTGTTCTTATCTCGTTCACAAGAAAACACGTGGATTATTTAGTATATTCCTTCGGTCTAGAGGTGGGTAAACCATTTCGATCACACCAAACGAAGTAAACAAACCATAAGTTTTTTTTTTATCAAAAATGTAACTAATGAGCTATGTCTTAAAATTGAACCTAAGCTGTTTCAACTCTATGCAATATGTACGTATGAATAATTTCTTAAAAGAATCCCATATCCAAAGCTGTGCTAAACAGTTTGCTAGTTTAATTCTTGGAAACATAAGTATATTGAAACGAAGCTGATTGAAACGGGTTCTTCTGTAGGTTTCTCAATTTTCCCAGCATTTTCACGTTTTCCTTAACGCGCTTTATAAGACACACGGCACTGTTTGCTTTAGTTTGCCAAAAAGCACACGGAATATGTATAAAAATAAAAAACGATAAAAGTTGCCAGATAAAAATAACTCACACACACACTTATACAGTGACACACTAACACGCGCGCAAACACACACACACACACACACACACACACAGAAAGCATTGGCAATTCACCTGCTTCAAGCAAACGTTGCATACAAAATGGCGTCGTCGCGCACCAAAACTCAATTCCAACCCCAGTCAGTGACGCTCCCCCAACGGTGGCAGCAGCCCGAGCAACAACAACAACAACAAGGACATCGGCAGCAGAGTCAGAATTGTAATTTTTCTTGCTTCATTTCCTTTGCCGTTTCAATTTTTCCGTTTGCTTCTTTTTGCACCTTCATTGAATGCCTCCGCCCCTGACTTCCCCATCGCCTTCTTCCGCATCCAGCCGCTTCCACATTCATGCCATACTTTCTTGCCACTTAACATCGCTCGCACTGCTGCACTGTGCTCAGCACCGCAGCCGTACCCTTGCCAGTGTTACCCCCCTGCTTCGTGCTCCAAAGCAAGAAGAAGTCTTTGTGCACAATTTTTCTTGCGCTGTTTCTTGTTGTACCTCGACTACTTGGTTATTTTTCATGATTTTCTTTTATTTTCTTTAACGTTTTCTTTTTTTTTTTGCTGTTCTTTATTTAGTTACTTTCGTTTGGATTTTGTTCGCTTCGCTTAGAAGCTCATCAGTTTGTATCTAAATTTGACAGTAGTATACCATTTAGGGAGTACTACGAGGCTCTGGCACCTGATAGATACAAGCTTTCCTTAGCAAAAAAAAAAGTTCATGCTTGTTGCAGAAATGTGATGTCACATACCTGTTTTGTTCCCTTCTCTCTACCCGCTTTTCGTCTTACACACAACACCAAATTTTTGTTGTTTTCGCTTTCAAGCTCCAATCTGAAGAAACTGGGCCAAGTTTTGCGCGAAACTCATCGTTGTAATAGCAAGACTGTTTGAAGATGTTTGAAGATTATTCTCCAAATACATTTTACCACCAGACCAACCTGGGTAGATTCTCTTTCGATAGCGTCAAAGATTTCGGTAACTGCTCGCTTAGAAAGACCAATAATATCGATATAATCTGCGTATGCGAGCAACTGGACGCGTTTATAGTTCGTTATTGTCCCTTTCCGATGTACTTCGATCTTTCGCACGACACTCTCCGTTACAAAGTTGAAGAAGTTGCATAGAGGGCATTGCCTTGTCGGAAGCCTCGCTCGGTATCGAAAAGTTCGGTGAGGCTCTTTGCTGCGAAGTCCACCACTTTTGCAGGGATACGGAAATCAAACTGTGCGGCATATACACTATACAGTGCGAATATCTGGTCGATGGTGGGCTTACCTGTCCTAAAGGCCAATCAGCTTTAAGACAGATACCACTGACTGATAGTTAGCGCACACCGAGGGGTCACCCTTCTTGAGAACAGGATAGATAATAATAAGTTTGGGAAACGCCGAGGTAGCTAGTTTAAGCTAATGGAGAACCCAAGCAAACCGTTTAAAATAGTGTATAGCGGTTTTTATGTCTCGAGGTTCTAAATATTGCGCATAGAGAATTCTTACTGGCCGACTGATTCTCTCCATAACTTTCTTTTTATGGATTTTGCTTGCTTGGTGGAACGTTGCGTTATCGTTTATCGTGCTTGCTTTCCCCACCTCCTTATTATATTTACGAATTTTCTTGTAGAACATAATTTATCTGTTTGTAGAACGAATGATTCAAGGTACGTGTTGTGGCGCCTCGGCTCGAAGGACGGGGTCTTTCCCGGCAAGAAAGAAGCGAGTGCAGCGAATGCAATTTAAATATTTGCATTTGCCTTGGAAATGGAATTCATGGCACGTGTAATGCATTGTGTTGTTGTTGTTTTTTTTTTGGTGGTGGGTGTTTTTACTGTTACACTGCTGCTGCGCTGCTGCGGCTGCTGCTGGCATTGGATGTAGAGTAGTACTTTTTGTGCTTCTGTAGAGATGTCGGGGCCAAGTGGTAACTGCTCGTAGACAAGGAAATGTAACGGTTTGATTTTCGGGTGAAAGTGTCGTTAGTCAATGTAGCATAGTGTAGTGTAGCGTAGTGTAGCGTAGTGTAGCGTAGTGTAGCGTAGTGTAATTGGGTTGCTGCTTGCAAGCATGTTTCGATGGTTTGTTTAAACTCTGTTAGCTTTAAGTTGCAGTTGCAGAGTTACTGCTTTTTTGCATTTTGCTTTAATTTTATGCGCTACAGCTGCAAAATTACATTACGCAGTAATTCTTTTTTCATTCTTGCGTTTTATAATATTGCATTTTACGCGTTCGTTTTTGAAATGAAATTGAAGTGTTGCGACGCGTAGGTGGAGGTGTAGAACGTAGCCGATAGGAGGGAACAACGCGAAGTTGGCGGCGGCAGCGGCGGCGGCGGGCGTACCCTGCATTTACAGTTAACTTCATAAAGAAAATTTAACGAGCAACATCCTGTGCATCCTGGGCACAGGCAACAGCAACAGCGAAAGCAACAACTAGGATGACGACGACAACAAGATAAAATGCATGCCTAGAACCAGAACGACAAAATACATTACACGACAGCAACAACAGCAACAAAAACAACGACAGCAACGCAAAAAGGATCGTCTGTTGGGCAGAGGGACAGTGGGAGCAGCAGCAGGACCAGTGATGAGCATAAAACGGTAGCAAATGGAAAGCAAAGCGAAAGCGACCCGCACACACGTACACACACATGCAACGAGTTGCAAATCCTGGCCGGGCAAGTCAGGCCAGGATAGAGCGTCGTCAGCCAGTGAGTCAGTGAGCCAGGCTGCCAATCCGGCGCAATGGAATGCCAGTTAACGAGTTTTGTCTTTTTTTCTCGTTTTCTTGTTTTTTTTTTTCATCAGTTTCCTACGCGCCGCAACTTGACTAGACCATGGCTGCAATAGCTCTACGTCTGCTCATTCACATTTTTGTAGTGCTGCCCGGGGATCGACCCCCCTTGTGTTTTTTTTTGGTGACAGGGTTAGCCGTTGACATTTGTTCAGAGTTAGAGTGTTGCAGGGACAGAGAGAAGCTGGGTCTCGAGAGCCCGACCAACGCCCATGCCCAGGGTAGAAAGTGGGCAAATTCAGTTATGAATTCATTTCGAATTGAGGTAATATGATTACCGCTATGATGATGCTCTTCCGCTTCAACATCGTCAATATATTTCGCTTGAGCTGTGCTTATTTACAAGAGCGAGCGGCATTGGATAGCGGAGGCGGGAACCGTGTCTGCAGGCATGAGCAATGGAGCACGGCAAATAGAGTTTGGAGAATGAAGGATATGCCATATATAGCAGATGGCAGATGGAGTTGGGTGTAGGATGTAGGATGTACTATGTAGTATGGCCCTTCAAATGAGCTTTCGCCACGCAAAGGTGCCGTTGCTCAAATAAACGAGAGCCCCGTTGAATTTGTAGCAGACAACAGCAGCACGAACGGCACAAGTGGCAACAGCAGCAGCAGCAGCAACACTGGAGGCATGACAGGAGGCAGGCAGCGTGTGGGCACTTTGGAGGGGGGACTCCGGCACACGCAGGATACAACGGCCACGCTGAGTGGTTGTTAAGTGGGACGCGCTTGCACATATACAAAATGGCTGTCAACAACAACATGGCGTATACGTATACGCGTTATGAATATGTATTGCTTGTTTATGTGTGGGCGTCACGTGGGAGTATTTCAACGTTGGTTTTTGGGGCACTGTGTGCCGAAGTGGGGATGCCGTGGCAATGGTTGTGCCTGTGGCAGTTGGAGTACTTAAAATTTCACACTTTTTGTAGTTACTACTTGATGCAAAAAGTTACTCAAATTTAAGATCAACTTTTCTGCTATTAAATGCAAGTTTACAATTTTGTTCAGAACTCGTAATTTTCATTTAACTTTAATATCAAAAAAATTGTTTTTGGCTTCAAATTAAAGGGCGACCCACTGAATAAATGCAAATATGTTCAGGACTGATAAAGCAGGATGCGGTGAACATTAATTAAGAATAGCAAGTAGCTCTTAATAGAGCTGGTTTATAAAAGGAAAAAAAAGGAAAACGAAAAGATTTTAACACTTTTGCCAAAAACAAGACAAAATATGACCTATTAATTAAGTTGAGGCGTCTTTCTGTATTTGCAGACTCAAATGTTGTAGTGCACGCACAGAGCGTAATGAGGTTATACACTTCTCCGGTAGCAATGCCGACCCCGGAGTTAACTTACAGATGTCCCAAATCACAGATGACGATGGTGTGGGCAAAATAACTGTTGCGCTCCAGCGGCTCAATAACAATAAAGTTGCCAGTGCAGTAGCTCAAGGCTGGCGGAAGAGAGTTGACAGTATGCATGTTCCAAATCTTTTCTCAAGACAAAAAACCAATGTGGCATCCGTCTAATGTTTAACGGATATAAGGTAGATCCCTATGTGTGAGAGACTCATTCCATGAGTGGAAGCACTGATTGCACCAGACTACTGCGGCTTCAACCTACCAAATAAGCCCTTGGCCAGATATCCGCCAAATCCTAGAAAAGTTCCACGAATTCCAAATCGATACCAACTATCCCTTTATCGGTTATAAGGCAGCATTTGAGAGCCGGTTGAGCTAAGACTTTTCGGAACTTTGTTAAGCCTATACCGATACCATGTGAGGCTTCAAACTAGGCAACGCCGTCCCCAGCGATCTTTTCAACTTCCTGATGAAGACTTTCTTGCGAAAAGGCCAAAGCGTATCAAAACGGGCATACTTTCTATAAAAGTGTCCAATTGCTTGCTTATGTAGGTCTCATTAGGCGAGAAATTACTAGAGCCTTTCCCACTATTAAAGTAGAGAAAATCGGCGGTTAGACTCGCAGGTTGATGTTGAAAACTAAAACCTTTGATGTTGTCAAGGATGTCGCCACAACGAAGAACGCGTGGAGGTCAAGCGGAGTGTGTTGATCTATGACGCTGAAGCCTGGATGCTGATCCAGATGCTCTTGGAGTGTTTAAGCCATAATTATTCCTAAGCGTAGCAGCACTGCGAGTAGCAGTGGCGCCTGGAAAAGTGCATTACATCAGTCCGCGTTACTCGGTTACGTGTTGTCATGACCTGTCGAAAAGACAGAAGTGTGTGTGCTTCAAATCTTAAATACATATTTTACATGATATTTTGTTTATCGAATTCAGTTAACAAACCCGAATATCCGAAATTGAAGAGCAGATTAAGTCAGTAAACGGGCTTGTATGAATGCTTAAAAGTGCAGATCTAAAGTAATTTTCAGTTCCACTTGACAAAAAGATCCCAGAGTCCCGGATTCACATCGACTCACCGTCTTCCTACTGTGGCTATGGACGTAGGTCCATTTTTCTTTGTGCCTTGTTTTGAAAGATTTTAATTGTAGCATCTGGAGGCAGTACCCCGGACCTGGATGGCATACGTCCAAGCGTCGATTTGTTGCAGTTCGAGAGCTCATTCATTGCAACGTATGCCCGATAGGATTAATTAAAAAGGGTGGGGCAATGGATAGATCCTTGGAGCTGTATGTTCACAATTTCATTGAAAGTCATGACGAAAAACAATTATTTTCTAATTTTGAATTTTTTTTATTTCACGATTTTGAATTTGATTTTTTTTAAAACCAAAAAAATCAACAACTAAGATATTGTTACCATGATATCTGCGATAAATACAAATTTTACGAAATATAATTTCTTTCTTTGAAGCAAAAGTTATTTTGCAAAACTCGAAATTTAGTGATACAAATTTAAGTTATAATAGACGTAAGTTATTCAAAAATTTACGATTGGTAGTTTAGAAGCAGTTAGAACTCAAAATTTTAGCATGTAGCATCGAAAAATAGTTTAAAATTAGGCCAGGCATACGTACAAGTCAAGTACCTTTTGCTCAAAAAAAAAGGAAACAACAACAACTTGGTATTCAGATCTCATAAAAAAAAAATCCTCTCCCCTCCTCCATGCAATAACTTTTCGTTTTTTGCAAAATCCACATTGTAATAGTCCTTGTTTATATAACGCACATCGATAAATGCCAATTTCTGATGGTTGCTGGTGAGCACCATCATGGCAGCATCTTCAATAACCATATAGCTTTGCTTATAGTGCTTTAACATATGCTGTACGCCCAGATACTTCGACATCGGCAGTACATCCAAAATTTTGTTTTCCCTCATCAAACGGCCATTTTGGCTATAAATATTTATAGAGATCCCCAAACTCGAGGGAAACTCAGCTATGCTTGTAGGCCACATCACATATATAGGGTATGCCCTCGGTAGTTCCCGCCCCAGAGGCTTAGTAAGTGCTTGGTACATCAAAATAACGGGCCAATGCTCGACAAAATACAGTTGATCATGTGACAGCTGACAATTGAGCACCTGAAGTGGCCTTGGTGGCTTAGCAAGCGGGTTGCGTCTGAGCAAGGCCAGGACACACAAACAATGACTCTGCTCCGGCGAATAACATGCCTTATGGAAGAGTAGTAGCGTGCGATCGTAGAGCCAAAGCTCCTGTACACGTTCATAGTGCTCGGTTAAGAAGTGGGACATAAAGTTACGAGCGCACAGACCTGACGTACAGACTGTCACAGGACAGTAGTATTTAGTCGGGAATTTCTGTCCTGGCAGCTCATAAAGGCGTCTAGGCACTCGTGGCTTAAAGTCTAAACTATGCAGAAGCAGCAGCCGGCTGCTGGTTTCCAATTTAACGTAATCCTTGATATTGGGCGTGCGTATAACATAGCAGTTGCGCTTGGCAAGATCAGCACGCTCCTGAGCATAACGCAGTGCCGTGTTCATTGAGTTGACAACATTTTTCTCATTACGCGCGGACCAAAAAATAAATTCCTTGCAGCTGATCGCGTCCTGGAGCGCCTCCTGTTCAATAGATTGCGTATACTTCTCTAGCAGCGCTATGGTCTGACGGGTCTTGAGCAAATGTCGCTCCAGTATAGGCATGCCCGGCTTTATAGCTTTCATGCGCAGCATATGCAGATAGCTGGTAACCATGTAGTAGGCCACTATTCCACTTACAGCGGAAGATTTAACAACTGACTTATTATGCACCGCTACGTACAGAGCTAGTTGCCTATTCAGTAGATTGTATGCGGCGTCTAGTTGGGCATGTTTGTAGGGTTGTTGGCTGACGGGGAGAAAACAATTTAGTAGTTCCGGCCGCTGGACGAGCATGTTGGCCGCAAAGTATGCCCCGGCAACGAAGCTATAGATACTTGCATTTTCTTCGTACTTGCTCCAACGATAAAAGTAGGCTAGATAGTCTCTAATGCGCTCATCTGGAATAAAGCTGCTTGCAGGCATCATATCATCAAGATCTTTCGGATGTATAGGCATGTTAGCAAAATGAGTGAGTATTCTAAGCGATTCTGTATCCAGCTCGAAATAGTTGCGGAAATCCGACTCGGCGGGTATTAGCTGAATCTTCGCTGTAAAGAATTGAGACAGTAGGAGAAGTGAAATGGTTAAATAGTATAACAGCACTTACGTAGCTGGGTGAAAAGACTTGAACTAGGACCACTTGTTAAATCTATTTCAGATGTTTCGCATTCCTGGCCGTGCGTGGAAATATACTCATCGTCAGCAGAGTTTCTGCTGGAATTGAACACACGTATGATTGAAGTGCGCCCTTTTTGGTTTACAAACGATTTCGACGTGGGTTTGCGCTTGGCGCGCTTTGTTTCCTTTACTCGCCTTCGTTCTCCATTTATATCGATAATCCGATTCCTTAGTCTACTGTGCGTATCCCTTTGGTTTTTGATATTAGCAGTAAAACTGTATGTGCTCGAACTCGAAGCTTGTGCCCCTAAAGTACGTAGATAATACCAACAGTCTTTCTCTAGGTATTTCTGGCAGCGCAATGTTATACTTGGCTCTAGAAACGTAAAAGGCAGGATTCTTGCTGCCACCATTGGTGTACGAAATAACAATTTTCGAAGAAAATCTGTAGACCAGGCAAGTATCTCCCGATCAGAGTTCGATTCTGTGGGCTCGGTTGTAGCTTCATCGCTTTTGTGCCAAACTTCGCTTAAGCTCTCAATGGAATCCAATGATTCTTTGTCAATAATTTCAAAGCTCTGTTCATCTAGCTTTTCCTCATCTTGTGGCTTTTGGAACTGCTGATTATCCATAGCGTCACTGAGATTATTTGCTTTTCTTTCTTGATTCTGACAAGTGTTGAGCTTATGTTTGTCGTATTTAGCTTCAAACGGCTCATACCACGAACTTTTTTTTACGTTATCCTTAAGCTTCTGAAGGTATACAGAGCCCAAATTGAGGAATAGTTTGAATGAGCCTGTTTGCACCTGAGGAGACTCGGATTCACCTTCAACGTTTCCATTCAACTCATTTGCAGCTTCGGCGTATCTATTAAGCTTCTGAGCTGGTAGAAACTCGGATAAGCTTTCAATGACTTTAGTCCATTTCTCAGTGATATTGGCTTTCACATAGTCCTGAGGCTCGACAGTTTTGGTTGGCGTAATTGGTTGCGCTTCTTCTTTTTGGAACTCTTTCAATATATCTCTAATGTGGCCTGGCTTAAGATCTTCTTTCAAAATTGCCGAATAAGACTGTAACTGTTGTGCCTTCATATTGCAGAGTCTTTTCGACATCTCTTCCAGAGTGTTGACCCTCTGAGAGAAATTCAGCATTTCCAGCGGTACTTGAAGCAGTTTGGCGTTGTACGGCTGCACACTTTCTTGAACGCTCGTAGGGAACATCCATGACTTGGAATGCACTGCCAAATGTTGCTGAAGCAAAGATGTGTATACAGTGCTGGTTTTTTCAGCTTCAACTTTCTGTGACGATGACATAGTGGTTTTTGACGTAGCTGTGGACGTGGTTGGAGGCGTGTCTCCCGCGGAAGATGTTGCTTTCATATTGGGTTCTGTGTTTTGGTTGAGACCATTAGACATAACTAAAAATTGTACTTTAGTAAATTCATATAAATATTTACGATTTGAGTACTTACTAGCTTGGGTGTATTAGCTTTTGAAATGCTCCTGAGATGCAGTTGATTTTAGTAACAGAAATATAATATTATGTTTCATATTTCTTAACTGATTTAAGTATGCATACTCAAAAGTCAAAGCTTACTTAAAGAAAATCTATTTTAAGTTGGACAAATATAACTAGGCAACAATTTGGAACTCAATTTAATGCCCTTGGTTTTTACAGTTTCTAGACTCGCTGATTCCGAATTACCATCCAGCGGTTTCGCTAGCTTGATCATGTAATGCATTCGGAGAAAGGCCTTGTAGCTGTTAAGGATGAAGGGGTAGACCATATCTCCATGTGAGGGACAAGTTAAAGGGAACTACACTTGCTATCAGAGAGTGATCTTTTGCTTTTATATCGAACCTTTTAACATCAGCTAGAGCAGAAATAAATGTGTAATCAGCTAATTACTTCTACAAGATAAACCAAGTAAAATATCTGAGTCTTAGTGAGTATTATCTACAGCAAACCATTTTGTTTCTATTTGATAAACTGTAACTTGATGTTTCTTTTGATATAGAGCTTAAAGCCAAAAATCTACTCCGAAATCCTAATCGGAGCGCATGAGTTTCACCGGCCTGACACTCAATGTATTTTGTGTCCTTAAAGGCAATATATCGATTTTCTTGGTGCTATACGTTTGAAAAAGCTGTTCATTCTTTAGCCCTCAAAAGAGTATTCCCTTGTCTAAAACTCTGGTGTCTAATAGTTAGTATTGCTTCGTGTTGATTGAACCAAGCACTTTTTGCAAACTTTTATCTAAAGCAGAATTTCAAATTTCCCAGTTTTCCGACAAACCTTTAGAATATGATCCAAACGCAACATAAATTTGCATCGGAATACATACTTTGCAGTCGACTAATGGAATATAGTTTAGTAGCTCTATCTCTGCTAGTTTCCCAGGAAGTTAAAAATGTTTTCTTTTTGCTTGCCTTTGTGCATTTCCAAGCGTTTGCTATAGCTCATAAGAACACCGACTGGTAACTTTGTAGAATTTCAATAGTCGAGTTATTCGCCGTTCCATGAAGTTGATCTCGAGTATGGTTATACTTGGGAGTATACTAAAAGCAGTCAAATAAACAAAATTAGAGTAGTAATTCTATAATATTAGCTAAGTAGTTTTACAATAATAACGTTTTTACGCCGAACCAGCTTCAATAGTTAGTAGTCAATTGTTCATTTGCCAATTTGGTGAATATCATACTGAGAGAAAGTCACAAAAGTTGAATTAGATACTCAAACTGGAACACTTACTCTTGTAAAGCAATCTTGAGATAACAATATGGGTGGGTTTTTACAATAATGGACAATAAACACTTCAAAAAGCAGCAGAACAGTATTGTTCACTCTCAAGCGCATTCACGCTTATGTTCACAACTCGGTCACATTGCTCAGATGTTCCTTGTCGTCTACTAAGCATGAAGAATCTGAAAATCGGAGTAGACCGAGAGCCGGAATGTAGATGCTAAACAAAAGCCTCAGTCTTATCTGTAATATCTTTGTATCGTACCCATTGGTGTCCACAAAAACCGTGCTCTTTTTGTTGCATCGCTTCAGCTAGCTAGTTTCCTGACAACGAAATTGACAACATGGCCAACTAGAAAAGCCTAAAGATACTTCAAGCATACTGCTGATTTGGGTATGACTCGCCCTACAGACCAGCATGTGGAATTTGGATTTATCCAACTTTTCTTGGAACCGCAATTTCTAAAAGAGAAATTTAAAGTTAAGGGCTAGTTAACAGCAAAGCAGCAACATTTGCTAAGTTTAGCTGAACTGAACAGCAACGGGGCGTATGTGTAATGCAAAGAATAACCACAAATGGACCTAACACACACAGACACACACACACACGCAATCAGGCTGCAAAAGTAAATAAATAAGTTAATATTTTTTTTCAAAATAAATCTGAAATAGATAGATATTGTATATATGTTTGTGTGTGTGTATGTGTGTGTGTTTATGTAGGTATTTATGTGTTTCCATGCTGCACGAACTAAGTGCAGGGATATGTATTAGTGCAATTGTTGCTAGTGTGATCTATGTGCGGTATTCATATATATAATATATATATATATATGCATATAAAACTGTAACCAAGCAACATGGAAAACTTTTTAATCCACGTTCGAAAAATTTTTCACACAAATATTTACACAACTCTTCGCTCTAACGATTTGCGCAAACACAGCCACAGACAAGCAGACAGCACACACACACACACACACACACACACACACACAGCCACCATTTTTGATGCCGATAAGCACACACACACACACACACACACACACAGCCACCATTTTTGATGCCGATAAGCACACACACACACACACACACAGACGGAGAGCAAGAGCCGGAGTTAGACAGACATTTTAATGTTTGTAAAGCTTTTAAATGCTTCACACAAGCGCATACATAAATTTTTCTTTTGCTCGGCTCGCTCTTCTTCTTCCGCCCATCCTCCTTCGCACTCGTTTCCTCTTTCCGTTTCCGTTTCCGTTTTTTTTTTTTTTTGCATATTTCCTTATACTCTTATTTTTATGTAAAATTCATTTTACAAATAACACACAGTTCATTGTGTAAAGAAAATGGCAAAACAAATAATAAAGTGTACATATATATATGTACATGTGTGTGCATACAAAACAAGAATGTATCAAATACATCTATACACACACACACACACACACACACACACACACATCGACAAATTCATGTTTTATGTGTGTGTGTGCATGAAAATTGTAATGGCATTTTTTTATTTTTATTTATTTTTATAAATAAAAATTTCCGTTTCTTTTTTTTTTTTTCTTATTTTGTATTTTTAGAGACAAACAAGAATATAAAGCTGGCTGTTGAGGCGTGTTGTTGGTTCAGAGCGCAAATCTGTTGTTGGTTTTCATTTTTGTTGTTTGTCTACTAAACACAAAACAAATAAAGCGCCACCAGGAACCAGCCAACGAACCATCCAACCATCCATCCAACCAACCATCCAACGATCCAGTCATCCAACCCAACAATCGTCCAAACAACCCAGACCAGCGTCGAAAGCCAAACAAGCGATGCTTATTGTGTGATTGTGGGACGCATTGCTGTTAGGAGTCAATACCAAGCTGTTCTTACACACACACACACACACACACACACACACACACACACATGCACGCATATATATATGAAATATGAATATATGTACTGTACCTGCTTGTATGGAAATTAGCATACTCTATCTACCTAGTTTCTTATAGAAATCATCTGTTGGCGCGCTCTCCTACTCGCATGACGTCACGCTTGTATGGTGTGACGCTTGTATACTAAAGGACAAGAGCATAGATATTTCATCGAAAATGTTCACCATGAAAATCGATAGACTTGTGACTAACAATTTTCAAAACACTGACTGCAAAACATGTGTTTTGAATGCATCCACCGCTTTTGTCACCGCAGTTGTCGGAAAAAGGTTGACATTGGACGCTAATTCGACACTCTAGGCCAGCTGACTCACTGCTTCGAAGTCTTGGCTGCTCAAATAGACTCTTGTGTGAGAGCTCGCATTGTCGTTATGAAGGATAATCCGTTTTTGGCGCTTGATTTTTCTTAATTCTACGAAAATTTCTGGCAAACAAAAGGTTGTATAACATTCCGTTTACGTTTCTTTTATGCTATGGTAGCTACATGTGCAGTTTTTGAGATGAAACGCGCGATCATTTGGTTTGAAGTAATTCGTCCGCGAACACCCTTTGTTGGCCTTATATTTGCTTCGGAGACGCATACAGACGATTGCTGTCAAGTATCATCGCTTTGATTGATCATTTCTTTGCACCAACCCACACTAGCCTTCTTCTTAGCATATATCAAATTATGCGGTATCCTGACTGCCAAATATCTATGCAATATTGGATGCACACTGGTGGAGCTAATGCCCAGCCATGAGTGAATCTCACAATATGTCACATGACGATCTTGCACAGTAAATCCAACAACAAACATCAGCCGAATGCACGCTTTTGGGCATGAGAGAAAGTTTATCTGTCACTTCTTCTGCTTTATCCCGGTTGAAATGCAACTCCACGCAGAACACAAGGTTCTACCACCATCCCTTTTAGTGCCGACATGCTCAAATTTGGCTAACGCCGCCAGTTTTGGCAAAAATGATCGGAACTGGTTACCCATAGATCTCTTGTGGCGCTATCATCAGACGTCGCCTTGAAAATTCCAACTTCAGCTAATGTTGTGTTATTCTCTCTGGGTTCTACAATACTCCATCGACCTAAATGAGCATTAAGATCTCATTTCGGAAATTTGTGTAGATTTATTGACGAGTTACGAAAATTCCCTATTGTTTCGTTCAAGTGGCAGCTTTATGTAGAAAGTTTGGTAGCGCTCCCACAGAAATATCTACGGTGTCTGCTGCTGCGTAGCAAATCTACTGATTAGCTTATAGTACTATACCCTATTTGTAGAGTACAATATTGGATACGTATGTATGTGTGACGGTAGCTACAGAGGCTTTGACTACCAAGCGAAATGAAAATGTTATTATTTTTATTTCAACCGCATGTCACCCATTTACAAACAAACAAAACATACAACATAAATGTTATGATGAAATATGTATGAAGTGTGTAGCTGTATCTCTGTGTGTGTGTGTGTGTAGCTGTATCGTGTGTGTGTGTGTGTGTGTGTGTGTGTGTGTGTGTGTGTGTGTGTGTGTGTGTGTGTGTGTGTGTGTGTGTGTGTGTGTGTGTGTAGGAAGCCCACAGAATAGGCAGACAACATGGCAATGGCAAATCAATGGCGGCGTAAAAGCAAACTTTGCTTCACCCAATATTCATAGCATAGTTTTAGGGTGCCCAAAAAAACTTAACACTCACACACACACATACACAAAATCCATATACACACACACACACACACAGACGCGCGAACATCAAAATTGTCATTGATATGCTATTAAATATGAAGTTACATATAAATATGTACAAATATATTTTGATATTGCTTTTGTCTGTAGATTTTTCGCATTATTTGCTTTGATTTTATTACAATTTAAATGCTCAAACAATCCTCTACTATATACATACACACACATACATATAGCTGCTATTTGATTTTCCGCAAACTCAGCCGAATTTAACAAAACCGCACAAAAAGCGCCCAGATAAACAAAAACTAAAGAAATGAAGAAGATTATTCCGTATACGACAATAAAATTAACTTGGAAAGTCAAAAAATAAACCAGAAGTTACGTAAGAACTACGTAAATTATTCAACATAAAACGGAGTCAATTTCGGAACTCCCTATGCTGTGTGTAGAATAAAATCCTAAAGGTCTTTGTGTTATCAGATCAACCTTTCCTTCCGTCTGTTAGTCCGGTAGCAAAGAGGAAAACAGTACCGTATATTTCTAAGTGAATCATAACACCAAATAGTGCAACGGATGTATGTATAAGCGAAGGATCACATATGAAGGCAGCCGAGACGCGGTACTGGCTGGTAAGGCCTTCGAATCGGCAGCCCCCCAGATATACGAGGTCCATCCTTGCGCAAGATACTCCACAGTCATCTGACCATGGTGAGTCCCAAAGTGTTGGATGTCTGCCTGCTCTGCGGCCTTGGTTAACCTTTTTAAGTGTCCATCATAGTCCACTGACCTCGTTTTCTCAATTCTTCCAATGGCCTGTGAACTTTCTAATGTACATATTCAATTTTTTTTTTTACTTTACAATCATCTTATTGTATCTTTTCATATATTTGTGATTGTCCACTTACATTTTTTCCCCAATCTGGCTAGAACAGCAGTGTGATCTCTTCCTAGTCCTTTCAACGGAGACATGTCCTGCACCTTTGTCGCCTTCCTTCAACAGGGGCATTGTAGATATTTCAGCGATCCAGCGGAGCCGCTGGATGTTATTTTGTTTGGCTTTGTCATTTTTGATCCATCCAATGCGATAATCATTGCCAAGGCGTAAGGGACCACCCAAACACTCAAAGGACATCTGTATCGAACTGAGGCATCACCCATGCTTTAGTGTCCTGAAGCAAAACGGGAAGAATTGGCATCTTGGCCTCTACTACTCATTTGGACTAAAGTAGCATTTTGGCAAAAATGATACTCCGCTTGATCTCCATGCTGACATCGCTGTTAGGGCGATGCAAAATCAAAAGTATAGACCAATGAACATAATAGCTTCTGCGATACACTCCGGTTTCTAGCAATACACTCTCCATCACAAAGTTGAAGAAGTTGGAGTAGTGTCTGAAGAGACACCTTGATTCAAAATGTTCAGAGAGGTGCTTTCCTACCTAGATAAAGCTGCGTGCATTGCTCAACGTTATTCTGCAAAGTTGCACCAGCTTTGCAGGGATGCCGAACTCAGACAATGCGGTATATATGCGATCCCTTAACGGAGAATCAAATGCTGCTGCTTTCTAATCGACAAAGAGATGGTGGGTGTTGTATTCGTGGGACATTTCCACGATTTGGCGTTGTGTTAATCAGGCCTAACTTCGATAAGTTTTTCGGCGAATGACTTTAATCTCTCACAAAAGCTCGATAAGGCCTTATATGCGATAAAAAGAAGACTGATGCCAAAGTAGTTGGCGCAATAGAGCTGGTGCGGCAACCATGGAAGTTCTTCGCAGCTTTCAAAATCCCTCAGCGCTATTGAATTCGAAGGGTGGATGAGTGGGTTGCTCAGAGAGTTGAGCGCAGAAGGCAACGGCAGTCTGTTGTGAACAACTGTTCAGGATTTAGAGAATCCTGAGCGTAACTGGGCCAGGGTGGACCTTGTATGCCTGGGAGGGTGGCTCCACCACCAGTACATGCAGCATTTGCTTTGCTCCAGATCGCTTGTTCATCGCGTTGCAAACAGCATACCGGATGCGTGCCTTCCATCCTACTTGAATCACGTCTGAGATTTGTCTATTAAATTTGCTCGCCTATTTCTGTGACTTTGAGTTGTTTTGTGAGGTTAGGACTGAGCCAAGAACCGTTAAAGTATATAGTAACTTATACATATATCTTTGTTTCTGTGTTGTGGCAAAACAAATATGTTTTCATGCGATTCGATTTCAGTTTGTTAGTATCAAAAATTTAAATCTGTAAATGAGCAAATGGAGTGCGACGAGCTGCAATTAGATATTTGCAATTTGCATTAATTTAAATATTAATGTAAAACATTCAATCAAAATTCGAATGCATTCGCTGTGCAGCAACAACAACAAAAACGCTACAATTGCGTTTGATGCAAATTTGTTAGAACAGTTTTAAGTCGAAGAGCGCGACAAATAACATATACAATTAGTTTAGTCGAAAAAGCTGAAATAGGGTTCAACCGCAAAGGTTTACGGAGCTGGCCTTGCACCCAAGGAAAGAAGCCGTCTTTGAGTTTTTTTCAGTCTCACGTTTTTGTTGTTGTGTTAAGATTCTTAAAGTATACGAAGTGAAGAGACCTTTCTTAGAGTCGATCCCCCACCAAATCTTTGGTTTTGATTACTCAAGCTTCGTGCTGCTTAGCTGCATTGTCGTTGCGCTTATAAGTTTCGCTTAATTAGCCGGATCAAGCGAGGTAAGACTGTACTTATGTGTGAGTACGAGTGTCTGTGTGTGTGTGCATAACTCGTGTAATAAAGCTGTCTGTTGTCGCCAGAAATGAACACGTGTCAACGACACGTATCGACAACAGCAACAACAAGACTACAGCAGCGCTGCCCACGTAAAAATTGCTAGCCACACATATGCAACATGCAACATACAACACACAACAACAACGAAAAATAAGGATAGAGCCCTCTGAAGTTGCCCAACCTAGATGAATAGATGGATAGATAGATTGAGCTAGATTGCTGCAAAAAGCGCCACCCAGACGACGGTGACGATGATGGCTGACAGTGGTCGAAATGCCATATTCAGCGTAAGTAAATTATAACCTCTTACTTTAGATAACGTTGCTCTCACGCTGGCCCTCCCTTGATGTAACTATATACAGTTTCATTGCGTACTTCAATGAGGAAGGTTGTCTCCATGCATGTCTTTACCTGGGCACCAACCCTTATGCACAGAAGCCCTTGAAACCAGAAAATCCGAAGTTGTGACCCTATCAAAAATGCCTATTTAAGGTCCAGGTATGCAGTAGGGTTTGGCTCCAAAATGTCAAGTATGTCTGGCAGAGCTCTGAAGAAAACATATATCCTTGTCGGAACTGTTGTTAATCGTTGCTTTCTAAGAGTATTTGCAAAATGAACTTCTATGGAGCTAGATCGCACATTTCGAACACTGTGCAACGATGGGTTGGCGCCACAGGGGAGCCAGAGAGCATGTGACTTAGGCTGCGGCAGAGACGATGTCAGACTCAGAGGGAGCCAGTTCATCCGTTTGAGGCGATGGCGTCAACATGCCTGTCAATATATTACTGATTTGACAGTGAAACGTAACTCGACGTAGCTCTCACATAGCTGGAAATGCAGTTGGCGCTGAGGCTGGGACAGGAACTGCTCTGTGTTGGGCTAGATGCCAAAACAGTTGCTGCTCCAAAGTAGTCTTTGTTGCTGTTGGCCGCTTCATTTGCATTAAATAAGCTGAAATTCAGCAGCGCCATGCATCATTTAAACGGTATTCGTTTTCAAATACTCTACACGTCTCAAAAGGTCATATGAAATATATCGAGAAGCTTGTAACTTTTTGCAGAAGTCAAAATATGTCGGAGCGTAAGCCTAAGCTAAAGCTTAAAGTAATACACAACTAGAATTCTGGCACAATTAAAACGAAATTACGCGACGATGTGACGACAGACGTCTGACGACATTTGGTAATTTTAGAGTACTTTTTGTGACGATATTGTTATTGTTCTTCTTAACTGGCCATAACAACCCGTTATCGGGTTACGGCCTGATGTAAATTCTTTCATTGGATTTGTGGTTTTACGTGGTGGGTCCCAAGCCCTACGCATAATCTATTTAAGGTCTGGGGTGGCTTTACTGGTCTCGAAAGAAGCCAGTATCATTGTTAGTCGTCTCATACGACAAGCTTTGACTCCTGAGGTGGTATTCTCTAACCCGCTTACCACACGTGGGGCGATATTGTTAACAGGATTGCTAAAATAAGTATCTTAAGATAAAATGAAAGGGACTTTCAACAAGAAGCGCATATGAGTAGCATAGGGTATACATATACCATATAAGACGACTAATAGGAATGAGTTTTGTACCGACTATTACAATTGCTATCTAAAGAGTATATAAACGACGGTGTCCATACTGTGTTTTTCTTTCTGGCTGGCTCTTAGCTTGCTGTGAATCGGTCAACCAAAGCAGGGCTGAATTAGGGTCGCAGCATCGTCAAAGTCATTCGTCCTGCTCTCGATTTCCATGAAAAGTGCAACAATGCTGATGTATCCCTGTAGAGCAGGGAGCTTGTGCGCGAGCATTGGGGATACCCGAATGATGGCATGACTAAAATCATGCGAAATTATCGTGTAATTAAGCGTAGCGACAACGTGATGATGATGATGATTACTTCGTTTAAGACAATGATGAGTACGACAGGAACCAGAAACGTTCCATGTAGTAGACATTTTCATATGAGTGTAGCGAGAAAATTAATGTCGTTGTTGTCGGCACCGTTGCGCACAATTAAATGCAACAAATCGTGGATAAGAGCCGGCTCAAAAGTAATTTAACTCTGCTGATAAGCGCCATTCTTCTAGCTAGAAGCTCTCACTTGGCTTTGCCCCTGCCGCCCGCTGCACTGCACCCAACTTGGTTCGTTCAGCTGAGACGCTTGACAGCTTAAAGCGTAACTAAATAAGTCGAACCTGTGGTGGTGTTTTCCAGAGTTAAGTTGGGGATCCGTTGCACGCGAAACAGTTCTTGGTGCCACAAAAACTGCTGCATGTCCAATTGTTGCCAGGGCAGCTAAAGAGGGTAGCTAATTTCGGAATGCCGACGTGTATATGCACTACCAAATGGATATGAAGAGTTTATGAGGTTTTCTTTTACAAAACAAAAACTAGCACGGTTTCCAAGCTGTTCGGTATGCCGCATTAATATAAACTACAGCAAGTCGGCAAGCATTTAGTGGCTGTGCGACTTTTTTCAGAGATGCAAAGAAACATCCGAATGCGAGGATATACCGTCGCATAGCCATGACGAAGTTAGGATGCATGCAACAGCTCTTTTGCAAAATATGGCGATGGTTGGAACCTTGGTGGCCTCTGCTCTGTCCTTAAGAAGGGTGACCCCACGGTGTGCGCTCTTCTTCTTTTTATTGCATATAAGACCCAATCGAGCGTATTGTGTGAAAAACTGAAGCCATTCGCAAATGAGCTGATTGCACCTTATCACCTATTTAAAGATAATCGGACACGCTGGATCTGTTGTAAATGAGAGCAAGTTAAAGTACATGTTTTCTTCGCGTAGGGAGAAGCCAGACTTCCAGATTGATGTTAAAAACTATACTTTTGATGTTGTCAAGGATTTCGTTTGCATTGGCACCTACGTCACAATGAAGAACGGCGTCAGCATGGAGATGAAGCGGAACAAAACTCTCACCAATAGAACATCTACTTTAGATTCAAAAAGCACATGAGTAGTAGAGACAACTCTTGCCAGACGAAACTAATACTCTATAATACGCTCATCCTTCCCGTGTTGCTGTATAGCGCTGAAGCATGGATGATGACGCAATCTGATAAAGATGCTCTTGGACCGTTTGAGCACAAAGTACTCCGTTGTTAAGCCCATAGTAAATAATAACAATAACAACGCGTGGTTGCCGTGATGCTAGCACATCAAAAAGCTTGCGTTGGCTTTAGGTGCATGTTAGATGCCGTTACACTACGCCAAATGTGAGAGGGGTAGAAGATTTCAGCTTTGAGCTGTGCCTTAAGACCGTGTGTACTGTATTTCTCTCAAATCATTGCAAAATGTGAGCACGTGACAGACAAAACGATTTTGATCAAATTTGGCACAAATGTGTGAAGTGGCAATAAAAGATTTGGCTGCTGTACTTTATGAAATAAATAAGTGTTTTTAACCAAAAGTTATGTAAATAACCATCAAATTCTATGTTTTACATATGTGCCGTGACGGCACAGTTTTATTAGATTTCACAAAAGGTTTGACTG
Source organism: Chymomyza caudatula (assembly GCA_035041775.1). NCBI lineage: Eukaryota > Metazoa > Arthropoda > Insecta > Diptera > Drosophilidae > Chymomyza > Chymomyza caudatula. The sequence continues at coordinate 676,362 of JAWNKW010000145.1, forward strand.
AGCTGTCAAGCCGTCTCATATTTAAGCGCCATGTATTGAATCTAGCAAGCATTTGACGACGTAACAGACCAGAATGAAAATACTCCAGTTTTCGTTAGTGTATAAAATGCGCAATGGCGACGACAGTTAAGCAAGTTGGCCCCCCCCCCCCTGACATCAAATCGCTTGCAACCATGTTGCTACACAAGGTGTCAAACTGACAGTCCTTAATGCTTTTTTGTAACAATTTCTCCAACGGTTTTAGATGTCATTCGAAGGACTCACAGCAATTGTAAGCATGCATACGTGTATTTATTCGTATGCGTGTGTGTGCATGCCGCACGCAAACCCAAACCCAAGTGCAGAACGCAGACCCAGACCCAGACCCTAACCCAATACCAAGTCCAAGCTCATCGTGCAGAGCGACCACATATTGAGCTTATCAAATATTAACACATTTTCGAGCACTGACATATGTAAGCTAAAGCGTATGTGTGTGTGCGTGTTGCCTGAATGGACGCCTGGTCACATGCGAAGCCCTGATGTCTGATGGTCGCGAGCTACGCATGCGCCCCCAATCGACATGGGCTTCCGATGTTACGTTGCAGACATCAAACCAAAAAAACAACAACAAAATGTGTATATAGGTATATGAAATTACCGCTACAGCATTACGGGCTCTTGCATCCCGCTGAACTGTGCCTAGCGGGAAGGGGCCTTGCGTGATTATAACCCTGCATCCCAGTCATGACAACCGCAACTGCAGAACAGTAGCATGTTGCATGTGGACATTATGCATATAGCTGTGGTATGTATATATATATATATATATGTGCATCACTGTCTAACTGTAGCTGCATGCAGCCATATGTTGTAGTACTCACAGTCCGCTCAGTTGGTCGACATGGAATAGATGATGTATACGGCAAAGATATTGTGCTAACTTGAATATGACAGTATGGTAGGCCACTTTTCTTTCTAACAAATAGAAAATCGCTATAAGGTGAAATCATCCCAAAATTATGAAAATCCAAAAGTTCGCCTTGAGCAGTCATTCGAATCGATATAGAAATCGATAGTGACGAATTTTCTACACAGCTCCAACGTTTTTATCGGCTGTTGACGTGCTTGGGTGTCCCTAACTAAGAACCACTTATTTTTCAACTAGAGATAGAGATGGAAAAAAGATATCCAAAACTTTGAGCCATATCGCGCCAATATTTCATTTATTAGTGGGATTTCAAAGTTCCCACTGAACAACTTGGTATGTTAAATGTCAAAACGCAAAATCGCGTCGGCCAATCCACCGGTTCCCCACATGGTGCTTGAACAAAGTCCAAAGTTGTGCGAATTTGCTGCTTTGTGTTTGCGATCTGACTTACATCGAAAAGCGTGGCACAATCAGAAGGGCTGCCTGATGATGATTCATCTTACCCACCCAATCTTAAGTTATAAGTGAACAGCACAAGATATCCCAAAAACCGTACTTAGAGCATATAAAGTGTAGGAAAATTCTTCTTGCAATTAAGCATAAATATCTACAGAAACTTATAACATTCGAATCCCTGCAGCACTATGCCATAATTTCCAATTCACTTGCAGGTATACGCTGGAATAGCCATGATTTAGCTACTACCGACCACTTAACTACTAATAAGTTCCACAAAAGTTGTGAATCTTTGCTTTTTTTGGGGGCCTTGTTTGGCATTTCAGCTGCAACGTTTTAATGACAAAACACAAGCTATGCCCCAAACTGTGCACCAAAATGTAGTAAGTACCAAGAACCAAGGCAAGTGTCAGTGCTCTGTCGATGTCGAAGTGAAATCCTTTTGCCGTCTGACACTTGGCAGACACGGCGGGCCGTCATTCGAAATTGGAGTAGGTTTGCGTGTCAGCAGCGGCGGCTATCGAAGACAGCGTTGCAAGCAGCAGCAGCAACAACAACAACAACAACAGCAAGCGGTATCAACAGTAGCGCAGCGAAGCCAGCGCCTGTCTTTTGTCCTGCCGCCTGTCTGCTCTTACAACTTGAACTTTTCAATATACCCTGCTAGACGGCTATACAGGACTTTGAGAAGTTGTTTGGTGAATAGAACAGGAAAAATGTTGGGCATATTTTTTAGGCTTGGAATCTATATATTTATAGGCACTAAACTAAGTTGCGAAACGAGGCAACAAAGCGTGCAAATACTGCTGTTCTTAATCATGATTGAAACAAATCGTAGCTTTTGTTTGTTAAAAAACTAAGCTATTTTAAATATAAAGGATTCAATTGAAATAACACATTTATTATGGAAAACATTATGAAGTGCATTTACCTCAGCAAGGTAAAAGACGGAAGTACCGAAACGGAAATCAAGTGAAACGCTGAGCGTAGGCAGAGCAGGAAACAAATGAATCCACATTAAAACGAAAGCAACATTTTTTTAATTATACGTGCATAAGTCTGCGGGTTTTTGTGACACACTTGTCAGTACCAAACTTGTCAGGATAAACGAAGAATCGTCTTTAATATAACGATATTGCAAACTAAAAAGGTAACTAGAACCTTAGAGAGAACGGTTTCGTGTCGGGCTCTAGGGAAATGGTCTCCTCGTCAGTTTTAAGTTGTTACAATAGATTCCCAATTCGTTGAAACGATATGTCTGGCACACTACTGAACATGTTTGTAAGGATGCCCAATCTTTTCAAAAGCAAAATAATTGGTATTTTCCAACAAAACGTTGCTTAAACTAAGAAAAACTGCTCTAAAACATAATTTTTCTGGCCTCCAATTCTGTGAGCATACTCAATAGAAAACCACTTATCCGAAATAAAAAAAAACCTAGTTTAATTCATATGAGTAATAACCAAAGCACAACTTTAAACAACAAACGTGCCTGGACCACGGTAGAGGAGATGCACCCTGTGGAAACGCACACCATAGCTTGGTACACGGATGGGCCTTTGATGAACGAAGGCACAGTACTAGGAGTCGCAAGATAGTGGACCAGCACCTTCCAGACTGAAGTCTGTGGCATAGGTCGATGTGCAGCTCTAAACCAAAAAACAGGAGCTACCAAAATAAAGAAATAGCGATACTATCGAATAGTCAAACTTTGGGAAACCCAAATAAAGCTGGACCTTGTGGTATAACTTAACACACTCTCACTTCAATGGGTCCCTAGTCAGACCAACATGCCTGGGAATGAGCTTGCGGATTGGTTAGCAAGCGACGGTGCTGCTAACAGGTCCAGAGCCCAGGGATACCTGAGTAGGCTAGGCATCACTAGTCGCAGCACCTGCAGGTTCTGCGGAATCCTTCAAGCACATACTAGTGATGCTCTGGCAAGAAGAAGTATATCGATGTCAGAAGCCGTCCGTTTGGAACCATCCCAGATAGTTAGGCTTATTTTAGAGATTGGACTGACAGCTGAGTTGTAAGCTCAGTAGGGGACACAATAGATCTTAGAAGATCTTACTTTACTATAACATTCATACGTCATAGGAGTGATTTAACGAAATAAAATGTAGATGATTTTCTCAAAAAGTCTCATTTTCGGAGATCCCTTCGGAGCTTCAGTTCTACACTCAACTACAAAGTTCTATGCTAGACATAATTTATTGGCATAACCCGCTGACTGCAATGATTCTCTTTGAAGAACGAAGGTAGCATTTTTAAGTTATCAACTTTTAAAAGCTGTAGTCTTTGCTCTACTGCTCAGATCGTTACAATAAGATTGAGAAAACTTATATAAATGGTACGCTTAGCTCATAAAGCGTCACTAAAATCGATTGGCTTACTTTAAAGAGCATATGAAATTTGCCAAGTAACAATTCAATTTTTCCTTTTGGTTGGAGTTATGTTGTGTGTTAGGTAACTGCTATTTACTGTCCTGGCAGGCAACCTTTCTGGCCAACTACTGAGTGCATGTCAGTTAGCCAAAACGCCTGCTGCCTGCTCTTCCTGTTTGTTGTTTTAGCTGCTTTTCGACAGCTCCAAATCAAATAGGAATCCTGTCATTGCGTGGCACGGTCCGTGGCCCGCTTAGTTTGCCATGTGCTTGTGTCATTGTTGATGGCTGAGCACGCACATACTGAGTCAGTGCACAGCCAGCCAGTCACTCACATGCACTCATTCATATTCACTCATAACGCTCATTCATTCACATGCCGATAATTGTGCTATTTGCTGTTGTTCGTATATTTGTCAAAATTGTCTCACAATCAAGACTTTTGAGCAAGAAACTAAGACAAAATTGAGTCATTAGGCGTTTTTTCTTGTTGTTGCTGTTGTTGTTGCTGTTAGTCTTGACCACATGCCTAATTGCTGTTGTTGTTGTTGTTGTGGCTGCTGCGGCGGCTACCGCTCATTAAAGCCGCAACTCAGTCAGGCCAAAAGCAAGCAATCAACAACAATTGTTGATCAAAGCGTCTTTAAGTAGTTGTTGCTGTTGCTGTTGCTGCCGTGTTTGTTTTGGGCCATCCAAAAAATTTTTATAAATGAAGGCTAAATGATATTTGTGGTTTGCCTTTGCCTATAGAAAGGCGCGTGACTAACTTGAAGCTGGACCGAAGCACATTTATCAAAATGGCTCAACAACTGCGTCGAATCAACCTCTCTCTCTCGCTTGCTCTCGCCCCCCTTAAGCTATCTATCTAACTATAGACACAACTATTTGAAGTTTATGCGTACCAATCTTGCAATTTTCTCTGAATCGCAGGTTTCAGATGTTTCAGATGCATGTATGCTCTTCTTTTCGCTCTCATTGCTAGCAGAGCACATACAAGCGTAACACCATTCAAGCGGTTTGACAGATTCTCGTAACGGCATACATTCGTGTTGATTTTACTAACAAGACGCACAAAAACAAGTTTATCCCGATGTGTTTCAGAATTACATGTTTTTTGCCTTTGTTTTTCAAGTGTTTATTACAGTTGAATCATCAAAATTTATGATTTCGTTCTTTACCATTTTTGAAAAGCTCAAAATTGCATTGAGAACAAGCTACAAATAAATGGTCTTATAACAAAATCGCCCTACAACTCCACCTCCAATCCTAGTTGAAATTTAGAAATTATAGCTTGTATCCGAAAAGAAAAATTGTAAAAAACAGTTGCCGAAACCATAACTGATTTAGTGTCGTCACCGCAAACTTTCGGTTTATGGTCTGCTGAAACCGTTACCAAAATTGTTAGCTTTCGGTTTGGTTTACAATATTTTGCTAAAAGGTGTCGTCGAATTTCGATTTCATTATTTGCGGAACACAATGTTGCTACATAATATTATCGAACAACAAAAATGCATAAAAAATTTGCAGCTTTGGGGCGTCAAGGCTTACATAATCATCAGATCTGTTTTTTGAACTGTAAAGTCCAGCGATATATGTATCTATTAGAAGAAAGTAGATTGCTGTAAGGCACGTCAATAACTTATATATCTAAACAGCTTGATCTATTTAAACTGCATCCAAAACTGTTGCCCAACGGCAGTAAGTTTCCGATTGTGGAAACCGAAAAACAGTATTGTTTACCACTCGATTAGCAAATATAGTAAGCCGGTCGGTTGGCATTACTTGTTGCTCAAATAATGTGCTTAGGTAGTAAGACTTTTAGCATCTTCATCTCAAAACCAAATTTGGGCTTGAGTTCGAGAAAACGACGTTACTGCCGTACATATGTTTGATTTCTGCCACATGCAACACAATGTATGTCTCGGACACAGGCACTAACTTCGATTATGACTCTGAAGTTTTCTGAGATGCAAACAAACTGCTGACATACCTGACGCATCCAGCGGCACATGACTGATGAATACAACGCTGCCGAAGGAGGGGAGAAATGCCAGTGGGACAGAGAGAGAGAGTTCAATTTAGCATTCACATTATAAAGAGCAAGCAGCCAGGCAGGAACTAATGAAGCAGCATCTATCGGACAGGAAAAACCAGGAATAAAGTACGTAAATTCCATTTAATGTTAACGAATTCATTTTTGGCGGCAAACGGAAACCCAAAATGCAGCAGTTTAGTGTCTGCGACATGTCAACCAATCCAATTGATGTGTGCCGATGCCCAGCAAACATTCTAATTAGTCAAATAACTACAAATTAGCTCAGTACAAAAGTTAAGTTTTTCGTTTTAATAAACATTTCAGTTTAATCGATAAACTACGTTCAACTCAACAGATTTATGTAGATGAGCTCTTCCTAAGCTTATTTTTAGGTACGAATACCATTACGATATGCCAATTTAACGAACTAGATCGTAGACGATATCGCAAACCATTCTGGTTCAGTTTCAACCGATTTGGAAGCCCTTTGAGCAATTAGCTGTAAAATATGTATAAAAGAAACTATCGTGTATTTGTGTAAACTACTTTAACAAAACATTGTGAATCTGTCGCTTTTTCTACTATCAAACTATACAGCCCCTCGTTCTCGCTAAAACAGCTAAAACTGTGTGCATTCTTCTTGCCTCATATAGTAACTTTTCTCTGCCGAGACCCACCAAAGACATATTGCTCTGCACGAATGAATTGGAATAAGACAGCGGATGTTATGGCTGTCTAGAAAACCTCAAAAGATTCTACTGTTGCATCAAGAAACGTAAATGTAGAGAAAGATACATTGATATCTTTCAGCTACTTCCTCAAATCTATGCATAAGAAGGTTCAACCATTCGTTATTAGCCTCATATGAATACCTTGGTACACCGAGGCGTTATAGGCAACTCTATAGCTGACGATCTGTCCAAACAAAATGCTCCTGGCAAGTATTCACAAATGCCAAATATAAACTTAAAGTTCACTCTTATACTCTTGCTACTTGACATTCTATCCCACATAACAATGCAATGAGCAAGAAGAGGAAACGTGGTCTGTTTCTTTCACAAAGCTCTCTCTCCCCCCGAAGGAAGCCCTGTTTTAGCGCTCCTCAATGTGCTGAAAATTGTTTCAATCCAGAACGTGGTACAAGGAAGGGCTGCAAAACGCATTATCGAAGTTTTTTTTTCAATATCGAGATACTTTCAGCTCATACTTCTATAAAGTTCCAGATTTTGCAATGAATTCGTGAATGTTTATTTTCAATTTCGATAGATACAATTGAAATAATCAATATGCTGTCAAGTTTTTATCCAAGAATCATGGAAGTAACAGCTAGTTTTTTCAGAATTGTGACTTGGAATCATAAAACACTTTTGAAACATAAAATGTACTTCTATCTTTTCTATGAACTTTCGCTAATTCGAATGGCATACGCTCTAGTTTGTAGTGTCTACGGTATCCGAAAGGGCCGAAAACTCCTTACTCAGCCCAACCTTTATCCGCTTTCATAAAAATAGACAAAATCATTATCCTCCTTTAGCATTTTGCACACTCGCATCTTGGTAGCTCCACATTTTTTTGAGTGTTGAAAACGTTTGTGCAAAAGATCCGCTGAACGCGGAGAACTTTGTACCGCTGTGTTGAGAAACAGGCATTTACACATCTTCGCCAGAGTTTTTCATAGAGTAGTCCTTTGTATATCTGGGCTTTCCATCTGGAAAAGAAAGCATTCTTTTGGCAAGCACAACGCTAACACTTTTGTTTGTTGGGTGTATGAGCGTACATGTGTGTGCGTGTATGTTTGGGTGTGTTTGTGCTGGCTGATAAACGAACGTCACACGTCAGGCGCTGCTGCATGTCTGTCCAAGTAGCACGAATGGGCGATGCTTTGTGGATTGATGGCTGGGCAGATTGGACGCACATTGCCTGCCCTTGCTAGCCGTTACCCTCTTGCCACTTGCCACTTGCCCCTTGTACTGCGCCTGCTCTTCAGCAGCTTTGCCTTGATGGACGTTTAATATGCGTTTTAGACAAGTTGCATTGGTGTGTGTGTGTCCATGTGTGAGTGTGTGTGAGTTGCAACGCTTGCATGGCTGCTGCCCTGTCCATGTCCATGTCCATGTCCATGTCCATGTCCTGATGCTGACGATTTCGTGTGTCTTTCTCTTCGCGTTTTGCAACGCCTGCAAATGTGCTTTGGTATCTCTGCAGCAAATTCGTCATGGCTAAATGTTTGACTCCCACCCCCCCTTCCACCAGCCCACCCAAAATCACACACACACACACACACGCACACACACACATGTAAACAGCAAGAACAACAACTGTTATGCCTTTGTTTTGTATTAAATGCTTTCACGCTGCCGTTCAGCCCATTGTGCCTTTGGTCGCTGAGCGGACATGAATATGTAGTGAGAGAGGGAGAGCGGCGGAAGACGCACAGTGGTCGAAATGCACCATTTAGCGTAAGAATATTAATAAGTTCGGAAATAACATCAAACTTTGAGATTTTACAATTTATAACTATCGATGCGTTTTTCGTAACATGAATTTCCATCTTTCAGAAAAATTTGAATTTCATCTTTGAAAATTACGCAGGTTTTGAGTTAATCAAAGTTTGAAGCCATTTTTTGGATTCTTTAATGGAAGTGAAGTGGTGAGCTGCCAATCGCCTTGCACCTTGTGGGAAGATGGCGAGCGGTAATAGCATACGAGCGTTTACAAACATTATTTCGGGCTATGCGGCCGACCATAGTCTTCCTGAAGAGTAAATTTTTCACATCTTTGCTCGTCATCCGGCAATTTCTCTTGCAATGCACCAAACCAAGTTTCAGTAGTTCTTGGTAAAAATTTACCACTTAGCTTGCTGTCTTGTCTTATGATTGTCCTAGAATATTCACTTCTCAACTGCAAAGGCTGCTTAGTGAGCACAAAATTCGACATTTTTAATGCTTTGGAAAACAAGGTTTTCGTATGATAGTAAGACAATAAGATGTTACCTGATTTTAATTGGAAAATGTCTAACATCTCCGAAATGAATTGCGTGAGCCATTTTTGCGCCTGTAAATTGTGCATTTCCACCACTGTGTGACGCTGGCACTGACGACAAAGGTGTGAATGCGAGCACATGTGCTGGAAACAATGGATTCCCCAAATCCCTACCCCCCATCCAACAGCTGGCCAGCAAGTTGGCAGCGCTAAAGGTCTCGGCACACGCATGTGTCCATAACATTAATAATGTGGCCCAATATTAGCCACGTGGCTTGTGTTTATTTAATCTTTAAAGAGAATTCCTCTGCACACTCACTACACACTCTTACTCACACACGCACTGACCAGAGCAGGCATTAAAGACCATTGTTGTATATCATTTTATGGCCCAATTGTTGGCAAAGATTTGTATCAAACTAATCAATTGTTCTATTTTGTACATTGGAATCGGCCTAATTGGGAATTATTATACCAATTGCAACGCATTCATATCATCTGATGGCACAAGCATAATCCACAAAATAAATTACACTTGTATTCAAACTTATAAAGTGGAAATTTAAAATTTAAATCGAAATACTTGCTGTAAGTCGTAAGAAGAAGTAGTTTCAATGTGTCTCCATAACGAGAGATACTACAGAGTTTTGTTCCAGATTGAAACAGGTTACATACACATACATATCGAGCGTGTTTATGATAACACATCGCACGGCGCTGTTAATCAAGCACTTTAAACCCCTATCAGAGTGAACTCGTTCTCTACCCAAGATAAGGCTAGCTACGGCGGAGCAGTTGACAGCTTCCACAAGAAGCTGAGATGAGGTGGTTAACAGGTGAAGGCGACATTGTACTTCTTCTTCTTAACTGGCCATAACAACCCGTTACTGGGTTACGGCCTGATGTATTTCTTTCATTGGAATTGTGGTCTTACATGGTGGGTCCCAAACCCTACGCACAACCCTTTTAAGGCCTGCGGTGGAAGAATCCAGTGTCATTATAAGTCGCCTCATACGATACGCTTTGACCTGCTAAGGTGGTATTCTCTAACTCGCTCACCACACGGGAGCCATTGTACAGAGGGCATTAAATATTATCTAAGATTGGTGCAGGCTAGTATGCCGCAGCCTAGTAAAACAGTAGTGGCAGAAGGTACAAGCTTTGACGAATGGCCAAATCGGTCTCAGGGGCTCGAGTAGGGAAATCAAGTAGCTTGAAGCGGCACTTGACCAGTAATAGAATGAGAAATAAGAGTAGAAACTAGAACATCCAGGACGACGGTTCAAGCTCGCCTTCATTCCTATACACAACAGCAATCCCGGAAATAAGCACACAGACAAGCTGGCGAGGAAAAGCCAAAACCATTTTATGGTTTTGGAAGGAACACTGTGGAGCAACTTCTAATAGAAGAGAAGAGATTCAAACGAACTGCAGAGTGGATTTGTGTTTTATGACTTTAATAGGTCCAGAAACAACGGTGGAATACTGACTGGTTTACTTACTAGACATTGTCAATTAAATGCTAATTGAGAAACTAGGCAACAGCAGCGCCAAACCCTTCAGGTTTTGTGAACTCAAGTAAGAATACGTGATGCCCTTACTCGCTGAAGGATGCGCCTGGTTATGATGGTTAGAAAACAGCCAGCTAATTGAGTTAATTTCGGAGCTAGAACCTGTCACCTTAGGGTAAGGGGCCGTTGGGCTAATTGATTGTGCAGAAGTGATCACCAATATGTGCATCAATAGACGAATCGATTAAGACCTACCCGCCAATCGATTAAAACGACGTCATGGTAAAAAACTTCATTGAACAATTGACAAAGCGTTTGAAATGCAAAAGTCGATAAAATTCATTTTTTTAAATTTTCGACCATGACATTTATTTTATCAGCCCTTAAAACTTTGAAATTTTCTGAACGATTTAACTCAAATCAGGCTTAAAATTTTCGGAATCTATCGAATTTAGTTAAGATAAACTTAAAAACTCATCGGATGCATTGTATTCAAGAGATAGTAATAACCTTAATTTTGGGTAACTGTTGATATCGATTGGACTTGCGGCTGCCAAGATTTTTCACAATCTGCTGTCAAAGTCAATTTTTATCTTACCAAATGTTGTTATTCCTATCATAATTGAAACTTTTCGATGATAAAACAAATTTCTGTTGCGTAACGGCATAATACTCACTCATAGTGTTCGCTTTGGCGTCGATATTCAACGACTAAATACACGCTCTCATAACAGCTGATTACGAAAAAGAAAACCCGAAATAACAACGTTTTTGTGTACAATGTATTTTGTTGTTGTTTTTTTTTTACTTCAAGCGAAACTTATATTCTGCAAACCGCAAGCATTTTATCTTTGGAATGGTAAAGGTTTCATCTGAAAACGTTGCATTATTGCGAAGTAATCGGTACCACACTGAACGTTCTCTTAGCGTATTTTAATATGGAAAATGTTTTTGGATGATAACAACAGACAATGAAATGTCCGATCATATTTGTTACAGGGCATTATAATAAACCTTTATTGTAACGAGTTTTTAGCGAATTGGCAAGTTAAGTTAAGGCGCCTTCTACGTCGTAGAGTTGCTCACATACCTATAGTGCGTCATTGATGGGACCCTTCAGCCGATCGTTGTGACGACTGGTTTGTCCAAGTGGACATCACGACAAATCGCAGCGTCTCGTAAGTATAATGGAGCGTAAACAAGCATAGTTGATTTGCCGTAATTTCTTCCGCCATCCCATCCGCGGGACCATCTGTGATACATATCTTAACCTTTGATTTCCCTATATAACACTAAGATTTTGCTCAAATTTGAAATTCACATTATGCGTTAGAGCAATCAGCTGAGAAAGAGAACGAACAAGCGAATGTGTTAGGGTGAAGCCTTTGACTAGCACCTCGGTCGTGTCTGTGTGAGCACCCCACAGAAGGTGCTTGTCTGCTTTAGAACTGCACAATCCGAGCTATTCAGTGTTAAATACGAGGGCAGTCAGTTATTTTTGAATTCAAAATTGGGTTCTTAGTTTTTAATTTCCTCTAAATAGTATGTTCTCTCAAGATGACCTCCTCATTCGATTCAAATTTAATACCGCCAAGACATTTCTTCAGGTTTGGAAACGGTAAAAAGTCTAGGAGGCTTATCTGGAAAAAATTCAATATGGGAAAGCAGTTGATGGCCCAATTATACTCGTGTGCTTCGCCAAATGCGCTCATTTTAACGTAAATCAATCTTAAAGTAATACTCACAGGCTATTGTTGGGAATGACAATATGTCATCATCTTGAAAAACTGTTGCCTTGACCTTGCGACTGAGCGACCTTGCCTCAGAAATTCCAAGCCTTGAGTGTTCCTTAGCGTGCGCCATGTTGTGATTGATATACGATTACGTAACAAAGCATAAGCTCGATCTGAAGCGTTTGAACCATGCCAAACATTTCGTAGCAGTGGTTACAAGGTTCATGTCACAAACTATCATGCTCCGCCCAATATCATTCCATAGATTTTATTGACGCTTTCTAATGTGACAACCTCTTTTGGGCGATTTGAACACTAGAGACGCTCTGGTTGAACTCTCAGATGGATGTTGAAAACTGTACTTTTGATGTTGTCAAGGAGATCAAGCGGAGAATCTCTTTACGACGCTTCTGCTTGTAGTTATGCCTTATGTCATGAGTGTTTGAGCGGAAAGCACTCCGTAAGATCTTTGTCTCTCAACGCGTTGGCAACGAATACCGCATTCGATGGAACGAGATTGACATAATCAAGTGAATTAACATCGAGCGGCTACGCTGGCAAGATGATGTTGGGCATATGGATGATGAAGCGATTCAGCGTGCAAGGTCTTCCATGCGGTTGTTGAAGGGAGGCGACGAAGGGCGTGCTCTACTTCAGGCCGAAGAAGAAGAAGTTCTGGTACGACCACAAAGGAATTCAACGTAAACCACTGTCGTAACATTGGAATTGATGTTGTCAAGTCCTTCCTTGTTTTCGTTGATGGTTTTTTGCTACATTTGAAATTCACGATTCAAAGTTTGAGAAAGTGCAAAAGTCACAGACTTTTCAAACAGCGCTCTTATTAGAGTTTCGATTTTTCTAAAAACTTACTGGCTTGGTCTTTACTCTGCTCCCACTTTCCTTGCAAAATAAAAATAGCTTCTTGTATGTATATTTTTTTTTTATTTTATATTTTTGAGTTTTTTTTCAATTAATTTTTATTTTTGTTTTACATTTTCATTTTTTGTTAACAATTTGTGTTTATTTATTATTGATTTCTTTTTTTATACTCTCCCCGTTATGTGTGTTTTTTTTTATATATATATATTTTTAAGTTTTGTTTTACTTTGCGGTTCTTGCACATATTATATATTATGATAAATATAAGGATCTTGATTTTTTTTTTATGCTGTTCTTGTTGTTGTTGTGGTTGTGTTTGCTTTCAATTAATAAACTTACACATTAAGCTAACACTAAATACTTTTTACAATAATAATAATAATAATTTTAATAGTTTTATGTGGCCGCCTAAGTCTTGCGTCTTTTGGCCAAATATCAATTGAAAACTCAAGTTGTTAGCTGATTTTACATAGCTATACCAATTGTTTTTTTTTAGGGTTTATATATAGAAATTTATATTTTTTTTATAGTGTTTTGCTAGTTTTACATTTTTTGATATTACATTTAATTAGCATTTGTAATTGGTTTTTGCTTCTTTTTTTTTTATATATTTGTTATAATAAATTACGTTGCTTACTAGCTAAGACCACAAAAAAAAAAAAAAAATAGTTTACTATCTTGTTGTTTGTTTTGTATATTAAATATATATATATATTTATGGTTTAATTCTTCATATATATATATATATTCATATAAACTTAAAGCCTAGCGAACTACACAAGTACATGTCTAGTTACGTTTATGTTGTTAGACAACGATTATATATATATATATATATATGTATAATAGTAATAAAAAAAAAAGGTTTAAAAAAAATTAATAAAAAAAAATGTTTTAGAATTATGCAAAAAATGTGCTAATTTAGATTGGTTGGGTTTGTTTGCTAATTTCCGGCAGCGGCTTACGCTTGGCTTCTGCTTCTTCTTACGCGATTTTTAAGCTACAATTTTTTAATATTATATATATATTTTTTGTTTTTTATATTACAGATACACATAAATATTTGTTTTTGTTTTTTTTATATAAATTACAGACAAGACGTTAAAGTTTTTAGTTTTTCTATGTATTTTTTAAGCGTTCTTTTACTTTATTTATGCATAAACAATAATTAAAAAAAAAAAAAAAAACTTGCTGAAGCGCATTTAACATTTTTTTAAGTTAAAGTACATTTACACAGTTATATTTGCCTTTGCCACAAAATTTGTTAAAATAATTTACAAGTATTTAAGGCGCTGCCATATAAAAATAGGATATCTCATATATATTTTTAGTTGAATTTTTTAACTTTTAATGCACAATTTAAAAAAAAAAAAAAAACAGCAACAGAAAAAAAGTAGAACAAAAACAAAAACATAAATAAATGCAAGCAGCTGTTTTACTCGCTGGCGGCAGAGCGGCGAGCAGCGCAGCGGAGAGCAGCGCAGCGCAGCGCAGCCAGTCAGCCGGCGAGCAGCATTTCTCCTCGAAATGCAATGGGCCGCCGAGTGAGTGCGAGCGAGCGAATCAAGCAAACGCACGCCTTGCATGTGTGCGTGCGTGTGACTGTGTATATGGCGTGTTGTTGTGCGGCAAAAGCATGCGTGCAAGCGAGATGACAAGTGTGTTGCGTGCGCGACGCTGTGGGTGGCGGCATGTCGGCGCAGAGCGTCGACGTCGACGCAGAGAGACGCGCGCTCTCTGGCTGATAGTTGTTGCTGTTGTTGCTGTTGTTGCCAGCGCACTTTACTCCTCAAAGTCTGCTAGATATTGCTGCTGCTGCCGCTGCCGCTGCTGCTGCTGCTGCGTGTACGTCTTGAGAAACAGCAAGCGCGTTGCCAACTGTTTTGTATATTACCAAACAACCCCTTCGTTTTGCATGTTCTGCGGTTCGCTGAAGTTTGCCGAGATCATGAACTCGGGTGATGCGGTGCGCGGGCCATTTTGTTGTTGTTGTTGTTGTTGCTGCTGCTGCTGCTGCTGCTGCGTTTGGCTTGTCTGCTGCGCATTCTGAGCCGCCTGCTGCTGCTGCTGCTGCGCGGCCGCCTGTTGCTGCGCGGCCAGCAAATGCTCCGTTGCGCTGGGCGGTGGGGGTGGCCCTACTGCAGTTTGCAGCTGCATGGTTGGTGCCCCCGCCTGACTCAGAAATGTCGCCTCGGGCGTCAGGCCAAATTCATTGACCATGGGTATGGGACCGCTGTGATCCATGGGACCACCTGTAAGCCAGACAAAAAAGGAAAGACGCGCTTTAGAATACGCCGTGACTGAGCTTTAGTATTGTGCATAGTTACCTGGCGCATTAAATGGCATGGGTCCGCCCGGATGGCCTGGAAAGAAGGGACCATCGTGCGGATGAAATGGCCCTCCATAGCCAAACTCAAATTTGGCGTCTGTGGCAAAATACGGAAAACCCGGACCATCGTCCATGCCGCCTGGCGATAGATTCATGGGAAAGCCGCGCATCTTACGTGCTCCTCCAAAGAACGGCGGACGACCCATGCTAGTTATCTGCTTCATGCGACGTTCCTTCGAGCGCTTGTTCTGGAACCAGACCTAACACAGAGTAGAAGAAGCACAAAAATTTTAGCAAACCGTTTTAGCTGTTTTATATGCTACATGCTATACTATATCCCGTGTGCTGAGCGGGTTAGAGAATACCACCACAGCAGGTCAAAGCTTGTCACTGGGTTCTTTCGAGACCAGTACAGCTACCACAGGCCTTAAAGGGGTTGTGCGTAGTGTTTGGGACCCACCAAGTAAAACCACAATTCCAATGAAAGAATGTATTAACATCAGGCCGTAACCCGATGCACTGACTTTATCTAATCGTTCTTGTTGTTATTGGCGCTGCATTGATGCTACCGACAGCGCCACAGCGCTGCTCTTAGCCAAATTAGCAAGTCACCAAGTCACCAATTCAAGAACTAACCAACAACTAGACAGCCAGACAGCATATTTTATGACGTTCTGCGTCGTTTCGGTGTCGTTTCTGTTTCGTTTCTGTTTACGGCCTTGTGGATACTGTGCCGGATTCTGTTTCGGGTGCTCCAGAAGCACCGTGCACAGCATGCAAAGTTATAAAATAAAAACATACATATTTCAAAATTTTTAGTGGCACCTTTTTGTGCTCGCTGGTCTTTGTTGTTGTTGTTGTTGTTTTTGCTGGCATTTTAATATTCACATCCATATGCATATAATATATGTGGCCCATGCTCCTCGCCTCGGACGCTCTGGCCAATTTTAATGATCTTCGGTCAAGGAGTATTCTTAATCTTATTTTTTTTTTTTTGGTTGTTTTGTTGCTGCTGTCGACTGATTTTAAAAATTTTCTCAATGAAATTTTTTGATTTATGTGTTTTGTTTACTTTTGCAGTAATTTTTTTTGGACCTTTTTGGAAAGCCTGAAAGAAGTTGGCGTTTTTGGTTTTCTGTTTAGTTTTATAGAGCACAAAAAACAATCTTTACAGATTGTGTAAATCTCTTGAGCGCTTTTGCCAGTTTATTAGCCATATTTCTATGCAAAAGTGTATCTCGTAAACGCTAGTAACTTGTGTGCTGTTATTAAAAGTGCCTTGACAAAACTTTAACAATTTTATGGTCAAAACTCTAAAGTGTATCAATTCCGTAGAGTGTAGAGCTACAGCCTTTTGGCGCTTTGCTTCGTTTCGTTTCAAATCCCTCATATTTTTTAATGTCTTTTTTTGGCAAATAGTTTCCAATGAATTTTGCTTAGATTCTGGCCAAACCGAAGGCTGCTCTTGCAGCTGTTGTGGCTTTGAACTTGGCTTGACTCTGCTCCTGTGGTTGTTGTGGTTCTTGTGGTTGTTCTTGGTTTTGTTGTTCTAAGAGGCAATTTAAGCGTGAATTTTAATGATGAGCTTCGAGTCTGCAGTGCGCACAGTTCATTTGAATTTGCGCGCTTTTATGAACTCAACTGAGCTCAAGGCACACGCATATATGTGTCTATGTGTGTGTGTGTGTGTGTGTGTCTATGTGTGTGTGTGTGTGTGTGTGTGTGTGTGTGTGTGTACAGTCAACTGTACGATCTACATGACGGCTAAGCTAATAGACCTGCACATGACTCTCTGTTGCGGTGGGCCCTTCACATTTATAAACTGACATTTTGTGGCGCAACGAATTTCGCTAGAAAAAAACAAAAAATATAAAAACTTTGAAAAAAGTAAGAAGCAAAATGTGCAGAAAGCACGCCTTGGCTGGGTGTCTGACCAAGAGCCTGGGAACTTTTGAAGTTTGACTTGGGATTTGGTTTTGGTTTTGACTTGGCGGCGGCGGCACAGGATGCACATATAAAGGAAGTAACATGCTGTGCATAGATTTGCTTCATACATATATATAAAAACCATATGAAAATGGCTTTTCGGCCGTTTCAGTCATAATTGCATGAAATGCATATGAAAGCACAGTTAGGCGTCAGCATTCGCAATTCCAGCGAAAAGCCATCTCGTACGTAAACGGCTTACGCTGTTCTTATCAACGTAACGTAATCGTAGGCAAAATGCTACCCGAGTACCAGGCTTGTTTTCATGAACTTAATCGAATGCATGTTCGATTTCCATTTGCTGCTATACTTTGTACCAGCAACACTTCTACGTTAACATTAAAGTTTATGTCAACGTTTGTGCAGCGTTACGGCTTTGCCGACGGCCCGAGTCCCATTTTCCGATAAAAATTTACAAAAAAAAATACCGCTGACTTTGCCCTGGGGACATACAATTTTTCATAAATTCAATAAGATAAACAAAAAGTTGCCAATGTTGCTAGTTTCCGTTGCCACAAACTCAAATAGTATGCTCTTGCACACACACACACAGCTACACACACACACACACACACACACACACACACACAGATACAATTGCACAGTTATATAGCTTGATAGTTTTGTATTTGTTTGGTTCTTGCAGTTCTCATTTTTTTAGTATTTGTTTTCTCAGTTGCAGCATTGTTTAGTTACATCGACAAAGTAAAATACCAACACTCTCGCACACACACAGATACACACACACAGATACACGTACTAACAAGCGTGGTTTGGCTGCTACAGATACAATACTGTTGCACTTGCAGATACATTTACAGTAACTCACATTCATTGCTCCATTTTTTTTTTTGGTATTTTTTCTTCTTCTTTGTTGTGCTCTGTTTTGCTCACTCAAATTTATTGCGTTAAATAAACCACACACACAAGCACACACAGATACACACACACAGATACACACACACACAGATACACACACACACACAGATACACAACTGCCAAAGGCGCTGCAAAGTTATGCGAAACACGCAAATGTTTTTATACAAGTGTGTTTTGTGTATATATATATATATATGTGTGTGTGTATCGTGTGTGTGTGTGTGTGTGTGTGTGTGTGTGTGTGTGTGTGTGTGTGTGTGTGTTGCCGCTATTTCTATGTACCGCAAATATTCGAATTCGCTTCTACTAGCGCCACTCGAATACATTTTAATTTTAGTTTCTCATATTTACTTTTGAGCTGCAGCCGCTGGCATCCTTTTTCATGCCCTACAATTTCCACATAGCTTTCCATTAGCTTTGTCAGTGGCTACAGATATGCGTTTACGTCTCTAGAGCAGGCATCGGCAGTAGAGACGCCTGCCGCTGCAATAGCATTTGTGTGTCAATAAAGAAAAGTTGTGTATACGCACTTTTACGCAATTATCAATGGCAAATTTGTTGCAACAGCTGATTGCCGATGCCTGTTCTAGAGTTCAGCTGGTCTGTCAGCTTTGAACACCATTAAAACACAGCACACGAGCATACTAACAAATTGGATGACTGTCAACGTATCGGGTTCTGCTCTAAAACCAAGCAGGTTAGCTTTGAACAAAGCGTCACACCAACCGCGCGTCACACCATCTAAGCATCACAGCTAACAAACAAATTTAGTGATGACTTACTTGCCGGTTTCTACTCCGAAGGAGCGGGCACCCTATGCTTACATCAAAAACACATTTTATGGACTCGAAATCAGCCTTCGCTTTGGTATAAATGTCTGCTTCACAATTCGTCGCCTCAGACAGGCTGAGTCAATTAAGTAATTTGGCTTATTCCTTGACAATTGGCTCATCTGAAAGCTTCACTGCGGCATAAAGATCTGAGTCGAAACTAAAATGCCGGCAGACCCAGCTGAAAAAAGCCGTTAGCTTTTTGACTGGATCTAACTGGTCAGTCCATTGACCAGCAACTATGGGGGAGCAGTGATCCAACTTCTTCAAATAACTGGCTAATACTCTAATGCTGACCCCTCTACCGGTTAGTCCCCTAGCCCATCACGTTCTAATAAGAAAGTTTAACCATTTATCAGGTACTTGTGTCCTTGAAATATTCGCCATTCCGTTAGTGCCAGTAACTTTATAACATCCGAAAGTGCTAATGAAGACCATTGCTGCCCTACGAACATCTACGGCGATATTAACAAAAGATTCATAAATCCTTGATTAGAAGCTCTTAAACTACAAAATGAAGCGCTTGGTTGTTAAAAGAGTTTATGTAGCTATGAAAATTTGTATAACGGCGGCGCATCAGATACATTTCAAGCCGCGCCGTGAAGGTAAAACCAGAAGGTGGTCTGATTTGTGTGGCCTGATTCGGGTTCTGTGACTCGATTGCTGTATTAGCAGTTCTACAGGAGAGAGCAGAGCGGCGCGAAGCTTGCATTGCACGTTTCCTTGTTGTAAACCCAATTTTCAGCAAGTCTGTTGGAAAACCCAGAGTAGACATCTCAGCAATCAAATTCGGACAGCATATTGTCAGGGTATGTAAGCAAATTTGGCTGCTCGATTAGTTTCGCCTGCTGCTGCCTAACGTTCAACACTCTTTCACTCATACACTCCCTTACCTTGCTCTGCGGCTACCTTTGCTGCTGTATCTTGCAACGGCACAGACTCTAAGCATTTTTTGTTGTATTGCAGTTTTTTTTTGGCAAATTGTTTTTGTTGCGGTGTTGCAATTTTGAGGCTCAGATAATATTTTATTTCCGCACTTGAACAAACGGCCAAAATTTGTTTCCAATTTCAACTTTCAACACGGCGCACAATTTTTGCTTATGGCTTATTTGCGGTAAGGCGCGCGCATGGCTCTCTCGCTCGCACTCGACAAACGCTGGCGGTACGCTATCCCGTACTCGCTCACTCGCTGTAAGCCGAACATTTAGTTAAATTATAGGTTAGGCCCTGACATAAAAGGGCAAACAACGTAACATAATAGCCGTGGTAGCAATCAGGCTCTACGACTTGGTCCGGAGCTGAGGCTCAGGGCTCATTCTGCAGCGGCAGCGGAACAAAACATAACAAAATGATTATTGCGCTTTTGACTTTGGCTCAGTTTGGCTGCCACTTGGCAGCTCCTACAACAAACGCAACAATAACAACAACAACAACAACAACACCAACTAGGGGTACTACAACAAGCAACAAGCAACAATCAACAATCATATGCCGGCGTTGTGTTGAAAATTATAGCAAATTATGTTAAACGGCGGCAGCACACACGTCACCACGGACTGCCATAGGTATGGGTATCGGCACCGGGATCGGCATCGGGGCATAGGGTTAGCTATCAGTAGGTAACGCAATGGCCAGGCACCACTTAGGTTTAGGGGCGGCAGCTGAAGGAGTCGCCCGTTTTGTGGCCATTAAAGGGTAAACATATAATTTACAAAACACAACCACACCAGACTTGTGAGCAACTTCACCGAACTTGACTACACTCTATGGGGAAGTCTTTGGGCAACGCTGTGTCAAAGTTTGGAGCTTGTTCGTGCTTGCCCCTTCAATTCCAGGTTCAGCCCCTATGATTATAATGCTGTGCTCTGTATTTAGCAAACAGAGAACGAGACGCAGAAACAAAAAAAAAACTTTGCCAAAAATGGGTTAAATACGGCAAATGTGTGTCACGTACGGGAATGTGCGCTCTTTGATTGACATGATTTGATGTGGCTTGATTTGTGTTGATTGCCCCGGAGTTCTGTGGCCATTGCTAGTTATTAGCTAATGTAGCGTGAAAGATTGTGTCGTTTAGTAGAGTTTAGGTGGTTTCTAAAGCGCAGATCCCTCAGACATCCAGGAAACAGACTGAGTTTTTGCAAGTTTCCAAACACTTTAGTACTCCGCCAGTGCTGTTGACCGTGTTGGCCATGATATTACCCTTCTTTTTTTTTGGAGGGGGTTTTTGGAGTTGTTACTACTCCAAATGCTACTGCGATTGTTGGTTCGTTCTGTCGTGCTGTTAAATTAGTTTGCTATGATGCAGCAATATTTGTTTGTTATTAGTTTGAAATGCTTTTTCATGTTGTACTTGCAACTATTGTTGTAGTTGTTGTGGCTGTTGTTGCTAGTATTGTTGTTTGTGTTGATGTTGCTGCTGCGGCAGCTACTTTTGCCAGATACAATTCGTATTTGGACGCTTAATTGCCGGAATAACACAAAAACCGTAACTGTATACAATACCTCTACAATTACAGTTTGCATATGTATGAGGTGTGTGTGTGTGTGTGTGTGTGTGTGTGTGTGTGTGTGTGTGTGTGTGTATCTGTGTGTGTGTGTTGTGCGTAGTAGCATTGGCCATGCAATAACAATTTTAAAAGCTAATCAACGGTGGCATTCAAAACGAGAAGATAACAACAACAAAAAAACACATCGAAATGGGTGCAGGGGCAATCTAGCATTATGTGGCATTTGGTTTTTAAACTTGAAACGGTTTTAACTAAACCGATTCAAACCGAATGTTGATTGTCGTAATTGTACGCACAAATTTTGACAAATTTTCAGTTTAATATTAACAATTTAAGCTTTCAATCATTCTCAGTTATACAAATGTAGAAATACAGAACGAAAACCTTGACGAAAACTTTGATGCATTCTTGTTGTAATCATAACAATGCAATTGTGTGTTCCTGGATTCTGATAGAATAGCGTAAAGCTTCTGATTGCCATAAGCTTTAGGATCGCCCGGGTGATGCATCTTCTCATGGAATTATAAGCGAAAAGCCTCGGATGACCTTTGTAAACCGGCAATGGAAAGCGCTATGACAATCTCAGCTTTAATCCGTTCTTTCCAATTCGAAATTCTTGTATCACATCGCCTTAACTGATTTTCTCGTATCTAATCCAATAATCTTAATATGGTTGTTAACACACAATCAGCTGCAATGTTTAAATAATGCAAGTGTACTGAGCACTAAAGCTGGAAATCTATTTGGTGCAGCTGTAAAGTTAATGAATAGTACCAACGATTTTTATCAAAGGGCATAAAACTAATAAAATGGAATCCAGGACCGTTAAAAGATGCAAAATTTTTGCAGAAATGCGACCATCTCAAAGACAGTATATGTGTTAGGCTGCTTGTGTTGCTGTCTCTGTTAGACCGACTCACTTGTAGGCAAAATAGAGAAATAGCAAAACAAAACCACATGCACTTAATGTAATACTGTAACGGCCAAGGACTCCACTCTATTAAATTTCATGATCTTTGGAATGTTTTTTGTGAAACTCTTTCACACTTTGTAAGTTCCATCAAAGTAATATTTCAGCGGATTTCCCTTAATAATACTAAATTTTCGATTTAACAGAGTTTGCTACCGATGGCATATCGAAATATCGTTGAGAGGAGACGGTAGCTCGGTTGCTAGAGCGGGGCAAAAGCTCACCAAATATAAGTTTTGTACTAATTAAAGTTTTTGAAAGTTTCTATAGGATAGCTCAAGTGCAACCAACCTTACCTGACAAAGGTTAGACAGTGGTAAACGAAATTTTCTGCACTAATACATACAGCCTGAAACATTGAATTGTCTCAAAACGTCCATCGTCAAGAAAGTATTGAAAATTTTCCACAGAAGGTATTGAGCAAAGCCAATCATGCGAAAAGAGTATGAGCTTTTCGATAAAAACTCCCAATGTTTAAAGAACTGTGTTAGTTGCTGAGTTCAGAATTAAGAAATTGGAGCGCATGTATATGCTGCCATCTTTGAATTCTCGATTTCGATAAATCCGTCACAATTAAACCTAATATCAACACAATTTCTTTGTTAACTTTGAGTCAAGTAGCCTTAGCTTATACATTGATGAGTTAACAAAACCCGAAAAACTATGTACTACATTTGAACCATCACATGCTCCCAGCTCCATTTGCCATAACTGCAATTCACTACAGTCGAATCTTTTGGTATGGCGCCGAACCGAACCGCATTGTACCGCATGACTTTTAGTTATTAAATCGTCACGCCCATACAAATACGTATACAAATACATGCAATACGATATAGTAGTTACACGATACATAACTAAATACACATATCGATGACTACCTACAAAATAATCAAGAAAAGCAAGGGCAAAAGTACGATTTAACAAAATATTAGAGTGTCATACAGCTGCTGACCGGCGAACCGACGAATCGACCGAGCGACCGCTTTGGGGCAGGCGTGAATAGGCCTAAGTAAGAGTTAACAGATAATTAACTTCTTATATAGCTGCCACTTCCACTGTAACTGCGGCTGCTGCTGCTGCTGCTGCTGGACTGCGTGCAACATCATCAACATCTACTTGTGTTGTTTTTCCCATAGTTTAGTAGGTGTTACGCGCTTGTCAGTCAGTCATTCTGTCAGTCAGTTTGTCCCTCGGCCAGTGCTGCGGCTTGTCTGTCATTCAGTCAGCGCGACCCTACAACTCCTTGCAGCATGACGCAGCACTTCTCTGCAGTTCTTTGAGAGGATTCGATTTCGGTTTCAGTTTCGACAACTTTGTACTGGCATAAGAAAGCCACAGAGAAAGAGAGAGAGAGTGCTATACCAAGTGCCCACAATAGACCAGTATATAGTAATACATCTTGGTAATGGCCAGTAGGAGTTTGGTAGCTGGCGGCGCCTAGGGCCATTGCTTCATGTGCCAACCCTGACGACGCCATCTATACTGAAAGTTGAAATGAAATTAATAGCAAGCTGATGAGTTGTTGAAATTATAATTCGCTCTTAGAGGTTTTTTTTTCGTTTCGTTTCTTTTTTGTTTTTCGACTGTCATGCTGGACACAGGCGCAGGCGCCGACTTCGAGTATTGGCTTCCCCTCGGTACACCCTATACAACTTGCCCTCCTCTCATGGTCTTTGTCTTGGCCTTTTCTGCTTGTTCAAGTAAATGCGTTAAATTAGCCGCTTTTGTGCTTTTTAATGGTATGTTTGCGTCGACAGCTAATATTTTTTTTTCTTTTTGGTTTTGGGTGTGGGTTGTGTTATACTCTTATGTGTAATATATCTATTAGCTTTGTCAAGAAGCTTGCTTGGTAGAAACATATATTTCTGAATGTCCCGAAAACATACTCGGAAAATATCAAGTAAAAGCATATGAATAGTTTCCGAGATATTCTACAAGGTTGTTTTAGCTGGAAAATCTATTGGCGCGGTTCAAGTGTATGCCGTCACGCTTGTGCTTTAAAGAGAACTGACGCTTACACCTGAGACAAACAACTGTCATATATTTCGGTTGCACTAAACATGTTAGAAGCGGAGTTATAGCTCAATGAAAAGTTTAGTTTATACTCGGCAGCCGCGTATATGCCGTGATGCTAAGTTGCAGGTGTAAGACTAACTTGTATGGTGCGACGCTCGCATGGCTTTACATAAATAAGATTCAGCTGACGCTAGCATATGAACTTGAAGTGGACCAAACAGTTCTGATCTATTTCGATTGCACTTAACGTGTGAGAAGCGAAGTTATAGTTAAACAGTTCAATGAAAAGTTTCGTTTAAAATGAAGTTTTCTCTGTAAGTTGGCATTTTGATGTAAAACATCTAAAATAGATCGTAAATACATGGAGAAAGCTGCGTATATGTCGTGATGCAAGTCCAACAAACAGCTTAAGATGGCGCCAGCATATGCACACGCTAGGTATCGCCACATTATGAATTTAGAGAGTGATCCAATATTGATTCACGTTCTATACAGGCGTTTAGTGGACTGATTTTGATCAAAACGTAGCACTCACTATAAATTCGTTGAATAACCATCAATTTGTATGTTACGCGTGCCAGCTTGCCGTGACGGCAAATGTATAAACAGGGGTATACGCCAGCAAGCCTTAGTTTTGTGTACATCTATCATAAATGGTTCCAAGTAAAGCAAGGTATAGAGGGCACACATTGCCCATGCCCACACTGTCTACACAAGTCAATAATATGAAACTAACCCGAAGAATAACAATCCAACCACAAAAACAATTCAACTTTTCCACTCGACTTGGATTTGCAAGCTCATATGACTATCGGTGGTGCGGTTCTTGCGGTTGCTTTGGTGGCTTTTTATGTGCTCCATTTACGTGCCGAAATGATGCCAACGCACGTTAATGTACCGGAGACTGGCCCCACAGCTAAGCTTTGGAAATTATATAAATCTCTAATTGTGTTTATATGGGCAGAACCAACGGGAAACGACAAACCAAATCACACGGCCGAACCGAGCATTTGTTAATGTAGCGTGCGCTTGGCTGGCGCCACATCGATACCAGGAAAGAGATATGGCCAGCTCGGTCCGGGGCGGGCGGCAGGCAGACAAAGACCAAAGATTGACGACTGCCGGTGCTCGTGACATTTCTCCAGCGCAGGCGCAACGGTTTTGGGGCTTACTTTTTGGTAGCGGGACGCAGCAGTTACAGTTTTTAACATTTGTCAAGTGTATCTGTTTGCCATGTCGTACAACATGCAGAGGCGTTTATTTGTCAACAGACAATTTCGGAGCAGCTCTTGACTTGATTTACATTTCTAGAGTTTGTTTCGGGTTTGACTTTGTTTGGCTTTGGCTTTGGACTTTGTCGCGGAGCTTTATCAAAGCGACGATTTATAATAATTGTCATTTGTTTTTGTTATGGCGCACGGATTTAGTTTCAAGATCGGGTGATTAGCATTTGGCTTGTCTCCATTTCCATCGTGAACTCCGTCTACGTCGCTGTCTCTGTCTTGCCGGACGCACATTCACCGCTTGAAGACTGACGCCGCGGAAGTTGACAAATTTGTTGGCGCTCGCTTGCACAGCGTGTGGACCGGAGTCTGTTTTTTTTTTTTTTGTTCTCTTTTAAGTGGCGTTAAAATTGTTGCACTAATTAGTCCAAAATTCAAGTGGGGCGCATTTTAAAATATTTTTATTAATTAAGCGGAAATTGTTTGATTGCGTTCGAACAGCTCCGTTTTGAAGTGAGTTTGACATTTATGGCCATGGCCAGAAGAAGCTCACACATAAGCTACCAAATAATGTTATCCCTAAACAAAAACAACAACAATGATGCCAAAACAAAGAAGCAGAGTTTGCCGCTGTATCTATTCTCAGGTTTAAACAAAAAAGTCAACCAAAACTATGCTGATTTTCATGCTATCTCTTCATTTACATGATCTTCAATTCAAAACTTAATAGCTTATTTTTTCAATTCTAACTTATCTAAAATGTATTCCAGGCTTTGTAACCTCTCTTCTTCTCTCTGTTTGAAGCCTTCATACGTAACGGTAGAATCGATTGCCATATTTTGGTCAACTCAGTACAGTTTCAGTTAGCTTATATCTCCTCCAATAGTCGTTTCCTGGTGCTATCAGGGGATTAGCGGTACCATTTGTTGCTAGTTGGTCTGCAAGTTCATTACCAGTTATCAACAGTATCATTGGTGTGGCCGGGTAGTCACCGAAGTATAAGTTTGTTATTGCTTCCCAGAAGATACAGTTTGGATGGGAATTCTGGTTAGACTTGGAGTTCTTTCAGGTTCCTGCGACCGCTTTTATTGCGGCCTGCCTGTCTGATAGTATAGCTATTTTGCTATATTGGTAATTCCTTTTCATAGGCTCAGCGGCCTATGTTGCAGATTTTATCTTTAAAGACGCTTGTGTGTAGGCCCATAGATTCGGAGTGTTATTGAAATAGGCTATGGCTTACATTTCGGTTTGACACATTTTTACAGATTTGAGAGAAGAAAAAATTGTGACTTGAAATGGGTTGAGATAACTTGGGAACAAGAACCGCAGCTATGCGCCGAAACTCTTTTAAAAATTTTAACCTTATAAATCATTCAAATCCATAAAAACTAATGAAAATTAAAAATTTCAAAAATATCTTCGAAATTGTTTTCGAAAATAGCTTCGTAATTATTTTCGAAAATGGCATCGATATTGTTTTCGATAATATTTTCGAATTTTTTGTCAAAAACATCTCATCGAAAACAAGACAAAGTGTATGTTCGCTTCAAGTACATAGACACAGACGCTGAAATTTCAGTTGGAAATTATACGTTCGATGTTGTCTAGGATTTCATCTAACACTTGTCACAACGTTCAAGCGTAGGATCATTCGTGCCAGACTCTCATGGATGATAAATGATCAAAGGCGACACACACCTTCAAGGGTGACATAAAGTCAGACTATTTGAAAAATTATGCCTGTTGGTTTGAGATGACTTTCAACTCAAGTCAAATCGATGTTGTACAACAAGCAAATGTGTGTCTCAATGGCTATTTCATTTGAATGTCATATCTTAAACGTAGATTCTATTAGTGTCAATTTTACTAATTTTAGTAATCAAACAATTAAAAATATCAACAAGCCGGCAATTAAACTATCTAATCGGCAACTTTTAACAAAGGGCCTTTAATTAATTACTTGATAGTTTGCTTCTTTCTACTTCTAAAAAGCCTATTCTTGAGCGCCGACTGGAACACAAAGCTACAAATAAAAAAAAAGTCTATACAAGTTTTAGTTCATTTCACTTTTTTTTGGCCTTTTACTGTCCTATCGAAATGCCATTAAGTTTTGAACAGTTCCGAAACTTATCTGATCAAAACCAATTTCTTAAGCAACTCGTTTGCGTTCGGGGTTTGTTCGAAGTAACTCTTTATATAGAGCAGATTTGGAGCAGCCTTTATGCTCAAGTCAGCTTGTAAATAGCTAACAAATTGTAGGCCTATAAACCACAACCAACAACAAATATCGAAATGTGGTCGTTGTTACTTCAACTAATGTTGAAAAAACAAGTTAATGATTTATTTATATTGCTTGCTCGCGATCATCAACTCTCGAGCAATTAAGGGGCTCTACACGCCAATGATCTCTATCTTTAACTGGCTGCCAGTGAGTGTGGCACACAGATCCAAGTTTACCTGTCAAGTTTTTTTTTTACTCTTTTCGTTCGTTGTGGCAAGTTTTCGAGTGACAAAGTTCAATGGCGCTGCTCATAAATAAAGGTGTTAAAGAGTGTTTCGGAACATACGTACTATAAAACCGTAAGCGAAATCAATAAAATTATTGTATAAAATGACAAATTTATTTGCCATGCAGCGCCGCCGTGCTGCTCGTCAAAAGCAACCAGTTCCCGTTACCAGAGCGCCCAGAGAGTGCCCCATGCCACCTTTTTTTCATGTCGTAAATTGGAGGCGCTGTTGTATGCAAATCGCCAGCCTTTGAGCTGAGTCTGCGAATCTTGAGCACTGCTGCCACTCTCTCTCTTTCTCTCTCATCGAGCACACTCATGGCCAGGTCTACAATTCCAGGTCTTTCCTTGTCACTACCAATGCCACAGCCCCTGCCTCCCGCTACAATCCTTTATGCAGTGTGAGCGCTGTCGGCAAAGTTCTTAAGAAGTTTTGTGTCACGCTGCTGCCGATGCCGGTGCCGCTGACGCTGCTGGTTGTTGTTGATTGTTGTTGTAAAATTTATTATAAAGTTCACAGCATGCGGTGTTCCCCCAAAAATGCTGGCCAGACATTGGTTGGCTCAGTGTCTCGCTGTCTCTGAGTTGTGGCTGGGTTCTGGATGCTACACGGGCTGCTGGCTGGCCCATGTTGTTGACATATTGAAGCTGCTTTTGAAGATGATGAAACAACGTTTAAGTGCGTGGAGCTGTAGCTGTAGCCCCGGGTTAGACTTTACTTTTTTACTTTTTCTTGGTTGCAACAGTTTCAGGTTGCGTTCTGTCGCAAGTGAAAACTCTTTGATGAACCACAGCGCAGTACAGATCGGATTACCCAAATGGCAGTGTTGTATAAATCCGTAGACATGGGCTTTATCCCTATATGCATGCATACATTCACATATGTAGGGAAAATGTTGCGCTGCAGTTTTCCATTTTCTTGGTAATTTACGCGATTTGTGACTTGGCCACGATGTCAACTTCAACTTGTTGGCAAGTTGTTATCGGATACTGTTGAGCGCGTATATATCAGCAACAACAAAATCAACAACAACGCGTACCCCAACAACAGCAACAATGCCAAAAACAACAGCAACCTGTCAGATGTCAGAGCGTGTCAAGGAAGCTGTCAGCGCAGTTTTAATGCGTGCCAGCAGCGGGGCGCTCTCTATACTATACACTCGAAAAAAAATTATATATATATAAAAAAAAAATGTTGAAAAAAAATCAAATTCAACATTAATGAAGATGCAAAAGTCGACATTTTTGACAGTTTCAAGTGTGCGCTTGTGTGCGTGCGATTGTTTGTGCAATAGCAACCCAGTTGGAGCTGGCAGAGTTCGCGGCTCTGCTTGGTTGTGAAGCGCCTCCGCGTACATGCCGTGATGTTAGCACATCGGTGAGCTTGAAATGGTGTTAGCATATGGTCGATGGTGTCACATTATGCCAAGTCGTAGCTCTTCTATTCGTTATTTCTCTGTGACGCCATTGATTTACACTTTATGCTCACATTTGGTTGAACGTGAACCAAAAATATAGACTCGTAAGAGAGCAATGCTGTCTTCAATTTCAACTGCTGATGATTTCGATGTTTCAAATATGCCAGGCATTCCGTAGCGACAAAAGTTTTTGAAACATTTGTTACATGTACGCAAGTGCTTATGCAAGCCAAGAGCAACCGTGTTCGCGATAACTTTGTCAACTTCATTTTTAGCCATATCGAACAATATGTCAGAAATGCCGTTCAGCTCTTTGAAAAGCTATCTTAACAACTTTTTTAGATATCTTTGAAGAGGGAAACGGTGTGCCACCTCTGATCGATAAAATGGTAAGCAAACACTGGGCCGTAGAGAGAATATCCGGAACCGGTGTGTAAATTTTATTTTGTATATCTGCGCCTATTAACGATTAGGGTTATTTCAGATTTGAAAATGCGTAATATTTTAATGCACTCAATTCCTACTGGGACTCCGTCAGTACACAGACACACCTACAGACTCACACACACATACGCATATAGGCGATTAACCCATCATCGTGTCAGCAGCCTCTCCTCATCAACTTGTTGGTATTTGTCACTTTCGTTTAGATTTGAAGAGTGCGCAGCAGCAAGAACTACAAAAACAAGAAGAAGTCGCTGTGTAGCAGCAGACAAGAAACAGATACAGAAACAGCAGAAACAACAACTGGTGTGCCCATAAAGAGGTGTTGATTGTGTCACACTTGTCGCTTTAAACTCAACTAAAAAGACGCGACATGCCGCTTAAATATCCTTTAACTGTAACCAATGACACATCAAAGGCGGCCCAAGCCAACCAACGACAGACTTATCGACCGACTGACAGACCCATCAATGGAGATGCTAGGCACTACCTATCCGGCAACTGTTGCCCGTGCCAACGACTGCACCGGACCACTGCGCATGCATAATCCCCCGTCAAGTGTTTTGCGGTTGCGCTCAACGATTTTCGAAGATTTTCCTATGCGTGTGTGGGAAACGTAACAACGAGAAAAACAAAAAGCAAAGAAAACATCTGTGATTGTGTGGGCGCGCTTGGAAAATTTTAAAGTCAAACCTGTTGAAATGATCGTTAGAGCTGAAAAACCCTATTTGATATGCACTGCTTAAAGTGGCATGAAAATTCAGAGCAAGGTGTGTCCGAGTTTCAGTGCTAACTCAGTAACTGCTAATGATGTTGTTGCATGCAGTTGCTTGGTGTGCCGCAGGAGCATATGCTGCGGATATCCTTGACAGCTCGACTGGCAGTTGTTACACAAAGTAATCAGCATCATTGTAAAGCTAGTTGTGCATTTAACAATTGGACTTCAGATGTACTCTATTGTTTTTGACTTTGTGGCCTAGTTAGCTAGCGATAGCAGTGTACCTCTTTAGACAAGATTGTGTTCAAAAAAAGCAAGACCAACATCACCACCAAATCTGGACAAGCGGCGTGGTAATACTTGCTAAGCCGACATTTGCATGGGAAAACTTCCAAATATCTTTCAAGCAAGGTGAGCTCACTAAATAATACAGCAGTAACTTTTCAGAGCAAAAGCGAGTTATCTGAATGTACTGACAAGGCTCTACTTCACTCCATTTTCTCTTACCCTCTCTTTAGTGAGGGTTGGTAGTAACTGCATTAAGCTTCAAAGCTACAGATAAACTGAATCTGTTTGGAAATGTGCGTCTTATGTAACTCCTGAGATCTATGGCATATCTAACTAAACTGAAATCACAGAGCTTTGTATCTCTTGCGGAGATCTATCGGAAACACGGCTTACACACTAGCTTAGGTTTGCCAAATCTGTCAAATTGTTAGCATGACAAGTTTGCTACACACGAACTGGTTCTTAGTATTAACCCCTTAATCTTTATCTCTACATTAGCTGCATCCTCAATGCAAATGCCAACTAATATGGCCAAGCTATTAGCCAACTAAGTGTGCCAAGGCACGCAGTCAATGGCATGCCTTGGGTTAACCCATGGCTGTTTCTCATCCAGCTGGTTACTATGTGAAAGTTTCAGGGGGCCCCGAAATGCTCGTATATAGTTATAATGACGACGGCACTTGTTATGATTGGTGCACAAAATTGCCCACTGTCTGCACCGTGGGTCCATGTCCGCCAACATAGTCAACATTTAGTGATGTTGCAATGGGAGAGTTAATCACAATTGAGTGGACATGCAGCATGTTATATTTAATGGGCAATGGCTCAAATTGCAACTGCACTTTGTGAGAGAGTTCGCTACCAAATTGGGTCTAATCTAAGTGTTGATGAGCACAATCCAGGCAAGACTTTTAGCGGCTGGAACGCTGCATGAGATTGATGCTTAAGCTGCGGCAATTGGATAAGTCTGTCATAAAGTTGATGAGAATTATAGCAGTTAATCACATAATGATGGAAACAACTTTCAAAACAATTTTGTTGTGCAACAAGGCTGGAAAGTGCCTGTAGAGTTAGAAATTGATTGGCTCCATTAATGAACTAGTTCAAGCACTTCAATGGGCTTTGTCTAAAGTTAGACTAGTGATTAAACCATCATAAGAGCATAATTAGCGGTGAGTAGCATTGACAGTAGATGCTCTGCTTTATGTGCTGCGAAGTGCTAAGACTCCTTTTTTTTAGTTTGGAATATTACAGTCAACAAGTTACTGTGCAAGAGCTGTCTACTTTCGAAGTTTTGGTTGCCAGAATTTTAGCTGAGTTCACAATGAAGGTACAATAGTACTTTGAACATGTTTGGTAGCGTACTTTGAGTTTGCACCGAATGAATCAGAATCGGTTGAGCTCAATTACTAAAATCTCATAATTAAACATTAGGCCCACCTATTGAAGTTAGCTTATGAGCTTCTGTGCGTTGTATGGGAAGCTCGCTTGAAAATTTCGCCTTTTTAATTATGTTATTGTGCCCAAAAAATTTCATTTAAATCATAAGCAGCTTATTTACATTTAAACTTTTAAATTCGAAACCGAATTTTGGTGGAGTATTTGTTTATGCGGGACAAATACTTGAAAAACACAGTTTATTTGCAAAAAAAAATATAAGAACAACATGTAACTTTAGAGACTTCACACGGGTCTGAAAATGAAGGTGTCATCTCAAGTGTTGGAAAGCTCATCAGGATTTCGATATATTAGTGTTTATGCTACCAAAAAATTGTGATTCAAAAATAACTGAAACGGAAATCAAAGTGAAACACTTTGTTGTTGGCAGAACAACTAATAGCTTAGATATGGATTCGCTACAGATTCGAGATTAGGAACCAGTTGAAGGCTTATGCCTGAAACCGTATGCTGCAATGTTTTCAGTAGGCGATCAAAGAGCAGAGCATACAAACTTCATAAACTACAAGTGATATTAAAGCGACTTTGGGAGTGTTAGAGTACATTTTTTTGACTTTCTGAATGAATCACGAGGTGTATGAGCGGCTGCGTAGACTTGGATGAAGATATTGTCCAACGTTTGCCAACTACTACAGCTCGTAGGCCTTTAACCCTGCTGGGTGCGGAACAGAATTAATCTAAAGTTTCTAATTTTATGTGCACTTAAAAACAAACCCGCGAACATTCACTATATTTTGCATATACATATATGTCAAAAAGTAAAACCTGAAAACTCAAGATTCAATTGAACTAGTTCATTTTGCTGTTTCAAATTGAGCTGTCACTTGTAACAAGTGCAGAGCTTAACTTAATAAATGACTTATTTGTTTTAGTGACAAAAACCGGTTACCTTAACTAGTTCGAATTGACGCACGACTAGACTTGTTTCACTGGAAACTCATCATGAATGCGAGTGTAAACAGCCAAACGAAATTGTGGGCGTTTTTTATGTTTTTTTTTTTTTTTTGGCAAACATTTCCCAAATAACATTTTTGGGTTATTTGAAAACACTTCTTTTTGTTTTTGAGTCATTTCTTTGGGCGCATCGAACTTCCGTTTTTAATGGCCCTTTGCCTTCAATGCAACAAACATTAATTTTATTTTTATTGTATATTGTTGTTGTGTTTTGGTATAAAACAAGCCAAACCAATGAAGCGTTGCAAGGCGTTAACTTCGGCGAACAACAGCAACAACAACTTCGACGTTGAAAAATCACGCGACTGTCTAAGAAACCAACTATTTTTATGATTTTTCTGGATTTTTTAGTTTTTTTTATTTTTATTTTTATTTTTAAGTTTAAGTTGCCCGAGTTGCTTTAGTTTAAACATTTGCCACTCAAATCGCTGCGCGCTTTTAATTTATGCGTTTTTTATGCTGATGAAACGCAGACAGGCCGAGTCAGATTGAAGGGGAGTGTGGGCGTGGCACACAGAACTGGGCTCTGCTGGGGTCTCTTTGTGGCAGCTACTGCGACGACTACTTCGACTTAAACAAAGTCTCAAAAGTTCAACCAAAAAGAGAGCCACAATATGAAATCGTTAAAGCGAAAAAATAAAATTGTAGCAAACATTTTTGCGATTTGACTTGACTTGGTTGTTGTTCTTGTTGTTATACAATAGCTTGGACTTGATGTTTGTTGTTCTTGTTATGGGGCAGAACAAATTGTTTTGAACTGCAGCTGACAGTTCCAGCACACATTTGTCAGTTACGCCTGAGCACAACTTGAAAAAGGCCCCACTCTCGTACGTTTGTTCTTAAAGCTAAGCTAAACTTCTAAGGGACTATGGAGCTATATATAGGTATATGCGAACGACATGGTCGCGACTCACCTGTATCACGCGCATGGGCAGCCCCGTTTCCTTGGCCAGTTGCTCTCTAATATGCCGTGTCGGTTTCGGTGTCTGATTGAATGCCGTTTTCAGTACCTCCAGCTGTTTAGCCTTGATCGTAGTTCGCGGGCCGCGTCGCTTCGAGCCATTGGCATCGTCGGGACTTTTGTTCTCCGCCTGGGAATCGCCACGTCCATCGGGATCGCCATCCAAGGAGCCCTGCCAACAAATATGAAAAACAAGCATTGTGCGTTAGTACCGACTCATGTGGCAATATTAGCTATCGCACTCTCGCTCTCTCGCATTGCAGAGCATATGAAAAATCCAACAGAGCTCATAATCATTTGCCAATCATTAATCAAAAGACGTTGTGGCGACTGCAGCGTCGGCGGCGGCGTCAACAAAGTAGTATCCAAAACCCAGCATACGCTTTCCAATCCATTCATTACTTTGTAAAGGCCACAATATCAAACGCACTCACACACACAAAAAAAAAAAAAAAGAAACCTGTTAATGACTTGGACTTGGCGGCGGCGGCGGCTTACCTGATCGGAGTCGTCATGCGTATTTTTACTATCGGTGCTCATGCTTTGTACTGATATATCGGATGTGCCCAGTGGTCCACCCGCTGAGTCTGGCCCATTGGGGCCGAGCACGCCCAGGCCGAGCGGTGGTCCGCGCAAATGTGGCGGATCATCGTCGTCTTCGTCTTCGCTGGCGGAGCCCATTAATGAATCTGAAACGAAACGAAACGAAACGAAACGCAATGTATAAAAATTAAAGCAAAATACAAGAAATTTTCATTTTCATTGTTGGTTGGTTTGATTTTTTAATTTGTTAGCTTGAGCCCTAAGCAGCGTCTTCCCCCCGCGCACAAATTGCTTAACAAGAGCTACAACCTGCAATACACTTTAACACAAAACCCACTTAAAATACAATTGCAATAAATAATATTTGCGTAGGCTAAGCCAGCCATGCTGCTGAAGCTGATGAGCATTGTATATGGCTGAGTATATGGCTGACTGAGTGACGACTGAGCACCAGGCAGTCAGTCACGTGTCTCCATTTCATGCTCTAAGTAGCCCCACACGCGTCATGCCACACGCCACACGCCGCGCGCGTCATATGCAGCAGGGTTTGCGCTGATACGGGATGTGCTCTGTGATCTGATGCCTA
Organism: Chymomyza caudatula; assembly: GCA_035041775.1. Taxonomy (NCBI): domain Eukaryota; kingdom Metazoa; phylum Arthropoda; class Insecta; order Diptera; family Drosophilidae; genus Chymomyza; species Chymomyza caudatula. The sequence continues at coordinate 711,874 of JAWNKW010000145.1, forward strand.
AATAAGTTTATTATGCCGCTCAAGACAGCTCTGATTGTGGGCTCAGATAGTCGGCGCACGTTATCAATACCTTGACTGGCCGCACTAGCCATACCAGCCATGCCCAATGCCATTCCCAGGGCATGTAAAATGCTGACACGCGACTCGCCTGGGCTAAGATAAGCGGCACGAGCTGGTCTAGCGTTGAAACGTGTCACTCAAATCAGTTGATTGTCTAAGAATTTGCAGCAACAACAGGGACACAACACGACCCACACCATACACATCCACAAAGAGGGACCCCGATTTGCCACCCTTGGCTGTAAAAACTGCAAGCTAAAGCACAAAATCTGTGCATTCCCCGGGGACAGTTTCCAGACAACAAGGCAAACGTGGCCACCTTTGGTACTTGGCTGCTCTGCTGCTCTGTTGCCGTCACTTGAACAACTTTTGGATGCGGAGCACTTGCCCAACTTGCCAAATAAATTACACTTTATTATGCATAATCTAATCCGCAGCAGATGCGTCGTGTGCGCCACGTCCACAGTCACAGCCGCCCCTATGACCAGCAGCCCTTAAATCATGCAATTGCATTTACACACTTACAGTTACAATAACTGTAACTGGGGTGGCCAAAGCGGCATTTAAGTGCCGTTGGGCGGTGGTAATTCCGACTGGTTTTCTTGGGCTTGCATAACGCGGAAATTTGATTTGTGTGTTGCGGTTGCTGCTGCATGTGGCGCAATATGCCTTGAATTAGGCGTACACAGAGAAGTCATTAGCCTTGGCTAACTAGCTAACTAGGCCAGAACCAGCAGCGGCAGCAGTGCAGTCATCAGCTCGTTAGAGGGGAGCGTTTATTGCAGCCACCTGTCAACTGCCAGGGCACACTGAGTCGTCGTCGTCGTCGTCGCTGTTTGAGCACAGCATCCAAATCCAGCTGTAACTGCAGCTGCGACTAGCTAATTCTTTGAATCTGATTTCAACTCTGTTCGTGAAGGAGGACGAGTAGGAGTGGCAGCGGCAGCGGCAGCGCGCCATAAGCTTTAAGCTGTCAAGCTAGCTAAATCGTTTGCCAAATCGCATTTCAATGACAATCAGCGACAAGCGGAGCGGTCGCTTCAAGGGGTAAACAGCTGATATGACAGTGTGAGAGAGCGTTTTGAAGACGATTTTCGAATGATGCCCGGTATAAGAGCAACCAAAATTGTGAATGCTCTTATATGCGTTCATTAACTAAGAAAGAGTGCACACAAAAGTGTGTGTATTGATGTACTGAGCGACACAAATCAAGGTGTGCTCACTCTTCTTTTTTCAGTTACCAAAATATGTGTGAGCGAAAGCTTAAAATCTCAGCTTTTTGTAAAAACTGACAAGACATGGGTCACTACTATGCGGGCAACGACGTCAACTCACCACATCTATCAGATGTAGACTAAATTGGTAACTATTTTAAGAGGCACCGACTTCGAGTGAGCGTACATTGGTTTCATTTCCTCTAATTCGTCGCTAACAAGCTGTAGTCGAACCTTCGACTTCGAGCTAGTGACAAATATTTCGTGCCCTTAAGCAAGTTGTTGGATCTTAGTAAGTAGTGGTTCGATTTGGATCCGAGAATCAAACTTAAGATAATGTTATACAAGCTAAATGTTACAGTTTAAAAGTAAGAGAAGTTGAAAGAGATTTCTGGCACACATCTGATGAAATCAAGACATATAAAATTTCGTTTAATTAAGCTTTTTGAGATAGTTCATAACAGTCTACAGTACAATCTAACCAGTTCAGTTCAATCGAAATACCAAAGTTTATAGAACTACAACAAGTATTAGTAAATTGAATGGAAGCGTTGAATGCAAACCTCTAACAATGGCTTTAAAACTGGATTCCTCGCATTTCCTTCAGAAGATGCTGCTCAACTACGACGGTTTGATACTACATTAACTTTTATGTAAGTTCTTATTTTTGCGCAGTTTTTCTAACTTTAGTTTGCAATTCCCAATTGCTTATAGGCGATATGTTGAATACAAGTGCTTTAAAGCCAGTTGAAAAAGCCAATGCCATTGTTCTTAGAGAGAGGGCTTTGGCTAACAGAATCCTAAAAGACATATTGCCTCAAAAAGAAACCCTGTTTTATTACGGCAATAGTTTTTTCAATAGCAGTGCTTACAAATGTTCATCTCAAGAGGTTTAAAACTAAATAGCAATACTATAGATGCAATTATTCGATGCTTATTGTGAAATACTCTATGAGCGCATACTTTATATTAAAGTGAATGTACTCGCTGCCATTGGAGTAAACAACATATGCACTTTGAATTGCATGTTGCATAATTACAGATCTCATCTGTTGGCCAGATCTTAAGCTTGGCTGAGCTTAAAGAGTGTGCTCATATGGCCTACCGCAACAGAGCAGCATCAGATAGTGTTGGTTAACAACGGCATATGAAGCTGCGCCCCTGCTCAATATGTATTATGCTAAAATATGCCAGCTACAAACAATTGACCCGCAATAATAAAACCAACGACACCAACAACAACGATAACAACAGCAGCAACGTTTACAACAAAAGTCGCCGCGATATAAATGAAACGAAACGGAAGTTTCAAGTGTTTACCAGCATTGCTTACAAAGTAATGGCACCTTTATAGCACTAGTCACCCCAATAGAATACAAGTTCTATTGCATATGCCCGCTTTGAGTTGAGTTGTTGTAAACACATGTTAATAAACAAGCTTGGGTCGAGAGGGGGTGTGCTTGCTAGCAGGGTTGGACACTGTCAGTACCAGTCTTCTGTGCAACAACCTAAACATGAGAAACACTCGCTCAAGCATCACTCAAATTAACTTTGAAAACCATTCAGGAACACTTCATTTGATTGCCACAAAAACCTATTCAAAAACGCTTCTTGTTGCTGTTGTTGTTCGTAATTGTTGTTGTAGCAATAGCAATTATGCCATTGAACAGCAGCAGCGGCAACCCTCTCTACGCCCATGGCGTCGGCTCAGCGCAGCCACCCCCTTTGCCTGCTGCCCAGCAGCCATAAAAGTTCAAACACTCATTTTTCGTTTAGAAATACATTTCACTCGCAGTGTTTTTCTTGTTTTTTTTTTTTTATTTGTATTATTATTTGGAACTCGAGAAGAACTTTGCACGCACTGCGAGTGTACCCCAAAAAACTCATGCACGTTGTTTGCCCGACGCAAACAGTTTGGCTGGTGGCAAAGGAAGACGCACAAGTGCAGCATCCTTGAGCGCGATTGACAGACACAGTGAAACACTGATGAACTGTTGGACTGATAAACTGAACGGACGGACGGACGGACGGACAAGCCAAGTAAACAGACAAGCAAATAAATAAACAAAGACGCAGCCGTACCGCCCACACAGTCGCCGCCCCGTGCGCCACAGCGACTGACTGTGTGTTGTTTGCATAGTCAAGTGCGATGTTTGGCAACGCATCTTGGAACAGTTGCTGAACAGTTGCCCGGAGTCACTTAAGTGCTGTGGGCTACCTGACGGGGTTTCGGCTTGCTTTCTTTTTTTGCTCTTGCGACAAGTGCGCGCGGGGTTGCCACCCCAGCGATAGCGCAAACCCAAACCACCCGCCCGCCCTAACATAGACATAGACAAAGTACACACACATTAATTTCGAATTAGTTTTGCATCATGTGGTTCACGATGCAGAAAAATCGTTGAGCCAACCCTCAACTGCATGACGCTGGCATTCTTTTGGGGCAGGGGCAGCGGCCAAGGCCAAGGTAGTGGAAGTGGCAGCGGGAGCAATAGAGTTGAAAGTTGGTTGCTGTTGTGCCGGGGTAGGGGCCACCCCCCGATAGCCCCAGCTGCGCTGGCTCGTACTCAGTTTATGGCCAACTATTAAATGCACAACGTAGCGGGCCATGAAAAATTCGCCATGGATGTGGAACAGATCGCAGGATTTTCTACATGAATGCATTTTAACGTCAACGTCTTGACTCGACGACGCATCGACAACGGCAGCGACGGTCAGGGCGGAATTGAAACGAGCAATGGGAATGGCAATGGGAATGGGAATGGGCATGACAACTAACTCTGGTGCGGCACATTCCATTCCATTCATGAAACACGAGCAAGCGACGCGCCCCTCTGAGACTAGCTGAGACTAGCTATAGCGCTGCTCTCTGGCTGTAAAATTGGGTTAATTCCTTTCTCAGTGCGTTCCTGATTTGAATTGTCACACATGTGTACCGTATGTGTGTGGTGTGTGTGTGGTGCACCTGGTGGATCAGTTGTGTGTTTTAGTATTCTTACTTTTATGTCTTTCTCACTCATTCTTTTAGCGCTTATTTCTGGCATTCTCAGCTCTTCGCTCCTGGCGTGTGACAGCGGCTTAGTGTGTCTCTAAGCCGCATATCGCTTGGCTGACAAATACACTGCGAAAAAGAAGTTTCGAGATCAATTTGCATATGTTTACATTTCTTTATTTCCTTTCGCTCTCAAAGCACTTGTTCCAAGTATTTAATCTTGATTCAAATGCATGTTCTAGCTCATTTTGTTAAATGGCGAATACGAAATTAAATCGCGCGAATCCAAAGCAGGTGAATGCGGCGTATGATTCAAGCTACGAACTTACATTCGAAAATCAAAGAATTCGAAAGAATTCAAGTCTTAGGATTTCAAAATTAAATTGGTTTTTTCAAATGATTGATTCCGAAAAATGGGCTGCCAGAGCTTTCAAATGCCGTTCCGTACACATACATGACGCTACTTTTTACCCAGTTATGTTTCGAGTCTCTGAACTTATTTGTCGCACTGTCTATGTACATACTATATACATATTGAAAAAAATATCGAAATTTCGTGATGTCTATAATTGATAAATAGCTACATTTTCTTTTTAGTTGTTATTTGGCTTCGGAGCCATAATTTGCCAGCGAAGACTTGAACTTATTATATTCTTTGTATGATTAAATGTGTTTTAAAACAAATCAACAAAATACAGTTATTAGAAATGTTGGGTGTAAAATGCACTCCTTTGGAGGTGCGACAGACATCTCTAGAGATGTTTCATCTGATTTTCTTTTGAAATTGTATCGAAGACATTTCTAATGAACCAATGTTTTCTTTTTAGCTTGAAGTTTGTTTTAAAGCGATATGTGGCACATCATTGGATCACTTTTGAGATTTCCGGCACAACACTAACTAGCTACTTTTTTAAGTACTTGTTCAAAATCCAAATGCAGCGCAATGACTTCACATGTCAAGTTATGCTTGTTTTGCACAGCAGTTTCTAAGAAGTTAATGCAATTATAGCTTATATACCAATATAGTACATAAGATAATTCGTTTCCAATCGAACATCATGTATGTGCAATTTACTTGGAATTATGTGACGCTAGAATAAATTGCCTTTAAATTTCACAGAAACAGTCGCAATCATTGTCATTCTAAGAACGCTCTAAATCAGCTCTTGTGGTCCAGCTTTGGGGCTTCGACAAATGAAGCTGCACAACTGCCACATATAATGTGAGTCTAGTATGTGTAAGGATTCCAGTCTAGGACTTCAGACATTGTTGCTTTATTTGTTGAGTGTATATGTAAATGTTTGTGTCTAAGCGCTGCTCCAATGTTAGGCAAAGTGCAGCGGCAAGTGGCAAACAAACTTAATACGTGACAACGACTGCTACAGATGCCCTTACTGTGCCCAAAAATTTCAAAAGTCAAAGTCGCAAAACTGCCAACTGTTTTAATACTTTGAACGTTTTTAGTCCTGCCAACGGGCAAAAGTTATGCCAAAGTCAGACAGATATGGAGACGGCGCCAAGGTAACTTGGCTACAACAAAAGCAAACAACAATGTGGCAACCTAATGAAAAACACAATCCTGTGTATGTGGGTGTCCGTGTGTGTGTGTGTGTGTGTGTGTGTGTGTGTGTGTGTGTGTGCTTGGGGTGCTTCAGCTATGCCAGAAGAACAACAGCAACATGGGGCACACGAAATACCACAGCAATTTGTTATGCCGCATCAAAGCATGAAAAACGCGCTTGCAACCAGCAAAAGCAACTTCATTTGTTATTGTTATATTGGTGTGGGCAGTTGCTGTTGTTGTTGTTGTTGTAGCACTAGGGTGGCCCAATGACTGGGTGGTTGCTTAACACTTGACTAAGCATAACAAGTGCCATAATGCTGGGTGGGCCACAAACTGCACGCTTTTGTCGTGGCTGGCAAGCCAAGTGTAGACCCTAATATCGCCAAGTTGTGATATTTGTCTATAAATTTTAAATGTTACATTGACCGTTTGTTGCACGAACCAAAAAAAGAAAACCAAAAAAATAAGTGGCAACGGCTGACCCGTTAGCCAAGTAGTAAGTTGGTACTAATCAATGGCTTAAATGCAGCTGTCAATCAGTTGCGGTCATTATGTTGCCTGCTTTTGGGCGCTGTGGACGCACATTTCAAAGACACTCATTAAAGTTGACCAACAGGCTGACCTTGACATGTGTGTGAGTGGGTGTGTGTGTGTGTGTGTGTGTGTGTGCATTAAGCGAACCGCTCAACTGGCACTAAATGCAAACAGACGACGACGACGACGAGCCTGACACAAATTGATGGCAGCCACTGAAAGCCCCCCCCCCCAGGCCGAGGGCACTATTTGTGGCACATGGTGCACGCGTCGCTGTCTCAGCTGTTCTTGACATTTGTTGGCTTGTTCAGCTTGAATTGTGGCATTAAAAAGAGTAGCTTAATTTGTAGCACAGTTTTGGCCAACTAAAAAGTTGGCCTAATTTCAGCGGTGAAGTCGGAAATTAGTTTAGGTCCTTGTTATGAGTTAAGGGCACAGTTATAAACACAAGTTTTCTAACTTTCATTGCTTAACGCTTTTGCATAAGCTGTAAATAGAGCTGCAAAATTATATTGGAAGCTTTTTTGCGCTAAAGCGGTATGTCTGGGCAATTTTGCAGATGCCCGATGTAGCACGAACACGAATTTTGAACTTAAAGAAAAAGCCCGGTCACTTCGAAGCAGGGATCGGCAGTGGTAGCAGACAAGCAGTTGCGGTTAGCTCTAAAACCGGCTTGTGTGAACTTTCGTTGTGTGCGCACACAGTAACGGCAAAAGTGCTAACCGCAGACTTGAGTCACTGCGTCTAAGAGACAAAACCGTACATTAAAAACTACTCACTACACGTTTGTGTGCTCCCTATCATGCCGCAAGATGTTTCGTTCTGCATATTGAATAGCAGCGAGTGATCCAAGCGGATGTGCTGCCATCCTAGATACATCTGATAGACATGGTTTCCAATGGAGACCGTTTTAAGGGCTAACTCATCTGGAATATGTCGACGATAGCTGTTTGCTGGCAATTAACAATAGCGAGATAAAGTAGATGTGGCATTCAATGCAAGTGAATGAGGAGAGTCTTAGGAAAAATGACCAAAATAATACACATTGGCGGCTTGGCACATTATTCCGCTTACTCTGGCGGATTATTCCGACACAAACTCCCATTGAGCAGATCAAACAATCTAGGAAGTTTTGTGTAGTCCGATAGAGATACAGATCTGAATGCAAATAACAGACTAAGTAAGACAGTATGGGATTCCAGTCAAATTTCCCAAGGCTCGTCGAATCCAATGTCGTAACCGTACTGCTGTATGCCGGTGGAAAATGAAAAGTCTTTACCGCCTTCTCAGTAGCAATACAGGCATACGATACATTTGTAGGATCCGGTGACCTCAAATTATATCGAGCTAAGATTTATGACATATAAATCATTGAAAACTCCCGAAATTAGGCAGCGGAAGTAAAGCTGTTTGGATACACATTAAGAAGATCAATATCGCGAAGCATTCCTTCTAATGGAATTCTGAAGGCTAACGGCAAGTTGATAGACCAACAACTACATGGAAATCAACAGTCTTGGCTGAAACTGCAAAAAAACACAAAACGTGTACATAACTCCATTATCTGGTCGTAGATTGAGAAGGATGCAAGAAGTTTATCGCCCAGCCGGCGTTAAAGGATTCATTTATATAAAATGTTGAAACTGCTCAACAACTTTTCTCAACTTCTATTGTAATGATATAATTTTCGCCAATGACTGCTGCTGCCAATCCCTGCTTTAAAATCAAATGCGTCTATACGTTTTTTGTTTAATTCTTATAAAATATTTTCGGTCAAATTAGTGTTAAACTTTTATTGGACCTTTGCTTCGGCAAAACATACACAGCTATGAACGTAGACTGAAGGAACATGCCGACTGAATGCATCATACAGTTTATTAACGATTTCTTGGATTTAGTTTTACGAGTGTTGATTTCTGATTATTCATCATCAACGATCCATCGTGATTTTTTCAAACTTGAAAAGAATCTCTAGTTTAGTATCAACTCCGTCTACAAGCATTGGCTGCAGTCTATAGTAAGACATTCAAACACCCAAGTTATGCATTACTATTGCTTAGTCTTAGCCGTGACCGTGCGGAGTACTTATATAGCATAACACCCACCAAGTAGTTGTAGTACCAACCACCAACGACTGCCACCCAATAATTCAGTCATCCAAGCGTTCAACCATTCATCCAGTACATACATCAGGCACCTTCTCAGTCTAAGCTCAGACAGTTTTGAAATTGTTTTGATTGGCATTACAAGCCAAAGCGGGCGGTCTCATCCATTTTTTGTTTGACTTGGAATGTGTACGGGCTGTTACCTTTGCCGTAGTTTCAAGTTGCTGCCGATGTTGCTGTTATTTTAAGAGCTCAACTGCCAGCAATGCCATAAGCGACAAGCAACAACAACAACAACAACTACCACTACCACAATGAAAATGAAAATGAGAATAAGAATGGCTGAGAGACCGGCCGCATTTGTGGGCATTTGTAAAGTGATCCTTTTTGCCATGTTGGTTTAACACACAAAGGCAGGACCTTTTTTTTCCCAGCGTTATGATGCCTAAAGCAACAGGATTTCGTTGAGCAAAGGCCGCATAGAGTCCTTGGCCCTGCCTGCCGACGCGTTGAGCTGTGCCAAAAAGGATTTACACACACACACAGACACACACACACACACACACACACACACACACACACACACACACACACACACACACACAAAAGCTGCTACTGCCTGTCTGTCTGTCTGTCTGTCTGTTCGCCTACCGCTCTGCCGTCTCCCTCTCTCTGTCGCTTTGTTATGCTCGTGTGTTGTTTTATTGTGCAATATTGTTGCTTTTGAAATTGATACCAAGTTGCGGCTGCGCCCCTTTACCCCCCTTTGCCGTTTCCCCTGCCCCTGCCACTGGCTAGCCAACATACAAGTCATCATGGCTGTTTGGATTGTTGTTGTTGTTGTTGCTGTTGTTGTTGTTGTTTATGTTGCTTTTGTTGTTTGTTTTATGTTATTCTTTCATTTCGACGCGCTCGACAAAAGCAGCTAAAAAGGGCGCAAAAAGGTAACAACGGAAGCAGCAATCGCCAACATGAAGACAGCAGCTAAGAAAATGCTGCCAAGTTTTTTTTTTCGCACAAAATGGCGGCATAACTGTTTTTTTTTTGTTTTTTTTGATGACGTCACAGACGTCACTCGCTGTGATAAGGCACACGTGTCAGGCACATCTGAACTCCGCTGCATTTTATCTTCCATGTGAACACCTTTGGGCTAATCGCACACACAATCATATTCCCATCAACGTTCACGATGGGATTATAAGAGTGTGGGTGACAAGGCACAGCTACAGTGGGCAAAAAACGAGGGGTGAAAAATAAGCCCTGAAATATGACTAACTTTTAGAGCTATATACTATTTCTTTTCGGTTTTTAAGTTGGCAAATGATTTAGAGTAATGTGAGCATGACTGTTTCACTGCGTGCAGATTTTAAGTTAAGGCAACTCTATTAAACAAACAAAAACCATCTAATTTTGCAAGAAAATGACAAATAACAAATCGTGTTCAGTTTTTTGGATGAAGCTACCGCTTAAAAGAGTTTTTCACACTAATTCGAGCCAGGGCCGTGCAATTGGGAATACTGAGCGATTGCAACATGAATGAATTGTAGCAGAATTCAGAAACTCATGTTGCCTACAAATCGTTGATAGATTTCGGAAATGCATTGGAGAAGCTCGGAGAGTTTAAGCGGTCTTCGTAATGGTTCAGACAGCGACAAACCTTTTACGAAATGAAATTGATCAGAAAATGTATTGCTTTCTAAGTTAAAGCAGCACTAGACTGAATAAGACTGTTTATGGTACGAATAATGCTACCAATAAGCATAACATTGACAGCTAATTTGAAATAGTATATTCCGAAAAATAAATGAATGTAAACTGACAACGAACTAAGCTCTGTCAAAAAGATTTCATAAAATAATTTTAAAAAAATTTAATAACATCGAAAGTCAAAAAAATTAGTGCTGTAAACGTTCTCTTTGAATCGGCAAATGTGCATTTTGCCACTTAAGTTTTCAAGTCAATTTTAGGCTCAAATCCTTGACAAAAAATGAGTTTCGGAACATGCGATGAAAATGCATTTTTGCAAAATTTAACCAAAAGCCAGAGTCTTGAAAGCATGTTGGAAAAAAGTGAAGTGTTTAATAAAAGTTATAACTTCATATCTTTAGACTAACAAAAGATACAAAAAGTCTCGAGCTGATTACACTGTTTATTGTTGTCGAAATCGAGCTGCTGTTATTACTAACTTGACTTTTTCACAATATACACAGACGACACATGAGATAGATGCATAACCCTTTGACAAAGCCAATTTATCTATAATACCGAGAACTTTCTAGTTCTAAGACTTATCAATACTTATTCCGGAGTATGTGGGAAACCTCATTCGGATTAAATTCAACCGAATAGCAATTTGTCGATATGCCAGATATGTAACTATTTAAGTCAAATTTTAGACGAAAAGCAAAGTCCGTGTGTCAGAAATTTCAGTATCTTTAAGTGCGTGGGAAATCGCACAAAAAAGCATCTGGCCGATGCAATTTGTTAGGAGAATTCAAGTGATACTTTCGATTTTCAGATGAAAAGGCTACAAAAGTAAGTAAATACACGCTAGGTAACACTTTTCATTACGATAAAATGTTTGAAACACACTTTTCATATGAGAGTGATTATAGTTGCATTCATATTGTTGAGCCTATTACAAAAACTACGAGGTGGTTGCTTTCTAGTCTGCTAATGGTGCGAAATTTTGCTTGAACCCAACATAACACTATACAGGGAGAAAAATTCAAGAGCGTTGTGCCACTCACATTTAGCAAATCGGAACATGAAAAGAGTGTAAGAACAGAAAATCACAAACTATCGTTAAGCCTGGGTTTTGGTAGGACAGGTTGAAGCTACCAAGTTGAGGCACAAACTCCACTTGGTGCCCCCGGGTTAGCTGCTCCAATCACCACTAGGTGTTAGGGCAGCGAGCTAAGCGTATGGAGATGGTATAAGTGGCCTAAATTTGGCCGTAACTCAGTGACGGATTGTTATTGCCAGTCAAGAAGACAATATATGGAATATTCTCTCATTTTAAGTTGTTTATATAGTAAAGTTACTAAATGTTACTTATTTTAAGCTCATTTTAGTATCACTTTTCGATTACGCAGCACTTGCATTTGTTTCAAGTTTTCGAAGACTTGTGCTTCGCTTGCTGAGTAGTTCTTCGGCTTGGTACTCACATACTTTCGTGCTCTTGAAATAATTTGTTGCAATTTGCTGAAAACAAGCTCGTTATCGAAATAAGTACGAATTTCTTTGTAACTTTTTCATGTAGCGTTTTTTCTCAAGGTGTTCAGCCCTGTCCACGTCCATGTGCACACACATTCTCCCATGCCTGCGTTCATGTCGACGTCACTGTCACTGTCACTGACACACATACACTGACATCTCGGAATCGCTCGTCCGTTGCCTTGCATTCGATGTTAATCCTTTTGCCGCGCGCCTTTTTTTCACTGCTTCACTCTTCTTCTTTTTGCGGAAGTTATTCACAGTTTTCGTACGCATCGTTGCTTTGGTTCAGTTTAGTACTGCGTTCAGTTCAATTTGATTTTGATTTTGGTTCAGTTCGCATTGCTGCAAATGTCATGAGATCAGTGTCAAATCTACTTGTCCATATATATGTGTGTGTGTGTGTGTTTGGAAGTTTTTGTCATGCGGCTTAAAAATCGTCCGACAGTGTCTGCCTGTCATAACCACAAAATCCACCACAACTGCTGCGGCTGCCGCTGCTGCTTCCTCTTCTTCAGCGCTTTCGTTTATTTAATCCGTAAAAAGATCTGTTTTACAAATCCCCCAAAGCCGGTCGACGTTGTCTTTGTTGTTGTCGTTGTTGTTGTTGTTGTTGGCGGCTTGCGGCCTTCCTAATCTAGGTGCGTTGATCGCTCTTGCGGTCCATATAGATCTACTTTTGGGTGCGCACAGCCTAGGCGCGTGGGCAGGTAAAAATAATGTTGCTATTCTTGTTGCTCTCGTTGTCTTCATTGTTGTTCCAGTCGTCGCAGTCATCACAGGCGCGTTGCCTTCTGTCAATGATATGCGATTTCTGTCGGGTCTTAGACTTTTGCTTTTGGACACTTACTTAGTTTTGCGCGGTTTTAAGCCAATTGTTAATCGTTTTGGCAGACAAGGGCATGACCATGGGCAACAGCATGGGCTTGTACAATATGTCACATGACAACTACTATGACAGTTAGGGGCACAAATTTAGGTAAACATCTTAGCACGGCTCGTGTTATTTGATAGCAAGCATATGTGCTACATGCAGTGTCTTTCTTCTGCCGCTTCTTTGATTGGCTTTCAAAGGCATTTTTGCGACTTAAATGGATTAAGTTTATATGCAAACTACACTTGGAAAAATTTGGCTTGTTAATCACAGAAAGCAGAGCGTTTAACGTCACTTGCAGCAAATTTGCGAAGAGATATGAAATTGCATGTGATTCTGTGTTCGCTTGGTAATTAGAACACTTTGGCGTGTTTTTCTTTTAATAACTTTAACAAAATATTTGTGGCCATATAAACAAATGCACTTCAGGTAGTTTGAGCTAAATTTTTAGCTTAAAAAAGTTTAAGCACATTTCTAGAAATCTTTAATCGATGTTTGCTTCAATGTAACACGATTTGAGGGTATCATCATTTAACATTAAAAGTTAGGCATTCAAATACTTTGAATTCGTTGATGTGCAGCATTTAATAAAGTTATTGCCGCTTTTTATCAATATTTTGTACAAACAGTTTCGCGTGTCTACTTCAATGTCATCTGTTTTATTCAGTTCATCCGTCTCATCATCTTCACCAGATACGAATTCATCTGCATTGCATTTCTTTATGCCATTCATATGCAATCATTGTTTCTTTTATTAGATAAATTAGCTTGATATTCACCTAAAATATGTTCTTTGACTGTTGATTTGCTCATCCATGCATCTTCTCTATAACTCGCCGAGAATCCTACTTTAACAAAGTGTTTCATATAAGAGTCAAGCAATCGGTTATCTCAACTTTGGCTTTTGATTTCAAGTTATCTAATGTATTGAACATTGTAGTTCTAATTTGTGAGTTTAAGTTGTAAACCAAGAATTTGGTATTCAAGCGCAAATATCAACAAGAGCGCGTTTTAGTCTAAGAAATAACTCAAGTGAAATCAAAAGAGTGCATTTTTAGTTTTTAGGAACTATGTTAAGAAAGAAGTTTAACGAACGATGAAAAAACATTTGTTGTTTCAAGAATATATCGCAACTGTTTCTAGGAAATGTGTTGCTTGTTTTCCAACACAAATAAGCATAATGCTGCTAAAAGTCCTGGTAAAGGTTGATTTTTTGTAACTATGACAAGTATCTTTTGCAATTAAACAGCACGCAAAGATGATATTGTACACTGCAAATCAAGAAAATTGTTCGAAAAAGTTGTTTTAAGCTATTTGCCGAATCTTTACTTAGAAGACGGTTGATATTGGAAGTTAGAAGAGTTAGAAAGAACAGTTCAAAGAGTGAAGACTGATGTGGCGCAAACTAACGTAAGTTCCACAATTCATTGTATCCATTGTAAACAGAATCTTAAAAATTTGCTGCTTAGCTTTCTATTGAGTTCTACCCGCTTCGGTGCTGCTTCCTTTAGCAGGACCAACATCAAGCCATATGCCGACAAGTATTTCTACATCGTTCGCTTACTGCTCAACATTTAGCAAACTGAAGCTGCCGCTTTGCAGGATCCTTTAACGTCAGTGGCAGCAGTCTTCCGGGACTCGTGAAAAGCTCCAGCAGCGTTTACGTCCAACTTGGCGGCATAAATCTGGCACAGATTTGCTGTAAAGAGCGGCGCTGCAGCCCAATTGGTCCATAAACTGAGCACCAACTGGCCATGCCGAGTGCGCATTATGGCCATAATCGTGCTGGCAGCTCATAAAGCCTGGTTGTTGCAACAAGCAACAAGCAGCAACTGGAACTGTTGACGTTGCAGTTGGGGCACATAAAATTCAGCGAATTGTGACAATTTCAGAGGCGGCAGACATCGGCGCTGACTGCGCAGCCTACGCAGTGGCGGGCCCCGATGCAAACGTCACAAATGATAAACGTAATGGCATAAATAAATAAACAAACGTGCAGCGAGAGATACGGCAAAAGAGCGAGAGATAAGACGTCGAGAGACAGACGGACGGACAGCAGAAGCGCGTAAGGAAGCGCATTTCATTTTTTATTTTATTTATTTGAAAATATTTTTTGTTTTTTTTCACTCGATTTTTTATTTGTAAATTATACGCCATGTGGGACGTGCGTACTTGTGTATTTATGCATGGCGTAGAGGAGCGCTCTCGGAATTGTTCTCTGGAGGACGCCTTTTGGTCATGTCGTTAACTTATTTATTAGTGTCACAAATCGTTTGAGTTTGGGTTTCCTTTAGGCGCATATTGAATATTTCGTGAACATATATTAAATTTGCGCACTTTGTCACTTTTCGCAATGAGTTTAAGTTTATGTGTTAATCGATTTAGCTTTGGAAATTTATGTTTTTCTCGCTGCCAGCTTGAAAATGCCTTAACAACGCGTGTTTGTTGTTGTTGTTTTTTCGGCATTTCTGCATGCGATCCATCATGAAAATATGTCAAAAATCTAGGAAAATGCTGACAGACAATTCCAGTCCAAATAAATAATACCTATAAACAGCAGAAACAGCAGCAGCAACAATAACAACAATGGGCAGAAGGCAAGGGGAGCACCCTCGATGATTATTCTATTTGTTATTGTGTGTGAGAAAATTTGCTTTGAAATTGATATGTTTGACAGGCATCACAACAGCAACAACAACAACAACAACAACTATAGCAACGTTGGCAAAAAAACAAACAACACACATAACCGAAAGTAATGCCAATGGCGACCAAGTCCGAAATACACTATGTCTTCGCAACTCGTCGGCAATATCCAAAATTGTAACGGTTTGATTGAAGATATTTCAAAATTGCACATTGTGTGGAACCAAAAGCCTTTATTTTTGGCATACTATGCGCGAAAGTTACTTACACCGATGTCCTACATTGAATAAGAGCTGCAAAACTATCGATTTAAGTCTCCTCAGTGTGCCGGCAGCGTCAATACTTGCAACACACGCTAAGCAGCTAATACCCTTCTCCCAGAATTTCTGGTCAGGATTGCTTTGAAAACAAACACAACAATGCCAACAATCGATTACTAAACCATTCAAAAGTCGATGTTATTGGCTAGCAATTGTCATGCAACTTCCAGCGGGAGAAGGGTATAAGGTTAGGAAGGTAAAAAGCAAAGAAAGCTGATAGTACTATCGCTGTTCGATAGTATCGAATCCTTTTCCTGAAACTATCGAATGGCGCTACTATTGATAGATAAATTCAATTTACTTTTAAAAAAAAGTAGATAGAATTAGATAGCCGATAATACTATCGATTGTATTGAATCTTTAGGAAGGTAGAAAACAAAGAAAGCCGATAGTTCTAATGTAGGCCTTCAATGTGGCTGTTGAACATGTCTCCCCTGGAAGGACAAAGTAGAGAGCACGCCAACTACCTTTGGTATCATCGTTTGGAGAAGGCGCCTGGAGGAATGCTAAAAGATAGTTATGGCCCACTTAGACGGAAAAAAGCTGATTCAAATCATATGATGACCTTAGCCTAAAAACAGCTTTTCTCTTATCGGTTGCGAAAAAGAAATGCTTGATATTCTTACATTTTCTTATACTATTCGGCAGATGCACTTTCAGGCTTACGTAAAGCAGATTGAAAGACCAAAAGCTACTATTTCGACAAAAAACGCAAAGTTACGTAAAAATTTATGCAAGATATGCGCATATCAAGATTTACAGAAAAGGAGTTGCTGCTCGGTCAGCAGCGGTACTACTCAGAGATCTGTTGGTTTTCAAGTTTTTTGATGATGATATATCATTAGATACCAAGACCAAAATGGTCTTGGGTCTCATAAATAGCCTTGAGCTTTCGTTGCAACTAGATGATGAAGATTTTTTAAACTGACCGAAAATCCAGCGGAATTGACAATTTAGATATCGAATTGTTTGTTTTTTTAGTCTTTTGTGTGCTATTTTTGAGCTAATTCTTTGGAAGTGAAACACCAAGGCCGAAATAATAGTTTCAACTATTTGACATAGTAGTAACTTTGATATGAAAACTCCTTTAAGCTTTGCTTACAAAATTGCGCATACGCCTGTTGGGCCTGCTAGCAGTGGCTTTCAGTAGCCTTTAGTGTTTGCTCTGAAGGTGTTGGCTAAGCCATTTTATAGCGAGTTTATCGCCAGCTTCAGACTTCGATCAGATATCCGTGTTTATAATCTAACAGATCTTGCATTGGTCGTCTTTCAAATACACAAATTTTCCAAAGAGTTAACGCATCGCCCTGTGGGTTAATAGGCCTTACTTTAGGGCACTTTAGTTTTAAGTTTTATTTATTTTTGTTTTTTAAGCGCTTCAACAGCTCAAGTGCGCATTTTATGTGTTTTCTTTTTTTGGTTTATGTGTAGTTTGTTTTTATTTTTTTTACTGCCATTTTAAAGCATTTTTTTTTAATGGGCTTTTACTAAAACTACAAAAGTTTGTGTTATGGCTACAAGCCTTCAAGCTTGACTTGACTAGGTGACGATCGCTATTGTTGTTGTTGTTCGCTTTTCAAATGCGCGTGAAAATAAAGTTTTCGCTTGAAAAACGTTAAATAGCTAAGCTATAAATGCAGCTACAATAAACACAGGACTTTGAAATGTTTGACTTGTTTTTCCACATTTTATTTGGTACGCATGACTCACTTGACTCGTAAGAAAATCAACTAGCAAAGATTACAGCAGCCAGACCCAAAAAAAAAAAAAAAATGGTGCCATGAGTCAGTTGCTCTGAGACTTGACTCAGTGCGTCAACAAAGCGGAAAACTTAGCTGCAACTCAGCTCCAAATGGGTTGACTCAGTTTTCAAAAAAGACACGCAATGTGTGCCACATTTGCTGATAAGACCGAACACAAAACAGTTGTAAGCCAAACGAAATGTATAGCGTATGGACAGTCGGTCAATCAGTCAGTACGGCAGTCCGTCCGTAGGATTTAGTCATCATAGCTGCAGTTACAGTCATAACAAAACCGTGCTTGTAGTCATAGACGTAATCTAAGGCGTGATTGTAAGGCGTTTTTATGACTGCCAAGTGGTTTTTGTGTAAAACAAAAGTATTTTGGGAGTTTCCAGAAATCAATAACGCAAATTGTCTAGCACAAAAACTTATGCACGAATATATGAGCTTATAAATTACAACATTTTCTCATATTTCAATAACTGTCAAATATTTCACAAGAACAACTGGGAAAATCTTGAAGCCTTTGAGTTTGTTTGTTTTGCATCAAAATGCATACAAAATGCATAGAAATTTAAATAAATATGAAATATAAAAACACAATATTGCATTTTGCAATCATATTTGTGCATATACAAACAAAGATGTGTGTGTGTGTGTGTGTGTGTGTGTACGCTTGTAATCCTAGCTAAAAAATGGAAAACTCAAGCAGAGTTTCCTTTCGTTATTAGATGTTTGCCAGAGTGAGATGGCCATAAATTCCAGCCAAAAACTACAACAACATATGTTGTTACATAAGCAGCTCAGCTTCGATGCTCAGTTTACCGAATATGAAGTTCACTTTAATCGATTAGCTTCCAAACACTCAGGCAAGTAACCAAAATCGTGTAGAGCTGATCTCGCAGTGGCACATGAGATGAGGCAACAGCTAAGCAACTCTTCTGCTCAGGTTTTAGCTTTTTCACATTGTAGTTAGCATCTAAGAGCTGTCTGTCACTGGACACAAGCGGAATCTTTTTCTATTTTGGTGACCATTTGTATCAGGCAGCTAAACTGGCAGCCATCTTGAACTAAGCTAAACAGTGTGATTTGCGAAAAGAAGCATTACAAGATTTTCCCTATAATTTGATGCTACTTTGTAAGTTTGGAATACTGTCAAATGTTAGAAGTTGTAGTTCTATAAAGCATACATTTCAGTTGAATTACTTTTAAAGTTAAGTTAAAGCTTGCATTTGTGGCTCTCGGTGTTATGTACATCAAGGATTAGTTTCATACTTTTACCCAACGCTCTTTTAAATGGGAATTCCAATGTTCATGCTGTTAGATTTCGACTCATAAGCCGGAATCTTCCGCTCCACTTCTAAACAGAGTTAGTTTTTCTGTGCACTGAGCTTGAAGTGGCGATAGCAAGATTTGGCATTCCGTTGGGAAATTGAGTATTTTTCAAATTGGGCACATTCAGTCGCCAGAGTTACCTAAGTAAAGTATCAGGAACTGTACAACTCTTTGTCAGCTACACATTCATTTTTTAACTTTACAAGTCTCACATATAGTATATGCCTTGAAATTGAGCTACTTTTCTTTACAATTTACATTCAGCACTATGAAGTAAAGCGTATTTGTTTTTATTAAAAACTCTTAATAAAACAAGTTAGCAAATTGTTCATCACACCGCCGAAATTTGGTCAACTGTTCAAAGACCTACGATCTTCTTGTCCATATGATAGATATTCAGCTGAAAACAATGGGAAAATGCTAACATAATAAAGCACTTTGGTTTGTGAAATATGCAAAATACGGCGTAGAACACAGATGACGTGATGTTCGGTTACAAGAGCCATGAGGTAACCCATGTACTCGGAACAAAAAGGAGCTTAAAAGAGCACAACAACTGTAGGAAGCAACAACGACAACAACAAAAAGGACACCGAGCACGAATGCGCATAAATAATATGCGAATATCCACAAATGACAACGTGGCAGGTTCCTGTGTATCCATATGTGTGTGTGTGTGTGTGTGTGTGTGTGTGTGTGTGTGTGTGTGTGTGTGTGTGGCAAAGGATACACGTAAGCACAAAACAACAATATAAACTAAAAAGAGAACAAGCAAAAAAGTGAAACAAAAGCAAATGGCGGCCAAGTGTGTTGTGTGTGTGTGTGTGTGTGCGTGTGTGTGTGTGTAGACTGTCTATATGACAAATGACGCCCATTGTCTTCACACAAGGATGTGTGTGCGTGTGTGTTTGTCAAGATAGTTACAATAATAGCAGTAGGAATAACAATAACAATTCAGAGAGACAGTCAGACAGTTGGCAATGGCAAAACGCCTGAGTATCCTTTTGCGTCAAAGAGCAGCCAACACACACACACACACACACACACACACACACATAGAGAGAGAGACATGGCCTTGTTTGCCAGTCTGTCGTGCTGGCTGCTCGTCTATCTATCCATCAGTATGCCAGTCAAAGCCACAGCCATGGTCTGCCCACGTCTATTCGCCAACAAACAACTCTGGCTGTGTTTTTCCGCACTGCCGTGACATTTGCAGACTCCGTCCCGGCCTTTCCACGCACACGCACACGCCAATACATGCATACATATTTATGAATTATATGCAGAACGCACCAATGGCAAAGATCTCACGCAGCGATAAAAACTACACTGAAATAAGTGTAATGGCCGGCGGGGAAGCACCATCAGCAGCGGGGAGCCGTGGGCGTCGGTGGTGGCGCTGCCATGTACAGGCCTGAGGGCGGCACATACAAAAAAACAAGCAAAGGAAATGCCCTTAAGGGTGCATTGGCCGCACAATACATTGGGTTTGGGTGTTCAAGTTAAAGTTTGCCAACGGATTTGACAGCCAATGTGGCTTTAAACCTGGCTGGCTCCAAAGGTGTCTATTGAAACGCCGCGTTAGCACACGCACAGTGGGCCGCAGCACAGTGGGCATAGCTGCAATAAGTTTGACGTTAGAGCTTGCTACTCTGTTATTGCATATAAATTGGAAAGCTTAAAATCTTTGAAATTGGGCCAAAAGATTTGACTTAGAATAAATATGCTCCACTTTGTTGTTGTTGTTGCTGTCAGCATCTTGAAGGCAGTGTTGGCGGTAGCGATTGTCTCCTCCTCCGCCAGCACATTCACTTCAATTCAACTGCGCCATTGTTGTGCTTTATTTATGGCAAATAAAAATCGATTTCGTATTTAAAAAAAAAAGAACAAAAATGGTATAAAAAGCATAACAAGAAGAAGAAGAAAAATGTTTGCACTACGCTTCTAACGGTATTTCAGCAACAGCAGCTTCAGCTTCTTTTAGCCAGCTTTATACTTTCGCATTATGCCCGTGCTCTGCCTTAAGCGCTGTCAATCCCCCGACCACACACACACACACACACACACACACACACACGAACACACACGAACACAGAGCAAAGCTCTGCACATTTCCGTTTCCGTTTTGTATACATAACCTCAATTCACATTTTGGCACAGCAGCCATCCAACCAGTTGGGCGTCCAGACGCCCCCTTTGAACTCTGTCAAGCCATGGCACACCCTTTGCGCCCATTCGGCCTCCCGCACTCAGTCGTGCACCTTGCTGCGTGCTTTTGGTTTCGACAGTTGGATTTGGTTTTGCGCGCTAGCTCTGTCTCTCTCTCTCTCTCTATCTCTTTCTCTATCTCTCGCTCTGTGCTGCTCGACAATGCCGTAACATTTATAGGGTCCGGGGGGAATTGGAGCTCGCAGTCAAGCAGCGTCAGCATCAGCATCAGCCGTGGCCACAATTCTTTTGTTTCGCTGCCGTTTTTTGCCTTGTTGTTTTCTTAGCTCTGTGTCTGTGTGTGTCTGTGTGTGTGTGTGTGTGTGTGTGTGCGCGCCATCAAATCCGCCAAACCACCCTTTGGGGCTTAGCAGCCGCAGCAGCAGCGACAACGTCAACAGCAGCGGCAGCGGCAGCAGCAACAATAGCGCCCCAACACAGTCACTCGCTCGCTCTCTCTCTCACTGCGGCATTTTTTATGCACGAAATACTTTATGTATGTGTGTGTGCTTTGTCTCACTCGTTGCCATTCTGTTCCTGAATCTGCTTCTTCATGTTTTCTTCTTCTTTTTTTTTACGTATTGTCGTTGCGGTTATCTCTGCTGCGTCTGTGTGTGTGTGTGTGTGTGTGTGAACCCCCTCGGGGTTGCCACATTTGGTTGGGTCGCTTTGTTTCACCAACACTCCACTTCAGCAGCAGCACACTTCAGTGCCTCGGTGCAGTCCGCCAGCCCATGCCCCCCCTCTCCGTTGCTTGAGAGTAACTTGAACTCCACCTCTCCAGTTTTGGCATACTGCACAGCTCACCGCCTTTTACACTTGGCAGGGATTTCTTTCGTTTTCTTTTTTCCAAAATGGTTGCCCATTGAAATATGACACGATTATGTTGGTTTAACAGCCCAACAACAGGCCCCAACACACACACACACACACACACACACGCACAGAGACACACCATTCGAAAAGTCATCGAGCCGAAAGAAACTGTGAAAATTCGTCGTTAGACTGCACTAGTTAAATTTAAGCGCTTTGTGCCACACATAAATCTTCTACAAGAAAATTGAGAAAATTTATTTAAACTTTAAGACAAGTGTGTTTTTGGTGCTCATATAACTTTACGATGACTTAAAATACTCGTACTACAAATAAATAAAATAGAAAAAAGGGCATCTACTTCAAGCTGATTATCATTATCTGCAAAGACTAAAAGAGGCGCTTTTATTGCCATCCTGTGCGAGTTCCCCCCCGATGCCTGCTCGATGCTCTGCATCGCTCAGCTCTTCTTAACTTTTATATGCTTTGTCTTCGCCTGTTTACTGGCACTCAATTTTTGATTGGAGATTTACAACTTTACAGCAACAAACAACAGCAAGACATTAAGTAATGTTATGTTAAGATACACTAAAGTTCAGGCTGTCAGTCAGTCAGTCAATCAGTCAGTCTGTCGAGACAGCGGCCAGCGCTCTAGTTTTAACGCCTCAAAGTAATTTTCCTCGCACATCATCGAAAAGATATACGTCAGTGTTGCAACAACAACGTTATGTTAATGGTAATGACATACTCATGGGCATGGAGGGGCACGGTCTTTGCTCGGACATTGTGCACAATGTTAGGCATAAAATGGTTGCCTTTGCTCTCGTCTGCTGCTTAACCGAATGATGCAGGACAGTTACGGGTTACGAATTGTCATTAAGCGCAGAGTCGTTTCCAATCTCATAAACATCAAGAACAGCCACAAGCCATTAACACACACACACACAAAGATTACAAGTGGATAGGTTGCAGGTGCCAACAGGTCAACTTGCAGGGGGCGCGTGTAAGATGTATGCAAAAGATACTTAGTTTTCACATAAAACAAATTTAGATACAATAGTTCAATGTATTCGTGCTTCAGCATCACAAAGTATCTTTTGTTTACTGCATTCAAATTATTTGGGAAAAAACCTAAAACCTAAATCTTCGTCTGGAAGTTAAGGCATGATGTAGAGCACTCCCCCATTCCTTGCCTCTTCTCTGCCCGCGCCCTCTCCAATACGTGTTTCCAAAGATAGTTATTGTGCTCGCCACCTGGTTCTGCCAGCGGAGAAATGGCCTGCTCCTTCGTCGACTTCATTTAACAGCTACTTTGAAAACCTTTCTTGCCGTAGCTTCCTTATCCATACGCTTGACTATGTCAATAGCGTCGTATAGCTCATAGAGTTTGTCGTAATGCGTAAAAGGCCAAAGATCTTACGGAGTACTTTCCGCTCAAACACTCTAAAGACATCTGCACCAGACGCCTCAGCGCCATAAAGTAAATTCGGGAAGTATGAGCGCATTATAGAGTTTAAGTTTCGTTTGGCGAAATTGGTTTCTACTCTAAAGTTCATCGATTGGCAAGTATGATTCTTCCATCAGCTCCATGCTACTTCGTGGTGACTGTGGTGCCAAGGTGGCGCCCAGCCATCCCATGATCTTGTGTCTCGTTGATTGACGAAATGTATCAATCTGTGTGTTATATGCTTTGTTCGAATGAGATTCGATTGTGGTGCATTTTCCTTTGCACTAACTTTTCTAGTCTAGACAGACGGACATTTGCCATTGAAACATTTGGTCTGCCACGCCTACTTCTGCCTGTATGCAAATTGTATGCAAATATCTACAATACGCCTTTAAGCTTTGTGTTCAGGGTATATAAATGCTAACAATTGATTACTGTGCCAAACAACAGTTGTTGTTTGGACATCCATTATCAAGGAAACTATAGAAAATGTACGTAGAGATTCTAAAAGAATAAGAGACTGTAAGTAACTGGCATTTATATACTTCTAGCAAATTCTAATAAATGAACAGTCAAAGTTTTTTAATAGCACCCATACGTATGCATTCAAACAAACATACGACAGTTTTACCTTGGTACTTTTTGACGACCTTAAGGCATAACCGAGCAATTAAAATGAAAACACTGTAAAGACTAACGAGCAACAGTTATTTGAATGACTCAGACTCACATTCACAGCTCGTAGCTGACGCAATGACTCACTGGCTCGCACTTAGTTAGCAGCTAGCACTACCTGGAGATGAGTGACCAGAAGCTAATCCAAGTCAACATATCTGTGGCATTGTTGTAAGGTCATTTATTACAACACTGACTAGATGAATGTTTGAATAGATGGCTAAATGACCAAAAAAGAAAAAAAAATGGTAATAAAAAAATATATGAAAAGAAAATGGCAACACTTCCGCTGGAAGGGTGGCCACAAATCAAAGTGCCATTTAAAAATAGTTGCACACACACACATGACTTGTATGAGCCACAATGGAGCATATTGGACTATGCAAATGCTGGAAGCTGGGGCAGTCAGAGAGAGACTGCGGCTTATCATGGCAACCGCATCAAAAGGAAATGTGCTGAGTTATGGATGGAGCCAGTGGCTGCTGGAAGCCGTTTGAGCTTCAAGTGGCAACGTATCAAATTCGAGTTGTGGCCGCGAGGCTGAGATGGCTTACACGTGCAACCAAAATAGCCGCAAATTTATTGTTGTGCCAGCAGCGGCAAGAATCATAAAAATAAAAGTAGAAGTATAAGTAGTAGTTAAAGGGAAAAACGCAAACGATATGTAAAGGGCTGAGGAAGTTGGCTTATATGTGTATATGTACGTCCGGGTGGGTTGCCTTGGGTTGGCTTAACTTGGCCTTAGAACGGCTACAAGTTGGATGCTGCGGTAAAATGATGGGGGGCCAGAGGTGGACGCTGGAAAGCTGGCCAGCGCACCAAAGTAACCCAAAGAGTCATAAAAATAAAAAATAGCCCGAGTAAATGTCAAATAAACTTTAACGGTTTTGGCGTGGCTCGGCAACCAATAGCCAACCAACAACAACAAATGAAGTAAACCAACAATATCACACACATACAGCGAGGTTGGCCCACCAGAGAGCTATAAACATGAAAAAGTGTATATGAGAGTTGGCCAAAAAACCAAAAAACCGCCACATAAAATACACCAAACTGACCGAAACGCACAGCAACAACAAAGGCGCTGCGTTGTTGTTCTTGTAGTTTCTGTTGGGCATTGTTGTTGTTTTTGGTTGTTGGCCAAGTGCTGCTGTTGCGCCTCGAGCAGCCGCACCATGGGTCAAAAACTGAAACTGCAAATAAAATAGCACAACGCCGCACAGCAGCAGCCACAAGGCAGGGCTGGGCAGCGAGGGCGCATGGCCACATGGCAGCATG
Organism: Chymomyza caudatula; assembly: GCA_035041775.1. Lineage (NCBI taxonomy): Eukaryota > Metazoa > Arthropoda > Insecta > Diptera > Drosophilidae > Chymomyza > Chymomyza caudatula. Next base: position 736,894 of record JAWNKW010000145.1, read on the forward strand.
GGCGTGGCGGCAGTCGATAGTGCGGGGATAGCTGTGCTGAGGCTGAACCGACAACCGTAAATCTGCGGTATTTTTCATGTGCCACAGCCAAAGCTTGCTACTAGAAGGAGCAGCGGCTGCTTGGTTGGCAGCAAAAAAAAAAATACCGAATAGACCTGGCTCCGCCGCCCGCCTCTCCCTCGCTACACACAGCTTGAACTTTGGCATTTTCCTTTTTTTTTCTTTTGGCTTGAACTTTAATGTGGGCAGGACATGGCTTTAAAGCTACAAAACATCCACAACAACAACAACAATAGCCACAACAGCTGCTTATCTGCTGAGTGCTCCACCTACGGAAAGGTCCGTTTCTTGTACGTTTCGATGCTGGACACATGTGTGCTGACCCTTTGCAGGTTCTACGCACCAAGAAAGAAGAAGAGAAGCAGAGGCAGCAAATAAAAAAGAGGCAGACTAACTTTGGCAAGCTGAAGTCTAAATACTCTTTAGCTAAGTAAACTTGAAATACTTAGACAATATGGACAAAAAGATAGAAACTATAGTCAAATGAAATATAAGCTCAGTTTCGAATCTGAGCAAGATACATTTATCTTCTTCTAATTTAAACCACTTCTTTAGATGCCTTATACCATCTTCCATTGGGGTGTGGTGTTTTACGCGATGGGTTCCAAACCCTAAATATATGATGAGTACAAATTAGGCTGTTTTGAATGATTCATAGTCACATACGATTTTGACTTTTTCAATGGTAGAAAAGTGCAGCTGAGGAGTTTCACTAGCTCCAGTTATGAGTGGTCCACCAGAAGACAGTAGTGAATATCGAAAAAACCGAAAACTTTAACGATATGGAATTCGAAAATGTCCAAAACTCATTTGTACTTCCAGTATACAGAAAGTTGTAACAAAAACGCTCAACATATTGATGCGGCTTGCGCAGAGCATCAAAAGGCCAAGCACACAAGTAAAACAACAACAACTACAACAATACCGTGTACTACAACAACAAGCCATGTGAACAAAATCTTTGTTTATAAAAATTGTGCATTGTTGTATAGATATGTGTCTTGTGGGTTTTGGGTTCGCAATGTGGCCATAAAAAAAGTATGCGTCTGAGCCGAGGTCGTTTTAGGGTCGTTACGTTTACTCAAATATTATATACATATATGCGTGTATAGGTTTGTGTCTTTGGAGTTGTAAATCATTTTAATGTGCTCGACAAAAATCAAGAAAAAAGGCAGCTCACTGTTTTTTTTACTGTTAATGGTGTTTGACAGCCGAGTTTGAAAAACTGATCTCAAATCGTCTTAAACGCACAGACGCAACTTTTTTTGGGTCACTTTTGGAAAGCAATTAAGCCAGCATTTTTTGGCTTTTAAGTGCACTTGGTCGCAGCTAAAAAAGTCTACAGCACATCTTGAGAGGAATTTCAAGGATTCAAGGGATTTACCTCACGCTAGTGTGTGCCAATCGCAGCTAGATGGTCGCTACACACTCGCCTAGAGGTGTCACCTTCTGAGCGAGTCTTGAAAGACCGCCAGTTTATCAATGTCGCTAGAACACTTTGATGCCCAGAATGCATTTAAAAAATGGCGTATCTTTCAAATAAGCAATGCTCGATTTGACATATTTTATAGCAGAACATTTTCTAAGTAGAACTATTGGAATTCTAACAGAGTTCTTGCAAGATTTACTGAATCTATTTGTGAGATTTGGTCTGTCCAAAGCTTCGATCACAGTGGTTCTTCGCCGGTTTGCCTGAAATCTCGTTCAATCGAATTTAAAAAAATACCAAGTTTTCGGTATGCCTGATATCTTCTTGTAACGAATTTCAATCAAAAATCAATTCGTCAATGTGACAGAACTATTTTTGAGAGAGTGGGAAATCGAATAAGTCAGCATCTAATCGACATTGAAATGAAACTTTAGGCAAAACCGTCAACAGATTTCTGGCATACCCCTGAATATGTCGAAAACCAAAAGCAATGCAGCGAAAAGAAACTCAGTTGCAATCAATACCTTTTAAATGAGTCTAAAGTGAAGGCAATCTGGGGTTTTTTTTTTGACTCGAAAATCAGCAGAGATAGAGCGATATTAAGCGTTATTTGAACTCAGAAACCAACAGAGATACAGCGAAAAGAAACGTAGTTTTGAATTGTGCTGAAACAACTTTTTGCTGCTGTCATGCAAATACTTTTACAGCGACAGCATTACTGCCGATCCCTGACTTACATACATAGTTTCATACATTTTAATGCAATCGGACGTTATGATAATAACTCAATTTTGACAAAACTTTAGTTGCTTTGTTAGTTCTAATCAGCACAGTACCAATGCATGCAAAAAATTAGAGCAGAAAGGCTAAAACGTTTATCAAAGTGAAACCGCTTCGCAAAGGGAAAACCTTGTTTGAAGACCTTAGTGCCTTGAGCGCATATCTATTGTTGTAAGCATTTAGTTCTCCAAACACATAGCGAACTTTACATACCAAATCTTGAGCTGATTGAGATTCATGGCCGAAACTTAGCCAACTCCTTTTTGCGAACTTGTCATACACATATGTATGTTATGCGTGTGTGTATGTCGAAGGGCTTCAAACAAAATTTTGCAACGTTTAAGTTTAGTTGGTAGATTTGACTTTTTTTTTTGCATAAATATTTTTACAGTTTAGTTTAGTAAGTAGTTATGCATGCTTTGTACGTTGCAAAGTTTGGCTGGTTTTGTGGCTGTCGTTGTTTGTGGTTTTGACTTTGATTTATGTTGCTTTGTGGGCCAAGCAAGGCGTTAAAATTATTATTTTAGCTGTTTTTTTTTGCATTTTTTTTTTTTTTTTTGCTCGCCACAGTTCATTTTTCTTTTACTGTTTTACATAAAAAGTTGCCACATTTATTGTGCCGTCGACAGACAGAGACAGACGCGCGCTGCGGAAATCGGCTTGCTCTCTTTTTGTTTTGTTTTTGTTTATCACACAAGCAAACTGTTTAATTTATATGACAAGCCATAAATTTAAGCACAATAGATGGCGCAGCACATGTACATAGAGTATATACATATAGAGTATATACATATAGAGTATATGTATATATATGAAGCTAGATGCTAACGCGTTTCACTTTTTAGCTGCCGACGGCAAAACGGAACAGGGCTAACGCGGCGTATGCGTAATGTGCGCAAACGTGCAAAGAAAAAAAAACACAGCACGCTTACCGACGGCAAACACAAACGTTAAGGGCCAACACCGGCGGCCATTTTGTTTTGCTTAGACTTGGGCACATGCACGCACACACATACACAGGCACAATTTGTGTGGCCTGCTTTAGGGCGCAGCAGACAACGGCAACGGTAACGGTAACGGTAACGGCAACTCTTTGTAGCGGCGCTAAGTGAAAAATCCGTCGCACGTAATTAACGCAATTAAAATCAAAACATTAATGACCTGGGCTGCTGTGCTCAGCGCCGCTCTGCATTTTGCCACAACTACACACACACACACACACACACACACACACACACATACGCAAGAGCAGAGCAGCGCAGCAACGCAGTAGACGCTGCCAGCGACACTGTCGCCGCCGTCGCCGTCGCTGCCGCCGCTGCTGGCCAGGCTTAGGCGCACATAAAAAGCAAAACAAGAGCAAAAATGCATTGCAGTGTAACAGACGCAAGTTGCAAGTTGCAAGTTGCAAGTTGCTAGTTGCTAGTTGCTCGTCAATACAATTGCCGTGTGTGTGTGTGTGCAACAAATTGCAGACTTAGACTTGGCCATATGCATAAATATTGGCATACAATTTTATTGAGCTAAAAAGATGAGCGGCTTTTTCTTTGTGCAGCCATTTTGTGTGTGAAAAATTGGGGAAACAGTTTTGGGTTATCGTCTTTTTTTTTATGCTACTGAGCAGCACCTTTGCACTGAGCATGTGCCGCTCCAGCGTCTGTCTTTTGCACCAAAGAACTGCGCAGCTGCATGCGCTCGCTCTTACGCTTGCCACACGCTAGTGTGCTCTCGCTCTGGCTCTCTTCGCGCTCTGCGGCGCAGTTTCCCCGCCATGTGCCAGACGCTACCCCTGCAAGAAAGCAAAAGAAAAGCGGCCAAAAGCTGCGAAAAACAAAAATGGCAGCGTTGAAATATTTAACGCCACTAAGTATGCCACAAAAATATCTGCAAAGGCATTTGCCAAAGTAAAAATTTCGAAATTATTGCGAAAACATTTGCGCAGAGACCGAGCCCTGCACGGCGCCCATCACTGCGCTGCCATATTGCCACTTGCTGCTTGGCCATGCGAGGCGTTGCTGCGTGTGACAGCTGCACACACACACACACACACACACACACACTCACACTGTGTATGTGTGTGTGAGTGGCTCTATTTAAAGCTTTAATTGCCTCGCTGCTGCTGCTGCCGCCCGATAATTATGTCGCTCCGAGCAACAACTTTAAAGCTTAACCCGCAATGCCTTTAAAATTGTGCTCACACTTTTTGCCAGCAACTGCAGGCGGACGGAGGCGGACGGAGGCGGACTCCGTGCAAAGTTTCAGCCGCCTTTTGAGTGGGCCACTTTTAATGTGCTCCTTTCCTTGTTCCTTGTCCTGGCTCCTCGCTTCTTTTTTTGTGCATATTCAGCAGCTTAGCTTCTGTTGCTTTCGCTGCCTGCAATTTTATGGACTTTGCATAAAGTGCGACAAATTCGCATCTTAAAGTTATGTTTACAAGTTTTTAAAGAGTATTTAAAGCTGACATAAAGCTAGTTTTCTATGGCTTGACTGTGAAGCCACACTCAAGTGTGTACATAATAAATATGACACATTTTGAGCATTTCAAGAAATTTCAAGTCAATTAAGTAAAGGCAAATGCGATTAAGGCAAGTTAGTGCTAAAAGTGAAGCTCAAACGGTATTGTCTTCTAACTATTTAGGTATCAAGTAGTATAATAAGCAGGCAAAAGTTATCTCTGCTGTGCTTCATATGCAATATCCTGACAGAATATCAAGCGAATTTTCAAATAAGATACTTCACAGTCATTAACATATTTTTTGTCTAGGCAACTTGTGCGCTTTTTATAGACTTTAGAGCGAAAAACATTATGTATTAGAGGGCTCCGCCCCCTGCTCGCACTGCCAGCCAAGCCTCGTGGCTATCTCGTGTTGGATCCCCACGTTTCCTTTCGCCTTACTTTTCCCATTGCACTTCCGGTTTGTTGCTTCAGTATAGTATACCCTAGTGATGAGACATATGAACTCCAGGAGGCGTCTTTTGTTCTGCCAGACGTCTTTTCTACGTGGCTGCTTGCTTGTATGTTGCACAGTATCCACTGTTGCCATGCACGTAATCGCTGCAGCTGCCCCGTTTGAACTGGCTGCTATGCGCTTAGCGTTTGGGTTCAAACTCAAGCGTGACTACCCGCTGTATAAACGTGATTAGCTATATAGCCTAGATTTGGCAAATTTTGGTAGGAAGCAGAAAATGGCTTCGTCTACAGCTGGCGTTTTAGGTGGTTTTAGTCTCCGCGCTGGATTCCTGCAGACAGGCCTTGGATCACTAAATGCTTTCCTGCATACAAGATGCCTGAATAACTTGGCCTTGCGGTGCTGAGAAGACTGACTCCTTTGTGAATGCCCTCTGTATGCAGACGTGCGATTCCTGGATGGACTTGGAGTGAAAATATTTATCATATAACAAGGCTGCCTAGTTAGCTCTCTTCTTTGTTTCTCATCAACGAAATGACGTTTGATCAGAGGGAATCTCGGTAAATGATTTTGCTATAAAAGCCTTATGATATGGGTATAACATTTATTTGTTGGCCGATGTTTCTCAAAATAAGCAAAAACCGATTGATAGAAAAAAGTACTAATAATCAAAGAACATTGCCGAAAACTCGAAATGGCAGAAAAGTGGCATATTTACCAAACATAAAGTAACACATGCAGTGCGTTAAGTTCGTTGTTTGAGTATAACACTTCCGTTTAGCACAATTTCCAACAACCATGCGAATACTATGCATAGAAACGGAGTTATCTCCACCAGCAAACAGCATTTTGAGTACATATTGAACATGCACGAAAACAGGCTTCCCGAAATTCATAAATACTTGTAAAGTGGCTGCCAATCGATAAACAAACAGTTCAAACAGTACCAAATAATGTGTCTCTTCTTCTTCTTGACTGGCCAAAACAAGCCGTTGCACTGCTCCAGGCGCCTCATAGCACCTTTCGTTGGAAGAACGGTTTTACGCGGCGTGTTTCAAGCCCTATACACAACCCTGTTAAAGTCTTAAAAAATGGCTCTTTTCATGGAATATTTCATAAAATGCGAAGTATTTTCATCACGGCATTCAAATGGAGCCATATAGATGAATCTTTGATCTTTGAATACTTATTCATAGAAAAGCGTGGGACAGATTTGAAACATGGAAATCGTTGGTTTGGAAGGAACTTATGGTTAAGACCGAAATGTATATCACAGTTTTGTCCAGTCTGATCAAAATGGATGCACTATAACACATATGTCATATAGTTCTATAGTTGCTGTATAAAACGTGTATTGTTTAACTCACATCTCCAAACGCGTAAAAGAGCTGCATATTGAGTGAACTTTTATAGTCGAATTGTAGCTATGCTACCATCACGGCATGTACAGAGCATACGAGTCGCTTTCAAACGAAAGCCGCGCAAATAGCTGTGTCACAACAGAGTGCCGGAGAAATTGTTTTCTACTACCGAAATATGTATTTTATACTTCTATATTGGTTATTTGAGCAATTTGCTTATTGCTAAGCTTAAGCGCGTTTTGTCAATTCAAGAAATGTTCGCGACAGTTATTGTTTTTTATAGCTAGTGGCATACAGCGTAGATTATTAGATCTTGTTATTAGAGTCTCTTGCAATAAAAACGTTTTTATAACTTACCAATAACAAAGTGACACTCTAAGAGAATTTCAACCATAACAATATACCAACAGTAGAAGCAATGAACATGAATCTATCGATAACACAGAAAAGCATCTGGAAGCTATCTAAAGTAAGTACCAATGCTCGTACAATGGCTATGCTACACCTACGCCTACCAGGAAACTAGGCAAACAATGGCTACAACTACAGTTATAAGAACATGTGTGTGTGTGTCTAACAGTGCGTGAGTAAGCGTGTGTGTGTGTGTGTGTGTGTGTGTGTGTGTGTGTGTGTGTGTGTGTGTGTTTGTTATCTTATGCTCATGCATGGCTTTGTTTTATTTATGCATTTCCACACCGTTGGCACGACTGTGGGATGCCCTGCTCCTCCCTTTGCTTGCTACTCACAAACGTTTTGTGTAAATATTTGCCAAGCATTTAACTTGACTTTGACTACTTATGAGAGAGTGCGCCAGAGTTGCCACACATACGCGCGCAGAGTCGATAAGAGAGGCGGCAACTGTGGCCGTAGTTAGATATATGAAATTGCATTTGGAAAAAATTGATTTGCCTTTTCTATTTTTAGTTTGAGGGAAGCTGCTTTGCAAGAACAACAAATGCAACAAATGCAACAAATACAACAACAGCACAAAAACAATGATGGCTGCACATCAAAATAGATTACAAAGAGCAACAGAAGCTGCTAGCAAAAATCAACAATGCGCATTATCAACAACAACAAAAGCAACAACAAATACAGAGCCAAAAAATTATTCCCACGATAATTTGAATGGCAAATATTTCTATATCAAACTATAAACAATTAGTACAAACAAATACACTACCACTACTACGGCCAGTCGCTAGTATAGAGTATACGCCATGTCTACACATATACATATATAAAATTAAAATATTTGCCAAATGTTTTTACGCCACGACAGCAACAGAAACAACAACAACAACGGCAACAAAATGCTATGCAAATTGCGCTTAAATATACCCAAAGCGTGGTCATCCAACAATCAGCAAAAACACTGCTAACCAACCAACCAACCAACCAACCAGACCAAGCGTTCAACCATTCCCTACTAACCATGGTCGACTGGGCAAATTTCTGGCGTGCTGGGCTGATTGCCTACGCGGCGTATACGCAATACGTTGTACGTTGCTAGCCCTTGTGCATACGAGCGGCGAACCCTTGGCCAAACAATAGAAAATATTTGGCGCAAATCGTTCTTGACCCGTGTCTAAGCCCAGTAATTAGTACAGATGAGCCCCCAATGGCCGCCAGCTAGGCTCGCTATATAGATTTACCGTTGACTGATGTGTAATTTATGTAATAGCATGTACTTGAACTTACCGCTAAGTGAGTTATGACCGCAAGAGGGCGCTTTGCCCAGCAGATAATCATCCTTGCAGATAAACTTATTGTCGTCCAGTACATAGAGCTGCTCGCCAGTGCTCAGCTGTTTGCGGCATATGCAACATGTGAAGCAATTCAGATGGAACACTTTATCGCGCGGCTTGCGTACCAGATCCGATGGTGCAATGCCCTGGCCACAGCCGCTGCACTTTGTGCCGTAACGCCTGTTGGGAGAAAAGAGAGCAAATGCTGAGAGCAACTGTTTTGTGCCACTTGTGCTTATCATTACCTAAAATAACATTATCGTTGTTGCAAGTAGCTAAAGTGTCAAAACTAGTGCTTTGCTTCGAAGCTTATTCACAGCTGCTGCTGTGTTCCAATTGAACTAGTTCCTAGCTAATCACTCATTTAGTGTATTCTAACATAGACATATGAGTCCATACTGCAGATATTGCTCAACTAGTTGTGATTGTGGCGCTCATTTTGAACTAGTTTCCAATTACTTTATGAAATCATCTGCAATTCTGTTTATAAAATCCTTAAAGAACTTTTCAGAAATCGTACTTCGATATAAATAATCAAATTTGAAAGTCTATGAAAATTGTCTGAAACAACTGTTTAAAGCTCTGCAACTTGAAACTGCATACAAACGAATGAAAGTAAAATTTCGAAACGCTCTAAGAACCTTAGAAGGATTTCTGACTGATTGGTTCTTGACTTACGGCTCACAAGCCGATGCGTTTGCGAAAAAGACAATTAATTATTTTAAAATCATGTTTTCTAAACACATTGATGTTTTTTAAACAGTTAGTTTTGAAATTTTGAGTTTTTCGAAAATTTCGAGTTTTTCAAATTGTTTGATTTTCTATTCAACGACATTTTTCTGAATTTTTCAATGTTTGAATAATATTAATGACATATTTTTCAAAATCTAAAGATTTGGCAGTTTAAAAATTGTTTGAATATTTTAGATGTCTCGTTTGAAGTTTTAGAAAATTTGAAGTTTTTCACAATATGAGGAGTCTCGAGAAAATCAAAGATTTGGAAGTGAAGCTTGTGAAAATTTTAAGTTATTCAAAATTTTAGAAGTCTTGAGCTTCTCTAAACACATTATATTCAAGGACTTGAAATTGTTTAATGTTAGAATAATAGTGACAAATTTTTGAAATTCAAATGTTTGGAAGTGAATTTATTGAATATTTTAAGATTTTTAAAATGTGATGTTTTTGAAAGTTTTAGGGTTTATTGAAACGATTTAATTTCGATTACTTGGGAACAAGCAGTACACTTTTTATTTCAAATGTGTTTTTAAAATTTGACAAATCATTTTTCTCAATGTTATATCGTTTGATATCAAAGTGTTGAAGCTTTTAAAATTTTGAATTTTTAAAATTCTTTAGCTGCTTTCAAAAACGGTCAGCAGCCCTCAATTTAAGGACTACAGTTCGTTTACCATTTACACGGTATACCATAAAAGTTTTCAGAAGCGATTTATTCCAGTTCTTTTTGAATGAGACTAAATGAAAGAACCAGTTCATATTCAAAAGCAATCATTGTAGGCACTTATTAAACAGAGAAAGAAAGAGAACTAAAAATAAAGCGCCACAAGATTGCTCCTTCTCGAAATGGAAAAATCAAAATCGCTTTCGTATATCTTTGTTTAACAAAGACTTCCATTTATGAGCACTCTCTACTAGAATTCTATTCAGCGGTATTTCCATTAGAGCAACTCTTTGTCGTAGGGATTCAGTCAATGGTGCTTTGTTCCTTGCATTGATTTGTACATACATACATTCAATGCGTGGTCTTTGGCATCTTGCGCTGAAAGAGTTCTCGTTATTCGAATGCGCTGTTTGAGTCTAGGGGTCACTAGATGCCTAGATGTAAATGGATGATTTTTACTGGAGTGTTTTGCATGTTAATTGCTTTCGATCCTTTTTCTAAATGAATTTTCAATTGGAAAAAATTCGATTGAAAGAAGCGGCCGCCATCGAATCGCAGGACAGATGAATTTAGTACAGCTACAGCAAAAGAAAACAAAGCCAAAGCCAAGTGTGTCTGGGAGAATCCCATATATTGCATATATAGTATGTGTGTGTGTGTGTGTTTGCGTCTAGCTGACGCTTTGATGACCAACTTGGCTTAATTGCTTTGATTTGCTTTGCCGTGCCCGGGGATTGATTGTCCTAGCGAACTTTGATTTAGTTGTACGTTTCGTTTAACTAGCGCGGGCAGGATGTAGGAGACACAACTCACCTGAAGAAATCATTGCGACAATAGAGCTTGGATTCTCTGCTGAAGCATTTGTCCGTCAGCGGTTGAAGGCATTCACAGCAGCGTACACAGGATGCATGCCAGGCGCGCTCCAGCACGTTGAGCAGAAATTTATCTAATATGGGCTTATTGCAGCCGGCACAAGGATCGCCCACGCCGACCGGCGGCTCGCTGCGTCCTACGGAACAGAAAGAGAGAGAGAGAGGGAGTGAGAGTGAGTGAGTGAGAAAGAAATGAAAAGTTAATAATTGAGTGCGTTGTGTGCAACGAGCTGTGCGCCAAAATCCTTCGAGGCGCAAATTAGCACCTGCTGTGCGGCTGTGGGCAGGAGCAAGAGCAGGGTCAAAGCACTTTTGGGCGCCATGTGTGTGGGGCTCATTAAGTTTGCACAATGCGCATTAAATAAGGAGCGGTGTGTGCCTGTGTGTGTGTGCTTAAGTCTGTCAATGATGTTGTTTGCCAGCAGACTGCTCATTTAGACACACACACACACACACACACACACATTTACACTTATGCAAATACACAGCTACACTAAAACCTGGGTCTTTAGAATTTACTGTTGCAGCTTAGACAAATTTGGCTTACGCATACGCCCCGTGGTCAGAAAAAAATAAACGACAACGCATGAGCCAGAGTGCTGGCTCTTTAAAGTCCAACTCTGACTTTCAAATATAGTGTATTTCACAGGTTCAACTTGGCAGCCAGTGCGCTCATTTACACCTTTTTAATTTGGCCACACGTTGAGTGCTTGAGTGGCATATTTGCGCACGACTGACTAAGTTTGAATTGTGCGCCCCCAGCGTGCTTTGGCCCTACCCAGACATAGGTATACACACACACACACACACACACACACACACACGCCAGCCACTGCGCAGAGCCACCCTGCGGCCAGGTAGGTGTGGCGCACACCCCAAAACTGCAACCGGATAATGATAGACCAAGCCAAGTCAATGGAAACGTATCAGGAGAGGGAGCCAAGCTTTAGCTACCACAGCGCCCGCGGCTGCTGGCCAAGACTTTGTGAATGAGTGGAACGTCTTGAGTAAGACTTGACTCGCACACTGGCTGACGGTCTGAATTGCAAAAGTGGCAACATGAAGCTGAAGCTGGGGCAGTCAATCAGTCAATGGTAGGGCAATCACAAGGCTTAAACCAAGACGCAAAGCCAAAGGTGAAATTAATATATGTATTTTCTGCATGCTGTTTATGTAGCGCACAGCATATTAAGTATGTCATTAAGTTTGTCATGTTTTGAAGTTTGGAAACTGTACTTTTATTGGCTAAATATGCGGTTCAAACTTGGTACTAGGCACTTTGGCCGCAAGATAGTCGGAAAAGAAACAAAACCATTTCTACATCAGCAAAAGACTAGCAGAGCATCGTTAAAGAAGTAACATGTAAAGTTAGTATACAGTTTCCATTTCAAATGACTGCACTGTTCAGGTTAAAAGTAATTATTACGATGAACAACATTGTCCAATCAACAAATCGAAATTATAATCGAAATGATTACCATTTTAGTCTTAATGCGTAACACTACAAACCATACCATAGTAATTTATTACTTTCTTGATATAGTGATATTAATAAAAAATTGAAACGGAAATCAAAGTGAAACAAACACCTTGTGAAAAGAAACTATTCATAAATTTGTGTACTTATAAATAGAGCTTTGAATTGCTGCTCAAGGCCAGCTGGATGGTAAGTGATTAAATGGCGAGTGTGAAACATTGAAACGAAAATCAAAGTGAAACGCAGTTTTGCGGGTACACCCAGTAGTAGAAAGCGTGCTTGCTGACTTGTAAGTAGCGTAGAGTGCAACCGTAGTGTATGAGTGTGATAAAAGTAAGAAGCTTAACAAAGAATGCAAGATAAGGGCTGAATTGAAAGTAAAACACGTTTACAAACAGCTAGAAAAAGCCTGAATGCTGAAGTTCAAGAGGCTTGATAAAAGCACGAAGTTTAATAAAGTATGCAATAAAAAGCAAAAACTGTAACGGAAATCAAAGTGAAACACGTTTTTCTTTCAGTTAGAAAAAGCCCTAATGCTGACAGGCAGTAAACATACTATATGTTAGAGTATAAGTAAGTATCTAAAACTACGTAAGAGTGAGAAAACAAAAGAGGCAAGCTTTGGGTTTTAAGTTTCGTGCTTTTAGTAAACCACAAAGAGTATGCTAACTTCGGTGCAGCAAAACTGGCCTATCTTTATGGTCTTATATTTTTGGTTTTGTGCGAAAAAGTTATTTTGCTCCGGTTGCGCCCCAGGACAAATTTGGTTTCTTCTTTTCGAGTGGGCGGTCGCTGTTGGCAGGTGAAACAGTCAAGCCAAAAGCAAGCAAAGAAAAAAGAAGCGCACACACAAACGCCAAAAGACCAAGAAAACGAAGAACAGAAAAAGTTGTGTGAAATTTATTTTCATTCAAAAAGTTTTACACTTTATATGCTTAAGCAGCAGCGGGAGCAGCGGGAGCAGGTGCGTCAGGCGCAATAAAGAAACAGTAGGAGTAGAGCGAAAGACGAGCAGACAAAGCTGTAGGAGTAGCTGAGGGAGTGGCACAGAAAGCCACAGAGCAGCGGACAAGTTGCTGGGTTGCAGGAGGAGGCGAGGCGTGTCCTCATGTTTCTGCTGCGCTGCCACTTGCGCTTAACTTAAGCGTTAGCTGACCGAAACTTAATGTTTATTGTTGCTGTTGTTGTTGCTGCGGCCACGCTTAAAGCTCAATGCATTAATAATGCTATTAAAGTGCATGAAATTTGGTGCGTTGCGCATACGCCATGAGTGACAGTAGCTCGACCTGTACCCGGCTCGGCCTGGCAACGGTTCGGCCTGGCAACGGCACCGACTTGGTTTGGCCTGGCCATTATAAATGAGCAACTGACACACTGATTGATTGACGAATTGACTCATTTTGCCTGCGCCGTCCTCGCTCTGCGCAAACGCAACGATGACGACCACGACGACGACGTCAGCCCGGGCATATGTCAAAATTGACGGATGTTATCAATCATTTTATGCCGCTGCAGACAATTTTTAATGAAGGTTATAGATGTTTATAGATGGAAGGCAATGAACGTGCGGCTGTGGTGTCGTTGGTGGCAACGGCGATGGCGGTGGCGGTGGCGGCGGCGGCAGCAACTCTGGCAATGGTTTGACGGCAACCAGGCCAAATCAGGCTCTGCAGTTTAACCATTGACGTTGGCTCTCTCAGCCTTTGCTTTTTGCTTGCTGTTGTTGTTATTGCCTTTGCTAAAACGCTTGTTATGACATGAAGAGTCAATGTCTTTAGCATGCAGCAAAACGTGGCAACATCACCAACGCTACATGGAATGCAGTTATATGAAATAACTAGGACTATACTAAAGTACTCATAACAACTTTTCAGAAACAAATCCATTCTATTGAAAAGTATAGAAAAAATAACTGAAATACTGTTTCAGCATAAGTAGCGTTCTAGAATCGTATCTTAGGTTTGTATAAGAACTTTATGAGAGTTTCAAAATGATCGCGATTATAAATAGATTACTCATTATATGAGGTCACTTCATTTACAATTTTTCCGAATTTGTTGAAAGTTTTTTAGCTAACTAAAAATGTTTATTTATGCTACACATGTATTATGTTATATTTCTTCTTTATATGTAACTAAAACGTTGATAGCATCTCCCAAATGTCAGATTTAACCTTAAATCGTACGTCTAAAGCCAATTGGGTCTTAAACTAAGATGAAGATTTATCTTATCAACCGTTTATCTGCGTTTATTTCTTTATATTTTCATCTACTTATCATCTTGTCCTCTTATCATCTTATCTTCTTATCTTCTCATCTTCTTATCTCCTTATCTTCTTATCTGCATACCTTCATATCTTCCCATCTATGATGTCTTCATATCATGATATCAACTTGAGTTTCGCTGATTAGATTTCAGACGCTTGCTAGAAATCTCCCATCAATTGCATATTAGACAGCCATATATCCTTTTCAAGCGAATTTAAACCCGAAAGCTGTTCATTGTGTTGCCGTATGTTCAATGAGTTGCTTCCATAGTTGTCATCTTAAGTGGGCCTAATGTTTAACTCTGAGATTTATAGCTGACCCTAAAAGTGACCTATCTTTGGAAATGACTTTCTAACTTTTTCTGATAACTCCTTTCTTTTTACACTCAAAACTTGAAAGAACATGTCGTGTTGTTTATGTTTCCGATCTGCTTGCAAGTCACATATCAGATGAAGCAGGCTTCACTGTACTCTCTACGTTGCACGTGAAGAGCTTGAGTCGCTTGCTGCGCGACTTTTGCGCTTACGGGCAATGCGCATCATTTAAGTGCGACAAATTGTTGTTTGCTGACGCCGACGCAGACGTCGATGTTGCTGTCGGCGTCGACGACGTCACTCTGGCGTGGGGGAAAGGCGGTGTAGCCTTAGTCGCTTAAGTGTTGCAATTTAAATGCTGTTGAATGGAGTTTTGGCTACCGTAAAACGTCGCATTGGTCTGGCAATTTATCTTGGGATGAAATTTATGTTACGATGTGAAAAATTGCAGCTACTGAAAAAACGGCAAACGCTGCTCTAGGCGCTCTGCCGGGCCCTGCACTTAACTGTCAACAAATGATTTGCAATGCATTTTTGAGCGCGCTCTTGTGCGTCTGTGAGAAATTGCTCAAGAAGCACAATCGCAAGTTCATGATCTCGCGTGGTTCCATGTTGCCCCATTGTCCATGTTGTTACCCCAACAGCCGCTGCTGCTGCTAATGTTGCTTCTGTCTCCTGCATGCTGTCTGCTGTCTCTTTGCAGCCATTGACCGCTGACGCTGCTGCTGCTGCTGCTGCTGCTGCTGATGGAGGAGCAACGTCGCTGCACGTACAAAGCATTTTGCACAACATTTTCCGCGCTTGCTGGTTGCAAGCCCTGGCACTGGGTCTTGCCACAGTGCACAAAGGCCAATAATTGTGCGCCGCGGCATGGCTAACTGCATTTATAATGCAAGCCAGTTGCCATGCCATACATACGTGCAACCAAGCAGCCAAGCAGCCAAGCAGCTTCTTCATGGCTGGCTGAGCCGGCCCGGGCAACACCCAAAAGCCCAGCCCAAAATATAAAAAAGACCAAAGACTGACTGGACAACAGCTGCTGCTGCTGCTGCTGCTGCTGCCACTGCTGCTGTCCAAACCACAAAAGCAAAACAATATAAATATACAAGAGCTGGAACAACAAGAAGCAACAACTTTTGCCTGCCCCTTGCGGGCTGTGAAAAATTCGTTCGACATAAGCAACTGCAACAAAAAAAAAAGAAGGCATATCCAGCTTTGGATGCATTGCCAAGCTTGTTGTTGTTGTTGTAGCTGCTGCTGTTGGATTTGCTTTGGTTTGACTGAAACTCGTACTTGGACTCGGACTGGGGCGCTATATCGGCGCATCAGCAACGGGCCCGCACCGTAGCGGGGGTCTTGGGCCAGGCCAGAGCAGGAGGCCATAGCACTTGCTGCTAGGCTGCGCCATGTTGGTTACGCCTTGCATCTCGCTCCAACTGCCGCACGCTGCTGGCTCCTCTCTTGCACTCGCACGTCTATGCCAAAACGTGACTAAAATGTTAAAGCCACAAGAAAAACCAAAAGCCAGCAGCCCCAGCAGCCCCAGCAGCCCCAGCATCCGCATCAGCATCAGTTGCACCAAACAGCAGCTCAATCTCCGTATCTTTTATTCCTCTCCTTTATTTTTTTGTCTTTTTTTCAGCAGCAATCTGAGCAAATCTTATGCAAAAATCCAAATGGAAATGCAAGTCGAGCATCCAAGAGCAGCCAGAAAAAAGGAAAAATGAAGGGCACTTAAAGGGAGGGGGCAAACTAAAGCCAAACAAATGCAAAATGCAAAATGCGCTGAGTGCTGAGCAAACATTTTGACTTGGCCGAGTCCAACAGCAGACACTGGACACGGACTCCAACTCCGAGTCGAGTTTGTGGCCTGTTTGCGCACAAAGTCCGTACTACCTGTCGTTTGTATAACTTATGTCATTTGACTGCCAAAAACAAAGATGGCTGCAAACGGAAATCCTGTTGGTGCAAATTTAAGAGCAAATTTTAATATTTCACTTAAAGTTTGGGAGCCTAGCATAAAATGCTTAAGAAATGCCCATAAAAATAGCAAATCTATTACACAAACTTTTGCTCAGTGTATGTATAACAATTGGAATGCATAGCAAAGAGGCTGCCCACAAATAACGTGCTTATATAAAGGTTAAGCAAACTTTTAGTGGATTATTCTAAATGTCGCTTCGCGAGACAATCGCTTAGTTTTGCAGCAAACTTCAGCTGCAGTAATTGAAATCTGCACGAATGCACTCATAGAGTACTGGCATACAAAATAACCTTGAATTTCATAGCTATTTTCGGGTACAACATTCAAGACGCTATGAGAAACTTTCGTTTGGTTGTCAGTGCAGCAGACACCCAAAACGAATTGATTGAATATGAGTGCGAGAATAACAACAACAGCAGGCAGAAGAGTAAATCTTAAGAATTTCACTGATATTGTTGCTGTCCTAAAGAAACGATGCTCTAGAAGTTACTTGCATTTGGAAGGAAACTGGTTCATTCGAGTTTTGGTCAGATTCATCAGTTCTTACAATCTTTAAAAGTTTAAGTTTATAGTTATAGTCTTTTTTCTCCGCTTCCAAAACTGGAAAGTCACTTTTTATGCATACAAATTTCACTGACACGTTGCTTTTCCTAGCTATGACTGCGAACTTGTAAGTAACTGATTCATTTGCGTTTTGCTCAAGTTTACTAGTTCATTTGTCGAAGTTTGCAATGGGCAATGGGCCCAAACTAATGAAATGATAGTAAAATAATTACAATTTATGCATAATGAATAATAAAGATAGAAAATATTGTTTTTAAAACGCATAGAACAAGAAAGTGCAAAAACCTGAGCGTTACGAGCAAAAAACACATATAAAGAATGTACCAATTCTCAAATCGCAGACTTTACGTTCAGAAACCATTTGAAATGGTGTAACATAAATCTGGTTAACATTTTACCACAAATGCGCGAAATCACAAAAAAATAGCAGTTTCTAAGCTTAAATCGCAATTTTTAAGATGTCTTGAAGTTTTTCAAAACGTTTTAGCATTAGATTCGAGTAGTTATAGAACAATTACAATGTTTCTGGTGCAGTGTATTCCCTTTTTATTTGTGAAGACTTATATCATGAAACAATATTTAAGCGCTTCGGTTCGATGTGATTTTAAAAATCTCTAAGTAATCATCTTTACCTTAGCTAGAAATTGTAGAAGAAAAAAAAAACTGCGATGTTATATTCATATTTTTTAAACAATCTCAATACGCATTTGCTCTTGAATGCGTGTTCTTCAAAAAAAAGAAAGAAAAAAAAAGTATTTATATATATGTACTAATGTTCGCCTTGTCGTTGACATTTGACGACTTAATACACGCTCTTTACGAAGCTGATTACGAAGAAGAGAAAAGAAACACTAAATAACAACGTTTGTGTGTACAATGTTTTTGTTGTTGTTTTTTTTTGCTTTAAATAATTTTTTGGCTGACTGAAATGCAACGTATCCAGGTGAAACTTATATTCGGCAAACCGCAAGCATTTTATCTTTCGAATGGTATAAGTTTCGCCTGAAAAGGTGGCCTTATTGAGAAGCAATCGGTACCACAGTGAATTTTTGCTTCGATTTCTCACAACAACTAACTGTGCGCCTTGAAGACTAAAACGACTCGTATGCCAAGTACATGCCGTGATGGTAGCACATCAATAAGCCTGTGATGAAGCTAGCCAAGTCATGAAACAAATATAAGCGAGCAGCGAAATGCATGCATGACGACACACATTTTCCCATAATATGTATGGCAGCTTTATGCTAAAGTTAACCAATTTTGCTCAAACTTGGCACAAATATGAAAACCAGAAGAAGAACTGAACTGACATAACTATTGCAGAGGTCTTGCAAAGTACCTATTAGATGGTTGATCAAATGATTAAGTACCAATTTGTGATATGTTCTTTGGCAACTGCTTTTAGAGATGACAGTTTTCCCTTGCTGTAGCCTTTTCCTACAGATTTGTGCGGCAGTTTGCATAATGCTTAACCCTTAACTAGCGTTAAGCATATTCAAAATGCTCGAAGTCAGTGTCTAAGCTCATTAATATTCAATATTTTGCGCCAATATCGCAACTAATTATGTAATTAAAATGTTAACAAGTTTAACGCGAGCAATTTCAGCGACCCGGCCAAAGCAACAACAAATCTGAGAATGATGATGATGATGACAACAACAACGGCAAAAACAAAAAAAAAGATACAAAAATAGGTGTTAAATTTATATTAATATTTCAAGCATATTAATAATAACAACAACGAACGAACGAACTCTAGCCCTCAGGCCCCTAGGCAACTAAGCGAACAACAGACGAACGCAACATTTAATATTCTTTATAGATTTTTGTTTCATTTTTACATTAACATAATTTTATAGTATAAGTGTGTTTTTGAGTGAGTGTGTGTGTGTGTATCTGTGTGTGTGCGTATCTGTGTGTGTGTATCTGTGTGTATCTGTGTGTGCCTTACAAATTTGCCAGCGGCCAAAGCAGTCCAATATTCGGCCAAAGTCGTCTCTGCTGCATGCCCCGCTTTTATGCTTAACCATAGGAAATGTAATCAAAATGTCAAATCAGGCGCATCGAATCGCATTAAAAATAACAGCAGCCAAAGCAACCATGGGGCATGGGGCATGAGGCATAGCAAAAACCATAGCGACCATAGAAGCAGCCAAAATGCTGGAGCAGCATCAGAATCATCATCAAAGTCTGTGCGCGCCACAAAAAGAGCGCATGAAGAAGTTGCCGCAGACAGCGGGCAATCAACGGCATGAGTGAGCTTGGAATGGCCATGCCAGAGCATAGAGTAGCTATGGAAAGGGGGCGCTTTTGGAGTAGCATCAGCTACTAGGTAGCACTTGCAGCCAAGTGGAGTAATGTGGAACCACATTTAAGTTTATGCGAATAGTTGATTATAAATCTAGCGATGCCAAAGCTGCTTTCCAGTGGGAGACGTTTATGCTATAACAGACAATTTGAAAGCAACACTGCTGCTCACCGAGATACACTCATATAAAAGAAAAGCTTATCAGAGTCGGCTGCTGCGAGTTTAAAGGAAACTTGGCAACAGGGAGAGTGGAAGACCTGCCACTCTTTCAAGTGGACACTAATGAAACTAGCCAAGAAACAGTCAGAGAGACTCTTCTGGCTGAAGGTGTAAAGGCAACTTGAAAACTTGCAGAATAATCGAGTTTATATAGAGCTTCAGTCTGTAAGTTAGCTGAGAAAAGTTGCTGAAGATACAATAGTCAATTAACCCCGATAGTGTGGAGAGACTTTGGACGCATATATTGCCTGCGTACTAACAACGCTCATTGTTGAGGAACCAATGGTACGCTCAAGAACGACGCCTTTAGAAGGATCCTGCAGAAAGCTGCTGCGATATCACTAGCTAGAGATGAGGAAGTTGTAGTACTGTCTGGATGTAGGCATGATAAACGTGAGCAGGAAAAGCGCGAGCAAGCGGAGATCGAGATGTGCAGGAGCAGGCATGACGTTAGGTTAGTCTCCAAAAGGAGAAGCAGAGCGGAATCTGGTAATGGATGCACACGGTGTAATAAGGTCGATAGAACACTTTTCCGGCATATTGTCGAGAGTATAGCCATGACGATATTAGGATCGCAATCAAATGGCTCGCGAACAACAAAGCTGGTGGCACAAATGAACTGCAGCTACGTCAGGGTAGGAAAGAACCTCAACGAATTTTTCGATACCGAGACAAGGCCATGCCCACTCCCGCAATCAAGTTTGTGATGAAGAGTATGTTACAAAAGGTCGAAGTACATCGGCACGGGGCAATATTGGACGAGAAGAATGTCAAGTTGCTTGCCTACGAAGATGCTATTGACGGGTGTACTTAGCGAGAAGTTAACGAACACTTTGCGGCTATTGAAAGTGCATTTTTCAGGCTGTGTCTAGTCCTCTATTCTTCGAGTAGAGAGACATCGCGGTTGGACACTCAGATTGATGTTGACAACTTTACCTTTGGTGTTATCAAGGATTTTGTCTAACGCTACACCACCGTCACAACGTAGAGATCCATCGGAGAATCAATCTTGCCAAAAGATCTAACTTTGGTCTCAGTTGACTGACTGGAATGCCAGTCAAGAAGAAAAAGAACTAATTTGGCTAGACGAAACCCAAAAAAGCAAGTGGCATAAAGCATCAACAACGTAAGATACTTTATATTAGTAAGATATGCATATTTGGTGTTACACGCTCTAGAAATAGCTGGCATGTTCCAAAGTAATCTCAAATACCAATGCTACTTCAGTCGTTACCCTACAAAACTGATTCCTTGTAGTGTATATGCGGCTTAGTAGGCATTATCAATCTGTATGCAGAGCAAGTTTCTTATATCTTGCAATCTTGATATAGATTTTTGCCCAAGTTCGGTGGCCATTTTTCTTTTGCCATGTAAATTTTTATTTATGTTGTACACAGACTCTGTGCCTTGCTGTTGTTGTTGCTGCCTTTATCGTTATATATATTTTTTTATGCGCACAAGGCTAAAATAAATACGCCTCTTTTTTTGTGTAACTCATGCATATAAAGTATCTGCTAGATATACAAATATGGAGACCCCAAGACGACAGACAAGGCAAGCATTAAAGTGGCTGGGGCCGCGCCTGCAACATGAGGCAAAAGCAGGAGTTATGTGCACTTGGAGCAACTACTAAATTGAAGGCGGGCGCATTGAATGTTCAAAAACAACAGCAACAAAAACAACCAGTCGAAGGCTGCAGCTGCCAGAAGCTAGAAACTATAAGAACTATTGTTCTTGTCGCTGCATCTAAGGAGTGCGAAACGCGAACCAAACCAGACAGTACTGAACCGAACCGTGGCAGAACACAGCGTTGCCAACCAAAATTGTTTACATTGCAATTATATTCGAAAGAGTCAAGTTGCCTAACAGTTTTCTAGCTGGCACATTAAATGTCATACACGCAAAGAAATTAGTAGTAAGATTTTGAACTGAAGTTTTCTAACGTTTCAAACTCAGATTGTAGTCAGGTATAGGGCTTTCCATGTAACTTGGAGTCAGTCAGTGCATGTGTGTGTGACAGAGCGGGAGCTATGTGAGCTTGGCAGCAACGCCATTGAAGATTTTCCAGTCTCTGCTGGACATCGAGTTGCTTAGTATCTGTGTTCTGTCATTGCAGTATCTGTTGTCTGTTGTGTGGTGTGGTGTGATTGTTATATAAAGCATGGCCATGTTTTTCGATTGTGTGTCTGTGTGTGTGTGTGTGTGTGTGTGTGTATGGTACTTCTATGCGTGGTTCAATACCTTCGCATTTGGCTTGGCTGGCGCTCACAGCATGTTGCATGTTTTCATATTTGCCGCCTGTCAAACTTGCCCTTCTTGTTCCTCTTGTGCTTTTCTCTGGCTGTTGTTGTCGTTGTTGTTGCTGTTGTTGCCAGGCGCGCACATTACTTTGTCATGGTCGTCGTCAATTGTCGTTGGCCACGCCTTCAACCGATCGCCGCCTTTGTTTTCAACGTCATTATCGTCTTTACTTTATAATCATTATGAACAACGGCAATGGCATTCGGCATCATCAGCCATTAACATTTTCATTTTCATTATCATTTTTATAGCACAACAAGCGAAATGGCTATAATTTTCATGCTGCATGCTAAGTACCAGCTGCTACAGCTTTTAAACAGCGAGAAAAGCAGCAGCACAAAACTTCTGTGTACAGAAATTCAAAACTTTAAGCGTAGTTGGCATAAACTTTTTCGAAAGAAATAGAGCAGAGCATAAGTTCAGAAAACTTATGTTTCAAAATGAGCGACAGAAATCTATTGAAGCTTTTGGTTTTAATTAGGAATTCTTTAGAAGTTGTTAAGTTCGACGGTCAAAAGCTTTCACTATCGATATTCAGCGCTCTTAAAGCTTTTTGATTGAAATTTGACTGATGCTGGTTGGTTTGAAAATCAGTGGTAAGAGATTTCCGGCCAATCACTAATCACTAGACGTTTTATCGTCCACTAAAGTCCTTACAGACACTGGACCTTTTTAGCACTCCGAAAGTGTGCGAAATTGTAATTGTGTAGCAACCCCTGCACTCCTCTAGAGACCACTACTCCTCCACGCATGCTTTAAGCTCCTCTGTAGCGCTACAATTTTTCAGTCAACATACTGCAAACAAAGTCCGTCATCGGCAGAGCTATCATCATCAGCATTGTCGTCATTTTGCAGGCATCATTGCGAGATTTTTATAGGCCCAATACACACACACACACACACACACACTCTAACACATAGATACACACACAGACAGCTATAGTGAATGGCAGTCAGGCTGGCTGACTGGCTGGCAGACTGGCTCATGAGACTTGTCATAAAAATCACACTTTTTTCGGCTTTCGCTTTACTGAAGAGCCCTTCCCCCAAACACACACACTCACACTCACACACACTCACACACATTCACACGCCTTGCCTGTGCGTGGGTGGTTGTCCGTCAGCTTCGCTCATTTCAATCCGGGTGGGTTCTTTATGCTGCTATCTTTCGCATCGCCCATTCGTGACTACTATGTGTTTGTGTGCGTTTGGATCTGTGTGTTTGTATGCGTTTGCATCTGTGTGTATGTCGGCTTGTTTGTGTTTGTCAGCAGACAGATAGCCAATGATAAGCTTTAGCGTATGAGTGATGTGCTGCTCGTTTTTCTTGCCCAACTCTGAATGTGTTTTGGATTTTTGTTATTTTTTTGGGTTATGTTGTATCTTAATACTTTTTTCACGCGTCGTCGAGAGTCTGGCCTTTTCAGTGTATCTGTGTTTTTTTAGCAAAAGAATGCAAGCTCTTTTACTCTGCTTTTATTTTACACAATATTTTGGCTATTTTTTTAAGAAAAACATAAGCCTACGGCGAAATACGACTCTGAATTGTGATTCGATTAGGTCAATTGTGTAGTTTTCCTCAAGTTCATAGACACATATTGAAAAAATTGCTCAAAGAGAGCTTTTATGAATAAAATAAGTTTGGGAATTGATGCCAAAACTTTTTATATATTTATGAGCTCGTTAAATATATCAGCAAGCTTAGCTAAAATGTTGAAATTTTCTGTAAATTTTTTCGAAAAATTTGTTTTTTCCGGAAATTTACTGTCTAAAACTTATATATCAGTCATTTTTGTAATTCCAGGATAGAACAATTTGTTTTTCTTTCATGAAATGCTAAATTTTTTGAATAACTAAACCATTTTTAGTTCGAAAAATCGTTAGAACTAATTATTCTGCCATTCAGAACTCTGAGTTCATACTATTTGAAGCGAAAAGGCATGTTCCTTAGTGATTTTTTTTTTTCAAATAAGGCACAAAATTTAACATCAGGAGTTCTAAAAACATTGTTTGCTTCTCAAAACCCCAAAACAGTACTTTGCGTACTTCAGAGTTTTCGTTTGTTTGAACTATTTTGTATGCGCTTATTTCGAAAAAAAATAACAAATAATGTATTTGGATTTTTTTTTTCTTGCAAGCAAATGATTTTATCATAAACAAATTTTAATTCTTTAAACATTTTTCATTTCCATAGTTGGCAGCGAAAACCAGAACTATATTTGTTCACGTTCGAAAAAATTTTATTTTTTCCTCTGCTATCAAACATACAACTAAGTATAATGAATTATAATAAATGAAATTTCAGATCTTAAAAACCTTTTGCATTTCCGTGTTTGGCCGCGAAAATCAGAACTATGTTTGGTCACGTTCGAATAAATTTTGTTTTTTTCGTCTACTTTGAAACATACAGCTAGGGTATTATTTAAACTTTTAATACATATTACAAACTGCTCTAGTATTAGCCCGATATTAGCCATGAAATGTGCTGTTTTCAGGCTTTCTTTAACATTTTAGAAGTTGTTTTAAAAGTCGCCATGAGTCTTGCGCTCGCCAAAAACTGCAAACCTTGGTTTTTCGTGGTACAATTTTTGCTGTAATTCTAAAAAATTTCGAATATTCAAGAAATGTTTTTTTCGAATTCGGTCTACAGCAAACTTTTATACAATAAGCTGCTCGTAGCACTGCCATGGGAATTATAGGTTGGCAATATTGATATATTACTCATAGGGAAGGGTATGTATACTCTCTCTTTTTCTGTTTGCAGCAGTTCTTTCGTTGCTTTGCTGTTATCAATCACAGCATATGGACAAATGAACATACATTTCCGTATTTCCCTTCATTTATTTGGAATTGAATTGAAAATTTTAAGCTTAAAATATAAATATTGGCAAGCTTATATGGACATGGCTTCGGGGCCAACAGTTGTTATTGGATGCGGTTTTTGCAGCGGTTTTTTGGTCTAGGTTCATATTTGCTTTGTTAATAAAATGAATGTGTGTGAGTGAGTCTGTGAGTGTCTGCTGCCATTTGTTATGACGCATTGACGCTGACTGACTCTTTCCTTATCTTGTCTAGCTTTTGTGTTGTTGTTGTTGTTGTTGTTGCATACGCAGCTATTGATTGATTTTAAATGCTTTTGGTGTTGGCATTCATTCAAAATTTATGTATTTGTAAATTTGCATTTTTCAATAATTAATATTGCAGACAAATACACACGCATACGCATATGAGTGCAAATGGCAGCGGAAGTGGAAACGCACACACATCAGACACACACACACACACACACACACAGACACACACACACACACAGACACAGGCAGTGAGGGTGAAAAAGCGGCATAAATTTTGAGCCTTTGCCAGGAGCTAACAATTTGTGCTACGTCTCTCTGTCTGTCAGTGCGATTATCTATCTATCTGAGCGTTTGTGAGCGAGAGAGTGTGTGTGTGTGTGTGTATGTGTATCTGTGTGTGTGTGTATCTGTGTGTGTATCTGTATCTTTGTGTGTGTGTATCTGTGTGTGTGTTTGCCTCGCTTGCGCCAAACTGACTTTAGCAGCGTTTAATGCGATTAAAGATTTAAAGTTTTGTGCCAAATAAAGCGTATGCATTTGGCTGCCCGCCAAAACCAAAACCCAAACCCAAACCCATTGATTTAAGCCACTGAAGCGCCTATAACAACAACAGCAATAACTGGCCAAAATCCCAGCTGCAACTGCATTGCAATTTGCTTTGATTGCTGCAGTCAACACACAGCTGCCAATGTCTGTCTGTCTGCCTGTCTGTCTGTCTGTCCCTCAGCCTCTTGGCTCTAGTAACAACAACAATAACGTCTAGGAACATTAAGGATACGCATTGCATAATATTATGTATAACTTATACTGCATATATGTATGTGTATATCATCATCATCAATTGTCCTGGTCGTTGTGTTACAAAGTGCTCATATCGATGACTTTAATTGGTTTTCATATTAATTTTGCAAATTTATTAGATTTGTGCAAACGCTTTGCGATGCTCTAACACATTTTAGGCAGAGGCTTTAGATACACAGACGTTGAAACTGCAAAATGCAATTAATAACAAACAACATGCAAAATTTGTTATACAATTTTGACAGTAAATGACATTAAAATCACCAAAGAAATAGCTTGCAATAGCTTACTAAAGCGTTGCAAGTGTTGGCAGCGAGCGAGCGATATCGAGTGAGAGAAAGAGCAAACGAGAGGTTTGATTATGGCCCTGGGTGGCCACAAATGACAAAGCAGCCGCAACAACCGCAATTCTTGTTGACAACAAATGCAACAACAGCGACAACCAGAGCAACATTAATTGTTTAACAAGCAACAACGAATAACAAATGCACTTTTCACAAAAATGGGAATACAAAAAAATGCATGTGCATTAACTAAAAGTAACATTGTGAATACACATATTTGCTTACGTGTCATCTGGCACGAGATGTGCTAGCATCACGGCATGTATGCGGCATACGAAATGTTCGCCCTATTGCAGTAAAAGTAAATTCTTTTTTTAAATATTGACATTTATGCGTTTTCGGAGCTCTGACTCAACTAAAAACAACAATAAGCTGCATCCATTGCAGTCAAGAGAGACTTTTGAACAGCCGTTAAAACAGCGATTATTCATATAGTGATGTGACAGCTTAATATGACAGATCCTTCCAGAAGCCGCTTTGGAAAATGTCAGTCCATAGAAGAGTTTTAGTACAAACAAAAATTATACTATTCGCTCAATTGGAGTAGACTTTCGTTTGTGTATCGCAAACCTTGGCGTAATTGTAATATGCCCGCCGCAATTGGCGGTAGAGATCTACGTTGGCTTTGTCGCTGAGGCGTCATCTGTGGCTGCAATGATGGCGGCCAATGCAGCCGCTGCGGTTGCCTTTCCCAGCTTTGCAACAACTCAGCCGGTGTGTGTGTGTGTGTGTCTTGTGTATGTGTTGTGTGTGTTGCATGTAGTTTGGTTTATTCGACAGCTCTTATGCAGACGCCGCGCCGCAACTTTGACAAAGTTTTTGCGCCATTGTCGTCACCGTTGTGTTGTCGTTGTTGTTGTTGGGGTTGCAGCACTTTAAAGGGCATTCCCCTATTGCCGCCCATTAGCAAATCTAAACCGTTGTTATACTAGGCCGCAGCATGGGCTTCCAGCGAGCTGCAAAAGCGATAAGCGTGTGCCACAATTTATGCCCAGCCAGGCGCGTCATGTGCACTGATTTTGCCGCTTTGCCGTCCCTTTGGTGCCCCCTGCGCGCAGCTTAGACAAACATAAAAATTGCTTATCTGATGCAGCAGCAGTCAAACATTTCTACAAACGTTAACCTTGAATACGGCTGCACAAAACGGGAAACGCATACGTCGAAGGTGGAGGAATAGCTGGGTTGGCCAGGGCAAAAAGTCAAGTTCTTTTTGCTCTTATCAGCGGACTAACATCGCAAGGCAAACAGAGCAGCAACAACGACAGGAGCAGGAATCATCGTATCAGAGAGTGTCAGGCATGGCCTGGTTCTTGGTGCGATAAGCGCGGTATAACGGTTAATGGCAGGGTGGCTGGTTTGAGGGTTGGAGCAAGCATTTGCAAGCGCCCCCAGCAAGTCGCACAAGTGTCACATATTTTCGGGCTCGGCGCCGTGCCACGCCGTGTCAACAGCAAAGTGTTGCAGCGAACGAACTTTACAGACGACAGCAAGGCAAGCTGTAAAGTTCTGTGGCAAGATAAATATCAGTGTCTTTGGTTTTAAATTGCAGCAACAAGAACAATGGCAACATTGAAGATACTGACAAAGTTTACACGGTTTACATGCTCTTTGCATATCAATATGTAAGAGTACAACGACAGTGAAAAAAAAATCACAGTCCAAATTCCATGACTTAAAAGTTTGGGTACTTTAAATCCTCCTCTATACATAATATGAGGAAGATAGAGTTTTTCTCTAGACCTGCAGTGGGAAGTCTGTTAGTGGATGCACAAAGAGCACTGAGATTGCGGAGGCAACACATCTCTAGCTTATATCCGAGCGATGACGGATTCGGAAATAACTTTCCGAAGTACCCAGTCTAGGAATGACACCGTGGACATACCGCCGCGTAGAAATGACGAATGTAGGGTTGCAATCAAGCGGTTCAAGACCAACAAACTTGCTGGCACTGATGACCTGCCTGCAATGATATTCAACACTGGCGGCGATGAGTTAACCAGCTCTTTTGCAGAATATAAATAGATGAGAGCATGACTGACGATTGGAGCCTGCCCTGTCCTCAAAAAGGGTGACCGCACGGTATGCGCTAATCACCGTGGTATGACACTATCGAATTGTACGAAAAAGTTAAGCCATTTACGAAACAACTGGTTGGACCTTATCCGTATGACTTTAGGCCTGATAAGTTCACCATTGACCAGAAATATTCACTCTACGCCAAACCCTGAGAAGACCCACGAGTATCATATCGACGCCCACCATCATAGCCCGTTCAGGAATCGCGTATATGCCGCATTGTCTAGGCTGAGTGACTTTGTAGAATGTCGTCAAGGTAGAAAAGAACCTCAATGAACCTTTTGATGCCGTGTGGGGCTTCAGAGTCATTCATGGCCTTTCCTGCGACCATATTAGCTTTGTGATCGAGAGTGCGTTGCGAAAGCCGGAACGGAGTGTCCAGTTGCTCGCATACGCAGGTGATATCGATATCATTAATCGTAATAAGCGGGCAATAAGGCTCCGTGCCTTTGCGGTTCCAGCAGATGGACTCTCAGATTAATGTTGAAAACTATATTTTTGATGTTGTCAGGGCCTTCACTCTATGAACTCTATGAACTTTACGATAACATTGACATATTAAAGCGAATTTAAGTGCGGCGGCTTAGCCGATTTGGACATGTTGTACGTATGAATGAAGAAGCGACTGCGAAAAAGGGTTCCAATGCGTCTGTTGAAGTGGAGCGATAAAGGGGCAAGCCATGTCTCCGTTAAAAGGACCAGGCACACTAACTACCTCTCACAACACCCGGCTTTTTTCGCACTTATGAACGTCGAAGAGAATTTCTAAGTTTAAAGATTAGATATGGTCTCTTCACATTTAGCCCATTTGTATTCGGAAAGCATACATAGCCACAAAACTCTAGACGGTTACATATGTAGACATACTTTTATAATACGTCTTTAACGTTCACAAATAGGTTGCAATTCAATAAAAAGAGTTTTCGAACACACCACAGGCAAATCACGTTTTCAGTCCAAGAGTTATTGCTGTCTAAAGTGTCGCACTAAGTACTCTGAGTATTCTCTGCTCCATACAAGCATGTATTTTGCCTTCTAAATGTCATTATAGCTCAGGTATATTGTTCGAAATTTACTATCTGAAATTCTGTGTATTCTCCACACCTAAGTGCGCAAACCTACACATATATTCTACTAAATATCACAAACTTCAAAAATATATACATTTTTCCATGTAGAAAAAGGTTTCATTAAAAAACCAGCATTTAAGTTGACTTCATGCGGTATCAACAACCGCTATTAGCTCGGCGTTACAAGCTACTTGACAGTTCTATAAAGCACTCCAATATTCATTACGTGCAGAGTATTTAACAACTTTGAAGCAAGGCATTAAGCAGCAAGTTGTGCTGCCTGCTGCTTTGGAGTTGCGTTTCATGTTGCCGCTTTGGGGCGCAGCGGGCGGCGCTTTACGCAAAATGGCGAGCGCGTAGCTAAATGCTTGCCTCATACAGAGTGTGTGTGTGTGTGTGTGTTGGGTGTGTGTGTGTGTGCGATTTTGATTAATTAATTTGCATAAAAACTGCGCTGCTGCCGTGTGTGTGTGTGTGTGTGATAATTTGTTACCTCAGGGCCAATTTCACATCACCAACACAAGACAACATAAGCCAAGCTGCAGCTGGCGCCCTCGACAGAGATCCTACCAGTTTTGGAGTACTACCGCTTGCCACTTGATCGCGACAGCAGCGGCAACATGCTGTCGGCAAGGGACTTGGACATGCCTATAAACACTATTAACAGTTGAGATTATAATGCAGCCATAATAAAATTAATAAACGCACAATAAAAACGCATAACAAATTGCCGCTTATTCAACACATACAAAAGCGGCAACAACAACAAAAAATACAAGAGCAAACCCAACAAGCAACAGTTTACTTGGCCAAGACGAAGTTTCAATGCTCTTTAGGCGCTATACAACGTTTCATAGTTTGTGCTTTATAGATTCGAAATTCCAATTATGGAACATTGACTATATCTTTCAGATAAAGTTAAACTCTAAAGCTCTACTAAAGCTTATGTTATTCATTACAAACTGCTTGACAAGCGCTACAATACCCTGCAAAAGTAGCGCATCAAAGCGGTGAGTGAGCTAACACTGAGCTCCGGTTGAAGTCGAACTTGAAGCTTGGAACTTGGAGTTGTAAACGTCTGCCACAAATAAAGACAGAGACACACAGACTCCGCAGCGAATGTGTTGTTGCAGCCGCGTCGGCGTCACCCTTGTCGCTGCCGACGTCGACGTCGTCGTCGTCGTCGTCTTTGTCGTTGACGCTGTCGTCGGCGGCGGCAGCAGCAACAACATTACACGCATCATTATGTTGAGCGGTTTTTTTTTGTCTTTCTTGTAGTATTATTGATGATGTTTCGAACCAAGTGATCCGCTTGCGGCTGTAACGCTTCACTTGACACATTGTGATGGGTCTCCCTTTTCATCATTTGGAGCTACTCTATGGTCTGTGCACACCCGACAAACGAAGACTGATTGAAGATACCACAAGCAGTTTAGGTAGCGTGCACACTGCAAGCTGAATTAAACTGAACTGTAAATGTAGTATGTACTATCAGCGCAGTTTTTACTTTTTTGCAGTGAAAAGTTTGTTAGCACATTGAGCATGTGCAGGGATCGGCAGCAGAAAGTTTGGCTGAATTTGAGCCGCTGCAAAACAAAGAAATTGTCAATGTGACAAACATTTTGCCCAGTTGACAAATTTTGCGCTACCGCTGCCGATCTCTGGTTCAGTGCCTTAAGAAGAGAGTTTGAGCCGAATTGAATATTTCAGCGCTGAAATAACACAGCCAGTTGCACTTATTTTAGTAAATCAGTATGTTGAAATTTTCAACATAGTTCAATCAAGTCTCAGGTGTGCAATACTGTCAGCGCTGAAAAGCCAAGCACAATTTCATTTGTGCAAGAAAGTTCGATTAAAGTTTATCATCATGAATAAGCTTTCATCACTTATATGTAACTTATTATCATGGAAAGCAGTTCGAAGACAGATTTCACTGGTAGTTTTGTTCGAAACTGATATATAATTTTTTCGCAAAATTTTGAAAGCAAAGCAATCTTCAGCTTTAAAAACGGTTGTACTAAGATAGAGAACGAAGAGAAGAAAAAATCCGCTTATTTACACTTTCCAACTCCATTTGGTTTAAATTGAATAATGAAATTAAAGTAGGTACAGTTTTACTTTTTTACAAGAGATAACGATTCAATCTTAATTATAAAGTTTTATGCAACTAAAACGGAAAAAGTCAAAACACCGGAAGTTTTTGACTGGAAGGAGAAAGGTATTAAGGTATTTGAAGGAATAAAAATATTCTTCTATTTTCAAGTAGTCTATTATTATCAATATTATTTGGTTCTTATTCATTGCACAGTACACACAAACAGTTTGAAGCATATTTGCGGTATGATAAACTATGTTTCTAATGTTTCGACAAAAATCGGCAAATCATGTTGAAATCTAAAGGCAGCTTCGTTTATGCAAATAGAATGATACTTATGGGCGCATATAAAAGGTGTTGTGCATAAATCAAAATGCTCATAAATATATAATGACAGATAAAACTGCCAAATTTGAGCCTAATATTTATAACTGCAGCCTTTTATGGATAAATCATAAAGTGTGCACACTACTCAATGAGCTACGTGCATCAACAACAACATGACAAGCGACAGTTTTGTCTGGTGTACAAGCGTATGTAAGTTTGTACATGTGTATGTATGTGTGTGTGCAGCGCACCCGCGACCGCTGCCAATGTCAGCGTCAGACGGAGCAAAGCATCAGCCGGAGCAGCAGCGGCAGCGTTGCGCACTTGGAGTTTTGAGAGCACTTGGAACGAATTGCATTTAGATGCGGTCATCTGCAGTGTGATCGTTTTTCTTCAACTTTGGTTCCAGCCGACTAGAGGCTAGGCTAACTGCACGGGAACATGGCTTGGTGTGAGTGAGTTCGTGTGTATGAGTCTAGCTCTGGCCAGGTTAAAGGTCATTATCACTCCCCCCAAGGCATAGTCAGCTGCGTGAGAGCGTCAAGTGGCGCAATTTGAAATTCTATGTAAGGCGCAAGAATCAGCAGCAGCTTGTTTGTTGTAGTCGCAGTTGCAGTTGCAGTTGTCGCCGCTGCTGTTGTAAATCAATTTTAAAATATAGTTAAATTAGCCAAAAAGCAGTTCTGGCTACTGTTTCTTTTATATGCCCAAAGCCAGAGGTAACACTTAAAATAAGTAAACACAAATTTAAGTAAAATACTAATAAATTATAATTAGAAATAGCAGCAAAAGGCTGAGCGCCAGAGAGAGCTGAAGAGTAATGACTTATAGCACGATTGAAAACAAACCAAGTCTAGATTTGAGTTTCAGTTTTTGTTGCTGTTTGTGTTGTTATAACTGTTGTGGCTTTTGTTTTTGTAATTACCAGTTTAAGAGCCAAACGCGCATCAAGTGTAGAAAAACCTGTTGAGTGCAAGGCATTTGTTGTTTTTGCTGTAGCTAGGCACTAAATCAAGCCCAAAAGGCGATAAGCTACACTCAAATGAATTGTGGGGCAGCGGCAACCGAAATAGCTCCAAAGCCCCCCAAACGCAATAGAACCCACAACACCAACAACTACTACTACTACTACTACTATAGGCAACCTATTTAGCTGCCCCGCATAAGCTGGCACTGGGTCTCAGAGTCTCGCTGTTTTTGGGCTTAGCTTTCCGCTGAACTGTCTCAGCTGTCTACGCTTTTTTCTTTTAGCCTTTTTTTAGCCGTTTTTTAGCCAACTGAGACGGCAACAGAGAGCGACTCAACGGCTGGCGACTGTGTTGCTTGCATTAAAATTTATGGCGTATAAATTATCTCACACGTTGACTATTGACAGCTTTAAAATAATCGTAAAATGGCTAAGAAATCATAAAAGAACAACAGCAACAGAGCTAAAATGAAAAGCACCAGGCAAAGCCAACAAAAGCCACAGCTAAAGCAACTACAACAACAGCCACAACAAAAGCCATGAATGTGAATTACTATTTCAGTCGCTGGTTTGCGGCTTAAACCAAAAACGGCAAAACTGTCAGAAGAGCTGTGACTATGGCTGCAACACAAAGCGAAACTGTAACGAGAAAGGGATGCAAAGTCCTAGCAACGGGCACAGTAATGGTAACAATATGAACGTCATTGGGCACAGCGTTGGCGGTAGCTTCTTCGTATAGGCCACAAAATTTGCCAATTGCAACACAAAACATCACAAAAGATGCAAAAGCGTTGCCCATCGCCTGTGGGCCACAAACTTCTATAAACGATTCATAGATCGATCGCTGGAACACCTCGAAATTGTGGCTAGAACTTCAACACACAAAAGAGTTGACTAAAACTTCCTATACTTCCTGAAGTTATAACTAAAACTATATGTATATTGATTCAGATATAGACTTAGTAAAGAACGCTTAAAACGGTGCCACATATTCGGGGCTCAATAACTTTTTGAAATATAACTTTTTAGCATCCTAAAATTAATACAATGGTTTCTTAAAACTGTATTCCGTCTCTACTGGAGCTTCAGCTTGACTTGCCAGAACAACCTATTGCCGGGTTAAGACCTGCCACCACCTGCCTCATAACCTCATTCTTTGAAATTCCTGGGCAGACATCCCTGCCCAAATTAGCTCACTTACCAAGGGGCACTACGTAAGTTCTGTGCGTGAACTTGGTTAAGGTAAGGACAGAGAACAGGGATCTTTTAGCTGTCCTTCCAGAACCTAGATCAGCATATAAAGAGTATCAATGCTCTACAATGGTCCAAACTTGAATTAACTTAACCGCTTGGAATACACATCTCCAAACGTTTTGCTGATTCGAATCAGTAAAATGAAAAAATAAAAAAATTAATAGTTACTTCGCAGCATTTGCCGCACAAAGAAGTTTAACCTTTTAAGTTAAGCTTAAGTTTAAGTTCCGCAGATAAATGTTGCGTTAAAATTCCCTGAAGACGGACTTTGTAGAGAGTCAGAAATAACGGGAAGTAAAGATTTTAAAAAATATACACAACTTCTTGTCATCTTTATGAGAAGAAGATCAGGTCGCTAGTTCCAGACATTGCATAGTTAAAAAAAAATAATAATAATAATAACTTTTAAATAAAACAATTGTAAAGAAAAATGGCCAAGATAAACTTGAACTTGCTGCAAAGATTCGCTCAAAGACGCATTTTTGAAATTTCTTAAAGTTTGCCATTTAGATTCGAGTATACATCCAATCGTTAAATCTTTTAAACTTATTTGCTTACTCAGGCAGATAGTTCTGGATTTCAATTTGGTCTTGTTTAAGGTAACATAAGCCACAAGTTCTCGGAACTAACTCAAAAAAATTGATCAGTATTGATATTGAACTAAGAAAATAGCAAATTTGCCGTATCAACCTTTACAGAACTATTGGAACAATATATGAAAATCAATTCGAAAACAAAATTTCTTTATACAAAACACATTTTTGGGACAATATGTCAGAATCCAAGAACAAGCAGGAATACTGCGTTTGCTGAATCTGTCAAAAGTTTTGGGTAAGTAAGTTTTCTACGTTTTTCGAGAGAGCGAAGCCTTCACCTAGGGATTCGATTTCATTTTTTAAATTTTCAAAAGAGAGACTTATATATTAATTATATATTTTTAGATTTCAGAATCTTGACATTGAAGCACGTCTTGTCTAAATTTCTGTATTTTTTTGTATTGAAAAGAGTTTTTAATCAAATTTAACGGTTACATTTGTCACTGAAATTAAGAAGATATTCTGAAATTCGAAATAAAGAATGCCAGATTTGTCATATGTTTCTTCCACTACACTTAAGCAACAAAAAAAGGGAACACATTTGACACATTTATAAGAATATAGAAATCGAGAAATGCATAGAAGCTCTCCCAAAATCGGCAGGGTGAATATGACGGCAGAAACCTATATATCACGCCGTAATATCTTTTTGGCCAGTCCCGAAGAAGATATGCATCAAGAGTTCTTCAATATATAGATATATATATATGTGACTATAGTAATCTTCTTAATAACTACTAGAATGCAACAACTAACTACCGCAGCATTACGACTTGCCCGTTAATTGCTTAATGTAGAATTCAAAACTCACAGAGTTGCCAGCTATCTACATGTTTTACATGTATCCAGTAGATACAACCAGTTGGCGGCTTGCAGATGTTTAAGTGAGAATCGCAGCAAAGTTACTTTTTTATTGTCAGTCTGTGTGTCTGTCTGTCTGTCTTTCTGTTGCTGCTGACAAGCGTGCAATGGACCACCCAGGCATAATATGGTCTAACTGTCATTTGGGCAGCGCCAGTTTTATGACCGCTACCACAAAAAAATAACTGCGAAATGGCCTAAACGTTCCAGGTGAAACTGCAGCCAGGCACTATAGCGCTCAACGCCTCATTATGCATAGAAATTTATAGTGGAAGGTTTGCCGCAACAGTCAGCTAAATACAGTAGACCGTAGACCAGCGTCTATATTGGATATGAAAATGGTAGAGAAGCTGTCTAGGGCGATCCGCTGCCAAATGTCAGTTACGTATATCTGTTGACTGGAGGCTGCTGTTTGGCTGCCAGCTACGCTTTTGGCCCATAAATCAAATCATCAAAGGCTAGCTAACGACCAAGTACCAGGTTGCATGGATACCTGGCAGCAGGTTCAGGCACACTCGCGGTTAGATCTAGGGTGCGGGCAGGCTTGCAAAGGGGCAACTGACAATTTAACTGACGTTTGTCTATTGTATTAGCATTGGTTTTTACATCGTAAATTAAAAAAAAATACAGCAGCAGTAACAGTAAGTAATAACAAAATGGCCGTAAAACCTTTAAGAAAATGACACGTTAAAAAATCAGGAAGCATCAAGGTTTTCATATACTTGCAGAGCAACCAAATCTTACTTTGGCAGCCATAAGATACAAAATCACTTTATTGGATGTACAGAGTTGAGATTCTCTAAGATTTATAGTAGAAATTGGCACGTTTTTAAGGCGGAAACTGTTTCCGACACACATATAATAATAGTATTGTACAAAAAGTAGAAAGGTATTCTGTCTGTATCTATCGATTTTCCATATATCTGTCAGTACGCGTATAACGCAATGATCTCAGCGTCAATTTGGGATTGTGTCAGAAACCGTTTAGCAATCCATCGATGAGTAGATCCAAGTCCAAGCAGTCCACTTAAATCTTTTACAGGAGATTTCCACTGACATATTTTTCATAATAAACCAATAGCTTATTTAGATTTCTGGCACAACTTGGGACTAACCTTTCAAACAATCGAGGTGAAGTCAGATACATAGAAAAGAGATACACCAAGAGTTATTCGAATTTGCAAAAAAAAATTTGAATATAGACTGCTGAAGATTGAGATCTTTACAAAAAACTCACTGTATACTGCAACCAAAGCTTTAGTGATCGATTTATATATCGCTCAAATATATTTGAATGTGTTGAGATGTTTGTAATGCTTCAATGTTTCGTAAAAACGTCTCAAAATATTTGAATCTTTACAAAAAACTCACTTTACACTGCAAACAAAGCTTTCGTGATAGATTTATAGATCACTCAAAGATACTTCTGGAACATCAACGGATTTTGGCTTGAAATTTTGAATGTGATGAGCTGGTTCCAATTTGTTTGCCTAACTTACATATTTGCTACCAAGTAAAAGTGAAAATTTTGAAAAATACTTGCGGTTTATTTCCTTCAAATTATGTGAAATTATTCTAGTAGTAATATTCGAAATATGAGCATTGATGCAAACATTTTTTATAGGATTTCAAATTATCTCTATTATTATAAAAATGCTGTCAGTATATTATCAGTATGCTTTGGGTTGTCCTTTTCCAAAAGATTTGATCAATTTTGGGTTTAAGCCCCCGAACAGTTTGCAGTGGGATAAACTAAAAATATTAAGAAAAATGCGTTGACCAATACGAGATGCGCCAAAGATTAGATGTAGATACCTTTTTGTTTAAATTTGTGTGAAAGAAGAGGTGAAACAACGATTGATTGCTGTTAACTTAAAATTCAAGCAAATCTCAAACTCTCAATTTTTGCTCTAGTTCTCGAAGATAGATTTAATATAAATTTAGATGCTCATTTTTTGTTTGTTGTGATTGTTGAGCTTCTTGGCTGAAACTTTTTAGCTTGAGGTCGAAAACTTTGAGACAGGACGTAACTACAACATTATCACCCAGCACAAAGTAATCGATTAACTTGTTGATCTACTAAAATCAAGAGATCGATAATTTTTAGACAAAATTTCAGCGTAATTGCAACTGCAAAGTTGTAGAAAGTGAAACTGTAGTGCAATTTTGAGAAATCAGTTATTTATTTAATTCTTCGAAAAGATTTACTTAGATATAGTATGCGCTGATGTACTATAAAGCTTAGTTTAATCTCGATACTTCTAGATGATGAAACTGAGCAATTTGAAGTAAACTCGACAAATGCAATGAAAAATCGACTCATCACAAAATGTATGACTGCACGCGTATGTGAGTGAGTGAGTGAGTGATTGCATGAATGACTGACTGACTGACTGAGTGAATGAGTGAATGAATAGCTAAGTGCAACTGCTATTGATGTGGTGCTACCTATAAGAAGACTATACTAAGAACAACACAAACAGCGTACCACATTAAATGTCCAAACAACTGGCAAACAAAAGGTAGCCTTAAATTGACTTGGGCTTGTAAACAGGCGCACACACACACACGCATTACTTGCAACTGGCTGAACAAAAGCTTAAAATGTGCAACAGCACAAGCCCCAACAACAAGAAGCCGGAAATATTGTTGCACAGGCTCCAAAGGGGCAGCAGCCGCAGTTGACGTTGCCGCAGCCGTCGCTGCCGCTGCTGCGGCTGTCGTTGCCGCCGTTTGAGTTGAAAACTCATAAATGTTGATGAACAGCAGCGAACTTTGTTAAAGGCGTTACTGCCTTTTGTTGCTGCTGTTGCCATTGTTGTTGTTTTAGCTGTTGGTAGATGTGTAAAGCGGCAGCCATTTGGCCAACAACCAGCAGGCACAAAAAATTGAAAAGATGCAACTACAAGATACAAATTTGCTGCCTAGACCAAACCGAAAAAGTTAAACAGCAACTTTAACCATTACGTTTTATGACTTTGCGCTTAGGTAGGGTTCTCCTGCTTCCTACTCTATCGATGGTGTAGAGGAGAGTCTCAACTTCTATGACAGCTAAGCTTAGGAATTGCAGCTACTTTGACTTTTGACTTCTGACTGCACAGCACGCCCGCTTGCAACGCCTGTCCAGCCTGCAGTCAGTCCGTCAGTCAGTCAGTCAGTCAGTCAGTCAGCTAGTCATTTGTGCTTCGCTCTTGGCGTGTTCTGGCTGTTGTCTGTGGCCAATTTATGAGCATTTCAGACAATCAACGGGAGCCCAACCGTTTTACGAGCAGGGTTACACTGCCGCAAGCCCCTTGCTACTCGTACGCACTCTTTTCCGCTCCCACTCTTACCGGCTCCACCTACTACTTGGTCAGCTGACAGCGCAATATATAGATGCACAAATCAGCACGTTCTACCAAAAGCTACCAAAAAAAAAAAAGGTCTCAAAAGCGGCAACAATTTGTAGACGCAATTAGTTGCCAGTTTTAAGGTTTGTTGCTGTTGTTATTGCCGCGCTGCTGCATTTTTTTATTGGCCCAAATGTGCAACTTCATGTATCTGTGTGTGTGTCAGTTTGTGTCCAACTGCTTTTATATTTGTGGCAGAAGAGGCACAAAACTTTTTGACATTAAACAGTCAGCAAAAGTGAAAATTTGACATGACAAAATAAAATACATACTATACAACATGCAACAACGATAAAGTATGGCAACAACTTGCACTCAAGTTGCTATAAAATAGCAACAACAACAACAACGGCATGCCAGTCGCTTTGATAAAAAGCACACAAAAAACTTTCACAACTAACAAAAGTTTGCCAACAACTACAACAACAACAACAACAACAATGCGCCGCTGGCAATGTGCCACAAGCGTTGTCAAGCCCCCCCGATAGCACCCTCCATTAAACCAAGTTGCAGCCCCTTACTAACCCTTTACTTCTACCAAAAATTTGCAAAATGGCGCAAACGAAAGCGCTGCAAAATGTTCCAAAAAAAAAAGGTGAAATAAGAAGAAGGTGAAATAGAAGAAAAAGTGAAAATAATTATCATATACTGAGAAATACTTGAGCTTTTAGATGCACCAAAACGGAACAGAATTAAGACAGCGCCGAATTTGGAGCTATTTTAAAAGGAGCAAATCTACCTAGTCTTGCGAACTCTTCTGTCAAAACTTAAAACGCAAAAGTTTTTCGAAAGTAACAGCACGTTTTCCTGTTACTCTTTGTGGATCATTAAAAACTCTTATCAGTCAACTGTACAGCAAAGCTGGAAACTAATTCTGGAACAGAACTCATTCCTGTATACTGAAAGGGTCGCTGTGGTTCCATGTCCAGCAAAAGGGAAAGTAGCTAAAGTGTGTAAAGTAACCAATATTCTTACGCCCTGCAGTTTAAGCTATTACACTTAAAACACTTTTATTCTTTTTATAGCCATTTAAATTGAGATTTCGAGAAGCGAATTAGTTGCCAAACACAATCTAAAGCACATTTGAAGATGTAATTTCGAGAAATACCATAAACCAAGGGGCAGTTGTTCCTGTCAAACACAAGCTTAATAAAACTAGCTGAATATTGTCTCATGTGAAAGCCTGAAAACTTATACTCTTGCCAATAAGTAGTTACACTGTAAACTGTTATCATAATGTGAAAGTGCATTTGTCAATTAGCCGAGAAGTTGAAGAAGAAGTGGCCATAATAACCCGTTATCGGGTAACGGCCTGATGTAAATACATTCTTTCATTGGAATTGTGGTTTTACGTGGTGGGTGCCAAATCCTACGCACAACCCTTTTAAGGCCTACTGGTCTCGAAAGAACCCAGTGTCATCGCTAGTCGCCTCATATGACAAGCTTTGACCTGCTGAGGTGGTATTCTCTAACCCGCTCACCACACGGGAGCCGAGAACCTACGCAAAAGAAAACTCTTGCTGTATCATAAACGCTCTGAGATGTAGGTGTTCACATGGCGAAAAGCCGCTAAATTCGCCACCTTTTTTATACAGTTAGATGGGACAAGTTGCGCGCTGACTTCCGCCAAGAGCCAAGTTAGATGACAAAAAACTATTTATTGCAACTTACCTATATTGTGCTGATTGTTGTGAAGCACCGCGCCGAACGCCATTAGATCCTTAACCGGTGGTGCTCTGGTACCAAGGGCGGCAAAACCGTCGCCCAGAAATGACGCCAGCGCGACAGCCCTGAGGGGCGCTTTGGTTACTTCGGTAAGAATTTTGTTATCAAATATATTGAGGCTGGGTGCGTTTAAATGGTGTCTCTATGTGGCGGCCCAAAATGCCACTCACACACACACGCTAACACACACACACACACACACACACGCACACGTACACGTACACGTGAATGCGTTTCGTATGGCCGGCGGCAAAACACGCTTACGCACACATGCACACACACGCAGCAGACAGACTTGGACTTTATTTGTAGCCTGCTTAGCGGCGTTGTCGCTGTGCGTTTTGTAGTTGTAGTTGTAGTTGTGGTTGTGGTTGTTGCTGTGGTTGTTGTTGCTGTTGTTGTAGCGCAGTTTAATCCTTTTCGGCTTTACAACTTGTTAAAACTTGCTTAAACCACAAAACTGGTCACTTTTTAGCTTTTCTTACATTTGCTTTGCTTTGCACTTGTACAAAAAAATATTTGTTGTTGTAGCTGATTTGACGGTTAACAACAAACTTAAAAACTTTAAAAAAAAAAAACTGCAATTAATGAATGCAATATGTGTAACAACAATTTGAGATTGCGCGACGTTATTAATGATGACGACGGTGACAGTGACGACGACGACGACGACGACGGCGACGGCGGCAGCGGCGACAACAACAAAAAACAGTAATTTGCGCGTTTTGGCCAAACAGCTGTTCGGTTTATGGCTAATGCAACGTTTGCTTGGACACTTGGCGCTTAAGTTACTAACTGATTTGGGTTCACAAAAGAAACGCTAAATGGTTCGCATTTGCTCTCTATCTATATAGGCGATTGATATTATCGAATTCGTTTTTCCAGTTACGCTTCTTACGCATATAACGTATCTCGTATTTATCGGTCTGCGGCCGCAACATGCGAGCGCACCACGCGAACGTCAAACAAAAACTGAAAACGCGACGGCAACGCGTACTCGTCTACGCTGTTTGCTGTTGGTTTTGAATGATGACGATAACGACGACGACGACGACGACGACGACAGTGACGGCGACGGCA
Source organism: Chymomyza caudatula (assembly GCA_035041775.1). NCBI lineage: Eukaryota > Metazoa > Arthropoda > Insecta > Diptera > Drosophilidae > Chymomyza > Chymomyza caudatula. The sequence goes on from JAWNKW010000145.1 coordinate 778,545, forward strand.
ACACAGGCAAAGCAACGCGCGTACGAGCGAGCGCGAACGAACGGCTGGCGAACAGTGAACAGCGTGATGAAATGTGAACGTGAGCTAGCGCCAACGAACGGTACGAACGAGCGAGCGAACGAGCGGGCCAAACGAACGGGCCAAACGAGCGTGCGAGCGAAACCAAACTGAGCCAGCAGCAGGCGCACTTATACTAACGCAGGCAGCATCAGGTACCGGTTGCTGTCACTGCTGGCACTGCCTACCCTCTGACGCGCTACACGAATCGCATGCGCGCTCAGTCGCACACAGACGCAGGCGAAGGCACATGCACATGCACACATACACACACACGCTCTCACTCGATGGCAAATGGCATTTCCCCTGCTAACCTAAGCGCCATGTGTGCGAGCGAGACAACTAGTGTTAACAGCAGAACAGTTATAGCATAAGCCAAAGCAAAAATCGCAATGGAGTCTGTTGCTGACATTTGTCGCCGTCCACACCGCAGTCGACAGACGTTCGTTCGTTCAGTACGTTTTGAAACTGGTTGCTGTTTGAGCTTTTTGCTCTGTTGCATGCGACAATTGCCACTGTACGCGCGGCGCTGTAGCTGCGAGTTTTGCTGCTGCCGCTGCTGCTGCTGCTGCTGCTGGTGCTGCTGCCGTCGCTACAAATGCTGGCGGCAGCTACAGCTACAGTGCTGTTGTGGTTAGAGGGGGCGTTGCTAAGCAACTGGTTTCTGCCAGGCGGTGGCAGGCGTTCGCATGTTCGAAATTGTTGTTATTGTTGTTCTTGCTGTCTGTGTGTGCGCATCTCTCTGTGCATCAAGCTACATGTGTCTGTGTGTGTGTGCGCGTGTGCGTGTATGTGTGTGTGTGTGTGTGTGTGCGTGTGTGTGTGTGTGTGCGTCGTTTGGCGCTTTGTTGAGGGGGGGAGCTTGTCGAACCAATGGCATTTTTCAAAGTGACATTTTGCGCTTTTGCTCTTCTTGTTACAATCACATTTGGCGTATGTGTGTGTGTGTGTGTGTGTGTGTGTGTGTGTGTGTGTGTGTGTGTGTGTGTGTGTGTGTATTGCCTTGCCAAGGTAAAATGTCAAATGCTGAGGCTGTAGTTGTCGCTATCGCTGTCAACTGTTGGTCGCCCATTCTCGTGCTCGTCGCCGTATACGCTGTTTATGGCACCTTTCCGCCGTATTTTTTCTTAGGGCTCTCGTTTTTTGTTATTAGTTCTATATGCTACGCCTAAAGTTTAGCCAAATGTGCGTACAACCACATAGATGGCCGGGCTCTCTGCTGCCACTTGTTATCCTTAGACTTGTCAAAGTCACATAGAGAAAAAAAAACACAAATAGAAAAAGTATTGCAACAAAAAATTCTAAAAAAAATAAAATAAAAAAAATTGATATATGTATGAGAAAATATTAAACGCCCCTTTGGCGTTTTAACGCAGTGGAGCCAAAGAAAAATGCTGCCAACGCTGTTTGTGTGTGTGCGTACATTTCATATTCCGGCAGCGTTCGCATTTCGCATTCAACGTGACATGGTAATAAGCCAAAGATCAAGCGCAATAAAAATATATAGATATATATATGTATATACAGTGCAGCCGCGATACAGTGAACTAATTAAAACCAAGGGTGTTCACAATATCTAATTTGTTCACTCTATCGATTCGAACATTTTATGCTATGTGAATCTAGTCGGGATACTCTTTTATTTATTTAAAAAAACAAAAACAAAACACAAATAATTTCTAATTTTAACATAAAATAGCCTTCATGGGTCATATTTCATCACATATCATCGCATAAGTTAACTAATTTAGTACATAAAAGCATAACATAAAATTCAATAAATGAAAAAGCTAATGCATTACGCTTAAAGTTTTTTAAAGAATGCTTAGATTTTGGTCTGTTTTTGGTTAAAAACTAGCGTTTTAGACTCTTTAGAGTAGTCAATGTTAAAAAATAAAATGTTCACTCTTACGAGTGTTCATTCTATCGCGTCTCCACTGTACATACATATAAGCAGCAACAACAAAACTGCCAAGCTCAAAAAAAAAAAAGGGGAATCCTTTGGCGCTGCTGTTAGAAAGCTGCTGTTGTTGTTGTTGTTGTTGTTGTTACATGTCCGCTACACACACACACACACACACACACACGAGCGAGAGAGCGAGCAGCAGAGCCCAGGCTGTACGTGTGGGTGGCTGCGTTTTTACACGACAACACCAACGACAGCAAACGACTATCTTTGTGTGTGTGTGTGTGTGTGTGTGTGTGTGTGTGTGCGAGCGCCATTGTTGTTGCCGCTGGGACATCGAACGAAGACGGAAATGTAGAAGACGACGACAACGACGACGCCATTGACGAAGATGGCGGACGAACGGAACTAAGGAAAGCACGGATTCTACGAACGAACGTGCAGGCGTGTTTTCTACTGATGCTTACTGAGTGACTAGCAGCAACTGGCGCTGACAGCGCGCGCTCCATGACGCAGACTTTTGCTCGACTCTCACAATTCGACAACTGGCATGACGTTGGCAGCGACGGCGTCGTCGTCGAAGGACTTTTAATGGCAGTCTTAAGCTCAGTCTCGGTCTCGGTCTCTGTCGCTGGCGCTGCTATAAAGATGCCTGCCCACAACCCGCTGCTCTCCTGATTTTCTTTTTTACATTTTCCGCTTGCTGTGTGTGTGTGTGTGTGTGTGTGTGTGTGTGTGTGTGTGTGTGTGGGTGTGTGTGGGTGTGTGTGTTTTGCGCACACAGCCAGAAATATTGCACATTAGGGTGTTAAGCTGTGAAGTGCTTGCCGTTGCTGTTGCTCGCTACCTTGGGGCCGTCTGTTTGTGTCTATGTGTGTGTGTGTGTGTGTGTGTGTGTGTGTGTGCGCGCTCATTTGTCTGATGTTTCACTTGTCACTGTCTTTTGCTTTGGCTTCCCGCTGGCCACATTGTTAATGTCAAGTTTCTAGGCACGTTTCATTTGCTGCTACGCTTTGCAACCCCCCCCCCCCCTCAATTTTCCGACCCACCCAGTTTCCTACAGCTTTAAGTACCACCCAGCCAAAGGCCAGCATAGGAGTCATTAATATGGCACAGCTAATCTTGCAGTCCCTACATGCAATTGTTAACGTATAGCTGTAGTTTACAGTAGACGCTCAACAAAAAATCGCTCATACGTTCAACTTTTCTTTTGACCCAGATGTTAACATTGCTTAAATTCAAAATATTTCAACAGAAATTGCGTGGAAGCGCCAATGCGCATACTAATTACACTGTGCGACAAAAAAAAAAACGATATACACCCGACAAGTTACAGGTTGGACATCTAGTCGAGTAAAACTCAAAACCATTTTTTTTTTTTTTTGGAAACCCTCCAATTTTTTTTTATTGACAAATAACGTTTTTTTTACTTTATTTACTAATTCATTGATATCTGGTTCATTTTTCAAGCAATTTTTAATATTTAGAACGTTCTGAGAATTAATTGAGCTTGAAAATGGTATTACCAAATCGATTATTCGATTTCCCATATTATGAGTTTTAAACGGGTGAAAATGGAAAAAGTGTATTTTTTCCTCATTTTTCCTACTTTGACGGCTGTTTAATGCGAAAATTTAATTGAAAAGTATCGGATAAGTATTAATTTTCTAAAAGTGCATTTAATTTCAAAAATATTGATTGCTCGATCGATAAAATCGGACATAGTTATGCCATTTTTTCTGAATTACTTTTCTACTCGACTAGATGTAAAACCTACACTATGTAACGTGTCGGGTGTATTTTCACTGTCGCACAGTGTTATTAACAGCTGATAGCTCACACTGAGAAAAAAAAACTGGCGTTCTTGGGAACAGTCCATTTAATAAAAATTTCAACTTTAAGTTTAATGCACACAAAAGCAGAACATTCATCAATCAAGCAAATTCCATATTTGCTCTACTCTATTTAAGAAATCTCGTGTACAATTTTTAACTTGGATTTCAACAAGAATTGCTTTTATCAAAGCTTTTGACTCCGAACTGTGTATATTTGAAAGAACGCTTTTCAATAAAGAAACTGCGAGATCTATTATATATTAGGTACTCTTCTCGTGTTCATTCCGAAAATGATAAAAAAGTTGTTTTTCTTTTACGAAATTTCAAAACATTTGTATGTGAGCAGCAAAATTATAAGTTTTTTCGACAATAGATCAGCATTGTTTTGCTTATTAAGTTCACATAAGTCTACTAACAAGTTAATATTGTATATTAACATAACTATAGAAATTGTAATTTTGTTAAAAATTATTTGAGGCGGGCCTTAAATTGGTAGATTATTGCCTATATGCGTTGATATTCTCATCCAGACGTGATGATAGCATTTGTTGTCCCTAACTCTAATAGTGCCCGAAATCAGATGCGGACAGAGAGACATAGCCATAACGACTCGACTATTGTTACTGGTTGCACTGAAAATCCTCTACCTTATGTGTAGAGTGTATAATTATGACAACCAAATTGTGCCAAACAGTGAGTATTCACTGTACTTATATTTATTATCAAACACATCTCAGTCTCGGCTTTGATTGGCTTATCATCAGTGCTTTCATTTTTCTTTATATATAACTTTTTGAGATAAACTTTTAGCGACAAGCAACTTTTAGTTGCAATTCCCAGCGACTTGAGCAAGCATTCGATTATGACCAACCCTAACTTGCCGCACTCGCTCCCTTCGACAAATTCAACCACATTTCTTTATACCAAAGTTCCTTACTTTCTTTATATCTTGCACACACAAATAACCTGATAGTTCCATGCCATAAAATCTCAGCCCGTGCACTTGCAAATACCTACAATTATTTCTCTGTCCTCTGTTGCTCTCTGTCTTACTCCCACCACTGGTATTGGTTCTGCCAATGGCACTTGCATTAGCTTTTATGGGACAGCACGAACAAGCTCAGTGCTTGTAGCTAAAGTAGCCCCCACCATCTGGCCCCCACATCGCCGACCACTAGCCCCAGCCGTAGCCCAAAACGAACGCCAACAAATGTCAGTTATCAGAAATCGCACGAACAAACAAACAAGTAGCAAGAAAATGGTGGGAAAGCATGATAAGCATGTGCCCAAGTAAACGCCCACGTTGTATACAAGTGGTGGGTGAGGAAGTGGAGGGTACTTTCGGTAGGGGTAGTAACACAAAAGCGCGCTAAAAACTTTTGGCAGCGCAACAAAAACAACATGCAGCGAAAATCGCTGCCCGAGAAGCAAACAAAGGATGTGCTCTGGCTCTGGAACTAACTGTGGCTACTACTACAAGCAACACCAAGACGATTACGACTCCGACTACAACAACAACAACAATACGACTTGGCATTCAAGCGCGACAGCAAAAACTTTTATATTCCTTCTTTTTTTTTGTATCAGGAGTCAAGTGCGCGCGTCCGTCCATGCAAACCTTCCATATGTCTGTCTGCGGCTCCGGCTATAGCGCCGCCCCGCCAACCGAAGCACAAAAACAACATACACCAAACGGACGCCATGTCAGCAAGGGCAGGACAATGCCAGGGCAGGGCAGAACAACAGCCGGCCACGAGTGGCACGACACTTGGCGATCGCAGCGTCAGATATGCAAACACATTCGCCCCAGTGTGCGGCAAAGAGACGTGAACAGGCCAGGAAGAGGAAATAGCGGCTACGTCGTCGACGACGACGGCGATGACGCTGACGCTGTCGCTGACGACTATGGCCAAAGTAAGGTGCGTAGGGAAGGGGCGTGTGCTGGCGAGGCGACCGTAAACTAAAAGCGAACGAACCAACAAAACGGGCCACAACAACAGCCTGTTAACGGACATTTGAAAAGCCGACGTTTACATACACTTGTTATCGATAGCTGCGCTCGATAGATCGTAACAATCATGTTCATCGAAGCTGCAAAGCCAGTTGGAAACCGGCTATTTCTTGGTCACCTAACTATCTGTGTCAACGAAAATTAACAATATTCTCAGACCCTTTTTAACGAATATGGAAAGCTTAGAAGCCTTTCCTGATAAGTATCGTTTGCGGGCTCAGTTTCGGAACCCAATTCGAGTGAAATGCTAAACAGTTAATACAGCCGAACTTCCCTTTGGAAAAAAGTCGTTGTACAGAAAATGAGAAATTGTAAAGTAATCAGTACTTCTAGCTTAGATTACACTCTTCCATTTAAGTTTGTCAACAAAATCTTCTTTGCAGATTCAAACAAAGGTTCGAAATCCGTCAATTATGGAAGATATTCCAACTCATCAGTATACGCCAATTCTTCTTCAACGGCTTTATCCTCCTAAAAAAAAATGTTCGAAGAGTTTAGCGTTTGTTGCTTAATTATTTATCATTTATACTTTTTAGAACCACTTCCTTTTTATAAAATTGTTATTTGGAATGTCGCTGGGAAAAGTTCAAACCCGTTTGGCATTTTCTTTTTTAGACTTTCTTCAATATTATTACTTTTCAAAAACTATTTTTTCAAGAAAAGGGCTGCTTATGACGATACCCTTTAGTTGAAAGCAAAACTTGAAATTGGCAAAACACAATACAAATTGAACGAAATATCTGTGTACTTAAACTTAATTCGAAATAGGAATAATTTCTTTATATAGGAGCTCGTTAGGGGCAGTGCATAAATAACGTCGCTACTGAGTGGAAAACGTGTTCATCAAATTTTGACGATTTTTGACTGTGGGTTAGAGTGGGTTCCCCGTATAAGTGACGTCACAATTAGATAGTCAAAACCTGCAATTGAATATATGGGTTTTTGCTTTAGCGATTTGTGACATCACAGTAGGGAAGGGAGGGTCTCCAAACTGTAACGACTTGAGAAGGGGCCTCTAGAGAAGAGCAAAATTTTTAATCTTCGTCGATATTCATTTTGTCTCCTTCAAAGTATGCCCCCTTTGAAGTGATACACATATGCCACCTCTTTTTCCAAAAACGCGTTCTATGCGTCAGCCTGGATGTCCTCCAGCATCCTCAACGAATTTTCTTTTATGGCCTCAGTTGTGTCGGAACGGGTTCCATGGAGGATTAGTTTTGAAAAAAAAAAAGTCACTTGGGGCTTGGGGTGGTTGATCGATGATATTGTATAAGTTTTTGGCCTTATAATTATTCACAATTGCAGCTCGGTGCGATGGCGCGTTGTCCAGGAGTTGTTGGCCCTTTTACGATGGATTTTTTTCACGTAATAGGCTTTATTAACCGTCTGGCCATTTCGTACGAGCTCATGGTGAACCAAGCCGCGAGTATAAAAAAAAACGACTGAGCATCACCTTGATTTTTGAGCGGCTTTTGCGTGTTTTTTTTTTTGGTTTTGACTCGTTTTTCTCGTTTTGTTCCGATGATTGTTTGCTTTTTAACATGTCGTATTCATAGAACCATGTCTCGTCACGGGTTCCATCATTTCGGAATTCGCACGATCCAGCATGTCTAAAGAGAACTGATCAATATGATGTTTTTGCAGGAAATTCAGCTCTGAGCAGCGATGCGTCTAATGCCCATCGCGACTGATGCTGATGATAACTGTTGTTATTAATCACAAAATAGTTTTGAATTCTATTTTCGAATAGTTTCAAAACTCGAACAGGATCTTATATGCATATCTGGGGCAAAAATTTGCGAATTTCGATATGCTTTAACTGGGTGATGGCCAAGAGGTGAAAGCGATTTAAAATTTTTTCGGAAAAACTGACATATCTAAAAACGCATATAACTAAATTGATTTGTTTGCTGAATATACCGCTAAAACGTACGATACAGGGTATAAATATATATACACTTAAAAAAAAAAAGTACAAAACAAGAAGAAAACAATGCGAAGTGCACAAAACCTCTAAACGAAAAACCAAATCAAAGTCAAGCAAAATGCGAGCGCGCAGAGTGGGCGGTGTCTCGGCTCTCAGTGTGTGTGTGTGTGTGTGTGTGTGTGTGTGTGTGTGTGTGTGTGTGTGTGTGTGTGTGTGTGTGTGTGTGTGTGTGTGTGTGTGTGTGTGTGTGTGTGTGTGTGTGTGTGTGTGTGTGTGTGTGTGTGGCACATTGCATGCTTGGCGCCATAAGAGCTACAGCTGCAACAACTACAGCACTAACAACAACAACAAAAAGCTGTTGTGTGTCACTTTTGCTTGTTTGTTGCGGAAAAATACTTTTTAGCTTGCCATGTCTGTCCAACGTGCGTCCTTTGTCCCTTGTTGCATGCATTCTATGTATGATAGTGTGTGTGTGTGTGTGTGTGTGTGATTGTTGACGTTGCATAGATGCGCAGGCTATCTAGCCATAGTTGCTATAGCATGTTCACATATCCCATTGCCACGCTGTGGCAACAACTATGGCAAGTTGCAGGCCCAAAGCTGCAAATGTTGTACTTACACATGTATGTGTATAGATGTGCCCAATCCCCCTCTCGCCGTTGTATGTGCTCATATCGCTCGTATCTTTCTCACTGTGTAGTTGTTATGCGTGTGTGTGTCTTTTTTAGTGTTTGTGGCAGGCCAGCTTGTTGTTGCTTTTTATTCTAATATTTGTGATTTCTAATTTACGTTACGAACAACCAACAAACATACAAGCGACCTCTGTCCTTTAAGCACCAGCAATCTTACCCCAAAATAACATCAGCTAGTTATACCCTATCTACGTCATATCTCACAAAAAGGGCAACGGAAGCATATAAGTTGTGTGAATGTATATGTGGCATGCCGAAATGCGCTTCTAACATTACAAAGACGACTCAGTTGGTGCATGTGGAACTACCCGATTTTGTTAATAACCCAAGGATCTTAGAAACTATAAAAGCTAGAGTCATTTTATACAATTCGTAGAGCTTATAAAACTCAAGAGCTCTGGTTTGTTGAAAAATTGGAGCTATAGTTAATAACTATAAAGTTCTTAAAATCCGAGCATGCGCAAGCACGATAATAATTTCGAACATAATTTCGATAATAATTTCGAGCAAAATGTTTTAAAGCACACGCCTTGCTCGGAATTCTATAAGAAAAATGTGTATTTTAGAGAAACTAGCGCTTCTCTTTTTCTCTCTCTTCCTCATACTAAGTCCAGCTACGGATATTGTTACCGATATCTTCCTATCCTCTACCTATAGCCCTACCGCTACCTCTCTCAAGACATACATATAAAATCTCCTAAATCTTAAGGTGGCACCCCAAAAGAACACGTAAAACTATTTCCTAAAATTCTAAAACTTGTAAAAATGCAAAGTTGCTCCTAAAGTCTAAATGAAATTTTCTGAATTCTCGTGGGAAATCTCGCCTTCAAAGTGGAACAAAAATTCCTTTGATTATGACAGCAACATCATAAAGAAGAAAATACAGCTGCAACGGAAATTGGGTCATCACCCGGAGCTCACTCATTGTGTTAGATAGTAGAAGCTCTCCCACAGGTAGATCGTTGGGAGCGGCAGTTTCTTGTGACGCTTTCTTGATCGCTCTGTGGTTCTAGTCCCCATAACACTGTGCACCTTTTCAACAGCCAGTTGTGGCTCACTGTAGACTGCTTGCCCTCGATCTCCAGAAGAGTGCTGCCAAAGTGTAGTTTCCATCGAAAGCTCAAATGTTTTTAATTTAAGTTTAGAAAACTGCTTCTTGACTGATGTAAAGCGCTGCTCCAGAATGTGACGTCACACGATCAAATTTTTTGGTTTACTTTGTGTGTGCGCCAAAGCTTTTCACTCTTCGCTTTCGTGTATTAGCCAAAGTAAAACGCAAAATTTTATCATGGGACGTCACATACTGCTTATTTCATTTCCTTGGGAGAGAGATGAGATTGAGTAAACTTGGTTCAATATCAGCGACAGCAAAGTGGTTAGTATTTCCACATGTCATAATTCCTCGACGCTTTTCAAATATGCAGTATCTTTTGAAACTTCTATGGCCAGTTAAACAAATATTGACTCGGAACAAACAAAAATGGAACTTGCAAGCAAACTAACATTTAGAAAATTCGAAGAACGTTTCACGTTTAAGAGTATCTAACAGCCAGAGATACTCGATGTAAGCGTTCTAGCTGGTTTTGTTATTTGTTTTGGCAACATAAATGTTGTCACTTGTTTTCAAGTTGCAACTTTCTCGTCACCGTCACCAACGTCGTCGCACTAACCCTACCCCGTACGCCTACCGCTAGCCCTAGCCAAGTCTTCGGTGTCCCAACGTTAGCCATAGTTATTGCCATTGCCATGCATGGGGCACAAGTTTGCGCTTTGCCATGGCCCTGTCCATTTACGGTATCTTTTCTCATTTTGACATGTTGTCAACTTCACGTAACGTCATTCATTCATTTCAGTTTTAGACGCCAAGTTTCTGACATGCATACCATGCGATTCCATGCCATGGCACGCCAGCCATGCCATGCCACAACGTGCCGGGCCAAGTCAGGAGGGGATGGCTCCCTAGCCGGAGTAGATTGTAAATTTCAATGCCCGACATATGCCCGGCACACAATTTTCGTTTACGTTTTGAGTTTTGGGGTTTTTTGTGTATCCTTCAGATTTTTGATTTCGTTCGTTTCGTACAATTCGTTCGTTCGTTCGTTTTGTTGCCACAAACCGCAATTGTTTGTGAACTTGCACACACACACACACGCAGCACACACACACACACACACACACACACACACACACACACACACACACACACACACACACACACACACACACACACACACACATGGACAATGCTGACGAGCAACCAACCGCATGTGATCTCAGTGCTATGGCATTTATTTAGTTGCGTCAACAATTCAAATTTAAATTTTGCTCATTCGTAGTAGTCGTCGTCGTAGTCCAAAATCCTGTCTATCCGTCCATCTATCTATCTATGTCTCGTTGCGTGTTGGCTGCTTTTGATGTGCATAACAGATACTTTTGACAGACAACAACATGCCACACACACACACACAGCAACACACAGATACACACACACACACACACAGCAACACACAGATACACTTGTGACATAACTGTGTTATTTATGCTTTTGCTTTGATTTCAAAGTTTCAGGTTATCACGCTTAACACAACTGCAATTGCATTTTCTAAGCCATATTATTACATGAGCTCCGAGTAGCTAGTATCTCAGCACATTTAGTACGTTCTGTATCTTTGGTTCGCATTATGCAAGCCAATTGTTCAATTGGAATATAATTATTTTTTATATAAATGTCTCTTGTTATCTTTTGTTCTTCTTCTTCTTGACGGCCCATAACAACCCGTTACCGGGTTACGGCCTGATGTATTTTTTTCATTGGGATTGCGGTTTTACGTGGTGGGTTCCAAACCCTACGGTCTCCAAAGTATCCAGTGTCATTATAAGTTGCCTCATACGACAAGCTTTGACCTGCTGAGATGGTATTCTCTAACCCGCTCACCACACGGGCGCACCCATCTTAGTGTACATAGTTACATAATATTGGGTCTACCCTTTAGATTGCTGCTTCTTTTGAGCATCATTTAGGATCTTTTTGAAATTACTCGGTCTTTGAGGTGCTCCAAGCTCCAACATTTTCAATTTCTTCGTTTTGAAGTGAAAAAATAACCTGCCAAATCATGTTGCATCCTTCCGAGCCAGCGTTAGGTTAAAGCGGCAACCAGATTCCACGCTTAGGCCGCTCGTCGGCCTATTCTGCTACCATCAAATCTGCTTATACTTTTCCTAATTTGGAAGACACGCTTAAAGGGCTAATTTTCGATAGCTATGGTAAGTTATGCAAGTGCTCGCCCGTTTCTTGCTGCTGCTCATCTTCGCAGCTTCTACAGAGATCGTTGTTGTGGGCAAGAAGCCTAGCTGCATGGTCCTGTAGCGACTCGAACAACGACTGAGCATCCCTCCAAGCGACTTTTTGGCACAGTTTGCCATTAAAGATTTTCATTTTGTTTGAAAAATGTATGTATCTCTAGATTGCAGCTAGGCACAGGGCTGCCCAACTCCAATCTCTCAGAAAGAAGAGAGCAGTTGTACTTTGGTATTGCCCTCTATGTTCCGGTGTCCCAGTATCCATATCAGGTCAAGAACAAACTGTTGAGTGTTCTTGTATGGAGATCTGCGACAGTTCTTTACCGATAACGAATCCGATGAAATGGAGTTTAAGGATTTGATAACCGCTTGACTATCACCATATATATGTTAAACTTGCTTGAGATGCTATTTGAGTCTCGTTTATTGGCTGCATTGATTCGGGAGACTAAAAGCCCTTTTTATATTGAGCTGTTCTGAAATGTCGATTATTGAGCCGTCCACAAAGAAGGAAATAGTTTTGGTAGGTTGACCGAGGAACCCTTCATTCCTGTCTGAAAAGGGATATTAGAAGGAGTGCTGGAATATTCCACTGGTATACAGTAGTCTGTTTTTTCTGTAATGAAAGCTTGCTTAGCTGTAATGGATGGGTGACCACACTTGGATTCTAACCAGAATGGCTAATATAAGAGCAAGTTCCTCGTGTACATGATTCAGAGGTGAAATGCTAAGTATGGTAATGAGGGCTGTGCTTAAAGTAGTACGTGGAGCACCCGTAATGCGTAGTTCAGCTGCACGCTGTACTTTACTACGTTTATTTAGTGCAGATTGACTTCTTAGGGCCACCACATCAATAAGACGATAATGATTTTGTTTCAGTTTTTAGTAAATAAATTATCCACTGATGGTGTACTCAGACCTGTCCTCAAGAAGGCAATCCTGGAAAAGACCCACGAATACCAAATCGACACCCACCATCTTCTTGTCGATTATAAAGTAGCTTTGGATAGCCCCTTGAAGGATTGCGTACATCGCGCATTATCTGAGGTCGGTGTCGAACAACACACGCAGCTCCGTCATGGTATGAAACAGCTTCACCAAACCCTTTGATACCGAGCAAGGCCTGAGAGAATACTATACCCGCTACTGCGAGCTCATAAACTTTGTGATGGAGAGGCCGAAGTACATCGCAACGGAACAATATCGAACTAAAGAGTGTCAAGTTTCTCACTAAATAGATGATATCGATATCATTGGTTGTACTCAGCAGTTACCGGAGTATTTGCGGCTTTTAAAAGAGATTCTGTCAGACAAAGTACATGTTTTCGTCAAGTAGAGTGATGCAGCGGTTGGACTCTCAGATTAATGTTGAAAGCAATTCTTTTGATGTTGCTGTGAAGGATTTCGACAAGCGGAGAATCACTCTTGCCAATAGATGTTACTTTGGTCAAATGAGTAAAACTACAAGATGCTCATCCTACCTGTTTTGGTTTATGGCGCTGAGGTGTGGGTGATGTTGAAGTCTTACTCCGTAAGATTTTTGGCTCTTTACGCGTTGGCAGCGCCACTCACATTCAATAGAACAACGAACTCTATGAGCTCTACGACGACATTGACATAGTCATGCGAAATAACATGATGCGGTCATTTTGGTATGGATGAAGAAGCTACTGCGAGAAAGATCTGTGGTCAATGTAGGCCTGAAAAATAGGCCATGTATCCGTTGGCAGAGACAGGTGGAGAGCAAACTAACTACCTTTGGTATCACCGATTTAAGAAGGCGTGCGCAAACCAAGGCATCTGAGGGAGTGCTCTACATTAGACCGTAACCCGGTAACGGCGTGCTATGGCCAGTTAAGAAGAAGAAGAAGATTGAGTGTAACATATGCTTATTTAAAAATATATATGATTCTTCTTAAACAATGCGGTCACCCTGAAAAGGGCCTATACCCGCCGAGTCTATAACTCGCCCAACTAGTATGTATATGTACTACGAGAACTCCTACTCAAGTCTCCTTTTAGCCTACAGTGTCCCCTAAGCAGATCAGTTATAATTCTAACGTTGTTGTTGCTCATTTGAGCGATTTTGTTGAACCTATTCAAGGAACAAAAGCCGAGGAGCTGTTTGGCCTGTCTGACAGTTGGAGCATTAATCCAGTCAATAATTCGTTCGAATCTCTAATCTCACTTGTTGCTTAAGAGTCTGTCTTCCAATGCCACAAAATGGATCTGCCTCTATGAGCGGATTCGCGGCAGTGTTTCTCGCTAGTTGGTCCTGGAATCCAACTGCGTGAAATTTTGTTCCGTCGAACTAGTTGATCTAGTTTAATTGGAGTTTCCCGAAACAGCTTAATATTGCTTTTTTCCCAATCAGACAATTCCTGTACCGTAATATGGCAGTGTAACAAACTGAGGTGTACCTCTTCATTGGTTACAGCTCCGCTGGTGTTCCAAAAATCGTAATACCATACAATTCTTTTACGTGCTAAATATCTTTTTTAACCGAGTTTCAAGACAAAAGCATTCCGTGAAAAGGCGAGAGTTGGAAATCCTTCATCAAAGCATTTGGCCGACAGATTTTTTCAAGAGATATCAAATGAAAGTTCAGCTTAAACCGTCTGTTGATTTCCGGCATAAAACAGATAACCTTCTATTCATATTATTTCGCTAGCTTTCTAGACGTTGAGTTTCGTTGCTTCTGTTTTTTTTTTTTTCATTTTTATGCTTATGCGCACTGACCACAAAATATAAAATAAAAATACATAATGTAAAAAGTTTAATATGCATAAACTTTCATTGGAAGTTCTTCTTTTTTGTTGGGTGTCACCCAAAAATGTTTTTTGGCCCGGTCACAAACTGCTGGCCACTCAACAACAACAACAAGAACAAAAGGTGTTGGTCACATAAATGTGGCAAGATTTATACATATTTGGTTTTCCGGCTATGTGCTTGTTAGCCCAAAAGTTGCCTGCACAATTGCCAACTGACGCGTTAGGTTATTGTCGTTGTTGTTGTTGTTTCTGGTATTTTTTTTAGTCTTTTTTTTCTTTTTGGTACACGTATAAGCGTATATAAAAAAAGTAAATAAATAAAATGTTTTGTCGAAAAAATTTGCCGTGGCCTGCGAAGGGAGGAAGGTCTGTAAGCATTAATATCTGCGTTGATTTGGCTATAACTCAAAAAATGTAAAATTTCTTGACAGAATAGCATGTTTCCAGAATGGGGCCCATCATCTAGCTCGGCCCACGGCGATTTTTCCGTTGAAAAACTCACATAGCAGCAACCCTGTTGTCATATTTTAAAAGCAAATAAGACATTACACTGGGCAACAAAATAGAAGACCCTGGCTAACACATAACTTTGCCGTTTTATCGCTATTTCTGAAACTAAAGCTGAGATTTCGGCAGTTCCAATTTTTTGGAATTTTTAGAAAATTTTATGTTCTATAACTCTTTTGACGACACAAAATGATTTAAGAGCAACGGAAACGCTCTATCTACAAAAAACGATTTTCGTGACTTTGGACCTGGAATTC
The DNA here is from genome assembly GCA_035041775.1 of Chymomyza caudatula. Classification (NCBI taxonomy): domain Eukaryota; kingdom Metazoa; phylum Arthropoda; class Insecta; order Diptera; family Drosophilidae; genus Chymomyza; species Chymomyza caudatula. The sequence continues at coordinate 793,808 of JAWNKW010000145.1, forward strand.
CAATCTATTCTATCTCTTGAATGGTAGATTGTAGAAAATATTATTATATATTCTTACCAAGTTTGATCAAATTATCTTTCGATTCCAGACATTAAAACTTTTTTTTTTCTTTTGGATGTGTCATCACAAAAGCAGTCATAGCCTCAATAGTTTTGAGATCAAACAAAATTTTATTTTTTTAATTTCTTCAGTGAACTTAACCGCGTAAAATGAGCATTGTTTTATTTTTTAACGCCGTCCGGCAAATGTCATGTATGTGAACGATGTTTGGATAAAGAGTTTAAAGTTTTGTTTTAATCGACAAAAAAGCATATAAGTATGAAAAATTACATAAAGTCTCAGCCTACTTTTGAAAAATGTTCACAGAGTGATAAACCGCCTATTAATAGGAACGGGAAGGGTAACCGGAAGGGGATCGGGAAGAGGATGAAGATGAAGAGGGAGAGTAATAAGATGACGGTAACGACGAAGACAAAGTGGAGAAGGAGCAGGAAGAGTAAGAAAAAGTGGAAAAGGAACATGAAGACGAAGAAGAAGATAAAGAAGACAAGGAAAACAAAGTAGAAACAAACATGAAGATGAAGAAGATGAAGAAGAGTAAGAGCAAACGAAAGGGAGGGAAGAGGACAAAGAAAAGAAAGAGAAAGGGGAAGATAAAGAGGAAGGGAAAGGGAAAGGGGAAGTCGCAGAAGAAGAAGAAAATGAAGAAGGGAAACGGGAAAAAGAATATGCTCTACCTCGAGAGGAGTACGGTGGTTGGCGAACGAAGCGACCAGGGGGCGGAGCCCCCTAGTTACGTATATCTTCTAAACTCTCTATCCGATTCTGATAATTGTGGACAGTATGCATGACTGTGCTAATTTTCAATCGGATAGCTTTTATGGTGTGCGTTTAAACCGCGACAATTTCTCACAGGTGAGGGAGATTTTCCGGGAACCCTTATAGTCTCTGAGAAGCACGTTACTGACAGACGGACATGGCTATATCGACTCGACTATTGTTCCTGATCCTTTTTGCCCATGGAACTTATGGTCTGCCACGCCTCCTTCCGCCTGTTGCGTACATTGCACAAATATATAATACCTTTTTAGACTTTGTGTACAGCGTATAATGAATAGAGTCCATATCCACTCTCTGCATGCCTTAAGCTGCAACCGTCGCCAAGCTTTCCATTAATATATATAGATATTATCTATATATCTTATAATTAGCACGGGCTTATATTAGTTCCACCAGCTAACTCAAGCTACACAGTTATAGCTCCAAAAAATCCACTTTAAAATAATAACCCGGCTCTTCGGCAAATAAAAGCCAAATAAAATGAATTACATTTTGATTAAAAGTGCATTTTGTTATATCGGAATATTTGAAGCTATTGAAAAAGTTCAATAGTTAAACATTGGTGAACCCGACGTTACATCGCGTAAATATAAAATTAAATTTAAATTAAATTGTGCGTGGGTGTACATATATCGTATGAGTATTTCGCAATAAAAATTAAAATTGTATTGCCCATAATACAAGAACAGAAGGTAAGCTTACTCTGCCGACGTCCCTCGCAATGGTATCTTATTTGTCATACTTAAGAACTCCTAAATTAAAGTCAGAGTGGTACTAAATGATGTAACTGGAGAGACAGAGCACAAATTGTTTGCACCCTGTATATAATCTCAAAAGAAGGAAAGATCGCCGTTTTTCAGCCTCAAATATCTCAAAATCCTGACGTGATAGGCTAATTCTGACTCTGAATTCGGATTTTACACAGCAAATTACTTCGGAAATGACCCAACAACTAAACCATGTTGACCTGTGTAATCAATTTATCAAATTTATTCAAATTGGCTGCAACATTTAAACCTTTCATCTTATATGGAAAGACATTACGGTAAGGCAAACCAGGGATATCATTCCTCTCGAAGCTTATTGCTGGTGACATTTACTCAACGTTTTTACTTCGTGAGCGTGTAAATTTCAACATTCCGAATCGTCGCTCTCGATGAGCCGTTTCGACTCAGACGTTGTGCTCGGAACTAAGAAGCCTTTGAACCCTTTGGAGGAATATACGCCGCTTCACAGCGCCAATCTTTACAATACTAGTAATAATTTCTTTCTTTCAGGGAAATTGTTATATTTTATTGTGATATTCGACTGTTTTTGTTTGTAGGCGTCATAAATGCATGTACCAGTGTACTATGTACCATGGCTTTTGCTGGTGCTTAATCGCCAAAGGTCAAATTAAGTGCATTTAATTTAGAAGCGAGATCTAGCATTGTTCATACACAAATTTTGGCATTGGTCAGTGGGTGCACTGCGTCGGACTTTGTCCTTCAACAGAACCAACAACTTTATCCTGCATTTATACTTTGTCATTGGGAGAAACAACTAAACTAGTTACATACATTTGCCAACTGCTATCTAAGCTTTTACATCTGTGTAGGTGAGCTGCTCTCCTACTAGTCGGGGGCTTTGAGTGCAAATAAAAATGCCGAAAATTTATGCTTGCACGTACAAAAACGACAACAACAATGGTAACGAAATGCCGTAACTATATACATATACATACACCCGGTGCAGAATAGGTGGTAAATTAATGTGTAATCCAAATGAGCGAAAAACCACATTGCACACATACACTTATAAAGTACCCAATCTGAAACTGTGGAACTGCATAACATATGAATTTTTAAGCTCAAAAATTTCTACAATATAATTGAAGGCACAGTGGGCAAGGATGGTTAAACAGTCTTCGATCTGACACGAACTCACGTAGCACAAATCAAATGCAATCTATGACAGTTTTTCATGAACAAAAACAAGGCTTCTTAAAAAGCATTCATCAAAAACTTTCTGTGATTCGGAAAAGTACAAGATTGTTTTCGATTTGATTGTTATTTACTTTCGGAAAGCTTTTTTGTCTCCGGAATCTATTTTCGTTGGATGTTCAGTATTGACTCATTGAAAAGTATTTCGAATTGTTCGTATTTAGGAATTGTATATAACTCCTTAATATAAACCTAATTAACCAACGAATATTGTTACGCTTGCTGTTATACTGTTAGCACAGTCAATTTAACTACTTTTAATTGTTCATGGATTTTGTTATTGTACAAAAGAACTGCCAGTACCGTTAATTTGCCATAAAAACTGTTACTCTCACGTTGTATTTTATATTCGTATTTTGTTGTTGCTTTGAGTAACTGTGTCCAACAGTAATTGTACGGTGCTCACAGTAAGTATAGCTAGTTACTATGAATTACAGCAAATGTTGCAGTATACACAGTAATAATATATAGTGCACAGAGCAAGAAAAGGTAGTTACTGTTAGAAACAGTTAATGTGTTTAACCGCCATTTGCAGTAAAATTTACTATTGCGAGCTCTCTTCTTAATGTTTTACACAGAAGTTGGTCTAAAAAACGATTCGATTTGGTGATATTATGAGTTGGCGCAATATTGTTAAGCTTTACTGTAGATTTTTTTGTGTGTAGACGCCACAAAGCAAACTATTTTTTTGAATACTACGTGCAAACTACGTTCCAAAATAACAGTTCTTTGGCTAAACCAAAGAGGAAAAAGCAAAACAAGCCGCCAGATTTTGCAACCTGAAAAAGAACACTGAAAGCGCTACATTTTTCAAGTCCGACCGGGTTGTATTTGTGTGTGTTTATAGTAGAGCAGAGAACAGGCGTGGAGTAGCTGCATTCCATAAATAAAAACGGCAAAATGGCACAATACACACAAGCAGAGAGATAGAGAGAAAGAACGAAATCATCATGAATGGCGAACGTGACACAAATGACAAAATATCAACCAGGCAACAGGAGCAAAACCCGCAGCGGCAGCAGCAGCACCACAAGCTCCAACTGTCTGTCAGCCCAATGCTGCATTCTGCTGGGGATTTGTGACAGCAGAAAAACTGTGCAGCTACGAAACGACCCGACTGACAAAGGCTCAGACCGAGACCCAGGCCTGCCCAGGCGAAACGGAACGTGGCTAAAGCCAAACAGTTGTGTCAGCCTGTGAGGGCGTGTGTGTGGGTGTGTGCAGCGTTTTGTGGCAGGGTTGAACAAGAGTACGAGCATGGGGTTTTTCATGCCATGACTGTGGCTGCAGTGTCAGCATTGTGCAAATCTCTTGCCACTGGGCGCCCCGACATGAAAGCAAAAGACAATATTTCAGATTTACAGATATACAGCGAGTCATAGTCGAAGTTGTGCTCCAGTTACAAGTATAGTAGCCATAAACCTACAACCAAACAGCTGCTAACACTAGGTGGGAGTGTGGTGGGAGTGTGTGTGGGAGTGAGAGTGTGAGTGGGAGTGTGTGCGTGTCTTATGATTCGTCATGCCGCTAAGTTTTACTATTTGCGCACAACAAGCACAAATGACAGTTGCCACACACACATGTATAAAGATGTCCGGTTTAGAAGACCTGCTCAAAACTGATTGCATCAGTATTTATGCTTGAGTTGCAAGGTAAAACTAACTGTATAGGTATAGAGGTACAGCAAGCTTAACGGTAACATGCATATATTATGACACTGTAGATGTTGTTTTCAAAAAAATTATAGCCTGCATTTAGGGGAGCAGCAATGAATCCTGCTTAAAGCGGGTTATTAGAGTTATATACATGCATGGAAGTTCCTAACATCAGTCGTTTCTGCATCTTAACAAGCTTTAAAAGCAAGCTAGTGCGGCAATCCTCTACCTGATCCTCCAACGCATACACGGCCTACACCTTTGTTGCCTTCCACCAACAGACGCATTGAAGATCTTTTTCCCAGGAGCGCACAACAAGTTGAGTTACTGTTCGTCATCCCGAGCGCCAACCGAGCCCTTAACTTCGGTACCACAGGTTAAGCAGATTCCAAGGATGCTCTTTGAGATCGGCCATGGTTGACACCCAAATCGCGGGTAGAACCCAATGTTTGGCGTGGAGTTGCGTTTTTCAACCCTTTGCTGCTGCCCATAAAGCAGAAGAGGTGATAGATACACTTTGACCCTCCCCCGACAGCATGCACTCGAATCGGTACTGAAGAGGCAACAGCTTCGGCTGATCTTCTTGGATGGGCTTTAGTTGGCGCATTGTACTGGACTCGTTGTGCTATGTGTACACTTAGGTAGCACATTAGAGCACCGTGATCTTAAACAAACCCATGGAACATTTCACGTTAAATGCATTCCTTTGCATGTCCGGAATTTGCTATTCGTCGTCCTATGCGGCGGAGAACTGATCCCTCAAAAAGTAAGGGTATCTGCATCTGACCGTAAAAGATGAGCGTCTTAGTTTTAGTTTCATTTACCTACTGAGACCAAAGTAACATCTATTGGCAAGATTCTTCGCTTGATCTACATACTGGTATCGTTCGTTGCTGTAATCCTTGACAAGATCAAAGTATATAATCCAACCGCCAAGTCTCTTTACTCGAAGAACACATATTCTTTGTCTTGCTCTCATTTACAACCAGACCCCCTTTCAATAGTCTTCGTTAAGATTTCACTTGGCACCACCAATGATGCCAATAGCTCTACGTAGGCGAGTAACTGGACATGTTTATAGCTCAACATGTCCCGTTTCGATGTACTTCGGCCTTTGAAGTCGTTTTAGATGGCATCGTCTTGCCTGAAGCCTCGCTAATTATTGGCGATGTCCTTTCCTACCTTCACGGAGCTGAATGTCGCACAAACCCGCTGAGACAGTGAGTCCCCAAAGGTCTATCAAATGCAGCTTCATTATAGACAAAGTGATGGTGGATGTACATTTCGTATTCGTAGGTCCTTTCCAGCATTTGGCGTAGTGTGAATATCTAGTCAATGGCTCGATATGGCATTATATGCCGCCAACACGCCGTCTGCGCTAGCATCTTTGTTATCTTTGAGCCTGTTGAATGTAAGCCTAGCTGTGACATGGCGGCGGTATAACCACGCCGTTGTCTGTGTTTGGAAACGTCGGGAAGTTAACTCTAGATGCGGCATTATTCTCGTCATCGCTCGATAATAAGCCGGCAAAGTGTTCCCTGTATAACCATACAGCACCTTGTGGATCCACTACAGAGAGATTTCTCTCTGCATCTCTACCGGAAGACGCCACATTGACTTGACTTTTTAACATCATTCGCGATTTTTTCATTCATGTATTTTATGTTTAAAAATCGCTTCTCCGCCTTGCTCATCTCAAGTTATGAGATGATGGCTCTCGCACAGATCCCGTTGCAGCCTTCTATAGGCGGTGTTCACTTTAGTTGCATCGCGACAATTCTAATCATATCATTGGTTCCTTGGCTGTGGGCGTTGAAAAACAAGGACACCCCAAAAGAAGCGGTATATATACCTTATCTGATGTTTTCTTATCAGCTTTTATTGGAAGTGGGATTTTCACTTGAGGGAAAACCTAGGAAAGGCACAAAAGCTCACTGCCTAAACACCGGTTGGCAATTAGGGAAGCTAACCAGACACACCTCGTGGATGCTGCTCTTTTTAAAATCTTAAAGTTCACAGATATGTACAAACTTATTGTTTTCAAAGTTCGTTGGCACAAGAAGTCCCTTAAACACATACTATTGAACGCAGTACTAAATGATGTGATTAAAGAAAAAGACCACAACGTTTTCAGCGCCATCTACAAAGCCGTTTAAGTTCGATCCCATATTCGGATTCTACATGATTCTGATATGACACCTATGTAGTTTAATATGAATATTAGCGTAGATGATCCATAGAACGTTCAAATAAATCCAATTCAGACGGATTTTGCAAACAGGTGAAGTTTTTCTGACTAAAATACCTGATATTTTTGGGCCTTAAACAGTTAGTTTGGTGAAACCAATTTCATTTTTTTGCATACTCATTTGTGCTTATGTAATTCGCTTGCCAGTTGACAATCTCACATGGCCATTGTATGTGGCTTAGATTTGAGCCAAGGAAACAAAAACAAACCAAATAAATAACCCGCATCATTTTGTTCAAGTTGTGGCAAGGCCATAAATAATAAATTAGAGCTCGACCATGACATGGCCAATGCCGCCTCCAACCCTGGCATGGACTATGGGAGCACAATAAAAGCGAAAAACAACAACAACAACAACAGGAAGAGGAACAAGAACACAAGTTTCTTTCAATGATTAAGTCGCAAGTAGTAAGTTGGAGCCATTGCTGGTGTGTGTGTGTGTGTGTGTGTGTGTGTGTGTGTGTGTGTGTGTGTGTGTGTGTGTGTGTGTGTGTGTGTGTGTGTGTGTGTGTGTGTGTGTGTGTGTGTGTGTGTGTGTGTGTGTGTGTGGGTGTGTGTGTGTGTGTGTGTGGGTGTGTGTGTGTGTGTGTGCATATGCCTTTACCTGTAGCGACGAAAACTAAGATAAACCGCAAAGTCAAAGCAGCGTGTATGTGTGTGTGTGTGTGTGTGTGTGTGTGTGTGTGTGTGTGTGTGTATCTGTGTGTGTGTGTATTAAAAGCGCCAAAGCCACAGATAACTGACTGACTAACTATTTTTGCTGGCCTAACTCGAGCCGCTCGCTCCACACACACTCTATCCCGGTCTCGCTCTCCGGCTTTGCCCTTTGTCCCTGCCGTTGCCTCTGTTTCCGTCAAAACCTCTGGCCTGGTCTTTGCGCGCCCAACTGTTGGCCCTTTGTCTTCGGTCTACTGTCTTCTTGCCTTTGGCTTGGCAACATTCTGATTCTGCAGAGTTTGGTTAGTTTTTCTGTGCCATTAAACGTTTCCCTTTTTGCCAATGCACAAGTGCGCACGCATACACACACACACACACACACACACACACAGACAGACAGTTGGACAGACAGTTGGACAGACAGTCATATAAACCAGCAGCAGGACAAACCGACAGACGTACAGACGCAGGGCAACAGACAGACCTATACAACCAGCCCAGCAACCATACAGCCATTTTCGCCAAACGTACTGCACCATTCATAGCTGCTGCTCTGTTTGGCTCAGTGTGGCTTTTATGGGATTTGATTTCTAATAAGCGGCAAGCGAGGCACGTACCAGAGCATCTAACTTACTACATACTATACAGGCCGGATGGGGCCGGATGGGGCCGGACGGGGCCGAACCGGACCAAACCGAAAGCAAACTGGACCGTGCCAGCAATGGGACTTGCTAGCTACCACAGCTAAAACAACAGCAGCAGCAACAACAACTACATGGCTGTCATCGTAGCTGCTGTTATTGTTGTTGTTGTTGTGAAAGAAAAGAGGAAGAGCAATAACATCGAATGGCAAACTACAAGGAAAAAAGCCAACAGTTTTGATACTCTTTAACTGAGCTAACCCATAGTCGGAAATTGAGCAAGGAAGTAGTCAGGTGTGTGCAGACATAGCTTACAATCACATCACAAAACTCACTGCTTTTGATCGACGCAAAGTCCTTTGGTCATTTCTGGCACACATTCGACAACGTTGCGAAATATTAGCTATATGAATCACTGTCAGGTCTTTTAGCGTTTTAAAGTCAGAAGTGTGCCAGCAATATCCTTAAGAGCGTGAGTAAACTCTGAAGAATGCGGCTGATAAAATTCAAAAGAAAATTTAAAGAAATTCGGCCAGAGATTTTCGGCACACACTCTATCACGTTGCCTCCAGTAATCTCAACTTTTTTAAAGTTTTGCTAAAGTGAATCTTAAGCGAATTCGCTTTCGATAGAATTTTCCAACAGCTTTTACAAATTTTTACAAGCATTTCACTTGGATTCGAAAAACCACAAAAAAATGCTTAAGAATATTAGAGAATGTTATATAACAATGACAAGTGAATTCAATACAAAAATGCTTGAGGTAGGTGAGTAGCGGTACAGGCCCTTGCCTCCATTTTAACAACATTCTTCCGAAAGTAAGACTTATTATATATTATTTCCTTATCATTCCCATTTCAATTCACACTTTACAAAAATTCTGTCTCATTTTAGAACTGCCAACTGGTTTTACAATAACTCAAATGCATGCATGTAACATACGCCAAGCGCTAAAGTTAAAGTTCGTTCCGCAGGTTCGAACTTTTGTGTTGCTTGGTTCCAGGTTTAGGTGTGTCTCGAGCCTTTCGAACCTCTAAAAACTAAAAGTAGAAAGTAAAAAAATCTATAGATTTTATATTAAGCCGATATTTAAAACCCTTTGATTTGAGTTCGAATTCATCGCGATCGAAGTTAAGCTTATCGAGTAATGTGAGATTAGCTGACTAAGAAAATCGCCAAATATAGAATTTTTCAAAAAAGCGACAATGCGAAAACCGTGCTAGAATGTTCAAAACGGTTTCAGGATTCGAAATCAGGAAAAGTTCAGTGTTAGCCAAGAGACTGCTCACCACTGTTTGGTTTTCGTCAAATTGAGACGATATGCGACTAGAGGGTTGCTTCGAAAAGGTGGCGTCACAATTGGAAAGTCAAAAATTGCAATTGAAAATAGGTTTTTTTTTCAGCCTTAGCGCTTTGTGACGTCACTTTAGCGGATAAGGTCATCAATTTGGGGGTGGGGGATATTAAAAATTATAGTGACGTCATATGTGAATAGCCCCCAGAGCCGTTATGGCCGTTATAATGGAACGTCAAAAAAATGCCAACAAAGACATTTTTCCGATATTCCTTAATAACTTTGCCATTACGCTACCGATTTTGCTAAAATTAGTGTTTGCAAAGAATCCATTGTCGATTTCGCCAACATTTTGAAATACATTTAAAGAAAAATTACGAATTTTTTAGAAATAAATTTTGTAGTTCATTAACTCGTGTGGTGAGCGGGTTAGAGAATGCGACTTCAGCAGGTCAAAGCTTGACCTTTTCGAAATAGCGATAGTTCCAAAGCCGTGCTGGAAAATTAAAAACCTTTGACGAATTCGAATCTTTCATTGAGGCCAAATCTGTTGTCTAGTACTATTACGGAGGTTCACAGTCTAGTTTTGTAAACAAAAAGATGAATTCAAGATATATAAATCCACTCTTCCGTTTGTGGCTTTTGATAGATTTTCACGTGCTTATTCTACTAATAGCTCTTATTTTAAAGCATAGCTCCTAAATTTCCAACTCAATACAAGGTGTACTTGAGAAGGTAAGATAACTTTCTAACTCTTCCTCTTTTCGTTGACTTCAAATTATGTTTAGTTGCGAACGTCGATTTCGATGTTGGTTTTTTCTAGTTTTTGTATGAGTTTGTATGTGCCGATGCCATGTGCTGAAAGAGAACATAGACCAGTGTGAATGTGTAGTGGGTGAAATGGGTCTATGTCACTGCTGCCATTTGTCTGCAACAAGGCGTAAGTTCAGCACTTCGGCCATGCCTGTGTGTTCATGCCAAGTGTGCTCCTACATGGTCTAAGTATTTGGTCTTTTCTTTGTCTCTCACTCTTTCAGACTCTCACAAAATTTCAGCCATCAATATAGTAAAGTAATCCTACCTTTTCAACTATACCTTGAAGAAATTGAAACTATAGCAATATTGCTTACTTGTGCTGCGAGCTAAAAATTTTGGTTACAATTACCCCATTCTGTTTCTTACATAACAAATTTTGATTGTTCATTAACGGATTACGTTTCCAGTACATTAGCCTGGTACAAACGTCTTGACAAATTTCAGCTACTCGACGCTTTTTGAAGTGTATTTAAAAAGAATCATACGATATATTTCCAAGTGGATTTTTCGTTGCGCACAGCAACTCAGAAAAATGACACGAAAAAAAAATGTTTTTCGCTTTGCGTTTGTAGCATATATGTATGCGTCCGTGTGGGTTTTTTTAAGGTTGCAGAAAGCTAAATTGAGTTTTCCCAACAACAACGATCTTTTCCGTGCGAGAGAGAAAGGGCGAGACGAGCCTTGTGTCAAGGAGACACCAAGGGAAAGGCGGGAAAGCGCAACGCGTACGTGTTTATGGCCACGAAAAGTTGCTGAATACAACGACTGCGAAAAAAGGAAATATGAAAGAAAATAAAAATCACCACAAGAACAAGAAAAATGTGCGCCGCACACCAAACAAGCAATAGGAATTCAAAAAGAAAATATATAAGAGTGAATATAGGTGTGTGTGTGTGTGTGTGTGTGTGTGTGTGTGTGTGTGTGTGTGTGTGTGTGTGTGTGTGTGTGTGAGTGTGTGTGGGTTGCAATGTTTCTACGCCTGGAGCATAAGGAGCAGCACCGACAGCGCTGGAGCTGGAGCTGGCAACAAGGCGAAGCGATAATGCGCTGCAATCCAAGTGGAGTCCAATGAACGTTATATGGAAGCCCAAACGAAGCGGCAGTGCATGGCTCGAAATCCAGAAAGGCTTCAGTCTTACGTACTTCGATACTTGAATCGATACCAAGCGCTGCAAAAGCTATTCGAGTACGCATTTTAGCAAAAAGAGTACAAAGTTGAGACATTCGACTCATTGCTCTTAGATTTTATATTCATTAAAAACGCTGTGAGGCCCATATTGAATATTTTCAGAACGATTCGTTATCAAACCTTTAAGAGCAAAGCCCGGATTAAAACCCAAGTTTCAGGCTTAAATTTTGTGTGCTGTGCTAACAGTGGGAACGAAAAAAAAAGCATGCATGCTTATATTAGGTTGTTCTTGGTTTCACGCTGGAATATACGCACGCTAGATGGCGCCACATTAAGCAAAGTCAATTTAGTTTTTCTTCCGAAATGAATATTACAAGTCAATGTAAACAATAAACAGATTGACCGTGCAATAAAAAGTTCTATGTTACTTTGTGCCAGAAAGTACCAACAATTTTAAAACGAAAGTGCCTGGCCAAATGGACCTAATAAGGCTTAGAGTGACCAACGTTGGAAAAATAAATGGCAGCCCTTGTTAAAGGTGTGGCAGAAAACCATAAACCGAATTGTTAAAAACAGACTCCGAAACATCGATTGATTTCTTATCGGTCTAATCTTATAGACGTCTTAAAACGCGAACAAGTTGAATCTAACTTCATTCACTCGACATAATGCTCAATAATGAGATTGTAAGGTACATTTTTTGCTATTACTCACTGGAATGAAGTTTCTGGGCGCCCGAATTCCCATCGAAATCATGAAATGCGGGAATAATTAAACATGCATATAAGTGTATACGCCAGGATCAAAATAGACTCCAAACATCATGCCAAAAGATTTTCAAAACTATAACGATTTATTAAGCAATAAGCACATTTTATAGGTGCAAGGATAAGACGTTTGGAGTATATAATATCAAACTTTACTATCGTGTTTTTGAAGCTCCTCTATTCACAGCATTTTGTGCGCAGTGTATCGCAGAAGCTTGAGGAATTCTCTATTATATGCATTTTATATTTTGAAAATATCTTTTCTTCAAGGTAAAGGTACTCCCGAAGGGGTTGAAATATCAACATGATTTGATCAACTTCACGTACGGATACTGATAAAATTTGGTGTACCTCATTGCCTTCGATATCTAAGGGTTCATACTAACATACGGACATTACAATATCAACATGGTTATTGATCGGCCCTGGCTATAGACAGGAAAGAAAGGAAATCTTGTACAAGGGAGATATAAACTACGGACCACCGCCATCTTTCACAAGAATGATGCTTGTTTAACTCAAAGGGTATCACCATCTCCGCCCAACCCCGCAACTATCTTTATGAGTTCATCAAATATTAACTACCTGTGCATACTTCTTAAGTGACTTAATATATACATATTATTTATACTTACAGCATTTTGATGTGCTTTTCATAACTTTGATTAGGTTAACAATTCACTCTGAAATTTGATTAGGAGACGGCGCAGAAGAGTTTACATTGCCAGAAATACCCGAGCCACTCTACGATAAAGTGGTCCGAGAAAATTAAACATCAGAACAACGTTTTCAAAGTATTTATGATCTTGCAAATGCGTGCTCCACAAACTCCTTCAGAACGAGCTCAAAACCTGCAGGGGAGAAGAATAGATTATCAAATCGAGAAAGAATGCATTCATTGCCATGCTCTTAAATTTAAGAATGAAACGGCAGGAATCTGTTTGACTTCAGGAAAAGTTGTTTTGCCTCCTTTAAACCCCACCACCAGAGCCACTAAAAACGCTAATGAATGGCGACCACCACTGAAACCAAATTATTTTTTAACAAAATAAGAAGATTTAATAGTTGCTTTTAAATGACCGCATTTGCCGTCAACATCATTACTTATACGGACGGCGTGATGATACTGTTGGGGATGCATTCCGACAAACATTTGCCGTGATTTCGAAATCAACAGCGGTGGGTGAATTCATCGGGGAAGAGGAAGAGGAACGGGAAGAGGAAGAGGAAACAAAGTTTGCATGGTTAGCTAGTTTAGCCAGAAAGCAACGACCCGTTAAAGCTAATTACCCCAGCAACTTAAGTCAGTCCAAAATCTGGAAAAGTATTGTCATATCATTCTACAGAAACAAATCAGTTTCTCGCCGAATTACCAATGCAAACATAGGAAATATAATAAAGACACATCAGACTGTAAACTCATATTCATTAGCAGATTACAATTGAATATATACGACGGAAAGCACACTCTAAAGCACCTTTGACATATTGTCTTATCAGCTGGATGCAGGAACAGCAGGATAACTCTTAAGTTCAGCTTTCTTAAGCTTTAACAAAATTAACATCAACATCGTTATAGTCTCCAAAATTCGTTAAAAAGCGGCATGATGGACCGCTTTGTAACAGGCCACTAATTAAAAGAAGCAAATTTGACAGAAACCGTGGAAACCATGGAAGTTAAGCAAAAACTACAGAGAATACTGATGCATCTATGCAAGACGATTTTACAAATAATACGTCGATCCGATGCCTACTTGCTAGATATCCCAAGAACTCAAATATATTTCTGACACATGGACGAAGTGCTTTTCGGCTGAAGCTCGGCTTCAAAGATATTTGTCATAGCAAAAAATGTGTTTTGGGTTAAAATTCGGTTAAAAAAGAGTTCAGACATATCATTGATTAAGTTAGTAATTATAGGAAAGAAAAGATAAAGGAGATAACTGGTATATTCTCGACTAATAAAAACGAAATCCTTAAGGAAATAGAGTTACATATTATAGTGTCTGGCAAATATAGCAAAACTTCAAGCAAGGAATCCGCTCAAAAGCAAGCACTCAAGCTAACTTACATTTGCATGGGAAATCAGCTTCTTCTTTCTCTTTCGGTATACCAAGTCGTTGGTGTCTAGAGCCGGAGCATTTATTACAGATTTGCAGCTTTTTTTTCTGTGCTAGGGGCTTTTTTTTGGAAATGTTGTGTGTCGATCGGGTGCTAGGGTAGATCGAGTGGTGGGCCTGAAGCTTCCTGATCCCTGTCTCTACGTTTATCAAGTTGACGCATAACCTTCACGTAGTGCCCTTTGGCTAGTTAAGACGTGTCCAGCAACGTCTTCCCAGGACTTTATTAGGGTTGTGCGAAGGGTTTGCGAGCCACCGTTCAAAACCCCCTCCCGATGGAAGTTGGTATGAGCCGCCTGGAGAAGTGTCGTACATAAAGCCGTAACCCGTTAACGGGTTGTTATAGCCAGTCAAGAAGAGAAAGGGTTAATCGGGGCTCCGCTGGCTAGGTCATGTTGCTCGTGTGGATGAAGAAGCGACTGCGAGAAAGTTCTTTAATGCGGCTGTTGGAGGAAGGCGACGAGGCGAGGGGCAGGCTAAGCCGGAATAGGTAGAGGCAAACTCGCACCGATGGAGAAAGCGCGTTCATAGCAGAGGTGCCTGGAGAAGTGTTCTACATCAGGCCATAACCCGGAAAGGGCTGTTAGGGCCATTAAAGAAGGTCTGAAAAGAGACAACCTTCGGCTCAGGTGTCTGTAATGTTGACATTCAAAGCTTCTCTCTTGTTGTCTCGCCTCATTGGCAAAATGGTTTGCCACTCTTATCATATTATATGATGTGGCTGAACCTGACCTCTCTAGAATGCTGAACAGCGATTTTAAACGTATTGTTTGAACACATTCACTTATGGAACTGAGTCAGTGTCATTCTTAGGTGTTCCGGTGTTTTTTCGAGCTCGGCTAACTTTATAGCAGTGTTTTTTGATAAGATCTACGATATCCCACTGTATTTGGTAACTATTTTCCATAATTTGTAACTACTCATTTGACTAAGCAGCTTAGTTTTAATTGTAATAATAGCTTACAATCGATTTGAACAAAGCTAATCCTAAGAGGAGGTTGTGCTTTTTGCAGCATTGAACCAACCCCTAATCGAGAGGTTAGTACGTTGGGAACACACCGTTTTCGTCTTAGATGTTTCTTAACTTCGGAATGACATTTAACGAGCGAAATCATGTACTTAGAAGTGTACAGCACTAGTTGAGACCTTAAAAACTCAATCTTAAACGCTCCAAAAATAAGATTTATTTCTACGAAGAATCAGATATATGGCCTCCTCAAAGATTAATATACACATAATACCTGTATATACTCTATAGAGCATATATGAAGTACGTATAAAAAAGGTGTTTACTTTGCGCCCCAAGGTAAAAAGCTGAATGAATGGCCACTCGGACGACCTTAACACATGTAAAAACATATTTTATAATGTGCGTGGATGCGTTGGTGTGTGTGAATATGCGTGTGTCCTCTTGTAAGTGTAAGTTTCGATTCATTCATATGCTCTAGACATATAGAGTGCCTTAAAAAGCTGTAAATATATGTAAAAAACAAAAGCAAGTGTGTTAGGCCCAAACACTAGTTTCAAGTTTATCTTAAAACTGGCACGTTGATCTCAGAGCCACTTTGATTTGCTTTTGGGATGCTGTCAACTCATAAGTATAACAAGCTTATGTATATTGTAGGTTATCTTTCTAGGAAAGCTCGTAAAAACCTGCTCTTGATGGCACGTATCGTGTGAGTATTGACTTTTGGTATGAGAAAGGAAGAAGTGGTTTAACATACCTTTATCGTTAAATTTAAAGAGTTTTCACGATTTTGAGAGTTGCAAAGTCATCAAATTTCATATTAGTCGTGAAACTTACTTGCAATTGATTTGAACTATAAATTGAGCATACTTAAACAGAATACGTTCCGGTATCATAGTTTGCCACAACAGGATGGGACTTAAAGTAGGATCATTTTTGGCTGTTAATCTTCGCTTGTAGCGTTGTCTTGGTAAGAAAATAAAGTGGCAACTATTTGGCTATAGTGTATCTACTCGTCGAGAGCCTTATGGCCTTTAGTACAGCTGCTTGAATATTTATTTATATGCAACATACTTGTGCTGTAACTTTAACAAGTTTTTATGAAAATAATTTAGTGAAATATCGTCGCGCATTTGACTTGCCACAAAAACGGCTTATGAAAAATTGAGTTAAATTCTAGAGTTGGGCAATTCCTTGCACACTGCCAGCGGCTGTTTGACTGTCCAGTAAAAGCTTTGATTTAATTTGCAATTTATTATAAAATTAAAAGTACTCTGGCGTAAGGAATTAAGCTACAAACACACATAGAGCATGTCTAATATAAATATTACTTAAAAGTTTTGCTTCTGGCCTAGTGTTAAACACTCTCGTGTACTAGCCAAAACTTGGCCAAGCGCAAATGTTAATCATACGCAACGTGCGCCATATGCTCGTGTGCGTCTGGCACTAAGAGCGTAAATATAATTAAATATTTAAAAGACAAATACACGCACACTAACAGAGGTACACACAAAGACACAAAGACACATAGACAGACACACTTGTGCCGGACACAAGCTTAATAACATTTTAATGCGTTTGACAAAATTTAGCTGCATACTTGCAGGCGTAACGCTCATTAAATGCTTCAAATCAAAGCAACGTCAGCTTGCCATGTCGTTGGCAGAAACCTAAAACAACAGTCATGCCACATGCCACATGACTCATGCCGCAAGTGCAACAACAGCAACAACAACAATAACAACAATGTTAAGCACAAGAAGAGGCAAAACTTTAAGTGGCCAAAAGTGCAACAGGAAGAGCGACAAGTGCACGCTTAGGCGACTACTCTGTGTGTGTGCGGTGTGTGTGTGTGTGTGTGTGTGTGTGTGTGTGTGTGTGTGTGCGGTGTGTGTGTGTTGGCCATGCCAGCAACAATATCTCTCTTTTGCTCATCAACTGAACATGCCAACACACTTATATGGAGAGCGACACAATTACCTGAGGAAATTTGGTTAGTATCGTCGTGGGACAGCACTTGAAAGTTAAACAGACACTTCCTATTCCCCAGCCTATCTTACATGGGGTCTCCCTCACTCGTCCACTGTTTATGCGTGCTATGCTAATTGTGTATGCAACTTGTTGCATTGACGCTCACAGGCGGCACTTCATTGCGGCTGCCTTTTGCACGCAATGCATAACAAGGCAGCCCAAGCAGCAGCCAGAGCCACTCCCTCTGCTTTTACGCCCCTTTTTGTCTGTCCAGTCCAAGTACTTGCTTGTTTGTATGCACATACACACACAAGAGATGCTACGTTTATACGACACACTAATTGTGATCGCAATGCGACTAACTTTAGAAGGTTTACTATACAATGTACGCCAGCAAATCATACAGATTCGTCGAATGAGGAAAGCAACAATGCTGATTTTTCGGTCTTTTTTGCATCCACAGCAGTCTCAACTGGGTTCTGGTACGTTATGGTGCAGCTGACTCAACCCTGTCTCTAACTTAAGCTAGTTGACGCATAATCTCCACTAGGTGCCCCACTGTTAGCTGTTTTACTCTCCACCCGCTGTGAACATATGTGCGCAGCAAAGGCTCCCCAAGATTTGAACCTTCAACATAAAATGTCATCGGAGGAATACACCTTTACTATATATAGTTCATCTTGTCAGTGTTTGAATCATAAGCTCAGCGGTGTAGCACGATAGCTGCTACGCGATTCAAATTGGTTCTACCAATTATATTAGACAGTTTTTCCGTAAGATCTCCATCCAAGTAATCGTAAGTTTCTACAAATAGGACTTTAGGGCTTAATGTTCCGCCATTAAGTATTTCTTTGGCTGTGTTATTGCGTGTTGCATTTTATGTTGTTGTTTTTTTACGCGGTGGGTCAGTCGGCAAACAAACCGGACTGGCGGAGCCCCTAGATATTAAAAATAAAAGTCTTTTTGTTGAAGGAAGGTCCTCTTCTATCATCTCGCCAGAGCTTCGTTGAAAACATATTCAAGAGTGCCTTATCTGCGGGAACTACAATCTGCATCCATTTAGACCGTGCGGTATACATAAGCATTGGTTACCTTAACGTGCACCTGTGGCTGTAGAATATCATCGTCATTGGTATCTCATCGTGAATTAGCGATGCAGAGCGTAAATTCCTCGTGACCCGCCAATACCATGATGGCAGTCAGTCCATTTATGGCTTTTACAGCTTTGAGAGATAATTGAGATTGACCCGTAATTTGGTTATTAAACTTATTTTCTCTCACAAAATAAGCCAAGGGCTGTACAATATGCCTTTGTCACCAAGAAGTCTTTTTGCCGTATTAATTGACAAAATAGCTCTTCCAGCACCGTGGACATACGTAAATAACGTAAAAATTGGCAGAAGGTATATGCCGGACATGCAGAACCGTGGTCATATTCGGCCAGGAAAGGAAGACTCATAAAGTACGACTTCGCAGGATGTGCATTATGGCAAAGAGAGTTGTCTTGCCGAAAAGTCTATTTGTTGCATGGTAAATCTTCTAAAACGGGCCCGCTTTTTTTCAATAAATTCTTATATGCCTGTCCAGATGGTACGTCGCCTAACGGGAGGCTTTAATTCTGGTATCACGGGCGGTCAGGAGCCCACAGAATTTGTTGTGTCCTGACCTTGCGGTTGGACCCTTCGGGGAGCATAGTGGTTGCTGTGCTTTTACACCCAAATGCGGGTAGATCCTTGGCTCGACATACTACCGAGTATGCCTCCTAGTTCGCCCAACGAAGATTGATATCAAATTTCTCCGCTAGTTTATTATTAATAGTAATATTCTAGACCGTTCAACTGTTTTTAATGGTACTTATGTATAGCCGTCTCTACTTGTAAAAGCAACAATTTGGATTAATATACCTAAAGCCTGCAACATTGTGGGTGTTTTTGGAGGGTATGTCCTGAGTCAATAGGAGGATAGGGGAAGGTACAACCATTCGTATATTTGCGGGTGAGTTAGTTTGTGTTTTATATCCCTATAACTTGAATTTGCTGGATATAAAATGATCCAACGATAGTTTTATCATGGTCATAGAAATATTAGATAAACCACAACGGAGTGTCAAAGGTCAAAAGTAAGGGGTACGTTGTTATTTTAGAATAAACGCTTCAGAAGAAACTAGGTATAATACAGCTGCGTCTAAAAAATCCAACGCTAATCGTTATCATGCTATTGACTTCCTATCATAACTGCTATAAACGGAATACCGAAACAAGTGGATCAAATCGAAATCGATACTTTTGAAAAATGAAAACAAAAATGAAGCCCAAGAGTTCCGACACTACTCTAATCGTAAATGTATCCAAAACTAATTTCTACTAAAGTATCCCTTGGTTTCTAATAACACTGATCAACATTAATTCTGATTCCTTTCCGCAATATAAAACTGCACACATTTCTTCAGATTCATACACTTGTCGGTAATTCAAAGGAATCTTTACTCAAAACGACTACATCTCCAAAAGCTAATTGAGATAGTAAATGATGCATATCTGGAATTGAAACATCGCTTTCGTAGTTCATTTTTGATTCAATCTATAGCTATTTTTATTCCCTATACACGTAGTGTAAAATGGTATTATAGATTTGTGAAATGTATGTAATAGGCAGAAGGGGGCGTGGCAGACCATAAGTTTATTGCGGAAATGCGCTTAGCATTGACTCAGGTAGCGATTGAACTCCGTCAGTTCGTCCGTCGGGTTTCTTCGCCCGTCCATCCGTCCGTCGTTTTATCCGCCCATAGAAGACCGTTAGAGCTAATGACACAAAATCTTACCAAAAGATACGCATTATCCCGAGTAAGACAAAGTTTGTCGAATTGGGTTCATATCTGCCCACGTTTCCTGAATGCAGAGCGCGGTTCACAGACGCGCCTTTGAATCTATTACCTTTAAACTTGGTCTATGTTACTTAAATTATCAAAATCCGATTTTTCATCTTCTTAACTGGCCAGAACAACCCGTTACCGGGTTACGGCTTGATGTAGAGCAATCCTCCATTGGTCTCTGCTTTCTCCAATCGGCAATACCAAATGTTGTTAGTATGCTCTCTAACTGGTCCTTCCAATGGAAACATGGCCTTCGGCACCTTCTAACAATACCCGCATTGAAGACCTTTCTCGTGATACCTTCTTCATCCATATACAAAACATTGCCTAGCCAGCGGATCCACTGAAAGTTCATTCGCTTGACTATGTCAATGTCGTCGTAGAGCTCATAGAGCTCGTCGTTCCATCGAATGCGGTAATCGTTACCAAAAATCTTACGGAGTACTTTCCCTTCAAATACTCCAAGGGCATGTGCATCAAGCTATTTCATCACCCTTGCTGCAGTGCCATAAAGCAGACCGGCAAGGATGAGCGTCTTATGTAGTGTAAGTTTCGTCTGGCTAGGTTGATCTCTACTACTCTTTCGGCTACTGAGACCAAATTAAAATCTATTGGCAAGAGTGATTCTTCGCTTGCCAAGGTAGACAAAATTCTTGACAAAAACAAAAGTATAGTTTTCAACATCAATCTGAGAGTCCCACCGCTGTAGATATCTACTCGGAGAAAGCATATATTTCATCTTGCTCTCATTTACCACCAGACCCACCCTGGCAGATTCTCTTTTAATAGCC
This sequence comes from Chymomyza caudatula, assembly GCA_035041775.1. Classification (NCBI taxonomy): domain Eukaryota; kingdom Metazoa; phylum Arthropoda; class Insecta; order Diptera; family Drosophilidae; genus Chymomyza; species Chymomyza caudatula. The sequence goes on from JAWNKW010000145.1 coordinate 814,558, forward strand.
GCGAAAGCTCCGGTAACTTCCATTTAGTACGGCCGACGATATCGATATCAACCGCGTATGCAAGCAACTGGACACCCTTATAGAATACAGTCCCGTTTCGATAGACTTCGGCCTTTCGCAACACATTCTCCATCATCTCCTTGTCTGAAGCCTCGCTTGGTACCAAAAGGCTCGGAGAAGCTCTTTTCTACCATGAGAGAGCTGCGCGTGGATTCCAAACTCAGACAGAGCGGCATATACGCAATCCCTCAACGGGTTATCAAATGCTGCTTTATAATCGATAAAGAGATGGTGGGTGTTGATTTGACTTTCGTGGTGAATGGATGGATGCTAAGAAGTCACTACTTCACAATCTTGAAAAAATTTCGGATTTACGCTGCATTAAGTTGTCTTTCTAATTACATCTGGGTTTTGAAGATCAGTTTGGTGGAGCCCGATATATAGTCAAATATGCAAGATTAACATGCTGAAAAAACGTTAAAAAATGATATATCATTAACTTCATACAAATATATGAAGTGTTTCTTTTCATTTTGTAGCAATAATTGCAATTTGGTAACTAGCATAAACTGGCCAATACACATACTATATATGCATACATGCTGAAAATGGCTTAAATGACTTGTTGTTGTTGTTGTTCTGCTTGTACGCTCTAGCTCTAAGTTACATTGTAAATGTTAGTTTTGTAATTAGAAAATTTTCTAGTAACCAGTAACGATAGTTTGCCAATGTGTGAGCAAGATGCTCGTGTGTGTGTGTGTGTGTATAAAAGAGGTAGCTGGTACTAGTTTTATGTGACATTTATTAGCCGCAACTTTTTCTATAAATCAAACATACAAACTTTGCATATCTCACGCTAACTAGTAGCCTGCTCTCTGTCTTTAACTCCCGCTCATGCACTCTTCTAACACGGCTGGAAAAAAGTTGGCCAAAAACTAACATTAAAAGGCATTAATAGCATTTTGTGCCATTAAAAAGCGCACATGACGTCGTTGCTGCCGTTTCTACTGCTTTTACTGCTGCTGTTGCCATTTGGCCATTTGGCCATTTGGCCCGATCTCAACTGCTCATAAATCATGGTATTGCCATGGCTATGGCTAGCGAGCAGTGGACAGGCCAGTTAGAAATGTGCAGCAGCTACTCGCTGGCTGCTCATTTGTCGAAACAAAAAAATCATTGTCAGCAGTCGGCAGTCCGACAGCCGGACAGCCGGACAGCCGGACGGTCGGACTATTGGACAGTTGGGAGTCAGCAGTAGTAGCTTGACGTCAGTAGGCAGCAATACAGTGGCCATAATTCATCACAATACAAGAGATTGTGCCGCTGACGAGCCGCATGATGCATGAGGCATGGCCAGCACCAAGTGTCTTTAGAGTAGCAGGGGCTGAGTACGTGTGATTGACTGTCAGACAAATGTACAGACTGATGGATGGATGGATGGTTGGCTGACTGGCTGCATGAATGAATGAATGTTTGGATGGAGCAGAGCAAGTGGCATAAGTTGAAAGTGCAGACAGTGCAATGATATGGCCTACAGTTCGACAGCTACTCGTCATGAGAAAGCAACAGCAGCCAGCTGTAGATGGTGTAGCAGCAGTGCACTGAGAGAAACCGGCATAGAGATCTAACTTTAAAAGTTTTGATGTGTCTATTAGTGACTCTTCATAGACTTAACATTTTGGCAAGATTATCGCTTCGAAAGTTTTATTGTTTACTCCACAACTTGAACCCTACTTGTCATATCATTTTTCGCTCAATGTAGCTTTTTGCACTTGAAGCCGCGTAGCTGGGGCATGCAATTTAACGGAAGTTGCAATTTGCATTTTATACCATAGCCGCACAACACGCAATAAGCCCCAACTTGGGCTCTACTCAAAGCCACAGGCTGTTGCAACGGTCACGTGCATATCAGCTGGCGCCGTGGCAATCGTTGCCAGTCGTTGCAGTCGTCGTGCAGTCATTTCGCAGCTTGATGTGGTCATGTCAACGTCAACATGGCGTATGCGTAATAAACGCAAAACAATGTAGTTAAGCAAGGGGCGCAACTCTGTTTCACTTGGGCCAGCGCTACTGCCAATTGGTAGCTGATAGTTGGCTTTTAATGGCGGACGGTAGTCAATTATTTGTCCCTTTGTCTGGCTGAGCGACCCCAAGTCAGAAGCATTTTTTGCTGGCATATTTTTCAATTTTCTCGCTAATGTTGTTGCATGTTTGTTGTATTTACAACATTAACGTTCTACGTAATATGCCCAATGGACAGCCATCACAAAGTTATCATTGCATTTGCCACAGTCGTTGTTGCATGTAATCAATGGCAACAAAGTGCACGGCTCAAACAGCGGGGCACATCATCAAAAAACGCCAACAATTAAAAATGTTGTTTGATATTTGTGCGATTTCTGAACAGCAAAAGCACTTTAAGTTTTCGTTATAGTCTTTTTTTACGATGTGTAAACATTATGCATTCTAGCATAAATACCAAACGGTATTTCTTTTTAAAGTTCGCCTTGGCGTTCTTACTCCCAAGAAGAACCTTTAGGCAATTTTTAAACGAAAACCTTAAGTATTAAAGTTTATAGCTATGGACTCGCCTAGCCTCAGGATTCGAATTGAAAAACTTCTCTAAAATAAAGCAGAACATTATTTTTTGAAAAAGAGCGTTTTGTAATTAGCTATGCCATTACTTCTAAAATAATATGCAGCGAATTAAATTGTGACCAGAAAGTTGTCGGAAATTGCAAATTGTAAAATTTTTAATCTTCATCGATATTCATTTTGCCTCCTTCAAAATATGCCCCTTTTGAAGCAATACACATATGCCAACTCTTTTTCCATGCCTTGTAGGCGTCGTCCGGGATGTCCTTGAGCACCCTAAGTGAATTTTCTTTTATGGCCTCAATTGTTTCGAAACAGGTTCCTCGGAGGGTAAACTTTAGTTTTGGAAGCAAAAAAAAACACGTGGGGCCAAATCTGCCGAATTCGTTGGGTGATCGATGATATTGGATGAGTTTTTGGCACGATCCAGCATGTATATCATCTTAAAATACATATTTAGATTATATTCTCTCGAGAATTTTAAAATTGATCGCGATTAATTGGCATACGCAATCAGGTCAAGTAAAAAACTATCCAATCGATATTTAAAACTTGCTGAATTCGAAAAACGCGAAATATCGAAAAGAGGTAATACGAAAACCGTGCAAGAAAACTCAAAACGGTTCCGTATTCGGAATCAGCGACTCAAAATTACTTAAAAAACCATTCTTTGAGGTCAAATTTGTGGTCTACTGTACTTAAGGAAACGAATATTGACAAAAAATGGACTGATCGCTTTGAGATGAATTGACTCATAAGCAATAAGGCTTAAAACAGTAATCGAAAGTTACAGAAAACTTAAGCACTATACATAACTGTGTTATTTTCAAAATGCATTTTCACAATAATCGTCTCAAGTTGTCATCTGGAGTTCGAAGAAACGAAGGTTTTGTGTTTGTCTCATAAAAAAGATGATCAATCAAGATCCATAGTATAATTAACAAGGATATAAAGCATATTTCATCCGATTATGCAATAAACACCAAAAACTAAGTCTTATGACTTCCTATATCAGGCCATGAGCCGGCAGTAGAGTCAAAGTGTCCCTAAATTTGCTCTGACAAGAGTTACAATGTGGGGCTGGTTTGTTGCTCTCAGTAAGAACCTCTGTAGTAATTACAGAAACCAGAGACGGACTTCCATTTATATATCACTTATTCGCATTTCCATTAATAATTGCAGATCCATTAATGCAAATACCTCTCCGATGATGTATCCCATTTGGAAAGCGCCACAAAAACTATTCAATTCACTCTAAACCAGACTTTATCACAAAAAAACAAAGAAAAACGAGAAGTGTTAGTTTGGTGAGCGCCCTGAATCATCTGAAACTCAGCTTTTTGTGTTTTAGAAGCAGTGGATCGATCCTTCGGACGTGTCTTTGGAAGCGATCGACGAAAAATCAGATCATATGCATGCACATGCGTGCTCTACATTAGGTAACTGCGCTCTATCTGTTAAGCTTTATGAGATTCAAGTATACATAATGTCAGTTCGATTTAGCTCGCCACGCTGATTACAAACATATACAATATAATACATAAACTTTACATATTCTAAAGCAGGCATCGGCAACGACAGCAGAAATGTTGCGAAAATGTTTGTATACATGCGATATTATAAACATTCGCCTCTGTGGCCGTTGTCCATCCCTGTTCTAAAGCCTAATTAAATGATTTCCGTATCGGAAAGTGAAGACGGGTTATAAACTCAAAAATCCCATCGAAGCTATTATTATTACTAGTCTTCGCCTTGTCGTCGATATTCGACGACTTAATACACGGTCTCATAACATAAAAAAGAAAACACCAAATATCAACGTTTGTGTGTACAATGTATTTTGGTTTTGTTTTTTTTACTTTAAATCCATTTTTATCTCTCTAAAACTCAACTTTTCCAGGTGAAACTTGTATTCTGCAAACCGCAAGCATTTTGTCTTTCAAATAGTATAGGTTTTATCTGAAAAAGTGGCTTTATTGCGAAGAAATCGGTATCACACTATTTTCGCTTTGCGTATGTAAATATAAGATCTATGGATATTTAATTACTGCTAGCAATAAAACGACCTCATAAACAGTTCATTCTTGAATCCGAAAAGCCTTTAAGGTAACTGTCGCTGCTTTAGTAAGATCCCTATACGTGTATAAACTTACATTGCTACTTTCGTTTCACAATTTATCTCATCAGGAGCTTGGAAACCATAAATCTTAAAAAGCATAAGAATTGACATGCAAACTCTATTCACAAATAAGTTTTAGCCAAAAAACTTACGTCAATGCTCGTTGCGTGCCACCAAAAACAAAAATAAATGCAATATTGATAGAAACTAAGCCAAAATTACTGTTAAGCTATTAACCAGGGTTACAGTGCTAGCTACAGCAATGAAAACAAGAAATTCTGAAAAATATTTCATGTCACTTTTTTGAAAATTAGAAATTTAGAAAAGGTGCAGCTCAAAAATATGCCGATCTGGAGTTTCGCAAAGGAGTTATAAACAACATAGCTTGTCTGTGAACTGCTATCAAAAGTCTATATTTAAAGCAGTTCCAGTATAGATTTGGTCACTCTGTTTCACTCAAGTCTCCCGCTCATGGGACATTCAAGATGTAAGTGCATTGAAGTCATTCAGCTTTGCAGCATTGCGTTTCGGTGGCACGTTTGACTTGCAAACTGTAAAATACGCTGCGGCGAAAAATTGAAACCGAAAAATGAGAAAAATCCAATGCCATGCGGCATGTGGCATGTGGCATGCGACGTGGCGGGCTCGGTTGCAACATAGGGCAACGCTGGACGCCTGTGGCCAACGAACGAGCTAACAAATGGCAAAGCCAAAGACAGTGACTGTCCTAGAAGCGCGGGATAAGCGGCTGCCAGTGGGGCGGCAACAGTGGCCAAGGCAAGACCCAAAGCAAACTCAGCTGAAGTCTCCGACAGTAGAAAACAAACTTCCAGAAGTTATTCAGTTCGCATAACGATAAACGCCCCTCGTTTTGTAATGCACTACGCAACGTGTCCGTAAGAGTATACACAGTTTGTAGAGCATTATGCAGCAGAAGGCAGGCAGGCATTTATCACAAAATTGAAAGATATGACTTAAATTTAGCACGTTTTGAGAACACTACATACCAAACCTGGCTATGAGCTGGATTTTTTTTTTGTTTTTTGCGATTTTTTTTTTATTTTCCAATCCATGTTGGATTATTAAAACTATAGCTGATAATGAGTTATGGAGATTTGGAGATATGGAGATATTGAGTTTTATGATATGGAATATGGATACATAAAGCCATTAGCTGGTAACAGATTATGACAGCTAGTTAAAAAGAAGAAAGAATATGCTTATAAGATGGAAAATGTAGAAGAGGAAGAGAAGGAGTAGAGGAAGCTGCCAACCTCTTAGCAGTGAGCGGTGAAGCCCCCTAGTTTAATATAAGTTTTCAATACGTTAAGGAATATAGATTTATTGTAAATATAATAAAATCCACATATATATAAAAGTTTTATAATGCAAGGGAATCAGAGAATATTTTTTTTGTTTGCAAAACTTAAAACAAATTTAATTGGAAAACTAGAAGATATACCGCATGATTTTGACTTTTTTTACCTTAAATTATCCGCATCTACGAAACTAGCAGAGATACAGCGAAAAGAAATGCTTTGAACTGCGCAAATGAATACCCTTACATCCCTTCACCCTCCACAAGGTAAAGCCAATTTGAGACCATTTTTAACTGCAAACTAACTAAAAGAGCTAGAGCGAATACATTAGATATCGCTTAAATACTACGCTGTTATTGCACGTAAGCGGTAATTTCATATAAGCCATAATCGGATATATGCTAAATTTTTCAAACAAGCAATAATCGATATCGTTTATAGGCCGAAAACGCAGAGCTTTTTTTACGTATTAGCTATATTTTTATACAAGCGACAATCGGATATATATACATATATAGGACTATTTGGACTCACTTTGATCATTCCCATTTTGCTTTCTGATGCTGAAACATGAGTGCTAACACAGTCTCAACAGATGCTCTTGAAGTGTTTGATCGGAAAGTAGTACTCCGATCTTTGGCATTGTCAACGACTTTCGCATTCGACGGAGCGATGAAGCTTACGACTTTTACGACAATCTTTACATAGTGAAGCGAATTAACATTATGTGATTTTTACATTACATTATGATGTTGTGGGAATCGAGGAAGAAGTTTCTGGTAGAAAAGCCTTTAGTTTGGGCGTTGAAGTATTAGATATATGGCCAGTTGAATAAAAGAAGAAACGTAAATCGAGTGAAAAGCTTTATATTAGTTTTTCTCGAAGCTGTGTTTACCAATTCAGTGATTATTGTAATCCAAAAACAGCACGATGGATTTGAATAATATATTAACAGTTTCTTGAGAACATAAGTAACTAGTGCCTGCTCGACGGATGAATTCAATAAATAGATTGGTAACATGATCTTTTTCTTCTTAACTGGCCATAACAACCCGTTGCCGGGTGATGGACTGGTGTAGAGACGATACAAGTACCTGGGAGGGTACTTCCTATCCAAAATTAGGTTAGGTAATTTTATAACAGCGTTTGAAACTTTTTAAAAACTTATTCCTAGAGTGAAAGGAGAAAGAATATTAAGATACAACGGTTCCACAGTGGGCCGAATTTTTGTCTAAGTGTGCCAGGTGGTAATCTGGCAGCTGTTTAATCCTAAGCTAGCCTAAATCCCCTCTTGTCACTAATAATCACATTTTGGCAACCCCCCTCCCTCTAATGTGACATAACAAAAATCAAATCAAAAATATTCATTACTAGAAACTTGGAATAGAATATGAAGTGAATCACTGCAGATAGGATGCACAGAGTATACGCTGAGAAAGGAGGATATTTGAAGAATCAAATCTTTTAAATTTAATGCAAGATCTTTGATCGATATGTTTGTATTCGAAATGAAAAGTTTACATTGCATGGAAATATAAAGATGTTTTGCAGGCTTAAATTCCAAAACAAGGAGTTAAAACTGCACCCCCTCGGGGGTGAAGTCATTAATGAACAGCCCCTGTATGGACCAGGTTTCTCCGTCTGTCCGTATGTCTGCATGCATTAGAGCTAGGGACACTAAATTCTACCAAGAGCTGCGCATAATCCAAGGGAAGATGAAGTTTGTCGAATTGGGTTCATCTGTCTTAAAACACCACCAACTTCATTCCCCTTCGCCAATGAACTGCTCCAGAATTCCACTATCAGGGGTGTGCCAGAAATCTCTAGAAGCTTTTGTGTAAAGTTTCGTTTGAATTTTCTTCAAAAATACTTCGATAAAATGCTAACTTGTTAGATTCCCCATTCTCTAAAAGGTAGTTCTGTCACATTGACGAATTTGCTTTGAGTTGGAATTCGGCTGAAAGACATTTCAGGCACACCCCCGTATATGTAGAAATGTATGTATGTGAGCTAGACTCACAAAATTTGGCACAAAGACCCGAGTGAGCTTAGTTCCCGGCAATTCTTGTTCTCAATTGCCTTTGTATTAACTCCTCTAAAATTCGGACGTCGACTACACTTGGCGACAAACACTGATCTCAATTAAAGTTCCTGAGATAAAACATACCACTTCCAATGAATTTAGCGTCGCTGATTGTGAGTCTGGAACGGTTTTCATGTTATGGCTATTTAGCAAAAAAAAAAAAATATATTTCTAGAGTTGCTAAGTCAGAAAGTCGCTTATTATTCAAAACTTAATTCCGATCTTTTGTAACTTAAACGTAAATTAGAGTAATTCAATATCCCTTAGACATCTGAGGTCTGTGCACCTTTTTGAGGGTATTGAACAGTCCAACCTTCCTGCAATCGCATTTAAGCTTATTTTTATTTCCGGCTGCCCCCAATTTTTGTTTCTTTTTTTAGCGTTTTCTATATACTTAAGATACACTTACTTACATACTTACTACTATTGCTCTCCCGCTCGCTCGTACAAGTTATGAAATTATGTTTATGGCTACGACTCTGTCGTATCTGTATGCGCGTCTCTGGCTTTGGCTATGTATATCGAGTTACCAAGTTACCAGTTTGTCAGGCGTCGGTCCCTCTGTCTGTCTGTCTGTCTGTGTGGCTGTCCAACGGATTGCATTTGAATCTCAAGTGCTTTGGCGCTGCCTTCGCATTGTGGCTACGTTCTAAAATTCTCGCTGACTGGGCCAAGTTGCCATGTCAAGCTGCAATTGTTATTGCTGCCATTGATGCTGCCTCTGTAGTTAGTTGCCATAACTGTTGTTGTTGTTGTTGCATTGAAAATTGCTTTCGTTATTTCGAGCTGCAAACTGCAACAGAGTTAACCGCAACCGCCCGTAATCACGCCGCGTGCTGTTCACGTAGTTGCGCGGTCGACTAGCCGCTCGAACCACGGTCAGACCTCAGTCAGACCTCAGTCGCTTGGCCAGCACGTTCAATGCTTTTGGGCCGTGGCTCTGTGGTTGTGCCTCTGAATGTGGCTGTGGCTGTGGCTCTGGCTACGATTGTGGTAAATGCTGCCGCAACTGCTGCTTAATATATATAAATATATATATATATATATATATTGTATACCCTGTACGATATGGACAAAAGGTTGTGTTAAGTTTTTGCTCAAAAACTGTGTAACATTGAAAACATAGCGAAAGGAAAACTGTAACTTACAGAAAAAGCCAAGTTGATGAGCTTTCCGAAAAAACTATATGTATGTCCGAAACTCTTATTTATAGGCGCCACGAATTCGGTCAGAAGCTAAACTTTTCGTTTCAGCTATGTTTCATACTCGAACAAACTGAAAAATCCGAGCTTACCAGCAAAACTGTGCGTGAACTCAGCAAAGATCTGCCAAAATCTTCATAGAAATTCATGACTGATGACCAAAAATTGCTCAATATTGTGCATTAGATGAACATCATCTGGGAGGCTAAAAAAGACTAAAACTTTCATTCACACATTATGTTTACCTCATGATGGCGCCAAAGGAACCCTTTTTGTATCGATGACACAAAGTAACTCTGTCATTTCGGAATTATGTTATAAAACTAGACTTAATACACGTTCTCATAAAAGCTGATTACGAAGCAGAGAAAAAAAATACGAATTAACAACGTTTGTACCTATTTTGTTGTTGTTTTTTTTTTGAGACTAAAACGCTACATATCAACTTGAAACTTAAATTCTGCAAACCACAAGCTTTTTATCCTTCGAATGGTATAGGTTTCACCTGAAGACGTTGTGCTATTGCGAAGTAATCGGTACCACACTGAATTTGCGCTTAGCTTACTTATTTATGGATTTAGCCTAGAATTCGTATAGCTGGTACCGGTTACAAAAAAGAACGTTACTCTTTGAAACGCAATTTACATATTTAGTGACTTTAGAGAATATACATTAAGTAAGGAGCTCCGCCCCCTTGGTGTTTTGCACGCCAACCCTATATCCCTTTCAGTCTACTAATCTTCCTCAACTTCTTATTTGTTACCATATCTCTATATTCACCTCTCGCTTTTTTGACTTCTGCTGCCTCTTCGTCTTCCCCTTCGTATTGCTCTTCGTATTTCCCTTTGCCATTCTTTTCCCGATCTTCTTCATCCTTCATCATTATGCTTTCTTCTGTACGTTCTTCGTTGTCTCTTACTTTGATTTGATAATCAATTTCCTTTCGATATTCGTTTGTATTTCTTTAGGCAAAGATATCGCTGCAATTTAGGATTCGTTTGCAAAATTGGAGTAATCTCCAAAAAACATATATTCTACTGTGCTTAAATGGTTAAAAAGTGGCATCAAAATCTATTCAAGTATGGATTTTATCTAATCTAGAACAAGTCAATAGGTGTAAGTACGTTCAGGAAATACTTGATTTTGGCCCATTAGGCCAAGCGAGTTTGATGTTTAATTGAAGTTTAAGAGTTTGATCGATATGATCGATTCAATAATAATGAGCTTGATATGATTTTGTAAGCTTGATTTAAACCTTGCATCCAGGCATCACTTTATTATAAATACACGTTGAGGTTTCTCTAGACGGTTCCGTGTACTTGCTCTAAGAAAACACAAAATAGATGTAATTTAAACATTTTTTCAAATTTACACAATTTGCTAATTAAGTCCCACCAAAGTTATGTGTAATTTGCGATCTATCTCTTTCTTTCATAACATTTTGTTGCACAGATTCGAACTGAAAAAAGCGCAAAGAAGTGTAGGTCTGTTTCATTCTAGGATCATCAAAGATATTGTACAACAATGTTTTCCGGAAGTAATCGGTTGGGTTGAATTATAACGAAGTAAAAGCCACCTTTAAGAGATTCAAACAATATGGCCGAGCTTCACTTTCCGAAACAACAAATGTCTTGGAATGAGGAGCTTATGAATAGCCGCTCAGGGGTATTTAACTGCTTTACGTTCGAATCGTTTCGATCAAAAGTAAGGTTTCCGAGTAATACATTTGAGGGCATGGGAGCTTTTGAATCTTTCGGAAAAACCGTCTATAAATTTCTGGCCACCCCTCGCCACTCGCGTTAGCGATAATTCGAAAATCTTAGTAGAAAAATAAAACGTTTGGATTCCAAAGAAGTGAACCCAAATTTAACGAAACAGCTGTATTTTAACCAAAGATCTCAAATTGTGTTTTCAGATGGAGCTCGTAGAAACAGCGGCATCGGTAATAGTTTTATCTGATAGTCCAAAGCGAAATAGCCCGAATTCTATTGGTAGATGTCTGATCTCGCAAAGACCAAAAAAATCGGATGTCACTATAACCATTCATAAAAACCGGAGGCGTTTTTCTAAATGAAGCAATCTAATTAAGGCACCGTATAGTAAGCACTGAAATAATCTATCTTTACCGAAAACCCCAACAACAAGCAGTTACATTCTATGTCCCGTTAGGCGCTTGTCTCACGATGCGAGATTTCAAAGCGAGATCGTGCGATTTGCTTCGCGCATCGTTTATAGTATTGAGCGTAAGCTATCTCGCCTGCAACCTTGTGGGACTTAAATTAGATTAGATTTGTGGTGGGTGCGCGATAGAGAAAGTTAAGACAGAGAAAGCTTAGTTGAAATGTCAAAAAGAGTACGAAAACAGGCTAACATCGAGGTTCCCTATTAACATAATCTTCCCGACTCTCGTAGCAGTTCGTGAAGACTGCAAAGGCGGAGAGTATACACCCCGCTCAAGTTGAATGTATCACTTCCCAAAATGTATATCCTTGCAGAGGGCGGACAGTGACAAAGCACAGCACGTTAAGTTAGCTTCTTCAAGACGGATTGTGAATATATAGATGTTGGCCAAATGTATAGTTACCCGTGATTAATCCAACCAGCGCTTTCGTCTCCTGATGAAGAAGATATCTGTTTGCCTTTGGATTGGAGTCTTCCACATAGTGTTTTGTTACGCGGTATCCAGTGATGGATTTTTAAAGTTTTTTTACAGAATTTGATTGTGTGAACCGCGTATTCATCCAATCAAATCTGCCAGGCTGACAGGAACGATTAGATTTTGTTCCTTTTCATTGTCCCGTATACCCGGCGCTCAGGAACCCAGAAGAGTCTTACATTCACTGACCATGATCGACGTTGTGCAAGGATTCTCCAGGAACCTAAGCGCAGCCTGTCACAACAGTTACCTTTAGTTGCACACAATCATGAATCCAGCTCGCGGCATTTAGAATTGCGTAGATTTCCGTTTGGAAAACCGATTACAAACTACCTACTGTAATACTAATTTCTTTGCTTGCGGAAGCGTTTGTGTCGAAGACATGGGAATGCATATCAGATCGGTTAAAAGCTCTCGAATCTATAAAAATCACATCCGAAACGCTGGCTGCAGTGTATCTGTGAGTCGTATATGCCGACTCTGGCGTGCCACTTGTTTCAGTGTTGTTGTTGTTCAATAAGGACATTCAGCTCACGTTAACTTTTCGTTGGATGCTTCTGTTGTTGCTCTGTTGTTGTTGCTGTTGCACAAAGGCAACGTTGTTGTGATTATCATTATATCTGCAAGATTACCAATTATTTGTTGTTGTTGCAGTGATGCGCTTGTACTACTGCAGTTACTTTTACTGCGTCTGCGTCTTTGTTTTGTTTTGATTTCAGCGTTTTTATTTTTTTATACTCTACAATTTTTTTATATTTTATTTTATAATTCGCGTTAATTTTTCTTTTAAAATGAAATTGCCAGCTTACCAGCGACTCTGCTGCAGTGTCCACATGCCGCTGACACCCCAACCCACCGCTGCAGCACCTGCCCCTTAGATGCCTGCCCCATTACCTGAACCGCTTTTCGCTTGGCTTCTTGTATCTGCGCCTCGATTATGTCAGCCATACATTGTGTTGCCTCCTCTTTGATGTTGATTTCATGAACCGTCCGCATTGTTGCCCGGCAACATTTAGCGTTCCGCTGACAATTCATGCCACATGCAGCCAGCGAGTCCCAATGGTGCGGCAGAGGCAGCTCGATTTGAACTGTGCTACGAGCGTGTCGCAGTTTACGGCCACCGTTTTCGGGGCGGCGCTCAACGACTGCGCATGCAGACTTCGATTTGTAAGTTCCCGTATAGTTTCCGCTTGCCTTTTTGGGCAACTTAATTCAAAATTAGTTCAGTTATGCAACAAGCTCTGGGATCTAACGTTTACAAAGCAGTTACAATCTGACAGCGACTTTTCATACAATATTCTTGCTTAGATCTCGAGATGTTGCGATAAAACTAATAATAGATTTAACATCACTGGAAAGAATTTCGTGACAAATTCGTAGATAACTAAAACTTGCTTCAAAGAAACTTATACTAACATACGTTCAGATGGGTGGATATCAAGTCTTAACACTACTTTGCTGCAACCAAGTTATGCGGCTAAGCAAAGCAATGTGCGACCCAGTGAAAACTGCATATCACAACAGACTGCTGCAGCTTTCTCCTCTCAACTCACTGAGCAGCTCACTCAACGCTCCTTCCGAACTCGATAGCGCCGAGAACCTTTCGACGCATATATTCCACTCCTTGCATACTACCACGGTAAACGTCGCCTGTAGAAGGAAGCTGCAGTTCGCTACTAAGCGATCTGTGCGAGATCACTTTTGATAGATGTCAAAGAGGGAGAGGCACAAAAGTATAAACAGGAAAAGCGCGAACGAGAGGAGATCCAGATGTTCAGAAGCACATGACTTTGGAAGGTTCTTCCGCAAAGTCAAGCGTCAAGTCCGAGGATTAAGTACCGGTGCGCCGTCCTGTACACATACATAAAGAGGGAAATCTAATAGTAGCTGCCCAGGTTGCTCTACTATCTGACTAAGTTGTTCAAGACTTTCATTGCCCCCTTTGAGTTGCTCTAGTGCAATATGGCTACACGAGATCATGCCCGATGATGGGACCCTTAGTGTCCTCTGTTCTGACCACAAGAAAGGTGACCCCAAGGCATGCCCTAAGTATAGTGGTATCAGTCTTCTTTCTATCGCATATAAGATAGAATTGTATGAAAGACTTAAACAATTCGCAAAAAGACAGATTGGACCTTATCAGTGTGGCAGCTTTAGAACTAGAAAGTCTATTATTGACCAAATATTCATACCACGCCCAGTTCTGCAAAAGACACACGAAAATGCAGTAAAATTTTTCTATATTATATAGTTTAAACTTATAAAGCATTCGAAACTTCACAGAACGGCGTTTCCAAAAAGTTGCGGGTTCAAGGAATTACTATAATTGGTTGCTGAGCTATAAAACATTGAACTAAAATTTTCAGTTTAACTGCGAAATATGTCCCTACAAATCGAAATTCGTGTCGATGTCATTGTGCGTTTGATAGTATGCGTGAGCTCAAAAACCAGGGTACATTTATGTAATCATATTTTGTACAATATCATAATAGAACATTAGGCCCAATTAATGAAATTTTCTAATGTAGAATAGGAAACTTCTGGTAAGCTTGTGAATGTGTTTGTGTTTCAAACCAAGATCGATTCTGCGTTTAATAGTATACGTGAGCTCAAATACCGGCGTACATTTATATAATCACATTTTATACAAGGACATAATTGAACATTAGGCCCAATTAATCAAATTTGATAATGTTGAATAGGAGACTTCTAATAAGTTTGTGAATATGTTTGTGTTTTACACGAAGATCGATTCTGCGTTTAATAGTATACGTGAGCTCAAAAACCGGCGTACATTTATATAATCACATTTTGTACAAGGTCATAACAACATTAGGCCAAATTAATCAAATTTGCTAATGTTGAATAGGAAACTTCTAATAAGCTTGTGAATGTGTTTGTGTTTCACACGAAGATCGATTCTGTCGTTCGGCCATCGTATGCTTTATAAGCCAACTATATTTAGTGGGCCTAATGTTCAATCATGAGATTAGTTACTATCGGAGTTTCCTTTCTATATATGCATATATTGCATATTCAATGCATATAACCTTAAATGGCTTTCATGCTCAGAAATTTATTAAATTTTATGACAAAAGCTCACTTTTGCGTTATTTTCAGTAATATGCGTTCATAAAGTATTGCATATTTTCTGTTCGCCTTTTTTTTGTGAGTTATAAAATATGATTTTTTTAATTTTAATTTTTTATTCGCATGGTGTGTGTGTGTGTGTATCATGTGAGTGTGTGTGTGTTGATGGTCAAAGTGCATTTTGTCATTATTGGCATAAATAAATATTTGAATTAACGATGCGTGGCGGTGGCGACATTGGCGACAGCAACGGCAGATGTAACGTCGACGCCGCCGTCGACTGCGACATCCACAAATGGTGCTGATGGTGGCGATAGCTACCCTTTGTTTGGGGAAAAACAGCAATAACAGCAAAAAAAACATATGTAACATTTTTACATTTGATGGGTTTATACCCTGTAACTATGAAGTGATTTATTATGAAGGCATGGTAGACTTTTTGTTTTAAAAACCATTTATAAAAGAAACTAGGAGCACAGCTCAAGCGAACTCTTAGAAATAAGCGTTTTTCTTCATTTTTCAGTAAATTACACATGGGAGTCTTTCCAGCAAGCAAGCTCTCTCAAATTCATCAAATATGCTCAATGTGTTAGAATATCGTGTTAGCATTTGCTTTACCGATATTTGCATGGGAAACCTTGCGTCTTCCCCTTATATCATTTGAAGAGTGAAATGATAACCAAGTTCAATAATCATAGATTATATACAGTATACAAACAGACAGGGCAACGAAAAGTTATGTTTTCAAAAAAAAAAAAAAGTTAACCCAAAAAGTGGAACATGCCTGTCAGCGGAAGCGAGAGCGACGCTGTTGGAATATTGAGCGATAGTGCAAGAGCAAAATGCAAGACTTGTGCTCTGAATGCTCCGAGTAAGTCAGATTCGCAATTAATTGAATCTATTGAATTCAAATAATACCCTGTGAAAAATTAGTTTAGTTTCGGATTTAATTAGTTTTCAATTATAAACCAAAAACTTTACTTTGTGGAGTTTTGACCAGATGTACTCAATTTCCGAGCTCGACAAAATCAAAAAAGTCCATTCTTTCGGAACTGCTGGGACAAACATAACATCAAACTCATCTAATTTTTTAACCCTCTAATGCCCAGTTCCGCCTTTAGATGGCATTTACTAAAACAGTCAAAAAAACAACAAATATTATTATTCTCAAAAAGGAACTATAACAGAACTTAAGTAATAGATCACAGTATGTTTGTGTGTCTAGAAGTTAACGTTTGCTCATTTCGTCAGGCAGCAAATTCGCATGTTTGATAAGATCAGTAATTGTAACCGTAACCGTTATCCAAAACCACCGATTAAAATTTTAAAACCGTAACATACATTTATTTAAGAAAAACCGATAACCGTTATAATTTTTCGAAATAATCGAATTGAGACCGATCTATTTCAACCGGTACGATTTCGGTTGATTTTTACATATTTTTCCATGTTGCTTCATATTCCGTCATTCTGTAAAGCGTTCGCACAGTGGGGCCATCTGACTTCTTATCGGCAACATTTATAACTTTTGAAGGACTAAAGATATTTTCAAAATTTAAAATGCATGGAACAGAGAATTCCTTAAGCTTCGGTACATTGCGATTGCAAAACCATAACAATAACGCTGCCGGCGACAATACAATAACAACACAATATATTTCTCGCTCCCACTTCTTTTGTTTGCTGTTCTCTTTTGGCACTGCTCTTGTCTAAGGGCATGAAAGTAATGGAGTGGAATCCTTGGCCGTTACATTCAGAGGTGTGCCAAAAATCTCTTGCGACGGAATATCACCCCACAGTCATTTTTCGGTATGCCTGGTATCTTTTTAAAACGAATGTGAACCAAAAAGCAATCCTTCATATTGTCAAAAATATCACAGCCTGCATGGTATGTCGTCTAACGAGAAAGCAACTCACAGACAGATTTTTTATGAGAATAAAAAAGAAACTTTAGTCAAAACCGTCTAGAGATTTCTGGCACACCTCTGATTAAGTCGACTTGCTGAAAAGTGAAAATTCTCAAGACAGTGTTTCGGTTTAACAAAGACAGCAACACAAGCAGCATCACACTTACACTGTCTTGAAATTTTTCATCAAAAATGTTGAATTTTTTACGGTCCGGGATTCCAATCATTTCATGCTTTCATGCTCTCTGGTTTTTGTATAGAAACCGGTATGACCGGTAGAACGAATCGATACCGATATTATTGAAAAAAGTAAACCGAAATAAAACCGTTTACTTGATCTAGAGTACCGGTACCACCGTAATTGTAACCGTATTTGAAAAAAGTTTTTGTTTGAATCCCCGGATAAAATAAATGATTTTCATTGAAATCGCACTGAAAGATAGCACGGCTAAAAGCGTGTTGGTGTAAGTATGTAACAGGCAGAAGGAGACGTGGCAGACCATATGTTCCAAGGGTAAAAATGATCAGGAGCAATAGTTGAGTCGATATAGCCATGTCCGTCCGTCAGCCTGTCCGTGTTGTACTCTGTTTCTCAGAGACTATAAGAGTTAAAGCAATCGAGTCATGTCGATATTTCTAGTATAATACCTTCATCAACGGATGTTGGAATAGAACAGATGCCATACGAGTTTATCGATGATCGATTGTTTCAAATAAAACCACTTATCAAGCATTCCAACAAGAGATTCCAAGCTGTTGGCATGCTCCAAAGACTCGGTTCTGATGACAACATGTGTTCGACAAAAATGAAATGCAATCCGACGCGACAGTATATGGCTTTTTATATGCTTTCGAAATCCATTCGAGAACTGGTGATAATGTCGTTTTCGAAACGCCCTAGATCTGCAGCAAATGTCGTCGTTAGCCTTTCTGAATGGGTTTCAGACCATATTAGTCATATAATCTTTTTCAAAAACATTCCGACATCGTTGCTTTGTTTGGATACCGTGCGTGTTAATCTTGTACGATGTCGTGTAAAGTTTCATACGATGCATTTAAAAGGACTTTGTTGGGTCAGCTTTTGTTGTGGATATTTCTAACGTTTTATGGCGTGATACAAAAGCAGTGCATTAAGAATTTACCTATCTATATTAGTTTTCAAATTTCACTAAAGAAAGCTACTCGTTGGCATCGAAAACAGAAAGAAAATATCAATTTTGAGGGCCAAGTATCAGAAAGTGGACAAACCGCATGTTTTATCATCCTTAAGATATTTTCAGGGTAAATGCGCATATTCTTTACCATCGAAATCAGTATTAAAGTGACTGAATCACCGTCTTTTATAGCTTCTATCCAATCTCGTGGACGAGGTGGACCATTATCTAATTCTGCATATACTTTCCAATGGAGGCTATCCGTTACGAGATATTCTTTTTATTGACTCATTACCGGGTTACCACCTGATGTAAGGCACTCCTTCACGTGCTTCATAACATCTTTCATTGGGGGTGTAGTTTTAGGCACAACTCTGTTTAAGTTCTGAGATTTTGTATCGATCCGGCAAAAATATGTAAAGTGACGAGTGAACTGCAACCTGAAACTCAGGTATTTGGTACAAAGTCTAACTAACACCTTTGAATCACAAACTCAAAAAATTATTATTTTTTTATTTTTTTAACCAGAAATAAACTTTCAACCTAATTTAACCCTCAGTTATAAACACATGTTTCATTGAAAAAAAAAGTTCGCGAGAAATCAATCCCCAATTCCAAATTTAGGTGGAGTAGGTATTTTTATCGGTAACAGGAAAACGGACATCAGATTCGTCCATTTTTGTCTAACATTAGTGTAAAATTAGCGCAAACGATAAATAAGTGATTAAAAGGTTAAGTTTTCATTGTACTTTTTATTACCAAATACCGATTTGCTTATTAAAAACACAAACAAATGAGTTTTGGAACTATATTTAGGAATTCTGTATGAAGAATACTATATTTGTTTCCTTAATTTTTCGTAATACGCGAAAAACTCGCTCCAGAAAGGGTCAAAGAATACTATGTCAAGTTAGGAAAGTAGGGGGGAAAAACCGATAGTATGTTACTAACATAAGTATCAAATCCGATGGTACTATCGATAGCATCGAATCTTTTTGCTAAAACAATCGACAATTGCTATCCGAAAATGTCTCGAAAGCAAAAACAACAATGCTAAGAATCGATTACAATGCCATACAAAAGTCCTTGTTATCGGCCAGCAATTGTCGTGCAACTTCCTGTGTGGAGTACAAAATAAACTATTTGGCCACAAGTTATAAAATGAATACCAAAATATATCGATAGCTCGCAAAATGATCGAAAAAGGGACCTCTATTGAACAAGCTAAGTAGCTTGCTTATGGAAGAGATCAAATAATTACATACTTATACGTTTTCTGTAAATTCGGCAGAAATCATGGCGAAAAACTAGTGCCAGGCTGTACATTTTACGGTTTCTCAGAGCAGCTGGCAGTCGTAGCCACTTTCGATTACAACGTTGGTATTTGTTTTATTGCTGGCATATTAATTTTTTTTTTTTTTGTAATTATTTTTATTTTTTTTTTACAAAAATTGCGCAAACTGTGCACTTGTTGTTGTCCCTGGCTGTTGCACATTTACAATAACAATAATAATAATAATTTTACGCTGCGGCTGTTTCAGTAAATAGTGGCAATTTTAAGCATGTGTTCATGAAATTTATTTTAATTTTTGTTTTTACAACCAACCAACATTCCGAGTAAACAAACATACAGTAAATTTGTTTATTTATTTTTACTATGGTCTGTTTTTTGTTCCTGTAAATAGTGGCAATTGCAATTTTTTATTTGTTTATAAAAATAATGTCAACTAAAAATCTAGTAAGGATTCATAAGAATATAACCACATATTTAGTATTTTGGATATCAACAAATTTTAAGTGCAAAATTATTAATAGTTGCAGACTGATGTGTTTTATGCGTTAGTGCAAAAGTAAGTAATTTCTTTAGAGTTTTTCATTTTAACAAGTGTTCGTCTTGTCGTCGACATTCGACGACTTAATAAACGCTCTCATAACAGCTGATAACGTAGAAGAGAAGAAAAAAGAGCACACGAAATAACAACGTTTGTGTGTACAATGTATTTTGATGATGTTTTTTTACTTCAAATCAAATTTTATGAGACTAAAACGCAACGTATCAACGTGGAACTTATATTCTGCAAACCGCAAAGGGTTTATCTATCGAACCGTAAAAATTTCACCTAAAACCGTTACGTTATTGCGAAGTAATCGGTACCACACTGAATTTTCGCTTAGCGTATTTAAATATATATTTTATAATTTTCTCGGCTTGAAGTTAAAAAAAAACAATACACATCCCAAAAATATTTGCATATTAAGAACCAGCTCGCTTCAAACGTGAAGGGCCAGCGATATAAATTCTATGTCAATATCGTTGTAGACTTCGCACAATTCGTCGTATCATCGCAAACCCAACTCAAACGGATATGAAATGCTGCTTTATAATAGACAAAGAGATTGTAGGTATCGATTAGGTATTCATGGTTCTTTTCCAGGATTTCGCTTAGAATATCTGCTCAATGGTGGCCTTAACAGTCCTAAAGCCACACTGATAAAGTTCAATCAGTTCTTTCGCGAGAGGCTTTAGACACACTTTAGATCACACAATAAGATCAATAGGGCCTCATATGCAAAGGAAAGAAGAATCATCTATTTAATAATTTATCTATCATATTCTGCAAAAGAGCTTGTTCATGCACCAAACCTTTTGATACCGAGCAAGTCTTCAGACATGGAGATGTCCTCTTCTTCAACCTCTTCAACAGATGATATCGATATCATTGGTCGTACTAAGCGAACATTTACCGAAGCATTTGCGTCTTTCGAAAGAGAATCTGGCAGGTGCTTATGGTTGTAAATGAGAGAAAGGTAAAGTATATGTTTTCTTTGAGTAAAGAGACCGTAGAGAGAACTATCGTACTTTCAGATTAATGTTGAAAACTATAGTTTTGATATTGGCAAAGATTTATCCTAAGAACAATGTCGGCATGGAGATCAAACGTTGAATCATTCTGCCAATAGATGCTACTTTGCTCTGAGTATGAAAAGTAGAGATCACTATCGCCAGATGAAACTAACTCTCTAGAAGACGCTCATCATTCCCGTTTTGCTTTATGGCGCTGAAGCATGGATGAAGACGCGGTCTGATGAAAATGCCTTTGGTGCTTTTGAGCGGAAAGTACTCTGTAAGATCTTTAGCCATTTACGCCTTGACAACCATGAACTCTATGAGCTCTACGACGCTATTGACATAGTCAAGCGAATTAACATCCAACACCAACTAACACAACACTAAAATGTGCTCTTTACGTCAAACTTTGCGTCGCTGATTTTAAATCAGGCAACCGTTTTGGAATGTTCCCAATTTTTGACATTTTGATAAATTCGATGTTTCGTGAGCTTCGAAGTCACCGAGTTCCATATTGCTCGAGAACTTTACTTCCGATGTTATGTCGCTTTTTTTTGGTAATAAGATACAATGCAAATATATTAGAAACAGGGATTTAACCCGTTATACCGGTTCTATACAAAAACCAAAGAGCAAAAAAATTAAAATTTTTGCTAGAAAGCGACCATTTCCAGGACAGTCTACGTGTGATGCTGCTTGTGTTGCTGTCTCTATTAGACCGACTCACTCGTCGCCAAAATTGAAGAAGAGAAAGAGCAAAATAAACGCCCATGTACTCACTGTCTTGGGAATGGTCGTAATTGCTGTGTATAGCAGAAGCTTAAGGAATTCCTTCATATTAATTTTTGAAAATATCTTTGCTCCTTTAAAAGTTACGAATGTTGCTGATAGGAAGTCAGATTTCCCCACTGTGCGAATGCTTCACAAAATGATGGAACATGAAAAACTTGTATTGGCGGTTCTAAGATTTTAACGAATTAAAATTTTTGTGTGTTTTTTTAAACTTTTTTTATATAGACATGTGAGCCCGACCGCATGAAACACTAGATCTCCTAGACCTTAAGAGCTAGGATCAAAGAATTTCACCAACAGAGGTATATTATTATGTTAAGAAGAAGTTTCTCGATTGATATAAGAGCATTCTACACATTTGTTTTAAAAACCGGTTAAAATCTACGAAAGTTATGTATATAAAAGTACTTCAGCTCCGGTAATAATCAAATCTCCAATTAGGAGCTGCCTGTTAGACTTGGAACAAGCAGATCGCATTTGTAGAAAGTTACTTATGTAGGAGTACTTGTGTTCTCACTTTATTGTATGCAAGAATTTGCTTTCTTTAGGATATGGTAAATGGGTAAGGCATATCCCATTATCGGCACCGTGTGTGTCCACTCGACACACCTTGTATACCTTGATCCAATCGCCTACATAAGTTTGTGTCCTGAAACCGAACATAGCATGAAATACCAGTGGCTTGCACCACTGTTGTTGATCCAATCTTGGGTGCAACTGGTCCTAGTTGAGAACCCAAAATAATAGATTTTACCAAAATCAAGTTTTTAGCAACATGTCTTATGGCGATTTATATAAAAACAAAATATGGCACGTTATATAGCACATAAAAACATATGTACTTACAAGTCAAGTGCTTGTATATGTGTATATATATATAGCTGTACATTTCAATACTTGTGTACATAATGCATTATACTCGCCCGGGATTAAATTGTAATTACTTTATCACTTAATAACAAAACCATTCATGTTGCTAAAGTTATTAAATGGGTTTTTTGCATTTTTGTTTAAATTATTAATATTTAAATTACACGTTTAAAATATTATATTTAAAGGCGGCAGTATTCATATGAAACTAACATAGCTTCATTTTTGTTACGAACTGACTTTCTGACGATGGGCACAGTAGCGCTTACAGAGTAAGTAACTTAAGGCGCCGACTTGAAGTAGCTGTATCTCCGAGACAACCCCATTGTTGCCTACCTTCAACAAACGGATTGAAAACCTTTCTCGCAGTAGCTTCTTCAATCATTCGCACCATATGACCAAGCCAGCTGAGCCTCTGGATTTTAATTCACTTAACTATGTCAATGTCGTCGTAGAGATCATAGAGTTCGTCGTTACCAATGCGTAAAGGGCCAAAGATCTTACGGAATACTTTCCGCTCAAACACTCCAAGGGTATTTCCATCAGACTGCGTCATAGTCCATGTTTCAGCGCCATAAAGAAAAACTTGAAGGATGAGCGTCTGGCGGGAGTGGTCTCTATTGCTGACATCGTATTTCATCGTGACGGAGGTGCCAAGGCGGACAAAATACTTGACAACATCAAAAATATAGTTCTCAACATCAATCTGAAAGTCCAACCGCTGTGTCTCTCTATTCGAAGATATCTTATACCTCGTCTTGCTCTCATTTACAACCAGACCCACCCTGGCAGATTCTCTTTCAATAACCGCAAAGACTCCGGTAATTGCTCGCTGCTGGCTTAGTACGCCCGACGAAATCGATATCATCTGCGTATGCAAGCAACTGGACAGTCTTATAGAACAAAGCCCTATTCCGATTTACTTCGGCCTTCCGCAACACATTCTCCATCACAAGGTTGAAGTGGTCGCAGGAGAGAGCATCGCCATGTCAGAGGCCTAAAGCCACACTGATAAGGTCCAATCAGTTCTTTCGATAATGGCTTTAGTTTTTTACAGAATATGCTCCGCGGGATCACCCTTCTTGAGGACAAGGCAGAGGACACCAATGTTCCAATCATCGGGCATCATATAAAATAAAATTGTCTTTAGGTAAAGTTGCATTATATTCCGATTGGCAGTGATATATGACTTGCTTACTTTACAACTCGTAAAATCCCATATTTTTTGAAAACCATGCTTAAAGAACAAAAACGCTTTTCGGATTGTGAATCTTCTTGTACTTGACTGGCCAGGTCTCTTCTACGCTTTCCACATTACGATAACACAGGTAGTTGGGACGGAAATAACATCCATAAACGGTATGTTTCAACTAAGCGCACTTAATTGTGTTCAAATTTGTTACCTAGTTTAACTTTTCCAGCTTAAAGCAACCATTGCTAAATTTGGAATTGTAGTTTTTTGATGAAAACAACTATTCTTTAAGTAAGCGTTGACTTTTTAGTATACTAAAAACAGTTGAGATTATATTTCTATTACAAAAATCAACTGCATCTTAGGCCCGGTGCCAAGCTTATATACAAAACCTGGTATATAGTAAACAGAATATTTTTAGATATGTCTAGCGGCCTGAAACAAAACGCCAAAACCGATATGGAAACCACATCGCCGGAAACGGCCGCGACTCCAACCCCGTCAATGACCCCTAAGACATTGCCGCAAAACGTTGAATGTGATAAAAGCAGCACTTCAGCCACTGCATTGCTTCAGGATGAGAAGCAGCACAATACTACGGGTAAGTAACTGGCTACCCATATACCCTCACCTTTTGAGCTGAATGATGACTTCCATAGGATCACTAGATCCCAACCAGAAGCCGCCATTAATAGATCTTGTACTAAATCCGAAATTCATAGTGAATGCGCAAAAGTTGGTGATGCAGCAACATTTGGCAGTGCACTCTATGTATTGGGTGTTCCTTCCAAGCATTCAGGAAGAGCCAGCCTTCAGGCAGAGTTTGAAACTTTGCAAGAGCAAACTGCTGCAATCCCCGTTGGAATTGCTGAAGGGCTTTTCTAACAACAACCCTCTTGTGGGGATATCAAAGAGTCTCTGTGATATGAAGTCCACACAGTTACAGTCTTTTGTGACACTTTTTCAAGAAGATTTTAAGCCAGCGCACTTTGTAAAAGATATAATTGAAGAGTTCCAAAAACAACACCACTTCTTAAGGCCATTTAAACAAGCTTTAAAGGGAGAAAACCTAGAGGAGCGTATCTTTGAACATAAACTGAATAAGCCATCAAAATGCGACGAGTCCATAAGCAAGCTGAAGGAGATACCAGCAGCTAAGGACTGTGTGGAAACCACCGAGCAAATGTCTGAAGAACTCATGAACAGGCATTATGAGGAGCAGGAACAAAAGCCTAATAAATTCAATGAAAAAAGTACAAAGCTTACTTCTGAAGCTTTAGAGAAATGGAGTGAAATCGTTAAACTTGGACCCGAGCATTTACCAGCTCAAAAGCCTAATAAATATGAAAATGAGCTCGCTGAAATTGCAGCCGAACTTTCACCAGAAGCCAAAACTGCTCAGGAGCAAACTTGCCTGCCTTTAACAGACTCACTCGCTGAAGTCCTAACTGTAACCTCTTTAGATCCGCAGCAACTTAAAGATAACGAAAACAATATTTCGTGGACTGAGCAAATGTCTGAAAAACTTAGAAACGAAGCTCCTGAAGCTATACCCAAGCATGGTGACCCCGACCCGAATGCAATAGATGAGGAAATAAAAGCAAATAACCTTATTGAAGCTATTGACAATAAGCAGTTCCTAAAGGCACAACAGTATTCGGATCAATATAAGCTGGATCTAAATGAGAAACTTGATGAACAGAGCTTTGAAATCATTGACAAAGAATCATTGAATTCAGTTGAGAGCTTAAGCGAAGTATTAGATATAAAGAAGGCTTCCACCAAGCCAACAGTTCAGGAGATACTTCCGATGCCTACAGTTTTTCCTCGAAAAATGTTATTTTGTACACCAGTGGTGGCAGCAAGAACTCTACCTTTTAGGTTGCAAGAGCCAAGTATAACATTGCGCTGTCAGAAATTCGTAGAGAAGTACTGTTGCTCTTACTTACGTACTAAAACAGCGCAAGTTCCAAAGGAAATACCAACTTCGAACACATGCGGCTCTACTGCTAATCGTACAAAACAAAGGGATACAAACTGTAGGTCCAGAAATCGGGCTATTGATGTGATTGGTGCAGCAAGTCGAGAAACGGAAACAAAGCGCGCCAAGCTCGAAACCTTGCCAACAACGTTTGCACACCAAAAACGGTCCACTCCAATCATACGCATATTCAATGCCAGCCGAAACTCTGCTGATGATGAGTACATATCCACGCCTTCGGAGGAGCAAAGCCAGGAATGCGAAACATCTGGAACAGATTTAACAAGTGGTCCTGGTTCAACTCGTCACACCCAGCTACGTATGTGCTCTAATACTATTTTGCCATTACACTTCTCTTACTGTCTCAATTCTTTCCACAGCGAAGATTCAGCTAATACCCGCCGAGTCGGATTTTCGTAACTATTTCGAGCTGGATTCGGAATCACTGAGAATACTCACTCATTTTGCTAACATACCCATACATCCGAAAGACCTTGATGACATAAGGTCTGCAAGCAGCTTTATTCCAGATGAGCGCATTAGAGGCTACCTAATCTATCATTATCATATGTGCAATACCCAATCCCACACTAGTTTCCATGGGTTCGTTAGCGAGGGATACTTTGCGACCCACATGCTCATCAGACAGCCGCAACTACTAAGCAAAGTGATGCCCGTGAGCCAGCAACCCTACAAGGATGCCAAACTAGTCGCCGCGTACAAGTTACTGAATAAACAACTAGTTAAGTATGTAGAGATGCATCATGACCCAGATGTTAAGTCTTACGCTGTATGTGGAATAATGGCCTACTACATGGTTACCAGCTATCTGCATATGCTGCGCATGAAAGCTATAAAGCCGGGCATACCTATACTGGAGCGACATCTGCTCAAGACACGTCAGGCCATAGCGCTGCTAGAGGAGTATTCGCAATCCATCAAACTAGATGCGCTCCAGGACGTGATCAGTTGTAAGCATTTTCTAAGCTGGGCCTCACTTAATGAGCAAATTGTTGCCAACTCAATGAACGCGGTACTGAGCTATGCTCAGGAGCGTGCTGAGCTTGCCCAGCACAACTGCTATGTCATACGCATGCCCAATATCGAGGATTACGCTGAATTCAAGAGCAGCAATCAGCTGCCATATCCGTATAGCTTAGGCATTAATCCCCGAGTGCCTAGACGTCGCTATGAGCTACCGGAACTAAAATTCCCGACTGCATACAACTGTCCTGTCACCGGCTGTACGACAGGTCTGTGCGAACTTAACTTTATGTCCCACTTCTTGACCGAGCACTGTCAGCGTCTGGAGGAGCTTTGGCTATACGACCGCACGCTGCTTCTCTTTCATAAGGCGTGTTATATGCCGGAGCAAAGTCACTGCTTCTGTGTCCTGGCCTTGCTCAGGCGTAACCCGCTTGGTAAGCCACCGAGACCACTTTGGGTGCACAATTGTCAGCTGTCATTTGGCCAACTCTACTTTGCCGAGCATTGGCCCTGTATTTTAATGTATCACGAGCTAATGCATTCGCAGCGGGAAACTCAGCAGGCATACCCTCTATTCGTGTTTTGGCTTGTAACCGTAGCAGAGTTTCCACCGAATTTGGGCGTCTCTTTAAATATTTACAGCCAAGATCGCCGTTTGCTGAGTGATAATACAATTTTGGATGTACTGCCGGCGTCTAAGTTTCAGGGCGTACAGCATATGTTACGGCACTATAAGCAAAGCTATATCGCTTTTGAAGATGACACCCTGTTGGAGCTTACCAACAACTATCGGGAATTGGCATTTATTGATGTGCGTTACATAAACAAGTACCAATACAATGCGCAATTCTCGAAAAAAGAGAAGATATTGGAAGTATAGGTTTTTCAGATTTTTGTTTAATCATTCGATTATAAAGTTTTTCCAGTTTCTTCTTTTTTTTGTAGCAAAGGTATTCATAAGTAAGGCCTACAACTATATATCTTAAATACCTATATATCAATTTCCAACTATTTAAAAATTAACCAAATTTAAAGTACTTCAAATTTCGAATTTCTACGGGTTTTTGCTAAATTATTGTTGCTTCTAGAAAATGGGAAAAAGCTTATATTTCCTAAGATTTTATGCAATTTTTTGTTATTATTCAAATAAAAGCGAACTCAAAATCGTTAAAAACAATTATTTTTAAAATAAATAAATGAAACTTAATTCCTTATTCAAGAAACTGGCATCTCATATTTAAGCATCTTTAAGCAATTGACCCGTGGGATTGGGCCAAAAGTCGGCGTTAGCTTTGTATGGTGTAGAGCCCAGATGTATTTCTTTTCACAATTCTGGAGTCAAATAGGCATAGGTCTTGGCAATAGCTGCATAAGTTGACTTAGCAAAGTTACCTAGACTACCAATGAATACAGAAGCTGATAACCGCTATTACGAGCAACTTCTTGGGAACGGACAGGTACAATGTCGGTAGCACGGGATACTTGGATTAGACGCACAGTGACAGAGCCGCACTTTCCTGTGAATTTGCATGGAACAAATTGGAGCTTACCAATCTTATCACCCCAGTAACCACGACGAACTGAGGACAGCTTAGCCAAAATGATGGCACCACGAATAGCGGTTGCAACTTGTTTGCTGCACTTGATCCCCAGAGAGATGTGTCTATTAAAACGAGTGCTCTAACCATAATGAGCCTGCTTTTGCACAGACATGAACTTCAAAACCGTCATCATCACGGAGAGACGAGCCCAAGAAGAAATCAATGATATCAAACTCTTTAATAGGCAGTGAGTAAAGAGAGTTCCACACGAGCGACTTGACCTTGGTTTTGAGTACCGTTTGGTACCAAGCTGGACCAAGCTTGATTACTGGCACCCATTCCTTGGAGTCTTCTGCATCTTGACCACGTCCACGACCGCTTCCCCGACGACGATTTCTTGGCCTAAAGTAGGTCTTTTCAAGCCAATTCTAAAGCCGTTATAAACATACCCTATTCAACTATAGGGTACGACGAGTAACTGAAATATTGAGATTTTACAAAGATATCCTATGAATCGTATCTTATGTGTGTAGGCAACATGAAATCTACTACGGGCTGGTGTTGCGACCGTCATTACGGCCTTTTCAAGCGAATTGTAAAGCCGTTATAAACATACCTTGTTTCAATTTTGCGAACTGTTACTCAAATATTGAGATTCTACAAAGATACTCTACGAATCATATCTTATGTGTGTGAGCAACATGGAAGTCCGAAAGTTGCTAATACAGCGACTATACTACGTTAGCCTCCAGCTCTTCAATCGTTGATGGTTACTCAGGATAGTCCAGTTAGTTAAACTAAGCAAAGAAAAACTGGTGTGGTTAAATCGCAGGAGCGCCAAACTCCAATTTTTCCATATGAAACGGATGCCATACGATGCTCGCCGTGCCACTAAAATCAAATGACTTCTAATTTTCTACTAACAGAATTAAGGGAAGTTAACAAAAAGCTCCACAATTGTTGTATAAATGCTGTCTCTAATAGTTCAAGGTTTTGTCGAATACCGAATGCTATGTCCAGACATGTAGTCTTTCAACTTTTCCATTGTGAAAGTCGTTGATTTTCCCAATTTGGGAGTTTCATGTTGCTCCGTGAAAAATCTACAGATCGAGCTATCAAGTTTAAGAGTTCCAGTTTTTCTGGGACGAAAGTTTCTATTAAAATTTGCCATCCTCCATACATTGCTTATATGGTAAATCCAGGCCTGATTCGGATGTCAGTTTGCAATTAAGACACATGACAAGTTTGACGGCTTGTTTGACAGTCCCCATAAGAAGTTCGATTGCTCTAAAACAGGCATCGGCAACTGCAGCGGAGAATTTGCCAATGCAATTTGCTTAACACATTAAGCAATTTTCGCTGCTGACACACAAATTCTATTGCAGCGATTTATATTCTACCGATGCCGAACCCTGCTTTAAAAACACCTTTTAGTTGCGACGTAAACGCAACAAAACAAAAATGAAGGCCCTTTTTTAAACCGTTTTAGCTACGATTCTGTATAAAGATATTTACTTTTTAGCTGTGAGCTGTAGTAGCTCTGACGCCCAGAAGTCACAATTTTCAACAAAAGTGACATTTAGGGTCTGCGCTGGTTGTCGCCCACAACTGATCCTCATCGCCGTGATTGTCCTTGGTAATGCCAGCGTTTGTTTCACTGCTCGACTCGTTTAGCGTTTTGGCCTTTGTTTGACTTGCAACTTAATTACAGGGTGCCGATACTGGCAATGGCCTTGCTGCCGGCAGTAGCATTTTTATTTTTTTTTTTCTTTAATGAACATGGACGACTGGTTGGTTAACTGGTAGCCAGCGCCCTGGCTTTTGCCCTACCTGGCCTCGCCTCTCCACGCCACTTTGTGGTCACAGACGTCATAGTCGACGTAGTCGTCATGCGGGGCGCGCGCGCGCGATTAGATGTGGCCAAAAGATAGGCGCACGTTTATTAGATTCCATTAACTGATTGCAAACTGGCAATGTAATGCAAAAGTAGCCATATATACGTGCATGAGTGTGTGTATGAGAGAGTGAGTGTGCCTTTATGCAAGCCTGCCAACAGTTGCATACACGCCCACTGGCTTGTTACGCCCTCCTAAGCAACGACGTCAACCATGGTGCCGTGTTCCTGTGGTGCTGTGGTGCTCTGGCGCAGCGGTGCAACGACTATCAAAATCTATTCAATTAAAATGCAAAAGTCATAAATCTCATAAAATATTGCATTTTAAATGGCGTCTGAGTTGAGCAGTCAACGAAAATAAAACTCCAATACATTTCGCATGGTATATCGTGATTTATTTTATTTTTATTATTTTTAAAGATTAATGTGTTTTCTTGCAAGTAAATGACATTATTGGTATTAGAAATCCATAAATGGCTTGATCACTTTACTACCTAGTCAGATGTGACTGGTAAAGATAAAAGTGTCTGCATAATTGTAACATTTCATAGTTAGACGAGACTTGAACTTTGGCAATTTAAAGACACGCGATTAATGGCTTATTTAAATGGTTTGAAGCAGTCTAAAAAATGCTGCAAAAGGTCAACATTGTTTGGTTTAATAGCCTCACATGAAACTACATACTAAATTTGGTGTCTCTCGCGAACATTATAACATATTAAATATCTAAGGTGCGTTGCATAAACAAGAGACACCAACTTATTTTAGGAGACAAGTGACTGAAGCTTTATAGCAATATTTTAGAGACCATAGAACTAATTTTCAAAATTCAAATGTTCACTTTACTTATATGTTTTACATATTTTAAAATAAGTTAAATAAAACAGATTTCATTATTATATGACTTTCAGGAACTTTTGAATCATTACAATAACTTACATTATAAATCAAGTCTATGTCTAAAACAAACATTTTCTGAGCGGAAGAGTGGCAAAATGACAGACGACATTAAACTGATACCTTTTATTCGACATACAATTTATCTTGATCACTAGTAAAGTTATTGAATTTCGTTGAAATAGCGATGATTTGAAAACCATGTTCAGCAAACGGTTTTGGATTTTGAAATCAGCTACCCAAAATCTACCGGGAAAGCTATGTTTTAACCATGAAGCTTATTAACAATAATTTGAATAATTTAGGAGGTGACTATGATTGAAGGTGAGATGCTATGGATTAGGAATTGTAATTGGACATCCCCAGTTTTGTTTGGCCTGTGGTAAACAGGTTTTACAGGTTTAGTGGGTGGTTTCGATATTGTCAAGCATGGTTTTAGTTGTGCAGGGATCCTCTCCATGTGTTTCAATCGGTTTTAGTTTTCAAACCTAGTTTATCGAGTTACGGCCTGATGTAAATACATTCTTTCATAGGAATTGTGGTTTTACGTGGTGGGTCCCAAACCCTACGCACAACCCTTTTAAGGCCTACTGGTTTCGAAAGAACACAGTGTCATTGTTAGTCGCCTCATACGACAAGCTTTGACCTGCTGAGGTGGTATTTTTGTACTTACGAGGCATAAAATCAATGGTATGTCGACAAAGTATGGTATGAGACAAAGTTAGGACAAAGTTGACAACAAATAAAGGTTCCAGACCTCCTTGAGGACTTCCGATGGAACGTTTTGGGCAGTCTACCTTACTTGCTTGACCTTGCTACAAGTGACTTTCAATGAAGCAACATTATCACAAACAAGGTTAATCTGTAAAAAGAAGTCTAAAAAACTTAAACAGGGTAGCTTACGTTTGGGAAACATGTCACAATAACGTTGAACACTTAAAAAAGTTAAAAAAAAACAAAATATAAACTCCTCGGTAATCTCAATGTAATCTCGATTGCAGGCAATGGACCAAAAGGCAAGTGTTCATCATAGTCGTATGTACTCATTTCATTGACTCATTACACTTGGCTCGGTACTCTGAGTACAAAGTGCGAAAATTCCGTAACGAGTATTTGTTGTTGCAAATTAAAAATGTGTTCGGTAAAGCGCATTAAGTATTAAGCGTTGTCCATTGCATGCATATAACGTTGTACAAAGAGAGCAGAGTGGATTTGGCTTAGAGCCGATAGCTTAGTTGAGGCACAGATGTGCCACCTTTTGTACATACCTCCGCTGTCCCACCTCTGGCACGTCTCATGTCAGAGCACTTTGTACCTGTAACTATAACCGTAGCTATAGTTAAGGCGCGGCAAGTGTCAACGGCACGGTGATTTGCATACAAAGCCAGTGGCTGGCTGTCACCTTGCCTAAAGCCTTACCTGAACGAGCGAACGCCTTTGTTTGGCCATCAGACACTGTGCCCGGCCCTGGGTCTGGGCCTAGGCCTATGCCTATGGCCTGTGACTCGTGCGCGTGCATCTCATCATCATTTGTCATCAAGCCAAGTGCAAGTGCGTCGCTAGAGATGGGTCTGTGCGGTTCGCTTCAGTTCCGTTGCTCGCTTCGTGTGTGGGTGCTGCTTATATCTTAAATCATGACAGTAGCCTCACTTTCATTATCTTTAGGGGTCGTAAGCTGCCGCTGCCGCTGTCTACCTGCTGCTGCCTCTGCTGCATGCTGCATGTTGCATGTTGCCTGCTGTCTGATCTGGTTTGTTGTTGCTCAATTTTGCTGACTTATTGTTGGTAATTTGCTTGTCATGCTAAGCTTGTGGTCGCTAGGCGGTCGCATAGTGTCAGTCCGTGTTATGGGGTTAAGCCAGAGGTAAACTCTCAAAAGGCCATCGTCTAGCTTATTAGTTTCTATACCCTTTTGATGTGTGCTGCGTGTGTGTTATGCCTTATGTGCTTTAAGTTTTCCCAGCAGTTTGTAACGCCTGGAAGAAGTCACTAGAAAATCTATCCCGTCTTATATGTCATCTTCTAGAGTGGTTGACAGAACGGCAAGTAGAAGCATGAAAATGAAACTAATTTGTTTTCCACACCAAAACAATACAAAAAATCAGTGATATATGAAAACTTCCTATCTATAAGAAGCACTTTTAGCATGCATCCGGACAATGATTGGATACAAGCTTCTTTTTCACTCCGAAAGAAGGCTAAAAAGCATCGATGCATGAAAAGTACCTTTAACATTGGGAACAAGCTTCTTTTCACTCCAGTAGAAGACTAAAAAGCAGTAACATACCCTAAAGGCAGAGCCAATAGCATTATATGCATTTTGCACTTCTTGCTTCCAGAAGAACATTTTCGAAATGTGAAAAAGAAGGAAATTCCAAACAATACACGAAGAGAAACCACATGAAAAATACGTGCATGCCATGTTCTTTGACCTAGGAGATGAAAGAAAAACGTCAGATTTTGGAACCTACACTGGAAGCATAGAAATAATTGAAGTGCAGAAATATAGAAAAAAATCACGTTTTCTAGGAACTGTCTTATCAAAGACCAGCGATTCTACAGATTAATACTACCACTATATTCTATGCAAATCAACTGTGTTTTAAGATTATTTTTGCAAATTGCAAGTATCTAATATCACTAAGCTGGCGCTAAGAATAAAATCATTTTTCTTAGGTTATGTCCAAAGCAAATATGGCTAAAATTCTTATTTTATAATAAAAAGCCTAAAAAATAATCGCTTGCTTAAGGTTATGTCGAATGACAAAGTCCAGTTCAAACTAAGATTCGGTTTCAGCTGTCTTAAACACATAAACAAATGGTTACATAAACCAAATATACCGAATATTTGATACAATGGAATTATCAGAAATATCTAGACGGCCCTTTTGTAGTTGTTTTTAAAACCTCTTGAAAATTCAGTCGATCAAAAGCGTACATGTAAGATTTCCAAGACATTTGTAACGCAATGCCTTTGCCTTAAAATTGAGTTTTCCACTACTAAATATAACTATTTGGATTAATCTGAAATGTGAATTGGTATTAACTCATCCAAATTGGCTTAAACGAAGCTAATCGTTTCTAAAATTATTCTGAAACGATTAATCTGTGGTTCACTCTCCTCGTTTAGAGTGTGTAATCTTCCACGACCCAAAACAAAGTTTTGTGTATTTTTTGCTATTTATAGTATGTATGACTGCTAGGCGCTACCTCTAGAGAGTCCGACTCTTGGTCAGCTGCGCAAAGTGAGCAGCCGAGCGCAACGCAGCTGGGCAATATCCTAACAACAACAACAAGAACAGCCACAACAGGAAACTGGGAAATGTAGCCAAATACGAGCACGCATCAACGCATATATGAGCAGGACAGAAGGACGGAATGGCCTGGCAATGGCAATATGGTAACATGGCATCATAGCAAGTGGCAGGGCCACAACCACCAAAACTCAGCTCACCCTCACAATCCCAACGAGGCGATGGCGCATGCAACCACGACCACGAGAGGAGTGTGCAAGCAGTATCGTGTGTCAAGTGTCGAGAGTGACGCAAGTGTCAACCACGCAGAGATGTGGACCTGCTACGTGAAGCTGTCATGGCAATGGCTCACACAGACACACACACACCTAGGTCACCGCCCATGTTGTCGTCCATTTGATGCCGCTGGAAATTGTTAGCCCTAGTCTGCGCATTTGGATTTCTACCTACTTGTGGTAAGGTGCTTTGATGTCAGGATGTCCCATTTGGTTGAATATGGCAACGTTCGGGCGCACGAGCGCAAATAATCATAATAAAGGGCGATGTAACTATGCGATGAAGTTAACTAATGCCAACTGGTTATGTTACCTGCAACGAATCTATTTACTTTTTAGTCGCGCTTGCAACTGTTATTTATTCATTTATAAAAGATACAACAACAAAAACCCTAAAAAAAAGGAGAAGAAAAGAATCAAGTGGATAGATATATCTAGTCCCAGTCTCCAATCCGTTGGATGAACTTTTTAAAGATATGCACTAACTCACATCAGAAAGTGATCAGAGACTCAAGAAAAAGAAATTAAATGAAAATGACACAAAAACCAAATCCAAATCAGCATCAAAGGCAAGTTGGGTGTATGTTTTAACGATGTGCACCGACTCATATCAAGGATGGAGCCAAAGATTGGGAGAGTCAAGGAAAGACAAGGTAGAAAATGACATAGTATAGAGCGAAGTACTAAAAGAAAGAAGTTGGATATAATTCATTAAAGTTAGCACAAAGAACCCGGAAAGGATCATGCAAGGCGAATTTGGACCTACAAACTTGCAGTTGTAAAAGACGGAAATGGCGAGAAGGTCTACGAGGAATAGAAAACATAACCTGGCCAAGAAGATAAGAGGAATCTATGAGACCAAGAATTAGTTTATGTAGAAATAAAACACCGTGACAGATTCTACGATTAAATAGGCAAGGCAATTTGATAAGGCGAAGTATCAGTATAAGAAGGCAAGCGGATGTTTGAACCCCAATTTAAGCTACGAAGCGCGAACAAAAGGAATTATTTTTGAACCGACTCTATCATGTCTGGATAGAGTTTATACTGGGGACCCCAAACACAGGAGATTCAAGATTAGGACGGACGAGAGCAGTGTAAAGAAGTTTGGTCGTATAGGGGTCATTAAACTCCTTGAACCAACGTTTAACAAATGCGAGAACCCTTCTAGCTTTGTCAACAATATTGCCAATGTGCTAAGCAAACTTAAGTTTATGATCAAATAAAACTCCAAGATCAGAAGCAGTGAAAATACGTTCAAGACTGAAGGCACCTAACGAGTAACTAACAATTTGAGGATTATTCCGAAGACGTAAATAAATGCCATTATCGAAAAATGACAAACAAAGCTTTACATCATCCGCATACATAAGTACTATGTATATGAGAAGAAGATATGACCTGAGGTAGGTCATTGATAAATAATACAAAAAGGAAAGGACCTAGATGGCTACCCTGAGGTACACCGGATGTAACAGGGATTAATTTAGACTCGCAGCCTTTAAAAATAACCTTTTGCACTCGGCTCGATAGGTATGAAGAGATCCATTTTTGAAGACATGAAGGAAATCCCAAACGGGAAAGTTTAGTTAAAAGAGATTATGATTAACAGAATCAAATGCCTTACTGAAGTCAGTATAAATGACATCAGTTTGTATTTTGTCAATAAAGCTATTATTAATTAGGGAAGAAAATTCTTATAGATTAGAAGAAGTAGATCGACGTTTTACAAAGCCATGTTGCGAGTCCGATATTAAAAAACTGCACAAGTGTTGCAGCTGTGATGTAACAATACTTTCAAATACTTTTGGAATACATGAAAGCTTGGCAATACCACGGTAGTTCTCAATATTGGACTTGCTAGCCTTTTTATGAAGAGGAAGTATGAAGGATTCGTTCCAAATGGCTGGAAGGCAGGAATTTTTTAATGATAAGGTGAAATGAATGGTAAGCGGAACAAAGAGAGAACGAGCGCAGTGCTTTAAAACGCAACTAGGAACAAGATCGGGACCAGAAGAGATGAAAGATTTTAAGGAAACAAGTGCTTGTAAAACATAATTTTCAACAATAATAGGACGAGCAATGCTAACTGCATTAACTGAATTTAAGGATAAACAAAGTCCATGCGATATGGGTTAGAAGAATAAGTAGACTGAAAAAAGAATTTAGGAAATAGGTTAGCAATGGCAGAATTATTCGAAGAGTCTTTTTTAGTATTTTTTAAGAAAAAATGATGCAGGGAATTGTGAGGATTTACGCTTGGAGTTAACAAACGAGAAAAATTGCTTTGGATCATTTCGAAATTTTACGCGACAGCGAGATAAGTAATTATTATAACAAAAACTGTTAAGAAGAAAGAATTTACTACGTACAATTGAAAATTTTGTAAAAATCAACTTGCAATCCACTTTTCTTAATTTTTTTAAAGGGAGAAGACTTAATAGATTTACGATTAAGATTTTTGAGAGAGGATAAACTAGAAGTAAATCACGGGGGCTTTGAGAAGAAGACTCGGAGCAGAATAAGGCACGAAAGCATCAAAGGCTGCATATAATGTCCGGTAGAAGATATTCGTTGCAAGTTCTAAGTTATCGGTAGACAATAAAGTGGACCAGTCAATATTAGATAATGATATATTTAAATCATTAAAATTAGCTCTTCGAAAGCATCGCATTCGTGTAGAATGAATATTGGTCTGGCACAATTTAGACTCATTAAAGATAAAATCTTTAGTAAAACTATATCTTAATTGATACGATTGAATTAGTTGACGGTGCTGTTTCAA
The DNA here is from genome assembly GCA_035041775.1 of Chymomyza caudatula. Taxonomy (NCBI): domain Eukaryota; kingdom Metazoa; phylum Arthropoda; class Insecta; order Diptera; family Drosophilidae; genus Chymomyza; species Chymomyza caudatula. The sequence continues at coordinate 851,999 of JAWNKW010000145.1, forward strand.
AAATTTCACTTTAATTTGGTATAATGTGGCTTGATCTTTACTGTCACGTCATATGAGTTGGCCTTACTCAAAAGTCACCAATAGATGTTTCGAAACGAAATAGCTTTAGACTAATCTCTATTAAAACTACTTCGAAAATGTCCTCTTCGAAAAAGCTTAGTTTAGTTTATTTTGTTTCTTGGCGTCCCTCTAGGAATTTCTAATTCGCGAACAGCTTCCTTTCTCGATTTTGTCAAAGATATCTACCGTGTCCCTCCAATGGCAGCAATCTCCATCTTCCTCCAACAGCCGCAGGGAACTCCTTGTTCACAGAAGCTTTTAGACCATATGCACAAGATGCCGCAGGCTCAGAATGCGCTATCAGCGATGTTTTAGCACCTTAAAGCAAAACGGTGCAGGATAGGCGTCTATTAGAGAGTTTGCTTAGTCTTGCACAGATCTTTCGCCACACACTATCACAAAGCTTATAGGGTTTCGCCTGGTCAGTAAAGGTTCCTTGCCTTGACGGAGCTGCGTGTATTGCTCAACATCAACTTGGGACATATATATCGACAGAAGGATGATGTGTGTTGATTTGCTATATAAGGATCCTTGTCAGGTTGCGGTGCAGTGCCAAAGGTAGTCTAAAACCGCACTGATAAAGCCATGCCTCACACAACACGCTCGATAGTACATTGTATGCGATAGGAACAAGACTAATAACTTCGATAGTCGGCGCATATCGTGGGATCACCCTACTTGCGGACAGTTCAGAAGGCACCAAGGTTCCAATTATCTGACAAGCACTCATGTAGCCAGATTCTGTAAAATAGCTGATAAACCTTCTTCATGGCTAGAAGGCGGTATATCAACAAGGGAATGAAGATTGTGCCCATCATCCTCCGGACAAAAAGCAGCAGCAGTTTTTCTCCACAGCTCTGCATCCCTGCAGTAAGAAGCTCCGATACTATATTCCTGATTCAGAAGCATGACTTTTTTAGAATCGACATGTACTTGATCGTACCATTAAACCAAGGATGTGCCGTGAAATATGCGTCTTGATTTCACCGGGAGATGCAGTTGCATGTTTATAACTATTTTTGGAATATACCCATTTACCACAAAATACATCTCAGGAAACCAAGATTTTCATTGTTTCACTGTGTTGTCGTAGAACTGCTATATTAAGAGGCAGCTACGAAGAAGAGCATATATAATTTGATGTCCCAAAGTTAGAGTCTCTATCTTGTTGTAGTTGTTGTTGCTGTTCTTGTTGTTGTGGGAAAATCTTATTTCACGCTGTAAACCACAAGGGAACGCGCCAAACACCGCAAGCAATAAATGACGATGAGGTCGACGACAACGACGCCAGCGGTAAGAACAACGACAACTAGTAAAATGATGGCAACGAAACAAAAGAAGAAGAAAAAACTGTCCAAGGACCTCGGGGAAGGGAGCAACAGCAGCTATCAGAAACATGGGAAACAACAACGGCCAGTAGCAAAATGGCGGGCAGGGTGACATGTCGACATTGACGACAACGACGAAACATGGTGACATTGTAATAATTATGCCAAAAATTATCCCTAGACCCACACACACACACACTCCTTCACCCAAATGAAGTGCGCAACACGAGTTGCTTCGAAACATCGCACAGTGGTGCAGAAACGGTTTCGTGAGCCAAATCTATCTTTGAGAGTGAAGCAGTCTATCAAGACACTAAGTCTGAAAACAGATTATTTCTTATAAAGTAACCTTGTAGCCGTATTTTAGCTTCAGGACTGGGAACCTTTGAATTTTCAAAGCGTTTCAAACGAATCTATTAGCAACTGTAGCTCAACGGTGTGCCAAAAGCAATCCGTTGATCTGTGCGAAACATTTATGTTGATGAGTTTCTCAATAAAATTGGGAAATGATCATACAAACGTAAGGATAAAAACAGAACAATACAAAGTTAACAAGTAGAACATAGCACGTTACTTTTGGCTGTACTTTGGACCTACAGAGGGATGGACATGGTACATGCTCAATATGACGTATTCATTAAAGGCCTTTTGCTTTCTATACAGAAAATCAAAATCCAATTGTGACTTGATATACTGATGCAATCCGATTACCCGAAAGAAGGCAGCATTTCGGCAAATTGTGTTATCTAAATAGACGCGTAGCGAACTATTTATAACATACCGAAATGCACAACCATCCTAAATTAGCACCTCAACGAATAAACAAAAACGAAAAAAAGTTGATTCCCTTTTTCTAAGTCATCTACGAAGATTATGGTTTGTTTTGTTGAAAATTGTTCGATGAATCTTCGTGTGTGTGCTAGTTTAAGAGCCAGGCAATCTTGACCTATTTTGTCAAAAAAAATCTCTCGATTAACTCAGATTTTCACTCACTTTCGGAATTCAGATGAAATCGTTACTTTTTTGTAAGAATTCTGCGACAAATAGTGGCCGAAGTTAAAAAAAGTTTTGAAGATTTCAGAATCAATGAAAAGTAATCTGCATATTTTACCAAAAGAAATTCAATACTGATTTATGAGTACGCTTAAGTATGAAATAATTGGAATTACTAAAGAAATTACTCAGCTATAGTTATAGTTCATCCCAATCAGACATACTGTTCGCGAGCTATAAGCTTATCGGCAACTAGCGGTATTGCGTAGTTTTTGAAAAATTATTACCGTCAAGTGATGCCTGACAGATGTGAAACATTGAAAAATCGATCAAAATCGATCCAAGTAAACTTCACCGGTTCATAGAAACACGAATAATATACCTGCGCATTGCGCAATCTCTATAGCTGGATCAAAATCAATTTTCTCATAATGTAACATAATCGAGCGTGCGCCATCTCAAGTAAATTTATGTGCTACCGTCACGGCATACTAGTCGGTCTTAACTACCAAGGACGTCAATAGATATTTCACAACATTAAAATATGGATACAAAGCTCCTAAATATACCGAATAAGGTTTTTTGATATATGGTGGTATCCTAGAGGTTCAACCACAATCCGAGTTTATCTATCCATTTTCATTTTAAGCAATAGTATTCGCTATTTGGTCACTGTGCATCGGTCAGGCAATATGTAAGATGGCACGGGCGCGGCAATAATGCCGCAGGATATGGCAACACGAGGTCGACGACGAGGACGACGACTGATGACATTGGGCGACGTTGAACCCGCGAGCTCACGCGTTAAGTAGATGAGCTGTGTATGCGTGCGTGCGTCTGTGTGTGTGGGTGTTGTTTGGTATGCCAAAGGTCCTGCTTGTCATCAACGTTGCTGGCCTCCGTGCACGGATATCCGGTAACCAGATTTTCTCTATGTGATTAAGTAAGTCATTGAGATGGTCTTCGCTGATAAGTTGACTCCGAGCACCGACAACGACACCGACTACGACATTGTCCCTTAAATTCCTTAACCCCCAACTTGGTCGCACTCAATCAATGCTTGCCCTGCCAGGGCCACTGCCAGACGCTGTTGTTTTTGTTGTTGTTGTCGCGCTTGTAAAGTTGCTTGCGTTAGCGTGCAGGACAGAGTTGCTTCATTACGTTGCCACATAGCTTCAACTTTTATCGTATTTTCATCTTTGAGGCTTAAATAAATAGCAAACGATTTTTATACCCTTGTAAAAGGATGTGCCATTTACGTTTTAGATTAATCAAGGCAGTATGAGTTTATTTAAGCCTTGGCCAACAAAGGAGATTGCCTGAAGACCATTAGAATACGTTCTAATCTCAACGTCTCAACACCTGTTAGACAATGAAACTGGGGCAAAAGTCACCCCCTACTGGTTGTCATACGAATTTGATCAAATACTGGATGCCGTTTACAGTCTAGGCGATACCTACGAACAATCTGAACCACAATCTTATAAGTATAACTTTTCTGTAAGGCGACGACCCTTGAAATACTTGTATCTATTAAATACTATATATCAAAGATGTCTTGGAAAATGTACGTAGAACGAAATATCAGAATAGTTCAGCATACTGAAACCGAGCTCGGAACGCTGCATATGCATTGCTCTGACGGGTTTGCTCGAAAGATCTTTGGCTCAGTCCAGCGACACTCTACTGACCCAATTGCAGGGGTACACACAAGTCTTCTTATTGGTATTTGCACGATAGGCTGTTAGCCTTTGGCAATCTACACAATTGTGTAGCTGTGCAATGTGGTGAACTGAATCCATAAAAGTTTGTGGTGTTGGATAGAAGTAACAGTTAGGCTGCGCTGATGATCCTAAAGTACAGCAGCGCTAGAGTAGACTCAACTTGATCTCAAATCATAATAGAGTCAGTTTATGATGGATAACGAGGTATCCATGAAAATAAAATGGCAGAAAACTAGCTAACAAAGGTTTGGCAGGATGTATAATAGACCATGCACCCAAAATCTGTGTGGAGCTTGGAAATCATTTAATTGGATACCGAGTGACCAAAGACGTTGTAACAGAACCCTATCTGAAGGCTTCCAGATGCAGTCAGAAAATAACTGCAATGCAACAATGCATTTGGACAGCATCTGGTCTCACCAACGGAGCAAAGTGCGAAGTCTGTCTTGAAGATGCCGACTTGATGGGACATATTCTCTAGCCCATTTTTCAGACTACTTTTCTCCTCTCCACTGTCAAGTTTCTTTCCACACTTCTTCTACAGAGCACGGCTTAATGGACAAAGTTGCCTCAGTGCTTAAGCCAGCTCAGTTTTTTTGGTGCGCTTGCCCACCTAAAAGAGTAGAAAAACCACCATCGAAAAATCTATTGAAGATAAGAGTTTGGATCTGGCTCATTTTCTTAAATTGCACAGGTCAACATGGTTTTGTTGTTGGAAAGCTATCACGTCAGGATTTTGAGATATTTGAGGTTATGTACCCTATAAGCGGCCTGTGGTCTTTTAAATATTTGCACCCTGTGCATAACCTTAAAAGTAAGAAAAAACGCCGTTTTTCGAGTACATTCTTTCTCATCCTCATAATCGTCCTCATCCTCATTTCAAGAGCTATAAGATGTCACAGCTCGCTTTACGTTTTACTCCGCCCCCTTTTCACTTCAATGACAACCCCCTTGCCCCTTTCTAGATAGATCATATTCCTCTTCATCTTCCTCTTACCGTTCCCCTTTCCCATCCTATTAGTAGGCGTTGCCAGACTCTGTGTAGAGTTTTGGGAAAAAATTAAGGTAGAAAATTTTGGTGACGTGAAGAAATACCATTTGGTGTAGATAGGTTTTTGCCATGCGTTTATCAACATATTTGTGTGAGCTATTTTTTGAGCTCTGAACATTTTTCTTTAAAAACCCCAGGGGAAGCCCCCTAGTATGTAATATAGTTTTCAAAGAAAAATGTTCAGAGCTCAAAAGTAACTCATACGATATGAATGCATGGCAAAAACGCCTCTACACCAAATAGTATTTCTTCACGTCACCAAAGTTGTCGCTCATCCAAGGATTAAGCCTGCTTATTTGGGCATAAAAAAAAGCATATGTTTTCTTTCTTCTAGGCGTTACAAATGCTGTGGTAAACTTAATGTACTCTCTTAGCTGATTTAAGGTAGTCATTCATTGTCTAGAAAATTCGTGTGTCTCAGTAAAACGAAATTCAAATTTACTTCAATTTCAGTTTTGGTTAATTACATTGCCATCTGCCGACAGCAAGTAGGAGAAAAAAAATTTAAAAACAAATAGTAATTTGTACGTCACGGTGACAAAAATTCCAAGCTGTTTTAATTTTTTTTTCTTTCCTGTGACTTTTGTGTGATGAGTTTTTGTTTTATATCCATTTTTGTTCCGTTTGCCACTCTTTTGACACAAATATGTTTATTTTTCTGATTTGTTCATTCGCTGTTTTATTTGTTTCTGTCGCTTGAAGTGTCACGTTAGTTTTGTGGGCGCCAACGCCTTGTCACTCAAGCCGGCAAACAAACAACCTATAACCGCCACTCCAACTGGCTAGCTGTCTCCTGTCTCTGGTGTCTTCTATTTGGTTTTTGGTTGGCTGTCTATCTTTTTGTCACGAGTGTCTGCCACGCCCCTGCCAGAGTCTCTCCCCCATCCAAAGTCCCCAATGCCACAAAATTAGTTTGTTTGACGTGACAAGAAACAAAAAAAAAATCAAATCAAGGCAAACTATGGAGTTTGAGAGTCTTTAAGTGTGGGTTACTTTGTGCTTACCTAATGCAAACAGCTGAAAACATGAGCTCATACAAGCAAGAGTACAAGTACTAAACAGTAATGCAGCTATAAACCAAGATTTTGCTACGATATGTGTATATATCTAGTATTTGAGATGTAGTTGGCTCCAGCGGCATTGATGGCTTCTATGATCTAGAATTTCTTTTATCATAAACCAATCAGAATTGAATTTCTGTAGTCTTTGACTGAAAGGCAATAGCTGATAAACCAGTTTTCAAACACTAATTTACAATATTTTTTGAGCCATATACGTTTTGGTTGTAGTAAGCCAATCAGTTAGGAAAGAATTCTATTAGAATTCGGACAAGTCTGAGAGGTCACCTTTGCAAGCTGGGTATCACCAGCTCCGGTAACTGCAGATTCTATGAACTTGAGAAGGAATCCTCCCAGCACATCCTAGCTGACTGTGATGCCCTGGCGAGGCGACGGTTGACGCTCCTAGGTGGACACAGGATCTCGACGACCGATATGACCCGTTTGAAACCTTCTCTTATGATTACGTTTGTAACTGAGATACGACTGACCGCGGAGCTGTTAGCTCTGTATGGGGGCACAATAGATCTTATAGGTCGCAGTGCTTTAGTCCCCAATAACACTATCAATATGCCATCCAATATATACTTGAAAATTTGCATTCTAAAAGTTTTTGGTTGTCATTTCAATAAGAAATTTGTTGACAAACGAAAAGTAATTTGAAAAATTTGAAATGTGTTTTTTAAGCTTTACTGGTCGGTATATAGAACTCATTTAAAGAGTTGGTATTCGCAACTTACAAATGTTGTAATCACCTTTTAAATGTATATAGTATTCATTTACCAACGCTAAAGACAGTGACTGTCAAGTTCAAAAGTATTTGTATCGATACAAGTTATCGATAAGGCTCTTGAGTTTTCTGCTTTTCAGCTTAAACCACTATAACTTCTTTACTTTCTATCTATTTAATTTTAAACACGGCTCATTTTGCTCTCCGCAAATGGGACTATTAGTTATAAAAAAGTCTTATTAGTTTTATCGTTGAGCATAAGTTAATTAAATACATAAATTTTACAATCTTTTGCCTAAACTTCAAGCAAGAGCGACCAATAAGAAATGTGACCAACAATGTATTGGAATCGTAAAATGATCTATAAAAGAACCTAATCGGAAAAAGAATCACGTCTATACTCCATTCAGCAATGAAAATATATCAAGACCTAAGGGTGACCGAAAAAGCTGAGTACGGTTGGGGTTGCGGTTAAGGGAAGATAGTTGAAAGAAACATGATCATCCAACAGAGTTTTTGAATACTAAAAAAGTTTAAATTTTGTTTTGGTTAAAATGTGGTCCAGCATACTACAAATTTATTATTGTGACCATCCGGCATTGAACGGATATTTACACTACGCCAAATTCTGGAAGGGACCACCAATACCAAATCGACACCCACCTCCACTCTTGTCAATAGAAGTTACTATGGTCGTAGTAGAGACCATTCCCGCCAGACGAAACTAAACCTCTATAAGACGCTCATCCTTACCGTTTTGATTTATGGCGCTGAACCAGGGGTGATGACTCAGTCTGATGCAAACGCCCTTGGAGTGTTTGAGCAAAATGTACTACGTAAGATCTTTGACCTTTTATGCGTTGGCAACGAGTACTGCATTCGATGGAAAGACGAGACTATGAGCTCAAGATGGCAGGCCATTTCTTCGTCGATAGGAGTGCTCTATATCAATCCGTAACCCGTTAAAGAATGGTTATCGCAATTTAAGATGAACAAACAATTAAAAGTAAACAAGCATATTTGGTATCTTTAATCTTAGTTTAGTTTAATTAGCTTAGTTTTATGAATCGACGGAATTTTGATGAGTCAGTTACTTTTTACAATATGTTTCAAAAGGCGCTTTATTTACTTAGCTTCGTGTATAAATTCCATCGTTTTCACAGTTTTTTGTGCCTTCCAAATAATAGCTTTTCTCAAATCCCTCAAAATAGGCATTTGTTTCACTGATGTTCCTTTCAATCGACTCAAATCTCTTGCCGACGGGCCACCTCCTTAGGTTTGTAAACAAGTTATAGTGGCTGGGTGCTAAATCTGAAGAATGTTGTAGATGGGGTAGCAGTTTGTAGCCCAATTTATGGATTTTTGCCATGGCTACTGCATATTACCGGTGCACCCGTCCATTGTCATTGTGGAAGACAACTTTTTTGTTTGCTAAATGGGATTGTTTTTGCTTTAAATCAAATTCGAATCTGTCCAACAGCTCTGAATAATATTTGAATGTTAATAGGATGCTGTGGATCCCAAAAAACGATCGCCAGTTACTTGGCCAACAGACCCAACTTGGCATTCTATAAAACGATCGCGACCTTGTTGGCCAACAAACATAACTTGGCCCTCACTTGCTTGTTGATTGTTCCTTAGTCTCCAATGTATTGTAGTTAGATCCATGTTTCATTCGCGTTTACCAAACGGCTCAAAAACTCGTTCAGATTGCGTTTCAACATCGCCAAAGACTACTCCCACGGATGCTCTAATGATCGAGTATGCATAAACTCTACATATTCATGTAAAATGTGCTGCATCTGCTCAGTTGAGACAAGTAGAGTTTCAGTTTCATCTTACATCATTCTGCGATCCTTCTATATCATTCCTTGAATTTTATCGACTTTTCTCTTTAAAGCGGTATAAGATTATTAAGCGGTATTCAGTGCCGTTGCGTCCATAACGGAAACCATTTCGAAACCATTGAGTACCCTAAAGCACTTTCCTTTGCATTCAATTACGGTTTTATTTAGCACACGAAATTCACGAGGTTATCTGTTTCCAATGGCTGTCAAACACACACGATAATCACGAGCTTGTTCAAAATTTGACAGTTCTCTATTCAGCGATGTTCTTTGACAGCGGCAGTGTTGCATTTAAAGTTACTACGCGAGAGATTCAAAAAGTCGCTGACTTATCAAACAGCCCTCATATATGTAAATTTTCTCATTGGTATGTATGCACTTTGCCATCACATATGTGATTAACCTTTCCCAAAAAAAAATCACAATTTAATTAACCATTTCATCTTTTTATGCACAAAATTGTTTTATTTTATTTAAATTGCATTTTGATAATTTCCTGTCAATTTTTTTTTTACGCTAAAAATAAACCCAACTGTAATTGAAATTGAGTGACAACTGCAGCAACTTTTGCACATTTTTCGCATTTAGTCAAACCAAGTTTTTAAACAACTATAATAAATAGCATTTGGACTAAATTCGCAGCGAATTCTCTTTTAAGAAACGTCAATTGACAGAGCTACGAAGTAACCGTTTGGCGATTCAAAATCTTTAAATATTTAGAAGTAACCTGGTGTTGCGCATGAATCGAGCGCTCCCCTTGACACATATATTATTCGTAATTAGACACTCGCAATATAGCTCTCCAGTGGACGCCGGACTGGAGAGTGGTGCATCGGTTACATCAGTAGCCACCCACAGCCGCCTTGGTATGTATGCTGAGGCCTCGGTCTCCAGCCTTTGCTAACTTTCCTTCAACTTCTCTACCCACTGGCAGTAGCGCACGCCTTATAAAGGCAACTCTTTCCCGTTCTAAACTACAGTTGATATTTAATCAAACCAAGCGCCTAGCAACAGTTACCTATCTCCGAACGCCTACCTGACGAGTCCCTTACTTACTACTACTACTACCTTGTACCAAGCGTACTACCGCGAAGAATGTCCTCGGTTTCAACGCCTGCTGCCAAGGAACCAATGGTACGATCAGGAGTGTTCGAAGCCACTGCAGTGAAGAACGCTGCCTATAGAAGAACACTGCAATTGACCGCTACGCGATCTGAGCGAGACCACTATCGGAAGATGAAGAAGATGGAGAGACGCCTTTTCAGACGTAAAAAACGCGAGAGACAGGAGATCGAGATATGCAGCAGCAGGAATGGGGTGTGGATCAGCGGCTCAAGAAAAACAAAGCTGCTGGCGCAGATGACCTGCCTGCAGAGTTGTTGAAGATAGGCGGCAATGAGTTGGTCTAGTGCATGGATCAGTCTTTTACAGAATATGCCTATATGAGAGCATGCACGATAATTGGATCCTTGAAGTCCTCTGTCCTGTTCTCAAGAAGGGTAACCTCATGGTGTACGCTAACTACCTTGGTATCAGTCTTCTTTCTATTGCATACAAGGCACTATCGACCGCAGAAATTTACAAATCCTGGACACATCTGTCTGGGGATCAAGTGCAGCAAACAAGTGGCAACCGCTTTCGTGGTGCCATCATTTTGGCTAAGCTGTCCTCAGTGCGTCCTGATTACTGGGGTTATAAGATTGGTAAGCTTCATATTGTGCCATGCAAATTCACAGGAAAGTGCGGCTCGGTCACTGTGCGTCTAATCCCAGTATCCCGTGCTACCGACATTGTACCTGCTTCCGTTCCCAAGAAGCTGTTCGTAATAGCGGTTATCTACTTCTGTATCCATTGGTAGTCTAGGTAACTTTACTAAGTCAACTTATGCAGCTATTGCCAAGACCTATGCCTATTTCACTCCAGGATTATGGAAAGAAATGCCTCTGGGCTCTACACCATACCAAGCTTATGCCGACTTTTTGTCCAAGCACACGGCTCATTTGCTTAAAGATGCTTAAATATGAGATGCCAGTTTCTTGAAAAAATATCTTCCTTGGAATTAAATTTTTTTCAGTCTTTCCTCGTCTTCTTCAATATCCACTTGCAGGCATGAACCAAACCCCGACTTTCACCTCATTATCTTTAATATATGCTATGGCTATCATCGCAAAGTCCAGTTCTTCCCAGTTTATCCCCAATACTAATGTAATTTCATATACTGAGATCAGAAAACACAACAAGCTCTTTAGAGAATAAAGACTGACTTGATTGACATTACGGGTGGAGCCGAGCGGAAAATGATGATCCTCAACGCATAAATAAGCTCGAAATTCGGGATCAACAAGAAAGGTAGAGCGCAAAAGATTTAAAGCAGTCAATAGAGGGCACTCAAGTAAAACCTGACCGATTTATATTTTAAAAATATATTTATATTATATTTTGAGTTCGCTTTTATTTTAATAATAACAAAAAATTGCATAAAATCTTAGGAAATATAAGTTCTTTCCCATTTTCTAGAAGCAACAATAATTTAGCAAAAACCTGCAGAAATTCGAAATTTTAAGTACTTTAAATTTGGTTAATTTTTAAATAGTTGGAAATTGATATATAGGTATTTAAGATATATAGTTGTAGGCCTTACTTATGAATACCTTTGCTACAAAAAAAAGAAGAAACTGGAAAAACTTTATAATCGAATGATTAAACAAAAATCTGAAAAACCTATACTTCCAATATCTTCTCTTTTTTCGAGAATTGCGCATTGTATTGGTACTTGTTTATGTAACGCACATCAATAAATGCCAATTCCCGATAGTTGTTGGTAAGCTCCAACAGGGTGTCATCTTCAAAAGCGATATAGCTTTGCTTATAGTGCCGTAACATATGCTGTACGCCCTGAAACTTAGACGCCGGCAGTACATCCAAAATTGTATTATCACTCAGCAAACGGCGATCTTGGCTGTAAATATTTAAAGAGACGCCCAAATTCGGTGGAAACTCTGCTACGGTTACAAGCCAAAACACGAATAGAGGGTATGCCTGCTGAGTTTCCCGCTGCGAATGCATTAGCTCGTGATACATTAAAATACAGGGCCAATGCTCGGCAAAGTAGAGTTGGCCAAATGACAGCTGACAATTGTGCACCCAAAGTGGTCTCGGTGGCTTACCAAGCGGGTTACGCCTGAGCAAGGCCAGGACACAGAAGCAGTGACTTTGCTCCGGCATATAACACGCCTTATGAAAGAGAAGCAGCGTGCGGTCGTATAGCCAAAGCTCCTCCAGACGCTGACAGTGCTCGGTCAAGAAGTGGGACATAAAGTTAAGTTCGCACAGACCTGTCGTACAGCCGGTGACAGGACAGTTGTATGCAGTCGGGAATTTTAGTTCCGGTAGCTCATAGCGACGTCTAGGCACTCGGGGATTAATGCCTAAGCTATACGGATATGGCAGCTGATTGCTGCTCTTGAATTCAGCGTAATCCTCGATATTGGGCATGCGTATGACATAGCAGTTGTGCTGGGCAAGCTCAGCACGCTCCTGAGCATAGCTCAGTGCCGCGTTCATTGAGTTGGCAACAATTTGCTCATTAAGTGAGGCCCAGCTTAGAAAATGCTTACAACTGATCACGTCCTGGAGCGCATCTAGTTCGATGGATTGCGAATACTCCTCTAGCAGCGCTATGGCCTGACGTGTCTTGAGCAGATGTCGCTCCAGTATAGGCATGCCCGGCTTTATAGCTTTCATGCGCAGCATATGCAGATAGCTGGTAACCATGTAGTAGGCCATTATTCCACATACAGCGTAAGACTTAACATCTGGGTCATGATGCATCTCTACATACTTAACTAGTTGTTTATTCAGTAGATTGTACGCTGCGACTAGTTTGGCATCCTTGTAGGGTTTCTGGCTCACGGGCATCACTTTGCTTAGTAGTTGCGGCTGCCTGATGAGCATGTCGGTCGCAAAGTATCCCTCGCTAACGAGCCCATGAAAACTAGTGTGGTTTTGGGTATTGCACATATGATAATGGTAGATTAGGTAGCCTCTAATGCGCTCATCTGGAATAAAGCTGCTTGCAGGCCTCATTTCATCAAGGTCTTTCGGATGTATGGGCATGTTAGCAAAATGAGTGAGTATTCTAAGTGATTCCGTATCCAGCTCGAAATAGTTACGAAAATCCGACTCGGCGGGTATTAGCTGAATCTTTGCTGGGGAAAGAATTGAGACAGTAAGAGAAGTGTAATGGCTAAATAGTATTAGAGCACATACGTAGCTGGGTGTGATGAGTTGAACCAGGACCACTTGTTAAATCTGTTCCAGATGTTTCGCATTCCTGGCTTTGCTCTTCCGAAGGCGTGAATATATACTCATCATCAGCGGAGTTTTGGCTGGCATTGAATATGCGTATGATTGGAGTGGACCGTTTTTGGTGTGCAAACGTTGTTGGCAAGGTTTCGAGCTTGGCGCGCTTTGTTTCCGTTTCTTGACTTGCTACACCAATCACATCAATAGCCCGATTTCTGGACCTACAGTTTGTATCCCTTTGTTTTGTACGATTAGCAGTAGAGCTGCATGTGTTCGGAGTTGGTATTTCCTTTGGAACTTGCGCTGTTTTAGTACGTAGGTAAGAGCAACAGTACTTCTCTACGAATTTCTGACAGCGCAATGTTATACTTGGCTCTTGCAACCTAAAAGGTAGAGTTCTTGCTGCCACCACTGGTGTACAAAATAACATTTTTCGAGGAAAAACTGTAGGCATCGGAAGTATCTCCTGAACTGTTGGCTTGGTGGAAGCCTTCTTTATATCTAATACTTCGCTTAAGCTCTCAACTGAATTCAATGATTCTTTGTCAATGATTTCAAAGCTCTGTTCATCAAGTTTCTCATTTAGATCCAGCTTATATTGATCCGAATACTGTTGTGCCTTTAGGAACTGCTTATTGTCAATAGCTTCAATAAGGTTATTTGCTTTTATTTCCTCATCTATTGCATTCGGGTCGGGGTCACCATGCTTGGGTATAGCTTCAGGAGCTTCGTTTCTAAGTTTTTCAGACATTTGCTCAGTCCACGAAATATTGTTTTCGTTATCTTTAAGTTGCTGCGGATCTAAAGAGGTTACAGTTAGGACTTCAGCGAGTGAGTCTGTTAAAGGCAGGCAAGTTTGCTCCTGAGCAGTTTTGGCTTCTGGTGAAAGTTCGGCTGCAATTTCAGCGAGCTCATTTTCATATTTATTAGGCTTTTGAGCTGGTAAATGCTCGGGTCCAAGTTTAACGATTTCACTCCATTTCTCTAAAGCTTCAGAAGTAAGCTTTGTACTTTTTTCATTGAATTTATTAGGCTTTTGTTCCTGTTCCTCATAATGCCTGTTCATGAGTTCTTCAGACATTTGCTCGGTGGTTTCCACACAGTCCTTAGCTGCTGGTATCTCCTTCAGCTTGCTTATGGACTCGTCGCATTTTGATGGCTTATTGAGTTTATGTTCAAAGATACGCTCCTCTAGGTTTTCTCCCTTTAAAGCTTGTTTAAATGGCCTTAAGAAGTGGTGTTGTTTTTGGAACTCTTCAATTATATCTTTTACAAAGTGCGCTGGCTTAAAATCTTCTTGAAAAAGTGTCACAAAAGACTGTAACTGTGTGGACTTCATATCACAGAGACTCTTTGATATCCCCACAAGAGGGTTGTAGTTAGAAAAGCCCTTCAGCAATTCCAACGGGGATTGCAGCAGTTTGCTCTTGCAAAGTTTCAAACTCTGCCTGAAGGCTGGCTCTTCCTGAATGCTTGGAAGGAACACCCAATATATAGAGTGCACTGCCAAATGTTGCTGCATCACCAACTTTTGCGCATTCACTATGAATTTCGGATTTAGTACAAGATCTATTAATGGCGACTTCTGGTTGGGATCTAGTGATCCTATGGAAGTCATCATTCAGCTCAAAAGGTGAGGGTATATGGGTAGCCAGTTACTTACCCGTAGTATTGTGCTGCTTCTCATCCTGAAGCAATGCAGTGGCTGAAGTGCTGCTTTTATCACATTCAACGTTTTGCGGCAATGTCTTAGGGGTCATTGACGGGGTTGGAGTCGCGGCCGTTTCCGGCGATGTGGTTTCCATATCGGTTTTAGCGTTTTGTTTCAGGCCGCTAGACATATCTAAAAATATTCTCTTTACTATATACCAGGTTTTGTATATAAGCTTGGCACCGGGCCTAAGATGCAGTTGATTTTTGTAATAGAAATATAATCTCAACTGTTTTTAGTATATTAAAAAGTCAACGCTTACTTAAAGAATAGTTGTTTTCATCAAAAAACTACAATTCCAAATTTAGCAATGGTTGCTTTAAGCTGGAAAAGTTAAACTAGGTAACAAATTTGAACACAATTAAGTGCGCTTAGTTGAAACATACCGTTTATGGATGTTATTTCCGTCCCAACTACCTGTGTTATCGTAATGTGGAAAGCGTAGAAGAGACCTGGCCAGTCAAGTACAAGAAGATTCACAATCCGAAAAGCGTTTTTGTTCTTTAAGCATGGTTTTCAAAAAATATGGGATTTTACGAGTTGTAAAGTAAGCAAGTCATATATCACTGCCAATCGGAATATAATGCAACTTTACCTAAAGACAATTTTATTTTATATGATGCCCGATGATTGGAACATTGGTGTCCTCTGCCTTGTCCTCAAGAAGGGTGATCCCGCGGTGCGCGCTAATTATTATCAGTCATATTTCAACTGCATATAAGGCTCCATCGAGCGTATTCTATTATTATACTAAAGCCATTATCGAAAGAACTGATTGCTTTCGATAAAGGCTTTAGTCTTTCACAGAATACGCTCGACCTTATCAGTGTGGTTTTAGGCCTCTGACATGGCGATGCTCTCCCCTGCGACCACTTCAAACTTGTGATGGAGAATGTGTTGCGGAAGGCCGAAGTAAATCGGAATAGGGCTTTGTTCTATAAGACTGTCCAGTTGCTTGCATACGCAGATGATATCGATTTCGTCGGGCGTTCTAAGCGAGCAATTACCGGAGTCTTTGCGGTTATTGAAAGAGAATCTGCCAGGGAGGGTCTGCTTGTAAATGAGAGCAAGACGAGGTATAAGATATCTTCGAATAGAGAGACACAGCGGTTGGACTCTCAGATTGATGTTGAGAACTAAATTTTTGATGTTGTCAAGTATTTTGTCCGCCTTGGCACCTCCGTCACGATGAAAAACGATGTCAGCTGGAAGAATCACTCTTGCCAATAGATGTTTCTTCGGTCTCAGTAGGCAAATTAGCAGTAGAGACCACTTCCGCCAGACGCTCATCCTTCAAGTTTTTCTTTATGGCGCTGATACATGGACTATGACGCAAACTGATGGAAATACCTTTGGAGTGTTTGAGCGGAAAGTATTCCGTAAGATCTTTGGCCCTTTACGCGTTGGCAACGACTACAACATGCGATGGAACGACAAAATCTATGAGCACTACGACGACATTGGCATAGTCAAGCGAATTAAGATCCAGCGGATAGGTCATGTTGTGCGTATGGACGAAGAAGCTCCTGTTGAAGAAAGGCGGCGAAGGGAAAGGCCATTCTTTTGTTGGAAGTACCAGATAGAGAGCACACTAATTACCTTTGGTAACTTTAAGGTAAGCTTTGCACGCGCAAAGCAAAGACGCCTGGAGGATTACTCCACATCATGCTGTAACCCGGTAACGGGTTATTCTGGCCAGTTAAGAAGAATAATTTCTATGCCCTATCTCAAGCTACCTGTACTATCGCTGTCAACGCAACAACTCTGGAGTAGAGCACTTGAAAAGTTCACAATCAATGTGTAATCTCGGATCTGTAATCCAAGCCGCGATCATTCGAAGAGCACAAAGTTTATAAAAACTCCATAGATTTGACAGTTGCAGCTTTAAAGCCCTATTCTGTTCTTTTGACAGTTTGGCGTTTTAACGGTTCATCACTCAGTTTTGCCGCCATTTTGCTGCTGCCCAGCGAACACTTCCACTGGCTACTTTTATTTTTACATATAATATGCTTTGACATATAATCAAAATCATTATCAACATCGATGTCAAAATGTTGTCTTGGCAGCATTATGTGCATCTATATAATCTTTGTTGTTGTTGTAGGTGCTTTATTGTTGTTGCTGTTGTTGCGTTGCTTTTCAAAATGCAAAATATGCCGTGTGCATAAATGTGTGCACACATATTGAATGTGACACAAAAAAAAGTGGAGGAAATTATAAATAAAATATTTGCATTTTTATTGAAAATTAAAATAATTTTTGTGCGACGTGCACAGATACATTTGCCTCACACACACACATGCACTCAGTTTGTAATAAAAGTATAAAAAAAAAGTCGTTTGTACGTATTTAAATTAAAATAGATATTATAATAGAAAATTACAGCACACAGAGTTTTTGTAGAAGCAACAAAGAGTCCAAAAAGAAAAAACACTCGTTAAAATCAGTCGATTATACTATGTACATAAATATTATATGTACCATATGTACAGTATTTTATCCATGTATTTGTTTATGTTGTCGTCAATATATGTACATGTTAAAAGGTTGTTGATGCGTCAATTGCTTGTTATATATATGCAGATGAGTCCAGCACATCAGTTCCTGCTCCACAGCCCTCTCGTTGGAAGCCGATGAGCTGTCATAAAAATAACCGCTGCTACATTTGAGATTAAGTCTAAAAATTCGATTTCAATTAAAGAAGACGACCTTAAATTGATTGCCAAAGTGTAGGAAATCGTGTTTTAGAAGAAGGAGCCAGGCTGTCGAACCCAAAAAGTACACAGCTTTCTGAATGCATGTCTCTTGATTATAACACTATGCAACAAATTTTGTCTCAATTAAAGGCCTATGCCCAAAACACACCATTTCCGGTATATTTGGGTCGCAGTTTTCGAATCCGGACACCATTTTGAATTTTCCAGCACCGTTTTCGAATTATCGTTATTTTAAAAAATTCGGGATTTTGAGAATTGAGAAGTCAGCTAATTTCATATTATTCGGGAAACTTACTACCGATCGAGATGAGTTGTAGCTTGAATTGGGGGTATTTTAATATTAAATGAATGTCTTTTAGACAGACGGTTTTGGTCTAACTTGATTTGGTTGCAAGCTACAGGCCAATGAACACGAAATTTTTTTTTTTAATCGAAAATTCTTTTTTTTTTAACCAAATGAATTAACTCAAAAATTCATAATTTTTTTTTTTTTGATGCAAATCATAGATTCTTTGCAAATAACTCAAAACCAGTTTGAGGAAAATGGAGAAATTATTGAGGAATATCGAAAAAATTACAAAAGCCGGAGTTTTTTCTTTTAATTTCTTTAAAAAAAAACAAAAAAGAAGCCCATGGCTAAAACATACCTTTTCCGGTATTTGCTGATATCGGCACTTTCGAAATCTGTAATTCGAATTTTGAAATAATATTTCGAAAACGGTGCTAGAAAATCTAAAATGGTTTCCGGATTCGAAATCAGCAAACCAAAAATTACCGGAAAAGGTATGTTTTAGACATAGGCTTTTTCTTTTGTTGCATAGTGTTATTCAACACTGAGAACCTACATACTGGCCAACAGACACAGGGAAAATACCATGGCGTACCTCAACAACAAAAACTTCATATTGGGCAGAGTTCTGACCTAAATTCGGATCACTCTACAAATATTCTGATTTACGATTAAAACCAGACAAACCATTATCACAGCTCTATAAACTTTCAAATTTAACCCTTTAGGAAAACAAGCTCTCCCGAGATCAAACTTGCGTAGGACTAGCAAAAAACGGTGCTACGTCATTGAATGACACACCACTAAGCAACTACTTAGAAAACAGGAAAAAGTAAGAAGAACCACGAACTGGATCAGTATTACAGGCGTCAGGCAGACAAACTTACTGATCGGCTTCTATAACTTAAATAGGATCAAGAATATGTCATATATATACTTATCATAATTCTGACAGGTCTGCCTTCTGGACGCTGTAGGAAGAAGGGATACTTTTACCTGCAGTACCTGCAGGTTCTGTGAGCTTGAGGAGGAATCCTGAGTATGATGCCCTGGCGAGCAAAAGGATAAACCTGCTGGGTGGACACAGAATGAGTGGTGTTGGGGGTGCTAGTCATGCGTATCGGGCACTCGTGAAATGCTTCGTGCCCCTTAATACTGAGTAATTCAAGCGGCATGGGAACCCACCTAGCAGTAGCCTGCTCGAGGTGTCTTTTGGATGCCAATCACTTTTGTGGTAGTAGCTAATTCAAGCGGCGGTCTTTTTGGTATGCCAATAAATCCCAATGGTCAATGATCCTTGCAGTAACTTGACGAGTCGCTGGCGCCATCAACTAATCAGCTTCCCAGATAGGGAAGCCGAAAAATATCTTCTCTTGGGCCTGGCCATCCCATAGTTGTGCAAGGCCTCAGTTTATTCTGCAAAGGATACGCACACTGCTGGGCATTCGGATGTGAATGACCGGAGTCTTTGAAGCAAGCAATCTACCAGTAGTAGATGTATATGAGTCCACTACTGGAGCCTTATCAGACACAGAATATCTAACCTGCTCCTTGCATTGCCATTGAGGAAAACACTGTAGTGGTTCGGAAGCCTTAAAAATTCCTTGATATTGAACTTTTCTAAGTATACACCGCCTCCGGTTCAGCTTAGAACAATAAAGAAACCAGAAATACCAGCGTACCAATCTCATAAGAAATAAGGATATTAAAAGTTCTACTGGCACATTCCTTCGGTATACAGTGGACAGTTTTAGTGGAGACAAACGCATGTTTCGTAAGGATTGTGGAGTGACCACTGCTAGCCTTAGTCTAGCAGCCAGAAACACGTAAACGTATTGCTGCCAATAAAACTACAACAATAAAACGATCTCTGAAATACGAAAGCTGTGCATCCAATATCCAAAGAAACTATTTGCTAAATACGCTGCAAATACACCTCTTATAATCTTCAATACATACAACAAAAACGATCCGCTTAGATTAACATTGCACCTCAACAATAAAAGGTCCACCGAATAATGGCATCGATTCGACAATCGGTATAAAAAACGTAACTCTTAACTTTAACCCTTAACCACCGCTACCCGGCCAACGCCATAAAGCAAAAGTGAACGCTGTTTGTTGGCCTACGAATTGGACACACTAAACTCGCACATGAACCTCTTCTGACCGGAAATACACCCCCGCGTTGCTCCTGCGTCAAAACTAGGACTACGTATCATATCTTACTAATTATTGAGGCCTCAGTAGCTAGTACTCTAAGCATTTGAGGTAAAATACTATAATACAATCTAAACTAATCCAAACTTGACATTAGAGGGTTAACTCTGAACGTGATAAATACGTGTTGATCTCATCACCACCGCGAATGACCTTGAGCCGGAAAAACTGCGGCAAAAAATTATAATTAATGCCGATTGGACTTATAGTTCGTGGTTTGGGTGCATCTCTCAGGTTTTGCAAATCTTGAATATCTTGAAGTAGAACTATTTCCTCTAGAATAGAAACATTGCTGATATTTAGGTTGACAGCTCAAGACATCTAAGTCAACAATAACCGCAATTTTCAACCATTTTATTATAGACATATGTATATACATCTATCATTTATGTACGTGTTTATATATACTTGATTGCTATTGATTGAAATCTGAATGGCTTTTAGTGCTCGGTCAGTTTCCGACTATTTTTACCATGTTTGAATGCCCGTTTAAAACGATTAAGCTGGCGATATCCGCCAGCACACATGACTGGCCAATATCACAATTGTATAGAGGACTTAAATAGTATCAAGGACTGATTGTCACAGCGTTACTCACACATATACTACAACAAAGAGCGCAACAACAAGCACGAATGCAAATTTACAATGTCGTCGTCGCTGCCAGTGGCAAACGGAAACGGAAAGCCATTTGTTGACAGCTATGGAGGTTGTGCGAGAGGCGAAAAGGCGGAGCAACTGACATGTTCACGATAAATTTGAATGGCAACGCAGTCAGTCAGCCAATTAATGTTTTGTGTAAAAAATGTGTTCTGTATCTTTGTCCGTTTCAATGACTGACTGACTGACTGACTGACTGACTGACTGACGTACTGAACGCTGCTGCGTTATGATCACATCAGTTCCCAATGCGTTTTTATTTAAATTTATTTGTTTGCATAAATAAAAGTCGGCGGCAGCAACAACAACAACAATAACAGCCAAATGAATTTCAACAACAAACAGCGAAAACTAAGCAAACGTCAAAACTTTTAAAATTTCAATTTCCGGTGCGACGAAGACGAAGATTACGACGACTCCGACGACGACGACTTCAGCATGTATGTTGGACGGCAACGACCGCATGGAACCTAAGCCGGGCACACGAAGCGCGTCGAAAGATCGTGAGGCGCAAGAGAACCAAAAGTCAAGAGTTATAACAGAGTGATCGCATACCGAAACTTGCATACACTGTCTTCTAATATATTCGAAACAACAACAAAAATTCTCTTCGTGTTAAAAAACTTGTGACGAAAACGTTGGTACGAAGGTTGCCTATTAGATATTTCATCAAAAACGCTTACATCGTTTTTTAGACTAAAATTGTTATACTCAGTTTGCGAAAAACCTTTTCATAAAAGTAACACCAAAAGATGTGCTTTGAACGCATACGCCGCTGCTTTAGTTGCCGAAAAACGTCGACCTTGAAGTACGGAAACAAAAAAAAAATAAGCCGGATGATGCGTTGGTTGCTCCAAAAACCTCTTATGAAGCATGATCCGTTTTTGGCGATTGGTTTTCCCTAAATCTCTCAAAAATCTTGGCAGCCAAATGCTTGTATAACATTCCGAATTGAGCGTCTAAGATTTCTTTAATAGCTCTCTAGTAGCGTCTTGGAAGGTTTTCGAGAAGAAGCAGGTGATCATTTGCTTGGCAATGACTCGGCCGCGAACAACTTCTGTTGGTCTTCGAAGACCCATACAGTCGATTGCTGTTTAGTTTGGGGCTCATACGCATGGATCCAAGATTCCCTGCCTCTATCGATCTTATAAACGCATTTTTCAAGCAACGCTGCTGTATTTGTTTTTTGTAACATATCTTTAGGGCCGTTAAGAGAAAGTCGTGGCCTGGGGGATAGTCACCTACGTAACTGCATATATGTCACTCCTTGCGTACTAATGCGGAGAGCGTAATTGGTTTCCAACGACCACTGCCGAGGAACAAATAGTACGACCAGGAGTGTCGTGGGTGGGAATCCCCCCGGGCCCGGACTTTTCGCAAGGGCCCGGTGTAATAACTGTCGTAATAATATTACTGTACTGTTTAAAAAAATGATGTCCCGATGCATTGTCTTTTTTGAGTGAAAAGTTCGTCATACTTACGGAACACAATAATTCCACCTAAAGGTGTAATAAAGGGGTCGGTATATTTACAGTAGTTATTGGATTCTTTGCGGCTATTAAAATAGAATCTGCCAGCGAGGGTCTGGTTGTAAATGAGAGGAGGACAAAGTATATGCTTTGATCAAGTAGAGGGACGCAGCAGTTGGAGTTGGTTAAATTCGTCTACCTTCGCACTGCTGTCACAATGAGTTGGTGGGCAGAAGGTGCGAACAAAGCAAAGACTATCCAGTCCAGGAACCCTGGATTTTCTAAAACAAAACACACCTAAAGAAAGAGGCGCACAGAATATTATCAAGAACCCCGAGCGGCTTGCGAGTCTAAAGCGGATAGAACAAAAGCAGTTTTTGGTGTATTTTAGAGAACCAACCTTGGTCAATGGCAGCACAAATTTTGTGCATACGATTTCCACTGAATGTTTTTGAGATTTCTTAAAATACAGTCAAATTGTGTTTACCAATTTTTCATCATATTGTAACTTCTATATGTTATGGTGCTCCAAAACTCCGGATACAAAAAGTCACTATGCCAAGGTGAAATAATTATTCGTTAAAAAGTGAAACTCCAAATGTGCAAATATCTTCCAAGTAATGTGAACACGTGCTATCACTCACTTCCATCACCCTTCAAATAAATAACATACAGAGGCACACAAAAGAGCAACAACCCAGTCGGATTTTGCGGAGCGTGTTACCAAATCCTTTTCTAGGGGAAAAGTAAGTAAATTCTTTTTCACTATGACAGAAAAAATGGAAGCATGAACATTGAAGCTACGTTACTTTTCGCTCTGAAAGAAGTGTAAAAAGCGGCGACACATCCCATCTCCAAGAAGTAGTATAGCAAACAAACCCAAGACAATCGGAAATAAGCTTCTTTCTTCATTCCGAAAGAATGATAAAAAGCAACGATACATGAAAACTTCCCTTTTCCCAGAAGTACGTTTAGCCTGCATCCCGAAGACGATCGGAAGCAAGCTTCATTCTTCACTCCGGTAGAATGCTTAAAAAAAGCGTTACATGAAAACACAGTGGCAATAGCACTACATGCGTTTTGCACTTCTTGAGTAGTGCTTCCAGCAGACTGCTTTCGGAAAGCAAAATGAAAAGGAAACCAGAATGATTCACCAAACAAAACCATATGAAGTACCATAAAAGAAGTACGACTGGAAATTTTTGTTGAGAGTGAAAGATACAGCTTGGGATCAACTGGGTAAGCGACACTAATGGAATAATGCAACCACAAAACACTTGCATTAACTAAGACGATGCTATTCTCGTTTGAAAGAGAGAAAGAGAGTTAGAAATTGCTTAGGATACACAGCGTTTTTCCGCCGCAAATGCGTAGAGTTCCAGGAAGTTATACGAATATGTATTCGCATACAAGGCTCTTCTTTAGACTATATTTCAACAAAGCTAATATGCCCCGCAAGTGTAGTGTATCAAAACCGTGCCAGCTATCTTATGCTCACGCCCATGCCCATTCATAAAAGATTGGAATAGTGGAGCGCGAGTTCCCGTGTCCTTTTGGCTTGTGTGAGTCGCAGCATGCGACGAGCAAGTGCAAACGTCTTTGGAATTGTGTAAAAATCAACGAAATTAATTTTATTTTGATATTTGCGCAACAAATTCTTATGCGAAATTATCACAACAAGTTATTTTTCAAGAGCAACAACAAAAGGACACAGCTTTGGTCCGTCGCCCGCGCGTCAAATTTATCAAAAGCGACAGGCGTAAGAAACAAAATCAGCGAACACGGCCACAGTTCCAGTCGCAGTCGCAGTCCCAGTCCCAGTGTCAGTACCAGTCTCAGTCCAAGGCTCAGCCCAACCACAATCTCAGTCAGCGTCTCTCTCTCACTCCATCTTGGCACCGTGTAGACAATGTGAGGCCTTAGCTGCCATAATTAAAATGGCAAACGCAGTGTCATGGGCCTGCAGTTGAGCGGAATTCGTTTTGGGCCAACCGCAACCACAACGAACCATGGCTATGGCTATGGCTATGACCATGGTAACCCGTTCGAGTGGCCAGAGCCTTGGCAAGGGCTGGACCCACTGCGCATACTCCGTTGGTCCGTTGTGCATCTGTCAGTTGATAGCCTTGGCGAAATGTGCGAATGTTATTTGTTATTTGCATTTATTCAAAATTAATCAAAAACGCTTTTGATTTGTGATTTCCTGCTGTGGCCATGTCCTCGTCCACGTCTACATCTTGCTCGTACTCTACTCTGGATTTTGTTTCTGCTCTCAATGTTATGCTTCTTGTTGGTCCCTTAAACTGTTGACTAGTCATCAGACTTAGCCTTGGCTTACATCTGTATATATACATATATATATATTGCTTGCACTGTAAGCAGCAGCTGTAAATCGCTCATACACTTTGTAATAGCCTTTTCCGAGCCAGCAAACTAATCTCAACAGGGGTTTGGTTCGATTTCTGCAGCTATATGGATATGTAAGTTGCTTAATATGGATTGGGCAGCATTTCATAACAGGGTGGGCCATCATAATGAGAAAGTAACTTATACCTATGATCGTAGTTGTCAAATCGACAAATTTCAAGGTACGATTAAAGTGTCATTTCAAGTAGAAAGTACAAAGCGTCTGCACGAAAAGCTCCTTCTACCTAACTGGCCATAACAACCCGTTATCGGATTACGGCCTTGATGTAAGTACATTCTTTCATTGGAATTGTGGTTTTACGTGGTGGGTCCCTAACCCTACGCACAACCCTTTTAAGGTCTGGGGTGGCTCTACTGGTCTCGAAAGAACCCAGTGTCATTCTTAGTCGCCTCATACGACAAGCTTTGACCTGTTGAGGTGGTATTCTCTAACCCGCTCACCACACGGGAACGAAAAGCTTACTCAAAATGAATCCACGAAAAGCCTGTTTATAACCAAAAACTGACCTCTGATGTGTTAATTCTTCGAGAACGTACGCATATTTGGCATTTTTTGCCGATGAGCATAATTAATCATTTTTTTAATAATTTTTATAACATAGATGCACATAAACAAAACGCAAACCTCTGTCGATTTTCAAAGTGATTCAACGGAGCAGCTGCAAACCGCGAAAGTCTGTCCCGGAGGTAGGGGGTGCGATATCGACATGAATCGATAAACTTGCACTTTTCCAGGAAAACGTTTATTGAAATTACTAACTAAATAAATACTTATAAGATTATAATCTTTATCGATAAGTACAACGCGCACTTTCTTCACTACGATATAGAGTTCTTCGCAGTTGTTGGTGATTTTCTGGAGAATCGAACCAAAAATTCGTTTGTATTTTCATTCTTTTTCATTAATTCCTCTTTAGCGGCGAACTGTTATTCAAGATCTTGATTTTCAGTTTGAAGAGAACGATATTATGTTAAAGGTAATTATGAGGTATTAATGAGTTAGTTGAAGCACATCTAAAGAAAGGTTATTATCGCTGTTAGCAGCTGAAGAGCAGAAGAGCTACTCTACGTAGCTTACCGGGCAAAGTAGATATTTTTCAAGGCTGCGGGTTGCAAATGCAAATAGTGCGATTCTAACTAGCTCTTTGCACGGGATTGTTTTAGAATAGTCTTCTTATCATCCTGAAAGGATACCAAAGAAATGAACACGAGATTCCAATCTTGTTTAGACATTACTAAAAGCACCCATGTGTTTTTGTCATTGCAAAGCTCGCAATTAACACACTTATCTTGTTCGCTGGATAAAGTTAAAGGGTTGAAACTTGGTACATTTGATAATTAGAGTATGTTTAGCATTTGAACAAATTTTTATATCGATCCGGCGATGCCTTCCCTTACCGTTCATATGAGGCCACATGGCGGCTGTGTAATGTACTTAAAAGTTTCGAAATTTTTGATGCAAACATGCTTTAATATAATATAATCCGCAACATATCGGATCTGAGGAACTCCGTTCGGGACTGGTTACCCTTGCACCAACTGTAGCGCTATCATCAGTCGACGCCTTGAGAACAGGACATCGGCAAATGATGTAAGCAGCATCACTGCAGAAACATGCCATACGCCATTCTGCAGCTGCTCTCCAAGTCCATCTAGAAATCGGACATCTGCATCCAAAGGGCCCTCACAGAGCACATGCAGCCAATCTTCAAGGCCAGCGCCGCAAAGGAATGAATTGCTACGGCGTCTTGTATGCAAGAAAGCGTTCAGAGATCCATGACCTGTCAGCAGGAATCCTTTGCGGATATAAAATTAAAGTCTCGCCAGCTGTAGACTAAGCTTATGTCCTGGATAATGCGCGATGTAACATGCGCGTACTCAGCACCGTCATCCCATCTGTGCTGTCATGCCCACAACAACTCTTCGTCCAGCTACGCTATCTTCTCCTGCCAACCGAGACCTGTCAATTCACGATTATGTAGTCAATCACCTTCCTTTAGCGGGCAGTCAGACTTAAGTTTGAGTCTAACCAGGTGCAACAAAGAAGCTCTAGCGAAGTGACTGCAAGGCAACAGTGGAATTCCCGTATTACGAAACAAAAATCGATAGTTCAAAACAACAACAAAACGATAACAGTTCACCAACACAGTAATCCTGAATCAAGCTTTGCTTTATTCAAATTATCTTTAATCACGAAGATTATCCTCCCTTCCTACTTTGAATACCCAAATTAGAGCTGCAAATCTGTGAAGCATTGGAGAATAATCGGATTACATTTGCTATCCCATGCATTTGAGCCAAAACTCCAAGACACCAACATGGTTGTATTATGGACATATATTCTGTCGGATGAAACATAAGATCTGCGAAAAGTAGAGAATCAGTAAAGTAAAATCAGCTTACGCCTAACCAGTAGAATTGATTCAACTTAGTGCCACATGCAACCATTGAGGTCCCAAGGGTCTAGGACGCAACGGCAAAGCACCCACTGGAAATGTTGCGTATTACATTAAAGGCGCAGGGCAACAATTTTGACGCCTACAATATTTTTCCAGTGTGGTTAGTACTGCCATTGAGACGCCAACAAGTCGCTTTGTCACAGACATGTTAGGCCCGACTGTGCCCCCAACAATGGAGCTGCATTCATGGCAGCCTCCAAGCGTCTCACATGGCCATGGCCCATTCATTGCCACTCAGTGCGGCTCATTTAAAACTTACTATAACAAAAATGTGCGATCATCAAGGCGGCAGACAGTCAGTCACTGATCGAAATCTCTTGTCAAAATATGGGAGCAAGCAGCTTGAGTCAGTCTAGCAGACATCAGTCAGCAGCTTGTCCGTCACTCAGTCACCCAGTCAGTTAGTCTTTACCAAGATTCCTGATGCTGGCTGCTTGATAAGCGGCCTACACACAGGGGGCAAACGCTTTGTTTTTGTTGTTGCTATTGTTGTTTGTATACTGGCCACCGCCAAGCTTGCCAGACTGTTGCAAGTTTCGCACCTTTTGCGACAGACTTGCTGCCAAAGATAAACAAAATGGCGCAGTAGTTGGCTTAAAGCTGCTGGCCATTGGCGTGAGTTATGGCCAGGCCAAAGCGCCAAACCAAATAAAAAGGGGAAAACTAGCAACGCTACAAATCTCTATCAACTATAAGATACACTTTTATTAGAATTACGGCATTGCTGGAGTTATTAGAGTTGCAACAAACCTGAAATTTTAAGGCGTTTTTGGAAAAATATTTCAACAAGAAGAACTCCAAGTAGCGTG
The DNA here is from genome assembly GCA_035041775.1 of Chymomyza caudatula. Classification (NCBI taxonomy): domain Eukaryota; kingdom Metazoa; phylum Arthropoda; class Insecta; order Diptera; family Drosophilidae; genus Chymomyza; species Chymomyza caudatula. Next base: position 879,856 of record JAWNKW010000145.1, read on the forward strand.
TAATTGGTAAGAATTCAGTAGCACGGTTAGCATCTGCTGGTAGCTTGCTACCCCTGAAGTTCCAGTTGCCAACTAGTGAATTGGTTTTGAAGCAGCTCTTCAAAAGCGCTGCCACCGGGAGGAAATACCATCAGTGTGGGCCCCCATGCATAAAAATCAGGTTTAAGCTCGATAGTTTTATGAAATAGATTCGATACTATCGATGGTATTATTGATTTTTTCTTCTTTCCTGCCTTTCTAACCTTAGCTGCTGAGCGTGTGTTTAAACTATGGATAGTAAAAAAAAAGACATCGATAGCGAGACATAAAGAAAAAGATTGGATACCTCAATAGTACATGGATAGTTTAGCAGCTCTCGTTTAAACTCCATTGCATCAAAAATACTGCCATATACAGCTTTGGACTGCCCAAAGCCCGAGAGTAGAATTCCCAGTCAGGAAAGCTGGTTAGTTGATGGCACCAGCGACACCCCACGTTGCTGCAAGGAGCATAAGCTTCTTGCCATTGCTGCACGCCCCTCGAATTAGCTACCACCCCGAGAAGTGGATGGCATACTGGATACACCACTGACAAGTCAGCAGGCTACTACTAGACAGGTTTCCATGCTGCTAGGTGTGACTTACTCAGGAGGCACGACCTATGAGTCTATTTGACCTGACTGATGTCCACGAGATCCTTCTGTTTCTACTGTTATTGTTCGTTAAGCTCAATTCCTCTTTTGTGCCTATCTATTGTTATGCAAAAGGACGTTTTCTTTTTTCAATAAACAAGATTAAAGATTAGAGTAGCGGAAGATATTTTTAGTTACATAATTGACATCTTTTGAAACGCTTTAAAAAGGCGTAAGGAGCTGTTCATACATGACGTCACAACGATTTTTATGATGTTATTTAACCGCAATTGAAATTTTGACTTTGTAATGGTGACGTCACACTCTCAAAACACTCTACCTCTCGCTCGCTCCACCATTTCCACTAATCTTTAGTTAGAGACCAGACTTGAACTTTTTCGACTTGAACTTTTTTGACCAAAAACGATTGGTGACAATAAACTGAAGAAGCTGAAACTTTTTATAGGAAAAATGTGTTATCTATTAAATATTGTAGAACATCTAATTAAAATAACTCTAATTGCACTTTGATGGCAAAGAATTTGTTTAAAATAAGATTGCTCCTAACCATTTTGTTGATTTCATACCTAAAGCCCAGTAACTCTTGCATATGAGTTGGTTGCAAGACAACAAGTTCCAGGCACATTCTCCAGGTATTAATGTAAAGTTTATCTGAGCAGACTTATGCTTGTTAACTCCTATTCAAAAGCTGTTAAGCTTATTCGCCCATATAAACCCGTTAATGCTACCCAAAGCGTCTCAACCCCTTTGTAAAGCCAGACTGGTGTTCAGGTATGATATAAGGTCCTGTATCATTCTTCTTAAAAGTATCGTTGTAAAAAAGTCCTCGACAAGAAGATGAAAATCAGTGCTCTGATTTGTCAGGTTTTCGTATCATCATTACTTTTGCGCATTTTCAGTGGCTTGGATAGTGATCGTGACTGAGCATGGCATTCTAGAAGTAAGTAAGGAGTCTTATCCATTCTGCAGGCAAAATTCTCATAGTAGGCATCAACTTCATCCAATCCTGGCGATTTTTTAAGTTTTATTTGCTTAACCTCATCAACTATTTGCTTAAAAGAAGTTTTAAGAATTTGCAAGCTTAAGTAGCAAGGCATCAAGGGCCTTATCATACATCAAGGGCGATGGAAAGGCAGACCATAACTCCGCTGGAAGGACCAGGTAGTGAGCATATTAGCCACCTTTGGTATAACCGATTGAAGAAGACGCGCGCTAAACAGAGACGCCTGGAGGAGAGCTTTACATCAGGCCGTAATCCAGTAACTGGTTGGTATGGCCAGTTAAGAAGAAGGAGAAGAAGTCATCAAATGCGGTTGAAAAGCTGAATGCAAATGCTTGGCAAAAGTCTCTTGTATAACATATATTTCTCTTAGTGTGTCTCTAGTCTAGTTGTCTTCCGTTAGTTATGAACTCTTCAACCCCGGGTGGGACAAGAGAATGAATGAATGAATAGCTACTTGGTGATTTAGGGATCCATCAACTCTTCACTAACTTTTAACAAATGCGAGAAGAAATTTCGTTTTAAATGATAGTGTTATACCAAACATGGTTCCCAAGTACAGCTTGCAGATTTAAAGTTTGGAACTTCAAAATTCAACTCCTTATATCGATTATGCAGAGGAACACAGTCAAAATATTTAAACCGTAGCTCCACTTCAGATAGCTGGATGATGCAGATACGCAGGCAAAGAAAGGGGAAGCGCTCGACGAAGTGAAATACTAGATTAAGTACTTTTTGATACGAGTTCGAAACCTTATTGATCTGCACGCGGAGAGTTCAAGCAGTTTTTCCACAAATGCATTCAAGGTTGCATACCCAAAAGACGGATAAAGATGCGTAGTTTCATCTTTCTCACAGGCACAGTAACTGCAGTTACTAGACAAATGGCATTTGAATTTATAACAGCAGACACTTCATTAATCAAATTAGCTTAAACTTCATTTACGTTAACATTAGAATTAGATATATATGAGCAGTTAATAAATAAGTTGCAAGATTCGAGATTGATTTTTAAGGCAATAAATTCGTTATCCTTGATGTCGTCAAAACAAAGTCGTTGAACTGCAATCAGTACGCCACCTCCATGGCGAGAGATCCTTTCAACTCTAAGCAATCATAGCAATCAGGCATAACTGCAGTTTTTAAAATATACGGTTGGAGCCACGTCCCAAAAAGAACAATGTCATTATACAAAGCAAGCAATAGTTGTAGCTTTGATTTTAAACTACAAACATTTTGGTATAAGATCAACAAGTTCTTCAGTTTTTTGTCGAAAACAAAGCATTTCTACGGGTATGGGTTCACATTGACCAAGGCATTAAAATTCGGTCCGTGAATCTTTAGTTTTGAAAGAAGCGATGACACTTTTGGAACTTAGGTTGAACTTGTATATTTCCAGCTCAGGAATTAGTTTATACTTAGAGGTAATCAAAATTGATACATTCTGCACGAAAGTATTCTTCACAAAAGTCCAAACAAAGATCGTTCTTAAATCGATTAAAGTGAGTCCGTAAGACGTCTTAGAAACATTCACCATAGGAACAGATGTTGAAGTGGTGTTAGTAGAAGAAAGCTGGCGTCAGCTTATTAGGCCCACACCATCACACGCATCAGGCTCGAATCATCCGTTTGCGTAGGCGAAGAATAGATGCGTCACAGGCAGGCTAATTGGCAGTACAGTCCACGGCTACAAATGGAGCTAGAACTCTCTTGTCACCAAATAGTGTCGTTTTACCTTTTCTAGGCGAGAGATCGAATGAGTTTATATCGTTGAAGTTCTTCTTCTTTCTTTCTTTCTTAACTGGCCATAACAACCCGTTATCGGGTCCGGACTGATGTAAATGCATTCTTTCATTGGAATTGTGGTTTTACGGGGTGGGTCCCAAACCCTACGCACAACCCTTTTAAGGTCTGGGGTGGCTCTACTGGTCTCGAAAGAACCCAGTGTCATTGTTAGTCGCCTCATACGACAAGCTTTGACCTGCTAAGGTGGTATTCTTCTTCCTGCTAGCCACTTTATCCGCCGTTTCCTTCCATCCGTATTCCGTATTGTGTGCAGCTGACATGATATACGCTTTGATGTCTCGTTTTTTTGATAAAGTACTCAATCTATAAACGCCAAGAGCAACAACGACTGTTCGTTGCTCGTACGTTCGTTCGCTTCTTTGGTTGGTTTATAAGTTGGTTGGTCGGGTCATTGGAGAAAAAAAGCGAAAAAGTAAGCAACACAAAAGCGACAGCTTACTGCAAACGACTTTTGGTTACTCTGCCAAGTTGATTGGTTTAAGCAGTTCACCACCTTGTGATGGTTTTGATAGAATTCTGGCATTTTGGTAATTTTGTGTGACCGCTTTCTCTGAGGCTTTGTCTTTTCAGATGTGTTATAGGCGACTCGCTAGCTGTTCCTACAATGGATTCAAGCCCTAATAGTTATCATGTGGTGTCTTACATTCCGTCATTCTGTGAAGCATTTGCATCTACCTCGCACAGTGGGGCCATCTGACTACTTATCGGCAACATTCATAACTTTTGGAGCAGTAAAGATCGTTTCAAAATTTAAAATGCATGTAATACACATTGTTGTTCTTCTTCTTCTTGTTGGTTTTTTAGCATGAAATGTTCGTAAAGAATCAGTTTATCGAATCCAAAAATAAGCCATTACAAAATTTTTTTTGTTTTTGATTTAATTCATTTGGAGTAAAAATAGAGAAAGAACAACTTTCAATTTTTGAAGAAACAAATTTGGAGTTCATTGCCCTGTAAGTTGCAATCGAAACAAGTTAGACCAAAACCGTCTGTAAACATTAATTTGATACTGAATTTCCTTCAATTTGAGTCACAATCGATTGGTAGTACGATTCCCAAGATATATGAGATTTGCTGACTTCGCAACTTTCGAAATGTGGAATTTTTGCAAATAGCGATAGTTCGAAAACGGTGCTAGAAAAGCCAAAATAGTTCCGGATTCGAATTCAGCGACCCAAAATTTACCAAAAAAGGTATGTTTTAGACATAGGGTTTTTTTTGTTGCATTGTGTAATATAAAGAAACGATTTTGACTGATGTTTCATTTGAAATCTCTTGAAAAATACATCGATTGATCGACAACGATCGATTTTTAAAGCTTTTAGTGGTATTTCTGTATTCTGGTTCTGTTAAAAAAGATACCTAGCACATTAACAGAATGTTGTTCTGTTGAAATTCGATTGAAGGAGATTTCTGACACAACAAAAAAGTTGTATTTTTTTATTTTGAACATTTGAGCATTTGCAGTATTTTTTTTAAATTTCGGGAAAACTCTGCGCAAATAATTTGGCAGTTCTTAGTATTTTTTGTAACTTTTATTTTTTTTGTTGTTGCAAAAATCAGAAGTAATTCTATTTAACAAGGGCCATAAGCACTCAGCCTAGCAGCTCTCGCCAAGATCCCAAAGTACTTACTCTTGAGTCTCCTAATGGATAGACTATCAACTCGTAACGTCGTAATGCCTTCTGGCAGAGTTCAAAATTTGGTCAGGAATCTCTTCAATATGCTGCCGGAAGGCAGCCAATTCGACTTCTTAATCCTGGCTCGAAAGAGTAGTATCGTTTCTAAGCCACTTAGGGAAATGCTCAAAATGACTTTCAATCGATGTTAAATATCTACTAAAGCGATTTGCGACTCGTATGCCGTGACGCCCAGCGACATTTGTTGGGTTCAGAGCACAAATACTTGCTGTTCATTTGCACATTTTACAGACGTCCTGTGACAAGAAAAAATTTGTCTCCCATTGTATGCTGTCCGCTTTCCGTGTACAGAAGTATGTAGGTTCAGTCCCAAAAACTAATAAACCTTTCCTCATTAGCTAACTTCACAAATGGGCCTTAGTTTCAAAAAAGCCCAAATCAAGAAGTGGGCCTTATGTTAAGTCATGACATTTGTCTAAAAAGTTTGTATAAAAAGTCAAAAATTTTGATTTTTTCTTAACTATCAAGTAGTTAATTTTCTCCCATCTTTCGTTTGTACTAAAAAAAATGAATTCTTTGCAAATACTATTTTTCAACTTGGATTGGAGAAGTTATTGGGGATGATGTTCCATGAACGAAAATGCGAACCCTTTCATTAAGGTCAAATTAGTTGCTTAATGTATTATCAAAAATTTTTAAAATCTTCCATCGAAATAATTACACTATGCGACAAACATACCTTTCCCGGTAAATTTAGGGTCACTGATTTTGAAGTCGCACAGTTTTGATTTATCTAACACGGTGCTCAAAAAATCGCTACTTCAAAAAATTCGAAATTTCGAGAGTTGCTAAGTCAGCAAATTTCATGTTACTCAAAAACCTTCGAATCAAAAGTAATTAAATATCAATTCAATGTCTTCCAAACAGTTTTAAACTACTTCGATTCCTAGTTAAAGGGCAACAAACTTCATATTTTTGTTTCAAAATTCGAAAATTGTTCGAACGGTTTTCGATATATCACTATTTCAAAATTCAAAGTCAAACTATACATTTCGAAAGTGGCAATGTCAGCCGAGATGAACAATAACTTGAATTAAAGGTATGTAAGTGTCGCTTTCATGGTTTTTGGACAGTTTTTATCTATCTTTTTTTATTGTGGATTACAAGGCAGTGAAGTAAAAAAAAAAATTTATATCCAACATATTTTTTGAAATTAGTATCTTGTAACTCGCAATCGGATCCAGGTACACCAAAACTATCTGAAACGGATTTAATTAATAGGTTATTACCTACAATTCAAATTATAGCTCATCTCAATCGATAATAAGATTTCTGTGATATGTGACAGAGTCAGCTAGACTGAGCAACTTTCGAAGTCTAGAATTTATAAAATAGTGATAATTCAAATACCGTTCTAGATCACTTAAAACGGTTTCCGAATTTGAAATAAGTGAGCTCAAATTTACCGGAAAAGGTACATTTCACTCCAGGGTCTTTGTATTGTTTTTTGTATACGGAAATTTTGTACATTTTTTAAATAGTTCATTTGGTATAAGAGAAAAGAAAAGAATTTTCGAAATAATGCATTCGAACCAAGTTAGACGCTGCTAGAATATGCAAAATGGTTTCCAGTTTCAAAATCAGCGACCCAAAATTTAACGGAAAAGGTATATTTTAGACATGGGATATGTTTTTGTTGCATAGTGTTATCAAACAATTGAAAAAAAGCCTTGTTTACAAATATTAGTCTTTTCACTGTGCTGGAAAGTTTGCATATAACCGATAACATTTTAACCAACAATTTATTGATGAAATAAATAAGCGATTTTCATATAAGCGACTCTTTTTGAAACTAACTTTTTTCGCCTAACTAAATATAATTGCATAAAAAACGATATGGGATATAAGCGATATATACGTATAAGATTGTAAGAGCCGATGAATTGCGTATCAATGAGCCCGAAACTAAACGGCAATCGATTGTATGGGTCTTCGAAGACGAGCCAGAGCCAACAAAAGTTCAAAAATAGCTCAAAAACCAGACATGTACCTACCATAGCATTAGCGAAACTTAAGATGGTCGACTCTGTATGTTATATGTGAAATTATTTGTTTACCAAAAGTTTAGCGAGAATTAAGAAAGAAAACCGCAAAGAAAACTCCAAATTTCGGCGTTGAATGCGTTCAAAGCACATGTTTTGGACATACCTCACTCGAAGTGGCAAAAGTGTTTCGAAAATTGACTCAAGCGTATGTAAAAGTGTTACGACTTTCATGGAAAATCTGTGGTCCATTCCCGAAGTACAAAGGCAACCCTCGTACTATAGTGTGCAGCCGTTGCAAATATCGGAGCAAACAGTAGATACGCCTTGAAAGAGTATAAAAATGGATTGCCGCGAAGTCGCATAAAGCTTTGCGTCCAGCGCCTGCGTCTCCCAGCCTCCACCAAGGCCTAAGCACGAAACCTGTGCATAAAATATGGCGTACATACCGCTTTAAAGGTAAATACGCTGCAACGATAGCAACAGCTATGTTCACATCCATATCCACATCCACATCCACATCCACGTCCATGTCTACGGCTTTTGGCTAATTCGCACGCGGCAGTGCGGCACAAAAAAGTTGAAATGTCATTCATAAATCATACGCAACGACGTTGCCGTCGCCGTCGCAGTCGCAGTCGCCGTCGCAGTCGCTATGGCCGTTGCCGTCAGCGTCGTCGTCATCGCCGACGTATATTTTTTTCTCGCTCTGTTCAGTGCTCTTGCTCTTGCTGCACTTTAAATCGATTCGCGGGCAAATTAAAACATTTCAAGATTTATACGCGCAACTGTCAAAAAATGTTCAAGTTCGTTTATCAACACCCCACTGTCCCCTCTGACCCGTAAGACTCGGAGCTTTGACTCTTTGGTTACCGGCAGGTTGAGGGAAGCCTTACAATTTGCATTCAAAAGCAGTTCCGGCAAGATGTCTACACACACACACACACGAAATTATTTTTCTTAATTGAAGAAAGGATATTCTAAAACCAAATCTTAAGAAAATTCTCACTTTATTTAAGAATTTTACATAAAATTTCATTTTTCATGAGTATTATGTGTAGGTAACGTCCTAGGTCAACGAGACTGTTCAATAGTATTACACTTATTTACTTAACTAACCACAACAGCCCGTTAACGGGTTACGGCCTTATGTAGAACACTTCTCCTCCCCCCATACCAAAAGGACACGGCCTGGCCCTTAGTCGCCTTACTTCAACAGCCGCATTGAAGACCTTTCTGGCAAGAGCTTCTCCACCTTAACAGCGGAGCCGCTGGATGTTAATTCGCTTGACTATGTCAACGCCGTCGTAGAGTTCGTCGTTCCAAGGGACAAAGATCTTACGGAGTACATTCGGAGCAAACACTCCGCATTTTCATCAGACTTTGTCATCACACATGCTTCAGTGCGATTAAGCAACGGGAACAATGTGCGTCTGGTGGAGTGCTAGTTTCGTCTGGCAAGAGTGGTCTCTACTACTTATTTGCCTACTAAGACCAAAGTAACATCTATTGGCAAGAGTGGTTCTCCGCTTGATCTCGATAATGATGTCGCGCATATGGGGATTAAGTGTAGGAATGAGCCCCAACAATCCGGCGAACTGGTTAGAGCACAGCTAGGGGTGCACAGTGTAAAATCCTTTTAAATATCGCTTGGCTAATAACACTACTCAACACTAGTTCATATGTAAGAACTCTAATGGGTGATCATGTTTAAACTACCATCACTAAATATCGCTTCGTACTCAGAAAACTGACCGCCACCCTCACGTTTCGAGAGTTTCGTGAACATCGATATTTTCGAGGATGTCCCACTCAAACCACTATATCTCTTTTGTTACAAGAAGTCTTAAGTTCCATTCAAAGCTAATGAATGCCACTGCCACAATCCTTCCTACGACCAACACAATGACAGTGACAGTAATAATAATTTTTATCGATTAGGTTGCTGATTTTTTGCATTTTCGTTTAGACTATTATAATTTCTTCATTTTTCATCCGTTTTGCTCCAAACATGGAGTATTTTCTTCTATGCAAATGAAACTACTCATTCAAGAAAAGTCTTATTAAAAAGTAGTTTGCCAACGTGGCTGTTCTGCCTAAATTTCAGGCAAGAACGCCTAATGAGAACTGTCGCCAAAAACTTATAGATCAAATCCAAAAGTGGTCTATGATAGGATTGAAGTGGCATTAAAAAACTTTAAATAGAAAAAAGAATTATGTTTAAACTTCATTTGACGAAAGATTTATATCGGTTTGAGTGAAACATCCTAGAAAATTCCGACCCTAGTCGCTCGGCTCTCCCAATCATATTACTCTTCGTTTCACTTCCTGTTCCCCATACTCTTACTTTTCTTCATCCTAGTACTAAGAAATTAGGTCGCGTATCCCCATCATAAATTTTATCTTAAACACTTTCCGTCTTTTAATTTGAGGCGTACATCTTTACTTGCTTGCTTTGTAGTTTTAACTAGTTCGCTGAGTTTCTTGCCTGTTACATATGGAAAAAGCTAGGAACCCTGAATTTGGTTGATCCGCATTGATTAGGACATGGCTATAGATTAAGCCATTAGCTTGTGTCCGCTTCCGATCCGTACGTGAACCATTTCCAAAAGATCCGCATAGTTTCGACCCTGAAATTTTGTGAAATGTCTTCTTTTTTGCTACCTTTCCTACAGCAGTGTTTTGCGCCTCACAAGCACATAGTTGAATCTTTGATCTTTAAACTGTGTTGTGAAAATTAGCAAATTTGGATAAAGACATCATAATTTAGACATGTTAACTGCTCTGCACTTTATAATCCATATTGATTTCAGCACTTTTCGTTTTTGAATTACAGCCGTTTAAAGTTTCAAGAAAAAGGCAAAGACAATATTCCAGTGATTTCTAATGCTACGGAATGGCAGGAAACTTCAAAAGGAGACAAAGTGTAGATTTTGACGACAACGGGGGGTGTGGGGGTGGAAAATGGTCAAAAACGTGAAGTAATTTATGGACAGGCCACCAAGCAAATCAACAGTTAATATTACTACTGTGCTAAAAATGTTGAACTGTTATACTTCAAGAACAATGTGGCGCCATCTCTTGTTAAAAAGTCGAAGCAAGTTGAATATTGTATGGTTTGTGTCTGAACTTTTTGTTTCTTGTTTCGGTTAATATTAAATTTTTCGTTTGGATTTGAAATTCCGTTGCTGAGGAACTAAAGCTTCACGTTTTACTTGTTTTTATTTATTTATAGCCAAAAACTTAAGAGTTACCCTAAAAGGTGAGAGGTAAAATTAAAAGTAGGAGAAATAGACAGTTTAAAGTTTGCACAAATAGGATTACTTTAAAAAAAGCTAAGCAAAATCGCTGACCGACCCGGTTTTGGACTTTTGACTTTCAGACGTCCTGTCCTGAAGAGTTCAATAACCCCTGACCAGAAGGAAGGATTTTATGTGCCGGATGGCAAGCTGAGCTCCGGCCCACAGCCGAACTTGGTCAGAAGCCCTAACTATATCTAAGATTGATTCGGCAAAATTTCAACAATATTTGGTTTATAAGCTTAACATGAGTTTTCGTTCAAAATGTGGTGGCTCGAAAAAGTAAATTTATTACCTATATCTTTTCTATTCGATTTTATTCTGCCTGTAACATACATTGCACAAACTATAATACCCTTTCACACTTTGTATACAGGGTATAAAAGCACTATTATGTAACAACAAACTGATTTTTGTTGGGATCAAAATGGGAATGAAATTCGCCAGAAATAGCATTGCGAGCTTCTTTGCGATATCTTTTGCAAGACTTTTCTGATATTTCCAACGAGTCAAAAGAGATATCGCCAAAAGCTCGCTAACGATATTTCAACACGACGTTCAAATTTTTAAATGTCTGATGTTTTTTTTTTGGGGTATTTGGTCTTAGTTGGTTTTAGTCTGTTGGCCAGCTTTTTTGGAGCTTACTTAAAAAACTTGGTACAGTGCAGCTGAACTATGCATCATAGGCGCCCTGCGAGCCACTCCACAGCCCTTGATGCCATACTTATAGCATTCCTCTCTTGAAATTCGCAGGAAAGGAACAAGCTTTTTATCGGCCATACGACTGAGATATTCAATCAGCTGGATAGAGTCTGAATTTATTCACTTCTTTACTGCAGTAAAACACGCTTTTGCTTCCCCCAAATCAGACTATTGTCTACCAGTACAGTATCCAAGCCATCCTTTCAACACCCTTGTTCCGAACAGGAATGAGTGGTCCGTCGGTTAGCCAGGACCTACAAGGACCTTCTTCACGGACGGCACAAAGCTGAACAATCGAGGGTGGTCTTTTCAAAAACCTCAACATAAAAAGGGCATTTATTCTCCCGGCGCACTGCAGCGTGTCCAGGCGGAAGTCTCTCTACACAAGATAGCTCAGCAGTTCGTTCTTAGCCTAATATGGGTTCCGGGATCCCGGGACATACGAGAGCAACAACAAAACGGATGAGCTCGCCAGACAAGGTAAAACTGTTCCCTTACTCTCTCAGAGAAGAATGAACAAATTCACAAACGAACAGCCGAGCTCTGCTCCCTCAGTAGGGAGAGATTTTCAGCCGTTGTTAGAGCCACTATGGGCTAGTTGGTGTCCATGGAGCTAGGCTTCTGCCCCTTACAATCACCACTGCAGAAGCTGCGGAGGCGGAAATAGCAGAGCGTTTCTTTTTCTCATGTCCTGCCATCTGTAGAAAACTATATATATATGTACCTGGTTGAGTACTTCCTTAAGAGCCTGTCAGAACTGTCTAAAATTACGGAGAAAGGTGCTAGGGTAGGTGGAAGAATACCCCGAAAGTTGACGACTTTTAAAGGACTCTGATTTGAAGGTATACAACTGGAATGTTCGGACCCTTAATTAGAATGATGCCTCTGCCCAGTTGATGGGTGCTCTCAGGATGTTTAAAGCAGACATAACCACCATCCAGGAGATGTAATAAAGAGGGCAGGGCTGCTGTGATCAATGGAAGGCATGCATTCAGTGTGCTCGATATTCGTACGATCAGAGGGGTCAATATCAACTCTGACCATTACCTTGTTGCAGCCAAGGTTCGCATGCGGCTAAGCAAAGCGAACAACGTGCGATCCAGCGAAAGCTAGACATCACAAAGCTGCTATGACAAAAGAACGCCGAAGCCTTCTACGCTCAACTCTTTGAGTAGCTCACTCAAACTGCCTCAGAACCTGTTAGCGCCGAGGGACTTTGGTTCCAACGCCCAATGCCGAGAAACCAATAATACGATCAGGAGTGTCGCGAAGCCACTGCAGTGAAGAACATCGCCTGCAGTCGGCTGCTACGCGATCTGGCGCCTTTTCAGAGGGGAGGAGAGAGTTCTTCCAAAAAGTCACGCCGAAGGATTTAATACCGAAGCGTCTTTCTTTAGAGATGCAAAGGGAAATCTGGTGGTGGATGCTAGGAGCTACTAACATACGTCTGCAAAAAGTAAACAACTTGAAAAGCGTAGAACTTAGGCAAAGTATAACCACGCATAATCTTAAAGGTCTCAACTAAGCTGATCGAAGTCTGTTTTCAGATCGTGGCGAATGCAATCCTCGAACCGAAAGGCGTAATGTAGCAGCAAACGACGCTGATGAATGGAAAACTTAAGAAAATATTTAGACATTTAACAGATTACTTAAGCGAACAAAATAAAAGCTTTTTTATATACATAAATAATCCCTGACAACTACGTGCTTTGTACATGTTCAAAAGAGCTGTTTGATTTATTTTAAAGAGCTTCAATCATGCAATGGAAAACCATAAAGTAGCTTTTATTTTGTTCTATTATTTTATAGTATATTTTTTAAATTTTAATTTATTAAAAATATGTAAACAAATAACGAAAGTTACGCAGTAAAAAATCCTAACATATATATTTTTCAATTTTTTTTTTTTTTTTTATTTATTGTTGTTTATAAATTATTAATTTACCTTCGTCTGTAACAGAACCTTTAATCGGGACTCTACTCTTGTAGTGTGTTTTGCTATGCTGTGTTTTTATGGCAAAGCTCAATCCTGGCATAAATAACAATGTTTACTTAAAAACTTGCTAAACTGTACAGATAATTCGCTTGATATTAAGTATATGAAAACCTTCTTATGCAGGATTCTGACTTGCCCCAAAGATTTACACCAAATTAGGTTAAAACTTGTACAGCACCAACGATTTTCTTTGCCTAGCATTAGAAATCATAACATTGCACTTTATTGTGGTTGTTTTTTTTTGTTTTTTTTTTTTATAATCTCGAGAATGTTTCAAGATTTACATGCAACCTGTAATTTAAGACTAAAAAAAAATCAAAAATGCTGTTGCAAGTACAAATAGGCATCAAATTAGAGGTATTTGGAAATATGATGTATGGACTATACGTAGTTGTATGTGTTGTTTGTGTGTGTATATGTTATTATTTAAATTTCTCATTACTGGTTTAATTATATGCATATATATACAAAGTACTTGTTAAAACATAAAAACATTTGAAAAGGTGTTTTTTTAAAATTTCAAAAGTCCTATAACAGTTTTATTTTCGTGCCGTTCTTTCTCTTTCTATTATGTATATATATATATATATACTATTAATGTATATATCTATATATTTAGCAGTGATTTTGCATAGGTATATATAACTACTAGATTTTTATTTATAGTATATTGTATGTATGCATGTAAAGTATGTTATGTACTATTATCCGACTTGTTTTGCTCTCTCACGCAGTCACAAACTCTTCTGTATCCCAAGTTTGAGCTGCATATGCGCGTGCGTTCGTGTGTCTGTGTGTGTGTGTGTGTGTTTATCCAGATGTGTGTGCTTATATATGTCGTCGTTTGTTTTTGATATCGGCACAATTTAACAATTACAACAAGTATAGCCAAACTTAAATGACAGCTTAAAAGTCAAGCAATGCCTCAAGAGACTCAAATCATCCATATTTCTGTTGTTGTTATCATTATTCCTGTTGTTATTAGTTAATATATTTGTTTCTGTTGTTTGTTATAGAGCTAAAGACATAATTTCACTATCTTATAAGTTATGCAGAGTTTTGCTTCATCGAATCTAGGAGTTACTTGATTATATAAGTTAAAACTCAACTAACTACTTAGATAGTGAAATCAGGACTTAAGCTTATTATTGTTAAGTTGTTTGTTGTTACTTGTGTTGGTGTTGTTGTTGCTGTTGTGTTTGTTGTAGCAGTCTTCTTTTGTCCATGCTGCCTGCTTCTAAGATGCAACAGCCTCCACTGCCTCCGTCTCACTAACATCCAAATGATTCAATTGCTGCTCTTCCTCAGCACGCAGTTTGGCCGCCACTTTCTCCTGCAACTGAGCTTCTAGCTCTTCAACATTGCGGAAAATACGCGCATATTGGAAACGCTCCTGACACGCCAGCTTGTAGGATGCAGCAGCTGCCTCACATTCCCCAAAGATATCGCCATCGCGCAATGCCGTATAGATCTGTACAGCCTCCTAAAAATACGAAAATAACGTGAATTATTACATAAGTCATAAATATTAATTAATGATTTAAACTTACCTCTAGGCGCAGCTTGCTCATATCAAAGCTAGTTATCAATTTGATGGCCGTCTCCTTTTTGCTTGGATCCAACTCATACAGACCACGTGCGCCCTCATATAAATGCAATATGGAAGCATTATGCTTGGCAATAAACTCATTGTTTAGCTGCGGCAGTGTCTTGTTGCCTATCAGTCCTTTGATGGCCTTGTCCAGCACCTGCTGTACATGTGGATTCGGTGGCTCCGTGGAGCTGGCCAGCGCCTTTGAGAAGCGCACAATACAACTATGCAGCACCGGATGAGCCGGATCGATAACTTGGGCGCGCTGAATTGACTGTAACATAAGCAGCAGCTTGTTTTTGCGATAGTATACCTCAAAAGCAAGTAAATGCGTCTCGATACGCTCTTTGGCTAACTGCTGCAAGGGCTTAAGAAAATCAATTGCCTTTTCGAGAGGCTCATCGGGACGTTCCAGCTTTTCGGGTATGAGCTCGTCCAGCTGCGGTGCATCGGGATCGGTTTCCTGATTGGCCTGCTTTGATTTTTGATGCTGTTCGCGTTTCACCTGCGCCTGAGCGGCCTGAGCACTCTCCAATTCGGCTTTCTTCTTTGCCTTGCGCTGTTTGCTGCGCAGCTTCTTCAGTTCCGAGGGCGGTAGGTTCTCTGCAAGGTTGAATCAGTTGCCCACATCAGTTGAAGTGCTGACCATTATGAAGCTATTAAATCAAGCAACACCTACCAATATCTATTTCCTCAATGGCTGTCTCCGATTTGAGCGGCTTGTCGTACAGACGAATGTAAACCTCGATGGCACATTTGGCCGCCTTAAAGTAAAACGGGTGACGACGCAGCACATCTTCTAAGCGCAGCAGACCCACATATGCACGCAGTGTCATTTTACGCATGCAATAGGTATGAAAATCAAATTGATCCTCAATTATTTCAGCAAAATGACGATCCACCTCATGGCACTTTTTGAGCGCCTCACCCCATCGTCCCATGCGTTGAAAGGCTAACGCACACTCGGTTTGGAACCACATGCACTGCATCTCATTTAAATTGTCCATGGCCGAGACGCCTTCGCGTGTAAACTTGCCACATACTTCTTCAGCTTCTTGCACCAAATTAGCACGCAGCATATACTTGGCACACTTCGAGTTGATATAACTAAGCAAAAAGATAAAAAGTAGATAATTAAAAACAATTAAAAATTAATTTTAACAAAAATATATCAAATTATATATAAATTAATGTAAATTTAATTCTTATGGTATTCACCATGAGCATCAAATGGATAAGCTGCAGCCCTGGCCATGTAAATATTCTCTTACCGATCCGCTGTGTCCATGCTTTGTGCTTCATCTAGCCAGACATATGCCTCCACTGGATCTCCAGCATGCTTAAAAATACGTCCTTTTGTTATGAGCAATTCAATAAGCGTAGGCGTATGATCAATAGCTGCATTTATGTACTCCAATGCACGATTCGTATCCCTCATATAATCGTAATGCTGTGCCAGAAATAGCGCTGTCCAGACTAATGCAGATGCCGGCTCTACAGGTGCACGTGCATCGGCATCCTCGCGCGAGAAGTGTCCGGAGCGCGTTAGATTCTCGAAATACTGCAACATCAAAGCCTCAATGGCTTCAGCTTTGTCTGCCTGCTGATGCAAGGTGCGCACATTGACAAACAGTGGCGGTATGCCCTTGCGAAGACCGCGTCTCAAATAGTCATTGGCCACTTCACGAAAAGCAGCGCCACTGGCTATGTTCAGCGGCAGTCGCTGGGGACATAAAGAACGGGGATACTTCGCTTGGAACTCCTTGTAAACAGTGACCATTTCGCTAGGATCGGTTACCTCGCGAGCAGCTAGATATTGTTCATAATAGAGAACATTTTCGGGATTTCGGCGTATTAATGACTCGAAAATTTCTATAGCCTTTGCCGGTTGCTGCAGCTTAATGTACAAATCGCCAATGGCCTCGCGCACGGCAAGCTTATCAACGATTTGCGGTTCGTACTTGATCAAATGATCGAGTGCTTGCTGCAGACGTGACGATTCGATGAGTATCTGGTTTTGGTAGAGCAAAAGCTCTGAGTGGCGATAGTCATGTGCTTCCTGTTGGTTTGAAAGAATACACGTTAGATTTAATAAGTATGTGTATTGCTTTCTGTGAAACTTTACTCACAATTGAAGTCTGGGATTGACTGAATGCCTCCAGTATGTTATTGGCCATCTCATAGTCGCCAAGCAAATGATAGCTCATGGCAAATCCAATCCACGAGGCATGCTGTGAAGGACGCAGCGTAAACAAATGATGCCGCGTCTCCTTGTAACCCTCCAGATCGCGCATTTGTATTTGCAGCAAAGACAAATCCTTTAGGATTTGCAAATTATCCTTCTCCCATTTGAGTGCATTGCGATAACACTTGATGGCCTCATCGTACTTTTTGTCGCTGCGTTGCAGCAAGCCATAAACATGCCAACAAACATGAGAACGTAGATCATGGCGCAGTCCTAGACGCACATACTTGTAGGCCTCCTCACGCCGTCCGAGACCATTCAAAGTGAGTCCCTTCATTGCCAGCGTTTCGCCGTGTTCGGTGTACTTGGGATTTGAGAGTATCTGCTTGGCCAGTTTCAGACCGTTTTTGTACTGCTTCATTTCGTAACATTTCTGCCAAAAGAGCAAGTTGGAAATAACATAAATATGTGCAACAACATTTAAAAACACGGTATTTTAATCAATCTAATCAACTGACTGCAAAATAACTTTTAAGTTTGAGGTTATGCGACGAGCTCTGCAAACAATATACATACATAGCCAAGTTCTTACAGACAGATAGACAAGAGAAGTGCAGAAAGAGGATGACTTATTGCCAAATATTGCAAGGGCCAGGTGTTTATAATAAAGTTCACAACAAACATATGCGCTGCCAATTGGAGTCATAATTGTTGTTGTATGGCCAAAAATAGGCGCACTAAAAAAGCACATGATATGCAGCGTCGGGCGGCAACGGGCAGAGCCGCTTATAGTTTCAGTGCCGGCAACAATAAATGAATAAAAGACAAAAAGAGGGTAAAGGTATAAGGGATTTTCTCAACTTACCAATAGTTTACGGAATAGAGCCCCCTCCTTGGGCGGCAGTGGATCGTTGGAAGGCATCTTCGTCGTTTGCTGCTACACACTGTTGGTTCTTCTTCTGCCGCTGCTGTGGTACAGGTTCTTTGCACAGAATGAAAAAAAACTGTATGCTACGGTTACAAAGGAATTACTTATGATTTATTTGTTATTTCTAGAATGTGCGAATAGTTAAGCCAGACACACACACAAAACACGCACACGCTAGAAAAAAAAAATATTTTCGATTGAAACCGACCACGAGCAAAATTCGACTTGACAAAAAGTAAGCGATGAAGAGGAAGCACAATGTAATACACAAACACATATGCAGTAATTGAAGATTTACAGCGAATGGCGATATTTGCTGACAGCTGTTAATATAAGAGCACAGGGTGTTCCAAAAGACTTAAATTTTAATACTTTAATGAATAATTGAAATTTATTATTAAATATATGCAATTATTTATGCATATTTTATCAATTCAAAAACAATAGATTTTAAATTTTTCGTATTTTGATTGACTGCTTGCGAATAAAGAAGAAGCAAATGCGATCTTTTGTTATGTAAATGGATTAGTTATTAATTAAAATGAACAATAAAATTAGTTCAGTGCTATCATATAACATACTTTATCTGTTTACAAAAACACACAGTCTGAGCAGAATGATTTAAATGCAATTTACTAGGCAAATCGAAAAAGTTTATTTATACATGAAACAGCTATTCACACAACATACCTCAACAGCTGTCAACTATCGACAACTATCGAAATTAATAATAGCTTTAAAATAAATCCAGTGCCGTTAGACAAAATATGATATAAATAAATAAAAACACACAATCTGTGCGGAATGGGTTAAAATCAATGTACCAAACAATTCGAAAAAGTATTATTGTATATTTAACAGCTATTTACAAAACACACCAACAAATATGCTGCAACAGCTGTCAACCGTCGAAAACTATCGAAACTATCGAAACAATCGAAAGCTTTAGCTTCTGGCAGTCGTGCCGCCTGGTTTGTACAAACAACGAAGCAAAACATGAACTCTTTGACCAGATTAGGTGGTTTTGTTTGTCAAACTGTACAAATCGCTGGCTGTGGGGTAAGTAGGGAATCCTTTTTTTTTGTGTTTGAACATGTATTGTTTTAAATAATTGTGAATTGTTGCAGCTACAACAAGTGCGCACCAAGTATGCTGACTGGAGAATGATACGCGATGTCAAGCGTCGCAAGTGTGTGGCTGAGCATGCAAAGGATCGTTTACGCGTAAATTCCTTGCGCAAAAATGATATACTACCAATTGAATTGCGCGAGGTAGCCGATGCGGAAATTGCAGCCTTTCCCAGGGATTCCTCCTTAGTACGTGTACGTGAACGATGCGCCCTTACGTCACGACCCCGCGGCGTTGTGCACAAATATCGCTTAAGCCGCATTGTCTGGCGTCATTTGGCGGATTACAATAAGTTGTCGGGTGTTCAGCGTGCCATGTGGTAGTCAGTTGTATTATTGACTAGTTAAATAGTCTAAGATGTTGTGTAACATAAACATACAAATAAATAGCATAATAACTGTTTAAACATCTGTCTATCTCCTCACCGAGTTAAATAGGACGTGTTATATCCCCAGAGGAACATCTGGAACTCGAGTATTATAGAAATCTAAACTAAATAATTTTTATTCCTATATACAAAATGATTTGGTAACATTAGCAACAGCTGCTTTTAATTGCATACAACATTTATCGACAGTCGCCTATCGCCGGCTGGCAACTGTTGTTTACTTTGTCCACGGTTTTTTTTTTTTAGTATTGCTTCAATTTTTTTACTACAATGTCCAAAAGACGGAGCAAACACAGAAGCTCCGGCTCATTAGAGCCGATAAATCTTGTCAATTTTAGTTTTATTGATCATAGAGCCGCGTTCAACGCACTGTTGCAAACAAAGAATACTCGTCAACAGATTAGCTTTGTTGAGGATGTTGCAGATTTCTGGAAATTTGTAAACAAATATGAGTCGATGTTGCGCAGTATGGGCCAGCCCATACTTCCACCAACACTAAGTGACTCGGAGCATCGTAGTCCAATGCCATACCATAAAAGCAAGCACTTAGCTTTAAAACTGGACGAGAATGCTCTGCGTGAGGACAACACCGGCACACTTACTTCACAAATGGTAAATCAATTTCAGCAGCTGCTTATCATTTACCTGGACTTCAAGCAAAAGGAGAAGTTCAATAAAATCAAGAAGCTGCGTCAGTCACAACGCTCTCTGCCTATAGCGCGTTTCAAGCAGGATTTGCAATCTGCTCTCGACTCGACCCGTGTGCTCATTGTTGCCGGCGATACCGGCTGCGGTAAATCAACACAAGTGCCTCAGTATCTACATGAATTCGGGTATCGCAGCATAGGTGCATATCTCTTAAATACCTTCCATCTGCCGTTGATTTTAATATGATTTCTACAGCTTGCACTCAACCGCGTCGACTGGCCTGTGTCTCACTATCAAAGCGCGTTGCGCACGAGCTGCTTGATGATTACGGCTGCAAAGTCGGATTTCAAATACGCTTCGAGCGCAACAAAACTCAAAACACTCATATTGTCTTTATTACGGAAGGTTTACTGCTGCGCCAATTGGCCTTGGCAGCTAATCTTGAACAATACGATGCACTTATACTTGATGAAATACACGAACGTAATCTATTTGGCGACTTTCTGCTTGGCGTCACCAAGTGTTTGTTACGCGCCAAACCCCAGCTTAAGCTTATACTGATGTCAGCCACCATAAACGTCGAGCTATTTCACAATTACTTCAAGGAGGAAGGTGCTCGCTTGTTGCAGGTTCCCGGTCGCTTGTTTCCTATTAAGCTGCGCTATACGCCGCCGCCAGCGCTAGAGCTAAAAGGGGGACAAGCCAGCACCAGCAAGCGTGCACAAGGCAACACACGACTTGATCCAGCGCCCTTTGTGCAGACTCTCAGTCTGATTGATCAACAATATCCAAGTAAGTATTACGATTCAGCTTGAGTGTCCAAACAATGCACAATTCAGACAAATATGCTCAAAATAGCCTTAACCATTATCTGCAGCTACCGAACGCGGCGATGTTCTGATCTTTGTTAGTGGCGTCAACGAAATAACCACCGTTTGTGAGGCTATTGCCGAGTACGCCGAGCAGCAGTCCCATTGGCTGATTTTACCTCTACACAGCGGCCTGGCACTGGCCGAGCAGGACAAAGTATTTGATTATGCGCCTGAAGGCACACGCAAATGTATAGTATCGACCAACATAGCAGAGACTTCGCTGACTGTAGATGGTGTACGTTTTGTAATTGACTCAGGAAAGGTTAAAGAAATGAGCTTTGATGCGACATGTAAGGGACAACGTTTGAAAGAGTTTTGGGTGTCCAAATCCTCGGCGGAGCAACGCAAAGGCCGCGCTGGGCGCACAGGACCAGGCGTATGTGGGCAATAGAGTAAAGAAATCAAGCATAATCTTAAGAGTTTTCAATTTCAGGTCTGCTTTCGTCTTTACACGCAAAAGCAGTTCGATGCCTTTGAGGCCTACCCAGCGCCTGAAATTTTTCGTGTACCTTTGGATACCATACTGCTGCAAATGGTCTCTATGGGTTTACCTAATGTACGCATATTTCCCTTCATTGAATCACCAGAGTCGGAACGCATTGAGCAAAGCATTTTGACGCTCAAACAGCATGCAAGTTACTGGTCAATTGGACTTTTTCGTTTAAGCTAAACTCTGTTTTCTCTTAGGGTGCGCTTACGGTTGATGAAAAGATTACACCGCTTGGTACTTCCCTATCGAATTTACCTGTAGAGCTGTCCATTGGCAAAATGCTGCTCATGGGCAGTGTATTTCCTGATGTGGAGCAACTGCTGACATTGGCTGCCATGCTGAGCGTGCAAAATCCCTTAACGAATCGCGCCTTCACGGATCAAAAATGTGAACGCGAACGTCAATCTTTAGAAACAGATCAGGGTGATCTCTTTACACTGTTGCGCTGCTTTTGTGAGTGGCTGCGACTCAAACTGGCGCGTGAAAATACGCGCAAATGGTGCCATCGCTTAGGCATTGAGGAGCAGCGTTTTTATGAAGTCTGCAAGCTACGCCAGCAATTTCAAAACATACTGGAAAGTTGTCACATGGCTCCCCCCGTTGGCAAAGACAATACACTCAGCAGTGCCGAGCGTGCGCGACGCCATGGCGAGCTTCGTCAGCTTAAGGCACTTAAGAGAAAGCAAAAATTCGAACAGCCTCGCCAGCGCAAAATGCTGAAGCATCATTCAGGCTACCAGGGCAATGACTATGAGGATGACCATACCGGTGATGATATACGTGATGTAGATTTTCGCTTGCGCCATGATTCACGTCAAATGGCATTGTTGGCACGCTCATCGCAAGTAGACCGACATCGCGATGTAGTGCTGCTTAAGCTTCTACTGGTCAGCGGCTTTTATCCTCAGCTGGCCATTAGCGATGAGTTCAACTATTGCAAAAGCGGTGGCCAGCAGTTCTTTCACACTAAGCTGAAACCGTTTCTTAGCATGCACCCAAATGCATACTTTGCCAAATACTATGAAGTCTTGAAGCTGGCAGAGAGCGATATGCATACAAAACCCGACTACTATACGCCCAAGCAGCCGCTTAGTAATCGACATCAATTGTTGTGTTATCAGTAAGTTAAAGCTTTAAAAAGAAGTTAGTTATTATTACTTACACAGAAATCGTGATATTTTCGTATAGATCGCTGTTAGAAACGGCCAAGCCGTACTTGATGAACTGCATTCGTTTGCCGGCTGCTCAGACACTCTTGCTGTTTAGCTATGCCATTGATACCAACAGCTGGGTAACGCGCATAGTGTGTGATACGTGGCTGTGCCTAGAGTTTCCCGTGCCAGAAAGTGGTGTGGAGCTGCTGTGTCGTGCCATTAAACTGCGACGCAAGTGGCGCAGTCAATTGTATATAAAACTTAATGGTATGTTAATATTTTTCAAGGGAAAATCTGTGATACTACTACTCACAAATCCCTTTTTACGCAGAACTTAATGCAGAACAGGCTGGCAGCAGCAGCACATACTCCAAACACAGTTCCGACAGTACACTCTGGAAAGATTTGCTGGACTTTATGAGTTTAGATGTGGCTTACAGCATAAAGCGCCTGCTGCCTGCCGATCTCAAAACGCTCTACACACATGCCCCACTGCCAAACTTTGAAGCTTTCAAGCTAAATCCCTTCGCTGAGGATTATGCACACAATGGTAATGACGAGAAGGGAGGCGTAAATGTGTGTGAGAATGTGGTTTACGGCTGTCTTGCCGAACAACAATGGACGTTAGCCATGGAAACCACGCTACGCCAGCATGGCTGGCACTGTGCCCAATGTGATGACTACAAGCTAGAAGAGTTCGATGTGCTGGCCAAATTATTGCATCGCCAACAATGTAAGGGACGTCGCAGACATGAGAAAAAACAAAAGGAGCTGGTCGCTGTTGCGGATACAGGCAAACCAAGTAGTTCACGCAGCGGGGCTAATTATTCTTGCGAAACTTGCGGGAAGGATTTGCAGCTGTCACCAATTGATATATTGCGCCATAGACGACAGTGCGTTAAGAACTAAGCTTAGTATGTAGTATCTAAGGTTAAATCTAAAATAAGAGAGATGCTGATGAGTATATTGTGTGACACTGCAGATCCAAACGACACCGATCATGATGCGTAGGGTGGATAAGCCTTTGAAAATAAAACTGATACTAAATGTCAATGCTAAACCATTTTTAATGCAGCGCTTAAAAATTGTTACCTTTCGAATTACACAGGTCAACACGATTTTTGGAACCAGGTTCGCCATATAATATTCCGGTAAGAGTCACCCCGCATATTAAAGAAAATTTGTGACCACCACTATGGATGTCCGCATAACTTTAAGCTGCAGTATTCATTAAAGAGCAATTAAAATGAAAATAAGGGACACTCGGGGCTAATCCAAATAATAATATAAAGTGCTCCCACTATAGCTGATCATAACACTTTACTTACGACCTTATGGTGAGTTTCTCCGATCGGCTATTGTGCTCTCTACTTGGTCCTTTCAACAGAGGCATTGCCTCCCCTTTGTCCCCTCCCTTCAACTGCCGCATTAAAGACTTTTCTTCTTCATGCATACGCACAATATGACCTAGCCAGCGGAGCCGCTTTATGTTAATTCGCCTGACTCGGTAATCATTGCCCACGCGTAAAGGGCCAAAGATCTCACGGAGTACTTTCAGCTCAAACACACCAAGGGCATTTTCATCAGACTGCGTCATCCTCCAAGCTGCAACGCCGTAAAGTAAAATGGAAAGGATGGGAGGACCAAAGTAGCATTAATTGACAAGAGTTAGTCTCCGCTTGATCTTTATGCTGATATAGTCTTTCCATATGACGGTGGTGCCAATGTAGACGAAATCCTTGACAACATCAAAAGTATAGCATTGGCCTTAGCTTACCTTCCAAGCTGACATCGTTGACTCCCCGACACAGAAGCTGAGTGCATAAAGCCGATAATGGGTCAAAGGCAATTTTAACCGATTAAATTGTCATCTATTTATATGCATATTATGTTGCAAAGATTCTAGTTTTATAGCTTTCCATTATAGTTTTCTTTCCACAACCGTTGTAATAAGTGTAAGGTTACAACCTTTGTATGATTTGCATTGATATTTATTTTTACTTTAAACTTCATA
This sequence comes from Chymomyza caudatula, assembly GCA_035041775.1. Taxonomy (NCBI): domain Eukaryota; kingdom Metazoa; phylum Arthropoda; class Insecta; order Diptera; family Drosophilidae; genus Chymomyza; species Chymomyza caudatula. The sequence goes on from JAWNKW010000145.1 coordinate 904,370, forward strand.
CATATATAACTTGCATATTCGAATATTTTATACATAAGTTGTACATGTTAATATTTATAAACAATATATGCATTTGTATATATTTACACCGTACATTTATACGTATATCGTAGTGTAAGTATGTAAGTATGCTACTTTATACAGTTCATTCTGACTAATCCAAATGTCAAGAAAAAAAAAAATTGTATGTCAAACGCATAGTTTTAGTTTATAATAATAATATTATCATTAATGAGAAAAACATAAATTCTATGTCGTTATCTTAATCTGGCATTTGTGGGTTGTTCAACTCATATTAAGTTTTTCGAGATGCGAAATTTATATTTAGACGGGCTCTTGCCCAGGAAATTTTAATTACATATTTTATCATTTTTATCATTTTACTTCTACGTCATGTCTTTTCATTCATACGCACTGAGTGCCTTTTACTGAGTGGCTTTTATTAACCGTGGCTTTTATAAACCGAATACATAAATTATTCTGTATGTCTTTAGTCATATGGAAGAGTACCTTAAGTTTCAGTTTTAAAAAAGAAATGTTGATTGAATTCACATCTATAAAGCTTCAGAAAGCAATAAATCAACATTTCGTTATGTCGACTTAAGCAACTCTTCCATATGACCACAGAATATATCAGATGCAATAAAGAAATTCTATGCTTTGTTTGAAAATCATAAGGTATACATATGTCAAAAGAGAAGAGAATTCAATTTTTCCTGTAACTGCATTGTGTTTTTATCTCTTGGGCTATTGTATTTATTGGGGTATCATATAATCTACATCGAATTTGGCACCTATGCGCGGCTTGCGTGGCTTACGTGGCTTCTTCTGTGCTTGCTAAAATAAATGTAGTTTATAGTTTAGTCATAGATCGTAATACAATGCTTAATATTAAGACTTACTGGAACGGGCACCACTTCTTCTGTACTGACGCCAACTGTACAGACGCCAACTGTGCTGATATTGGCTTCCGTGCCAACTTTTTCCACAGTTTTTTTCACCTGCGACTAGAAGAATGGTTTACATATTTAAATAATTTATCTTTTGTTTGTATTCATGATGTTCTAATGCTTACCACAGCTCCCAAATCATTAAAAGCAGTATTCTGAAAAAAAAGTACAAAATTTGTTAAAGAATTGCATGACTTAGAAAGGGAGAGAAATAGAAAAGAAAGCTGAGAGTGCTAGAGCTTGTGCTTTGTTCGAATGTGGTAAACGTAGAATTTTAGAAACAAATTCAGTTCTTATTGTGCCATTTGCTACCTCTATATATCTACAGAGTGTAGCAGGCAGAAGGAGGCGTGGCAGACCATATGTTCAAAAATCGTCAGGAGCAATAGTCGAGTCGCTATAGACATGTCCGTGTTGTGGCACCGTTCTCGTAGACTATAAGAGCTAGGAGCAACCATTTTTGCACCAAAAGATGCGCATTATACCTCGGTGCAAGTTTGTCGAATTATGTCGATATCTCACCCCCTTCCCACGTGAGAGATTTTCGCGGTTTTAACCCACACCATAAGCGCTAACCAATGGAGCACAGTTATGCACCCTATTACTGTGCATGTGTAGTGTAAAAATGAATTATATCGGATAAGAACTTTGGAAGATATAGCTAATAATGTGCCAATTTTAGGCCCCCACTCCTATGAACTGCAACCGAATTTCACTTTTTACAGAAATGTTAAAGTTAACATATATGTTAACCAAGTGATACGTTAGGTTTCAGAACCAAACAATGTTGATCTTTTTGCTAATCATCCCACCTCCCCCGTAGAAAAGTTACCGTTATTACCCACATACCCAGCGGACAAGCTAGCGAGGCATGGTGCTGCGAACCCATTGATAGGACCAGAACCTTTCTGTTGCATTGGCAGACACACCATCAAGCAACTTCGGAGGGAAGAGGCAAGAATTAGCTACGAACTGGATAAACACTCCGGGTCTGAGACAGGTCAGATAGTTACTTGGGTCTTACAAACAGATTAGGTTCAAGAAGCTACTGCAGCTGGGGAAGAACTCTACCAGAATTCTTACAGGTCTGCTTTCGGGACATTGTAGACTTAAAGGTCATCTGGGCAAGCTGGGCATCACCGGCTCTGCCACCTGCAGGTTCTGTGAACTTGAGGAGGAATCCTCCCAGTACATTCTAGCCGAGTGTGGTGCCCTGGCGAGACGAAGGCTGACGCTCTTGGGCGGATGCAGGATCACCCTGGCCGATATTATCTGGTTGGAACCATCCCATATAATTCAGTTTATAGCAGTGATAGGACTGACAGGGGAGCTGTAGGCTCAATAGGGGGCACAATAGATCTCACAGGTCGCGGTGCGGTAATCCCCAATAACATTATTATTATTACCCACATACCCCTCAACGCGTCGATACAAAAATTTAACAGAATTTAGTTTTTCATGGAAAAAAATGGGTACAGGGTATTCCACTGTCGGGCACCGTCCCGACTGTCTGCATCAAATTTTTTTAAAACTTTTTTTATAACTATTTCTACAGCAACACTCAGCCGATGTAGATTCTTTATAGATTCTACAAGCCATAAAACTTTCTAAGCCAACGTAAATATGCTTTCCTATATTGAATCTTTAGGTCTGGGACATGACAATCTGACGTCGTGAAGCGGAGCTACTCTGGGAATAGCTACAATATTACACAAAACATCGAACTAAGCTATTAATTGATTTTTGACCCTATACGCTTTGACAACGACTACCGCATACGATGGAACAATGAATTCTATGAGCTCTACGACGACACTGACATAGTCAGGCGAATTAAGATCCAGCGGCTGCGCTGGCTAGGTCATGTTGTGCGTATGGATGAAAAAGCTCCTGCGCGAATGGTCTACAATGCGACGGTCGAAGGGAGGCGACGAAAGGGGAGACCATGCCTCCGCTGGAAGGAGGCGTTACCGTAACCCGGTAACGGATTGTTATGGCCAGTTAAGAAGACCTATTAATTCTTATAAATATAAAGGACAATACTTAGATTAAGATATAAGCGCACTTACAGCATGCGACTGTGTGTTTGGCTGTCTTTTTGGGCGATAAACCTGAGTGGGCACAAAATCTTGAATGGTTGTTGAGGTACGCGGAATTTGGTTGACCGCCACGTTGTTGTTACTATTGTTGTAGCGTTGATTGTTTTTAAAGTAACTGCCGTTGTTGTTATTAATATTATTGTGTTGTAAGGGTATAGATTGAGCTTGTGCTTGCGCTAGTTGTTGTTGTTGCCTTATGTTACGTGATGTACTAGGACGTTCTGTGTCGCACAGTGGGAGTTGTTGCTGCTCCTGTGCTTGCATTACTTGGGAAAGCCTTTCTTGACTTGTTATCAAATTCGGAACATTTTGCAATTGCTCTTGTTGCTCTTGTTCTTGGGCTAAACGGCGCCAATTAACTGGAGGAGGTGGTAAATTCTGTAATTATATGCATATACAATTTTTTTTTATTATGAAATACAAAATATATTTTGAACTTACGGGCATTGAAGGTGGCATCATCGAAATGTCAGCTGGTGTGTGAAACCAGTTTGGTTTTGGCCGAGCAGCATAATTGGCTGGCTCTGCGATTGGTTTGCTCATGCCTAGCAAAGATTTTAGGGCCTGGGTTTGTGAAATTGTATTTGTAGTTTGTTTGACGGCATTGCCCATAAGCATATTTATTGGATGCTGGCCGAGTTGTTGCATTGTATGTTCCTTCTGCTGCTGCGGTGGAAAATGTAAAGGAAGTTGTCTCTGCGGCTGCGGCTGTGGTTGTGGTTGAGGTCGCGGCATTTGGGCACGCCAGTTGTCCGAAGGAATGCGCTTTTTGATATGCACAGGAGTTTTAACAAAATCCTCAGGTATATTGGTTTTCATTGTGATTAAATTTGCATTATTTCCAGCTGCCGTCACATAACGAGTATTGTTAGATATTTCTTGTCGGTATTGATGTTGCAATGGTTGGCGCCAGTTAGTCATATTGGGTTTGGCGCACAAAGCGTTCATTGGCGTTGCCTGCGTTTGTGTCTTCGCCGGTGCCTGTACCTGCACAGTTTCTGTTGTCTGCGTCTTCGACTTTTTAGTTTCTGTAATATAAGAAATTGTTAATTCTAAGCCTGGAAAAAATTAAAAAGATGTACACCAAATATCGTCAATAATATATACACTGAATCCTTAACATTTATTGATTCTTTGTTTAGGGAATTCACTTTTTCGATACATTTAGCTAGTTTTGAGGTGGCCAAAAAGTATAGAGTTCCTATTTTTAGCTTATTCGATTTTGTTGGTTTTTTTTTTTTTTTTTTAAGAAAGTAACTTGTATTGAATAACGAAAATATTGATCTGTGGTATTGGCAAGTTATGAACGTTTTTGTGCTTAAATATTAGTGACGAAAAAAAAACATGCTTAGAAACTAAAACCAAAGTATTTGCACTGACCTGTTGTATAGATAACCAATAAAGCGTTCTCTGGCACCATAAAAACACGTTCCTCAGCTATTCCGTGTATACTAGAGCAATTGGGTACGCAAGTATCAAAAAGCACCTCGCAGAAGGTGTCCACAGCGCGCACGCATTCCAAGCGCACAGGATTGGAATCGGTAACGGGATGTATACCAATAACGGTGCCTTTAATGCCCACTGGAACATTATGTATCGTGCGCACGATCATGACACGATCGAATATATTGACCGGAGAACGAGATTTATACACTTCGGGTAGTGTAAAGTTCGGTTTAATAAGCAAATGTGGTTTGACTTGTAGCTTAACATTTTTGACAGGCTGCGCCTTGAGCTTATCCACAGCAGTTATTATGGCTTCGATGGTTTGCTTGCCGACTGTTTTTGAACCACAGGCAACACGATCTGCCTTCATATGCGGCTGGGCACGCACCCAATTGGCTATCTCCTCGATGTGACGCTGTCCCACCGCAGTAGGAAATATGTCCTCCTCAAACACAATCTCGTTGCGTACATTTGAGGCGCACAAGAATTCAACTACATCGCCAAAAAGTTGGCAATATTCTTTGATAACATCTAGAGCCAGGCTAGTGTATAGCCATACACCATCGACACGACGACAATAATCGTTACGCTCCTCGTTCTTGAACGCAGAATGATGAGAAGAGAATAGCATTTTGTAATGAACAATTAATTTACCTGCTTCGGATACTTAAACTGTAACCCGATATTGTGTTTAGCCATGTTCTCCAGTTTTTGACGCTTTGGTCCTAGTACAACCAAAAACGAACCTGTCAAGCGGCCCAGACCTCTGTTATTGACGTGCAACATGTCGCATATATCGTATGGACTTATAACGTCCATATCCATCTCCATCTGTATCCGGCGAGCATCCTTTAAATTTGGTTCTGGCTGTACTGTGATGTTGACTGCAAGCCAAAATATACATAAATAAGGGGATTAGATTATAACGCAAACAAATTTTCTATATTTATTATAAACTGTTTTGTGCATGGGTTAGCAATCTCTTTCTTAGTTTTACAACATTTTTGTTGTATATCTGTACAAGTCCTCCAAAAACTAAGATACCTCTAATAACCAATGGCTTTGTGTACGGATATATATCCGAGCCATGGGATACAATTCGAATAGTCTTCATTTCCAAAACTGGAAAGATGTCCATAGTCCTGTACCCCCTATCAGCTCAAAATCGCTTTAGCTGAAAATACTAGACTTAAGGAAGACCCACTGCATTTCACCCAGCAAAAATTGGACTCGGCGGAAATATCTCCTGCTCTGTAACCATTACCACAACTCGTGGCTGCTAACAAGATAACCATTACTATGGAGTCTCCTTGTTGATAAAAATACTTGCAGTAGGGGAATCACAAACGACTTGCAGACGATGGAACACAAAATCAAGGCAATGATATCGACACTGACCAGGCTAGAACGCAGGTTGAGGATTTGGGGGGAACTAAACACTAGACCCGCACGTCAAGCTTCAGACAGGCCAAGCGACTTCTCGGTTCCCATAACGGAAGGTTCAAGAAAATCCACCAAATGGGTAAGCATTCCCTTAGGACTCTGAAAGGATATAGGCTCAAACACTTGCAGTTTATGTGAACTAGAGAAAGAATACTGGCATCATAAGTTCACGGAGTGTGATGCCCTAGCGTGAAGAAATAAGACTTTCTTCTTCGGGGTCGAATCACTGAAGCCCGATTAGAGCCAACCCTATATTTGGATTTATTTCGGAAGTAGGACTGACAAGGGGCACAATAAATCCCAACATTGTTATTATTATTTATCAGTTTTATATACAAAACACAGAAAGAGAAAAATAAAGTAATAGACCCAATTGAGCGACAACTTACCCTGCAATCGCCCACATTCGTTTGCAATGTGCGGATCCAGAACAGTACCCTTACTACCGTAGTAAGGCGGTCCAATGAAAAATACATCGCATCCAATAGGAAACAGTTCCTCTATATGTGTAAAATGCTGTTTCATATTCTCGCGTACTGAGAGATCGTAAACAACGCCTTGAAAGGGAAATGCTGTAACCGAGCTGTTCCATGCACTCTTCATGTATACTTGACCCTTAGGTCCAAAATCAATACAACTGCCGGCATAGGTTTGTGCATAGACCAGCACATCATAGTCAGGATATTTTATGCCCATGCGCGTGGTGAAGCTAAAAGGAACAAAATCTGATTGTTAAGCAGAGCAGTTGTGGAACTATTTGAATGCACATATGCTTTTACAGATCAAGCGATCGTTTTTATGCCAGCTACTTTTTATAAATAATAAAGATACGGGAAGACTGGTACAATTTGTCAAGCATACATGCAAACAATCGGAACCAATTGTTCGTATACTTAACTGTTCCTGCAGTGTTCTGCATTCCGAATCAAATTGCCGCTCTACATTTTTGCGCTCGCCTGTCTCGTCGACCACGGCATCACGCGTAGCTAACTTGACCACCTTGGCCTTGATGAGATGTGGCCAACCAATGTATACTTCTTGCTGCAATAACTTGGCAGCTACTGCATGCAGGTCTCCTAAATCACGTTTTTGGCATCAAAACCAAGTTCTGACTACATTGGCTGATCAAAGACTCTGACACGTTCATGACGAAATTCAAACTAAAATTTATAAATGTTAACCTTGAATAATTATTAAAAACTTTACGTTTACTTACATCAAAAGCCAAATGCTTCATGGTTGGAAAGCCAGGAAAGAAAACATGACGCGCCGCATTGGGCAGCTCCACACAAACCGATTCGGCAAATTGAGCGCAATTTCATGCGACCATTTAGCAAGCTCGGTGCAATAGACATCTTTTAGTTTTTTCAGCGGTGGTTTTGCCGGCATGGGACCTTGAGACTCGGTGGTATAATCATATTGATACATGGGTCCATGGGTATTACGCGCCACTTCCATCTTGGATAGTTGCATGTCGCAAGGCAGCATAGCGCTGAGCAGTCGCTTCTACTTGGCAAGAAAGGAAGTCAGCAAAGAATTTTATTTTTACATATCCATTAAATATGTTTGTGTATATGTGTGTATAAATGGTAAGTATAAGAACCTCGTCAATAAAAGGTATAAGAACCACTGCCTCCCAATCTCGCTTCTTTCCATTAAGATCAGTTTCAAAATCCGTGGGATAAAATTCAGCCAGTGGACTGTTTGGATTTATCATCAAATCGTGATAGACCTCCGGTAGCAGCTTGCAACTGGCTGCTGGCAGCACAGCCAACAACTAAAATAAGAAATAAAAAATATGTCTATAAGAAACTACTTGTTGAACAATATACCTTTCAAACTACAGAATTAAGGGGTCAACAATGGTATATAGCAAAGTTTCTTATTATAAGAAGGCAAAAGTGCTCTAAAACTACGAATACTTGGGTTCTTGTAATATTCTACCAAACATTCCAGATTAATTTCTGATGCAGTACGATTCCCAAGTACTTCCCAAAGTACGGAATCATTTCATTAGTTAACTACCAAAATCCAAGTATTCTGTTTCGTGTAACTTTAGGCAGCCCTTTTTTTTGCAAGTGTTGCATTTACGGCCAAAAAAATTACATGACTTCGAACTGAGACTATGTACATACATGTAGATTAAAACCTCTTAATTTATATTTAATTAACTTTAAAATTAGAAATTATTGAGTTGTTCATTCACTCACCTGTTGAAATGGCAAAAATGGTTTACCCAATTGAAAGTCAATTTGAACATTTTGTATATTCTTAAGGTCGCTAATAAATGGCGCATAATGATAGGGATAATACCAGTCCCAAGATTGAACGCCACGGTAATAATAGTCTAGGATCCACTGCAAGGCGGTTACATATTGATTGGTCAGCTCGCTAACGAGTTCCTCAACCGGTACTTCAATTGTAAACTTGTTGCGATAATAGTTGCGTTTGAAATTTCGAAACTCATGCATTATTGTGTCATCTTCATCACTTAGATTTTCCTCACTATCGGCCTCATATAACTGCAAAAGTTATATTCGTTAGGATATCAAAAAAAAAATTGGAATGAAGTTTCTTGTTTAAAACTTGCCTTCATGCTATCGCCAATAAGTGCAGCTAGATCATTGTCGATAATATCTTTTACATCAACATCAAATGCTTCGGTCTTGGCGTTCATATACTTTAAATCGTCAAAATGCTCGTCAAACTGCTGCAATTCAACACTGGTTAGCTCCTCCAAAAACAGCTCGAGACGCTTCAAATTTAATTTTCCATGCACATTTATATTGCCACCCAGCTTAGGATAGATTTTTATATACGTTTCGTATAACAAAGGTAGCGCATTCGACGATATATGCATGCACGGCAAATGCGGTATAAAATCATTGCCAACCATTAATCCCATTAACACCCAGTCATCGATGAGCCTGGCCACATCAAAGCTCTTATCGGTCACGGTGATCGCATGGAATTCTAATTCCAGATATTCGCGAAGTAAACCCAAATGCAGCAAAAAGAAACGCGTTTCATCAGCCGACGTGCGTTTTTGGGTTTTTCCAAACTTAACCTCCTCTCGAAGCACCACAAAATGTAGTTCATGTGTGCACAGACCCAATATGATAAGATCAGCGTCTAAGCCATAGAGACAATGTCTGGTATTAGGATCGAAATTTGGCTGAGCCTTCAAGTAGCGTATATAATCCATGATTTTATGTTCTCCTTCACCGGGTGCCTGCAATTAGCACAAAAAATAAATTGCTATATTATAGATATCAAAACCATATAACTTTGATCTGAAATAAATATTAAGCTGGTAGGCCAAACCAGAGTAGAGTCAAGTAAAATATATACAATTTCGTAATCTTGAATACAAGATGATCACTAGATTTATTTATATCAAGCTGTTAGTGTGGGTAGCCTTCGGGTATTATAGGTCTGTGCAATGTATGTAACAGGCAGAAGGAGGCGTGGCCGACCATATGTTCCATGGGCAAAAATGGTCAGGAGCAACAGTCGAGTCGGTATAGACATGTCCGTCTGTCCGTCCTTCCGTATGACCGTCGAGATATCAGACAGTATAAAAGGTAGAGGCATAAAAATGTACCAAAAGATGCGCATTTACACCGAAAAGATGAAGATTGTCGAATCACGTCATATGTTGCCCCTACCCCTGTGACATATTTTTGCGGTTTACAGCCGCTCCGTTCAATCTATCATCTCAAAACTCGACAGAGGTGTGCGTCGTGTTTATGTGCATCTATGTTTTAAAAATTATCGAAATCGGATAAATACATCAATAGTTTGAAAGCTTAACAAAAGTTACAGTGATCCGCGCTCTGATTTTAGCAACCGATCACTTTCGCTGTTCAATGAAGACTGACTATACATACATCTTCTTCTTAACTGGCCATTACAACCCGTTATCGGGTTACGGCCTGATGTAAATACATTCTTTCATTGGAATTGTGGTTTTACGTGGTGGGTTCCAAACCCTACGCACAACCCTTTTAAGGCCTACTGGTTTCGAAAGAACCCAGTGTCATTGTTAGTCGCCTCATAAGACAAGCTTTGACCTGCTGAGGTGGTATTCTCTAACCCGCTCACCACACGCGTAAATATACATACATATAAATATACATATACAATATGTACAGTGGCGTGCAAATATGAGTACCTGTTTGCAACCACTGAGCGTCGAGCCGTCCAGAAACCGTCTAGCATCTCCATTAGACAAAATTCGGCTTCGGCCCTTCGTCTGATTTTTGGACACGATATTTCGCCTTTTTTGCACTCACAGACAACCGATTGGCTAATATTTAGCTTTTTAGCGATTACACGAGTCGAGAATCCATTTTCGGTAAGGCTTACTATTGAGTCTCACATTTTTTTCGACAATTTCTTTATAATTAACACAATTAATTGTGAAAAAATAGTAGTGCAAAATAACACGTGTATATTATATGTAATACGATCGCTATTGGTCCAAAGCTTTCATATTTACAATATACAGTAAAAACTTAGTGAAAACTAATGGTAAATTCTTCTATTAAGGATTAAGCTTTCTAAGTTAATAAGCATTTGCTTAAAAGTTTCACAAAGAGCAAAAGTGAGCACATGGGAGTTATTTTTGTTTTTAATTTTTGTACTTGAAGAATTACACGATTATGTTTTATTTTATATATGGACTTATTAAGATATATTAAAAGAATAACCAACAAAAATTTGACTTCATTTGCTCTACTAATAAGGTTTCTGGACGGCTCAACGCTCAGTGGTTGCAAACATGTACTCATATTTGCACGCCACTGTATATTATACAATATACATACATATAAAACTATACATACATATATATGTATATTATATGCACATTATAAAGAAAAGTCTTACCTCCTGTCCACTGAGTATCACTCGACATTTTTGCCACAGATCATCCGTAGAGATTTTGCTGCGCAGAAAGTAACGCAGTCCCTCTTGCAAGCGTGTCATAAACACTGTACCGGGTGTGATACAATTTTTATCGAAGGGCTCATGTTCAATATGCTCGCCACGCTGTTTGGCTTGCGCCTCCAACTTCTCAGCTTCACGAGCTGATCGAAAACGACGACTGCGCTGTTGATTCATTTTTGCCCGTGGAGCGACGCCATCGATGGCCAAGAAGAAAAGTTTTTGTGGCTTTATTAAATAAAAAAGCTTGTCAATATAGTTGAAGATTTCTTGGAATATTTCTGACTCCTCCATGTGAAAGTGTATGTTGGAGTCATCTGGATGCGTGCAATTATGTATAATGCCATTCATATCCAGGTACAGATTATCAAACTCGGGTATCTGAAATATAATCCAAAAATGCACAATGTAAACAAATTGCCGTCGCAAGATTTTTTTGGCATACTTACGCAGTGTTCGCGTGCCAATTCGCTGAGACACGGATATCTTTCGCTGATGTAGCGAAAAAACTTTGGGACTCCCATATTTGTACTTTATATATATCTGTATTTGTGTCCTTCAGCCGCAGCTGTATATTTAACACTTGATTGTTCAATGTAATAAATATTGCAATCTATAAAATATATTTATATATTTTTATAGCCAATACTTTTAAATACAATGCACACTTAATATTTATAACACAAGTGCAACTTATTTGAAAATTTCGCAAATACACTACGTGTTTTTCGTTTTTATGCATATAAGTTGTGTGCGCCAGGGACCCAGCGAATGTGGCTTCTTTTACCCAGGTGTGCAGAGACCGACTTAAGTATAGAAGCAACCCTGCAGACAGCTCAACCAACAGCTGTTCTACTGCACTATGCTTTTGCTACTCCAAGATAAGTTGTAATTATTGAACATGTTTGCCGATTTGGTGTTTAATTTTTCACGAAAAAATTTAAAATGTCATTTAACTTTATATTATTTAAAATAAACTAAAGTAACAAAATTACTTTACTTTGCCCTACACATGCACTTGTAGCATCGAGCTTGCTGTCAGCTCAAACAACAGCTGTATGGCTAGATCATAAGAATAATGGCGGGCTTGCACTGGGGCACACAGTGTCACACTTTGCTGTGACACGGGCATACCTCAGTGTGAACAGCCAACCCGTTGGCACAGTTACACTGGAGCACAGCGTCACACTTTGCTGTGATACGGGCATACCTCAGTGTGAATAGACAACCCGTTGGCACAGCTACTAAATGTCACACGAATGATCGTTTGGTGTCATACGCTCCGTGTGACAGTAGCTGGCGCATTTTGGAGAACAAAATGTGTCACCGCAGTGTTAACAGCTGTGTCATAAAAATGGTTTTCCATTTTTCGGTGTGCCTGCATATCGAACATGCTGCTTCTTTCTTACACTGTGACAATAAAAACGTTTGTTTGTTTGTTGAATTTAAAAAAATATAGCCTTTTTGAATACAAATTTAAAAAAAAAAAAATGTTTCTTGTTCACGAACTTGTTCATTGTTTACTTTTTGCGAACTTCTGGCCACAACGTCATATTGTCATAATGTAAAAAGGTGTTAACACCTAAACATATTCATTTGCTCTGTCACAGTATGTGACTCATAATTTGTGTGCCCCCAAAGTAAACACTTTCCACTTGTGACATATGGTGTATACCCGGCATAATAATGAAATATCATGAAATTAAATTGAGTGGAATCCTGGATTTTTGCTGAAATGCAATCATCTCAAAGCTGCTTGTGTTGCTCTCTCTGTTTGCCAACGAGCTAAAATTAAGAAAGAAAAAAAGCAAAAAAAAAAACGCATCGCATTTCAGAAAGTAAATTTCAAATAATAATATACATAAATTCACATTAATGTTTTTATTTTTCTATTTGTTATTTCTTTTTTGCAACAAATATCAATGGGTTTAAAAGAAAATGTACAAACTTGACTTATTAAAACTGCCCAGCCAAAAAATATTCTCAGCCGAATTCTGCTACTTAAATTTTTAGTTAACTTTTAATTGTTATAGCCGGCTTTGCTCATTATCAAAAATATCAATAATATCGAGCAAAAACATCAAATAATATAACCTTTTATTTTGTTCAAAATAAAATCTTCCCACTTGGCTAAATAAATTGTCTAACACTAGGCCAAAGCAACGAGCTTTTTGTCAGCCTACGTATCAGCTGTTTGGCTCTAACAAAATTCTGCTGCTCAAAATTTTACGTAATTTGTATTATTGTGATTGCCGTTTTTGCTTGTAATATTTACGCAAACGTGCAAAAATGTCGCTGTTACGCCAAGTTATGTTGCGCAGCGCACCCACATTGCAGTTGTAAGTGTTCGCCTTTAATTAACGCTCTACTTTTAAAATATTTTCGTTGTAGTGCGGCCAATAAGAGCGCGGTGCGTTGGGCCTCCTCCACGCAAGATCCCTCTGCCCCACTAGACCCAAATACGGCTCTGGCACGTCCCGATGAGCTTGAGCAACGCAACAAGCTAAGCGGTAAAATTACGGTGCCGACAGCCGTCAATCTAAGTCCAATTTCTGGTATACCCGAGGAGCAGTTTAAGGAGCGTCGTGTACGCATACATATACCGCCTAAGAATGCCATGCAAAGTGGCACTGACAATTTGAAGCAATGGCAAATTGAGTTTGATAATCGTGAGCGTTGGGAAAATCCACTCATGGGTTGGGCCTCCACGTAAGTAGCAAATATACAACAATTAAGATCTCGCTAATTTTAATTGTTTAGTGGCGATCCATTGTCCAATTTGATTGTGGAATTTGGCTCCAAAGATGAGGCAATTACTTATTGCGAACGTAATGGCTGGCGTTGGTATGTCGATGGCGAGGAGAAGCCCAAAAAGGAGCGTGTCAAGAATTATGGAGTTAACTTTTCATGGAATAAGCGTACGCGTGTCTCTACTAAGTAGTTTGGCCAAACGCTAAACCAATAGAATGAATTACTCCTTACAGATATATAAAAATAAATTTTTTTTTCATGGTTAATGCCCAACAAAATGTAAAACTATCTATGATATTTCCTATTACGACTACGACTGCGGCTGCGTCGTTGTTTCTTGCTCCTATTATACGACTTGTGCATATAGTCTGAATCTTTTCTGCTATACCGTTCATGTTCTCGTTTGTCGATGGTATGTTGCTCATGACGCCATCTGTTACGACTTTTACTACGACCACGACTGTGGCTGCGACTGCGTCTTGGTTTTTGGTAGAGCACTTCATCTGGTTGTCTTATATGCGACTTCAAATGCTGCTTTAGCGCCTGCATTTGTAGCTCGACTAGTTCATGTAGCTCTTCATTTAGTGTTGGCTTGCTTGTGCGATGTCTTCGTCGCTTTTTTTGCTCCCGTTTGGTTACAGCCACCATTTCAGCGTAGGCAGCGTTATCTTCGAAAGTTGGGCTGGCGTGTCTTCTACGTGTATGCCGTATGACATGTTCATAAATGCTTAGTTTTTGTGAGCTACTGAAACTCGCTTGTAGATCATTAAATGTTATTGAAGCCGTTTCAACATCTATGCCCAAAAGCTGATGCAGCGTTTTCCTATCCAGTTGGAGGCTCTGTTCGCTTACAGCACAGTCGGGCAGTGTAACTTTTGGCCCAGCAATACAATTCAGCTCAGGTTGCACTGGAGCCGGTGCAATGTCAGTGACCAACTGCTGATGCAGCGTTTCCTTGACCAGTTGAAGATGCTCAGCGGTTTTCTTTACCTCAGACTCCACTGTTCCGTGATGGTGCTGTAATTTTGTATGATTTAAATTAATGGTAGATTTTGTTGTGTGTATCATATGTAAAACTTACCAATAACACGCCCTGCTCAGTCCATTGCAAACGCTCAAGCAGTTCTTGCAAACGCTGCTTGCTTTTGGTCACATAAACACGCAATTTGGCTTGGGCTTCACTTAAATTTTCCATCGACTTACAAAAAAAGTTTGGATTTAGCGCCGCGTAAATTTGCCAAAGCATATGTTTCTTGACTGTTGTATTAAATTGTTTAGTGCTTGAAAACGCTTTAAAAATAAATCGATTTTTGTTAGTAAGCAGGTTTTAATGGTCATTTTGAATTATTTTTAATGATTTAATTCATTTGGCTAAAAAACCGTTGTCTTCTTTTAAGCTGTAATGTAAAGCCTATAATTGTCAATTTTTATGTTTTATAAATAAACCGGGCTTTTATGCATACAAATAAATGGCTTAATATCTGTAACTATAGAATTAAGATCAAGGACTCGCCATCGCTTTGGCTAGATCGTAACTCTCCTAAGGGATGAATTTCTACACACTTCCCAAGGAAAGTATAGGATAAGCGAAGTCCTATAAATGTGAAGAAAACTATCAGTAATACTCCTACTACCTCGTAAGGAATTACCAAAATAGAGAAACGGCTATACTGCGATAAATACGGTAGTAGAATAAACTCTAAACTAATCTAAATCAAATAGGACTCGGGTTACACCAAGATGAGAAATTAATTAGTGTTGTAGACACTAAGGGAAGAGCAGTTTCCAAAGGGAGCATGTTTATACAACCCAAAACTATGAATGAGCTCCGATTCCCAACCGCACAGCCGCAGCTAACGTTCGTTAAGGTTTCTACCAAAAGCTACGCCTGCGCAAGCTTCAGCTCTTATATTGCTGTATAACTCTGGTTGTCCAATAGCTTTAAGGAAGCGAATTGTGCTTGGCCACCTGTTGCTCGTAAAGGGACAGTAATTAGTAAAATGATGTACAACACATGTTGTTTATTTAGCATTTTAACAGAATTCATAGAAAAGAGGAAAATTTATGTAAGTGCAATGCCGTTTAATTCTATTATACGCTTTGCTGTACTCCACAATCTTTCAGCTCCAAAATAAGACTGTAAATGCCATGCACAAGCAGGCTGCGCCAACCCAGGGCGACTTTCGCTCACCGATTCGCGCAAGCTTCCAAAATGTTCCTAGAAATCTACACAAAAGTAAAAAAAAGAAGCTTTTATGGTAACAATATAAATGTGCCAGATATGTTTGGTACTCACCCAGTCTTGTTACGGTCAACAATGCTTGGAAACAGAGATCTTAAATAGGCGCAAGTGCAAATCAGCAACAATATCACCGACAGCAGGCTTTGGAAATTGAACAGTGCACTCTAATCAATTACAGAAGTTTAGACGATGTCATTCGGGTGCATGTAAATCTTAATCGCTTACCATTTTTCTGTGTATCAATCTTTTATGTTCTATGATTTAACCTCGGCTTTTAATACACGAAAAGAATATAAACACTTAATATAATGACGTGCCCATTGTCATCAATGCACAGCCGATAACAAATGATAGTCAAGTCATTTCAAAACGATAGTGTAAGCTATCGATTGTACTAACTTAACTATCGATATAAGTTCACATGAGCTCAACTGTCTATCTCTTTTTAATTCGTTGACATGCTTTTTTCCCTTTTTTCATTTATTGAAATAAACGAAGTCATGATAATGGTGAAACTCTTCTAATCATGAAATTGCCATCGACTCTTTCTAACTCATTGCAATTCATTAAGATTATAACTATAGGCATTATATTTTCTCTCCTCTAGCTCTTTAAACTGAATTTGGCTGAAAACGACGCGCGGTTATTGCAAAAATTCAAAATTTGAATTTAACTCCTGCAAAATATACAATAAAATGTATATAGCTCAGCTTTTTTCAACCAGAAACTGTTCAAAACTTCCCCTTTAAATTAATATTTATTTTAAGCATCCTTTTATGAAATTAATCGCAATTGGACTTTGGTGCAATTTGTACATTTTTAATATACTTGACATTCGCAAATTCCTCGATTAATCTCTTTTTAGTTCATATTTTTTCAAATTTAGTGTTTTTCCTAGTAAAGACGAAAAACGTCTTTTAGGGAGTTCGTGTGCATTTTAAAGCACATTCTTTTTAAATATCAAAAGGTACAGCATATGTATATTGTTTTTGTTTACTTCACCATATGCCATAGAGTATGAAAGTTCAGAATTTCACAAATTTTTTTCATACGCTTTAATTATATGCGTTATGAAATGCAAACGCGGCACTTGACAGACAATTTCTGTATAACAAAACTTGCCAAATTCCAATTGTTAATTCAGTTTAATAAACTTAAGACTGCAAACGCAATAAAGAATTTAGTAGAACAGAACAATGTCTCAAATCCACAGGAACTAGACAAAAATAACCTGCCTCATACTCTGTTTGCCAGATGGAAATTCGTAATGCTTTGAAATGCCTAGGTCTTACAATTCTGAGTCTCTCAGCTCGCCCATCCCTGTGCCTTTACTTTTATAGATTTGTGAAATGCATGTAAAAGCTCACGAAAACAAATTGATTTTAATTTATATATGTCCCTCTTTAGTGGGAAAAAAATTATGTCGCTAAACTTTTATATATAATAGAGATAAATAAGCACAGACATTAAGTTTATATATATAGATATTCTATCGACTACGTCGGCGGTATGGACGTTCAGAGGGTATACTGATCCATAAAAATGGTACTAGGTTATCTATGAATGAATACCGCAGACGGCAGTGTCTGGTGTATCGTCATCTTAGTATCGAGTCAACTAGGATGTAGCATTCTACTGTCCGTTAAAGAAATATCGACATTAAACCGCTCGAACAGGATTCTGGACAGATCAAGACTTCTTGCTATAAGTATGGAATAAATGATTTTATGCAGGTGAAACGAATCATATTGATAAAAATATCAATTATAAATTGAAACTCCGCGTACACCTGTGCTTTCATTGTTTTTTTGTAACTTATAAATGACCCTAGCGCAAACTTTCTTTTTGGATGCAATGATTGATAGTTCCAATGGTCAGCTTCCAAAACTAGAATCCATTAGGACCATACCTACCTTTTCGGCACCTGTTTAATTAGAGGTGTTAACAGGCATTGCACACTAGGAAAAATACGACGTCTGAGCCATGGACAGGCAACGTCAATAGTTGGATTGAAGTAGAATAAAAGTTAATGAAATACAAATACTAAACAATCATACCCTTATATATGAAATACAATCACTGTATAGCATTTTCCGGCTGGCGGTCCACACTTTACGAAAATTTTTATAAGTAAATGTATTAGCCACTCTTAATTGTTTTGGAGTTTCAACTGACATTTTCTTCGATGGTACAAGACCTGACCAAAGTCTGTCCATTGGGTGCGATCTCGTGAATTATCGTGGTGTCTGCGGCTTAACACCCAAGTGTGGGTACACCTTTGGATCGGCGTGGAGTTGCAGTTTATAATCGGGTGCCACGACCCAACAAAAGGAAGAAGAATATGTGTGCTTATATTGGTACCAGGAAAATAATATTTTCGTACAGTCGTTGGGCGCACCTTGACCCAATGCATTTTCAGGTTAGCGAAGAGATCAGACGCAAGCTTACAACATCAATAGAAGAGTATGTATGGTTCATATTCAGTATCTACCTCGTCTACATTCTTTTGCGACAGGTGTAAAGTGTTATCTCTGTTCGTTACGCGATATCGATCATATAAATTTGAAGTACTCATAAGCATAGTATAGTAATAATATTGTTATACAATGCTCACAAGTTCGTCATATATGTCCTTGTGACCATGCTGTTCATATTCAGTATCTACCTCGTCTACATTCTTTTGCGACAGGTGTAAAGTGTTTTCTCTGTTCGTTACGCGAGATCGATCATATATTTTTGTAGTCCTCATAAGCATAGTATAGTAATAACATTGTTATACAATGGTAACAAGTTCGTCATATATGTCCTTGTGACCATGCTGGGCTAGTGTATAATGACCAAATTCAGAAGTATTCCGTGCCCTATTATGTATACATATCAGCTCTTTTGCCCATAGTTTTTTCAAAAAACTTTTTTGTAATCTGCATAAAGACGTTCTACACTATAAATAGTGCAACACAAATGCGTTGGCGATATATATATATATAATTCATGGAAAATGTATAGTAAAAACATATTGCTTTTGCGGTCCGCCATAAATTCGACTTACTTATCGAGAATCGATATGCGATAACGATATAATAAATCCTAACAAAAACAATAATATTATATTTTAATGCAAGTTAGAGTTCGATAGTTAACAGATGTTTTATAAGCAAAATTAATGTGTTTATAATGCATTTTGAATATTTAATACCCTTCTCATTGAAAGCAAAAACAACAATAATCGATTTTAGGGCATTTTTGAAAGTCTATAGTAAAGCAAAAAGATTATAAAAAATATATCGCCAGTGATACAAGAATTGCGATAATGGCGGCAATAGAAAACAACCGATTGCAGCGATAGTCTTATCGATAGTTCTCCAGTACGTCCGTCGTCCATCTAACATTTGCGTGTATTTTCAACTTCTAATACGCTGCGCTCTTTTTTTTTGATTTATTATTAAATGTTTTTTTTTGGTTGTAATTGTAATTCAGCCGTAAAAGTGCAATGCAGTGCTAAAATGTATGAAACTACATCAATTTAAAGTCAATGCGACTGAAATTCGAGCCTCAAATTAACCGAATCAAGACAAGAAAGTGACAGAAAAATTGCGTCAAAAAAAGAAAACTTTTCTACGTTTGTGTGTGCTGCGCTGCTGCTGCACATCGCGCTGTTTTGTGTGCGGTGCTGCGCTGCGGTCGGGAATTAACTTAAAAAAAGAGTAAAAAAAAAGGTACATAAAAGAAACGGAAAGAACCTTTGCAAATTAATATATAAGTGTGTTATGCCTATTGCAATTTGTAGTGCAGTTGTTCAACTGGCGCGCTAATAAAATAAATTCTTGTACGTTTTTCTTTTGGTTAGCTCGTTCGTTTCGTTTCTATAAATTGTCATTGTCGCTTTACTCGTTGCAAAGAGCGTGTGCGGATTGTGTTAGTGTGTGTTGCGTTTTTCAAGAGAGAGGAAGAGAGAGAGAGAGAGAGAGAGTCTCTGACGTCCACACAAGCGAATGGCGAATAAAAGTACATAAACAATAAGAACAACAAGAGAGAACAGAAGCAGCAAAAACATGTTGACACTGTTGCAGGATAGGATAGTGGTAAGTGCACATTAACTTCATAAATGAACGCCCAAACATAGTTCCAATAAGAATAACTAGAACAGTTTGTAAGTTTAATTTAAGTCACATTTAATTATATTTAAGTTTTAAGTATTTCACAAAAGCGTCGATTCAAATAAATTAAATTGTAATCAGCGTGTATTGTCGTCAAGTGGTGGGGATCATACAATACATGCCATCTGCCTAGATGCACCCTAATGTTATTCCGTTTATCAATTGTTTTCGATTCCAATTTTCAGCGAGATATCTGTGGACACAACCACTTATCTCGAAATAAGACAATTTCTAACTGGCATCTTTCTTTCATTTAAGGGTCAAAAGCTATATAGTACGTCAAATCGACTTTTCTTCGAATTTTTTGAAATTTTACTGTGTTATTAACTACTGGTTGGCTGCAACATCAACTGCAACTTTTCAGAATATTGTACGTCAAATCAACTTTTCTTCGAATTTTTTGAAATTTTATTGTATTATTAACTACAGGTTGGCTGCAACATCAACTGCAACTTTTCAGAATAGCTTTATTTTCATACATAGCATCCAAATGGTATTTTAAATGCCCTAAAATGTTCTGTATTAAACACAGAAGGAAAAAATTAAAACCACAAAGTGTATTAAAATATGATCAGAACAACAAAAGATATCAGTGGTTTTCTAAGAACACAAAGTTTTACAATTTGGCAACTTAGTTTCGTTAATACAGGGAATATTGTAGACTTACCAACCCAGACGTTAGCCGGCTCACTAGTTTTGATTGAGCCAAATGGAAATTGGAACGTTCACTCTATGCCACCAAAACTATTGGTCGTCTTTGGCTTTAGAGCACCTTTCGAAATTATTTGGCTGTATACGGCTACATTAACATTGAGCAAATTTTGTTGGTTATTTTCATCTCGGCAACCATTCGCCAGTCTTCCACTGTTTCCCGGCTTTAATTCAATTCGAGCCTTAACTTGCCGAACCAGATTCCGTTTTTTTCGACCACCTATCGTTTTGCAAGAACTCCGCAAATTAACAATGCTGTCAGTGAGCGAAATACACAGATATTGTTAGGTTAGGTTCGTAATTCTCGATCAATGTGAATTTGGTTGCAAGAGTACGATCCTGGAATTAAATATAGTCGAACTCCGCTTTGATAGTCTTCTTTTAATGATATTTTCAAACCAACTATAAAAAATGCAATATTAAGAGCAAATAATAAATAATTAAATTCATCTTCAAGTGAATATAAGTGTTAAAATGATCTAAGTGAGTGTATCGCTATTTTTTCAAAAATTCTTTGTTGCGGTTATTTGAAGAAAAGAGATTTCTTAATGCTTAGCTTAGAAATAATTCCAAGGTTTTTCTGAAGCTATTCATCTTCAAGTGAATATAAGTGTTAAAATGATCTAAGCGAGTGTATCGCTATTTTTTCAAAAATTCTTTGTTGCGGTAAGATTTGATCTTATCGCAGTTATTTGAAGAAAAGAGATTTCTTAATGCTTAGCTTAGAAATAATTCCAAGGTTTTTCTGAAGCTACATGACGCCAGAATTGACTGCATGCAAATAGTGGCGTGTAGTGCATACTTTAAAGTTGAAAACTCTATAAATATTACAACAAAATTCAAATGTTATTTGAAACATCGAAGAACCAGAACACCTCCAAAAACGCTCGTTCTCGACACTTATGTTGTTCTTTAAAACTTATTTTCGTGCGCTTGCTTCTTAAGGATCGCCTGGCTGTTAGAGACTGGCAAACATCGTAATAATATTTTCAGTATGGCTCATTACACCGACGTTGGAAGTAGGAATTTAAGGAAATATTATCATTGTTAATTAAACTACGATTCTCAAACTTTCAAGTGACACCAAAATATTTGTCAACATCAACTGATTCAGCAGTTATACTTTTGGATTTGAAATTATGTAGCCACTTCATACTTTAAGCTGTGATCCTTCTTCTTAACTGGCCATAAGAATCCGTTATCGGGTTACGGATTTGGTGGGTCCCAAACCCTACGCACAACCACTTTAAGGCCTGGGTTAGCTCTACTGGTCTCGATAGAACCCAGTGTGATTGTTAGTCGCCTCATACGACAAGCTTTGACCTGCTGAGGTGGTCACCTCACGGGGTGACCCACTATATGTAATTCTCAATTTCATTATTTAAAATAACGTGTGTTTCTAGTTAACTTTACTCGGCTGTTTATGTATGTATATATATATCCGACTGTTGTCGTGTTTATATTATCGGCGCCGATTTTGTTATTGGCTTTTCGTCTCTTTTTTTGAAATCAGCCGCAGCAGCAGCAGCAGCAGCAACAGCAGAGCAACTATGCGCGGCATTTCTTGCAGCTACCGCCTCTGTCGCGCTGTTGTGTCGCTGCTTCTTCTACACCAACCTTGTCTGTGTTGTTGAGTCGATATCTTGTTCTCAGCAGAGCGGTGCGCACACTCGCCGAAAAAAGTGTTGGCCAGCAGCAGCAACAAAACTGACACCAGCAGAACGCAGAGTAAAATTCAGTTTGTTAATAAAACAAATTAATTTAACAATTCAATAAAAGTAAATAAAACAAAAGTGCATGATAAATTTGTACAAAAATATTCAAAATATTGTGTAAGGCACAAAAAAAAAAAAACGACTCTCTTGTCCTGCTCAAGTGTCGTGGCTGTGTGTGTGTGTGTGTGTGTGTAAGCGCGCGAGAGAAGAGAAAACATCAAAGTTACAGCAGCTGAATTGCAAAAGTATCTTTTGTTGGCCTTAAAACTTTTGGAGATTTGAATTATTTCGGAAATTGAAAATAACAAAGAGGTTAGTGTAAATCGCTTTAAGTTTTAAAAACGCCGAAGACAAACATTCACACTCACACTATTGGAAGTGCACATACGACGCACACAAGTGCAAATCAAAAATCGGTATAATTTTGCCAGCACTCTTTATTTTTGTTATTATTTTCATTTTATTCTATGTGCGCATGCATGTATCTGTGCCTGTATGTGCATGCATCAGCATGTCTCGTCTTGTCTTTTCTTGTCTTGCGAGTGCGCATCGCCATCGTTGCCTTCTCTCTTTTGCCTTTTTTGTATCTTGTCAACTCCCATGCTCATTTATAGTGTACTTTTTCTCGGCAGCTTTTGGTCTTTTTTTTTTAAATTTATTTTTTATTTTTTTGGTTATGGCTGATGACACCCAGCAGCGTTGCTTGCCGCCTAATTTAAACTGTTTTGAATCATTTGCATGTAATTTATGGTTTATTATTTACTTATTCTATGCTTTTATTAATACAAATATAAGTTCAACCTTAATTTTTGAAATTTCTCTGCCCTGTGTGTAGGCGCGATAGCGCTTACTCGCTCGCTCATTTTACATCATTTGTATATACACACATACAGAGAGAAAGAGCGCGCTCTCAGAGTTGCATTTCCATATCATCGCTCGCCGCCGCCGCCGTCGCTGCCACACAGTGTTGTATTTGGTGTCTTTACATTTTGTTTTGTCCATTCCTGACTTAACGGCGCTTTTCATGCATTTCGTATTTTCGCATATTCCAATGTTAACTTAACAGCAGCGTGGCTGTTAATTAACAGGCATCAAAAGCTTTTGCACTTTAGATACATTTTTGTATACCCTGTACATTATTTATAGGGTGTGTGTAACAGGCAGAAGGAGGCGTGGCACACCATAAGTTCCATGGGCAAAAAGGCTTATGATTAACTCGGGTAGCGATTGGACCATGTCCGTCTGTCCGTATGAGGGCATAGATCTCCGAGACCATAAGAGCTTCAGACACAAAATTTTAACAAAAGATGCGCGTTTGTAAGATGGAGTTTGTCGAATCAAGTCGATATCTTAACCCCTTCCCCCGTGACAGATTTGCGCGGTTTACAACCGCTCCATTGAGTCTATCAACTTGAATCTCCTCAGAGATTATGCGTCGTGTTAACGTTGTTCCAAATATGATCGAGATCGGATAAATAAATCAAAAGTTATATATAGTCAAAAATATGTTAATTTCACCCACAAAATAACACTACATGTAGATACGGATAAATGCAAGCTAGACTACCTTTTTTTAATGGAACCCACCCCTTCCCCCGCAATCGATTTAACTTAATTACTGCCACACCCCCCCATATATATTGATTTGAAAATTGTCATAGACATTTATAAATGTATTTATTATCTATGTTACTAAATTCAACGACATTGGCCGAAGAATACTAGAGCTATGGGTATACAAGCAATTTTTAACCCCATAATAGCCAACTTCCCAATAGGAAGACTTGTCAATTGGAACTTCGCAATAAAAAAATGTTTCGATCTTTTGAAAGGAGATATAAAAGTGGATACTTCCTTTCACATTTTACCGTATTTAGTTTGTGTCTATAAAGAAAAAGTGTACTGTCTGCATCAAATTTTACTTTACTTTTTTTTTTAACCATTTCAGAATACATTTAAACATATGAATTTAGTGTTCGCTATGCAAATTCGAAAATTCGTACTTAACTTAATTATTTGACATTGGCTTAAATTTGGCTAAAAACCAAAACTATTCTATTGATTTGGAAAACTAAAAGTACTTGTCTTTCTAAGCCAACCGTTTATTTATTATTTGATAAAATGAATGAATTGCATGCATTTCATAATTAAAAGACAACTGGCTACAGTGGCGAACAAAAGTCTACGTACGACACCATTTTTTTACAAGCCTCATAATTGGAGTACTAGAAAATATAGCAAATATAGAAAAAATAATTTCCAAACTCGTTCACATAAGCTGCTACCCCGTGTAAACTGAGCTTTTTAGGCATTCCCTGCGTGAAGTTCTGCTGTTGAGATAAGTATTATTTAGGTTCATTAAACTGTTGTGCGAACTTGGCAGATGTTATCCGGTTTTTATCCACTATTCGATATAGTATGAACTGCTGATTTAATTAAATTTAACAATTTTGGCATTTCATCCGTTTTTCCTTATAACGCTTTAAACACATATTGTGTTATATAGATTTAAATATTTATACATGATTTTTCTTCAGACCAATTTGTCGATGAAATATGTAATCGATTGCAATAATTGGAAATAAGTGATTTTCAACTAACCTCATATAAGCCATAATTTGATATAAGCAATGTATACTGTATAATCGCGTGTATGTCTCTATCTATAAGGCTGTTTTCAGACTCTCACAAAAAATAATAGGACGATGCGACCGCATAAGCATATCTGGTTAATAATACCTTGGTGCAGACTTTTGTCAGCCACTGTAGATTCACACAGTGTATCTCAATATGTACATATGTAGTGCAACGTATATGAGTAATATGTACATATATTGCATAAATAAGGCAACATTTGCATATACAAATATATTTCACTAGTAAAACTTAGATTTTCTAATTAATTTTTAGCAAGGTGTCATTAAGTTATCTGCCACGCAATTTAAACCGGTATTAATACAAACTTCAGGTTTCTATAAAAGGCAACAAAAACTTTTCCACCAATATCGTGCTTTTAAATTCTAAATACAGGCAAATGACATTAGCACTTTTGAAATATGTACAATATATACATACATACATAAGTATGTACATTATATAAACATATTACATCCAACATTCATGGGAAATGACGCAGTGCCTTAATTTGTTTTGGAGACACCTTATAAATGTCACTGCTCCTAAAAGGGCTTCCATTAATTATTATTCTCATACAAATTTCTTTGAACTTGAGAAACTTCAAGACCTTTGAGAAAATGAATATAACGTCTCTATGCGGCATTATAATTACATTCAAATAACAAACAATTATTGTTTTAATTGATATTCACTTAGTTTTAGTATATAAATTTACGCGTATGTATGTATATATGATTGTTTGTTGTTTATTTATATGATTTTTTCAATAAAAACAAATAGATTTTTGTATGACGTCAAAGAAGTTTGCGTTAACATTCTATCTAATTCACATTTTAAAATCCAATGAACCCCAACGGTATTTATGTATGTATGTGCGATTAAGTTGAATCCTTGACGTGCTTAACCCTTAAGATTATAAACAATCGTTGAGAAAAAAAAACATGTTTTTTCAATTATTGCTTATTGTTATTTTAAAAAAGATTTATGTTTTTTGTAACTAGCAAACGCATTCAGTGCCGAGACATCTACCATATTCATACAAACTGCCATTCATTGTTTCACATATTATGTAAATTTAATTATAGAAAATAATATTCAAAGCTATTTCGAGTATTTGCTCTGTCAATCTCAGTTACAGCGGCATCTCTTATTGTTTCCTTTTCATATGCAGTTTTATATTGTATTGAATGGTATTAACTGTCAATTTTTCTAAAAGGTCCAACAATGGGTTGGTTTTTTCTTTACAACTCCTTCCAAGTTCATAGTAAATAAAAAAGTTGTTTATGTTGCATTTTGTACACCTAACTAATATATTTTTGACACCTGTTGATATTTATATGCCTAGGGCTTCATGCTCATGAAGTCTTAATTGGTTTTGTTAACCCCCCTTGCTTTGATATCAAATTGAATTCATTTATTTATGATTTAAAAGAGAAAATGTTGCATTGTTGAGCGAAAAGCCGATCATTATTTCGTTAAAAAATTCGCAAAACTCCGTTCTTGTTGCTAATTTTGTTAATTCTAAAATATATTTTCATAAGTCTCAAGTAACTATACGTAGATATGCACATATACATACATAATAATTAAGACAAATATAGAACTTTAAGTAGTTGTATAACAAAAGTGATAAGTGATTTTTCGTATTCTGAGGTATACTACTAAACCTCACTTCTAAACATTCATATGGTAAATACTCTATTTCTGAATTATAAAGGGGACTTCAAAAAAACCGTGTCGGTACTAAATCTGTGGTCATATGGAAGAGTAGGTTAAGTCGACATAAGAAAAGGTTGAGTTATTGCGTTCTGGAGCTTTATACGGATCATAACAAGTCACCATTCCTTTTTTAAAACTTGTATATTACTGCCCTCATAAACTTACAAAAGGAATGGTGACTTGAAATGTCTTATATGAAGCTCTAGAACGCAATACATTAACATTTTCTTATGTCGACTTAAGCTACTCTTCCATATGACCACAGACATAAAGAACGAGTTTTACTGCCACCATGGGCGTGGCAAATATCATAAATAAGTATTTGTGCGTTGACACCCTATTGCTGCCAATGTAGCAATCTGCCGCGATGTAAAATCAAAATATTTTGATTTTTTTGCGACCGAAATATACCCAAATTGTACATCAGATGACCATTGAGCGTTAAAGATTAAGTTAAGGCAACAAATTGGTGCAAACAGTTTAAGGGATAAAAGTGCGCTGTAAAACTAAACTATATATGTATACATATACCGTGTTGTGAGTGGGTTATAGAGAATACCACCTTAGCAGATCAAAGCTTGTCGTATGAGGCGACTAACAATGACACTGGATTCTTTCGAGACCAGTAGGCCTTAAAGGTTGTGTGTCGGGATTGGGACACACCACGTAAAACTACAATTCCAATGAATGAATGTATTTACATCAGGCCGTAACCCGATAACGGGTTGTTATGGCCAGTTGAGAAGAATATGCATTTGCAATTGACATACATGCGCGAAAGAGTATGAAAGAGGAGAAGCATTGAAAGTGGCGCCTAGATAAGGTTGCGCTTAGCTGCTTTGCTCACTGCCAAGGCCACCCACGGCTCTTGATTGTTTTATTTGTGTTTACTTGTAGTTGTAGGCATATCAAGAATATTATTTATACCCTGTACACAAAGTGTAAAAGGGTATTACACATTTGTGCAATGTATGTAACAGGCAGAAGGAGGCGTGGCAGCTAAGGTTAAATCGAATCAAGTCGATATTTTAGCCCGTTTCGCCGTAACAGAATTTTGCTACATATATGTGGTGTAACTTATTATCAAGATCAGATATAAACTTTAATGGATATATGTATGTAGGTAATGGACCAATTTTATGTACTTCTGCAAACTGAAACAAAATTTCACTATTTATAGACATATTTATATTTAAACTAAGTCAAATCAACCGCCCAACCCACGCAGTACATTACCTTGATTACGCCCATACGACCCTTAAGGCATCGATGCGAAAATTTGCTCCGAAATTTGTTTTTCATGAGAAAAATGTGTACAGAGCATCCCACTGTCGTGCACCGTCTTCTCGACTGTCTGCATCTAAATTTTTTTTTTTGTTCTAGTTGATGCTGGTTGTTATGTGTATGCACATACTGCATTATATTAAATAATAATTACAAATTAATCTGTGCAAAAATGCTAATTAAATAACATGTGATCGAATGAGTTATTCGCGTAAACGGAAAAGACGAAAAATTGACAACAAAGTCAGCAGCGCTTTAATAGTGTGTGAGAAGGCGATTACAAAGTGAAGCGCACAATGGTTCGATGTTATCTATACATACATATGTACATATGTAAATAACGTTGGGTGTATTTTCATGCGTACAAACATATACATATGTAGGTACATATATAAGAATTCTAGAGTTCTCTCTTGCTCTTTTTCACACCTTGCATACTATATCATATCCTAAGGCTGTTATAAATTGATCTGTTATTATTGACAATGCAGTGTCTATGCAAGGTTTTTATTATCGTTTTATTTTGCAAACAAAATAACAAATCTGCGAGAAAAGATTTATCATTGCAGCATTATATTTATTTGAAAGTTTTAGCCAATCCGCCTGTTTTTCGACGAACTGAAGACGAGAGATTTTTATACCCTGTACACAAAGTGTACATCGATCTCATGAAAGGAGATATAAAAGTGTATACTTCCGTTCCCATTTTACCGTATTTAGTGTTTATAAAGAAAAAGGGTACAGGGTATTCCACTGTCATCACATTCTTTTTATCTCATTTTGTGTAAGTTGCTGAGTTAGGGATGTTAAATTGGACTTAAACATCGATGTCGATGTCTATCTATGTTGCAAAATTGCAATCGATGTTGAATACGATGTCGATCTTAGTTTTGCGAAAAAGTTATTTGAATAAAATTTTGATTCAAATTCTTTACAACGGAAGTATCCACCTTTATATCTCTTTTCATAAGTTCGATATGCCTGTCAACATTTTCCTATTGGGAAGTTCCAATTGACAAGTGTTCGTATTGGGTTCTTCAAAAACTTCCATCAAAAAAATGCATTTGTCGTTATTCTAAAAAACATTTATTAGAATTAATGTGTTGTGTAAATAACAAAAGATATGCAGCGATGAAGTCTGCGATATTTTTGGTTTTTATTTCGGATAGATTTGCAAAACTATTTGGGAAGTATCTGCCTAAATGTTTATATCTTCGCCTGCAGAGAGCCGGACAAAAGCAGAAGAGATGCTCCACCGTTTCAAGCTCTTTCTCGTTCCAACAACACCTGCAAAAGTCACAGAAAGGGAAACCGGGCCGCATGAGCGCCAATTAGCCAATGTCCCGTGATGGCACGTACAACCATAGAACATCTCTCGCTGTTTGGCTTAACGGCAATTAGCCACATTTATCCATTTTTCTGTAGATTTATAATCTCTAGGGGAGAGTGAGCGGTAGTACCTTGTCTGGCAAGCTCGTCAGCTATACAATGTCCCACAATAACTCGGTGTTCTGGTACCCATATCAGGCTTATAACGAACTGTTGGGCCATCTCATGCAAAGAACTGTGACAGTTTGTTACAGATATCGAATTTGACGACATTGAACTAATTGATTTGATGGCCGCTTGGCTATCACTGTAGATATTTACATTACTCGAAAAGTTTCCCGAGTTCTTTAGGTACATTAGTGCCCTGTCTGGAAGTCTGAAACTGTGTTTTATATTAAGTTCCTCCGAAAAGACGCCACCTCCAACCCGATCATTTAACTTGGATCCGTCAGTGTATAAGTTGGAGGCATCGATAGGCCCCCCATTCTTTCCTACATGGGATGAGAGTGTTGACAGGTGTATGGGAAAAGAAATACGAGCTACAATTTAAAAATCAACTAGCTACAAAATCAATCTAAAACGATTGGAGAATATAATAAAAACAGGGTATAAAAATGTCTTGTAATTAATAACGATCTTGGCGATAACGGGGAAACAGGCCTAAAAATGGTTTAAAATGTTTCGGCGCAATATACATAAATACATATGTAGCTAGCCCAAAGCACATGGCGCACTGTGCATAGAAAAACACACACTTGTTTGCGCGCTCTCTCTTCTCTCTCGCTCTCTCTCTCTCCCTCTCTCTCTGTGTCTCAGCATGCTTTGGTAAAACTGTAAAAGCGATAACCCAAAATAGAGATGCAACAAATCCATCACTAATTTCAAAAGCAAAATCTGCCAATTTTTGTCTTGTCACATGTGTCGCTGCCTCGTTGCCTCCCTCGCTCACTGTCTGTTGCCATAACGGTAACGCAGATTGTCGCTTTGTTGCCATAACGGTAACGCAGTCGTCAGCGTTTGGCATCGGCTGCTGCCAACTGCCAACGAGCTTACGTTTACAAAACACACACACACACACACACTCACACACACACACTCACACACACACACTCAGACACATGTATTTGTTGCCGCCGCTACCTTTCATAATTCGCATATAAGACGATGACTGCTGCCGCCAACGCTGCTGGCGACGCGTGAGCAACAGCGGCAGCGCTGCTTTTGTTTAATTTTTTTTTCTTTTTTTTTTTCGCAAAATCGGCGCTGTCCGCTCGCGTGCCGTTGGCTTTGCTCATTCTTGTTTCGTCAAGCAACGTGTTTGGAACGCAGTTGAGCGTTGTGTCGGGTTCGGTCGAGTTACGTTTTTACTTTCGTTTGCATTGCTGTTTTCTTCTATTTGTTAGTTTTGTCGCGCTGTTTTGTATCATCGTTCCGCATAATATTACAAATTGCAATAATTTAGTGTGAGAAACATTTTTTTAAGTGTAATTGTACAAAACAACTAAGAGCAAAAAGTTTGGAAAAAGTATAAAACGTCTTTTACCCCCCGGTCCTAGTGACCGCGTGTTGCTGCGCGCTGCGCCAAATAGACGCGACGAAACCGCTGGCCGGTGGCAGGGGCGCATCTTCTTGAAAATACTTGTTAATCCTTTGGAGCCATGGCTCAATGCTGTGAGTCAAAGTCGACGGTATTTGGTAGCAGTGCCAAACCAATACCACCGATATGTACGTATTTATATTACCTTTTGTTGTCAGCACATATATATATATATGTGTCCATACACGCTGCTTACATACATTCGTACATGTTTTTTAATGCATTTCACACGACGACTAATTAACAAAAATATATCTACAAAAATATGCACATACCGACATGGTTTACGTTTGACTTTTTGCTAGCTTTATTTTTGCTGACACACAAAAGAAATGCACGTTTCAATTTGCTGCAAGAAAAACAGTTATATTGATATACAGTGTCGGAAAAAAATCTACGTACGGCCTGCATTTTTGCTAAAAAAAATTAGTGTCGCAGTTTTGCCTTCAGCTTGTTTTTAATTAATAATATAAATATGCAACAAAAAAAAACAAAAAGCAAATTTTTAAAAATTAGCATTAATAAAACAGCTTTTCCAAACTGTGCCTGTAGCGTCTGTCTGTCTGTCTGGTCATTGACGCTACTAAATTTACAATCTCAAAATTCGTTGCATTCTTAAAGCCTCTTTTAGTGATGTAAATCCAGACCGAAATTCGACATTGGACATCGATGTAGAGGTCGATGCATCGGACTTATATTTACAAATTTTGCTTTTTATTATAGAAGAAACTTCGTTTTATTATATGAAATATTTGAAACTTCAGCTATCTGAACATAAGAAGATTTCTAGATACTATAAAATACAGACCAATAGATCTACGACTAAATTATATTAACATGAAAGTTATGCTAACCGTACCCTTGCAGTCTATTTCGCTGAGAGTTTGGCCTTTGAATAAACTTTTAGATGACACCCTCAATTCTGCAAACACTATTTGCAAAACTAAGAATAAGTTACTTTGGCATGATTTTAAATAATAGTAGGTTGACCTACGTGATGGTGAAATGTTTGATGGTTTTAAAAACATTGATGTTTTTTCACCCCGTGTGGTGAGCGGGTTAGAGAATACCACCTCAGCAGGTCAAAGCTTGTCGTATGAGGCGACTAACAATGACACTGGGTTCTTTCGAAACCAGTAGACCTTAAAAGGGTTGTGCGTAGAGTTTGGGGCCCACCACGTAAAACCACAATTCCAATGAAAGAATGTATTTACATCAGACCGTAACCCGATAACGGGTTGTTCTGGCCAGTTAAGAAGAAGAAGATGTTTTCGATGCATCGATGTGTATTTTACACCACTAGCCTCTTTCAGCATTGTAGAACTAGTAGTTGCAGGTTTCTTTGAGATCGTTATTATTCAAGGGTTTTTAAACAGATAGTCACTGGTTTTTAATGTTTTTGCTCAATTTTCTTAGGTTCTTTCGAATTTGTATCTCATGCGGTTTAGCTTGCTGCTCCTGCTGGGTTGATTTTCAACAAACATGTTTCATCAAACATTTTTATTTCGGTAGTAGAAATGGAGGTCGTACGCAAACTTTAGTTCGGCACTGTACAATTTAAGCGATCGCGTGCAAAGCTTATTTACATTGTATGCATATATGGTTTAATGACACTTATATATAGATATATATATTATTTTTTTTATATACTCAGGTCATTAAAATGTATTTGTCATGCATTTTTGCTGCTCAAGATTTTTCAAGCTCAACAAACATTACCGCTAGTTTTGTATGACATTTTAAATGTGCTGCTGCTGCTGTTGTTGTTGTTGTTGTGATACTTGCTGCGCTCACTGTGCAGTTTTACCGTTTCTTGTGAGTGTCTGTACTGCTTGCTTGTGTGCTGCTTGCTCTTTTCAGTGTTGAACAATTTTACAATGTGACTGATTTCAATTTGATATACATGTAAGTTACGTAGCTAGCTCTCTCTTGTTGTGATTGTGTGCTAACTAATTTTATTGTTGGTGGATGCTTCATCCCGCAGACACGTGTATTGTTTTCTTTACTATACCTATACCCTATACACAAAGTGTTAAAGGGTATTATAGATTTGTGCAATGTGTGTAACAGGCAGAAGGAGGCGGGGGCAAAACTCTTATCGTTGACTCGGGTAGCGATTGGACCATGTCCGTCTGTCCGTATGAGGGTATAGATCTCTGTGACCATAAGAGCTAGATACAAACTCGAGCTGTTTATGTGCATCTATGTTTCACAGGTTTTCGAAATCGTATAAATATATCAAAAGTTGTAGTCGTAAATATGCTAATTTCCCCCACCACTACCCCAACTTGTCAATTGGAACTTGCCAATAGGAAAATGTTTACAGGCATATCGATCTTATGAAAGGAGGCATTTTTTTATGCCATTTTACATTTTTATTTAGTGTTTATAAAGAAAAAGGGTACAGGGTATTCCACTGTCGGGCACCGTCCTCCCGACCGTCTGCATCAAATTTTTTTTGATTTACACAGTGAATCAAAAATGTTAAACCATAACAATATATTTTCAACATTTGTTTGTAAACAGATTTTTTCCACTTTTGATATGATTTTTGAATCGGATTTAACACTTGCAAGAGATATTTCAATTATCAGGAGATTTTATATAAAAGAAAAGTTTCGTCCAATTTTTTAACACATGGATAGCTGGCCAAGCCTAAGCACACTTTTTCTCAGATCGTTGTAAAGTTAAACCGCCACTCAAGGTTCAAGAATTTATTGCCAACTTATGAGGGAGTAGCAGTTTTATATTAATTTAAGTTGTTTCTTTAATTTTTTCAAATTTATATATAATGCTTTATGATTTATTTTTAACATAAAAGTGCATTTAGTCGTGTATAAATAAACATATAATATAGTCACTTTGTCAGTTTGTTTCCAGAACACTGTAAATGCTTTTAAATTCGAATGTAACTTAAGAGAATCTTTTAAATTTGCTTATTTTTATAAGTTTTTGACTTTCTTTTGATTTTCAACAAATGAATTGTGCCATCTGGAAGTATTTCATTCAAATTTCTATAAGCAACGAGTTTATTCCTAATCATGGATTAGGAATATTTTTATGATTTGACAATGCAGCCTTCGTATATTCATACATACAATTGCTGTGGTTTAGGCTGCATACCCTTTACACAATACAAATTTTTAAGGTGAAAAACTTACAGGTTCAACTGCATTGACAAAATTCAAAAATCGCTCAAAAATTGACCAACTTTCAAGATATGCAATTGAATTTTTGTACTAATATATTTTGGTTTCGCTGAAAAGTGTCCAATTTAAGGAGGTGGTCAGCTTAAGCAGGTTTGACTGTATATGCCTAAACTTTTTTGATTCTCTGTACATATTAGAATATTTTCGCTACTTTTGTTATTTCCGCCTTGGCAGTGTCGTCGTCGCTCATAGTTTTTTGTTCTCTTTATTTTCTTTGCATTGTTTTTTTTTTTTTTCGTAGATGTATGCGATTTCTCTACACTTTTTGTGTATTGTATTTTTTTGCAAAAACTACAAATTGTGTGAAAATTCTTGTCAACCGGAAAAATCCGAACAAATTTTAAATCAAATATAAATGAAAGTACATACACATTCGAATTTGTTTGTTTGCGCGGCGCTGTTCTTGGCCTTGATATTTATGCACATACATAAGCTCATATATAAATGTGTACATATGTACAAAACACTTAAGCATGCATATGTACATACATATGTATATGGAGGGATGTCTACACATGTGTTTATAGCGTGCTTCTCTTCTTATTATACCCTGTACACAAAGTGTAAAAGGTTATTATAGATTTGTGCAATGTATGTAGCAGGCAGAAGGAGGCGTGGCAGATCATATGTTCAATGGGCAAAAATGGTCAGGAGCAATAGTCGAGTCGATATAGACATGTCCGTCTGTCTGTCCGTGTTGACGCACCGTTCTCGGAGACTATAAGAGCTAGATCAAAAATTGTGACAGATTTTCGTTTCGATCGTTCGGTTTTAACCCACACCATAAAAGCTATTCAATTGAAACATGGCACAGTTATGCACACTATTACTGTGTATGTCTAGTGTAAAAATGATTTATATCGGATAAGAACTTTGGAAGATATAGCTAATAATGTGACAATTTTAGGTACCCTCTTCTATGAACTGTAACAGAATTTCACGTTTTACAGAAATGTTAAAGTTAACATTTATGTCAACCAAATGTGGTACCTTAGGTTTATAAACCAAACAATTTTGACCTTTTTCCGCACCATCCCCCCTACCCCCGTAGTACAGTTACCGTTGTTACGCCCATTTGCATGCAATTTGATTTTCAAATTTTCAAAAAAAAATGGGTACAGGGTATTCCACTGTCGACCACCGTCGCAACTGTCTGCCTCAAATTTTTGTTTTCTTAGTTTGCGTGCATTTTTGTTTATTTTTCGATAATATATTGTTTCAAATATTTATTAAGCACAATTTCTTGCATTTGTTTTTGCTGAACTTTTGTTTCGGCACGGTTTAATCATCACTATAATTCCGAATAATCTTATATAGAGCTCTTTGCTTGACGTGCTTTTAAATAAACAAAGTTCGCTCGGAGTCTTTCAATTTAATAAATCTTTATCAGCTTTCAAAATAAATATAAACAAAAATGCAACTTAATCACATCATGTGTTTGTTTTTTTTGGGATTTATTTATTTTTTCAAGAGCGGCTTCCCTGGTCAAATACTTTGTTAAAAGAAGTTTGCATGCACATATCTTCTTAGATACAACATTTTCTATAACTAAGAGTTAGCTTTTAATCTGCTTCAGCATTTTTCGAAATACTTGATAGAAATGAATAACCGGAAATATCGTATACTTGTGTCAATAGAAATTGTTTTTTAAAAAGTGCTAGGAAATTATACACTGTGCGCAAAGTGTAAATTGACATATAATAAAAGAACATAGAACAAAAACTTGGCTTGATATCGCTAAACGCGCTATTTCCAGTGGAATCAGCCCCTAGGGAATTACATTTTCTAACTTGGCAATTAAACAAGTTGCCGTTTACTACTTTAAAAACATTTAAACCAGGAATTTGCATATGTAAATACCCTCTTGTAGAACTATTTCAATCTTTTTGAATTTATATGTTTTGTTAAAAATTTTTCATATGTACCATTGTACTATGTACTATAATTAACCTTTCAAAAATCAGATAATTTTTCAGTAGATGCACATTCACAAGTTATTGTAAACGCAAAAAGTAAACATTTAGTATTATATGCATTGGTATTGAATTACTGCATAAATAAGTTCGTTGGTCAAAGATTAAAAAAAAAACTGAACAACTCATAGATTTAAAAAAAAAACAAAAATATGTAAGTAATGCATTTATTTTTCTGAGAAATGAAATCGAAGCGCTGTTATCATGTTATCATTACAGTATTCCATAAAAAATATACAACTGAGACAATAAAACTTTAAATGCAAAGAATAAACTTGATTCCACACGGAAAAAACTTCTGTGTTAGCAAATCTTCTTCTTGAGTGGCCATAACGGGTTGCGTCCTAAGCCCTTTAACTGCTCCTTTCAGTAGCCGAATAAACAACTGACTTCCTGAACTGCTTCTTGGTTCACGTGCGAGTCTTAGAGCTCGTCGTTTCATCAAATACGCTTATTGCGTCTCTAATTGAAGATGTCATCATTTACTGCGTCTTGTTTTCATTTATCACCACAGACACACACAGCCAGATGCTCTTTCAATAGCCACAAGGGCTGCAGTAACATATCGCTTGGCATGAGCAATGCTTTGATTAAACTAGTAAAAATTTATTCCGTTCCGATGCACTGCAGTTTTAAGCAAACTTTATATTCGTGAATAGTTATAAGAACCCCCGTGTGGTGAGCGGGTTAGAGAATACCACCTCAGTGATACTTTGTTCTTTCGAGACCAGTAGGCCTTAAAAGGGTTGTGCGTAGGGTTTGGGACCCACCACGTAAAACCTCAATTCCAATGAAAGAATGTATTTACATTAGGCCGTAACCCGATAACGGGTTGTTATGGCCAGTTAAGAAGTAGAAGATATAAGAAGTTATTTAGCATGCTATAAAAATATGCTATAAGCCGAAGGTAATGCAAATATGGGATAAAGTTAGTAAAATGAGCAATACTTTCTTGAGTTCACACACATACGACCAAGCGGTATTTTGATATGGGGTTTTTTTTTTTTCTTTCAATGTAGCACAAGTGTGATGTGTCTTCGTGAATCAAAGTTCATTTTTATATCAAGGCCAACCCAATCACGCAGCATCACATGCAGACCGCATGTGGTGTCCATATACCATGTTCTGGGCTTATCACTAGATTATACCAACAGGCAGGCGACTCATATACACACACATATTAAAGATATGCCAATGATATACTATGTATAGAGTATATTTTAATACTTGTTGTCCGATTTGTTATATTTTTGTTTTGCCAAATATAACAACTAACATTGTCATTAGTGGGCATATTAAAAATGGGCACTTGATTTATATTGTATTCAGAGTAGGCGTGGATGAGCGCCAGCTGCTGCAGTTGGCGATTCCCATTCACTTGGACTGAATTGTTAACAACACAAGGAAAAAAAAAACAAGTAATATTCAATCATTCAGCGAGCTCATAAATAATTGCTCAAATAATAATATAAAATGTTAAACTGATTGTGTTTTTGTTGCTGCTGCTTACTTCTTATCAGGCACATACACCACGCACACACCACACACACACCACACACACACCACACACACACCACACACACACCACACACACACCACACACACACCACACACACACCACACACACACTACACACACACACCACACACACACCACACACACACCACACACACACCACACACACGCCACACACAAACTCATGAGCGGATACACTTGACTGGCCACTCATATCATTGATAATAACTTCTGTTTTTGTTGCTATTGTTTTTTGGAATACCCTGTACCCAAAGGGTATTATGGATTTGTGCAATGTAAGCAAACGGAGCACGAACTTGAGCATCACACCTCGATCTCGGGGACAATGGGAGTTACAT
This sequence comes from Chymomyza caudatula, assembly GCA_035041775.1. NCBI lineage: Eukaryota > Metazoa > Arthropoda > Insecta > Diptera > Drosophilidae > Chymomyza > Chymomyza caudatula. Next base: position 942,453 of record JAWNKW010000145.1, read on the forward strand.
TCACATTATAAAAGTGGTTTTGAAACTTGCCACCAGTTATGCACCCTGTTATAGTGCATAATGATCAAAAGATATGGAATATAATTTGCGAATTTGAGACCCCTTCTTTTAAAATGTATTCAGGGTATCCCATTGTCGGCATTCATATCTTTTTCTTTTTTTCATAAGTGACGCTGGCGATTATCTCTCTTATGTATATAGACAGACCCCAACACCAAAAAGCCAACCACTTTTTGTCGTGTGCTTGTATTTATAGACCTTAAAGGGTTAATTAGCCTACGACACGGGGCAAGCAACCAATAAGAAGAACAAGAACATTTAAGTGCGTGTCAGTTCCCTAATCTTATTAAAGACTTTTGTGAATTAACGAGCTCAGATAAAATAAAAAATGGAAGCACTGACACCCAAAAGTATTATAGTATGTATGTACATATGCATATATACGTGAAAAGCCGAATATGTACCTCGATGTGACGGGATCTATAGGCAGTACAATCTAAAGTTTTTTCCTATATCAAGGAGAGTTTTATATGATGCTCATAGGCACAAAAGACTTCTAGAGTCTTCTTACTACAATACAATAATAACTAATTAATACGGCCCGACTCAATAATGGAAGTCCAAAAGACACAATTCTGTTGATATTTTATGAAAAGACTCCACCTCCGACTCAGTTATGTAGCTTTTAGTGTTCCTTGAACAAGGAGAATTTTTACGGCCCGCCTCAATAATGGTTAACAAGCTTCTAGCCTTCCTTGAATAAGGAGATGGCTCGCTTCTGGATGACCAATGGACCCTTTATCCCTCCACCCCTACACATGATAAGAGTTTTAAAGGGCTGAACTGAAGTACAGTCATCTCTTTTAGGGCGTTCGTTTAAATGAAAGAATGACCAATATTGGTAGTTGTACTACATTAAGAGCTTTTCAAACAAAAATCGAATGCTGCATGATTTCGGGTTATGATAGCAATAAGTGGGATAGTGCAATGAGCTACAGTGATGCATAACTAAGCAGCTGAAACTGTTTAATAGTATTATTACAGACCAAGAAGGAGTTGCCTAAATATCGACGTGTAAGGCTACTTACGTTGAGGAAAAAATTGTGCACCCGATTTGACCAACTAACAAATATGAGTGAATCATTCAGTGTAGGGAATTTTCATAAAAAGTGCAGACGCCCCCGTGACGGAATTTCGAGGTTTACACCCACATTATAAAAGCTATGCAATTGAAACTTGGCACATTTATTCACACTATTAATGTGTTATGTAAAAATTGTCAAGATCGTATAGAAACTTTAAAAGATATGGGTAATAATGTGTAAAATTTGACTTTTTATAGATGTGTTAATATTTTAGCTAGAGCCACCACATTTGTGACGCAGACATATGGATGTTAGGCTTATAAACCAAACAATGTTGACATCTTGCCAAGTCAGCCTCCTATTTCAGTTACCTTTATTAAGCCCATGCCCCTCAGTACACCGATATGAAAATACCACAGCTTAGCGGCTTATATAAGTCATAGAGAGAGAGAAATCAGAAATGCTAAATGATTTTGAAGTACAAAATTTATTCGGGATCCGACTGCGGGGTGACCCCTATGCTATAGATTTCCTACATGAGTAAAAGGCCTTTTATCAATGGGTTTACTAAAATACTAAAGAAAAAAAATTTGCAGACAGTCGGTACGCATTTCCCTGTACCCTCTTTTCCCCCCACAAATACTAAATCCAGCATACGGTAAAATTGGAACAAAAGTATCTACTTTTATAGCTCTCGACAGTTCGATATAACTGGGAAGTTCCAATTGAGAAGTTTTCCTAAAAAATTACTTTATTCTTGGGCCAATGTTGTCAAATTTCGAAACATAGATCGAAAACACTTTTTTTTTTTCGCAATTTTCAAATCTATATGTTGAGGGAGTGTAGCAGTAGTTAAGATAAATCGATTGCGGGGGAAGGTGGTCTTCTATTGAAAAAATGTGAATACAGTTGTAATGATTAGGCTCACACGAGTCGTCTCCAAAACAAATTTTATAGCTCTAGGTGGCATGCATCCATATATCTACATGTAGTGGATTTTTGAAGCAGTTGATTTATTTTTCCCGTTTCGATAATTTTTATAACATAAATTATATGTATAAGCAAACCTCTATCAAGTTTCGAGCTTATTGATTCAAGGGCGCAGCTGTAAGCCGCGAAATTCTGCTAGTGAGGCGAGAAACGGGGGGCAGATATCAACCCAATTTGAAAAACTTCATCTTTCCCGCCATCATCATCACCCCCCCTTACAGATCTAGCGGCACATATATATGTATATTTCGCCTGTTACATACATTGCACAAATCTATAGTACGCTTTTACATCAAATATGACTAGTCATAATATATTCAGCATTAGCGGCGGTTTCCTATACTTTTGCTTCAATTCAAATTTAAAGTCATACGTCAACTATGATGTTATGTGGTCGTATATTGAGTTGCCTCTATTACGTCGTGTTCCACCACAAATGGGTGTAATTGCATTTGAAATCAGTTAAGCGAATTCAAATTCCTCCTGCATTTTCTACACTTTTGTATCTATCGCTTCGTTATTGTCATATTTGCATATTGCTCAAGCTGCAATTGAACTTGTGGAGAATGAATGAATGAATGATTGAATGCACTTTTCAAGTCTACAAACGACTCAAACGCACACACGTATTAGAAGAAGAAGCAAACAACCATAATTGTTATCGCCTGAGCGACCTACCACCAATCAAAATCGGAACAAAAATCGCGCCACTAAATATTTTGCGTAGTTTTCAAAACATTTTTATAAATTAATTGGTGTTTTTTTTTCCCCGAACTGCCTTCAACTCAAAAATATTACAATTACAACAATGGCGTCGTCGCGCGGCACATGCCGGCCGGTTGGTTGTTGGGTCGCCTCTGCCAGCGTCTCGGCGCTGCCGACGACAGCGGCGGCGTCTCTACAGTTTTGTGTTGTAAAACTTTTTAGTATTGACTCGGTTAGCGGTGTGTCTGCTCGACGTTTTTTTTTGTTTGTAGCGAGTGCTTCTTTTTTCATTGCTTCTTTTATTGTTCGCTTGGTTTATTTTGTGCCTTCTTGATACAGTTCAACTTGGTGCACAGGTAATTGCGTCTTAGACGTGCATAGACACACACACACACACATACATTATTCATACATTCCATATACATGCATACATTCATGGAAGAGAACCTTACTAACAATATATCATGAGTTCAATTGCAATATGCACGTTGGCATGAATCTGCCACATCTGCCGTACACTGTATACTCTCTTTGTGCAGCGTTTAGTTGTAACGTTTTAAAGTATGCAAAGAAATACGAAGCGAGATTTTCAAGCGAGGCCGTTTGATGGCACAGTAATATCGCCCGTAGGTTGTCTCGCCTGCAACCCTATGCGACTTACTTCATATTAGAATACGTTCTAATATCGAGCGATATATTGTGCAAAGTGTTGGTAAAGTGCGATTCAGTGTTGTGTTGTACATGACAGTGTGGGACACAACCTCCCGGCACCAAATACTTTGTTCTCCTTTTTTGCTTCCCCTCTCTGGCTTTTCGTAAACAAGAAGCAAGATTTTCAAGCAAGGCCGTGTGAGTTGCATCTCGCACCGTGTGATGGCACGGTAATATCGCCCGTAAGTTGTCTCGCCTGCAACCCCATGCGACTTACTTCAATACATTCTAATATCGAGCGATATGTTGTGCAAAGTGTTGGTAAAGTGCGATTCAGTGTTGTGTTGTACATGACAGTGTGGGACACAACCTCCCGGCACCAAATACTTTGTTCTCCTTTTTTGCTTCCCCTCTCTGGCTTTTCGTAAACACGAAGCGAGATTTTCAAGCAAGGCCGTGTGAGTTGCATCTCGCACCGTGTGATGGCACGGTAATATCGCCCGTAAGTTGTCTCGCCTGCAACCCCATGCGACTTACTTCAATACATTCTAATATCGAGCGATATGTTGTGCAAAGTGCTGGTAAAGTGCGATTCAGTGTTGTGTTGTACATGACAGTGTGGGACACAACCTCCCGACACCAAATACTTTGTTCTCCTTTTTTATTCCCCTCTCTGGCTTTTCGTAACTTACACTTATATTTGGTTTTAAAAGACAGTTAAGACAAAGTTACAGACAAAATAAAATGGCAATAATGGAATCGTACATTCCAACATCCATAAATATTGCTATGCATAAAATCGTGGGCGGGAGAGAGCCTTTTGTCGTAAAAATCCCACGCAATTCTATTGCCTTGGTTACACCCGTTGCCTTTTTATCGCTACAAATGGGCGAAGATTTTCCATTTTTGCTTTTCGTGTAAATGGGTGCAGGGTATTCCGCCTCGACTGTATCACATCATTATTATTTCTAAAGTGCGCACTTTGTCGCCAGTTGCTTTTGTTGCAAACAATCATTATAATTAAAATACACACACACACATTGAAGCACATATAAAATGCAGACAATAATTTCCAATTGGTTTCATTTTCAATTTATTGGAAAATCGCACAATGAATGATAAGCGAATACCGTCATCCGTAATAATATTAATAGTTTTTGTTTGTAATGTAATTTTTTTTTAACTTGATTTTTTTCCCACCTAAATCTTTAAAATTCAACATCTGGAAAAACCCATATTTGTCGTAAATATTTTATGCTATGAGCAATTTTTTGTGAAGTCTTTAAAGCGAATAAAGCATGTGGCATGACAAACTTTTGGCAAATATTGTCATCTAATATTTACTATAAAGATAGTAAATACAACAAAGGCAAAGAAAAGTGAATTATTAAGGAACTATTAGCCATATTTTTATGGCATTAGACAATGTTTCTGACGATAAAAATACTCTTTTGTTTAGAGTCCAATTGATTGATATAAGGTGTTTAGCATAATTAGACAATGCCTAATGCATAACGAGATGTGCACCAGATGTTTTGGATAGACCATAGCAGGTTTTTAGATATGCCGTTTTAAGCTCTTTACGATTTTCCTTCTAGAATCGAAGGTATAAATCGCAGTCCAGGAGTTCCTGCATTGATTAACCCGTCTAATTGCTTAATTTCTAAAACTAAAGTTATTTTTGTACTCTTTTAGTAGATATTTGGCAATTGCTTCACCATGGCTTAGACTATTATTTAATTAACTGGCCATAACAAACCCGTTACCGGGTTACAGCCTGACTTAAAGCTCTCTTCCAAGCGTCTTTGCTTGTCGCGAGCTTGGTCCAATTCGTGATACCAAAGGTAGCTAGTGTACTCTCTACCGATCATCCCAACGGAGACATGGTCTGCCCTTTCGACAACCGCATTGATGAATCTCGTCTCGCAGGAGCTTCATTATGCTTACTCACAACATGACCTAGCCAGCGGAGCCGCTGTATCTTAATTCGCTTGACTATGTCAATGCCGTCGTAGAGCTCATAGAGTTCGTCGTTCCATCGGGTGCGGTAGTCGTTGCCAACTCGTAGAGCGCCTAAAATCTTACGGAGTACTTTCCGCCCAAACACTCCTAGGGCATTTTCATCAGACTGCGACATCAGCCATGCTTCAGCGCCATAAAGCAAAACGGGAAGGATGAGCTGAGTCTTATAGAGTGTTAGTTTCGTCTGTCGGGAATGGTCTCTTCTACTCATTTGCCTACTGAGACCAAAATAACACCTATTGTCAAGAGTGATTCTCCGCTTGATCTCCATGCTGACATCGTTCTTCATTGGGACGGTGGTGCCAAGGTAAACGAAATCCTTGACAACATCAAAAGTATAGTCCTCAACATCAATCTGAGAGTCCAACCGCTGTGTATCTCTACTCGAAGAAAGCACATACTTCGTCTTGCTCTCATTTACCACCAGACCCACCCTGGCAGATTCTTTTTCAATAGCCGCAAAGGCTTCGGTAACTGCTCGCTTTGTACGCCCGAGGATATCGATATCATCTGCGTAGGCAAGTAACTGGACACCATTATAGAATACAGTTTGCAACACATTCTCCATCAAAAGGTTAAAGAGGTCGCTTGGACCATGTTTTCTGTTTTTAATGTATAGCACACCGTCTTTTGAGATGCTGGCTTATGGGTTTTGCTAAGAGGAGACAGTTAGCTAAAAGGCGTCATTGAATTGCCCGTGTTTTTTAAGATTCGAACCCTAAAGCGTACATGGCATACATCTTGTATTTATGTAAAGTTGTATGTATTTACTCTTTTTTACACAATTGGGAAGCACTCCGAGTGACTCTTATCAAATATTTTGAATATAGCGTGTGTCTTAAATCAAATTTTAATTGATTTTCGCATAATTGCGTTAAGCACCCCGCCTTTATATATGTTACATATCGTATTGTGCCAATACCCCCGCATATCTTTATGTCGCCTTTAGATGTGATTGCTTGCAATGTCTGGCAACGCTGACCTTGGCAAACACGTCGATGTCAGCGCGCACTGCATTTACCATTACTTCAGACCCATTAATTTAATTGATAAAGGCGCGAGCACGTAATGCATGTAAATATGATGACATTGGCCCTTTATTTGGACCCATTACATTAGTGGCTTTTGCTTTATGCTTTCCTTGCGTTTCTTCAATGACACAATCAGCTGTTTCAAACTCGTCAAGCAACAAGCTGCCTGCTTTCAAACTACATACACTAAAAAAACATTCCATTGTGATGTTTGAAAATGTTATTTTGCGCCCTTGTTTTTTTTTTTTTTTCTTTCTTTTTACACAACGGTTATTCAATTTAAACAAAGAAACCCACACATAATATACATATGTATGTATTTTCAATATGATTTTTGAAATTGTTTTATATCTATATTCATTTTTAAAGCTTATCGGTTATCGGTTTTCTATGCGTTACTTTTCTTTTATTATTTAATTGCAGTAGCTTTGAATTGACTGCATAACTTTTGTAAAAGAGAATAACCACAACACTACAATTTAAGGGAGAGAGGAGAATAGAGAGGCGATCGATCGATGTTTGTGTGTTTCGACAATGCTCAATTAATATCAACAGAGACGGCAACAGTTTGTGATTTAATAAATAATTACAACAACTACAACAACAACAACGACAGCAACAACAAAAATTTGCATTTTGGATGCTGCATATATGGCAATTTAGTTTTTAACGATTAACGATCAATATATCGATAAATCTGTATCGCACGACTAAAACAGCAATCAGCTTTTGTTGGCAATAGCCCGCCAACAGCTGTTCGCACTTTATCTTCAGCTCCTCGTCGCTTGGTTTGGTTTTCTTCATAGCGTCTCGCCCACGCATCACGCACATTTTATTTAGTGTTTTTCTTATGTTTTATTTGCATTCGTGTGTGTGCGCGTGTGTTTCAAGTGCAAAGAAGTCAAACATTCACTTATATACTACGAGGTTTATCAAAGATATTTCACTTTTTTGTGCGCTTATGATTTAGGTATTTAATAATTTGGTTTACTTGCTATTTGCTTACGATTGGTGGCCGAATTTGCTTGTCTGTATTTCCATTTTGATCTATTTACTTTTACTTTTGATTTTTTTTTTTTTTTTTTGGTACCAACAACACATATTTATGAGTAATATTGTTGAACTAAATGAACCAACCAATGCATCTTCATCAATATCACTCACAATAACAACAAACACTAGCATTAGCAATAATACTTCTTCTTCACTAACATTACAAACACAAGCAACAACAAGCACCAATACCAATACATCTACTTCAATAATAAGAGCAAAACATTTATGTCTAAATACGCAACTTATTTCATGTCTCACGCTAAAACCACCACCAACACCACCACCACCACAACAACAACAACAACAACATACGCATAATGCAGCAATAACAACGCAACCACCAACAACAATCGCAGCAGCAACAACAACAACAGCCACTGCAACTAACAAGGTTGTGGCTACAAGCGGCCCAACAACATCACCAACACTAGAATTACCACCACCACCACCACCACCACCACCACAACAACAACAAGAACAAACGCAAGATAAACAACTGACTAAGGAAAATTCTACCCAAAAACTTTCCTTCACAGCCAGCCAAATCAGCCAAAACCAGAACAACAACAACCAGTACCAGTTATTGAACCTGAACCAGCAAAGCAGCAGCAGCAGCAGCAACTGTAATACTGCAAAAACAACAGCAACTAGAAACAAGTCTCTACCAATTAACTCCAACACAACCACAATCAAAAACAATAATAACAACGAGTTTGATTTAGACATTGTTGGCAGATTGCCATTGCCCAAAAAGACATCCTTACCCACATCATCAACGTCACCATCCAATAGCCACACACTCTGTTCTTGTTGTACACCAAATCCCCAATCCGTTCCACCCACAACCCGCTCCGCAGTAGCCGCTGCGCTTGCCAAACATTTGGGACGCCCCGTTACCGCTACCAGCATCATGGATATGCCCTATAACACATCGCCTTCGCTACGCGTGCGCACCACCTCACTGAATCAGCTAAAGAAGACAGCCGATTTGGCTATAGAGAATGAGCTAACACTGTGCCCCTCGGTCATGTCGGATGAGCTGCGCAAACTCTTGCCTCCAACCTCTGAGACGGTTATGACCAAACCTTTTCCCATACGCGGTGAACGCACCATTGCCGATTGTACCACACCTCATGTTATCGCCATGGTGGGTTTACCAGCACGAGGAAAGACATTCATCTCCAAGAAATTGTCACGATATCTTAACTGGATTGGCATAGGAACGCGTGTCTTTAATCTTGGCGAATATCGTCGTCATGCAACCACAGCCTACAAATCGCATGAGTTCTTCCGTCCCGACAACGAAGAGGCCATGGCCATTCGTAATCGTTGTGCCAATCAGGCGTTGCACGATTCCTGTGAATGGCTTTTGAGTGGTCTGGGCAGTATTGCCGTTTTTGATGCCACCAATTCGACAGTTGACCGTCGTCAATTGATCTATGATATTGTGGTTAAACAGCATGGTTTTCGTCTGTTCTTTGTGGAATCAATTTGCGATGATCCGATGATTATAGAGCAGAATATACTTGAGGTTAAGGTTAGCTCACCGGATTACCTTAATATGAACACAGAGCTGGTGGTGCGTGACTTTTTACAGCGCATTGAGCATTATGAGGAGCGTTATAAGCCTATTGATGAGGTGCAAGAGTCCCATTTGAGCTTCATGAAGGTCTACAATGCTGGTAAGAAGGTTGTTGTCTATAACAATGAGGGACACGTGGAATCGCGTATTGTTTACTATCTAATGAACATACACATTACGCCACGAACCATCTATCTTACGCGACATGGTGAGAGTGAACATAACCTTAGCGGCCTCATCGGAGGCGACTCTAATCTAAGCGCACGTGGTCATCAATATGGGCGTGCACTAGCTGCTTTCATTTCGCAACAGCAAATCGATGGATTACGCGTCTGGACCTCTTGGATGAAGCGTGCCATACAAACTGTAGCAGACGTAAAGGCGCCTCAGGAGCGCTGGAAAGCTCTCAATGAAATTGATGCCGGCCACTGCGAGGAAATGACATATGAGCAGATTAAGGAGCGCTTCCCAGAGGAATTTAAAGCGCGTGATGTCAACAAGTTTGCCTATCGCTATCCACGCGGTGAAAGCTATGAGGATTTGGTGGCACGTTTGGAACCAGTCATTATGGAATTAGAACGTCAAGGCAATGTGCTTGTTGTCTCGCATCAGGCTGTGCTACGCTGTCTATTTGCGTATTTCTTAGATAAGTCCGCCGATGAGTTACCCTATTTGTATGTGCCGTTGCATACCGTTATCAAGCTAACCCCCGTGGCATATGGATGTAAGGTGGAGCACATTAAGCTGCCCATCGATGCTGTGGACACGCATCGTCCAAAGCCCAAAATACCTGGTGATGTAAGTGAGCCGGGTCTGGATGGGCTGAGCGGTGAGCTGGTTGCGCCCGATGGCGTTGGCAAGGTGCTGATTGTGGGCGATGATGTGGCTACGGCAACGAATGGCAATAGCGAGCTCATTGAGCAGCAACAGCGGCAACAGTCGGCTCAATGACGAAACAAGTCTCACAAGTTTCAGACCCTGTAAGAAGAAGAAGAGAGTCATAAAAAAACCAGCAAAAACCACGACTCTCCTCCCAACACCAAACTAACAAAACTCTCTTCGACCTGACCCTCTGTACTAGCAAATAAAGCTTTATGCTCTTTAATTTAACTGTAATTGCTCTTTCTCTATGTTAACTAACAGTAACTGTTGCTGTTAATGCAACTGTTAGCAGGATTTGTGTAATGTTACTTATCAAATGTTACTCTTTTTTTTTTCCCACTTAACATACACTTTACATGATGCATTTTATGTTATGCCCTTTTTTGCCTTTATTAATTTAGAAATTAATTAAATACATTTGTTTATTTTAACGGCTTGTTCTTAAGCTTCTAAAATTGTGATTAAATTTGAATGGCGCTGTTTTTAAACGTATGTACTTTAAAAAAAAAAAAAACGAACAATTTAAGCTGAATATGTGTAATGTAACGCGAGGGACTTATTTAATATAAAAAAGGCAAAAAAAAATAAATAAAAAAAAAATAACGACTAAATAACAGTAACGGAATTTATAAAACTATGAAGAAAAAAAAAGACAGCTTATGTAAAAGTAAAAATGATGTATGGCAATTTTTCGCATTGCAACATTATATATTCTTTTTTCTGTTAATTTTAGCCATAAAAAAGCGCAACTAAGTTAAGAATTAACTATATTATTATAAATATGTATATGCGTAATTAAAATCCCATAGAAGGGTGCTTAACTTGAGACATTGTCTATTTTTTATACAAGCTTTTCTTCTGTCTGCTGCTAATAAATTGTTAAAAAGTCTAAATTAATTAAAACTTCTACGTAAAACACTTTTAAATATGCATTATTTAAGCTTGCAATTGTTAAAACTTATTGTAAACGCAAGCACATAAATATATACATATATATATATATATATATATTAATCAACATAATAAATACCATTTAAAAAACAACAGTTGCAACAGTTTCGTTTGAATTTATTTAGTCAAAGTCATTTATTAGGGGTTTTCGCTCTTAGGTTGTTCCCAACAGCGCTCATACTGGGATTTTCGGATGCCTCTGGAAGAGCCAACTTAACATTTTGTAGGTCTGTATTATAGGCTAACTTAGAATAATTCTCTCTAATAACTCTTAAGTCGCTAGCTATGTTCCTAAGTACAATTTTCGTATTGAAAAAAAAAAACCGTTGAAATTTCAAAATCTTCGATTAAGTACAACTAGTTATACAAAATAAGCATATAGTTTAGCTTTTAAGATTATAACTCTGCAATTACTTGTTAATGCTTTGCTAATCAACTTATATTTCTCTGCTTATAGCTATCTTGCTGTGGTTGCACTTAAAACTACATCAATTTATTAGGACAAATGGAGGCGAATATCTGAAAAGTATATAGCCTTCAAGCTTTAGATATTAAGAAAAAAGCATCACGTTTATATAAGAATCGCAAAAATGCCACGTTTCCGAAACCAGAATACAGAAACGCCCCAATACAATGATGGCGATATTGTCTGGGTGAAGATGCGCAACTCAGAGATTTGGTGGCCAGGTGAGGTCACCAAATCTGAAGATTTTCGCTTTGTCAATATGGCTAAGCCACCATTTGCTGTTGTGGCATTTTTCAATGAAAAAAGTTTGTAAGTATTGTCTACACACTTATATGAAAGAATTTCATATTTTTTTTTTAACCCTCTTTTCTTAACATTTTTAGTGAGCAGATTCAATCTCCAACAATGATATTCCACTTTCAATGCAGCAGAAAAGATGATTTCATAAAGCACGGCAAAAGTAAGTAAAAAAAAACTGATGAAAGACACTAATGTCTTAAATTTTTGTTATGTTTAATTTAATTGGGACTTCGTGACTTTCCCTTTCAATAAGATCGGAAAAGTGTTCTCCATGGGCAGCCTTGTACCATAGGCAATTTATGAGATACTCTGTAGCGATATCAACAATACATCCTCGAAATTAAATAATAATATTGATGGGGTGTAGTGCACTACGAACCTATGGATCTATTGCGAGAGTCTATGTCGGCAAGCACATGCCGCGACGACGACTCCTCCTCTTGGTCACAATACCTACAGGTGTTAGAGCTGGTGATGCCCAGCTTGCTTAAGTGTCCCTTTAGTCTGCTGCAATGTCCCGTGAGTAGGCCAGTCAGATTTCTGAGGTTGTTAGGTTATTAGGGCTCTGCTCCTATCAGGGTGTTTGCAGCACCGTTTCTTGCCAGTTTGGCCGCATGTTCATTGCCAGGAATGTTAGTTTGGCCGGGCACCCACTGAAGTGTCAGTTTGTTGGTTGAAGATCCAGCTTGGCTCTGGTTTCCTCAACCAGTTTGGAGTTTATTCTAGTTCCTGCAACCGCCCTTATTGCGGCCTGGCTATCTGATTACATAGCTATATCCCTATGTTGGTATCGCGCATACTTCAGCTTGGAATATGCATGTGTTTATATCCATAGACTCCGAGAGATGTGTCCTGTGCCCTTATTTGTCAGAGACCCGTCAGTGTATCAAACTATGGTATGCCTTTTCATAGGATGAATCTCCTCTAAGGTTGTCCATGTTCGTTTGTTACTTATACTGGTACTGAAGTCCCGCGTGAAATGGAATTCGGTGGCCATTTCATCCCTGGCTTGTTGAAGCGGTCTTTCCCATTCTGTCAGCATCCCTTTTCAAATGAATTTGTTAATATATATATGCTGGAAAAAGCAGAACTTTTCAGCTATTTAAATATGGCGCTGTACATACTTATAGTTGTCTTTAATACGGTCAACAGGTGTAGAGCCTTGAGCAGGTGATTGTTGGGTCCAAGGACGCCCACCACATTTACTTAGACTAGGTGTTTGTGTTCAGGGCCACATAGTTGTGTTGTCATCGATACTGCCAAAAGTTGCAGCGCGATTGACATTGCAATGGTTTGCTTGAAGCTTTGCTCACAATAAGACTATCCAGGGAGCTGGGACCAGGGTCACAGAGCCTTGGACATCTGGACATAACGTGTGTCTAGCGTGCTGGGACCAGGGCTGCCAATTGGTGCAATGTCATCTGAACTTACGTTGCGACAGCAGTAATGGCGCAGTCGCAGTTTTTTTTTTCTTTCTGTTGCACACAATCGTCATATAAAAAATTTTTGTCGTTTTTATTAATTAATTTAGTCCGCTATTGAGTGATCTTCCAAAATAGTTTAAAATTTGAAAAAAAAAAATTTGGTGCAGACAGTCGGGTCGGTGTCCGACAGTGGGCAGAATACTCTCTACCCATTTTTCCAATTAAATTTCTGTACAAATTTTTGTATCGAAGCGTTGAAGGGTATTAGCGTTATTAAGGTAACCGGACTGCGGGGGCAGGGTGTTAATTCGGAAAAATGTCAACAATGTTTGGTTTATAGGCCTAACATGAGTCATCGTACCAAATTTGTTGGCTCTAACATAAATGTTAAACCTAACATTGCTGTAAAAAGTAATATTTTAGGAGGGGTTTAAAATTGCCACATTATTACCTATTTTAAAGTTTCTATCCGATTTTAATAACACACAGTAACACTGTGCATAACTGCACCAAGTTTGAATTGGATACCTTTTATGGTGTGGGAGCAAGATATCGAAAAACTTTTGGTAACATTTTTGTGCCTCTTCCCTTATGGTGGCAGAGATCTCGGCTTTCATACAGAAGGACTGACAGATGGACATTGCTATGGTCTGCCACGCCTCCTTCTGCCTGTTACATATATTGCACAAACGTATAATACCCTTTTACACTTTGTGTACAGGTTATAAAAAGTATAGTATGTACTTATAAAATTCATTTAGTTGACTTATAAAAGGGCTTTCACTAACTGAGAAGTTAATGCAACGCTTGCATTTTGTTTCCGAACATTCAGGCAACAGACTTTTAAGGCCGAAAGCATTGATCATTTTGAAATATTTGATGAGAACTTTAGTCTATATTAAACTTAGGCCAACTTGAAACAAAACCCTTGCCAATTTTATACTAATCATTTTGCATTTACAGAAAAAGCTAAAGGAGAGCACAAGGAAAAGTTCATCGAAGATGTTGATATAGCCGAGGCTCGCAGTCGGGAACAAATAGACGATCCGGATGGTCCTAGACAAGATAGTCTTATAAAAGCGCTTCTAACAAGCAACAGTGATAGCAACTTTCGTGCACCTGTTGCGCCGCCACCGACTCCACCGATACAAAAAGTAAGTATAAAATATAGAAATATAAGACACAATAAATCGTTGTAAAAAATGTCCAAATTGAAATTTTCTTCTCTTACCGCTGTTTGATATATTACTTATGCAATTTGTATTCCCTCTAGGAGTCCACAATTCGTATCATGGATCTGGGAAACTCGACGCAGAAAGAGCGTTGTACAAATGATTTAATCTATTGTTGTGACTCGTGTGATTTTAAAACATCCGGCATGAGCATTCTACTAATACATCGTCGCACACATCGTGAGTCCATAAGCACTGCTAGCAACTTGGACTCATGCAGTAGCAGCAGCAGTAGCGCATCGCAGTCAGTACGTGCAACAAGACGCGCCAATACCACAACCACCGTGACTGGGAATTGCATATGTCGAACTCATGAAAGCAGATTGCAACACCAGCCTGTTAGCATCGGTAGTGTCCTTCGTCCACAACGCCTATCCATAGTGGTTGAAGGTATGCTAACCGATGAGCAAAGTCAAACAGTGGAAAACATAATGAGATATGCTAGAGACAGCATTGAAAGCATCCCGCGGTTGCAGCCAGCTGTAATTGCCAGATCTACAACTAAGTCTCGTCGGCGCGGTAACCATTCACGCCTCACAATGCCAGCACCACAAGCACCGCACAAACAGCGACGCCACACACGTTCTATGAGCCGTCTTAAGAATGCAGCAGGAGAGTCTACCGAATCGTCGTTATCTCCAACACCTTCTACCGCCGAAGCTACTTCCACGCTGCTGCCACCAGCCACTGTGCCACGTGCTCCACGTCCTGAGGAGGTAGATAGACGTAAGACTGTGGTAGCAACACAAAGTCAGCTAGAGGCACAATCTGTGGTCATAACAACAGCTACAACAACGCCGCGGATATCTAAGCGTGGCCGGCCCAAGCGCAAAACTATGACAACTGTGTCGCCTCGACGTAAAGTAAGCTATAGTTCGTCCACGACTACATCAGTAGAGAAAGAAGTGTATATAACTCTGGCAACGGCAACCGCAACGACTACAACAATATCCATTACATATTCATCAACAATTGAGCCACAACCAAACGTAGAAGCAGAAGCTACTAAAGCAACTGAATCAACTGAAACAGCTGAAGTAACTGAAGTCACTGATGTCACTGAAGCAACTGAAGAAACTGAGATAACTGATACAACTGAGACAACTGAAACAACTGAAACAACTGAAACAACTGAAACAACTGAAACAACAGAAACAACAGAGTCAACAGAGTCAACAGAAACAACAGAAGCAACAGAGCCAGAGCAAGCACAGAAACGAAATGCATCCACAATGTCTACATCCAGAGATAGCTCCTGTTCAAGCCCAAAGAAACTCAAGTTAATTGAGGAGCCACCAATTGGCGGCATACCAGCTGCATCATTTGAACTGCAGCAAAGCTTGTTAGCTGAATGGGGCGAGGATGATATAGATGATGTGCCATTAGGTATGTCCGAGCAGCAGCAGCGTCTGGCCAATGGAGCAGCATCTACAGCTATTAATAAACTAACCAACAAAGAGCTTGAACAAGATACAACTAAGAAACAACGTCGCAGTGGCAGTGACTGCAGCAATATTCTACGTAAAAAAATACGAAATATACCAAAGAAGGATCATCGCCGTGACGTGGTGCTGCAGGAATTTGATGCTGCAGCCATAAGTTCCATTGCTGCTGAGGCCAAGCAAGCGGCTGAATTAATTGTCATACAGGATAGCGATGCGAGCTCTAATGAGAGCGTGGTATTTGTAGAGGCCGAACCCAAGCAACAACGCAGCGTTGCCACCAATACCAGCAGCAATAATAATCTATCGCAAGCCAAGGGTACCAATAATAATAGCTCCTCTTGCTTTGACTTTGAAGAAGATGAACCCAGTGTAGACGGCCATAATGGGCTTAGCTACAGGCGACGCATTAAACAGCAGATGCCAATCGAAGCGGTGGTGGAGCAGCAACAAGTTGCAAATGGACAGGAATTGCGACAAGAAACGGAGGAACATGAAGCTGCGAGAGATCCCGATGAAGTGTTGGAGGAAACAATTTCACCAGACACTTCGTTTAAAGGCTTTGATGAGGATTTCATTACGCCAGCTACAGAAACTGAAACTTATATTCAGGAGGCAGAAGCTGAAGTCGCTCTTCTTCAGCAGTTACAAAACGAGCCGCAACCTGAACCAGAACCGGAGCCAGAGCCCGATCAATCTTGCTTGCCTATTAAAGAGCGTCAAAAGCGTATCTTTAAATCGCGAAATAAGTCTATGCAACAAATCACAGATGCAACGGTACTACACTCCATTAGTGCACCACCAGAACCACCAACAGCCACAGCAGCAACATCACAATACGGTAATATTCCCGTCTTAGTACAGTCCAGCGATATGGTAGCTGGAACTACACGCACCTCTACGCCCGTGGCCAATGGAAATCGCAATGCGGCTCAGAAAAGTCAAGAGCACCGTCGTCGTCGTCGTCAAGGAGGACGTGTGAAACGCCAGACAGGATCGAAAAATAGGTTGAAAGCACTACAACGTCAGTCGGTACTAGCAGAGCTTGAGGAGATTAAAAATAGTAATAGTAGCAACTTGAGTGGTGCAGGCAGCGGACTGGCTTCGCCGGCTTTAAGCTCCAGCACCAGCTGCTCAATCGCATCTAATATTGCTGTTATTTCAGCGGAGGAAGCGCGAGAATTACAGCGCTTGGCGCCGAAAAGTGTTCCCTCACCAGAACATAACCCGGCGTCTATAGTGGATGCTACGCGTCCGGTACAGCGTGGCGGTGTGCTTATATTAGAAAATATACGTCTGCCCAACTATTATGAGAGACCGTTCAGTGTCGGGCTAGCACCAAGTGAAACGGACAGCCGGGACTCAAATTCGAATACCAAACCAACAAATAGTCCTCAGAGCAATGACACTGTGCAGTTTAACACGGAATTTAATCTAAATGATGACGAACAAGAGTTGGCAGAGGAGGAGGAGGAGGCAGAACAGCAGCAAGATGATTTGCCGCAGCAATGCAACATTGAGCCCATTGAAGTGGATGATTGTAATGCAGAAGATGATGATGATACCAATGATGCCAATGACGATGATGCTGCGAATGAAGATGCTGATGCCGATGCCGATGCCCATTCCGACTCAGCTGCAGCAGAGCAACCGACCTTCGATGTCCATGGTGAACCAAATAGCAGCAGTGACCTCGATAGCCAGACTGAGAAATGGGAGCAAGAAGACTGGGAGATGCGACAGAAAGCAGAACTTTCTAAAACTTACGTAACACTTGAGGATAAGCGTAAGCGTGAATATGAGCTATTACTAAAGCATGAAGAAGATTTGAGAAGTGGACGCAGCGCCGAAATTTGTCGCAAGGCGCGTGAGCGATGGCGACGAACCACGAAGAGCAAGGAGAGCAGTGTAGAGCCAATGCAGCCAGTAGTGAAGAAAATTGTGCTCAACGATGATGACATAGCTGCTATGTCGGGGCTGCAGACAAATATTTTGCCAATCATCGAAGAAAGACGGGCTGTTAGTGAACCTCCACCTCAAAGCTATTACATTAAGGCGGATTACATCAACAAACGACGTATACATTCTTGTACAGCACAAACGAATCTAGAGCAGTTTCCCCACATAAGTCACGAGAATGTATTGAAGGCACAGGAGCAACTGGAGTCTTTACATGAAAAACAACGCCATAATATCCGCCAACGACGTGGCGCCTCGGTGCCCTTGGCCTCACCAAAAGACGTAAAAAAGAAGCGTTTACGCAAGCAACGTTATCGCAGAACCAAAAGTGACAATATTCGCTGGCATTGCACTGAAGCGTTCGATGTTCCCAAAGAAAAGGCGTTGGAAGAGACTGAGGAGGATGGAGAGGAGGAGGAAGAGGAGCAGCAACAGCAGGAGCTGGATCAGGATGATTTGATTGCAATGCAATCTCCAGAAAATGTAAGTAGATTGACAAAATTAACACGTAGATAGCGCCAGTGCGCCAGCCATATACAAAATTTTACCAATTAACTATTGGTCTAATTTGTCTCTTTTAGGCACCGCCCATAGCTGAGCTGCAACCGCACCATCTAGGCGCCAGTCGCATATGCGCTGTTATGACGCGTCCCATAGCCGGGTTTAATAACACATTCATGCTATGTTCCCTGGCCAATAATAACTATACACCGCTAAACAACGTGCCGTTATATTTGGATAGCGAGAAGAATCATCTGGTGCCAGTTCCAGCGGATGCGCTGACTGAACCACCACGTCTGGAAGACGACCATGCATTGTCAGCGGTTTTTACCAATATCGATTTTAGTGCAGGCGGAGCCCTGCCACAGGTAATGGAAGTTGAGTCAGCGAATAATGAAATGGAAACTGCTGACGACGAGGACAACGATGTTGATAATGCCGATATGAATGGCATAATTGCGCCACTGGATGACTCTGCATTGGCTGATGTATCTGTCGCTGGCTATTTTTCTGGCAACAACATAAATGCCATCGGCGATATAATCGAGCCGGATGGTGGTGACGCCAACAATGATGATGATGACGAAATACAAGAAGTGCCAGATGGCTGCGTTCAGGCAATGCAGCAAGAACCGTCTGCGCCCAATGCGGTTGTACTGTTCGTTGGCGGTCATCGAGTAGAGCTGGATGCCAATGAGCTCTTTAATATCGTACAGCAACCAGACTCTCATGTGTTATTAAATGACCGACACGTTGTGCTGCATGGTCGTGACATTTTACAAGCGGCACGGGAGTATTTTCAGGAGCGCGATCTACAATTGGTCAATGTGGAGAATATGGCCATTGAGGACGATACTGGCGACGTGGTACAAGCTCCTGTCACCGACTTGCTGGCTGAGGCCTTGGCCGGCAGCGATGTTAATTCGCCCAGCTCCTTTATGACAGCTGCTAATGCTGGCGTTAGCATGCTGCACATAGACGCACGAAGTGCAGGTGGCACAAGCCCAGCTATGCTTGGAGATGACGACGACGATGTGGGTATGCATGTCAACGATGACAGCAATGATGCAGCTGGTGTTGTCTACATATCACATACGTTGCCATCGGCACATTTGACGCCACCAATTACAGCGCGCACAAACGAGACAAATGCATTATTGGATCAGACGCCCATAATGTCAACGCTGGAGAGTCCCAGTAGTGTGCGACGGCGTCGTGTGTCACCGCTAGCCGAGGCGAACTTGGAGGATAGTCTGGCGGTTATAGGTGTAACAGCTGGCCATGGCAACGGCAGTGGAGTGCCCACATCTTTGGAGTTGCCAATTACGGTCACAAATCCGGCCATAGCGCCGCGTGTTCCAGCGCCGACCACTGAATTGGTGCAGTTTCCCTCATTTCAATAAGTTGTAGTGTCGACCGATCGAACTAATCTTTTTCTATAGCCAGCTTATGGTATTTGCAGTAGAGTAATATATATATATATATATAGGGTAATTTTTGAAGAACAGAGCTCCTTAATGCAGTGTCTATTGAAAAAGTCAACTTCCAAAGGGGCTGTGACGTCACAACAAAGTTCATCCCACAATGAAACGTGAAAAAGTGGAAGTGCAATTTTATTTTTTTTTTTTTTTTTTTGACGTTTTTTATAAACAGCTCCAAATTAATTTTGATTTCTTTTTTGTTTATGTTATTTTTACATCTCATTGAAAACTTAAGTTTAAGCTCTTTAACGGAATTAGCCCGAATTAACTTTCATTACTTTCTCAAAATGTATTTAGAGTTCTGATTCAAGGAGAAAAAAAACCCTAAACTATGTGTTTCGGAAATCTTTTTGCGCCTGAAATGTGAATCAAAAACGATTTTGGGGAACACATAGGCATGTATTTTACTTATACTAGGTAACTTTTGAAACGTTTTTCTTTCTCTCGTCGATTCGTTAGATTCGTCTAAATCTCAAGCTTTTTGCAATGCGCATACAAAACAAAAAAAATTTAGAAATAAGAATTTCTGTTTTAGTGCTAAGCCTTTTTTTGTTGTAAGTTACATAATGTATGGATGTAATATGTTTTTCCAAGTTCGTTGTGTATGATAACTTAAAAAGCTAGCTAAGACGCATTGAGGCAATTTAAATTATGCTGAAATATACAAATATATATTTTTTTTCTTAGCTTTTAAGTAACCACATGTACGTGTGTTTCAAGAGAAAAAACAAAAACACAATTTAGTTGTAAACTTAGAAGTAAACTATAAAAAAAATACATGTTTAGCGACAAACATAAACACATTAGAATATGTATACCTACATATATATGTAAACAGCGGAATGAATTTAAAATTACAAAAAATTAACTTTGGAACCCAAAGTAAAAAAAAAGAAAAGCAAAACATGTAAGGAATACAAATTAATTTAAACTTAAAATAAAACTTTGCAACCCAAAGTAAAAACAAGCAAATCGTGTAAAGAATACAAATATAAAAAACTATATTTGATAGCCGTGCGTAATATAACATAATATATATATAAAAAAAAAAAACAAAAAAATGTTGGATGTAAACAAAAAATTTAAGAAATACACAAAAAAAAAAAGAAGAAAAAAATCACATCTAAATAAATGGAACTATAAAACGTACAATAAACGTGCAATTTTAAGTACTGATAGTTTCATTACTTGTTTCTCCAGACGCTCAAGCCCTCTCCACTGCGTTATACCTAAAGCAACAAGTATGTTGCATACCGGATTCCTTCCTAGAAGGAGGCATGTTCGGTCTAGGCAAGCACTGAGCTTCTCTGTACATAAGTAAAAGGCTAGGAGCGTTGCTTACTGACTGAGCCTCAAAACTATATAGCCCGCCATCTGGGAGTCTGACCAAACCTGTGTGTATGTGCTTGCTCCAAAAGACCCATTCTGGAAACTTTAAATGTTACCTATGGCTAAGCCAACGTCGTGGCCATTTCAAGAACACTGCAACACTGGTCGCAGCAAAAGGCGTCGTCTTGGCCAATGCTACTTTGACGAAACAAATCGAGGGATTAAATTTCTGGCCTATTCGGGAGCACCCAGGTGTTCTGTTTTTGTTGTGACCGGAGGACGTGTATAGCCACGCAGAAACGCGATGTCGGTGTGAGGTCCGTGGTTATCAACTGGCACTCGAAATGATGGATCTTCTTTTGGGAAGTCCAGTAACTATTCAGGAGCATATTTCCAAAGTATTCACTCTAAAGTATCCACTCCCTAAATCAACAGCTGCACGCCTCTAAGCTGGTTTCTCCAGCTCATTGAGCGCAGAAAGCGACAACGCAGAGCTATCTTGAGTCTCAAAAAGTCCAAAAAAAAATCAGATTTTAAAGGCTGTAATGTAAGCCTCAGAATTTCAATAAGGTAAGCGACTAGTGTGTAGGGCCATCAGTAGCGAGGACTTGCAAATGTAAGCCCGCACTTTTCAAGAGACACGCCCCCAGAAGTAGCACGCCCCACATTTGGGCCCAAGCTCGTCAAAGACGCATTCAAAGTTTTAAAGTTCTCCATCAAAAGTATGGCTGCAGTACACAGCCGCCAAGGTCACGAACTTTCGCCAAGTCAGTAGGATAAAGCTGGCTGACCATCTCTTGGTAGGCGGCACAACCTTTGTACTTTGCCATGTGATCATCACCACAAAGTGCGCATTCACCTGTGTCAGTGGCTGCTTTCACACGGAGCCGCTGGATCTTAATTTGCTTGACTATGTCAATGTCGTCGTAGAGCTCATAAAGTTCGTCGTTCCATCGGGTGCGGTAGGCGTTGCCAACGCATTAAGGGCCAAAAATCTTACGGAGTACTTTCCGCTCAAACACTTCAAGGGCATTTTCATCAGATCGCGTCATCACCCATGCTTCATCGTCATAAAGCAAAACGGGTAGCATGAGCTTCTTGTAGAGTATTAGTTTCGTCTGGCGGGACTGGTCTTTTCTACTCATTTGCCTAAGTAACATCTATTGGCAAGAGTGATTGTCCGCTTGATCTTCATCCCGACATCGTTTTTCGTCGTGACGGTGATGCCAAGGTAGACGAAATCATTGACAACATCAAAAGTGTCGTCTATAATTGGGGACGTCGGGAAGTTACCTCCGTGAGCGGCATTATCCTTATCATCGCCCAATAGTAAGCCAGAGAAGTGTTCCCTCCACAACCTCAGTGCTTCCTGTGCATCCATTACTAGATTTCCCTCTGCATCTCTATAGGAAGTCGGTCCGGTAGTAAATCCTTCAGCCAGGCGCTTGACTTTTTGGAAGAACTTCGTAATGTCATTCCTGCTCCTGCACATCTCGACTTCCGCTCGCAAGCGCTTTTCCTGCTCACGTTTTTTGCGTCTGAAAAGGCGTCGCTCCATCTTCCTCATCTCCCGATACTGGTCTCGCACAGATCACGCAGCAGCCAGTTGCAGGAGGTGTTCTTTACTGCAGTGGCTTCGCGACACTCCTGATGGTACCATTGGTTCTTCAGCCGTGGGCGTTGAAACCCAAGAACGTTCTCCGCGGTAGTACGTAAGGAGCGTGTTATATGTTTCCAAAGTCCCTCGGCGCTATCAGGTTCTAAAGGCCGGTTGAGTGAGTTGTTTAGAGAGTTGAGCGGAAAAGGCTTCGGTAGTCTGCTGTGATTGCAGCTTTTGCTTGGCTGCACCAAGGTAATGGTCGAAGTTGATGTTGATCACAACATGATCAATCTGGTTGTGTGTAGATTGATCAGGAGACAGCCACGTAGCCTAGCGGATATCGGGATGGTGAAATCTGGTACTACAGACTACCATAAAACTACCGACGTAAAAGTTTTATAAAACAATAAATTGGAAACTCGAAAAAGTTGTAGCTGAATTTGCAGCAATGAGCATCTTGGGTGTGCACCTCGCAAGCAGCCTTATATAAAAGGAAGATCAAATCGAACAAACAATCTATTTTAATTTATCTTTTATTGAGTTTTCAACAATTGCATGATACTTTGCATTACATTTCGCTTAATTATCAATAATAATTGTTTATATAATAAATTTCCTTGCTTGTTAAGTTAGAAATTTGTATATATTTTTTCAAGTTTGTTACCATTACACTCAACTTTCATTTTTTTTGTTTTTAACTTGGCTATTTTGTTAACATTTTTAAGCTAAAATTTTACATATCGCCAATGTTGTTCTTTTTACAATTTAACTGAAGTTTCTTTTTTGCTATATCATTAACATAATAGTTGCATTCGTTTTGTGTTGTGTGTTGAACACAAACAGAATGACTAAACAAAATTAATAAATAATAATTACAATTATTTTTGTTAATTATAAAACATAATTAATCAGGTGGCTGATGATTGGCTGCACTCGGCTGGATGGCGACAAAAATACTTTACGCAAATGAGAAGTAACAAAATTTGAAGCATGCATTTAAAACAAATTTTAGGCTTAAGCGAAAAAATATTAAGTATTAAAATAAAAAGTATTCGAACATAATAAATACTTTGGGGTATTTGTGAGCTGAGCGCAAAATTTACAAAATTTTTAAACAAGCAAATAATAATAAGAATTTTGATTGAGTAGAAATCAAAGTGGATTATGGAGTGACGGCTAGTTTGTTGTAATTCTTGTTGTTGTTGTTGGTAGTGCTGTTATTTGGTTTAAGGAGCGAGTGTCACGTAGTTTGGTTTGAATTGCTGCGTGGGCACACGGTGGATACCCACAACTGATCCTCACGCGCAGCTCGGCGTTGCTGTTGTTACTGATGATGTGGCTGCTGCATCTACTTTACACTTTGTGGCGACTTCTGTGGCGGGCGTTTTATTCTTTTATAATTGTTTGAACGAACGTTGTGGCAGCAGGATTTTACAGCTTGGCGCAAATCTCGTTCGTAAACTCGGAGCATTTGGCCCGACCGCCTAAATCACCCGTCAAATATTTGCTCTCCTTGATGGTCTCGAATACAGCACGTTCAATTTTATCGGCATGGCTATTTAGCTCCATGTGACGCAACATCATAACCGCAGACAAAATCAGAGCAGTCGGATTGGCCAAATCCTTGCCGGCAATATCGGGTGCAGTACCGTGCACAGACTCGAACAATGCACCATTGAGGCCCATATTACCAGATGGTGTCAGACCAAGACCACCGACCAAACCGGCGCACATATCAGACAGAATATCACCGTACAAATTGGGCATTACCTGGCAAAGATAAAGAAATTTTGATGAGTTACTTGTGCACACTGAAAAGTATAAGAGAATAACACTCCTAATAGTAATTCTCTTGTCTGCTTCTCATCACTGCGCTGAAGAGACTCTAATAACAATATGGCACCCTACCATGCACCCTACTGTGTATCAGTAGAGTACTCCAGAACACCCTTTAATAGGATTATTCCTTGTTAGGACCTACATATCTTCCTTTATGGTAGACTTGAAGCTAGATAAACCTGTTGCAGGTTGGGTCTTGCCAGAATAGCGCTTGAGAGACTCTAATTGCAGGGCAACTTTCAATATGGCACCCTACCATTCATTACTGTGTACCATTCTAGAACACCCTTTAATACGATTTTTCCTTGTCAGAGCCTACATATTTTCCTTTTTGGTAGACTCGAACCCTGTAGCAGCTGATGTCTTGCCAGAATAGCCCAAAAGCGAGCTTTTTCTTCTCTTCTAGATCACTACAGCTACTTCTAGGCGGATGTCCTTGCCATAAGTCTGTTACTATCACCCTTAAAAGTCAGGCACATAAATATTTAAAGCTCCGTAAATACTGAAACACATCTCCTGTTCATGTCCAATAAAAAGGCTAGTCAATCACTTTCCGCCGGATAGCATCTTAAAACTGTACGTAATTAGTCAATAATGGTTTGCTGAATTTGGATGAACCACTCTCCAAATTAGATACTAAGATATCTTCACAATGGGGGATCTCTAATCTAATATTTCTAAAAACTAATATAAATTTAAGGTTTTGTATTTACCACAAGTGCAACAAGCACCAAAATTGTATAAATTTAATAACCTTAGAGCTGCGCACTTACCAACACATCATATTTGTTTGGATTTTGCACCATGTTCAGGCACACGGTATCCAAGTAGCGCTCCTCAAATCGAATTTCCGGATACTTTTGCGCCGTGTCACGTGCGCAACGCAGAAACAGACCGTCCGACATGCGCCTATAAAATGTAAAATGTAACAGTTCAATTCGTTTAGATAAAATCGAAAAAAAAATGCAATGCTATTTTATTCCTACTTAAAGTAATTCTTGGTCTCATTAATTCTTCTCAACTTCTAAGCCATGTTAGATTCTCTGTGCCTTCTAGAGCTTCGCATTATTCCTTCACATCTGTTCTTTTTTGTAGTTCGCTTCCATCTATCTATTCTTCAAGTCTTTTATTGATACTGCTCATCGTGGATTTGTTAATTTACACCAGATATTTCCAAATTTTTCAAGATTTTTTTAGATCAATGAGTGGCAAATTCAATGGTGCTCAAGTATATTTCTTTCTAAACTAGCCATAACCCGTTATCGGGTTACGGCCTGATGTAAATACATTCTTTCAATGGCATTGTGGTTTTACGTGGTGTGTCGCAAACCCTAGTATTTTCTAACCCGCTCACCACACGGAGAAGTATATAGCATAGAAAAATATCTTCTTGCGGTTTAATTCTATTGCGCTTCAAATAGTTTTAATAAAAATTATCTATCTATTATCACGTCGCCTAATATAAAAATTGAGGTCAGCGAAGTCAGAATCCTTGAGCGAATTCTTCTCTGTATCTCGGCCAATCAAATAAATGAAAAAGCCGCAGCCTGAATTTATACTATTAGCGACCTCCGGCTCGTTTAATGCCTCGAAGACTGTTTTACCACTTACATAATGTTTGCCTTGTGCACAACAGTCACCTTCTTGCGATTGTTGTTCTTGGCATATTGGAAGGCATACTCGGCCACACGCGTTGAAGCCTCTTCGGTAATCAGCTTGATGCTCTGCACGACACCATCGACAATTTCGTGTTCAATGCCAGAGTATTCACCCTCGGTGTTCTCACGAATGGTCACCACATCGACATCATCGTATAGGGTCTTGTAGCCTTCCAGACTGCGGCATGGACGCACATTGGCATACAAGTTAAACTCCTTGCGCAGGGCCAAATTCAAGGAGCGATGTCCCTTGCCAACGGGTGTCATTAGAGGGCCCTTAAGACCGATCTTGTTAGTGTTAACCGAATCAATAGCACTCTGGGGTATGCCAAATTTGCCATCGGGACCCTGTATAATGAGAAATTTCAAAGATAAGTCTAGTCAAAAACTGCAGCTCGAATACAACAAACAAGAAAGCTGTGTCGTAGATGTTGATACCCCGTACCGCTATGCACAATCAGCTGATTTCTCACACATACAGTGGCGGCCAAAAGTCTAACTACGATTCTCATTTATGCCCCACAACGAGTACAAAAGCATAAAGGAAAAATTAGAATAGAGCAGCTTTAAACTAAATAAATAAACTAAATAAACGAAATAAGACTAAACTTGATATGTGATGCTCTGAAGTATGACATTTGCAGCGTCTTGGGTGCAGTTTAGAACTAAATTGAAAAGCACTAATTAGCTTCAATAAGAGCCGAGTGTTCCAACAAGATAACGATCAAAAAAACTCCGCCCACGTTTTTAAGAACTAGCCAATCTCTAGGTCCGGACTTGTACTTTAATAAGGTGCTTGTTACACGAAGCGATTTCAAGCGAGAAAGTGAAAAAATCTTGCTCGGTATAAGAATGCATTCTATAATGAAGCAAGTCGCATAGGGATGCAGGCAAGACAACTTACGGGCGGTATTACCGTGCCTACAAACGGTTCGAGATATGAATCAGACGAACTCGCTTGAAAATCTCGCTTCGTATAATAGGCGCCTTTGTAGTGCAAATTTTCATTATCTTTGGTTTCTTCAATTTAAAACTATATGTAAACATTTGTAGCTGTTCTGTTTTTCGATTTTCATTAGCATACTATAATTAGTTTTAGAATGTAACCATAAAAAAGGTATTTTGTCTGTCATTTTACATGAAGCTACACTCCCTTTCCAATAAATTGGATGGGTTAATACTTACACGAACGGGCGTTACATCGACAGCTTCCCATTCAATGGGCACATTGGCGGCAGTGAAAATCTTTTGCACAGCAGCTGAGATCTCAGGACCGATGCCATCGCCAGGTATTAATGTGACCTTTCTGGCTCCAGATGCATAGCCACGGCTTGCAGCGGGTGTTGTGTTGATCTGCAAGTAAACGCATTGCGCATTATCATAATATATAGTATTATTGGGTAGAAGTAGTGCACGGTATTCATTGTGCCGGCTACTGGTCTTAGGGCTTCTCAGCTGTTTGTATTTCCGTAATTAGGTAACTAGGCCCGTCTAATACTCGCTTAGACATCGCATTTCGTTTTTATATATGCTGCAAAATCTTCAGTTCCCTTCCAGTTATCGCCAGCTTCAAGTGCCCCTTCAATCTAAAGGGCATTCCTGCTAATCTATTTAAGTTTTAGGTACCGTGAAGTTGCTTGTGCTGCTTTTGAGGCTTTTCTCTTCTTAATATTACATAACCGTTTCTTCCTAGTTTCTACGCAAGTGCCTATCTGAGAGTAAGTTAGTTCCGTCGTTCAAGATTATTTAATTTGTTTAGGGTTTCTCGAACCAGCTGGCAGTTTATTCTCGTTCCTGCGACGGACAGAAACTTTGTACTCAAATTTTATGGGAATGTTAGCTAGCGCCACCAAATTTGGTGTGACTACTTATATGCGTCTAATAAGCAAAACAATGTTGACATTTTGTCAATACAAATCCTCCACTCATAAAGTACATATCCCTAAATTTATCGGTTCATAACTTGACGTAGCGCTTTTCTTTTGTCAGAAAATGGGAAGTACAAGTATTTGTCTGTATCAAATATTGTTCTATGGTAGTAGTTCCTTAATAGGTTCATATCTATGTCGCAAATATTCAGCTAGGAAGATGCCAGCATGCGTTTTATGGTCATATTTCAATATAGAAGCAAACTGAACAAGTGCAGCGCTTAATTAATATGTAACAACTTGAACACATGATCAGTGATAATATAAGGTTGTGTTTGGGAGAGACGTCAGTCCAGCAATCGTATACATATAAACAAAGTTTTTAGAGACAACTAACAGATTACATAAGCATCATATCCACCGCAGCAGCAGCTGTCGCTATCAGCCAGCAGTTCTATGAAGAAGAAGCACAAACGTTGCAGCTGCCGCACACACAGAACAATAATGTTGAGGTTAGAGCGCCCATTCAAGCGTTTGGGACACATTTTTATGCAATCTTTGCAAAAAAAAAAAAACAACAACAAATATAACCAAATTATTGGCCAGACTTTGTATACTTTAAAGGCTGTTATTTGATATAAGGCTCTAGACACAAACACACGAACCTCAACATGCTTCTAGAGACATGTGTTATGTAAAAGGAACTTTTCATTTTTGCACACAGAGCGAACGAGTGGCTTTTGTATAGGCGGCTGCTGCTGCTGCTGGGTTTTCCAGTTAACAGCGATGATGCCTTGAGCTTGGAGCTGATCTTGATGAAACGGATTTTCTTGCTAAGCACAAACCTTGGCTTTAGGCGTTGTTGCTGTCGCCAAGGCCGTTGACACTGGCGCTGTTTCCGTCGCCGCATCACGCGCCACATTATTTAGACCCAATTGCTTAAGCTGATAATTTTTGCGTAATGTGTTGTTGTTGTTGGTTGGTTGGTTGGTTGGTTGGTTGTCGTTGGGATAGCGGGTGGTTTTTGTTGGGCAATTTAAACGAAAACGAGTTTAAAATTGTTAGTTTCTTTATTAGATGGCAGCACTAAATAGTAGTTGTTATATTCATAACATGGCAAAGGAATAAATAGCACGTAATCATTTGGTGGGGGGGTTGGGGGAGCTGTGTATGTGTAGGCGGCACAATTTCGTACACCTGTGCTTTATTGGTAAACAAATAATGTATATTTTACATTTACACGCTTTATTCTTACAATTTTCTGTATAAATCTAGCAGCCATTGCGTTGCGTTTGGTATTTGCACTTGTATTTTTTCGCGTATAAAAAATTCTCGCTCGCTCGCACGTCTGTCTTTTAGTTAGCGCCCGCCGTAGTCGCCACCTTGCGGAAAACTAGCGAATCTGGAGTAGGCCGATGGCGGCGCATTGCAGTTATCGGCTCTTATCGCCGCGCACTATCGCTATCCTCACTCAGCATGTTTGGCAACTCTGGCTGTGTTACCCATGTTGCGGGTTGCATTGAAAAGTAATCGATATACATTTTATTATTATTTAACTGTTGATTAAATTAAAAAAAAAAAAAAAAAAACTAAAACCTTAAACCCTGCGACAATTTAAAGCTGTGCTTAAGCATGCGCTTTAAATTAAGAACACGCATCACTAATACTGACAACATATAGACTTCGATAAAACGATTGTCTAGTTGTGTACATCGATTTACATTTCTTTTACATCCCTACTTGCTGCAGCACAGTTCAAATTAATTTTCTCATTTGTAGATTTTCATTTTGAAAATATTTAGTGAATTGTACGTATCGGTGCTTTTATTATAAACATAAAAACATTAATGTTAAAGTTTGGACAACGCGTTGACTGCGAAAATTTGCATAAATGTGCATAATTTTATGCAAACCAAAAAAAGACCAAGCGACAGACAAAGCTATGCTACGGTCGTTTTAGGCAAAGTGTGCTGTGTACCAAGATTTATCATACGAGAGTTTTTTTTCGCGTTTCAGTTTAGGTTTTAGTTACCTGCGCGCAACAACCCCGTCACTTCTGCTGCTGCGGCTTACATTTAAATAAATTTCTAATTGCAACGGTTGTTACAAATAACGCGCATATTGTATGTTTTTCAACAAGTTACGCATTGCATTTAGCGTTATTAATTATTAAAAATTATTGCCACAGCAAAGCGAAAGCAGCCCAATCGCATTTCTTTTGTGTGGCCAGAGCAGAGCGCGCGTGTGTTTGCTTTTGTGGATAGTCAAAAAGCGTCGCGAGCAGCGTATAAGGTAAGTCTAGCATCAATGGATCAATCAAATAATTTTGTTTTAAACTTTACATAAAAATGAATTTCTTAATGCATTTTTGTGTAGCGTTTTGCAGCACTCAGCTGCTTTGGCCAACCAACAATCGCACACGCATACTCACACACACACACACACACGCATACACTTTTACACGCGAGCTACATACGCACGGCGTATAAAATCACACATACATATACAAACGCGGCTACGCGACTTCGGTTGCGGCTGCGGTCGTTTGAGAAAAAGTGCGACTTGGTCGGCAACAAGCGCGCATACGCTCGATAAACGCGCTACGAGTGATGCAGAGTTTCTATGTAATTTATTTATTTTTTTTTTTTTTTCGTGAGCGCAATGTAAACTGCTGGTACTTGGAACTGTTTGTGTGCGGATGCATTTTATACGCGTCTAAAGTTACCCAAGCCTTTGGAGTTTAAAGTGAAAATTTGACAGATATATTATTATTATTAGTTTAATAGGAAATATGTATATAAGCACGCCTTCATAATTCAATCTCATATTGCAGTGCTCGTTCGATCACATAGTACTTCTTTGACACGCAAACGTTCGTAACAAGCAGCACACTGGAGAAACAAAATAAACGCGCCCAGCTCATACGCGACAAAATGGTGTTGGCCGAGCGAAACACCACGGATGTAGTGCGCAATGGACGGCGCTCACGTGGACCCAGCCCCAACACTCATGCAACTGGCCCGGGCGGTGGCACGGCAATTGTGAATAATGCTGGCGGAGGCGCCGGCGCTGGAGGCGGTGCTGCTGGCGTGCTCGGCGTAAACTCTACAAATGCCTCAAATAATGAGAAAACCAGTAATGCCACACAGACCGGACCGGGTGCGGGCACACCGGAGAGCTCAGACGATGATAACTGTAAGTAGAGGAACAGCATATTTCTATATCCTTAACTATAGCTATGCACAATACTCCGCAGCTACAAAACGCAATGGCAAATCCAAAGCCAAGCAATCAGAGTACGAAGGTAAGTCTTTACGTAAAATCTGTGCCAGCAATGTGCTTATTTTATGCTGTCTTGTTACAGAAAAAATACGCGTTGGACGCGATTATCAGGCAGTCTGCCCACCGCTTATACCTGAAACAGATCGCCGCCCGGAGCTGATGAATGAGCGTGCATTGTTGGTCTGGTCGCCAACTAAGGAGATTCCAGACATGAAATGTAAGCTAAATTGAACTCGGCTTATATGACAGCAATTTAAAACAATGAGTTTTCAGTGGAGGAGTATATATCGGTGGCCAAAGAAAAATATGGTTATAATGGCGAACAAGCCTTGGGTATGCTTTTCTGGCACAAACATGATCTGGAACGTGCCGTCATGGATTTGGCAAACTTTACACCCTTCCCTGATGAGTGGACCATTGAAGATAAGGTGTTGTTTGAGCAAGCCTTTCAATTTCATGGCAAAAGTTTCCACCGCATACGCCAGATGGTGAGTAAAAATATGAAGCTAACAAGTAACATTTGCAAGTTGACACGTAGGATAACGTTATAAACGTAATACTCTGTGGAGCGCTGACAGGACACATCGCTTGTGGTTTTGTCTCATAATGACTTTTCTAAGCTGATTGCTAACCCACTCTTGTCACTTAGAAAAGAAAGTGTATGTCTGTGCAAGTACTGCTTACAAATTATAACTACTTCGCATTGATCTGGGACACTACAACATTACTTTGTAAGCTGTCATGTTGTTCTCTATTTGTGATACACCGACTTAGTTTACGTTTAGCTACTTTTCTTCTTGCATACGTAAAGCTAAACTTCTTTAATAGCGATAGTTTAGTATCTAAACTGAACAGACTCATTCCTTTTTAATGACATAATATTCGTTTAGAAAAACTATTTTGATTTATTAGGGAGTTCCTGCATCTCGACTGATATTAATATTGTCCATTGACCTGAAACCGCATTTTGCTTAGACGAATATAAGAATCGGTTTTCATCATAATTGGAATAAAAACCCTTATTCTTCTTCTTCTTTAAAAATTCTGCTTCGTTGCTTAATCCATAGTTTTCCTACAATTACGCAATGTTCTTGCCAATGACACTTTGTTACGTAATTTGCAGCATCGTACAAATATTACTAGATTAGATCAAATAGTAGTAGTAATTTTATTTAAATCAGTTATTAAGGTTTAAAAGTTATAGTATTGATGTTACTTAAATCTGAGAATACATATCGACTTGTTTTATAACCGACCAACAGCACTTGCCATCTTTTGCTTCGCCACCTACGGACCCTAGCTTTCCGGGCTTGCATGGTTGTTATAACATACGATGTGCAACTATACCAAATAAAGCTTCTCGACGGACATATTTGTGCAAAGCCACAGTGCGCTTTTATCGAAGCTTAGTATTTGGTACTTCCCTAGAATTGGGCACCCAGCAATGTAGGGCAGAGCATTTTCTTATTTCCTCAGCTTGTAAAGCAGCTTGTGTCGTTCTCCGTTTTGTTGGTCACTAAGTTTGTATCACGGGTGGTCGATGAAATAACTGTTCTTACGAATATTGTGTTGAAACTGCTCCGGAACTGTTGTCTTTCTTATCTCTTTTCCCATTTACGGTAGCATTACACTTTTTCGCATTTTGGGGTAACGTAAGAGCCTTTTTTTTTTGGAAGTGGCTTAGTTAGAATAGCTTGTTATTTTGTACTAATGGGCAACTGCTTCTCATTCAAGAGACATTTTCACGGCACTTTTTCAACTTTTAGACTTTAACTTAGGCTACAATAAAGTTTTGCGTTGGCGTAGATCCATATATGCCCCCGTGTGGTGAGCTGGTTAGAGAACCATCTCAGCAGGTCAAAGCTTGTCGTATGAGGCGACGAACAATGACACTGTCTTTTCGAGACCAGTAGGCCTTAAAAGGGTTGTGCTTAGGGTTTGGGTCCCACCACGTCTCCAATGAAAGAATGTATTTACATCAGGCCGTGACCCGATAACGGGTTGTTTTGGCCAGTTAAGAACAAGAAGATCCATATACTGGCGTATTTATAGGTTTTTAACCTATTAGCATTTTGCGCAGCAATTTGTAAACATTTGAAATTAGATGATGAAATATTTTTACCATTTACTTATTAATTCCTTTTGTTTTTTACTCCAACAACAATAAATGACTAGTTGCCTGATAAATCCATAGCCAGTTTGGTAAAATACTATTACTCTTGGAAAAAAACGCGTCATCGCAGCAGCGCTATGGATCGCCAGGAGAAAGCCACAAAAGCGGCTATTAAAGAAGGCTCCGAGAATGGCAGCGAGGTAGGCAGCAATGAGGAATCTGATAACGATGACAAGGTAATTATTAGTTAGTTATTAGTTAATTTAAAAGTTAAAACGAAAATCAGAAACAAAGACTCCCGTGACACTTCACAATTGAAACATACACGCTCACACGTATCATAGCATTAAAAAAAAAAACACTTTTACATGAATCCAAGTCTTTTTCTCTCACTTGATATCAAAAAATTGTAGTTTTATTTATTCATATAATATACACATTCATCACATGCATTACACTACACAACAAAACACGCATACTTACATAAGTTGTCATCAGGTTTCACCAACAAAAAAAAAATGCCTATGTATTTCATAATGAACTTATATACTTTTTATAATATGATTTGGCTACTTCAATTTATATCTTTTTTAGTTTTTTTTTTTTATTTTACTTCACATTTCACAACTTCAAATCAATATGTTTGCTACTTATGCGATTGATAACAGAAAAAATCCACTAATATTCATAATAATAAGAAATTGTTGAACAATTTGCACGCTAAAACAAAGAAGGCAACTTAGTAAAATAATATTGTTTATACATAATAATAATCATCGAGCTAACGAGAACTATAAACTGTTAAGGCATAAAAAAGAGTGTATAGCTAGCATATCTGTATAGGATAAATTGTATGTGCGATGCAATTTCTTTTGAAGCAACAACAACAACAAGAAAATTGACAAAACTATAACTGTATTTATAATATCATGTAATTATCAATTAACGATTAACTAGATGTATGTCTTAAGTTATATATATCTTTGCGACATTACTGGGCAGATTTTATATACAGCTGCTTAATTTGGAAGGTATACAGGCGCGTGCATAGCAGACTTTGTGACAGTCAGAAAACTCGAAAAGTCGTTTTTTTGGTTTTTAACTTCCCTGTAACGAACTTGTCACAATCCGAATTCGTTGAAGTGAATCGGAACTGTGGGCACAAAACATTAGAGACAATAACCAAATACGTTCTGAATATTTTGTATTTAGTAGTGAGCGAATTTCCGCAAAAAACAGCTACAGTAACTTCAAAAATTCGTCACTCTTAACATGTTTTCCATTTATTTTATTCTAGTTCGTTCGAAAAGGCCCTGGCCTTATCAGCAGATGGCGCCACGAATAAACAAACAAACAAAAAAACTTCATTTCTAGTCTAATGTGAAAATTTGTGCGCAATCGAAGTGTTCCAAAACAAGCGTCAGTTTTTCATTCAACTTCTTCGCTCGAGTAAAAGTTCTAGCAGGGCAGCCATTTTTTTTTAGTTCTGAGATAAGATGGCAATCGCCGAGCCCAGATGCTGGACTTGTAAGCAATTACCTGGCAAATTTTTTGAGTTTTTTCATCGAAACTTTTGTCTGGTGCAATGTTGCGTTGTCTTGATGAAAGATGACTTGTTTTGCCAAGTTTTTTCTTGGTCTGAATAGACGAGACGAGGCTCTGGACTCGCCTAATAAGTTCTGGTATAAACCAGGTTTACCAGCAAACCTTTGGCATGCTGGCTATTCGTACACTTGAAAAACAGTGCTTAACAAGAACTTGCCAGTGTTGAAAAATTAAACAAAAGTACGCTGCTGACGCTTGTAACAGCTACGATTGAGTACAAATATGAACAGGAGACTAGAAACGGATGGCTCGATATATTTACATAACTACATATATATATATATATAAAATAAGTTCTTGCATTTCAATGTTAGAAATTGAGATTTTATGCAGTTTTTAGCGTTTACCAAAGTGGTACAGTTTGGCTTAAATTCAAAGTTTCAAGCGTTTGCTTTTAGAACATTAGAGATTAACATAGAAAATATAGAGTTTTAACTTTTACTTCGTGACCAAATCGAGACAAATACAAAAAGACTTGCATTATATATAGACTGAAGCATCAAACAAAAAAAAAAAAAAATCAATCACATAAATTTAACCCTTTGCGACCGTATGTCTGCTCTCAGGCACCAAAGCTTTTTTTTTTTTTATATTTTTCCTTCACAATCTTGCATACTGTGTATTACTGTTTCTTCAATGAAAATTAATTCCGACCAGCATGACACCCATATATAAAATTAATACGGTCGCAAAGACACCCATATATAAAATGAATACGGTCACCAAGGGTTAAAGTAACAATTTAGCTGAACTTAGCATTATATCATATACTTCTAATAGCATAAGCAATTTAAGAGAAACTAATCGGAAACGGTTGTAGCTTTGGCATAACTTGAGCTTAGCTAGTTATATAAGACCTATAAGTGGTTTAAGGAGTAGCAGTTGGGGCGCAGCAATATCGTTGTTGTCATATACGTCTGGTTTGTTATTCTTTCAGATAATGGCCGTGCCTGCATACCTCTCATAAGCTAACACACACACACACACACACACGCTCACAAAAACACCCACATACATCATGTACTAATGCCAAAACATTGACCAGCATTTATAAGACTTATTTTTATTATTTAAATGACGGTTTTTTTTTTTCGAAACTGATTTAAAGTAGTTTATTTAAATATGATACAAAACTATAATCAAAACTAGCGAATCGAACCAAAAGGTATAGCGGTTATGGTTCTAACCGACCGATTTTATAACGCTTTAAATTGGTTAACGGTAACGGTTACGGTTACGGTTCGATTCAATGCACAAAACTAACAAAAACTTTTCTTGAAACCAACCACAACTTTAAATTAAGACAAAGAGAGAGACTGTTTAAGCTCTTTGTTAAGCAAAAATACAATATATATATATTTTTTTTTTTTTTGGAAATAGTTCTAATACTTAAGAATATGCTAAATTATTAGGAATTTATAAAATCAAGTACTAATTTAATGTTTTTATGTATTAAAACAAAGCAAAACACAGTATATACTAAATTATATATATAGTTATATATATTTACATATATATATATATGGACGTTTAGCATATAGAAAGTGAAAAAACTCTAAATTCAACAACTCATTGAATCGTTGATAATGATTATAATGATGATGATGATGATGATGATGATGATGATGATAATGCTGATGATAATCACACAATAATACTAATAAAATTTAATATCTTGTTTGCAAGAAGATTAAACAAAAAACTAAATTTCGATGTGTTTCTTATTCATAAACATAAACCGATCTATATATATTTTTGTTCATTTTTTTTTTTTTTTTTTTTGTATTAACGCTTAAAAGCAAACATACATATATAGCGGCACATATATTACCATTTGTTATAAATCAGCATGTCGTATGCGCCACACACACACCCAGCAATCGGTTGGCCAAACATTTCATTTTACAGCGCGTGTTGGCCAACCGATTGCTCTGTGTGTGGCGCCCATTAAACCAAACTTTACAGCTCTACGCACGCATACACAGACACATGTACGAACGTATTATTGCTAAGTTACAGTTAAACGTAAAATATGTGTAATTCTATCTAAACGAAAAAAACTGTCTCGCTTTTCTAAGTTTCTTGATAAAAGTATTGTGAAACTCTATGGCGATTCTACTTGTCTAATTTCTTGTTAAGCACTTTGGTTTTTTGCTCATTTCGATTACGTTTTTAAGTCATTGAATGTTCAATTTAGTTGTGACATTTTATTAAATCGCTTAATAATTACAATTTGGCTGAATTGTGCTTATAGCTCCCTTGCCAGTCCTATTCTCGTAGTAAATCTAATCATCTTGCATCATATTCTTGTTTTAAGCGGCTTACTTCGCGCACCTAGACTTTACGCCCGTCTAAATGAAAAACGCTTCTTCTCGCAAGGACACCACACTCCGTGTTTCCCTATACTTCTCAGTACATACTCATTGTAACTATGAATTAACTACATCACCATTTTTATTTTTGACATTTCACAGCTAATTTGTGGTGGTAAAATGTTCATCAAGTTCAAAACAGTTAGTAACTTGTTGTAGGGATGCTACTCTCTGCCTACCCCAAAGTGTGGAATGGAAAAAAATTCCAAATTTTTGCTGAAATGCGTTCATTCCCAAGACAGTGTACGCGTGAGGCTGCTTGTGCAGCGTTTTCTCTTAGACCGACTCGTTCATAGGAAAAATTGAGAAAGAGCAAAACACAAACGCACATGTATGCACTGTCTTGGGCATGGCATCATTTCAGCAAGTCGGCCAGGATTCCACACTATTAATTTCCTGCTCTTTGTTCTACCTCATAGCGCCTTTTGCTGTCAGCTTAGGCAGTTCTTTCCCAATTGGCAGATATTCTTAACCTATTTGGGCTTTACAAACCAATGAGTCTCTTAGCGCTTTGCAGTCCAAGACTTCATCATGCTTTAGAGGTGTTTTGTGCATAGACCGTTGTTGGCAAGCTTTCTGCAGGGGGCTTACAAAAACACAGCCGCTGCCTTGACAGCGATACATTGATTCAGTTCTCTCGGCACACTTTTCTCTGTTCCCTTAGACTTATTATTATGACTGGTTGGTCACTGATGGATTCTTGGCCGACTCTTCCCATTGAGGCTTTAGATGAATATTTTTCTTAAATTTCCTCTGAAGGATTTTGTCTTTAGTGAACATTGCTTTGCGCTTAGCTCCTAATCTCGGCAAGTTGCTGACGTCATTATGCTTCCTAAATTTGTCATTTGATCAGAAAATATTTCGCTATAAATACGATCTTTCATTTGGGACTCATTTTGGCAACGATATTCGGTTCGACCAAGTCAAGTTATTCTCAAGAAGTTTCCACTACTGTATTTTAGAGACTGGCAGAGAAATTGAGAAAAAATCCTTTTTATCGAGAAATAAAAAATAAAATAAATAAAGCTACAAAATTGTATTGTGTTTGTTGCACACGTTCTGTTAGGCTTCTGTTTGTAAGGAAATTTTCTGAACTCGTTCTTGTTTATACTTGCTGTAGTGAAGTAACCTTGTTATCGAATATTGAAACAATAATGTAGCTTCGTTTGTTGCACACGTTTTGCTCTCAGCGTAACAATGTTTCATTTTGATTTCCGTTACATTGTTAGGCTTATGTTTGTTATTTTCTAAGCTCGTGTTTGTTTATATCATCTGTAGTGAAAACTAGTTTCACTTGTTTGTAGTTCTTATAATTTTTTTCTGTCTCTGTTGTGCATCACTATGTAATAGTCGTTGGGCAAAATTTTGTGCTCTTTCCATAATCGGAACTAACATGGAAGTGTTTTATTATTTTAAGCACACGCAGACATAATAATCACAACACACATACACACCCACATTCCCCCAATATACTATAAATGCATGTATACTAATCCCGAGAACAGATTTCAAATAGATTTCGTTTTTATACCCTGTACTCAAAAAGTAAAAGGGTATTATAACATAGATTTGTGCAATGTATGAAACAGGCGTTGGCGTGGCAGACCATATGTTCCATGGGCAAAAATGGTCTAAAGCAATAGTCGAGTCGATTTAGACATGTCCGTCTGTCCGTGTTGGGCCAGCTTTCTTCAACACTATAAGAGTTAGAGCAAAAAAAAACAAAAGATGCGCATTTTCTAAAGGCTGAGGGAGTTTGTCGAATCAAGTCGATATCTTACGCCCTTCCCAAGTGACAGTTTTGCGCGGTTTACAACCGCTCCGTTGAATCTATCAACTGGAAACTTCTCAGATATGTGCATCGTTTTATGTGCATCTTTGTTTCAAGAATAATCGAAATTTGATAATAACATCAAAAGTTATGGTCAAAAATATGCTAATTTCAGCCCCCCTCGCCTATAAACTGTGCCAAAATGCCACTGCATGTAGATATAGATACATGTGAGCTAGAGTTACAAAATGTGGTGTGGAGACTCGTGAACCGAATCGATAAAACTGCATCCATTTCTTTTTTCAATAGAACCCCCCCTTCCCCCGCAAACGATTTACCTTGATTACAGCCACACCCCCAATAAATTGATTTGATGTATTTCTGATCTATGTTACAAAATTCAACGACATTGGCCGAAGAATACTGGGGTTATGGGTATAAAAGTAATTTTTAACCCCATAATAGCCAACTTCCCAATAGGAATAGAAAACTTGTCAATTGCAACTACCCAATTGGAAAATGTTTACAGGCATATCGATCTTATGAAAGGAGATATAAAAGTGGATACTTCCGTTCCCATTTTACCGTATGCTGGATTTAGTGCTTATGGGGGAAAAAAGGGTACAGGGTATTCCACTGTCGGGCATCTATATTCATGCTTAAATATACTATATATATTTTATTATGTATTATAAGTATTTACTTCTATAATTGTGTGTGCGTACAACAACAACAACAAGAACAAGAGCAATAATTACTACAACAAGTATATGTATGTGTCCTATGTATGTATATGTGCTGCCTATATGTATATTTCAAAATCCCCTTTTTAAGATCCTCTCATACAGACACAGACACACACACACAAACACACACACACAAACACACACACACACACACATACATACAGACAACACATACATACATGCGCTTCGCAGTCGAGAAAAGAGCAGCAGAGCGAGAGAGTTACATTTCAATATACAAATATTTTTATATAATATATAGACTGTTTTAATTGTTTGATTGATTGATTGATTGATTGATGAACAAGAAGCACATGTAGAAATTTGTATAAACTTTTTGTTTAATCTTTGTTGCCTACACAAAATAAAACAAAATGTCCAAAAATAAAAAAAAAAAAAAAAAGAGAAAAAGAGAAAGTTTTACTTCTACGGTTTGTTAGAATCCGGACTGTGCTAGAAACGAACTACGACTTACTACATGCCACACAGATACAACAATTTTTTGGTGTCTTAACCAAACTACTTTTTAAGTGTTACCAAAAACTGAACTACTAAAGCAAAACAAAAAATTGTTTTTTTTCTCTTCTCTTTGCATTTTTCACTGTCAATCAACCAAAACAACACAAAAAAAAAAAATCAAAAATCAAAAATTTGAACACGAAATTCCAAAAATGTACGTCTCAAAATTATCAAATAATTTGCGCAAAAAAAAAAAAATCCAAAAAAAATTTGTCCAAATTTTCAAAAAAAAAAAAATACCAAATTTCAAAAACCAAAAAATCGCTTGCTGCTGCTGTTATTTGCGACTGTTCTTTATTTCTATATAAAAAAAAAAAAATACCAAAAAAAAACCGACAATACATTATATAATGGCTGGGCACATGCGCAGAAGGCAAACAACAACAATACGACAACCAGCAACAACAACAACAACAACAATGCTAGCAATCCAACTGCCAATAACAATGCAAGTTCCACTGCCGGCAACAACAACAGCAGCAACAATGTGACCAGCGGCGTTGATAACGGCAACAGCAGCAGCAGCAGCAGCAACAACAACAATAACAACAACAACACCAACAACAATAACAACAACAACAACAGCAGCAGCAACAGCAGCAGCAACAACAACAACAACAGCAATGCTCATTCCGGTAACGATCTGGAACTAGATCAGCTCTGCATCTTTAGCTCCAACCACGAGGATGTGCTGGGTTTTGGTGTTCCCGATTCAACAACAGTGACCACCAATGGAAACTCCGCCGGCGCAACTGGCAGCGGAGACAGCAGCAGCGATTCCACGGGCAATACACGTCGCGCTGCTGTCGGCGGTTTCTGCAAGAATTGCAACGTCGTCTGTTACATTTTGTTCGATTCGCCTCTGGGTCGTATGTGTAAAAGTTGTCACACGCATTGGAGGTAGCTATTCTATATGCCATATATATACTACATATCAAATACATAATGACACGCTTTTACCTATATGTATACTATATATGATATATAGAGTGCGTCACGCTAAACTCTCAACAGTTAACTTAGCAAAAACCTTTCGGGAAAGCTGTGCTTTTTCTATGACGAAAGTTTGTCTTTGCCTTTAAAATCCAAATCGCTTGGTTTCTTACTAGAGTGTTATAACATGACTTTTTCAAAAAGGCTAGAGTTCTATCAATGCTCTGATACTTTCCAGGTCTATTTTAACGCTTTCTGTGCTAATTCTAAGAACTGCTTTTGGATTGATTGTTTTATGCTATTACTATCTGAATAGTACACGATTTCGAAACTAGAGCTATGCTATGTTTGAGCAACTTTAAACGCTTACGTGTTTCACTTTGAAATCCGTTACAAGCACGCGCAGAAGCCTTTCATGCACCAAGCATGCTACATACCACAAATATATAATATTAGTATACATATAGAGTACCGTTAATTCGTTTAAACTCAAGCTAATGCTAAGTTTTTCTTTCTTTTTCTCTCCCTCCAATGCCGGTAAAAAATGAACGTTCAAAATAATTGCATACATATACTTGATGGTACAAAAAAAAAAAAAAATTATATATATCTTTACACTACATGCACACATAAACACCATAACATTGTAACTAAAATATATAAATGTTTCTGTGTGTGTGTGCTCCTTGTTGTCCGCTTTATAAACATTGCTCAGACGCACCGGTAATCGCCGTCCGATTTCCGGGCCGGAATGCTTTGTTACCAAACGTTCCACACACAACAACGCCGCAGTTGGGGCCGTCGATCGTTCCAAACGTAAGCCCCCAAAGGGCATGTATATCAATCATGATGATCTCACTGCCTTGGCCAGTAGCAAAAATCCAATTGAATATCTTGCTGAAGGTGAACGGAAACTTGCCGCTCTATTGGCTGACGTAAGAAAACGAAATTTCTATATATGTATATTCAACTTTCATTACACTTAGGTTGTGGCTTAAAAACAAAAGAAATATTTGTATTTTAATTTTTGTGTTTAGTTTTCAAGATTAATACTTCGATTTGCTTTTTGTTGTGGTATATTAATATGCGCTTTCTTTGAATTTGTTGTTGTAGTTTTAAGTTTTTGTTAGTTTATTTTTAAAAATTAAGTTTCACATGTGTGTCTTATAGAATAGATTGTAAATATCTTATACATAGAGCCGTAAAGTTGTTTGAAAAGAAAGAAATCCATGAAAGAGCTCAAATAGTAATGTGTGCATATTTTGAAGTAAACTTAAAATACAGTAAATAACGCTTATAAGCAATAGCGAAAACGCAGCGCAGCTACTGCATTTAAGCGATAATCGGTTATATGCAAAATTTGTTATTTAAGCGAGAAGCGCTTATATGCAAAACCGATTAATGTTCTGTCTTGTAGTTTGCATATAACCGCTAACGTTTGTAACTCAAATTTATCGATAATAGCTGATCGATATGCAAACAAAATGCACTCAAATTCACTTTTTTGCCTTTTTCGTTTAAGCAATACTTCATATACATGCCACAAAATAACGGCTCCATGTGGGAGTACAAATTTTCTAGCTAGTTATGCTTTCAAAAATAATAATTTAAACTAAAAACATGCATGTTGTCAATTTCGTTGGGCCTTGAAATCCGGAAAAGGCTTTATAGGCATACTGTACTAGAGGCTATATTAAGTATAAATGTTTCACTTTGATTGTCGTTACACACAATAACGTTGACAGTAGAGCTGCAAAATCTATCTATAGTGGCGCCATTCGGTAATTTCAGCAAAAATCGATAGCACCATCGTTTCGAAAAGATTTGATTTTATCGATAGTAAGCTTAAGTCTTATTGTGGCAAAAAACAAAAACAGAGACTGAATTTCGGTTACTGTTTCACTTTGTGTCTGTTTCTATTTTTTGAGCAACAGAATGAGAACGTAATTTGGATATGGTATTATTGACAAATTGAAGCATAAAATGCTGCAATTCAATTTCTCGAAGCTGATTTCAGAGCTTTAAAGAAAACGAATGTCTGAATGCAGTGAAATGACTGCTTACGTTGAACACAGACAGAAACAAGTCAAAAGTGCTTGTATCTGTTCCAAATGTACTTATTTCTGTTTTGATTCCTTATGAGTACAAGATATTTAAATGGTGTTTCTGTTTGTGTCGCAAATGTATTGAATTCAGTTGCTTGTTCTGTTGCTGTTTTTGTCACAACACCAGCTTTTGGCATATCGATAGGGAGATACAAAGGAAAAAATTCGATACCTTGATAGTACTATATATAGTTTTGCAGCTCTAATAAACAGGCTTAGCACGTATATTTGGTACAGTTCCGACTTTTAGCTGGTCGCAGATGTCGCATTCTTCTGTTACTTGAACTAAACACTGATACAGCAACGAACTGTTTCAAAGTCAAAATACGGCTCAAAGACATATTTGGCACTCCGATCGCTTGCTTTTGTGTTTAAATATGGTTAAAAGAGATTTCTGGACAAACACTGAAAAGCTTCTTGCTTACTACTTAAAAAATTATGTATTTTGTATAAATTTTATTGGATAGTTTTCAAAATAAGTAGAAACTTTGCACTAGTTTTGTAAGGAAATGTGTAATATTTTTCAGGGTTATTCTGCCTTATAGCTTACTTTTAAGCAC
This sequence comes from Chymomyza caudatula, assembly GCA_035041775.1. Lineage (NCBI taxonomy): Eukaryota > Metazoa > Arthropoda > Insecta > Diptera > Drosophilidae > Chymomyza > Chymomyza caudatula. Next base: position 986,510 of record JAWNKW010000145.1, read on the forward strand.
TATTCGTTCTTGCATGCTTTTATGATTTAATTTTTTATATTTTTTTTTTTACAAAAGATACATTTTCTATATATAAATTGCTTGTAAATTGGTTGAGTTCTGTTGCTAGAGCTACTGGAATGCACTCACAAATTCAAACACATATCGTTCATCTGAAGCTCATAAACACACATTCACAAAGACACACGGACACAGCGAGAGTTTAAAAAAAAAAATTAGAATTTATACAAAATAAGCTATATATTTAAATTGAAATTAAAATTGGATTGCACGCTATTGCAGATACAAAAGAATAGACAGGTCTTAGAACAGCTGGACAAGGAATGCGAAAGCATTAATATCGATGAGATCGTAAATACCAAGTCCACTGGCAATGCCGAGGTAGTGCAGCCACGCATCTCGGCACGCTGGACTCCTGAAGAGACACAGATTGCCACACTGGCCTTGCGTGATCATGGCAAGAACTATGCGGTTAGTATACAAGCCGAGAGCTTACAGCATTTCTTTTTTTATTTTTATTTATAAACACTAAACTCTCTGCTTGATTTCAGATGATTGCCAGATTGGTGGCCACCAAAACTGAGGCACATGTGCGCACTTTCTATTTGAACAATCGTCGCCGTCTGAATCTGGATCAAATTGTCAAAGAGTATGAAGCCATGATGGCCAGCAAGTCTGAGGAGGCAGCTGCAGCAGAAGAGTCCAAAGACGCTGCTAATACTGCTGCTCCAGCTGCCGCTGCAGCAGAAGCTACTGATACTGCCAGTGTTGGTGGCATTGCAGCCAACGCCAAAGTGGCAAACACTGAAATTAACAGCGAGAACAGCAACACTCCCAGCAACAGCAACGCCAGTGCCAGTGCCAGTGCCAGTGCTAGCGCCAGCGCCAGCCTTGATAATCAGACTAAGAAGGAAGAGCCAGCTTCTACGACTGCACTGAACACAACAGCTAAGAAGAAGCCGGAAATATCCTCAGTGCCTGCAGCTGCCGCCAGCACTGCCAAAAGTACTGAAATTGTTGCAGCTCCAGCTGCTGCCACCACAAACACACTGAGCAGCAATGGCGCCAAAACAGGCACGGCCATAGTGGGCAGCGTTGCAGCTGACACTAATACTGGTGCTGTCGGCAGCTCCAATGCCGTCATTAGTAGCAGCAACACTGCCACTGCCAGCAAAGGTGGCAACAATAACAAGTCCACTGTTGCTATGATGCTTGCAGATGAGTCGGATACTGCCACCAATTCGAGCAGCGATGTGGCCACGAACAATACAGCTGCCACCGGCACATCCTCAGCCTCCAGTGCCAGCAGCGTTCCAGCCAAATCCTCAGGCACTAATACCAGTGAGCGTGATAGCGAGGAGTCCTCATCGGTTAAATCTAGTTCCGGCACTGCCAGCAACAAGCGTGAACCTTCTGGCTTGGTAAGTGCAAGTTTTATATCAAATTTCATCAGCTTACTTGCGGTGTTTATGCAGTTGTTTAGGTCATTTGTCGAATCGGTTTATATACCGATAGGGAAAGTACAGCTTAAAGACTTCCGAAACTGATGAAGCAATATAACCTGATGAAGCAATATAAACCATCAAATGGCAAACTCTTTTAACTTCTAGTAGATTATGACAAAAATTTGACCAAATTATCTCAGCGAACTGAAAAAGTGGGATTTTCTTTTTCATATTTTGCACAACAAGTTCTCCCAAAGGACGCACGCCAACTCCAGCCAACATTAAGCTTACTCTTATTCCAAAACCAAATTGCATCAATAGAATCGTTTGCTCTCGAACAGTTTGTCCTTCCATCGAATGCTGCAGACATCGTCAAAGCAAGACGAATTACTTTTCTTTTGAGCGCTCCCAAGAGTTGCTGCATCACGCTTACCTCGTCATCCTAAAGCGAAATAAGTAAAATTAATGTCTTGTATTGATTTCTTTAGAACTCAAAGTAACAACAGTGATCTTGTGTTTGATCTCAGCCAAAGTTCCTGTCAACATTAAAAGTATATTTTGAGAATCTGGCCGCAGCGTATCTTCATTTCAAGAACACGTATACTTGGTCTTGTTCTCTTTGTACTCTAGCACAATTTTGGCTGGTTTTCTTTTAGTAACCTCAAAAGCTCCGAAAACGGGTCGCTTTATACAGTCGTCGATGTCAATATCAGCATATATATAATCCTTAGAAATAAATTTCTGCATACTCACTTTTTCAAAATGTTTGCGTATATTCTAAGAGTTGTTGAATCTAAGTATCCCTTAACGAAATCTCAGCCTATTAAAAAACTGTGGTTTAGCCATAAATAACTTGAGTTACTGTCCGGTTTTCGAATTTTTAAGGCGTAACCCTGTAGAGTTTTCAGACATTTTTTTTATTTCCTTGATATTATGTATGAATACAAGATATCGCTCCTAGTCGGATCATAGCGCAAAAACAAAAGCTCTCCAACGATTTCTATCTCTATTCTCTTGCCGATTCCACTGGAAGGCCATCTTTAGTATGTTTTCATCTTCTCTACGGAGAGTGTGGCCTATCCAGTTCCACTTGCGCACCTTTATTTCCGAGTTTACAAGGCGGCTCTTAGTAAGTTGCAGAAGTTGTTCGTTGGTAATAGTTCTTGACCAGAAAATGCGGCAAATAATTCTAAGGCATTTTATTTACAAACGTTTGAAGCGTCCGGCATATACGCGTGTATTATAGATTTGTGCAATGTATGTAATAGGCAGAAGGAGGCGTGGCAGACTATATATTCCATGGGCAAAAATGGTCAGGAGCAATAGTCGAGTCGATATAGACATGTCCATCTGTGCGTGTTGTAGCACCTTTCTCGGACACTATAAAAGCTAGAGAAAAATTTTTTTTACCAAAAGATGCACATTTTACCTATTCAGTGCAAGTTTGTCGAATTATGTCGATATCTCACAACCTTCCTCACATTAAAAGCTATCCAATTGAATTTTTCTAAATCATTTTGTGGCTTCATAGGGGTTGTAGAGCCTAAAATTCTCTACAAATTTCGTCTGCAAGAATATTTCTACAGTCAACCGTTCTTGACATTGTGTGCGGCACAGAACTTTTCCCCCTTTGCGTTATATCCCAAGATCGTTCAATTGTAGAAAGTATTGTCATATTTCATGCAGCGAAGAGTGGTTCGTTGGTATTCCAGGACTCGCCGACGCTGTCTGTTTCTTCCCGGTTGGTTCTAAACTGGATGGCCGGGACGAAGGTTGTGTATACTCAGAAAAGTGCAATATTAGTCAGGGTTTCAGGCTTCCGAATCAGTGCAGTGTATTCCTGGCTGTGGCTTTTTTCACTTATTTGACCCATATACATATACAGTCAAACCTGCTTAAGTTGGCCACTCATGGTTCAAGAATTTTTGGCCAACTTGTGCAGGTTTCTTTCTTTTGATTTTCAACAAATGCATTGTTCCATCTGGAAGGATTTCATTCAAATTTCTATAAGCAACGAGTTTATTGCAACCAATTTCGTTCAGTTGTAAATTTTGCCTTTGATTTATAATTCGAAAATGCAGCCTTCGTATTTTCATACATAACATTGCTTTGGTTTAAAGGTGGCCAACTTTTACAGGTTCCATTGTCAAAATTCAAAAATCGCTCAAAAAGTGGCCAACTTACATGATATGCAGGTGAAAATTCGAGTTTTCGTACTAATATATTTTGGTTTCGCTGAAAAGTGTTCAACTTAAGGAGGTGGCCAACTTTGCAGGTTTGACTGTATATCGTAAAAGATAAAGGCGTTTGAGGAGTTAGTGATGCGTCGGATCTTTCAAGATACCACGTTTTTCAGCGTGAGCCACTTAGCACTCTGCGTTTTGGACTCCGGGTTGTACTAGAAAGTCTATGTTGTTATAACGTAATGTCTTTGTTCAAAAATGTCGGATTACTTTCAAACTGTTGCAAGAGGTCCAACTGAGCATTTTGAGGACCATCCGTGCGCAGATCTTTGGCGTACCAAAAAATACAATTCTTCTAACATTCAGACGCCGCACAGAGTAAAACATATGACTCTTGGTAAACCTAAACCTATACAAGCGTTAAATTCGATTACCCAAAGTTAGAATAACTTGCAAACTAAAAAGTATAACCCAATTACTTATATTAATATAATTTCTTTTCTCATTTTTTAGCCTGCTGACGAACCGCCAGTCAAGAAGATTGCGCTCAGCAGCTCTGCTGAGATGCATGGCAAGTAAATGGAAAGCATTGGATTATGTGGACGCATATATCGTTAGTTATAAGTAAATAAATAGATATATATATATATATATACATATGTACACATTCAATAGACACAGCTGGTCAAAAGTTTAGGCTCAACTGAGCGCCAAGTTGGAGTGCAAGCTACAACGATCCTTCGTTTGAAATATACATCTATTAGCGCCAGTTTTAGAGAGTTATTGGACGTTTTTGGCCGGCGGTTTATACATGTTTATATATGTATGTATATGCATTTGTGGGCTTGGGTTTTTGGACGAAAGCAACTTTCGGATTGCATTTGTCTGCCATTTTGGGGAACTTTTGGGGCGGGAGGGGGGAAAATAAGATATTTTTTTTAATGTTATTGCGTAGACAAGCAATTGCAGTTGAACACGTCAACATGCAGCACACACACACACACACACACATACACACACACACATACACACACACACACATACACACACACATACACACACACATACACACACACACACATATACACACACACACATATACACACACACACATATACACACACACACACATATACACACACACACATACACACACACACACACATATACACACACACACACACACACACACACACACACACACACACACATACACACAAATATACCTTTAATTAGCAACAAATAGTTTGTATTAGACTTGTATAAAATCTTTAGTTGAGCGAAATTGAAATGTTGTTGCTCGAACTTGTTGTTTTTTTTTTTTTTTTTTAATTTTTATCAGGAATTGAATCCTAATTTTATTTTACTTTCAAGCTTCTAACAGCTGCTTAGTATTTCTTGAATCATTTAATCATTTGTTCTTTGTGTATATACAGCTATAAAATAGTAGTGCAGTTGAACCTCTATTATTACCCGGTTAAATCAAATGATAAATACAAAATTCTCATAAATAGCTTATCAAATAAGAATGTGTATACATTTTAGAGAATATCAAAAGTTTTTTTTGAGTCAAAAACTCTTCTTCTTTCTTCTTCTTGGGCTGTTCATGAAAATACTAGTATTTAATACAAAGATTGAAATTAACAACGAAACTTAAAATAACCTTCATTTTACATGTTCTACATGTTTGGTAATGCTATATATTAAGCATGAACCCCTTATGGCTTATTACAGCCTTGCACCGACGTGGCATGGAATCAATTAGGTCCCGGCAACGCTTCAAAAGTATTTTATCCCATGCCTCTTGCACCACTTGCCACAGCTGAGCTCTGCTCGAAGGATTTGCTTTTCCCTTAATTCCCTTCACGTATACACACAAATTTTCAAAGGGATTAAGATCCGGCGACTGAGCTGGCCATCGCATTACATCGATCTTTTCGTTGGAAGACCAGTCTTTAGCGAGTTTGCTAGTGTGCTTCAGATCATTGTCCTGTTCAAACGTACATTTTAATGGCATTTCCCAACTGGCATATGCCAACATTGTGTATTTCATGATACCATTAATCATATGGATAGGACCAACGCCTGCATAAGAAAAGCAAGCCCATACCATAATACTCAGCCCACCATGCTTAACCGTCTTATTTGCGTATTTTGGCTGGTATTCTGTGTTTGGTGGACGACGAACATACTGCCGGGACCCTGTTCCATCAAATAAAACTATCTTGCTCTCGTCAGCCCACAGTAACATATTGTTTATGTTACTGTTATGGTCCACTTTTCCGCGGGCCAATTTAAACGAAATTTGGCAAACTCAATCCTTGCGTCCACGTGCTTTCGGGTTAAAAGGGGTCCCTTCTTGGACTTCTTGGATTTAAATTATTTTGAATAAGTCGACGACGAACTGTCACATCACTGACTAGGCTTCATCTTGTAGTATCGCACAATTGGTCTATCCTCTAAAACTGTAGTGCTTCGGTTACCACCGCGATTTTCAGGCTTCTTATAGTTAATGGCGTTAAATACTATAGTAGCAGTATATCCCACTAAGTTTTCAATTTCTATATAAGTCTTGCCTTTATTTCTTAGACTAACTACTAGTCATCAAAATAGTAAATTAGTAAATAACACTAGCTAATGGCATTGTTTTTGTTTTGATGTACAAACTCCCAGCACTACTATTTTAATGAACAGCGGATTTTATGCCTATTTGCCTAAAGTCATCGAAAATAAGAAGAAGAACATCCTATTCTAAATCAAATGTGTACAAATGTCCATTTTGAGAGAGTAACAAGTCAAAAAAATTGATTTGACTGCACTACTATTTTCAAGAACACAACTGTATGAAAAAGAATTGATTTTTATGTTTTATGCATTTGCAACACTTTTTTTTCTTAAACACAAAATGTCCTTTTTTATAATTTAGATTTAAAGCAGCTCAAAAATAAGCAATGTTTGTCAGTAGCGCCAATTTCGGTGAGAACTGTAAAATCAACGTTTTTGCTGCAAATAGTTTTTTGTTACCCAAAGAATTGGGTTGAAATTGAGACGAAAGCTATTTAAACTAGTTCGATTAGTGTTTAAAATTGGACTTTATATTTATAGTTATGTAGACAAAGCTGGCATGCAAATGCATTAGATTTTAAACTTGAATTGTTTTTTTTTTTTTTGTTTTTGTAACTACTATAACAATTTTGTACATTTATACTATAAAGATTAGACTTAAATGCAGTTTTTTGTTAGAAACTAGTTTTCTTTCAATTTAAGCAAAGAATGCATTGTTGATGTTAACTTGTTCATTAGTTTATAACAAAACTTTTACGCAAGTTAATAAAACAATGAATATTTCAAGTTTGCTTTCAACTATAAAAAAAAAAAACACAAAAAACAAAAATTTTTAATTTTTTGTTGCTTGTGCAAATGAATTGTTGAAAACTAGTTTATTGACTATTGGCTTGATTTGCTGGCATATATATTTATATATATATATACTCTAAACACACTTATTTCATACATAATTAATATATGTTTAAAACATGCTTAGCAATTGTAATGCTACTTAAAACATTGCTTCTCTTAACTAATACAAAGAAATCAGTTGATTCCGTCTTACTAGAAGATTGCCTCAATAATGAAGTACAGATGTAATGCAAATTAAATTTAAACTAAAAAAAAAAACGCATGAAACATAACTTAATTCCCTTTTATTTTTGAAGTTTTTAAGTTTTTGTTGCGAAAACTCCATGTAAACAATATTTATTTTTTATTGTAAGCAGCATTCAAATTTCTGTGCGACAATTGATGCCAGTTTCAGTTTGGCGAATCCTAGTAAAATTCCACAAGGATTTGCTCTGCTCATTTCCAACTTTTAATGTGCCTTAGTATCATATGGTTTAAAACTACAATTTATAGTTTAGGCAAAAACGTAATTTATTTGAAAAATTGTACACTGCGCCAAACAAAGCTAGTTTAACAAATTTTGTAAAAAATAAAAAATGTTTGCACTTGAACTGAAAATTGTACAAAAGAGTCAACTAAAAGCAAATATCTAGCAAACAAATATATAAAAGCACTTAAAAAAAAAGTTGAGTATGTACTGAACTGGCATCAATTTGCCTGTTGCACAGTGTAATTAAGCATATATTGCTGCTTTCTATATGCTTAAATCAATAATTGTTAAACATAATTTTAAACTTTCTATATACATATTTCGCTGCGAATAAGTTGTAATTTGAAACATTGTTTCAACTATTGCAAAACGCCTGCATAAATAGCTAAATATCTAATCTTTACTCAAATGCATAATTTTAGCATAAAAAAAAAACATGCATTACATTACACAAAATATTCAGCCTTACTTTAAAAATATTTAATGTGTATTTTTTACACTTATTTTGTATGCATACAAATGAGTTTCGTTCTCAAATGCGTTCAAAACTTTAGCTTTTTCGAAAGCGTTTTCAATTTGTGGAATAATTGTTTTTTTTTGCGATTTATTTATTTATTTTTTTTTAACTTTTGTTAATGCAAAACAATGTTTTCGTCTTGTAAGTTATTGCAGCAACATTTTGTGTTCACACAACTTAGACATAAGACAAGCAACAGACAACAACAACAACAACAACAACAACATCAACAACAAAAACAACAAAAAATTACAACAAAAAAAGAAAAGCACAGAAAAGTAAACAATGCGTTACTACCAAACAAAACAACTATAGTATATAGTATGTAATAATATGATAATAACAAAATTATAACTATAAATTTACAATTTCTGTCAAATTATCATTTTTTTTTTTTCTTATAATGTAATTTAGCATAATATGTTCTGGGGTTAGGCTTGTATACAACACACACAAACACAAACGAACTGCAAAGAAAAACCAACTTGAATTCATAAACTTTTTGATTTGTGTTCCAACTCGGAAACAAAACCAAACACATGTTGTAAGCCAGTAAACAGTTTTTCAAAAACATTTTATGTTTCAATGAAAGCGCATTGGCTTACGTTTAAATGAAAAAAGAAAAACACCTTTTGTTAAATACACTTCTATATAGTTTTAATATATATGTTAAGAAAACCTATAAGAACACACACTCACACACACACGCAATGTATACAGCAAGCAAACCCATACAAATAAATAAAATAAAACTAAAATAAAAATTGTTGTTCTTTTATTTCAACAAATAACTGTTAAGTTAGTAGATCTGCGTCGTCCCCAATCATAGAGTTTGGCGCGGAAATGTCACTTTTCCAGCAACTTAAGTCGGAAAATTATAGCTGTGTACATTTCCTACAAATTGTGTCTTAGCCGTTTTTTCATCGCTATTGTACTTTTTTGCTCTGCAGCGCGCTGAAGTGGAGCACTCCAGGATTTTCACCCGCGATGACTGTGTGAGGATTGCTTGAGATCCTTCCTGATATAAATAACATATGTAATTTAAGGTGGGCACCTTGCAGCTTAGGGCTTTACTTGTTGTTTTTGTTTCAAGGTGTTACACCCGCACACCATCACCACCTACGCCACCAATCTTCAGAGTGTGACTTCACTTGAGCTTCCCACCAGATCGGTTTTGTGCTTCCGACGGATCGCTTTTATGCTTTCAGCTTTAGCGTGGATGGTGTGCCTTCGCTAACCCAGCCGTAATCCTTGTCAGCCCCCTAGGGGTCGCTTCTCTCGGTGCGCTCTCGTTGTGGCGACATTTTGGGTCGTCACTATATAACATGTTATGACAAGAAGATTAGATGGCCAAAGCCTTATCTCAATGGTATTGCACAAAAAACCTCACAAAAGTTTCTGTAGGATTGCAAATATGGTAGTTATGGGCCAAAAAGCAAACCACACCGTAACGTCGAAAAATTTGGATTTGAGCTAGTCTCTTTTACTAGCAACTGCCTGCAAAACTTCAGCTTACCCCTAATTATTTCCAATTGCTCTACGAGAGCAAATATAACTTTACTGGACTATACGATATGCGCCCACTATCGTGGTATCGGTCTTCTTTCTATCCCATGTATGGCCTTATCTAGAGTATTGTGTGAAAGACTAAAGCCATTGATTGGACCTAACCAATTACCAGTTATTCACACTACGCCAAATCCTGGAAAAGATGCACGGATACCAAACCGACACCCGCCATACCTTTGTCGATTATGGAGCAGCATTTTATATTCCGTTGGGGGATCGTGTATACGCGGCACTGTCTGCGTTTGGAACCCTTCAAAGTTGGTGCAATTATGCAGACTGACTCCGTCTAGTTAGAAAAGAACCTCTCCGAACTTTTTGATACCCAGAGAGGCTTCAGACAAGGCGATGCTCCTCAACTTTGCAATGGACAGTGTGTTTCGAAAGGCCGCACATGATTTTGACATCATTGTTAGTGCTAAGCTAACAGGTAGAGGAGCCTTCGCGGCTGTTGAACGGATATCTTTCAGGGTTGAACTGATTGTAAATGAGAGCACGAAAATTTATATGTTTAGAGTAGAGAGACGTCGTGGTTGGACTATCAGATTGATGTTGAAAACTATACTTTTTGTATAGTCAAGGATTTCGTCTTCTTTGGCACTAGCGTCACAATGAGGAACGATGTCAGCATGAAGATCAAGCGGAGAATCTTTCTTGTCATTATATGTTAGTTTCGTCTTAGTAGGCATATGAGTAGTGAGACTTCACTTGGCAGACGATACTAACACTTTATAAAAAGCTCATCCTTCCCGTTCTGCTTTATAGCATGGGTGCTGACGCAGTCTGATCCAAATATCCTTGAGTGTTCAATCGGAATGTAATGCGTAAGATCTTTGGCCTTCGATGGAACGGCGCACTATGAGACCTATGCGTATGGATACAGAAGCTCGTGGGAGAAAGGTATTAAATGCGGCTGTTGAAGGAAGGCGAAGAAGGGCCGTGTGTCCGTTGAAAAGACCAGGTAGAGAGAGCACCAACTGCCTTTGGTAACAGCGATTGGAACAGGCGCGCGCAAGGCAGAGGCGCTTAGAGGAGTGCTCTACATGTTATGGCCCATCAAGAAGAATAAGTAAATAGTTTCAAAGATAGAAGATAGAGTTTTCGGAAAAACTGTATATAGATGTTGACTCCGGCATTGTTGCTAAAATCCTCCTCAATATGTAGATATTCAGAAAATTTTCTGCTAGACAATTATCCGAAGTTCGAAATAACAAATCAAAATGATTCTCTATTTAGGCACCCTTTAGATACTTTGAAATTGGGTTTCCCATAAATATTCAAAATAAATATTAATCTACACACTTCTTTTTCTGTCAAACCAATATAATATATTATTATTTAAATTCCCAAAATTTGAGTTGTGTGAACAGTTCTATTCGTTTTAATAGGCAAAATTCAACCTTATTGAAAACTTTGTGGTAAGTAGTTAATATTCACTCCGGGAAATATTTTTAACAATGAGTTTGCCAAATTGTTGGCACTCTTTGTGGCTCATACCAAAATGATCAGCATTAAACATGTCCACAAGTCCTTCTGTATTAGAAACTTTGAACAATTCGCTTAAATGTAAACATTTTAAATACTAACGAAAATGTGTACCTACGAGGGTTGCCTTTTATACGGGAAGGGACGCGGGAAGGGCAAAAAGAAGGGGAACTGGAAGTGGATTATGAAGATGAAGAAGAAGTGGAATATCAACTTAGTCGAGAGGTGCGCGGCGGTGGGCGAGCGCAGCAAGCAGGGTGCGAAGCCCTCTAGTACTATATATATAACCAAAATGAGTTACTAATTTGAATAAGTAGAGTTGTTGAACCTGACTTCAACCTTGGTTTGGCACGAGGACTACCCATATTCTCTGCTGATCTTTTTCTATCCCAACAGCTGCATCGTCTGTCTGAATTTATGGTCATTTATACCAGCGTCTTCCAGGTCGAAGTTTCGAACCTTGTTCACAAACCTTGCTTACAATACCGACATTTGCATGGGAAAACTTATAAATGTCTTTAAAGTATTGTGTACGAGCGCTTCCTCTCTCAGTTATAATCAAATGCACTAACACATATATATTATTGGTTATTGAAACAGATTTCATGCCTTAGTCTGTATGTACAGCGAAATTTCCAATACATCGAGAGGTATACATATTAAACTTTACCACAAGCGGTGTTATACTTACGCCGTTAATGGGTTGAAATTACCTTGTTTGTGGGGTTTCTAATATTCTTCATTTATCTTATGGGTTAATTGTATTTTCATATATTTTTAGAGAAAGAAAAGTCTTTTACGCGATGTTCTGCAGTAAGTTTTCTACATCGAGTTGCAATAATAGGCGTAATTCCTACGACGTAGGGGAACCGGTTATATTAAACGTCTATGACTTGTGCAAAGGCAACAGAGTCTTATCGCCATTGGGTCTCGGCGCCTACCATACCGGCGTAGAGGTGTATGGTATCGAGTTCGCCTTTGGCGGTCATACAAGTTATGAAAGTGGCATCTTCGATATTGGACCGCGGAACCAGCACAATGAAATGAAAGAAACATATAAATACCGTTCGAGCATAATTGTAGGATACACCCACTACACTTGCGAAGAAGTAAAACAGATAGTAGACGATATGGGGCAAAATCGATTCCGTGGCCGATTTTATCATATATCTATACGAAATTGCAATCATTTTTCAGCTGCTTTAACAAAGAAACTTTGTGGTAAGGAGATTCCAAATTGGGTTAATCGCTTGGCGTGTTGGCTTACTTATTTGCTATGTGTACCACTTTTTTTGCCCGATGAATATAAAAGAGCGGTATAGTTACATATGGATTCGGTGTTATATCTGGTCATTTTGAGTAAGTTGTAACTAGTCGAGTTTCTCAAGACAGCAAGTCGTTTTGAATTTGTCTTAAATCGGTTCACAGTATGTGTCGAGCTCTGAAGTACTCAATGGTGTGTCAGATAGCTCTTACCAACGAATTTCAAACCAAGAGCAATGCTATGTATGTTATAAACTAGGATTCTTGATATTGTATCGCTTTTGCGATCAAAGGTCTAACTGAGACAGCAACACAAGCAGTCGCACACTTGCACTGTCTGGTCGCTTTTCAGAAAAAATTTTGATTTTTTCAACGGTTCAGGACTCCACTCTATTACTTTCAAAGATTAAACAAAGCGACCAATTCCAAGACAGTGTAACTGTGAGGCTGCTTGTGTTGCTGTGTCAGTTAGACCGACTCACTCGTTGGCAAAATCGAGAAAGAGAAAGAGGACTGTCTTCGGAATGGTCGCTTTTCAGCAAGTCACTGTTAGTCCATGTAACGGCTAACGATTTCAGTAGATGAAAGATTGTCTAACAGGAATGAAAATCATAGTATTTCATAACTTGAACTAAAATATTTGACACCACCAGCCGGCTCTGCGTCCTCAAAAAGGTTGGCTTGTTGGAGATAACAAAAGTAGGCTCTTACATGAAAATGTTAAAAATCTCGTGGTCCTAAAATTGCTAAATTTTTAATTTCGTTATATTGAAATACCAAATATTTTTAAAATATCAACAATCCCATTATATACCTCAAACACAGGAATATCGGTCCCTTAGAAATTCATTCATGAGCCTCAAATATCGTTGAAAAGCAAAACATCAAGAGATTCAACATTATCTAGAGATTTCTGGCATAACCCTGAGTTTATGCTTTTCCGATTCAATTTCATTAAAAATTATATCTTTTCAATGCTGTTATTGCATATAAGCGGTAGTTTCATTTAGGCGTTAATCGGATATTTGCAAAAAAATTCAAATAAGCACTAATCGGTATCATTGGTCCGGAATAGCGGAATGCAGTGCAGTGCATATAAGCGATAAATTTATTTATGCAATAATATCGCATATATGCAAAATATTTTAGATATTATTGCTTGGGGGCAGAGCAAACGATTGTTGCAAATTTTCAATAATTAAACTGTGCTGCAAACTTTGCATATAACCAATCGAATTATTATAAAAAATGTATGAAACTTCTATACAAAATGCACTAAAACCAAATTTTTTTTTTTGCATATAAGCAATTTTTTAATTTAAACATAACGTTATAAAAGCGATGCAAACTGTACTATATCTTTCAATCCAATTCTTTAATTGCGTATGAGTTGTGGGTTAAGGATTCGGCTCAAGCTGCAACTTTAAGAGTTAGTTGAACGGTTGGTTTCTTAGTTAGTGTTTTTTTCCAAGTTCTAAAGTTTTGAAACTTAAAGAAAAACGTTGATAATGACTTGAAGCTGTTAACCGAGTTTAAGACGAATTTTAAGAATAAGAAACTTGATGAAAAGCTAAAAGTATTAATACATATTTTCTGTTAGTAGCCCCCACTCAAGATGTGCTGATTATGGAGAGAAATGTACGGCTTAAATTATTACTAATGTACTTTATGTACATTACTATACAACACTTATATAACTAATTAGAGGTAAGTGGAAGCACATTTATAAAACATAAATAATATGATTTCTTCTCAATCTCTCAAAGGCACAGCAGGAGCAGTATCACTAAAAAAGTGCCCTTTACCAAAAACAACTTTAGTAATTTTAATCTTAAACTAAAAACTTTTTCAAGAAAAGCAGTTTTCAATAGTGGTTCCGGATGGCCCTTGTGCATACACAAATATGGGAAAAAAATATATCATTAATAATTTCAGTCTACATACTGTTATTATATAATATGTTTAATTAGTGTTATGAATAAATGACTTAAAAATAAGTATTTCCGTTTAAACGCTAATCAGCATTTTTCAGCTGAATTATTCGTGACGTGACATATTTTGGCCCCGTGACAAATGGGTCTATTGAAAGTCGTACCTTCTACTGTCGAAGAAATAATTTTAAAATAAGTATTTGCTCATTTTATTTGCTGAAATATCAATTCCAAGTGCTTAAAGTAAGTCGTATACGAAGATCTGCAAGCTCAATCCAGGAAAGAAAGACGGTGTTTGACAGTGGAATACCCCGTACTAGTGATGTAAATCCAGACCAAAACATCGATGTTTACCATCGCAGAGTCCATCGACAATGGACATCGATTTAGACTTGATGGACTAAAAACATCGATGCATCGATGGTTTTCCGATGTTTAATATTTACAAATTTTGCTTTTTATTATAAAAGAAACTTCGTTATATAATATGGAATATGCGAAACTAAAGCCATCTGAACATAAAAAGATTTCTAGATACTACATAATACAGACCAATAGATCTACGACTAAATTATGTCAACATAACGTTTTGATAACCGTCCCCTTGGCACTCCATTTCACTGAGAGTTTGGCCTTTTTATAAACTATGAGATGACACTCTCAATTTTGAAAACACTATTTGTAAAACTGAGAATAAGTCTTGAATAATAGTAGGTTGGCGTAAGATATGGTGAAACGTTCGATGGTTTTAAAAACATCGATGTTTTGCTTATGCATCGTATGTACGAGAACATCGGAGTAAATCAGAAAATGACAGGCCAATCATCTATGTATTTTTTACATCACTACCTTGTACCCTTTGTGCCCATAAACACTAAATCCAGTAGACGATAAAATGGCAATGAAAGTATCTACTACTATGTTTCTTTTCACGAATCCGATATGACTGAAAGCATTTTCCTATTTCGAAGTTCCACTTGAGAAGTTGCAAAAATCACTTCAGTAATCTTGGGTCAATGTTCTCAAATTTCGAAACTTAGATCGAAAATACTGTTAAAAGTATCTGTGGCAATTGTCAAATCAATATGTTGCGGAATGTGGCAGTAATTAAGGTAAGGCAATTGCGGTGGAGAGCGGGTTTCTATTGACAAAAAGTGAACACAGTTTTAATGGTTTGGCTCACACGAGTCCCTAAACCAAGTTTTGTAAGTCTAGCTCACATGTATCTATATCTACATGTAATGGAACTTTGAAGCAGTTTATCGGCGAGGGGGGGGAAAGCATATTTTTGTACTATAAATTTTGATGTATTTATTCTATTTCGTCCATTTTTAAAACATAAATGCACATAAACACGACGCAAACTTCTGGGAAGCTTCGAGTTATAGATTAAACGGCGCTGATCTCTCACGGGGGTAGGGGGCAAGATATCGACATGATTCGACAAACTTCATCTGATTGTATCAAATGCGCATCAGACGGAAATTGCTATATCGACTCGACTATTGCTACTGATCATATTTGCCCATGGAACATATGGTCTGCCACGCCTCCTTCTGCCTGTTACATATATTGCATAAACCTAATATACCCTTTTACACTTTGTGTACAGGGTGTTAGAAACTCGTTGCTAATATCAAGCAATTTATACACATCCACAAGCTCCTATATACATAGATGTTGGCTGACAAGGCAACAACATGCGAGGACACAACCTTCCTTATTGGACGAGGGACGTCGACCACATTAGCTTACCCTGTAATTATTATACTATGGTCAATATCTCTCACTTAATATTTGTACATATGTCTACGAGATCGAAGGTCCCTGAGTAATCAGATGTCTGAGTTGATCTTATTGAAACTATAGATGGCGTAGTCCCATACTACAGTGCTTATCAAAATTATAGGACACTTTTGAAATTTGGCTTTAAACACTCGATATATAAAAACTATTGATGCTATGACTTTGTGATAAGTTAAGGAAGAAAATATAAGGAGTCAAGAGTGAGAGAGACCAGGTGTTTAATATATTTGGGTGTAACCGTTAAAGCACACGTTAAAGTTTTATTAGAAATGTTGGTTCTTGTGCTAAGCTGTAGTCGTACCAAAACTATAGGACACATGCCGAAAAGTGCGTTGTACGTGCACCCATTAGGTTTCTTTGGAATTGAAATTAGATTATTTTCACAGTTCGGTGGGATTAAATAAAAATGATTGTAAAATACCGCGTTTAAAACGATTATCTGTTAAAGAAATGGCACATTTTAGTTATGGCGATTTCCTAAGCACGAACACGGAATTAATTATCAACTTTTTGATTGATTTCACTTCTTTTGATACCAATCGAAATTAAAACCAAAGCTCTCGGAACGAAATAGACATCCCATCTTTACAAGTCAGCGCGCCTTCAATTTGTTGAAAAAAGTTATTGGAATTCGGTAAGTATTAAAACAATTTCATCCTGAATCCATAAACAGACTTTTTCGTACCGAACAGTAGATTTTTTTTTATGAAACTTTTTTATGGCACTATAATCTTACCGATGGATGCCAACTTTTTTTTTTTTGATTTCACGATTTTACACTTAATTCATTGTTAAATGTTTACATAAAATAAAGCTAAAAAAAGCTAAACGTACTTTTGAAAAAAGCTAGAATTCCCGTTGCCCGCTGTTTTCAATTTAATTTTAAGCCATCGGGCTCAAAAAAAAAGCTAGATCTAGCGGGAAAAACGCTAAATTGGCAACACTGCTCGTAAGTATGCATGGACATTGTCAAAACATTCATTGTTGTGACGTCACAATTTTCTCTCTCAGCCGTACTTTGTCGTATAACGGCTCTTCTTGTTATACCCCGTACACATAGTGTACAAGGGTATTATAAATTGTTGCAATGTATGTAACAGGCAGAAGGAGACGTGGCACACCATAAGTTCAATGTGCAAAAAGTCTTATCATTGACTCGGTTAGCGATTGGACCATGTCCCTCTGTCCGTCCGACTGTCCGTATGATCTCCGAGACCATTAGAGCTAGAGACACAAAATTTTACCAAAAGATGCGTGTAATCCCATGTAATATGAGTTTATCGAATTGAGTTGATATATGCACCCGTTTCCCCCCAGACGACTTTCGCGGTTTACAACTGCTCCGTTTAATCTAACAACTCCTCAGAGATGTGCGTCGTGTTTATGTGCATCTATGTTTCAAAAATTATCGAAATCGGATAAATATATCAAAAGTTATAGTCAAAAATATGCTAATTTCAGCCCCCCTCGCCTATAAACTGCTTCAAAATTCCACTACATCTAGATATGTTTACATGTGAGCTAGAGTTACAAAATTTGGTGTGGAGACTCGTGTGCCCCTAATCGTTAAAACTGTATCCACCAATGGAACCCCCCCTTCCCCCGCAATCGATTTACCACAATTACTGCCACACTCCCCAATATATTGATTTGAAAATTGCCACAGACATATATAACTGTATTTTTGATCTATGTTACAAAATTCAACGAAATTGACCCAAGAGTACTGGAGTTTTGGGTATAAAAGTAATTTTTGCCCAGATAATAGCCAACTTCCGAATAGGAAGACTTGTCAATTGGAACTTCCCAATAGGAAAATATTTACAGGCATATCGATCTTATGAAAGGGGATATATAAGTGGATACTTCCGTTTCCGTTTTACCGTATTAAGTGTTTATAAAGAAAAAGGGTATAGGGTATTCCACTGTCGGGCACCGTCCCGACTGTCTGCATCAAGTTTTTTGGCTTTAGGTCATATAGTCTCTATTAGATCCGGCATAAAAGAGAACTCCTAAAACTGTGCATGTATTGGTGTATGTAGGTAAAAAGACATGTGTCTCTCTTCGGCTTTCTCACGAGCAGTGCGCCAAGCTTTCGGCTGCAACTACGCACGTGAGCATCGAGCGAAATGACTCTCCCTTTGTGGTGGGTGTTTAGGGGTTAAATGAAAGTCATTGAATGGAAAATTTCCTCAGATCCGATGAGAACTTGTGTATGTGTTGGTATAAATGTGTGTGTTAGCTTCGGCGCCCCCAAGTTGCCATCCGATACATGTATTTAGAGAGTTGCATACAGACGGCGGCGGCGCTGAAATTCCCGCGAATCAGCACACTTTTGTGGCGCCACAAGGCGATCTCCCGGATATTGGAGCTGTGCATATTCTGTGTAAACATTGAAAGTCCATTTGCTGACTGTACAAAGTCAGCGTTTAGTAAATAATGGAAAATTTTGTTTGTTTTTCATTTGCTTTTTATTTTGTCCTGATTTTGTTTTTTTTTTTTGTTGTTTTATTTTTTTGTTTTTGTTTTTACAACACACACACAAGGTTTTTGCTTTTTAAGTTTTTGTTGCTAGCTGCATTTAAAATAATATTTATATATATATATATAGTAGTTATTATGTGTTTTTTTTTTTTTTTTTTATTAATTTAAATTAATTTTGTTCTCTTTTGTTTGTGCTTGCAAATTCATTTCGTTAGCATAATTTTTTTAACTTCTTTTTTTTTTTTTAATTTTTATATTTAAATATATATATATGTATATATATATATTTGTATAGTGTTTATGTAAGTTTTTATAGTTAAAGTTAATTATATTAATTAAATATTAAATTTAACTGGTTTATGCATTGCTTAGCTAAAAAAAAATAGTTTTCTTACATTTAGTTTACATATTAGTTTAAATACAATACATAGTTTTAAAAGTTAGATAGCCATGTTAGTTCTTGTTGTTGTTCTTGTTGATTTGAAGTGCATGTTGTTGCTGTTGTGTCTTTTGGTATGATTGCTATTTGGAGTACTATTGCTAGTGATTAGGCTTAGAAAATAGTTTAAACAATTACGAAAATTGCCAAGTTCGGAGCAAACGGAAATATATCTATTTGTATCTGGTTTTTTTTTTGCTTGCTTTTAATACCTTTTGTTATTTACTTTTTGTAGTCGCTCGTGTTAACAACCTGTTTAATATTATACAGTACAATACAATACAGTACGCTATAAGTCAAGGACTTTTAAATATATAGACAGCAACTTGCGTTGGTTATCGTTTTGAAAGCAGCAAATCTCATGATTGAACATTAGGCCCACTTCGTGAAAACCGCTCACAATACCTAAACTTATTAAGCATTGCTTAAACTATTACAAAATGTTTGTTTTTCCTTAAACCCCTTCCCTTCCCTTCAACAGAATCGAAAACACGCTCAAGAGGCAGCAAGCGGGCTTTCGTAGTGGTCGGTCTTGTGTCGATCACATCAACACCCTGCGTATAATTCTCGAACAGTGAAGCGAGTTTACGTCACCGTTCTACCTTATCTTTGTAGACCTTTAACCTTTAGATATGGGGAAGAATTCCCCCAAAGATGGTTGCTGTTGTAAAGGAGTTCTATTACGCCGCAAGATATTTCGTTCTACATAATAGACAGCTGTCCGACTCTATTGAATGGTGACAAGGAGCTAAACATGCAGATATTATGTCGCCGATACTCTTTTTACTTGCAATTATTTACGGTAGCTTGCCACCCTATGGAGTCCGTTTGGGAGGCTAAGACACGGGGATTATGCCGACGATATCGGTTTCCTGGCAAGTACCAACATTCATCAGTTGTTTCAGTCACTGCAATTGATTTTAGAGATGGCTGGTCTTAGGATCAATTGCAACAAAGACATTGCAGAAATTGCACATCTGCGGTTTATTCTGAAATAGACGCACATTGAGGAGGTCAAAAATTCAACTATATCAACATAACTTTCTATCGACCGATGAAGGAACTCATCTGAATGTTAAAAGCAGTCTCCACGAAGAGGGAAGGCGGTCATCATATTGTGAAATTTGGTGACGATAAGGGAAACGTGACGCCACAATCAAAATGTTAATGAAATCTGAATAAATTCAAAAACGTGACGTCACAATCAAAATGTTAATAAAATCTGAACAAATTTTTATATTCTCATGAAATTTTTACTTTTCTTTCGAATTGCATCATATGCATCAAATATCTTGCATACAATTTTAAATTATTGACTCTTCAAATTTTTTCCTTTCGCTTTTAAAACAGCAGAGTAACTGCAATGATTTAGTAGATATTATATTCCAAGTTTCTAGGAATGCTCACAGTTGTCTTTTGGTTGCACGGTTTGTGACGTCGCATTAGGGGTAGGGAAGTTGCCTAAATGTGACTATTTGTGACAAGGGGGAAAGGGTGGGTTCAAAGGAAGAGCAAACGACAACATCGCGGAGAAAACCTCAAGATACACGATAAGCTGGTAGACAAAGAACTACATGGAATTTAAGAGTCTTGGCTGAAACCCCAAAATAGAGAGAAACGTGGCCACAGCTAAAGTATTTTGGCCGTTGATCGAGAAGGGCGGAAGAAATTTGTCGCCGCCCTATGCACCAACCAGGGTTGAAACAGCAGAAAAAGCTCATAGTACGTTTCTGCATGTTGCTTTGGCTAAGGCATATTTAACTAGGTAAGCTTGCGCTCTCTTGATGTAACTATTTTCAGTTTCGTTTCGAATTACAATGAGAAAGGTTATCTTCTGCATGGCTCTTACTGGCATTTGCACATCAGAGAGAGCGTGTGAGGTTACCTTGTTAAATGTACCTTGACCTTGGCTATGCGTGTTGCTGCAAGGCTCTTACTGGCATTTGCATCCATATTGAGTACAGTTATATAAAGAAAATAATGACAAGAAATAGAGGGTATTAATTGTATTTATCGAAGTTTTTCAAAATTACCTAACTTATAGCTATACAAATCCGGTCAAGGAAATACGCACAAGCTTATTATGTGTCTGGTGCTACATGTCAAATGAAACCCAGTTCGATCATTAGCTCTTAATAAGTGGAAGTGGGTAAGACAAGGTAACTGCTTTTTTCAAGTAGAGAGACGCTGCGTATCGACTCTCCGATTGCTGTTGAAAACGATACCTAAGCATTTGGTCTACTTTGACAGCAAGATTACTCTTGCCAATCGATGCTACTTTGGTGTCCGTAGTAGAAGTGAGTAAAACTTAACTCAGGGCGTCTGAGCTGGCCTCCTTTGAAAGCACTAAGTAGATGATGCACTCTCTGTGGTATCAACGAGGCGAGCAGAGGCACCTGCTGGAGTGTCTTAAGTGGTTGTTACGCCCGTTCAGTGGGCCTAATGTTTAATCATGAATTTGTGTTAACGCAACGACGCTTACGAAGACGCCTGTCTATACATTTGACTGTCATTGGCTATAAGTAATAATAATGACGCGCTAAAACCTCAATTTATAATTTACTTAAACACTATGACTAGCTGCTATAAATACTAAATAAGCAAATTACATTGCTATACTTAATTTTGATTGTTACAAAAAAAAAAAAAGTTCTTTTCTTTCAGACTAATATCTAGGCCAAGAAAAAAAAAAATTTTTAGCTCACACACCAAAGTATAGTATCAACAAGTCTTATGCATTAGTCCTAAACACACACACACACACACACACATACACACACACACACACACACACACACAAGAAATTCACAAATTGGAAATCTCTTTGATTTCCAACAATTATACGCTGATGCTCCTTTACACACACACACACACACTCATACACACACTCATACACACACACACACTCATACACACACACACACATGTATACATATGCCTTAGTATTTACACATACATAATTAATAGATTGTATGTGCATGTTATATTTGAGGGCATTAAAAATGAATATTCGCATTCCCAAGCGAATACTTATAAAGAACACTGTATCCCAATTGTCTTACGACGGACTCTTAACATTTGCCCCAATTAACTCTCAACTGTTAATATTACATGAGCATAATACGTGCTTTATGTCTATACTGTCCATTTTTAATTAGTAACTACCGATATATATATATATATATATATATGTATATATTATATGATATATGCATAAGTGCAGCGCTTATTTTGTGGCGTTGCTCTCAGTTTGACGCACTTGCTTTTAAAACTTCGAATATCAAAAACACTTGCATTTTGATATTGGATTTTTTAAAAGAAGTCGTCAAAGGTTTTTGATTATGTTTGATATTGCAGCATTGGCGCCGATAAGTTCGGATGATGGGAGCTATTCATGCGCAATGCGGATAAGCTTTTGTTATACCATTCGTCCTCCGGTGACATTCCTGTAAATAATAATAGAGAAATATTAATTAATATTATTAATCATGCGGACGAAATTTCAAGTGAAAGTATCAAAATACTACAAAGTTAGCAGTTTTAGGCAAAACATGTATGTAAAAATTACTTTCACAACGAACGGTAGTTCGTGTTGTGACGAAAGCAAGAGAAAAATTACAGGATGTTTTGAGCTTTTGTCTAGAGCGTCTGATCCGGTCGAACAATATATATCTCTGTTTAGGTATTAAAGCGTAGATTAACCCCTTTATAAATTGTTTCTTGATTTGGCTATTGGTTTGTAAGATATAGTAGTTTAGAGAAATTGTTCGCTAGCTCTAGCGGTGTGCCTAGCATACTTAGAGCTCCGTTAAAAGCAGATATGGAATCATGGCGTGAATACAAATCCAAAAAGACTAAAAAAATTAAAATATAAGTCAGTATTTCGACAAGCTAATTGGACGTCCTACAAACTTTTCACAGCTTGCCGAAATGCTGACTATTTTTTTTATCAAATTTTTAAATACATAATTTTCGAGAACCTTTAAAAATGTACTTAAAAATTCCATTATCAATGAAAAATATTGCAATATACTGTGTTTTTTATCTCGTCACATAAATTCATATATATTATGAATACAAGTACTTACGATTTCGTCATATGTTTCACGTCGAAGATGTTTTTTTTTATAATTACTTTACTGGAAATATATCACAATTTCAAGCGGCTATAACTCCTGCAAAATATGGCTGCGGAGGGTTTTCCCAAAACAATCGAATTGGAGTGGGGTTCTTTTGAGGACAGCTCAATATAAATTAGCCTTAAAAGAGGCACTACGTCAGAGGTTCAAATAACGTTTCAGGTAACGTAAACATCTATAGTTATAGCCAAGCATCTCTTAAATCCTTAAGCTCAATATTTTCAAATTCAATATCGGTAAGAAGGTGTCGCAAATCTCTACACGAGATGGCTCAGCAGTTCGTTCTAGGCATGATATGGGTCCCAGGACACCGGGGCATAGAGGGCAACAACATAGCGGATGAGCTCGTCAGACGAGGTACTATTGATACACTCCCCCTGAAAGAGATGGTATAGGCATCCCTACTGCTACATGAATTCAATGTTCCCTAAAGAATGAATTCAAAAGTCCTGAAGTCTTCAATTTTTTGAATAACAAAATTGCGATTCTAAGTCGAAAATGTAGACCAAGTCCTTTACAACAATATAAATTTTTACAAAAAAAGTAATGAAAGAACCCAAATCAGGCCACCTGAATCACACCACCAGATGACTAACTTGTCAATCGGTTTTACCTAAAGACTAAAGATGTTTGGACCCAAAAAATTTCTTCTTTTGGGATATGCTTGTTGATTTTTTTCTAATAACATCACTTATTTTAGTTAGAAATTTCAGAGTGAAGTGCACAGCTAGATAAATATGTCACACATGCTTATATATATACATGCACATGTATATAAAAGCACATTAAAATTGATTAAATAAACAGTTATTTAGATTTGGTATTTCCGTGCAGCGGAAATTTTCATATACAGCTGCCGAAATTTGCTCTGCCCAGCCAAGTGCAAAGCCAAGTTTCCTTAAAACTTATACATGAACATAAATATATGTATATATGTAGACATGTGTATGTGTGAGAGCTTGAGATTAAGAAAGATTTCTTACTATTTCATGCTACTTAAAGACATTTTGCTCAACCGGAAATTCATGAATTTCACTTAGTGAACTTTCCTTTGGCTCGCCGCTTCACCCATTCTTGCGCTTACTGAATTTTTCATAATATCCGGTTAGGCGCGTCGGTACAGTCACTACTGATTATTATGCATATCCTATGCTTTTTTTTTTATCTTTACAGTTAAAGTAATTACGTCTGCACATCTTTCTATTTGTTTATCTAGTTGGTTTGATTCATCGCGATAAGCGCAGCATCGTATGGCGTTCTGCGCTTGAATCAAAACATAAACAACTAACTCAGGAAGTGCGCAGAACTTTGGCGCGTCTTTGTTTACATGAGGGGTTCGCGTATTCCAATGAAAGCTATATGTGATACAGTCGAGGGTGTGAGATCATATTTGTTGATTTATGCGTAAAAAAAACTTTTTTGCCCATAGTCTGTCTGCAAAAATCGAGGTATAGACCCTTTTGTTTGCTTGGGCACATCTGTGGTTACATTCATTTTGCCAAAGTCGGCTGAGAACTGCTGTAGTTGTAATCGAAAATGTCTCCATTTGTATGAATGAACTTGTCGATTCGTTGGAGCATAAGTTAGTTACCAAAGTCAGTACCTATTTCTTAAGGTGCAACAAAATCGTTCTAACAACTTGAATGCTCAAATGAATTTGCGGATATTTAGTTGCACCGAATAGATATGGCGATTTTATAACAAACCTGGGGACTCCACCCCCTGCTTGTTCCGCTTGCTAATCCCCGTGCCCCTCTCGAGGTAGAGCATATTCCTCTTTTCCTTCCTCCTTTTCTTTTTCTTTATCTTCTTCCGTATGCTCTTTCTCATCGTCTTCCTCCACCGCTTCATCTTAAACTTTCTCATGCTCATTTCAAGAGCAATAAGATGAACCCGCTTTACGTTTCACTCCGCCCCCTTCTCGCTTCGCTCACAAACCCCTTGCCCCTCTCTAGATAGATCATATTCTTCTTCCTATTCCTCTTCATCTTGCTCTTCTCATTCTCCTTCCCGAAAAATATAGTAGTGGGCTTTAAGA
Organism: Chymomyza caudatula; assembly: GCA_035041775.1. Taxonomy (NCBI): domain Eukaryota; kingdom Metazoa; phylum Arthropoda; class Insecta; order Diptera; family Drosophilidae; genus Chymomyza; species Chymomyza caudatula. Next base: position 1,011,695 of record JAWNKW010000145.1, read on the forward strand.
TTTCATGTCATTTTTATAGTTTAACGATTTTTCGTCGACCAAACTAAAACTATTTTCCGTTTGTCGTAACATCAGCCACATACACAATATTGGATTCCGCCCCCTGCTAGAGGAAGGGTCCTCTACCTATACCTCTAGCGCCACCGCTTACTCTACCTTCATCCTCATTTCAAGAGTTTTAAGATGAAACAATCAGTTTTACGTTCCACTCCGTCCCTTCTCGCTTCGCTCACAACTTCCTTGCCCCTCTGTAGGTGGAACATTTTCCTTTTCCTCTTCAATTTCATCTCTGTTGCCCTTACGGTTCCCCTTCCCTTTCCTAATAATATTAGGATAGATTTTGTGTCATTTTGTGTAGTTTTACGCGTTTTTGTCCACCAGCAAATAATACCATTCCAACCGCTCTCAAACTGTACTGCAATATATATAAAGCATTGTGTGCAGTGTATATTATAGTCATTATTTCTGTGTTGTACCGAATAGATCTGGCGATTTGGAGCAAATTCCATATACCTTTATAATACAATTGCAATCGCTCTCAAACTGTAATGAATTGTGTGCAGGGTATATTATAGTCATTATTGGCAGACTGTTGTCGGGCTATTGGTTCACTTTGAAATTTGAAAAAGACAAGAGTTTTGTAGACGACTGAACTATTTATTTAAAGAATTATTTTTGCCAATTTTAATCAATGTTTGCTTAATTTTGTATTATAAATTGTATGATTTGCATTTTGGGATCGTGCTTAATGATCCAATTATCTAAAAAAATTATTTTTGATTCTTATAATTTCGCACAAAACCCAACAACTAAATAAATCTGAAAATATTATTACAAATTATAAATTTTAATTTTTTCTCATTAAATTTTTGTCAGTTTTCGCAATCTGAACTGCAAGTTTGGCACAAAAATGTTAAGACCCAACTTATTGGATTGCAAGACGCTTTTCACTCGAAGTGGCATTTATATTGTATTTTAGGGAAATTGAACAAATACATTAATGTATAAAGGTTTTGATTTCACATTTTCTCCATACCTATTTTTATATTTTGGGAAATTGTTGAGCTTTGCTTTTTAATTTTTGGGCATCAACTATTTTCATTGTGGCGCCTAAATAGTACCTAACGGGAATTGGGGAAATACAGGTGTAAATGTATTTATTTTTCATCCTTCTTGAAACCCTTTTCTATGTTTTAAGCCTTTTTTATTCTTATTTTTTGTTTCTTAATTGAATCCGTTTGTTTTATCAAAGAGTTTGTTACATTTTCTGTTATAAAATTTATGAATAAAACTGAACATTCAATTAATTTCAGCGAAAGATGCATTTTTAAATTTCATTTATATTATGTAATAATTTTTAATGCATATATAAAATTATGAGCAAAAGCTACTGAGCGAATTCAAAAGTAAGCGTTTTTGTAGTTAACTATCTCTCGAACTCTCCTTCAATGCAGATGAGAGGTTTACACTTCACTACATACATGACGATCAAGTATTGTTGTGTGCGTAAAACTAAGAGTGAATATAAAAGAGAGATTTTGATGGTGATGCTCGCGTGATTGTCGTGTTTGGCCATTTTCTTAAATATTAATTAAATAAAATAAACAGTTGGTAACCAACTCAGGCTTTAGCGAAATAAGTGTTGACGAATTAAAAAAAATAAAAATTAAAAATCATTTTTTTAAAAAATTATTTACATTAATTCCTCTGGCGACTTAACTATAGGGACTAGAGTCCTCAAATTCAATAGGAAACACTTTGAAGACATGCCCAACACGGTAGAAAAACATAAGCTCAAAATAATGGAAATTACCAAAGTTTTTAGATTAACACACGACATCGACAGCACCAACGACAACGCACGAACACAAAAACATCGCCAAATCGCCGGAAAAGTTGTCAGATGTGTTTTATTTTTTTAGCCAATCGCAAATATATGTAAAAAAAAACCAGAAGAGTGTACCTCAATACTATAGCGAGACTGGTTTATATGAATAAAACTTACGAAAAGAAAAGTTGCACTTTTCATATTTGTTCACATATATTTTCGCTTAAATTAGGACTCAAAATAAGTCGAATCGGCAGTGAAATTTGGCAGCTTTGACAAACAATAAAGTACTGATAGAATAGAAGTTGTGTTGCAGTGTATTTAGTGTTTCCACAAATTTGGTAAAAATTCCGTGTTGCATACTAAAGGGGTACAGTATTTACATGTATAAATACTGCGCTATGATTTGCTATCTAAAGGGATTCAGTATTTACCATATATGTATAAAGCTGCCTGCTTAGTTTTACTTTACTTGCACTGATATCGTTGTCAATTAGAGAAACAAACTGGTAAAATGGAATCACGCTCAACGATATATTCGAATTTTTTGAAAGTAACTTCCAATTAACATTAAGAAGGTGTATTTTTTAGAACATGCCACAATTATAGCTCTATAAAGCATAAACCTTTCAAAACTTAAGCTAGTAGTAGCTATAACAAAGAAATAAAAGTTTTAAGAGCGCTACACCGATCTAGCAGCAACATTATGTTGATCAGTGTAATTTGTAGCGCTTCTTAGACTGCGCCAATAGGCATGTTGCAAGAGCGCCGTTTAATGCTTAAGCTGCAAAGACGTCTATCCTCTGCATGAGAAGAGCAGCCGCACACAAATGCAAAATTTGAATCTAAGAGCGGCGCGAGATCGAACTTCAGAACTCAAATGGAATCACGCTCAACGATAATGGCTATCAAATTTTTTGAAAGAAAGTTCAAATTAACATTAAGAAGGTGTATTTTTTTAGAACATGCCACAAACCTAGCTCTATAAAGCATGAATCAAGACCGATACACCGATCTAGCTGCTTGTTTGTTACATTATGTTGAACAGTGTAATTTGTAGCGGCATGTTGCAAGAGTGCCGTTCAATGCTTAAGCTGCAAAGACGTCTATCCTCTGAAAGAGAAGAGCAGCCGCACACAAATGCAAAATTTGAATCTAAGAGCGGCGCGAGATCGAACTTCAGAGCGTAAGACACTAATACATGGGCGTAGCAGCAATCTTTAAGCATTCTCTATAGCATGCATTGGCTTAAAGGCTCTCTCCAAAGCTCCGCTTATGACAGCTGAATTTGGCTCAATTTGTGCTCTCTGCTAAAAGCCTATAAATAGCAAGCAACGGGCGTTGAAATATCAGTTTTTCTTAAACATTAAAAGTGAAAGTGTTCCTGATTGGAAGTTGTGTTCTAGTTTAAATGCTTGCTTGAACTGCTCTCTTGCAGTAAAAATTAGAAGTATCCTTAACTGGAAGGTCCTCCAGTTTTAGTGTCTTGTAAAATGCGCTGCAAGAGTCCTTAGCTCTTCAGAGCTAAGTCTGTTAGGTCCTTAGCAATTGCTAGGACATTGAAAATTTAGAATTTATTGAATGGTATAAGTAAAAATATTCTTGACTGGCAGTTCTCCAAGTTTAAGTGCATCCTTCAATGAGCAAGCAATACCGCTCTGAAAATCAGTTGCTTTTGAAAAGTGTTTTATCATAAAATTGTGAAGTGCATTGCTCAAACTAACTCCACGCTTAGTTACTTATAAAGTGCCCTACCTATTTATATAATTAAATTAAAAATGGAAGTAATATAAAAAGCATTTGTACATATTTGCTTGTACACTTTTGTATTTGGTAAGTGAGAAAAATAATTAATTTGTGGCTTTTTCGGCTTACCCATTGAGTCCTGTCGCACACCAACTGAGCCCATATTCGTGCTGTGTGCCATTGAGAATGGTTGGGTCATGCCTGGATATGAGGAGGCGCCCATTTGAAAGAGATCCTTTAAATGGCATTTATAAAATGAAATTTGTATAAATAACACTATTTGCAGTGACTTAAGCATTTGTTTGGCTTACCTGTGGATAGCGATTCATGGTATTGTGATGTGGATATGGTTGATAGCCACGGGATACGCTGTATCCTTGTATGTTCCGCATCATGCCATTGCATGATGGGATCACAGACGGTGCTAATGCCTTTTGCAATTGTTTTTCCTGCTTGCGATATTTAGCGCGACGATTTTGAAACCAGACCTGAAAAATTTTAACAAAAATTACATACAAAATCAGCTAACTAAACTTAAAGCCTGTGAACTTAAGGCTGCTTTGCGTGGGGCGAGGGGGGGGGGGACACATTTTCACTTTGAAAATACTTTGCAACCAAGAAAAAAAGAAAAAAGAAAAATGAAACAGAAAACGGATGAAAAAAAGAAAATGGCAAAAGTAAAAAGTAAAAAGAAAAGAAAAAGATACACAACGTTGCTTTGCCGGCGCGTCTTATGAGTGAAAAAATCTACAAAATTGAAATTGAAAATACGTTGACGGCGCTGTTTGCAGGCGCGGGTGTGCAGGTGGCGCTGCTATAGCTTGGCACCCAGAACCAGAACCAGAACCAGGCCGAAGCACAGACCCAGACCCAGACCCCAACCCCGACCCAGAACCAGAACCAGAACCAGGGACTGCTGCTGCTTAGACATTATTAAAGATGGTCCTCACGAATGCGTTGGGCCGAGGGTTGGGGTAACTGCTGTCTTGATGGCAAAAAGAAATTGCCAAGATGAAAGCCGCATAGACGAGAGGACAGCAGAGCAGAGCAGAGCAGAGGGTGGCAGAGGGGGTGGCAAAGGGGGTGGCAAAGGGGGTGGCTGAGGGTTGCCTCTTAATGTGTGTGTGTAAAAATTTCCGACATTTTGAAAGCTGTTCAGCTTGCTTTGAGTTACTTACGCGCGGGGCCGCTGACAAGGGCAGCACAGCGACCAACTTACAGTAATGGCGGCCCAGACAACTTCAAGTAAACGACAGTATCTCGTATGTGTGTGTGTGTGTGTGTGTGTTAGTGTGTGTGTGTGTGTGTGTGTGTGTGTGTGTGTGTGTATTCAGTGCCTGGCGTCTTACTTTCTTTGCTGTTGCTTGGCGCGCATCTTGCTTTTTTTCTTATATTTATTTTATCATTATTATTATCTTTGTCTATGGCTATGTGTGTGTGTGTGTTCGTGTGTGTGTGTGTGTGCGTGTGTGTGTGTGTGTGTGTGTGTGTCCTTAAATGAAAGATACAAGCTGGTCTCCGGCTGTTGCTGGGTGGTTAGTGCATTTGCTGGGGGTTGTTTTGTGAGCCCACTTTTTGGGTCGCGTTGTTGCTCGGTTTCATTTTGGTTGGTTGCCAGCATAAAAATGCCAGTCACTGCCTGTCTATGTGTGTGTGTGTGTGTGTGTGTGTGTGTGTGTGTGTGTGTGTGCAAATGGCGCTACTAAAAAATGCTCTTAAACATGAGCTGACTTTGGGGCTTGCTATATGTTGTCTGAGGGTTGAAAATGCGTCTGTCGTTCAATTTCAGTGTCTGTTTGTCTGTGTGTTTGTGTATATGCGCGCGTGGGCGGAGTAACTCAATTAAGGATCCATTTGATGGCACACACACACACACACACACACACACACACACACATGCACACACACACACATGCACACACACACATGCAAAAAGTTTACTATTATTTTTAACGCCTATACAAGCTACGCTTAAAACTCTCCGTTCCTCGACCTGTTTATCACTACACTGTAATAAAGCATGCTTAGTTTATCTAGCCATTTGTAACACATTGTTGCTTAAGGCATATAGCGGCTGCCAGTTCCGGTAGACCTGAGAAAATGTTGAAATGTTTCTCAGCTTTGTACTGAGCCCAAAACGTGCTTAAAGCGCTCTGAAAAGACAGCAAAGAAAGTCTGGCATTCCCAAGATACCAGTTTTCGGTCTCGATTTTAATGGGCACTGAATTCATTTGACCAACTAAAACTTTTCAAGAAATAGCTCAAATCCATTAAACAGCTTAGATTTCATCAGCGCGGCTGAGCCATCCATAGCACTGAATTCATTTCACCAACTACAACTTTTCAAGAAATAGCTCAAATCACTTAAAGAGCTTAGATTTCATTAGCGAGGCTGAGCCATCCCTAGCACTCTGGCAGCCATGTCCATTGTGTCATGCTCGACAGAGGAAGTTTAAGGCGAGCTAGGAACAGTTGAAATTAGAGAAAGGGTACGAAAACAGAGTAGGCTTACATAGAAGTTCCCTATTGACACAATTTTCCCGACTCGCGAAGGAAGTCGTAAAGACTGCGTAAGGGGAGAGTTTACACCTGTCTCATGCTGAGCGCATCCATGTCCTTGCAAAAGCCGCACAGTAACACAGAAAGTGCTCCGTGAAGTCGGCTTATTCAAGACAGGCGCAAGTTGGGTCGTCCCAAATGTATTGTGAACCGTGATTAATCCAACAAAGGCTTGCAGATCTCACCACTTCTCATGAAGAAGATGTCTGGAGCCCTTTGGATTGGGTTCTTTCACGAAGTGTTTTGTTATGCGGTATCAAGGTGGATTTCCAGCGTTCCATCCAACCAATTTAGCTGTGCTGACAGGAATAATTGGCTGTGACGCCGAGCCTTTATTTATTAGCCCATCTGCCATATCTAGGAAACCTGTCATGTTAACCCTGGTCTTACATTCTCTGATCATGATCCACGTTGCGCGAGGATTCTCCATTTATTATTTACTTGGAGTGGAGTGTATTTGTCATTTAATTCGCTGCATTACACTATAATCCGACTTTTTGTCCTTTTTGCCAAACTATTGCAATATAAATAGCCAAAATATGCAACCTATCTAAGTTCACTATCGAGCGGCATCTCGCGCTCGGGATCCTTTACTCTGGTCGTACCTGGGTGCATTCTTCAATTTTAAAATCTCTGATGATTCTCTTCCAGGTACTCTTATTTGCTGTTCACTCGAAAAATCTTATCTTCACACTATCATAGTGTGTATTAGTTGAAAAAGCTAAAATTAAATACTCTTTTATTCGGCACCGTACTTACAACAAACAAGGGAACCAAGCTGCCTTTACCTAAATCGTATCATTATATTTTAGAAACCCTAAGGCCACACACTCACAGAGATCGGAACTGAACTAAACATGACCAGAACTTATGCGTGATGACAAACATAAATCCGCACAGCTCTTGATGTGTGCATGTGTACTACTGATAATGTGCTTGACTGACTGACACGTTCAGCTCGGTTCAGTTCAGTTCCGCTCTATGTGCGTTTGGGGCCTAAATGCTAAGGACACAGCTATGCTATTAATTTTGTTCAACTGAACCATGAAAGAGTTATCCGTATTGTTTTTGCAACTGTAGTATACAAAAAAATGTATTAAAACTATCAAACTATGACGCCACTTTTGCGGAGCACCCCTTCCCCCATATTCACAGATTGATGAACCCCCACCATTTCCATAGTAGTCACTTCATTTATGAGCACCTTCGTAGGACTTTTTTCTCGCATCGTGTAAAGACTCGATAATATTGAGCATAAGTTTTCTCGCTGCTCGTGATCGAGTTAAGCACGCGATTTGTTTTTCACTCATTCACTTGGTAATCTTGCATTGTGTAACAAGCATCTGTTCCAGTTTTAATAGTTTGTTCTATTTATTATCAATAAGAGGGCTCTGCCTCCTGCTCGATGCGCTCGCCCACTCTTCTTCCTCTTCCCCGTCGCTGTCCTCTTTCTGCTGCGTTTTGTCGAGAAGTTTGAGTATCTCCATCATAACTTTTCAAGGTCCGAGAAAAAATATTTACACAAGGTCATAAGTCAGGGCTTCTAGCCCATCTGCCATATTTCTCTGCAAAAGACTTCTCTGCTATAAAACAGACAAGAAAACTCTGCCATTATATTTCGACGGTTTCTTTATGGTCGTTCCCTTCCTAATTTTCCCACAACTATAAAGTGAAGTAACCCGATTTACGTTACACATACGCAATATTGCATTCATCTTTATGTTTGTAGAGCCATGGTCGGCAAAGAGAGCAGAGACGTCGGCAGAATTTAAGTCGCTGCATTAGTTCATTTTGCTAACTTTGCCGACTGTTAACATAAAACTCCATAACTTTTATGGATAGCAAGCTTTTTTGGCGATCAAAAGTTATAGAACTGTACATTGCCGGAATGGAACGCTGAGCTTTTGCTGTGCATTGCAGCCGTTTCTTGCTTGCTCAGCGTTTCTCTTAAAATCGTTTACAATCTCCTCTTACTTTCACCGAGTGAAAGATTTCACAAAAAAAGAGTATATCGCTACGAAGTAAACCACAAAATTGATGTTGATCCAACGCAAAACTCACCATTTGTAATGCTTATGGGAAACAAAAGCAAATAAACATTAGAAACCAACTTTATTTTTGCTATGAAATGCTTGCACCTTAAACTATGCTACAAATTTTTTCAGTTTTAGGACAAATGCAAGCGGTTCAAGAAAGTTTCATAACTTGAACAATTTTCGAGCGATTTTGATGAAAATTTCGTTGTTCTAATTAGAAACAATAGCGTTGTTAGGACTATGAGTTCTAATAATACGCTTTTTGGTAAATTAACTGTACAAACTGTGAACAGTGCAAACATATAACATAGACACATTGACAAACACATAATATATATATATGGAACTTTATACATTGTTATTATTATTATTTTGGAAATCGCTTAAGAAACTATCAACCTCGAATATGTTGATTGAGCGAAGGAAATTTTTTGAAGTTGAACTGAAATTTTCAATACAAACTTATTTTGTAATCGCCCAGAGCTACAAGAATGTCGTTACTTATGTAATAGTCCCCTTTGGGCATATTTGATATTTGAACACTTTGCCAAGGGTATTTGAGCTTCGGTCAACTAAACGACAACTTTCTTTTGTACTTTGCTGTTGTAACTGTTGCAAATTTTAATGGCGCATAGACACCTTTACCTGCACACAAACTCATAAAACTAAACGTGCGTAATTAGATGAATGCGAATCATAACTACAAATACCCATAGATATAATATTGATATATAAATGAATACATTCAAGTAATATTGACAGTGTGTATATGAGTGTGTGTGGATACGCACATCGATGCGTTGCGACGCATGGTCGTTCCCTTCCTAATTTTCCCACAACTATAAAGTGAAGTAACCCGATTTACGTTACACATACGCAATATTGCATTCATCTTTATGTTTGTAGAGCCATGGTCGGCAAAGAGAGCAGAGACGTCGGCAGAATTTAAGTCGCTGCATTAGTTCATTTTGCTAACTTTGCCGACTGTTAACATAAAACTCCATAACTTTTATGGATAGCAAGCTTTTTTGGCGATCAAAAGTTATAGAACTGTACATTGCCGGAATGGAACGCTGAGCTTTTGCTGTGCATTGCAGCCGTTTCTTGCTTGCTCAGCGTTTCTCTTAAAATCGTTTACAATCTCCTCTTACTTTCACCGAGTGAAAGATTTCACAAAAAAAGAGTATATCGCTACGAAGTAAACCACAAAATTGATGTTGATCCAACGCAAAACTCACCATTTGTAATGCTTATGGGAAACAAAAGCAAATAAACATTAGAAACCAACTTTATTTTTGCTATGAAATGCTTGCACCTTAAACTATGCTACAAATTTTTTCAGTTTTAGGACAAATGCAAGCGGTTCAAGAAAGTTTCATAACTTGAACAATTTTCGAGCGATTTTGATGAAAATTTCGTTGTTCTAATTAGAAACAATAGCGTTGTTAGGACTATGAGTTCCAATAATACGCTTTTTGGCAAATTAACTGTACAAACTGTGAACAGTGCAAACATATAACATAGACACATTCACAAACACATTATATATATATATATGGAACTTTATACATTGTTATTATTATTATTTTGGAAATCGCTTAAGAAACTATCGATCTCGAATATGTTGATTGAGCGAAGGAAATTTTTTCAAGGTGAACTGAAATTTTCAACACAAACTTATTTTGTAATCGCCCAGAGCTACAAGAATGTCGTTACTTATGTAATAGTCCCCTTTGGGCATATTTGATATTTGAACACTTTGCCAAGGGTATTTGAGCTTCGGTCAACTAAACGACAACTTTCTTTTGTACTTTGCTGTTGTAACTGTTGCAAATTTTAATGGCGCATAGACGCCTTTACCTGCACACAAACTCATAAAACTAAACGTGCGTAATTAGATGAATGCGAATCATAACTACAAATAACCATAGATATAATATTGATATATAAATGAATACATTCAAGTAATATTGACAGTGTGTATGTGAGTGTGTGTGGATACGCACATCGATGCGTTGCGACGGAAACATGAAAATTAAACGTATTCAAATTTAATTTACTTTCAACATTTAATCAAATTTTGCCGCACAACGTTCAGCGCTGTTTTTGGTTCTGGTTTTTTCAATTCACTTCATTTAGAGTTGGGTTTTATTTTATTTCTACGTTTTTTTTGTTTGCATTTTTCTATTTTAAAGGATTTTTTTTTTTTGGTAGTGCCGGTGCGTTGACCTAGAAAATGTGTCACATTGGCTACTTCAAATTTGTGATGCACATAAATATTTTGAGTTTGAATTTTTGTCAAGAGTTTTTCTATTTCTATTTGCTGCGCTACAGAAATATAAGTACCTATTAGGCGAACGGCAAACATCCAAAGTTTCAGGTATGACATAAGGTGAATCTATTTTTGTGGCTTATGAGAGCCCAACGAATCTTTAAAGCCAACAATTTGGTATGCAGCATGTTGAAAATGGGCATTTCCACAGAAACGAATTTATTTTTATTTTTATATATTTAGGAGAAAAACAATATTGGAAAAAAAACCCTAAGGAAAAGTTTATGGGTGGAATATTAACATTATATATTGCATTGATTTCATCGAATGAAAAAATGTATAATTGAAAACGAGTTCAACCAATGAATTTCGAAATACAAATTCATTTCAATTCACTTTGAATATATATATATACAATATGTTAAAGTTGCAGCTCAGCCAAAAAATCAACATTTCTGCTAAACCTACAGACATCTTTACAGTTATATTCAAAAACAGCGTCCACTTGTAGTCTATTATTCTATACTCTCTACAAAACTTCGCCTAAATTCACATTTTGTGTCATATAACTATGTTAAGAACCTTATAATCCATTCACACAGCCTCAAGCAGGAACTTACTGAAATTTTTTTTTTAGGCTCACTACCTGTTATATCTTAGAAGTGTTTTTGTGTTCGTATGTTTTATACAGGAAAGAAGAAGCCTCTAAAACAGATATCGTTTCTGGCCCTAAGTCCGTTTTCTATACGCCCAAGTAGTCTCTGGCGTTTTAGCTATTTCCAATAATATAGTTACAATAGTTATAACAAGAGAGCTCATAGGGAGTAGTAAATTTAAAATCTTCTACTAGTCCAAATCATTTATTAGCTACATTTTTGTGCCTCTATCAATACGTACAGATGGACATACAGAATCACCGCCCCTTACGGAAAATATTTCCCATATTGAAGACGTGGTGGGTCCCAAGCTCAACGTACAAACCTTTTAGGGCCTAGGGTAGCTCTACTGGTCTCGAAAGAACCCAGTGTCATTGTTAGTCGCCTCATACGACAAGTTTTGACATGCTGAGGTGGTATTCTCTAACCCGCTCACCAAACGGGGAAAGGATGTCGATCATTACCTCAATTTTCAATACTTTCCATTGCTAGCTAATCAGATGGGTCATTGGTTTTGGATCGAACAGTGATCGAGTAACCAACTGCAAGCCCGAAACTAACACTTTTTCTACAAAGTGTAACTTACATCTTTGCAACTCAAGCACAAAAAGTTTTTTTTTTAAACTTTCACAACCAGAAATTAACTTTGAGATATAAGTTGATTTGCATTTGAAGACACATATTTCATTGAAAAAAAATATGAAAAAATAGCTTTCGTTATAAAATTGACTCCACTTAAAAATAAACCACTATATTTGCGCAAATACGTTTCAGATCTTTTTGATAATGAATATAGTCAAATATGCTAGAGAAATGTTTATAAATTAAAAAAAATATTGTATTGCATAAAATTGACTTCATTTAAGGGATTCCTATTAAATTTTGTAGATTGGCTTTTAATGATTTGAAAAGCGTAAAGTTCAGTTATGTATAGCGACATATTCAGGGGTGTGTCAGAAATCTCTAGAAGGTTTTGCCTAAAGTTTCGTTTAGATTGTCTTAAAAAATCGTTCGGTGAGTTGCTTGAAAGATTTTCCATATTTTCTGTTATATTTCTGACACATAGAAAAATTGCTTTTTGGTTCAAATTCGGCTTAAAAAGATACTTGGCATATCGAAAAATGGCTTTGGGTTGAAATTCGGTTGAAAGAGATTTCTGGCACACCACTAGTTGCAATAATTTTGAAGCAATTCTGGTGTATTATTATATATTACTATATTGCAAATGTATAGTCCCCCGAAAAAACATAGAAGATGTAAAAATTTGTGCGTCGTTGTTTCGAAGGAAATTCTAACAAGAAAATAAAAAAGGATATCACCCCCTCAAAACCATTTCAATACTTTTTGGTCCGCCGGCGCTACAAATATTTACAAGCTTCCATTTTATCACGTATCAGTGGAAATAGTTGTGTTATTTTGTTTGTCTGTGTTTTTAATTACACGATGATAACGCTCCAAGCGGCAAAATCAGCAAACGAACGCTAACAAATTGTGTTTACACGTTGATAGCGCTCCAAGCGGCAACAACAGCAAACGTGCGCCATACCGGTAAGCGGTAAAATCAGTAAACGTACGCTAAGTTAGTCGGACAATCTCGTTAGAGGCATTCGAAGAAAGAATTACTGTGCTCTCAAGAAGGAAAAAAAGACGTTTTAAGAAAGTTAATTTAAGAGGCTAAATTATTTCCTGAGATACATTTTACGCGAAATTTCTGTGGGTGTTTGAAACCCAGCCGCTTTAAAAACTTAAACTCTTGACTTAGAGTTACTCAGCCCAGATTAGCTGCTGCTTTAATATATAGTCCTAAAATCTAAGCGACTTTAATTAACACAACAACCAATACCAAGAAAAGTAAAAATAACAAGGACATGGCCATTAGCAAGAAACAAGTGAATTCTAATGCCATGTATGAGAGAGTGTAGATATGTGTGTGTGTGTGTGTGTGAGTGCGCCTGGTTCTATACAGTGAAATTTTTCATATTTTGGATTTGCGTTTTTTGTGTATTTTCAAAGCAGATGCACATAGCAAACCCAACAGCATAGCAAAAACCGCCATACACGCCTCTGGTCCATCGTATACCCAGAAAAAAACCCCACCTACCCCCCGGCGACTCCACCCCAACAATCCACCACCCTGCCAGCTAGGGATGGGAGTACGAGCATCAAATTTGCAATAAAATGTATACACGACAAATTTGTCAACACCAGCCAAACAGCAACAACAAGCAAATTATGATATAGACGTCGTTGTTGTTGTAGCCCTAAGTGAGTGCCAGAGTCAAGTTGTGTGTGTGAGTGAGTGTGTCTGAGTCTGTGTGAGTACTCGTCAAATTACCAACAGAAAACATGAAATCATTAGGGTTGTGGCCGTCAAACGACGATATGTTCACACAACCACTGGAACGGGGGAGAAACTATACACATGTAGAGGGCAAAGGGGACTGACGAGCTTCAAAAAAAAAAAAAACCAAATATTTGAACATTTGCAGAAAAATATGGTTTATGTTGCGCTAATAACCAGGCATTTGCCTGTCATTTGATCGCGCACAGTTGTTCAGATTGAAACTCAGCGCTCACTTAATCGACCCGCTCTGACAGGTCTGTTCCAATTGCAATTGGATAGCAGGGTGATAAGCACAAGGAAACAGTTGTTTGTGTAATTCAAGGCTTATCTGATGTATCGGTCTATTTATATAGCTCATGGTTATCAGATTGGCTTATGGTTTATAGCTCACTCAGCACTGGGAGTAGCTTAAAACTTCAAGGGCTCAGTGCATTTTTTAGTGTTCTGAAAGCTATCAGTATCAATGTTTCTTAATGTTTCTCTAACAATTACACTACTAACTTCATGTCTCTTTGTATACCCAATACGCACCCATCTATGGGTAATATTGCGTTCAAATTGTTTGAGATGATTGTTCAGCAAAGGAGGTTGACCCATCCCTAGCACTCAGGCAGCCTTCTCCATTGTGACACATGGCCCATAGAGAAAGTTAGGAGAGTGAAAGTACAATAAGAACCAGAATACGAAAATAGAGTAGGTTGACGTACGAGTTCCCCATTAACTCAATTTTGCAATTCCAAAGAGTACACACTTCTTTCCAAAGGCCGGGCAGTGTCATAGAAACTGTTCCATCGAATCAGCTTCTTTCAAAAAAGTAAGTTGGGTCATCCAACGTTATATATACGTTATATACAATACGTTTAGTGAAAAAGCTACACTCAACAAAATCGCTATATAGACTTAAAAATAAACTTTGTTGACTTCAGCCCCAGCAACTGATCTTTACATGTTACACCCAAAACTTTCCCCCGTGTGGTGAGCGGGTTAGAGAATACCACCTCAGCATGTCAAAGCTTGTCGTATGAGGCGACTAACAATGACACTGGGTTCTTTCGAGACCGGTAGGGCCACCCCAGGCCTTAAAAGGGTTGTGCGTAGGGTTTGGGACCCTAAAACCACAATTTTCGCGGTTTTAACCCAAACCACAATTTAAACATTCCGTTCTGTCGCCCGAGTAGAGTTTATATAAAAACCATGCAGCTTCACCATCTGCGTTCTTCGCATTTTTTTTCGGATTTGTTTTGTTGTCCGTGGGTACACAAAAATGCAGACGGCTCCGGCCCCTGCTTGCTTCGCAGACGAAGTACACGCTGCCCCTTTATCTTCCTCATCGCCTTACTCTTGGCCTTGCTCTTCGCTTTCATCTTCCTCATCGCTTTAACCCATGCCTTCCTCTTCCCGTTCTTTTTCGTCTTCCCCTTCAACTTCCCTTTCGCCGTCGTCTTCCTTTTCGTGTTTCTCTTTATTTTCGTAAATACAACTATTTCTCTAATCGTTACTGATCGGTTCGCACTGCAATTGATTTCCGAAGTAAACAAATTTTGGTTTTTCATGATATTTACACTAGTCCCTGATTTCTTGGTGCAGATAAATGGGATGGCCGAGAACACAATATCTTCAGATGCCATTACAAACATTTTTTACGACCTTGTTGTACAAATATAGAAGATTATAAATCTAACTTGTCACACCTTTCAAAGCTGTAGAACATTATAAATCTTTTGATTCATTGTTACCTCAAATTGTAAGTCATAAAGGTCAAATGTCTTTCCCTTATCATCGATATATTTGATGCATTTTTATACCATAATCTTCAAATTTCTTTGTTCCAGTTCTATAAGCTTGGGAAAACATTAAGGTTATGCCAATTAGAAAAATCGCCATGTTTACTCAGTTAGCACGGTCTGTCTACTAAATGCATGTCACTACAATAATGTGAGGCAACAAATTCGGTTACTTACACAGCGCTCTATGGCTATTAGAGGCTTTTCGTTGATAATTATCAAACGCCATGTAATTCTACACCACAAAAAGGCGACTCAAAAATTTAGATAGGCAAAATGCATTTGAACTTTTCGCTTGCCCAAATGCTCGAACCCCTCCCAAGATAAGCTAGCGCAACCCTCCTGTTTGTCTGAGCAGCAGCCTCCCCCTCTCGGAGATGTCGCACTGTGCACTCACTTGTTTCACAGTCATGATAAAACTATAAATTAATTATTACCGCGGCGCACTTGAAAGCGCATAGAACACATGTGTTGGTCGTCAGTCTGTCAGTCCGTCCGATTGTCGGTTTGTCGGTCTGCCGCTGTGTGCGGGTTTATTGCTCTATAAGAAGGGTGGCTGCAGAGCGCATGCCAATGGCTTTGTCGCCTGGCGTTGTCAGGAGAGCACTTTAGCGCGACACCCGAATGTGAGGCATTCGATTGGAATAATCGTATACTAATCGCTAACCGAGATCATCATCATCGTCATCAGTAGCATTATTGTGGCCATTGTGGACCAGCCAGCGGGTGCATTGCCCTAAATCGCATCAGCGGGCAAAAGCAACAACTGTTGAAATATTCTAAACGCTTGCCGCCTCGCGCACCAGTTTTTGTAATAGTAGTAATCATGAGCAGCTCCAAGCCCCCATTATACCCTCATTAGCCGGTACTCACTTGTATGCGCGCCTCGTTTAGCTTTGTCGTGCGCGCCAGCTCCTCGCGACAGTAAATATCCGGATAATGCGATTTGGCGAATGCAGCTTCCAGTTCTGCTAATTGTTCCTGAAATTAAGCAGATTTTAATTAGGCTAATTTGGTGAATGGGTTTTTTTTTTCTATGAGTTTATTGTTGCTGTTTGGTATTTTGCGTAACATATTCTTGAGCTTTTTCAGAGCTTTAAATCTGTAGATTCATTGTGTCTTACTAGGCATTATGGAATAAAAACAAACTGTGCTCTTTTTAAAGTTACCAAAATCTTAGTGAGCGAAAGCTCAAAAGCTCAACTTTGTGCAAAAATTGGCAAGGTATGTTTCTATGCATATGTAACTATAACAAGAATTGAATGGACTATAAGGGAACCAATGTCCACTTACCACATCTTTCAGATGTACACTAAACTAAATAAACTCCTTTTAAGAGGCACCGACTTTGATTGAGCACACCTTGGTTTCATTCCATCATATTACTAGGTATGAGCCGTCTGCCGACGCTTGCTTTTCATTCTGTTGCAAACGTCTATAAGGCAGGTTGTGTCGACGCAAATTTAGTGCCTCAGCCGACAGTTGGCTCATACCTTGTAAAACATATGCCTTTGCATTTTATGTGATAAATTTCTGCAAATCGACTTCCGGAGCCAAACTTAAGGTTCCATTTAAAATTTCCAATTTTATTTAACCCTGGAACGTCATCCTTTTTTCCTGTACACTTACATCATATGGCGTTATTGACGAACGATAACGCTCTAGAGCCGCCAATAAATTCATTATACAAATTTGTTCTTCCCGTTCCCATTGCCCTTTCCGTTCCCCCTCTCGTTCCTGCTCTTTCTCTTCCCTCTCTTCCTTATACTAAGTCCAGCACTATTGGGACCAATATCTTCCTATCCTCCGTGCTACCGTATTGAACTGAGAAATTCAAATGAATTGTTTACCTAGTCAAAGTTGTGAATGTTAAACAAATTTTGTTAAATGCTTGCCTACTATATAAGAAGACCTAACCACATTTAGTATGTTTAATATTATTATTGTTGCTATCGAAAGAAAAAGAAACTAAACTTAAAACATTCTCATCACCCATTGATTATTTTTGAACATTTTGTTCATAATTGGTGCAGTAGTTTTTGAGTTTATGTGTTACAAACTAACACGCTTCTTTTATATATATAGAGCTCATATGTTCAAGCCGAAGATGTACATAAATTATATACAGACCATCCCCCACCTACACTTAAATTTTTGTTGAAATCGTTCGAAACGTATTCGCAGTTAGCGGTGACATCAAAATGTACACCTATTTATACATACATATATAGATTATAGGATAAATTTGATTTCTATATATACATATATAATATATATAGACCAATTCCCATGATTTTGTATAATATAATTTAAATTTTCTAGGAATCCATCCAATGAATTAACTTAAAATTCACACTCCCCTTGTGAATGTAGAAATCGTGAAAATACTTACTCGACGGTTTTCGGAATAACTGACTATGCATTTGAAATTCAAGATGGCGGATCTAAGACATCGGACGTTACTCTGCGAGAAATATTGTCGAAATCTGTACTCAGTGTTTTTTTCTAATCGCTGATTAGAAATCCAAAGTCAGATTTACGTTATTTAAAATGATGAATCCAAAATGGCCGACATCAATACGTAAATTGGAAACATTTTATGAGATTTTGAAAATGCACTGTTTATGGATATTCTCGATGTTTTGTATGTCGTTGTCTGCCATCTCGAATGTCACAACCCTGTGATCACAAATACACTCAAGTGAGAATTTTCAAGATTATTCGTTCAAAAGTGGTGTGCGTTTTTTGAATTGGTCGAGTTTTTGGGAGACATTAAATGTGCTCTAAGTTCGGGCATATTTTCGCGATAGATTGGCTTTAATTGTGATTGGCGGTTTTTTAGTGATAAAAAATGGCCACTGTACAAGCTGAAATTCTATTGATTTTTCTCATCATGTTCCTATAAGTATTTTTGCTTTGATTTTGTAAACTAACTGTACTAAAGATAATATGTTCAAGCCGAAGTTGTTCAAACTTCACATAAATTATATACAGACCATCCCCAACCTTCACTTAAATTTTTGTTGAAATCGGTAAAAAGGTATTCACAGTTAGCGGTGACATCAAAATATACACTTATTTATATATATATATAAATAGATTATGGGAAAAATATGAATTCTATGTAGTCCAATTCGCATGATTTTGTATAATATAATTTATAATTTTCTAGGAATCCATCCAATGAATTAACTTAAAATTCACACTCCCCTTGTGAATGTAGAAATCGTGAAAATACTTACTCGACGGTTTTCGGAATAACTGACTATGCATTTGAAATTCAAGATGGCGGATCTATGACATCGGACGTTACTCTGCGAGTATATTGTCGAAATCTGTACTCAGTGTTTTTTTCTGATCGCTGATTAGAAATCCAAAGTCAGATTTACGTTATTTAAAATGATGAATCCAATATGGCCGACATCAATACGTAAATTGGAAACATTTTATGAGATTTTGAAAATACACTGTTTATGGATATTCTCGATGTTTTGTATGTCGTTGTCTGCCATCTCGAATGTCACAACCCTGTGATCACAAATACACTCAAGTGAGAATTTTCAAGATTATTCGTTCAAAAGTGGTGTGTGTTTTTTGAATTGGTTGAGCTTTTGGGAGACATCAAATGTACTCCAAACTCGGGCATATTTTCGCGATAGATTGGCTTTAATTGTGATTGGCGGTTTTTTAGTGATAAAAGTATGGCCACTGTGGAAGTTAGCTAGCAAAAATGCCTTGAAACCAACAACAATGCGAACAATCGATCACTATGCCATAAAAAAGTCGTTGTTATCGGCTGGCAATTGTGTGAGAAGATTATAATAAGGTATCGGGAAATGATGACATCTACAGTGACAGCCAAGCGGCTATCAAATCCATAAATCCAATATCATCAAATTCGCCTGATCTGGTTTCCGGGTACCATCAGGACATTAAAGCCTGCAATATAGCTGATAAGCTACTCACACAAGTTACTACTGCTCCGTTCCTCCCTGAGCGAGATGCTATATGCATGCCTATGACTACGTGAAAGCTCAAAGCTAGTGAATTTTTCAAGGACAAGGCCAATTTTAAATGCCAAAATGCGCTTAACTAAAACAATGTCTTTTCTCTTAGCCCGGAAAAATGCTCAGGAGTTGTCCGTTTACAAGGACCTTTGCAGCAGTTGCTGGGATGAATAGAGTAGGTAACGACTGAACACTTCTTTTGTTCATATCCGGCCCTCTGAAGAAGGATGAAATACACCCTCTTTATAGCTTATCTGAATTGTCCTAACAGATTACAGACTTAATTTTGGAAACTGATTGTTTCTCCCATCAAACATTTGCCTCTGTAGCGGGGCAAGTCGTATATGATCACGTCCTAAGTCAGGAAATTGATAGCCCAGCCTTTAAAAAAGTTTCAAAAGAAAACTAATGTAAAATCGTCGAGAGATATTTGGTAATGCCCTGCAGTTATGTTCCTGATCCTATTTTCATACAAATGCTACTTTTTCGGTCTAAAACGTTCTCGATTGATCGCACATTTCTTTGACGGCTTCAAAAAGCTCTGATGTAAATAAGACATATCTTTTAAAAGGTTCACAAAGTGGCATGTCCGAAATTTCAGTCCAAAAACCAAACGTCAATATGCCAGAACCATCTTTTAGAGAGTTGCAACTTATAATAAATGCTTTTGAATTATGGATTTTTCAGAAGATTTCAAGTTTAAATAAGTCGAAACCTTAAAATATAGATATTTTTGTATATAATACTATGCTCTGCTGACTGATACTTTTGTATCTTAAGAGAGAGAGACTGACGTTGTTAGTCTTCAATCTACTGCACTTAAATTGAATTGCAAAAAGAAAAACAACTTTTAATCAACCTAAATAAATAGCTACAATAACAACTTATCTTAAGTTGCTGTTGTTGTAGTCAGTCGCCAGACTGCAAACTGTAAAATACTCAAGTTTTAATCAGTAACCGTAACCTTCACGAAATCGAATTAAAATATCCTCCCTACGTTAAGTTTAGCAAAGCCTTTTGCAGGAAATGGCATGCAATTGGTGCGTACTTCGTAGGGATACTTAAGCCAAGATTCTTGGTTGGACATAACTGACCTGTGTGAATGTGGTTCGATGTCTGCGTCTGGCTGGTGTTGGGCAGGATGCTGTGGTTGGGGTATGACCGGCATGTTGACTCAGCGATGACAGTCCACTTCCGGGCGATGTAACACCGGCGGAAACCGTCGACAGGCCGCTGTTTGGTTCCGGTTTGAGTTTCTTAAATGCACCTTCAGCTGCAAAGAGCGCAAACATATAAATATGTGTACATTATACAATTAAAAAGTAAAGCAATTTACATAATTTCGATGTGTGTGGGTGGGTGTACGTATAAAAGAGCTTGGTGTAAGTTCTTGCTGATGTTTAATATGCGTAAAACGTTTAACCGCAACCGGCTGACCCGAAAATGTTGCATAATTAGCTGCGACATGGCGCACAAGCAGCAACAACAACAACAACTATAAAAAGAAGAAGAAAAAAAAGCAAGGCTAACCACGCTGCGGCCACAAGACGTTGGCGCCAACAAACCGCCAACGTTGCCACCATTTCCAACAAGCTACGTCCATTGTCAGCCATTTTGTGCGCAAAAATCCCAAAGAGCAAATGCACAGACTTGGGGTCACGTCGCTGTCGCGTCCAACGTATCCATGAATATGCAATATGGGATAATTTATGCAAATTTCTTGTACATTAATCGAGGTAAAATTTTGTGGCCCCGTTGTAAGCGTCATGAACTTTGGCTACGGCTTAGCTGTGCGTGCCCAAAAAGGCGTCAAATCACATGCAAAGGTCAAAAGCTAGAGCGGCTCAAAAGTAGGAACCACAACGTATACACCTGTATAGAGATTACTTGGACCTGAAACTGCGCACTGGTGGGGGGGGGGGCCCCACCACCGACGACGAGAACGCATAATTGGCGCGCTTAGCTCGTTAACAAAATTTTCAACTATGTATAAATTTGGTTGTCGCACTAATTGAATAACACGTAAGCCTGTAATGCTTCCACTCCGGCGGATTCATTTCGTTCCAACAACAAGAACAAGTGCCGTTATTTATGTTAAGTGAGTACTGAGTACTGAGCATTCGCGCCCCGCTGCTCGCTCACTCGCTCTCTCGCACTCTCGCACTCTCTCATTTGCTACTTTAATGCAATTGACCTTGAGTTCAAGACTTTTGGTGGGCAAAGCAGCATTTTTGTTGCCGTTGTTTTTCTTCATCATGTTGTTGTTGCTGTTGTTGTTGCGGTTGTTATTGCATAAGCAAACAAGGTCAAACATTCATTCCATTTCCATTCCATTCCATTCCATTGGCGTTGCAGGCACACCTACACGCTACGTGTAGCACGTGTGCCACTTGCATGTGTCTGTCCTTGTGATGTGTGTGTTTGCAGCAGCTAATCTGACTTTTTTATAGCATACTTTTAAGCGTTTAAGTTACTAATATGATTTACAATTTAATTGCATTAAAACGCAGTTCAAATGCAATTTAAACTAGAGCGAAAAAAAAGAAATGTGCAATCGATGTTTGCACAGGGCAGAGTTTTTAGAAAGCAGCTTCATAGTGCCAGTATTTTCATTGAGTGTCTAAATTTTAGGCTGCTTCAAATGGCAATTGTCTTTGGCTATATAGTTTGGCTCCTCCCTTATTTCTTCACGGCGGATATCCCGACTCCTAGAGAGCTTACAGAAACAGTTAAGAACGGAAAACTAATGATAGCTACATACGCAGACGACTTGGCTACTTTTCACTCTGCCTCCTGTGAGTACGAAGCAGCAGACGGAATTCAAGAGTACCTACTGTGAGCCCACAAAAAACTATCACCTTCTGTCTGGTTAGACAGTCAACCACTAAAACTATAAAGTCAAGCTAAATACCTAAGTGTTAACCTCGATAATAGACTGACTTTCAGGGAACATATAGAAAGCACAGTCAAAAACTGCCGGCTTAGAATGACTAAAATGAACTGGCTCATGAACCATCGCAGCCGTCTTCCACTCCGATGCAAAAGAGCCTTATATAACATGGTAGTGGTTCCAACCTGGAGATACGCTATCCAGATCTGGCGTATGGCAGCTCGCTCGAGTCGCTCACACTTCAGAACAGGGCCTTACGCCTTATTGCTAGGTGTGAATGGTATGTAAGGAATTCGACCTTGCACCACGACCTCAGACTGGAGACCGTCGATCTCCAAATAAATAAGCATACAAGCCGCTACAACGAAAAGGCACCACAATAACTTTTATGATAGACTTTTAACTCTCTGCAAAGTGTTTCTGACAAATCGGCGGATTAATTTTGTCCTGAAAATCAGTTGAAAGCGATATCTTGGTTGAAAGAGATTTCTGGCGCACCACTGATTACCTTTTAGCAAGGATTTTGTTGACAGGCATGAAACAAATATAGTTGATTTTAAAACGCTAAGAACAAATCGTCTTGATTAAGAAACGGGTTTAATTTCTTTCTCTGCATATGTTGGTTACGAAGTCAACTTCACATATTTTTGGGAGTACAAATTAGTTCGGTTGGTTTTTATAGTCATTTATGTAAATGAGCAGCTCATTTAAAACGTATATACATACATGGGTCGTCATGTATATACGCTGTGCTTCTGATTTTAAGATCGATAGAAACCATTAATCGTAGTAAGTGTATCATTTATGCTTCTTAGAGTTGGAAGCCACTTTTCGTCGCTAGCCGCATTTCGATGCTGTACTCTAATAAAACCAGAACACTTAAACTTTCTTTAAATGCCGCCCAGCTGACATAAAACCGACAATTTGAATGCTCTAAAAATAAAGTTATTGTATGAAACTCCTGAATATTATTGGCGCATGGCTAACTTGTCTGAAACCCGCAAAATCGGTTGTCGCCAGTTAGTATACTGCTATTAGAGGAGCAGGACAAAACTTATCTCTATTATTGACTTTTGAAATTATCGTGCGATTCTGATCATTTCTAAACTATATACGCACAAAATGATAGCACATAACTTTAATAATGAGGGAAGCGCGGCTTTAAGACACGAAATCCTGCTGGGGTAAAGTAAAGCGAATATCTACAGAGATCAACAAATTGCGAATAGACTAGGCGTCCCTCTTATAGATACCGTGATCTAGTTGTTCATACAGACGGATTCGGCTATCGATGCTGCTAGGCACAACTTGTGGTCTGCCAGGCCTCTGTGCATACTAAACCTAACCCTGGTGTAAGTAACTGAATGACATTCACATTAAACCCACTCTTCAAATTTAAACATTAATTGCATTCTAGTGCAGGAATGACTTTCAGGCTCTACAGTGAATTCTCTCCAAAATAGTCGAGTCGAAACGCTTCTCGTAAAGTGGCAACTTGAGTTTCGAAAACAGACAAGTTGAGAAATGGTATTTGTTGTAAAAAGAAACTCTAGGTGTTTCGCAAAAATTCAATATCCGCTTGAAATGTTATGAGAGCACTTTTTGATCACCATGTTCCGAGCGGGGGCAAATCTGTTGCCATGTTACCACTTTTTATCGCAGGTTTTTAACCACTAGTAATATCGAAAAGTCTGCTCTTATCGGTTTTAGCATCTTATAAATCAAGAACAAATTTCTAAGAAGATATCATTAGCCGTTTGCAAGTTGTAAGTGTTAACTTATAATGTTGTACCAAAGTGTTCCCTTTAAGGGTTTATTGCAATGGGTTTTACTAGTTTAATAAAAGCCAAGAAATTCTCCTGTAAAACGAATTAGAGATTATGTAACAAATGATATGACGTGAAGCCCAAAATAAGAAACATAATTTGTCATAAAAACTTAGTGCATGACACAAATCAACATGATTTTTGGCACTGTGCACATTAGATTCTGGTAAAGACGAATTCACGTATTATAGAAAACAAAATCATAAGCGAAAAAGTTTGATTTTGTTATGTTTATTAAAGTCGTACAAAAAATTAGCTATTCCCGAAAAAATTACCCCTATTCTAGGTCGTGCAGCTTATCTGGAAAATGCTTTTGCTTGGAAAAGTTCAAGAATGTAAACGATGAAATGTCAAAGTACCTTATTTCTGTTGTTACGTCATAGCCAATTTGACTTTCTATCATGTTTAACTAGTATTCTAAAAATAGAGTAACATATTAAAGAACTTCAGTGATTCTTGCCATATTAATAACTCTGTGTTACTAAAATACAGTTTTCATGAGACGTAGCTGGAAAAGTTCAACACAACAAGATCGCGAATTATGGTAAAAACAATTTTGTTAAGTCGCAAACTTAAGAACTTCTAAATCAGCTCCTAAACTTATTCGATTTTCAATAAACATGGAGTTTTGGAAACTTACAAGACAAGGCTACCTGAGTGCAAGGCATGAGTCCAATTGGTACGATGAGTCGTATCATCTTTCACAAGTCAAAGCTAAGTTTCTTTGATGTAGTGTGTGAGAAGATTTTTGAGTGAAAAACTCAACTTAAAACTTAAAATCAAAATCAACAAGGCTTCTTCATCAAAATCGATTCATGCAATGTTCATACATTTGAAAAAAATGTCTACAAAATCAAATTTTAAGACTAAACCGAAATGTAGGCTGCAGATTTCTCTGTTTCTGGGTAGAGATTTCATTCTTTATTTTACTTGAATACAATATTTTAATGGAAAATTGTACCGCCTACAGAAAGGCGCTTACTGCGTATTTTCCAAGTTTATACGAAAATTGTTCGGTTCAATGAAAATGCTTGACTTATTGGTGGAAGCACGAAGACATTGAAAAGTAGTTGCTTGACCATAAATTACGATCTTGCAGATGGGGTGAACTGTGTCAACAAATCCAAAGGTTATTTACATTTATTAAGATCAGAGCTTATAAATTATTAAATTGTACAAGATCGCGCCCCCGTGTGGTGAGCGGGTTAGAGAATACCACCTCAGCAGGTCAAAGCTTGTCGTATGAGGCGACTAACAATGACACTAGGTTCCTTCGAAACCCATTTTATTATGCGGTTCTGTTTTGTTTCTAGTCCAAAGAAAGTTGCCCATTATCAGTAACTAACTACTTTTCGTAGACAACATGTATCGACATGTATAATTTCTTTAAGAGAGTTCTCATTGTTCTCTTAGCTAATTAAGCTTCCTAAAAGCTTGTTCTCCGAAGAGTTTTGTTTATTTCGTTTCTTCTTATAATTGCCAAAAGTTGATGGCTCTCTTAAAATATACCAAAGCACCAACAAAACTTTGAATTGAATTGAAAGCAAAGCTTTCGATTAACTATTCAATCGAAAGCTTAATAGTGATAGCCTCTGCTCTTTCAATCTGCTCGCCCTGCATGATCAACCGATTTCGGTTCACAGTGCGCTCGTGTCAGCTGTCCAGTAATTGAAAGAGTCCTTAGCGTTGAAACTGAAAGGCATTGGGTGACAGTCACAACAATTACACTAAGCTGATTGAAATGCCCACAAATGGCTGGCAAAGGACAACAAGGTGCATAGCGAAAGTGGCAAAGAGGCGAAACAACGGGACACAAAGGACAGCAGGAAAGAGGCCTAGGAGCTAAGCTGCGACGCGTGTTCCGAAAGTGTAAACGTAGATGGGGTTAGATGGCAATGTGTGCACAACAAAGGAACTAGCCAGTACGAGAGAGAGAGAGGCACTAGGAGAGGGAAAGGGACAGAGTGGACAAAAACAAAAGGGTTAACAGCTTAGGCTCTAATAGCCATTGTAAGAATTGCGAATTAGGCGCTGCATCTGGTCAGTTGGCCACTTACCCGATATGGTATGGTCCGAGAGACGCGAGGGCGGCGTATGTGCCGGCGTATGATGATGGGATGATGAGTCCATGCCAGGTGTGGGTAGGCCAGAATATAATGCGCTAAAGTCCTCCGGCGTGCTGCTGCACTTGCGTTGATGATTTAGTGACGACGATGAGGATTTATCCAGCGTGGTGATGGGTGAGCGTGTATCTTGTACCGAACTCGCTAGGCTAAGCAAACGATTCTCGTGCGAACTGCCAATGCCCATGAGGCGATTGTCTTGAAAGGACATAAACTTGGTGTCCTGCGCCACGCCGCCATGCTGCATATTGGCATGATCCTCAAGCAGACCCTGCTGCAGGCCCAGCAGCCCGCCCACCAAATTTGGACGCAACTCGTCCATGGTCAGCTTGCCCTGACCACAAGCGCCCGCTGCAGCGGCCGCAGAAAAGTTAAGCTGCCGGCTAAAAATGGCCGGAAATATGTTAAACTGCTGCGAGTCGGCACTGGATTGCGGACTCAGACCCAGACTGTGGGGTGCAACGTGCGGTATAGAAGCGCTGGCAGCTGCAGCGGCTGCGTTGGCGGCTGCCGCTGCGGCAGAAGCAGCTGATACGCCGTGTCCTCCTACGCCACCGCCGCCCGAGGAGCCCGGTCCGTTGCCTATAAGCAGCGTGGGTGCGACTCCGCCGTTGTTCAGCGATATGCCGGAGCCAACTAGTTGTTGTTGCTGCTGCTGTTGTTGTTGCAATTGTTGTTGCTGCTGTTGCACGCTGTTGTGCGCTTGTGGTGCCACTGCAGCGCCTGTTGGCACGGCTTGTGCTTGCTGCTGCTGTTGCTGGCTGGCCTGCTGTTGTTGTTGTTGTTGCGCTATGCCCGACGGTAGGAGGCTGCCCGCATGCAGCTGATGAGCCGCTGTTGCCGCTGCGTGCGAGTGTGTGTGTGTGGCGTGTGCCGCTAGAGCGTGCGTGTGTGGATGACTGTGAGCGTGGGAGTGTGTGTGTGTGAGGGATTGAGCGCCGCCGTTTGAATTGGAGCTTGTGCCGTTGGAGCTGTTGTTGTTGTTGTTGCTGTTATTGGTGTTGTTTGTATTGTTATTCGCTTGATTTGTTGTGTTGCCGACGACACCTGCAGTAGTGCCGCCGCCGCTAACGCCACCGCCACCACCACCACCGGAACCAGGGCCGCCGGCACAACTTTGATGTTTGAAATCCAATTTGTGGCCGGCGTAAAAACGCTGCGTATCGATATACGTTTTGAAGAAATCTATTGAATAATCCAACTGGAAGCTGTTTCGCGTGCGAACGCGCTCAGTTTAAGGAAGAAAAACGGAAAGGTCGACACTTAGCTAAGCCGACGGCGAGCGCGACTATAACGATTCGTAGCAACGGTACGGTCTTATGTATCACTCAATCAAATAATTTTAGTTATTCGATTTCACTGTTTCAATGTTTAATAGAAATGTAATTGTTTAAACTGCTGCAGTTCATATGCACTGCTTGTCTAAGCTTGAAACTGCTTGAGGCTTTTGTTGCTGAGCGCAGCTTTCTTGAACTGCTTGTTTGCGTGCACTGCTTGAGCCTGCTGCTCTGAGCATGGCTTGATTACGTAAGCACTTCACTTTGTTGTTGTTGTTGTTGTTTTAAAGCTTTTTGCTTTAGCGATGGCTTTGCATTATGTATTTGTTACACTGGAAAAAAATTAAGCACGCACTTGCAAAAAAAAAATAAAGGCAAAATGGAAAGTTCTTTGCGTTGCGTGTACGACCGTGTACCGTTATGTCTAATGCCGTTAAGCGACTGTATATTTTGTTGGCTTGTTGTTTATAGCGACGGCAGCATGAAAACTTTGCGACAAACAAAAAAAAAGTAACAAAAAGAATTTCACAAAAGCCGCTAAGAAAAACGGCTTTTTTTCAAATTTGTTGCTGTTGTTGCATAACACAAACACACACACGCACACACATACACATACACACATATATATATATATAAATATGTGTATATATTTCAAATATTGCAACCAAACACACTCAGACTATTGTGAATTGTCCTAATAGTTGTGCGTTGCGGCTGCTCTTGTTTATTTGTTATTGTTATGCTTGTGGCGTTGTTGTTGTTGTTGTTGTTGTTGTCGTTGTTGTTGCTGCACGCACGCACGGCGGTACGTATTCGCGGCCGATCAAACTTAAAATGATATACAATTTCAGGCAACATACAAAATTATAACGAAATTAAGGATCATGTGCTTGGTGCCCGCCGACGACGCCGACGCCGACGACGACGACGACGACGACGACAGCAAAACGATGGCAATGGCAACGGCAACGAGACGCAGACGTCGCTGCTGCGCTGCTGCCCATCCCGTTGTTGTTGGTGGTTGACTGCTTGGCTGCTGCTTGTGGGGACAATTGCGGGCTGTGCGCGAACGATTGGTGGTTAGCTGCATGTGTGCGTCGTATACGTGAGACCACGAATCGTTAGTCGTACTAATAATTTGAAAAATAATGAACATTGTGTGTGTGTGTGTGTGTGTGTTCACCCAAAGGACATCGTTGCTGCGTCGGCGTCGTCGTCGTCGTGTATTGGCAGCAGCAGAGCGGCAGCAGCAGTCGCCGCCATGCTTTAGAATGTGACAGAACGAGATGCGCTAGCGCTGGCCTGCTCGCACGCCAGTGCAACTTGCTATCTCGCTTTAACTTGCTTGGTTAATTTCGTTAGTTGGCGCCCCCCAAACGTCAGTGCTGCGCGTTTGTTTTGCGCTTGATGAGAGCCGACATATAAATGTGTGTGTGTGTGTGTGCGTGTGTGTGTGTGTGTGCCACCCATATGAATGCCATGTTTTTCTTGATCCAATAAGGGTCGCTGCATGCCTATTGTTGTTGTTGTTGCTGTCGCAGCTCACTCGCTCGCTCTGCCACGCGCTGCCTGAGCCTTAGCAAGGACCTGGACCCGGACCCGGTCCTGTGTCTGTTCCTGGTCCTGCTCCTAGGCCGCCTGAGCCTTTTGCTTGGCCATAAAAATGAAACAACATTTATTCTATTATACGTAAACTTTTCTTGCGCCGCGCGCGCGCTATCCAAATATGTCTGACACACTTCCTTAAGGAGCACACACACACACAGCGGACGGCAACATTGCATTTGCGTCGCTATCGGCGGCGTCTTCGTCGTCATCGTCGCCGCCGTTGCAACATTGGGGAATTCTATTTGGCGGCAACTGATGGCGGCTGGCGGCTGGCGACTGGCGACTTTTCCTCTTTAAAAACTCAAACGAAAATGAAATACAAAAAGCGCAAGAAAACTCGATGAATTTCTTACAAAGACAGGCTAATTTTTTATTAAAAATGCACTTGAAAGTTGCGCTGTCGCAGCGCAGCAGCAGCGGCGAGGTTAACAGGACGCGTGCCAGTGAAAGTGCGACTATAAATTAGTTTGAGAGAAAACGTGGCATAACTTTTGGCACAGTTTGAGAGCCGTTGTACGCAAGCTGTGCTTAGAAAATCATATGCTAAGCGCAGCTTGCAATGCCTCTGCAACTGTAAACAAAACTTTAAAGTGAGGCTTGAATGTGAACGCTTCATAGCAGCTTTTTAACTTTTGTTAAATAAGCGTCACTTAATCAAATGTCAACATTATAATTCAATTGCAATCAAAAAAATATGCAAAAAATGCATTTAATATATATAGCAATTGGTTCAGAGCGAGTTTATAGTTACATATGGTATATAGAAACACAAAATGTTTGTCATATTCATATGCCATGAAAAGTTCTTGTAGAATTTCGAATAACTCTTGTAAGATGCGTTATTAAGAAAGGTGTTTCGTCTTCACAAGAAGAATCGGTTTGAATGCAAGTTGCTATAACTTGAAGTTCCTGACGCTTTTTGAAGAATATATAAAAAAAAAGCTTCAATTTAAGTTTTTAAAGAGATTTGTAGCAATAAAAAAAGAAGCTGTACAACAAAACAAGATACAAACACAAAAGATCCTTAGGCTCAATTCAAATTTCAATTCGAAATCGCGAAATAAACCACAATAAGAAAACATAGGTAAGCCTTGCGTGCTGTAAATAGCTTTCGACGGAACAGTTTTAAGAAAATTTGCAAAAATATGAATAATCCAGAAAGCGTTGCCTCAAATCTGTGTGCCACATGCGCCTCGAACTGTCCAAGCGCAAGTAAAACGCCAAAAAGTTCAACATCTTTGGAGGAACGCAGTGTATGCTTTTAGGGGCGCCAAGCGACGCAGCGCCAGCGCCAGCGCCAGCGTCAGCAGCGGCAGCAAAAAACATGGCGTGCATAAAATGAATGGCGCGAAAGAGAGGCAAACACAAATGGGTGGAACTGCTGTGCACAGTTTGAGCAGCATTGAGCCAGTGCAAAGGCAGCGCATAGCAGCGCTAACAGTTTGAGAGGCCAAACACTGTGACTCTAGTTGACTCGCTTGTGCACATAAGCGCATGCGGCATGCGGCTTGTTGACCAATCAGCGGCCAGCAGCAGAGTGTGAGCGTCAAAATGGAGTGCGGCTTTAAGTTGTATGTGTTTGTTTTGTTGCTGTTGTTGTTCTTGTTGTTGTTGTTGTTACTGCCGGGGTGCACAATGAATTAGTCTTCGTTAAATGTGGCAGGCTGGCTCTGCGGAGTTGGCGCATCACGGCATGGCATGCGGCATGTAGCTCCGTAAAGCGCGTTGTTGCCCAATTTCTTTGGCATTTTTGCACGTGGACCATATAAGCGGCCTGGCGCTGCAGCAATGCTTAAAACAATACTTTGAACCGTAAGCCCCAAAATGTTGCTCCAAACTGGCTTCATGTCGTCGTCCTTCGTGTCGCTTAGGCGGTACAACGCAAGACGCTCACTTCATCACGGCATGGGTGCGTCTGCTCTGAAACTGTTTGCTGGCAACACTCTGTACATATATAAATTTATATATATATATAGGTATATAATATATATATATATATATATAGCTGGCTATATTACATTTTTTCATTTTCATGCCCGTCATTGTTGTTGTTCTTGTTGTTCCTGCAGCTGCTGGCTGCGCCGTTGCCATTGTTGATTATTTTGGTATAATATGAATCGTTTTTTTTTTTTTACTCATTTTTGTTGCATTAATATACTTTTTATGCCAAAATGTTTGGGGCCAAGCATTTGGCATGGGTTCGTCATGGCCGAAATGATTACAACTTTTTGTTTGACAATTCCTATCCTTTTAAAGCTCAATTCAGGCGCTATTTAAACGCAGAAGTAAGCCAATTATTTTAAAGACACTTTGGCAAAAGAATTTTGTCATTTAAAACAGCAAAGTCGTGCAGTACTCAAAAAGAGCTAGTTTTCGAGCGTAATTCGTTTCTTATATGAGATTTAGAGATTTCCTTGCACATGTTTTAAAACGCGTTTAAAGTACGCGATTTATATGAGTTTGTTGCAACCAGTAAAGCTCGAGAAATGTTTATGATTTTAGAACAGTTAAATTCAACATTACTGTTCATGTAATTATGCTATAAGCTTTGTCGTAGCTCGCCAACAGATGGCGCTGTTCGCACATCAACTTCTATGTCGTTCAAACGATCGGCATGGAATTTGAGTGCCGGATATATCTTCACATATTGTTGCAACTCGTTTGATAAATAGATGGCGCTGCAGTATCTCAACTTCATCACACTTCAATCTAGAGATGAGCGATACTTTGAATTTTCTGTAACAGTGACAAGAAGTATTTAAAAAAAAACGCAATGTTACACAGTTTTCGCTAAATGTTTCTATATACAAAAGGCGAATACGCCTTGTGTTCGAAATTCGACGTTTTAATAACAGCTCATTACGACGAGGAGAGAAGAAAACACGAAAAAACTACGTTTGTGTGTACAATGTAGTTTCTTGTTGTTTTTTATACTGTACATTGATTACTTCAAATCAATTTCTACCTGTCTGAAACGCAACTTATCCAGGTGAAACGTATATTCGGCAAGCCCCAATCATTTTATTTTTCGAATGATATAGGTTTCACCTATAAAAATGTTGCGTTATTGAGAAGCTATCGGTATCACACTGAATTCTTGTTTAGCGTATTAGAGTTCCGGTTTTCTTTGCGAAATAAAATTGTTTTGAATTTATTGTCATCCAAACGGGCTCTACGGCTTGATAAAACTAATCCTGCATTTGAAAGTAAGTTCTCACATATGAGAAATATTAACTAATTAAATCAGTGAAAGATAGCCCTTACCCTCTGGGTAACTTTGGGTTTGGAAAGAGCAAGAACCTTTGATCCAGGATAATATTCTAGGCCGCTCATAAGCTTGATAACATCTTTAAAGGCAACTAAGCTATGTGAGTATTCTTGATACACCTCCAGTGTATTTCGAATCCCAGCTAGAATGGGAAACTTGCACTCCGCACAACTTGACTTAACTATCGAAAAAGTATACTTACCTAAATACTAGACGATTATTTTGTTACAGTTGATACGTACTTAAGTAATTGTAAAAATGTTGTGACACACTTATTGCTCTTAGAAGTAACGACTTCTAAATATTTAGGAGCCATCCTTTAACTACGTCATCACGGATTGGATGAAGGTGGTTATCCAATTGATAATGTTTGATTACATGGAGTGAGGTTGTTGTCGTAAAGGTTGTTATGACTTCATCATTTTATCACTATCACTAAGGCGGAAACGATATTACAGTGATTTTCAATATAAAGGATTTAATATTTGGCCATCCTGTCTTTGTTTTATGCTGAAACAGCTTAGCTTTTAGTTTGCCGGATCACTGTAGCGTGTTCTAGGTAAAGTTTTCTAAAAAATAAAAATAAAAATCTTTGCCATGTTTAAATCCGACATCTGTAGCAAAATGTCGCAATTTCTCAGCAGTTACTGGGATAATATAGGGGCCGTGTACCCGGCATATTGAACAGGCAGTGGCGCATTTAAGGGCACTGTTTAGGGGATCAATCAAACCCGCCAGTGGTGTAAATAGCCATGGGGCTAGAATTTCTGATTACACCCTTAATTACTTCACTGTTTACTGATATGATACTACTGAAAGAGAGTGAAAAAGCATAAAACTCACTTTAAATGGCAAAACTGTGTGTACAGTGGAACACCTTCTCTGTTCATTTCCGCTTTCCTATAGGGGAGAATACCACCTCAGCAGGTCAAACAACAAGTGTTTTCCAATTTTTGTGATAGGTTTTCTCAAGGTTCTCAAAATAGTCACTAGTTTAAGTGGTTTATTCGACTCAAAAGTCGCACCGCCAAGCCACTTATTCGTTGGGAAATAGAAAATGGCCGTAGCTAAAACTGGGGAATATGCTTAATGGGGTGACAGTTCACTGCCCACTTTATGGATTTTTGCCATGACGACTATACACGTGTCCACACGTGCTCTATCAGGGTGGAAAAGCACATTCCTCTTCACTTAACGCTCTGGTTTGTATTTCGACTAAATATCGAATCTATCAAACAGCTCTAAATGATATACGTGGACGACCCATTAATCATTTCTGGAAAATCAAAATGATTGAAACTGCATCCGCAAAAAGCTGCCGCCTTAACCTTGTTGGCCAACCGAGCCAACTTGGCCTTTTTTATTGCACCTTCACGCCGAAAAATCCACTGCCCTGATTGTTCCTTAGAGACAACGGAGAGTGTTGTGATGAATCCGTGTTTCGTGGACACTTATGAAACGGCACATAAAATCGTTCAGATTGCCGTTAATGACACTAGACATCAAATTTCTTCTCACCTGGCTTAACTCGGCAAATTAAGGGTCGCTGAATTCGAATTCGGAAACCATTTTCGATTTTCTGTTCAATCAGAAAATCAATATTTCGCGAGTTTGCAAAGCCTATTACTCGAGAAACTTCCTAGTCTGGCCTTTGTGTATTTCGGAAGCGCACATATTTAATCGAAAACGGTTTTATTGTTTTTCAAAATATACACCACGAATATCGATACACTTTTGCATGCGTTTGAAGCAATTTCCGAAACACTTTTGCCACTGCGAATGAGGTACTTCCAAGAACATGTGTTTTGAACGCAGTCACCACTTCTTCAGGCTAGTGATTACCCACTGTCCAACGGATAATCAATTTATTCAATATTTTGGGTGATCAAAAAGCCAATTGTGTGAGTTGATATGTGAGAGCTCTCCTTGTCACCGTTTTTGACGGTTGGTTTTTCTTAATTCTCCTCTAAAGTTTTGGAAAACAAATAGTTGACCGTCTTACGTTTCTCTAATGTGGTGGCTTCATCTCTGGATTTAGAAAAGAAACAGACCACCATTTGCTTTGAAGTGCTTCGTCGCGAACAACTTTGGTTAGATTTGGCACGTCTTTGAAGACACATATAGTCGATTGCACTCTACTTTCGGGATCGTACGAAACGATTCCAGCTTTGTCGCCTATTAGGATCTAATGAGCGTATTTTATAGCAGCGCAGCAGTGTTTTTTTTTAACATTTCTTTGCGCCCATCCACACGAGCCTACAAACATATCTTCTTGCAATATTCAATATATACACTGGTGGAACTTAAGCCCAGGAATGCCTCCTAGGCACCAACCAACTATGTTTTCTGGTTTGCAATGATGCTTCATCGCCAAAAGCCAAATTAAGTATTTCGAGGCATTCTTGGCCGGGTTAACACTTTCAAGAGACTTTGAAGAAACCAAGAAGCGCTCGTATATTAGCACGTTCTAAGTAGTTTTACGCTAAAAAATACCAAATTTTGCGATGGAAATTTCGGATTCTATCTAGCAAGGCTCGAAGGTAATCAAATTTGGTACACAAAATAACTTTAAAAACTAAACTTAAGCCGTAAAGTACTTCAGGAGAAGCATTTCACTATCCACAAACTGACTGAAAGTTTAGTTAGAGAGAAACATCGAATAGAGAAGCCAGTTGAAATTACAAGCTGGTTTCAGTTGGCAAAATACTTAAAAGACGTCATTAAAGTTACTCCAATGTTGTTGCTTAATTAAAGGGCAAACAATATGGAAAAAGGTTGA
This sequence comes from Chymomyza caudatula, assembly GCA_035041775.1. Taxonomy (NCBI): domain Eukaryota; kingdom Metazoa; phylum Arthropoda; class Insecta; order Diptera; family Drosophilidae; genus Chymomyza; species Chymomyza caudatula. Next base: position 1,046,698 of record JAWNKW010000145.1, read on the forward strand.
TGCCAGTGTGGGCAGTGAGACAGACACTTTTTTTAGATACAAAATATAAGCAGAAACATATATTAAATCGTACATCTCTCAACTACATCTCTGTGTGTGTAGTTAAGAAGTTTTAACTTTGTCAAAGTGACAATTCACATATATACATGCATACAAACAGAAACAGTTGGCTAGAGGCACAGCCACACACACACACACACATACACCCACACAGACATACAAGGCTATTAAGCATCCATTTAGGATACTAATTTGTGTATCATTACAAATTGTATCTGCACACATTTGGACACACACACACACACACACGCATACGCCATTAAGACACACATTTGCACTCACATATGCATAGTTGACGTGCGCATATGAAGCTGCCACACACACACACACACACACACACACACACACAAACACACAGAGGGAGAAATATGCATAGGACATATAGAGCGAGTCAAGCAAATGGCAGCCATTGCTTTTTGCCTTTGTCGCATGTTACTCATACGCAGTGTATGCCACAAATGCAATACCAATAGCCAAACCGACAACAACAACAGCACATGTCGTTGTTGCTGCTTTTATTGTTGTAACTGCTGTTGTTGTTGTTGTTGTCGCTCATGATGTTGATGATGATGATGATGATCATCATAACATCAATTAGGGTTCCATCTATCTATTCAACCAACAAAGCCAGCAAAAAGCCAACCCGAAAAACAAAAACCCAAAAATGCAGACCAACAAATGGACGCCAGCAAACAACAACAACAAGAGCAGGAAACATAGCCATGGCCATAGCCATTGACCACTTTTCTCTCTCTCTGGTATCGCCTCGTTGGCTCGTTGACTGTAAGTCGACATCTTTCAATTTCTAGAAAAATATCAACAGCAACAAACAAAAAAAAAAAAAAAAAGTGGAAGTAAATGGAATAAAGACATCAGAAAGCCAACATTGTAATTTTGAATACAAAATACTCTTTAAGCTGAAAAAAACAAAAAAACCATTAATTAAACACTCAATTATTTTGGGAAAATAGAAAATTTACAATGCAAAGTTGCTACTATTCGCGTATAGGCAAAGCAAAGATTCAAAGTTAAAGTTCTAGTTGCACATTTCCAAAAAAAAACCAACCATTTTGAGCCGCAAAAGTGGCAATTACATCCAGCCTAGATTAAGGAACTTTTGCTTACGCAAGAAACGAGAGATGGTCGATTATACAGTTGTGTAGCTTGTTGTTTTAGCCGCCAGAATAGTCTTTTTTAAGCGCCTAACTTCGAGAACAGTATTTCCTATATTAAACAGCATGCGTTACAAGCTGCCTGACAACAATCATAGTACCATAAGTATACTCTTATAAAGCTCAAAAGATAAAAAGACCAAAATGAAAATGCTTGGGATGCTCGAGTGATGCCTGAAATGGTAATGGTTGTTGTTTTCTTGCTTGCCTGCTCAAATGACTCCATTTTCCAAAACACATATACAGCCACGCACGCACAGAGAGACAGACAGACAGACAGACAGGCAGACAACCTGCTTGCGGGCACTGTCAACAACCCTAGTCAGAATCCCAAAAACGTTGCGCCCCCAACCGAACCCAGTCAAGACTTTGCAATGGCACAAGAAAAATGTATCTCATTGATGTGGCTTTTTAACTTTTCATTATTTACCGCTAAAAGCATCTTTTAAAAATTTCAAATGGGTAGCGCACGAAACAACTCTCACACACACACACACACACACGCACACACACACGCACACACACACACACACACACACACACATAGACAGAGAGAAAGAGAAAATGGTTGACTGCGCGCAAAGTGCCCGCCGCCCGCCATTTTGCCAACGCTTTGATATCCGCTGCCTTGAATCCTCTCAACCAACTCATTTAGCTGGCTTTTCCTTTTCCTTTTTTTTTTCATTTTTTTTTACCTTTTTTTAGTTTCTTTTCTTTTTTTCATTTTGTTTTTTTGCCATATCATGTCTGTCTTGTGTCCTTTGGAACACTCGTCGTCCTTCGTTGTGCCTTGTGGCTGCTTTACCGTTAAACATTTTCCTTTTTCCTTTTTTTTTTCTAGCCATTTCTTATCTCTATTTCTCATTTTCTGTGCTCATTTTTACTTTGATTGCAAAACGCACTTTTATTCCTTGTCGCGCTTAAACGCTTTTAAAGGCTCTATCCACCCACCACCCCCCAACCCACCCACCACCCACCACCCCCCATATTTTACTTCACTTTGTGTCCTTGTTGCTGTTGTTGTTGTTGTTGCCTTGACTGACTGACTGCCTGGCAGCATGCAACATGCGCTGTTTGTGTGTGTGTGTGTGTGTGTCTGTGTGTGTGTGTCGGGTAATTTAGCCTATTAGTTTCTTGAATGCTTTTACATACGTATGCCACACACACACACACACACACACACACACACAGCTGTCAGTGAAACGCCATTTGCATTTGCAACTCTTTAAGAGCTAAAGTTCTTAAGTTATATTTTCTATAAATTTCATCTAAATGATACATGTTTTATACGTGGGCTGCCTTTTGTACTACGGCAATGATCAATGCCAGAGATTCGTCGAGCTAAAATCGAGTCCAGGAGGACGCCCCCACTTTGTTATAAAAGTGATTTGTCAAGAAATAGAAATACAAATACGAGAACACTACTTTTAGTATAAGTATTTGCACTTGTGGTAACTTCGCAGTCGGATCCCGTCTGCAAATTAAAATCCATACATGAATCCATGAATAAAACTTATATTCTGCACTTCTTATGAAAATTCCCTACATATTGATATAGGTTTCACCCATATTTGTTTCCATGTAGTTGGTGAAAAAGGTGTTCTCGCCTAGAGTTACCAGTTACCAATACATGTAAAGACATCTTAACACAAATGTTTTTTTATATTAATTTTACCTATGATCTGGCAAAATATTTGAATTAAACTTATATTCTGCACTTCTTATGAAAATTCCCTACACAATGATATAAGTTACACCCATATTTATTTCCATGTAGTTGGTGAAAAAGGGATCCACACATTTTTACGTAGCGTATTTATATAATGGATAGATATTCTCTGTCGACACACAAATACTATTGCCAGAAAACGTTCGTGGACAGTTACCAATACATGTAAAAACATCTCAACACAAATTTGTTTTTCTATTAATTTTACCAATGATTTGGCAAAATATATGAATAAAACTTATACTCTGCACTTTTTATGAAAATGCTGATATAAGTTTCATCCATATTTGTTTCAATATAGTTGGTAAAAAAGGGGTACACAAATTTTCCTTAGCCTATTTATATAATAGATTCTCATTTTACTTTCCTAATGCAAAGTTTTTTCATAACCTTTTATAAAGCGCATGAAATTGATGATTACGAAGTACGCCTTTCTTGATTTGGATCTCTTCCGAATTAATTTTTTGGCCAATTGTGCTTCCTGGCAGAGTGCAAACGAGAATTGACACTCTAGTTTGGATTAAGCATGATCGATGGAAGTTTTTTGAACTGGCATGGTGAAAATATGCTCAGAGCGTTGCACACGTTTGATGTAGCATTGATGGAGTTTTGTAAAACGAATGGAGTAACTCAGGTTCCGGAACTGTTCTTATGCTAGCGCCATCTACATATGTTATCTCAATCTCATTTATGTACAACGATGCGCGTATCACGCCATACGAGCTAGCCGGCACATGAGTCAGTCTAAGGTAACACCATGCAATAAATTTGAGCTAAATGAAAGCTTAAAAATACCTTTTTCAGCAAATTTGAGTTCGCAGGGGGTCGAATACGGAAACTGTTTTGGGTTTTCTAGCACCGTTTTCAAAATTTCAAGAGTTTCGAGAGTTTCGAAGTCAGCAAATCTCATGCTACTTGTTAACTTTACAACCGATCGAGATAAATATCGGTTCAATGTTTCTCAGACAGTTTTGGTCTATCTTGATTAGATTGCTAGTTATGGGGCAATGAACTCCAAAATTTTATTTGGAAACTTGAAAATACTTCTTTCTATATTCCATGCCAAAGTTATTGAATCAAAAACTACAAAAAGTTTTTAATGGGTTCCTTTTGAAATCGATAAATAAACTCTTTGCACTCAATTCAACACCAACTTGAGTAAAATTGGTAGCAAAAGACAAAGTTATTAGAGAATATCGAAAAAATGCAACAATCGACATTTTGTTGAATTTTCGTTTTTTTAATTTGAATTTTTTGGCTACAAATTTCTAACTATAACCCTTAAACTATTAAAATTGCACAAAACCTTTTAAGATTGCAGATAAGAAAATTAAATTGACTTTCTAACGATATATGGATATTGTTGATCGGTTTGGATATAAAAATATAAAGACTATCTTTTTTTGGGAAAATCTGTGTACGACTCAAGGTTCAGAACATGTATTTGAAATGGGACTCCCTCTTTCTTATTATTATTATTATTATTATTATTTTTTTTTCTCAAAACTGTGCACAGAGTCCGGCAATGCCGACTACTAGCAAGCCTGCCATGAGAAACCTGTCACAATTGGTACCGATATTCGCAGATGGACTTAGTATGAGAGAAAGGAAAAGGCATAGGAATAGGAAAAGGAATAGGAATAGGACTAGAAATAGGAATAAGAAGATGAATATAAAAAAAAGAGGAATAGGGTGGGGAGACGAGGAAGAGGAGCAGGGTGATGAGGAGGAACGGTAAATAGAATATGAGCTATTCATATTCCCGAGAGAGAGGGGCACGGGGGTTGGCAACTTTTGTATAAATTTGTATTATAAGTCGGTTTTGAACAGAACCGGTTCCAAACGGATATCTGCAAAATTTTCGATATTAACCACAAAATGAGCCCATGCTTAGCTCAAAACTAACTGAAGCGAAGTAAATGAGTGAATAGGTAAATTTCGCAAGAATATAATACTCACAAAAAGTTCGGAATTTATTAGTGAACTGTTACCATTGAAGAAAAATGCAGAAAAAGTTCTAGCATAGAAAATATCGGCTGCGATGTCTAATAAACTAAATCTTTTGGTATCCGAAAATAAAACGAATTCGTAAATTCAATATGTGTAAACGGAACGATCTTGAACGTAGAAATCGCTGTTATAGAAGTCTAAATGACACACACTTGAAAAACATGCATGTTCCACTTAGGGGCTTATTATGAATGACGTCACAGAGATTTTTTTAAGTTAGTCACAATTGATCGTCTCGCGATAACCCTCTGTAATGTGACGTCACAAATCACTAAAGCAAACAAATTTTACATTGCGTTTTAGTCACAAATTGTCAAAATTTTATGAACACCTTTCTCCCCACACAATGGTGACGTCATTTATAAACGGATTTGCAACTATTAAAAAAAGTAAATTTAATCGTTTTGAAAGTGAACATTTACGATATGTAACGCGTTGAGCTGGAATTCATGCGTAACTGGTATTGACTCTGGAATACCATTACCCATAATTCCCACTTCAACTCGTTACTTGTCTTCAAATAAAGAAATTAAATTTTTTTTGGCTTTAGCATAAGTTAGGTGTTATTTTAAAATCATTCTTTAAGGGTTTCTATAATTCGTCTACCCGGTTTTCGTTCATAATCAATAGAGTGCTAAACTTTACGTGGCGTAAATAGGTAAATATATTTACTTTATATAAATATGCTCATTTTCGTCTCGTAAAATTTTCCATTCACAAACAACAAACATGTGTATGTATTATAACATTAGAACTTCGACCTTCTTGGGGATCCGTTTCCTTTAGGCGCACGGAAGAGCATTATTTGTGTTTTTTAAAATCAAATATTTCTTTTTTGGGTGCTATAAGGAGTCCTCTACAAGCTTCCTAAACATACAAACGTCGGACTTTACTACAACGTGTTAAATTTAATCGTACTACTTATTATTCTTTGAAATGGTCAAAAATTCCGATTTTAAATATAAAAGAAAAGTGTTACGAATAGCATTTTCATATGTATTCAAATGTTCACCACGAAAATCGATTAATTTTGCTTAGAGATGGAACCATTTTCGAAACACTCATGCCTTTCCGAATGAGGTAGCTCCAATTCAGGTCGGACACGTAGCTGGAGGTGTTTTTCTCCATAATCGCTCAAAAATCTTACGTAAATGCATATTGGTTTCCATTTGAGGCCAGCTTAGCGGCTGGTACACAATTTTTAGTAAATTTGCAGGAAATTAATTAAAGAGTCTGAAGCAGTTCCTTGGTGCAGTGAAAAGAACGGACAGACGGACATGTCTATATCGACTCGACTATTGCTCTTGACCATTTTTTCCCATGGAACATATGGTCTGCCACGCCTCCTTCTGCATGTTACATACATTCCACAAATCTATAATACCCTTTTACACTTTGTGTACAGGATATAAAAAAGGTATAATATCAAAGTTCCTGCAAATTCAATTCTCTACAAAATTGCCCTGACAAGTTTTTTTGGAGCAAAAAATCAACTCACATCCTAAAGTTGCGTTTAGGTTAGTCTCATATCAGAAATAAAATTTCAGGTAACATCGGTAACGGTAACTCCCATGAAAGAGAAACGAAAAATTAACTAAAACGGAATCTCCGACAGCTTGCAGTAGTGGTGTAAAAAACACATCGATGTATCGAAAACATCGATGGTTGGTCCGTAATTTTCAAATGTCTCGTACACACGATGCATCTGCAAACCATCGATGTTTTTAAAACCATCGAATATTTCACTAATTCTTTCGCCGACATTGCCGACCTTTTATTATCTAAAGTCAAATTATTTTAAGATTATGCAAGAGTAAGTCTTATTCTCAGTTTTACAAATAATGTTAAAGGTTATTCTCAAAAGTCGCAAACTCCTGTCGGAGCTCCTATCAAAACTTTTATGTTTACACAATTTAGGCGTAGATCTAAATGATCATGAACTGTACTATATATAGTTTTGTATTCTAGCATCTCCGTTAGAAGTAGTTTAACTGTTTATAAACACTCGGTTAATGCAGCTTTTCAGGTTCAACCAAAGCCTATTCCCTTATTTAAATCGGTAAACGGTTACAATTTCGGTAAAGTTGCAAATCTATATATATTTAAAAGCAGTATCATCAGCAGGGTATGTCGAAAAAAAGTGGCTAACCTTCGCACAGTGGGCGAAAGAGCCAATCTTATGATAAAAGCTATTTTCTATAAGTTTTCAGAAGACTTCAGTAGCTTCAATGTTTTCTATATGTATATCTGGTCTATCATCCGCTGCTATTTATCTGCGAGAAAACTATTTTTGAAACCTGAAATGCATAGAGTCTATTTTTTTGAACCTATTGTACAAAATAAATGTAGAATAATATGGTTTTGCTTAAAAATCTTTGACTTTTTAAGCCAAATATTATTTAGATATTAGAATGCAAATATTATCTAGAATCGTGTAAACCTGCCGCACAATACTTTAGCTAAAATTGAGTCCAATAATAAAAAAGTTTTTTTTTACGAAAAAAATTGATTTTTGATTGTTCAAATGTATGTAATATGAGAGGTTTTTAAAATTATTTGGAATAATCTCAAACTACGACACGCTCTCAAAACAGCTGATTACGAAGAAGAGAAAGAAATCACGAAATAACAACGTTTATTTTGTTGTTGTTTTTTAACTTCAAATAAATTTTTATCTGTCTAAAATGCAACGTATCCTGATGAAACTTAAATTCTGCAAACCGCAAGCAGTTTATCTTTCGAATATAGGTTTCACCTGAATACGTTGCGTTATTGCGAAGTAATCGCATTATCCATTGTACTGCGCTTAGAGCTCCTCTATTACAATTTATATTATAGCCCTAATGCCCCGTGTGGTGAGCGGGTTAGAGAATACCACCTCAGCAGGTCAAAGCTTGTCGTATGAGGCGACTTACAATGACACTGGGTTCTTTCGAGACCAGTAGAGCCACCGCAGGCCTTAAAAGGGTTGTGCGTTGTAAAAGCCCAATTCCAATAAAAGATATACATCAGCCGTAACCCGGTGCCGGGTTGTTATGGCCAGTTAAGAAGAATTATAGCCCTTATTACCTATGTATGTTTCTAACAGAGTTAGCCCGCCTAAGAGTGACATTTCTCTTCTTGCCAGGGAATGACACTACGTGAGTAGATGCACAAAACCTACAGTTATTTGAACTTGTAAAGTGCTCTTTCGCTTTACAGTAGGCAAACCGATCAGTATTTTAAGCTAAAGCCAGTCCATTTGGAAGATTAGGAATATAGGAACCGATGAGCCGTTTGTTTTGTCTGCTGCATGGCTTACAGACTAGATTTGTAATTTTCACTCAATCTATCTTCGTCTCTTAGTTATTGCTTGAAAGTCTTTCTATATAGTTTCTCTGCCAGTTCATTCCTGACAATATTGGTAAGACCTGGGACTCATTTAAGCGTTTTTTTCCGGCCCGGTTTAGCTATAATTCTAGCTCCTATTATAAGATAATATTGCTATTAGATAATTCTGCTTACATAGTTGTATCTAAGTTATCCAATATGTCAGTCGTATCTCTCTCTAAAAGTAGGCTTGCCTTACGTACGCACAAACGTACACTCACGTCGTTCGCTCTGCCACTTGCAATGTAACATTCCTGTGAAAAGGGATGGGTAAAGGGTGGTTCCCTGGCACAAGGGGCCGGACAATTCTTAAGCCAAGTAATGAATCTATCGTGCGACTCGGAACTACAGAAAGCTGAATAATTCTAATTTAACACCTAATTTGCCTTCGGAGTTTCGATTCGCCTGTAATTAAAATAAAAAGTTGATTCTTTATGACATTTTACATAAAATTCCAAAATTTCACAGAAACAATAATTCTTTTTTCGGCTCTAAGAAGAGCAATAGGTGCAACAAAAGGAGCGCTGAGTTATGATACAGCGATACAAGATTTAAATACTGATTTTGCCGTAAACTCATATGAGATTAATGACCATATACACAGAAAAGATGTTAAATTTAACGTTTAAATGATTTTAATCTTTCGATTTAATTAGCATCATTTTAAAAAATTGAATTTCATTTCACATTTTGCTATATTATTACAATATACACACGGACGCAGACCCTTACACATATTTATATACATTTGCATACACACACACACACTCACACGCATACACAGAGAGAAAAACGAGAATCCCGAAATGAGTTGCTGCGTACTCAATATGCGAACAAGCATTTTTGAGTACACATTTTCAGAAAAAAATACTTCAATTGAGTAAATTTCGTACTCAAATAAAAACTAAGAACATAATATGCTTAAATTAAGCACAAAAAACTCAAAATGAGTAACATTTTGAAATTGTATAAAAGAACTGCGTAATAAATTAACAGTGTGTCTCTTCTTCTTCTTAACCCAACTGAAATATGTGTATCTATTTGGCAAATTCTCAAAAACGTATAAAAACAACTACATTTGAGTAATTGCAAACTCTTAAATTTGTACTCAAAATTCGAATTTTTTACTTAAAATGAGATTTAATATACTTGCACGGCCTTCGTGCACGGATGTGCTCACTTTGAGTACAATGTACTCAATTATTTTTCTCTGTGCACACACACACATAAACAAGCCGCGACATTACCTGACAAGTATTCGATATAGTAGTTGTTGTTGTTGTTGGTTGGCGCTGCTGCCGCCGCTGCGTCCCTGCGCTGCGCCCATTAATTTTTCAATCATACAATTTCCCAACGAGAACGTTGGCAGCGACGCGTCCTCGGCAGATGGTATGGACGACACAGACACGCCGCCACGCCGCCATGCCGCCACGCCACGACGGCGATTCACTGAAGCTAACCAGCTAGCAACAACAACATCATTATCATGGACTCTCAACTAAAATCAAGTGCATGTCCCTTGATGCTAAGGATACACTCCAAAAAACCCAGCATAGCGACAACGCGCTGCGTCGACGGCGAAAAATTGAAAAAAAAAAAAAATGTCGCCCTGCTGTTTCCGGAAAAGTGCTCGAGGCGCACATATGTCAACTTTTTGCAGCGTTCTTGTTGCTGTTGCTTTAGCTGTTGTGCACGCATACTTTGTGACAAGTTTAGCGACAACTTTTGGACAACAACAACAACAACAAGAAGAAGAAGAAGAGCAACTACAGCCACATCGAGCACTACTCGAAGAGTGGAAAAACTTGAAATTGGAAACTTTTGAATGTCCCTCTTATCAAAATCGTATAATTTGAATGTAATTTGCAACTGCAAAAGGGCGACAGAAGGCAACAAGCAGCGATAGAGAGAGAACGACTCATAGAGTGTGAGAGCAAGATAGAGTTATAGCTCGTACACCCATCGAGGGTTGGACATGCATGAAGGGCCGTACCACGGTTCGTATTGCGGGTGCGGGTTATTTGTAGCAGTGCGGTAAAGTCAATGAAATGACAGGTTGCTAAATGTTTAATGCCCTTGGCTGTACGAGTTGAGATACAAATGCTTTTAAGTCTTAAGCTCAAGTGAAACCTCCGCTCGGGCAGCTTACTTATATTACAAGCGTGCTTGTAAGCCGTATCGGTACGGCAGCCCCCGTTCAAAGCCTTCTATGAGCACGGTATTTGAAATATGCACTAGCTAAATGTAGCTACGTTCACACCAGCTCAATTCGATTAACTATGAAATACTAGCTATTTACGCGCTTCGAGCCGCTGCAGCAAAACATCAGCCGAACATAATAGCGACTGACCCTCAAATCTCTAGACGGTTTTGCCATAATTTTCAATTAATATAACTTAACCACATTTAACAAGTCATCCAATTGATTTAAGCTTAAATCTGTAAGCTCTTACAACCAAAACGCCTTTTACTGATAGTTGCGACGAAGCTGAGGCTAAAGCTAAAAGCGGAACATGTGGTAAACCAATATACATATATGAATGAAAATTCGGCGAATTAAAAAAAAAACAACACCAAGCATATGCATCGTATTTGATCACTCTATTTCAAATCGTCGTTTTTGTTTTATTGGAAGTGACCGATATGTAAAGTTGCCAGTTCTCAATGATCGGACCTTATCAATGTGGTTTTAGGTCTGTTAAGTCCACCATAGACCAGATATTCACACTACGCGAGTATCGAGGCCCACCATCTCTTTGTCGATTATTAAGCAGCATTTGATAGCCCGTTGAGGGATCGCGTATATGATCGGACCTTATCAATGTGGTTTTAGTTCTGTTAAGTCCACCATAGACCAGATATTCACACAACGCGAGTATCGAGGCCCACCATCTCTTTGTCGATTATAAAACAGCATTTGATAGCCCGTTGAGGGATCGCGTATATGCCGCTCTGTCTTAGTTGGAATCCCCCCAAAGTTGGTGCTACTGAGCAGGATGACGTTGAGCAACACACACAGCTCCGTCAAGGTAGGAAAGAGCTTCTCCGAGCCTTTTGATACCAAGGGAGGCTTCAGACAAGGCGATGCCCTCTCCTGCAACCCCTTCAACTTTGTGATGGAGAGTGTGTTGCGAAAGGCCGAAGTAAATAGGAATGGGACTATGTTCTATAAGAGTGTCCAGTTGCTTGCATACTCAGATGATATCGTTATCATTGGCCATACAAAGCGAGCAGGTACGGTAGCCTTTGCGACTTTGGAAAGAGAATCTGCCAGGGTGGGTTTGGTTGTTTCTTTGAGTAGAGAGACACAGCAGTTGGATTCTCAGATTGATGTTGACAACTATACTTTTTATGTTGTCCAGGATTTCGTCTACCTTGGCAGCAGCGTCAAGATGAAAAACGATGTCAGAATGGAGATCAAGCGGAGAATCACTCTTGCCAATAGATGTTACTTTGGTCTCAGTAGGCAAATAGGCACTCCCGCCAGACGAAACTAACACTCTACAAGACGCTCATCCTTCCCGTTTTGCTGTATGGCGCTGAAGCATGGGTGATGACGCGGTCTGATGAAAATGCCCTTGGAGTTTTTAAGCGGAAAGTAGTCTGAAAGATTTTTGGCCCTATACGCGTTGGCAACGACTACCGCATACGATGGAACGGCGAAATCTATGAGCTCTACGACGACATTGAAGTTAAGAAGAAGTTCTCAATGAAGTAATTCCCAGCTAAAATAGTGCACAGCTGCTCTGTGTACTGTTAGGTGCGATCGCTGATCAGCCGAGTAACTCAGATAAACAAAAGTCAATGCTTTTTTTTAAAGATCTACCTACACTTTTATGTAATACTTGTAAACTGATGAAAGCGTGGGTATATCTTGAAAAAAGCCATACGACTGGCCACTAAATTACCAAACTTAAGGGCTTATAATAGACAACCAAAATTCCGGCTAATAACATAATTTTCGGAAATGGTTAAAATGTGCAAAAGGAAATACGCTTAAAGTGTCAAAAGTCTGCCGCAAACAAAGACATCAATATATCCGCTTATGACAGCCTATGGGAAATGGAAAATCCAACTGTAACGGATTAGCAGCAGGTACAATGCATATTTTCACATGCTTAGTCAACATGCCGCACACCCTACTACCCCCTGCCTCCTGCCCGCTGGCCACGAAGCCAACGCCGGTTGCACCCCTCAAACAATTTACGCTATGCTCTCGAACAAATAGTGATGATGACAACAATTTAAAATCCATCAAGAGCACAAAAAAGGCCTCATTAAGTCAAGAGGGTGACAACAATGTTGCTGGCAAAATAGGGTGGGCGTTGCACCACACTCCGTCCGGGGTTGGGCGTTGCACGCCGTATGTCCACAGCTTCAGTTCGAGCTCGAGCTCGAGTTCGAGTGCGACAACTGTGAGTGTCGAGAGTCGAAAATGTAAGCATAAGACACAATAGTAATTATTGCCTAAATAATTGCAAATGATGAAGGAGCAAGGAAACTCTTCTCGCCGGCCGGGGGATGCTCTTTGATGAAGGGATGCTGAAGCGGCTGGGTTTTTTGTTGTTGTCAACATTTGTTCAGCGGCGCTAAATACAAGTGCACTGCAATTTCACAGCTTTTGACAGCCTTTCAATTTGTTTCGATAAGCTTGTTGTTGCTCTAACTGCTCATGCTCGCCTTTATAGACGACTTATTTATACACTACACACAAGGAAAATCTTTGTGGTTTGGTAACAAATAGTTCGTTTTCGCTAGACTTTCTAGGCGAAATGGTTTCAGATTTGAACATTTTTGCATATAACTTTCAATTTTCAAACCAAAAGCAAGTAGAGTTGGGGTATAGTGAATAAGAGCACATCGAGAGCGAAAAGTAATCATTGAGTGCCAAATCGGAACTATACGCCGGAGGACAATCTAATTCAACATTTTGGGTGCTCAAAAAGCCTTCTTGTGTGAACCGATGTGAAAACTCGCATTGTCTTGATGAAGGATGCTCCCTTTTTGTCGCTTGACCTACCTCAATTCTTAATGGTTGTATAGCAATCAGAATTATCTTACGTTTCACTTATGGCCCGGTTTTTGGGAAGAAACAGGCTTCGTCCACACACCAATTTTGTTGGATTTGACACGTCAACGAAAACCCATACAGGCGATTGCTGTTTAGTTTGGGGCTCATACACATGGATCCAAGATTCGTCGCCTCTTACATTCTTATCTTATCTTAGACGTCTTTTGAAGCACAACGGCTGTATTTTTTTTAACATTGCTTTGCACCAATCGACAAGGGGATTCTTCTGGGCGATTTTCAAATCTATACGGTTTTCAGCCGAAACAAGTCTTCTTGACGGCTGAATTATTTATGCAATATTAAATGTTCACTGGTGAAATTAATGCCTTAGAATGCGTCCATCTCACGATATGTATCATAACGATCTTCACGGATCGATGGTTTTTGGACGACCTTCTATTCTTTGATTGGTTCCACAAAGGTAGAATAACTTAATATAACCTTAAGGGTTTACTTAATATCAAGGAGATGCACCAATTACCAAAATACTTAGTTTGCTCAGACATCCAAAATGCGTAGATATATCTAGAACTTAATCTTCACGCTTTTTGGACAGACAAGTATATTTGAGGAGCTTACATACATATGTGCTAATCAAGTATTTTATACTTTAATCAATCCCAAGCGGTGTCAAAAGTCAACCTTCTTCTTGAACCTCTCATTTGCAACCAGACACACCCCGTCAGATTCTCTTTCAATATCCACTAAAGTCATCCAAGTACGGATTTTCTTAAATATAGTTCAAAGCGATTTAACTTCTTGTTTGGAACTTGCGACGTAGTAAACATCTATATAAAGAGATGAACAGGTCGCTAATTTCATATATTAAGAACAATATTTACATTCTTACAAGGGAATCAAATACCAAAAATATGGAGAAAAAGCTATTCATCGGTTTTACTCTTTCTCTGTCTCTATCTTTTACTCTATTTTCAATCTTTTGTTTTTATGGAAATCAACACACCCTGGTTTATATCGTAACACCATAAGTGATATGCCAAGCCTTATTGATAACAGGGCTTTAACCATTTGTGAATTTTAAGAATATTCTCATAGTGAATTAAGTATGAGGTGTAATAAATCTTCTTCTTCCGGCTGCCGCTGTGGTAACCACGATTTTTGTGAGCGAGAGAGCGTGAGTGAAACTTGGTGCTGCTTTAGGTACACACTCTCGCGTCTACATACATGACTGTGCGTTTCGTGTTGTTGCTTGGCGGCCGTTAAGAGCTTGCGGCAGCTAAAAAGAGGCAACTACTCTGAGTTATCAAACCTAAAGTTATTCCACTATGCTTGCACTTATTTCAAAATTTTAAGTACAAAACTGGGATGGAAATATGAGTTTTACACTAAAATATATTCTTTCGTCCAGATGTTTTGTTTAACATTCATTCCGAAGTTTTCAAACGTCATGTGCAAGCTCAGGCTGCAATGTCCCGTTAGATAAACACTCAGGGAGCATATGTCGTATATATATATAGTGTCAATCCATTCTCTAGATAGATCCTTTAGTGCCCATGTTCTTGGCACTTTTAAGAACTACAGAATGGTTCAGGTCCGATAATGGCCTGTTGACCTTTTGCTTTGCTAGTATATATATATACACTGTGGAAACCGTATTTAAAGTGATTTGAACTAAGCTGCTCGTAATTTGTTATGCTTTCGATGGCGCCACTTGAATCTATTTAAAAATTCCGAGCGTCATCGGATGTACATCAAGTTACGAGTGGAATATACAACATAATAATAACCACAAACCCTTTTTGAATATATCGGAATATAATCAACTAGTTTGAGATATTGCGGGATGATATATCTTTAATCGCTTAATATAGTTTCAATAATTGTTTTGGTGCAACTGCTAAGTTTACATAAGCAGCTAAACTTTACAAAGCAATTGACTAAATATCCTTTTCTGTAATTTTTACGATGCCTAATAAGTAATTATTGCATTGGAAATTGTAACCGAACAGTGTTTTTCCTAAGAAAAATAGTGGCAAGATCTAATTGTAATTCGTTAGAAGCCTTATTATTTGACTATAAAGCTTTTTTCAAAATACAAAAAGATGTTGTTGCAGCCTCAAGACAAACAGAAAGTCACAAAGAGATCGGTATTCAATATGATCCATACAAGCCGTGACGGCTCAAGTTTTTTTATTTTCCATTAGCTTTTTATTCATAGGTGTTGCAGACCTAACTCTGGAGGCGCGATTCTGCTCAAACAATAGGAATGTAACGCTTTTAATAAAGTTATATAGTATTGCCTATCATGTTAAGGCCTTTCTTTCCCGGTTATTATTATTTACGCTCATGGGGAATACACTGAGAAAAACGCATTTAAAGTGATTTGAACTAAGCTGCCCATAACTTTCGTACTTTCGGTGGCGGTCAGTGAATTATTATTAATTTTATTAATAATTTATTTTTAAATTCTGACCGTCATTGGATGTACTTCAAGTTATGGGTGGAATGACCGATGTATCTGGAAATCTTCGAAAAGGTAAATTAAATCGCTTCCCTAAACGTTTTGGTAAAACTCAAATAGTTAAGCCTTAAATAGACGTTGAACCAAATTTATACAAGCCGCGATTCTGCTAGACTAACAATAACAATTGTTGTAGTGTAAAAAAAATTATTATTGGCAAACTCTTTTCGTACGTTGAAAAAGCCTTATGACTGATTTTGATTTTAAGATCTCTTTCAACATACTATAAGATTTTGCCACAGCATCACAGCAATACTGACAATACAACTGATTTATTTAACTGTGAAAATATAATAGCCGAATTGCAGACAAATGGTAAAGCCCTAACTAGGCAAACAATATATATACTAGTAATCGCTATTTGCTGTAACGACTCAAGATTTTTATTTATTTATCTTTTCATCCATATAAAAGAAACGGTTTTAGTAAGGTGCTAGAATTGTGTATATGTAGTTCATAAATGCCGTGACGCCTCAAGTTTTTTCACTATTATTTTTTCGTGGAGTGCAAGAATTATGCTAGTTATCATGTAACGGCCCCTCTTTTTCGGTTATTAATATTCATACACGTAGAAAAACGCATTTAAAGTGATTTGAACTAAGCTGCCCGTAACTTTTTGTTCGTTCGGTGGTGCTCGGTGTGTTTTTAAGAATTTCGAGCATCATTGGATGTACATACAGGTATGGGTGGTATATAAAAGAAACGCTTTTAATAAGGCGGTAGAATTGTGTATATGTAGTCCATATATGCCGTGACGACTCAAGTTTTTTCTATTATCTTTTCATTCATATAAAAGTAACGATTTTAATAGAGAACAAGAATTGTGTTACTTATCGTATCGTATCATACACGGAGAAAAACGCAATTTTTTTGATTATCTTTTCATATAAATAAAAGTAACGCTTTTAATTGAGAACAAGTATTGTGTTTGTCATCTTATCGTATCATACACGGAGAATAACGCATTTAAAGTGATTTGAATTAAGCTGCCCGTAACTTTTTGTCTATTCGGCGGCGCTCGGTGTGTTTTTAAGAATTTCGAGCGTCATTGGATGTACTTAAAGGTACAGGTGGAATATAAAAGAAACGCTTTAAATAATGTGGTAGAATTGTGTATATGTAGTCCATATATGCCGTGACGACTTAAGTTTTTTCACTATTATTTTTTCGTGGAGTGCAAGAATTATGCTAGTAATCATGTAACGGCACCTCGTTTTCGGTTATTAATAGTCATACACGTAAAAAAATGCATTTTAAGTGATTCGAACTAAGCTGCCCGTCACTTTTTGTACGTTCGGCGGCGCTCGCTGTACATTTAAGAATTTCGAGCGTCGTTGGACGTACTTTGAGGTATGGGTGCAATATAAAACAAACACTTTTAGAAGAGAAAAAGAACTGTGTTACTTATCATATGGTATCGTATCATACACGGAGAAAACGCATTTAAAGTGATTTGAACTAAGCTGCCCGTAACTTTTTGTTCGTTCGGTGGTGCTCGGTGTGTTTTTAAGAATTTCGAGCATCATTGGATGTACTTACAGGTATGAGTGGAATATAAAAGAAACGCTTTAAATAATGTGGTAGAATTGTGTATATGTAGTCCATATATGCCGTGATGACTTAAGTTTTTTCACTTTTATTTTTTCGTGGAGTGCAAGAATTATGCTAGTAACGGCCCCTCTTTTTCGGTTATTAATATTCATACACGTAGAAAAACGCATTTTAAATGATTCGAACTAAGCTGCCCGTCACTTTTTGTACGTTCGGCGGCGCTCGCTGTACATTTAAGAATTTCGAGCGTCGTTGGACGTACTTTGAGGTATGGGTGCAATATAAAACAAACACTTTTAGAAGAGAAAAAGAACTGTGTTACTTATCATATGGTATCGTATCATACACGGAGAAAATGCATTTAAAGTGATTTGAACTAAGCAGCCCGTAACTTTTTGTTCGTTCGGTGGTGCTCGATGTGTTTTTAAGAATTTCGAGCATCATTGGATGTACTTAAAGGTATGGGTGAAATATCAAAGAAACGCTTTAAATAATGTGGTAGAATCGTGTATATGTAGTCCATATATGCCGTGACGACTTAAGTTTTTTAACTATTATTTTTTCGTGGAGTGCAAGAATTATGCTAGTTATCATGTAACGGCCCCTCTTTTTCGGTTATTAATATTCATACACGTAAAAAAATGCATTTTAAGTGATTCGAACTAAGCTGCCCGTCACTTTTTGTACGTTTCTCGGCGCTCGGTGTATGTTTTTAAGAATTTCGAGCGTCGGTGGACGTACTTTGAGGTATGGGTGCAATATAAAACAAACGCTTTTAGTAGAGAAAAAGAACTGTGTTACTTATCATATGGTATCGTATCATACACGGAGAAAATGCATTTTAAGTGATTTGAAGTAAGCAGCCCGTAACTTTTTGTTCGTTCGGTGGTGCTCGATGTGTTTTTAAGAATTTCGAGCATCATTGGATGTACTTAAAGGTATGGGTGAAATATCAAAGAAACGCTTTAAATAATGTGGTAGAATTGTGTATATGTAGTCCATATATGCCGTGATGACTTAAGTTTTTTCACTTTTATTTTTTCGTGGAGTGCAAGAATTATGCTAGTAACGGCCCCTCTTTTTCGGTTATTAATATTCATACACGTAAAAAAATGCATTTTAAGTGATTCGAACTAAGCTGCCCGTCACTTTTTGTACGTTCGGCGGCGCTCGGTGTATGTTTTTAAGAATTTCGAGCATCGTTGGACGTACTTTGAGGTATGGGTGCAATATAAAACAAACACTTTTAGAAGAGAAAAAGAACTGTGTTACTTATCATATGGTATCGTATCATACACGGAGAAAACGCATTTAAAGTGATTTGAACTAAGCTGCCCGTAACTTTTTGTCTATTCGGCGGCGCTCGGTGTGTTTTTAAAAATTTCGAGCGTCATTGGATGTACTTAAAGGTACGGGTGGAATATAAAAGAAACGCTTTAAATAATCTGGTAGAATTGTGTATATGTTTTTTCACTATTATTTTTTCGTGGAGTGCAAGAATTATGCTAGTAACGGCCCCTCTTTTTCGGTTATTAATATTCATACACGTAGAAAAACGCATTTTAAGTGATTCGAACTAAGCTGCCCGTCACTTTTTGTACGTTTCTCGGCGCTCGGTGTATGTTTTTAAGAATTTCGAGCGTCGGTGGACGTACTTTGAGGTATGGGTGCAATATAAAAGAAACGCTTTTAGTAGAGAAAAAGAACTGTGTTACTTATCATATGGTATCGTATCATACACGGAGAAAATGCATTTAAAGTGATTTGAACTAAGCAGCCCGTAACTTTTTGTTCGTTCGGTGGTGCTCGATGTGTTTTTAAGAATTTCGAGCATCATTGGATGTACTTAAAGGTATGGGTGAAATATCAAAGAAACGCTTTAAATAATGTGGTAGAATTGTGTATATGTAGTCCATATATGCCGTGATGACTTAAGTTTTTTCACTATTATTTTTTCGTGGAGTGCAAGAATTATGCTAGTAACGGCCCCTCTTTTTCGGTTATTAATATTCATACACGTAAAAAAACGCATTTTAAGTGATTCGAACTAAGCTGCCCGTCACTTTTTGTACGTTCGGCGGCGCTCGCTGTACATTTAAGAATTTCGAGCGTCGTTGGACGTACTTTGAGGTATGGGTGCAATATAAAACAAACACTTTTAGAAGAGAAAAAGAACTGTGTTACTTATCATATGGTATCGTATCATACACGGAGAAAACGCATTTAAAGTGATTTGAACTAAGCTGCCCGTAACTTTTTGTTCGTTCGGTGGTGCTCGGTGTGTTTTTAAGAATTTCGAGCATCATTGGATGTACTTACAGGTATGGGTGGAATATAAAAGAAACGCTTTAAATAATGTGGTAGAATTGTGTATATGTAGTCCATATATGCCGTGATGACTTAAGTTTTTTCACTTTTATTTTTTCGTGGAGTGCAAGAATTATGCTAGTAACGGCCCCTCTTTTTCGGTTATTAATATTCATACACGTAGAAAAACGCATTTTAAGTGATTCGAACTAAGCTGCCCGTCACTTTTTGTACGTTCGGCGGCGCTCGCTGTACATTTAAGAATTTCGAGCGTCGTTGGACGTACTTTGAGGTATGGGTGCAATATAAAACAAACACTTTTAGAAGAGAAAAAGAACTGTGTTACTTATCATATGGTATCGTATCATACGCGGAGAAAACGCATTTAAAGTGATTTGAACTAAGCTGCCCGTAACTTTTTGTTCGTTCGGTGGTGCTCGGTGTGTTTTTAAGAATTTCGAGCATCATTGGATGTACTTACAGGTATGGGTGAAATATAAAAGAAACGCTTTAAATAATGTGGTAGAATTGTGTATATGTAGTCCATATATGCCGTGACGACTTAAGTTTTTTCACTATTATTTTTTCGTGGAGTGCAAGAATTATGCTAGTAACGGCCCCTCTTTTTCGGTTATTAATATTCATACAAGTAGGAAAACGCATTTTAAGTGATTCGAACTAAGCTGCCCGTCACTTTTTGTACGTTTCTCGGCGCTCGGTGTATGTTTTTAAGAATTTCGAGCGTCGGTGGACGTACTTTGAGGTATGGGTGCAATATAAAAGAAACGCGTTACTAATCATATGGTATCGTATCATACACGGAGAAAATGCATTCAACGCGATTTGAGCTAAGCTGCCCGTAACTTTTTGTTCGTTCGGCGGCGCTCGGTGTGTTTTTAAGAATTTCGAGCGTCACTGGATGAACTTACAGGTATGGGTGGAATATACAACGTAATAGTAGCAACAAATTCTTTTTGAATATAGCGACCATTTGTCTTTCATCGCTTATCGGTACTTATCCTTTTTTTTAGAACTCCGAACTACAGATATACAGTGTAATCTATATAAACCGCGATTTTTCATTTATAAAAACGAAACGCTCTTACTAGATTGTTAAAATAGAATAACTACAAGTGTTTATCCTAAAGAGTTATTATTGACAAATCTTTTTGTGCGTCGAAGAAGACCTGTGATTGCACTTGATTCAAAGGCCTTTTTTGTACGTACAATAAGATGTTGCCATAGCCGTACAACAAACAGTAGAAGATGCGAAAAATATGCGACAGCCACATTTAAATGTGGAAATATAATAACCGGAACACGAACAAATAGTAAAGCCTTAAATAGGCATTCAATATAATCCAAGAGTGCATATGCTCACTTCAGTAGGCTGCAAATCCCTTACACGGGCCAGGAATTGCCACAGACGACACATACTGAGCTCGTCATTCCGAATGACTGCCAACACCTCGGGGTGTCGCACTAAAACGCACAGTTGTTAAACACCCATACATATACATACATGCGCACACGCACATGTTCACAATGGAGCCGTTCGGATGTATGGACAGGAAGCAAATTGATGGACAAACTAAGGCCATGCCTAAACCAGAACAACCGAACAAATTTCAAATGATTTGCTTTAGCTTTTTGTTTCAGTGTTTTTCTTGTTGTTGTTTTATACACTGCAGCCAAAGGGGTATACTAGAATAAGGAAGTGAGTTGAACCCTTTTATCATCAATTTAGAACAGCGAAAATGACAGGTTATATATCAACCAGGGTTGCACAACTGAGCAATATTTTTTTGGCATTTATGCGTAGTTTGGGCTCAGATTCACATAGTGGTACAAGTGTACCTCTAGGTAGCGGCTCGGAGTAGGTTAGATTCGTTGTTTGGCACAAATCGCAAAAACATCAACATATACGCATCGGTTCGCTTTTGAAAATAGGTTCTAAGATTCGCTTTAAAAATAATTTGAAAGAGATAGCTGTCAATTTCACGAATTCGTTTTTGGGCTAAAAGAGATGTACATCACTGATTGCCGCGTATTTTATATCAAATATATGCCATATACTTGTTCAAGTCGTAAGATATTGTATTGAATTTATATACGACTAGTATTCGCCATTTAGTTTGTTGTTTTTTTTTATCTTACGTATACAGTACATATATTACTTTAAATCCATTTTTACCTGCCTAAAACGCGACGTATCTAGGTGAAACATTTATTCTGCAAATCGCATTTTATCTTTCCAATGGTATAGGTTTCGCCTAAAAAAGTTGCATTATTGAGAAGTAATCGGTATCACACTGAATTTTTGCTAAGCGTATTTATATATTTAACCCGTGTGGTGAGCGGGACAGAGAATACCACCTCAGCAGGTCAAAGCTTGTCGTATGAGGCGACTAATAATGACATTGGGTTCTTTCGAGACCAGTACGGTCACCCCAGGCAAAAGTGAGTACATGGGAGTTGTTTTTATTTTTAATTTTTGTACTTGAAGAATTACACGATTATGTTTTATTTTATATATGGATTTATTAATATATTGAAAGAATAACCAAAAAAAATTTGGATTAATTTGCTTTACTAATAAGGTTTCTGACTTTAGTCTATCAGGTGAATTGGAACGCTACGATACTTTTTGAAAAACTTCATTTCCAGCTAAAACGGTTTTAAGTAGCTGATCTCAATGCCTCACACTTAGAGATAGCGCTCTGTTAATAGCTGTAACTTTTGCTTTACTGCGTAGATCTACATGAAATTTTAAAAAGATTCTCAAGGTGCTGTACTTTAAGAAATTGTAGATTAGCGCTTTAGTACTCTTGCACAACGTAAACAACAGAGTACAATGATAATAATCCAAAACATCGCTTAAAAACAGTACATTTTACATTTAACAGTACTTGATGATGATATTTGGATACACCTCGTCCTGCATATGTAATGACTTAAAGTGTGTTTGATAGTCGTCTTCATACATTTGTAGCACACTCTTTGTTGCTGTTGTTGCGGGGGTTGTTATCTGCAATTGCCGCTTCTATCTGCTCTTCTTGCAATGTTTTGAATTGTGTTGGTAATTCGAGTAGAGGCCCAAACAGAAGCTGGAATATGCACACACCCACACGCACGGACACGCTCACGCACAAAGGGACAATTGAAAAATGCATCAATTCATAATAGCAACAACAATGAGCACAAAAGAGAACACAATGACGCGGGTCAGAGAGAGAGAGAGAGAGAGAGAGGGTTGCAATGAATTGACGAAAACTGCAAATGAAGATCAAATGAATTGTTGAATTATGCCACAAAATTTGAAATCAATTTGTGTGAATGTGCTGTGCGAGTTTGAGTATCTGTGTGAGTATCTGTGTGTGTGTGAGTGTGTGTGTGTGTCTGTGCATGGGCGAAATTTGAAATTGCTTATTTCGCATTTTATTGGAGCCAGATTATGGGCACATAACTATGTAATAGAGCCAACTGATATAACAAAAACCAATTTAAAGCAAAGCGATTTATTTCTGTGAATTTATAACTTGTTAAGACTAAGGCAATGCGTCCTACGATCTAAAATCTATATGACTGCTTGGGTTCAGGTTCACCAGATAGAGCTGTGAGCCAAGGCCAGCCATCACAAGACCTTGTGTTTTCAATAACCTCGGACTCGAAATGATAATGCTGGCCAAGAGTAAATGAGAAACCTTATCAAACAGTAGGCGCATGTACGTTGTAAGTACGTTACAGTCTCCTACATTGATGTATATACGATATAAGGCATAGTCAACATTAACTGGTGGGCATTTCAATAGCTATCAGTATCTTCGGGTATGCCAACATTAACAGGAGTCAATCTGGTGCCACGTGTAGTCAGTACAGGCCGCAGAACTATTCTTTTTAAGGATTAGTTCTATGCAAACATTTTGCTTGCGGACACTTTTGAGGAGTTTCGTGGTGCCTGTGGTTTATACTCATAAGCCTAACATGAGTCCAAGTATCGAATTTAGTGGCTCTAGCCTACGTATTAACATTTCTATAAAAAGTGGCAAATTGCTGCAGTTTATAGGACCTTATCTTTTAAAGCTTATATTCAATCTTGATAATTTTTACCCCACATAAGCACAGTAATAACAGTGTACATAACTTTGGCAAGTTTCAATCGAATAGTAAATAGTTTTAATGGTGAGCTTTCTGTAGCGAGGAAAGCGGATGAGATATCGACATGATTAAACAAAATAATCAAACCATTATGGTGTCCGAGATCTTCGCGCTCATACGGAAGACGGACATGGCTATCTCGGCTCGACTATTGCTTCTAATCCTTTTAGCTTCTGGAGCTTATGGTCTCCCACCCAAGGGCATCTGCCTGCATTTTATCATCTGCATTATAGAGTATTAGTTTCGTCTGGCGACAATGGTGTCTACCCATTTGCCAACTGAGACAATAGTAACATCAATTGGCAAGAGTGATTCTCCGCTTGATCTCAATACTGACATAGTTAGTAGTGCCAAGATGACAGCATCAAAAGTATAGGTCTCAAAATCTGGAAATTCAACCGCTGCGTCTCTCTACTCGAAGAAAACATATACCTTGTCAGACTCTCATTTACAACCAGACCCAGACTGGCAGATTCTCTTTCAATAGCCGCTAAGGCATCAGTAACTGCTCGCTTAATACTACCAATGATTTCAATATCATGTGCGTAGGCGACGAACAGGGGAGGGCATGGGCCTTGCTGTAACCTTGCTAGGTATCCAAAGGTTTGGAGAGGTTTTTTTCTATCTTGAGGGATCTGCGTGTGTTGCTCAACGTCATTCTGCAAAGTAGCAACAACTTTGCAGAGACACCGAACTCAGATAATAAGGCGATTCCTTAACGGGCTGTATTATCGACAAAGAGATGGTGGGTGCCGATTATTTGTTTCGTGGGTCTACGTACTAAACTTTAAAAATGCATAATCTTCCGTGTCATGTAGAGACTTTAACAAACATAACAGCCGTATAATACACGCAAGAAAGATTGTGGTGTAGTCGAAAAAAAAAAAAGAAAGAGTGCATTCATCGCATGCGAAATGAACAAAATCCTATATTCTGCCAGCCCCTATGCCCCTAAACCCCTATGTTCCGCTACCCTAGAGCCATTAAAGGATTTTGTGGCATTGTTTGCATGACCATCAATGTGCACCCAAAGGATTTAATGGGACCATACGTGTGCATAACGGTAAGCAAGACAAAAGGCTGCAATGGCTCTCAAAATGGACACGTTTCCGGGTACTATTTTAAGGTTGCGTGTATGTGTGTGTGTGTGTGTGTGTGTGTGTGTGTGTGTGTGTGTGTGTGTGTGTGTGTGTGTGTGTGTGTGTGTGGGGGAATTCTATCACCATTTTGTAGCGCTTTGTCACCTTGGCATTGTTTGACGCGACGTTGAGTCGAGCTCGCTCACTTTTTGCCAGCAATAAAGTGACTGCAAAGGGTATCGTGACGCAGACGGCGACGGCGGCTGCGATGTCACCCAATTTATTGAGACACGTGCCTGCACTTTATAAGCCAGTAACAACAACAACAACGACAATAACAAAAGGACACGCAAAATCGAAAAGTCAAAAGAAGTCAAAAACCGTGTCACGTGTTTGTCTGCCTCAATGTTTGTCTCGTGACTTGCTGTGCGTGAGTGTGTGTGATTTTGATGGTGTGTTTGAGTGTGCTAATTTTTGGCACGCACCTTTTTTGGGCTGTTTGGCTGCCGCAGAAGCTTCCTAATTTTGCACAGCATGATAACCCAGGCCAATCGACAGGCACCTTAACACCGCCTCACACTGCCACGCCCCCTTTGCCACATTCAATCAGCCTTTGCGATAAAGCGTGCACTAATTTTCATTGCAATTGTTTGGCTGTGTGTGCGTATGTAGCAGCGGGTGTGATGTGTGTGTGTATGTAGGTCACGCCTTGTAACATACAATCTAGGGTATAAATTTATAAAATATAATCATTTTATTTCGTGCACCCTACTTATGTAAGTCTTATGGCTAACTTCCAAAATATAGGGCTTATGATTTGATGATGTGCATACAAGAGTTTTTTTTGAATATGATTTTTGGTACATCATCAGCTTTCGGTTAGATAAGCATTTACTTCCATAGGAGTAATAATTAAGGCATTGCCTATACATTTAGAACTTTTTTGAAAATTTGAAAAAATTCCAGAACCTTTGTGGCAGTTAGAAAATTAAAGTTGTTCGGCTAAAATTATGTTTACAGCACGACAGGCGGCCAGCCATCCCACGATCTTGGGTCCCAATACACTTGATCTAGGATAAGTTTTCCTGAATAACAGTTGGCCAAGATTATGAAAAGGACCTTATCAAACAGAAGTCTGCGTATGTGGCTAATGCGTTCAATGACAAACCTTTGACATATAGGTGTAGCGAGCAAAATCGTAGTACCTTCGGGTATGAAGCTCATGCCAAGAGCTTAAACTGGTACTACGGTAAGGCTAAGGGTAGTCAGTAAAGCTCGCATAGTCGTTCATTTTTAGGTGTTAAAGTTCTTCTTCTGCTTGACTGGCCATAAGAAACCGTTACTGAGTTACGTTCTGATGTAGCGCACTTCTCCTATTATACAAGCTGGATCCCAAGTGCTACGCACAACCCTGTTAAGCTCCTGGAGCCTGAGTGTCTTCCTCAAACTATTCAGCAATAATAAGTATCTAAGCTACAAAGAAGTTGTCTTTAAACTCTGACTACAGCGCATTGAGAAGTCGACCTCAGCCTAACTAACTACAAGTCGAGTCAAGGACTTCACTATTGCTGCTTCTGCTTTCTTACATGCTGCTTTTTTATAATATCCCGTTTATTGTTCAATTAACCGTTGCCTTTTTCGCTTGGCATGGGCGTTGTTATGTGGGCGTGGCTACGCCTGTTCGCCCATCGCATGTACGCTAAGTGTTCCGTTTGTTATGTCGTTTATTACGTTGCGTTAAAGTGGGCTTCCAGCTGCACTCCGTAAATAGAGGCGTATGTCAGTCGGTCAGTCGGTACGTCGACCTGGTTCTATGGCTGCCTAATTGAATATATTCATGTTGCCATACACATCCAGCAACTCCTTTTTCTTGCTCCCGGATCCGTTATTATATGTAGCTGCTCATTGTGTAAAACACGCACACAGGCTGCCATTGTGCGTACGTGTGTGTCTCTGTTTGTGTGCATGTGTGTGGGAGCAGGATTTTGATTGAACAATGTGCAATATTTTTTTTATTATTCTATTATTATTAAGAGTTATTTAAAGGTAACACGACCTGCACTTGTAGCTTTAAGGCAGCAGAGTTCTTATGTATTCATTTGATTGAATACTAAGAAAAAAACATGCCCAATTTCTTAATTATAGATTTAGTTTATTCAAGATTAGGTTAGAACGACTGCCAAGCTATCTGCCTGACACACTTAGGATCTAGAGCTCAATCCTTCTCCGTTTCCAAATAAATGTAAGATCAGAGGGGACACCATCCAGATGCAGAGATAATCTCTGCGATCTTTATAGGTCTAATTTTCGATAATTGAGCCATTAGTGGAGGATTTTCCAGGGTCCCAAGCGCAGACTGACTGTCATTACAAATCCCTCGAGTGTTTGCACGCAGCTTCCTCTAATGGATCCAACTCGTGGGATTCAGAATTGGGTTTGAAAAACAGCCGACAAACTACCGATCGCGCATAAGCAGCTGGAATTTTCATCAAGATAGCAAAGAGCACCAAACCCACTTATCGTTTTGGAATCGTCTACGCAGAAAACATAGGTGATCCCTGTTAGTATGAGTCCTAGATTGCTCCAGCACACTCGTGTAGCGAACACTACACTCTAATTCCGGCCAAACTTCACATTAAACGCAACACTGTCAGTAGACATCGGGTAAAGCGTGCACTTTGCCCTTAGCTCGCTGTCTAATAGTGTATAACCAAGTGCCCAGTTTACTAGTCCAGACTTAGTTTTTATTGAGTATTTCAACCGCTTTTATAGCATCTTTGAGGTAGTGCTGATAACATCTGTGAACCCCAAGCAGCCGTGCCTCTCCAGTTTGGTCAGCAGAGTGACGCTGAACTGAAGCATTGTTCTCCTGATTAGAGCCATGTAATGCCAGTGTCCAAGTCTTACTCAAAATTTCGTCTGCACTGCCAGCATGCTGGGAGAGCACTTTCATTCTAGCGTTCAATGTGCACTTTACACCATTCAGTTTTACAGTTGGATTAGCTAACGGGTGCTGTTGGAAACACCTCTTCAAAACTATGCCCAATGCAGCGCCGTCTAACGTGCGCACATGCTAGCGTCAACTTAAGCTTATTAATGCCATTTGCCGTCACGGCATACGAGTGGGTCTTACTCAATACATGTTTTACAGTGAGATTTTTACATCGGTCTTTGTGTAGTTTGCCTGAGGGCCTCCGAACTGTACTCTTAACTATCAGACCGGTACCATAGATGCAAGTTATGGTCAGCTAACCATTACCAACAACTTCAGCTATAAACGCGTCATCTTGCCGTTGTGTTAGCATCGCAATTCTCAACTGTCATCTTAGACACGAACAGATGACATTGGGCATTGAGATGTAACGCAAATGCATTGCTGCAAAGTGAAACAAATGAAAGTAAAAGTTCGATATAATCTAAAGACTTGTGAAATTCGGAGTTCTTAAGACATGAAACGCGGTAAATCGTCGTAATTGGTGACAAGAAATGCAATTGTGTTATTCATCGATACCAAATTGCTCAACAAAAGAAAATACATTTTAGTTATTGATTATTACTCTACGCAAGGTGATTAAATAACATGAGTTTTGAATTGTGGAGAATTCGATATGCAATGGGAAGGTTAAGTTGTTCAAGTTGTCTTGCGATTTCACATAGAGCTGTTATATCCAAAGAAAATAAAAGAAACTGCTACGTACGGAAGGAAAGCCAAGGCGTGAACGTTTTTCGTTATTAACCCATAAACATTTAAACCAACGATTAACGATGTTTCAAAAGCACAAAACAACAGCGCCAAACCGTAAATTATAAAACTAATAAACTAAATTTTCTAGCCAAAAAAGTCTTGAAAACAAAAACAACAATGCTAACAATCGATTACTACGCCAAACAAACGTCGTTGTTATCGGCTAGAATTGTCGTGTAAGCCTCCAGCGGGAGAAGAGTATAAAACTGATCTTTATCGAAAAGCAGAAAGAGTAAAAGTTAATATGACGATCGACCAAAAGCGTGAACGCTAAAAAAACGCGTAACATAAAATGATAAAAACACTTTCGGAAAATAAGAACAATATTAGTGCTATCTGTAATCTATCTTCAAATGATTCAGTTTACTGTGATAAAGGACTTGCGACACACGTTTCGGGCAAAACAATTTCAAATTATTTTGTTTGAGATTGAAAGTACATTCTAGTGTTCAATAAATAGTCTAGGATTATTTTTGATTTCAAAGAAAGTAATTTTAATAGCTGCAAATACCAGACAAACATAAAAATTAGCAAGCAATCTCAGCCATCAGTGCAATGAAACGAAAGATTATGAAACATGAAACACAAGTGAGCGTCGTTTGTACGCTTCTTGTTCCGCTCTGCTGTCATTTGCGCTCTTAATATGCATCCGTTGCCGCTCATGAAGTAATGAAACTTCCGAGTAAAGTACCTGTACAATGCGCCGCCTCCTTAAGAAGCATCTGATAGTAGGATAACACTTGTATTTGTAACAATGCTTTTCGATCTGTAAGTAAGTAAGACTGACTCTTATGCCGTCACGCACATCTGCTATGACGATCGGTGGGTGTTACGTTTGAATGGTGTTACGCTTGTGTGTGCTGTATAAGAGCATATATTCCTACGTTGGTTTGTTGCTGAACGGTGCCACAATATGCCAAGTTGGAGAGAACTCACAACTGAATGTTTCACATTAGCCGGGCATACCGTGACAGGTTTAAAAAACGAACACAAGTAAAGTATTTTATATTTAGTAGTATAGTAATAATATTTAGTCTCCGAAATTTTCAAATTCCTTCACTTTTGGACCAATATGACGCTTTCGTCAAACGATCTCTCTGGAATTTTCCAGTTCCTTCACTTTTGGAGCAATAATTCAAAAATTTTTTATTTCAGTGTTTACTTTTGTCGTACTCTGTCACTGACTCACATTGCACTACCTTGTAATGAGAGTCGTACATGGTATCGGAGACCACAGCTGCATTAGCTGGTAGTCGGGATTTTATGTAGAAGGTAGTCAGTCGAGACAACCACACTACGTACAGCTGCTCGGAGTGATAGGAATGTGCGAAGCGCGTGTTAAATTTTTTGAGAGCAAATAATATCTCTTTTGTCTTTGTTCTTTTTGTGTATTCGATATGTGGCCCGAATTAGATTACAGACTTAATATTTCCCGCGCTTTAAAATAAAAAGTGTACATTAATTACATGTAACTTTATATTATCCATATTCCACATTCATTCTCGAAGTCACCTAAAGGTAGGCCCAAGATCCAAGCACACTGAGAAAAATTTGGTCAACACTTATCGAAATCATGACCATGCGTTCACAATAGTGTGTTGAGCGTGTTTTTTCTAGATCCATGAACACCATGAACCCATTAATCCATGCCGGTCTCCCTTTAGGCACGGAATTATAAGGATCGCCGTTCCTATTAACGCATTGGTCTTATTTTGTTCTTTACTTGTGATTATTGTGTGCATGTTTTATGAACATTTCGTTCATGTATTAAGACCATACCGTTCATGTTTTTTCTCAATAGAAATTAATATATGCTATTAGCGAGCTGATCTTCTTCTTATAAAGATATTTAGCTGGCTCAAGGTCTTAAAATGCTTAAGTTAAATTCCATAGCTAAATGTGTAAAAACTCCACTGTAGACGGTTTCAGCAGAGATTCGGAAATATTGGTATAATAACAAAGGTGTAAAATAAACTTTCGACCTTGAGCCGGTAAAACATGCGTTCATATTTTTGGAACAAAGCGTTCTTAATTTATGAACGAGAAATGAAGAACAAAAACCAAAAACATATGTTGACAATATGTTCAGAATTACTGAACGTAATTTATCTATCAGTGAAGGTACTCCCCCGTGTGGTGAGCGGGTTAAAGAATACCACCTCAGCAGGTCAAAGCTTGTCGTATGAGGCGACTAACAATGACACTGGGTTCTTTCGGGACCAATAGAGGCCTTAAAAGGGTTTTGCGTAGGATTTGGGACCCACCACGTAAAACCACAATTCCAATTAAATAATTTATTTACATCAGGCCGTATCTCGATAACGGCTTGTTATGGATAGTTAAGAAGGAGAGGAAGAAGGTGCTCATAGGACAGTTAGTGCGCGAGCAAACGGATGATATACTATTAAGTCAGAGGAAGCACTGGCCAGTGATACATGACTTAACTATAGACTACTATGTAAGTAGCATTCGTTCCCTTCTGGTATTTTAACAAAAAAAAACTTTATTTAATTTATAGATTAAAATCATAAAGCCCATTTTGGAGTAAAAAAGATTTACAACTCATTTCATGTGATGAATTAATGACGTCATTCAAATTTGGCTGTGTGAATGGGAAAAAGTTGCTGCAATCGTCAAGTAATTTGTATGCGGCCCAAGTAATAATAATTTTTCATTACAGAATCAATATCAGCGGATGAGCAGCAAATGAGCGCGAAGGAGCAGCTGCGAAAAGCTGTTTATTTACAAAATTAAGATTTTTTAAAGCGCACCGAGAAAGACACCGAGTCTCGCAAAAAAAATTTAAAAATGTGAAAATAAAAAGATACATAATTTAATAGAAAAAAAATACAGAAGGTTTACCAAGGCGTCAACGACTCGCCGACTACTAGGTAGGGCGCGTATAAAAAACGTTGGTCAAAAGCATTACCCGGTAGTCGACACGACATCGACGTATCGCCGGCTGCCCGTACAGCAGGGAGGCAACTCACATCTCTTGTTCGCCCGATCCAAAGAGCTTGGAACTAATAGAATGGTAGCCTGGACCGTTTAAAAATGCAAAATTTTTCCTAAAATGCGACCATCTCAAAGACAGTGTACGTGTTAGGATGCTTGTGTTACTTTCTCTATTAAACCGACTCACTTGTAGGCAAAGAGAAAAAATAGCGCATATATATGCACTGTCTTTGAAATGGTCGCATTTTAGCAAGTCGACCCAATGTAACTCGGCCCGATCTTACCATATGCGTCAGCTATTTGAAGCCTTCCATATGCTGTCTGTGGCTACACCTTGCGCTAAGAAGTCTAGATTGACCGCAACTTTTTAACCTCGTTTGATGTTTATCGCTCTGCCGATGCTTAAGGTAAGATGAACCAATTTAGGGATATCATTTCACTCACAGCTTAATGCTACTGAAGTTGACTCGCCGTTTCTTCTCGTTAACATTGAAGTGCTACGCATTTTAAGCCCCTCCAACTAAGGCAGTGTGCCGGAACTACGAAGTCTTTGAACCCTTTAGAATCCCATGTCAATATTATTGATTTGCTTATACATAAGTACACACACTTTCGTCACAAGTTTTCTAATGCAAAAATGATTTTTGTGTTTAGTGTTTTTAACAGAATTTATTTTGGAAATGCTAAATTCAACTTAGTGTTTTTGTAGCATGTGTTTTTTGTTGTATGTTGCATTTGCCGTTGTTGGTTTTGTTGTTGTTGTTGTTGTTGTTTTTGCCTCTTTCATGTGCACATTAATGAGCTGCTTGTATGCTTTTAATTTGCATATGTCTGTAAATGCTGAATCTATAGATAGATAGGCTTTTGATTAATTAAAATATGCAGACACACACGTACTCACACAGACATACTTACACACACACACACACACACACACAGACACGTAATGTGTATGCATTGCCTGGACCAGAGCATGTCGAGCGCCATGGCCAAAAACCTTAATTGATTGTCGATAATTCATGCGAGCTTAAATTGCCAATTGCTGTGATGTGGAGGAGTAGTACTATATGCACACACACACACACACACACACACACACACACACACACACACACACACACACACACGCTAAGTGCACATGCACGCTGAGAGAGACGAACAGAGAACGTAGCACATACATGTGTGTGTGTGTGTGTGTGTGTGTGTGTGTGTGTGTGTGTGTGTGTGTGTGTGTGTGTGTGTGTGTGTGTGTGTGTGTGTGTGTGTGTGTGGCAAACATGGCCGCCACCATGTATTGCAAAATTGGCTTTTGCTTATGCATGTGTGTGTGTGTGTGTGTGTGTGTGTGTGCGCGTTTATGTCTGGCTAGTTGTGATGAAAATGCATTACAAATTAAAATTGGCACATTTTCCCTTGTCAACCATTGAGGCCCAGCCCAAAGAAAGCGTTACGTCCATTAAGCTTAAACTGCGAGTTTACGTAATGCGAACCAATTTTTTTTCCATATAAAGTAAGCAAATGAACAAGTTTTTTGCATAAATGAAATGTTGAATTTTTAAATATTTTCGATTTCCGGACAGACCGCTTAGGTTCCGGCTATTCAATACTCAGATCAAGCGCGTTAAAAGGCAAGACACGAATTGTCTTGTCTAGTTCAGAGCTGCCAACAATTTCGTGTGAGGGCTTGAACCTATTGGGTGCTTGGTGCTATCAATTTAAAGCACGGCGCTTCAAGCGATTCATTTCATTTACCGGCCATAGCAACCCGTTACCGGGTTACGGTCTGATATACATGTGACCTCTGCTCGCGGACGCATTCTCGCATTGGTGATGGTTTAGACCAGGATTGGTCTGCATTAAAGACCTTTCTCGCAGGAGCTCCTTCATCCATACGCACAACATGATGTGAATTTGATTGACTATGCCCATGTTGTCATAGAGCATATAGAGTTCATCGTTCCTTCGAATGCGTTAGCCGTTGCCAAGGCGTAAAGGGCCAAAGATCTTAAGGAGTACTTTTTCGCTCAAACACTCCAATAGCATTTTCGGGCAGGATGCGCGTGCTGACATTGTTGTTTGCTATGACGCTTGTTCCAAGGCAGACGAAGTCCTTGACAACAGCAAAAGTATAGTTTTGAACGTCAAACTGAGGGTCGAACGCATATTCTTTGTTTTGATATCATTTACAACCAGACCCACACTGGCAGATTCTCTTTCAATAGCCACAAAGGCTCTGATAACTGCTCGCTTAGTAGTACCAATGATAACGATATCATCTGCATAGGAAAGCAACTGGACACACTTATGGGATATAGACGCGTTCCAATGTACTTCGGTCTTTTGCAACAAAGTTGCAGAGATTGTAGGAGAGAGCAATACCTTGTCTGAAGCCTCGCTCGGTATCAAAAGAGAGGAGAGCTTGACGGAGCTGCATGTGTTGCTCAACGTCTTTCTAAAAAATCACACCAGCTTTGCTGGGATACGGAGCTTAACCAATGCGGCATATACGTGATCGCTCAACGGGCTACAAAATGCTGCTTTGTAATAAATAAAGATATGCTGGGTGTTCATTTGGTATGCGTGTGTCTTCTCCTGGAGAAGGGTAGTGTGAATGTCTGCTCAATGAGGGACTTACCAGGCCTAAACCCACACTGATAAGGCAAATGACTTCAGTTTTTTATACAACACGCTCGTTAGAGCCTTTTGTGCGAATAAAAGAAGACCTATACCAGGAAAGTGGGCGCCTACCTTGGGGTCGACCTTCTTGAGAAAAGGCCGAGAACACCAATGTGCTAATCATCTGGCATACTCTCATCAAGCCATGTTCCCCAAAGGAACTGATGCATGCACCCTACCAACTCATTGCCGCCAATCTTGAATAAGTCAACTGCGCTTGCAGCTTTGTTGTTCTTAAGCACATCGCCATGGCTACGCGGCGTTATATCCACGCATTCATCTTTGATTGGGGACGTCGAGAAGTTTCCTCTGGAAGAGGCATTTTTCCCGTTATCGCTCTACAATAAGCTGAAGAAGTGCACCCTATACATCCAAAACCAGTCTTCTCTCTGTATCTCTACAGAAAGACGCTCCGGTACTAAATCCTTTTGAGGGAACCTCCTAACATCATTCCTACTTTTGCACATCTCGATCTCCTCTCGCTTACGCTGTTCTTGCTCGCGTTTTTTGTCTTCATCTTCCGTATAAATCTCGTAGCAGCCGCGCGAATCCCTAAAAATATACTACACTCTTTTATACTGTGACAAGGCCGTTAAACAAGTCACTGATTTTTTGAATGATAGATTTTATTTTCGAATCAAAGAAATAAGGCACAAATGTTCATTCATTTCGGAATAAATTGTTGAAGGGCCTGGATTCTGGAAAGCACGCCAGTTTCGGATTAAACTATTTTACAAAAAAGAAAAAGCGATTTCCGATCTTTGAAAATAGCTACCACAATCGAGACAAGTTAAGTTACATATCTTCTCGATCCGAAATAAGTTTCCAGATTAAAAAGCGTTTTGCTGGCTTCACAACTTACGAAATTCCGAATTTTATATATATGGATGGGTTCTGGTAGAACAGGGTAAAGCTTCTGTTTGTCGTTCACTTGGAAATGGCCAGAGCGATCCCCGTCTTTACCTTAACCAAGTTGATGCACAACCTCCACGTGGTGCCCCCTGGTTAGCTGCTCTAAACGCCACCCGGTATTAGAGTAGTGAGCTAATGTGCGCAGCGAAGTTTGACCTATTCATTAACAGAGTATGAAATGTATTCCAAAAAGTTACTTGGAAATATATGTATATTTAGCTTATCCCAAAGCCTTTTTCTTTCTCTAATAAGACATGCACTTATTTGCGAGGAGAATGAAGAAACAAGCTAATCAAATCAGCAGTTGTAGCAATAAATCCTTTAATTGTTCAATCTTTGGAGTTTGTTTTTAATTCTATGATAGGTTCTAAAAATATCTTTGTTAATATTACAAAATTGTAAGAGTTTTGATAATCAGAGTGCACTGTATATGCACTGTAGATACTAACTTTTGGAAATGTTGAAGTAAATACAAATCCAACTCGGTTATCGGATGCTACTCATTTTTGCCTTAAGAACAATAATACACCAATATTATGTATATATAGAATTTTATCGGTCTTAAATTCTTCTTATTTTAAGGTTGTCTCTATTATGCAGCTATTCTCTGACACACTTTTTCGTCTCGTTGTAAGCTTGTTGGAAACTAGAGTTATGCTAAAATTTAAGTAAAACCTTGTTCTGATGTTTAACATTTCCCACTTTTCAGGTCCCATACTGAAAGTGCTTTGGTTCATAGCCCAACAAAAATAAAAAAAAAAACGTTGCGGTTCGTAGTGCAGTTGACATTTCAAAAGCCGGATATCCGGGTTTGAACCTGGCTTGCAGCCATAATTCTGGCACAAAAAGTTTGTTACTATTTGGTATATTAAAACAGCGACAAAAAAATATAAGTTTGAATTAGAGAAAGCTTCCAAGTAACAGATGGCTACTTCTCTGTTCAGGACTGCAACTTGGAAATTTGGAGCTACAGGCGTGTGGCCAAGCTCATTTGGTTAGTTTCTCGCTTTGGAAGGCGACCAGATAAGTCGAGCGTTAGCCTTCGGAAAAGTAGCTGATGTTTTTGGCAATCTTTTGGAGGAGCATTTTAAGCATTACCAGCTAGCCCCGTGTGGTGAGCGGGTTAGAGAATACCACCTCAGAAGGTCGTATGAGGCGACTAACAATGACACTGGGTTCTTTCGAGACCAGTAGAGCCAACCCAGGCCTTAAAAGGGTTGTGCGTAGGGCTTGCGACCCACCACGTTAAACCACAATTCCAATGAAAGAATGGATTTACATCAGGCCGTAACCCGATAACGGGCCAGCTAAGAAGCAGAAGCTGGGCTCCGCTGATGAGATCGTTAGGTTAATGGGACTATGGTTTCTTCTTTCGCCAGTTCAGCGTTGAGCAAAGACCCGGTGGGCAATTCCTCATAGAATACAATATACAAAAGAATACATTTGTCTCCAGACACTGTATTGCTGTGTAATCAATCATTTTTGATTTTTTTTGTTCTTCTTCTTGACCGACCAACATAATCCTTTACCGATCACAGATAGTAGAAAGTATGCGTTCTAATAGCAACATCATCTCGTTGTCCTTCTCCAACATTCACATTGAATACAACAAATCCATACGTTGTTCGAGTTTATTCCCATGTATTAATATAAGCAACGATACACAAAGTAGTTATAGGTTCCAATACCGTAAGGAAATGAAAAATCGGCTTTACTTGACTGAACAAATAAAGACTAACAAAAATCACAAAAATATCAGAAAAAAAATATTACAATATTCTTTGCATTTTAGTGACGTGCATGTTATTTCAAATCTTTTTGGATCCACGGAAGGAAGATATGCTTCGGATTACAGCTGCTGCTGCTCCACTATCATTTCATTGACGAAAACTTTGCCGGAAACCGATACTGAGGGTATATTGTGCATGGAATCATTAGTGCTAGGAGACAATCTTTCTCGTCGACATTCGCAGTAGCCTGGAAAATACTGAAAGAAGGGCCAGCGGCTACATGTCCATACAACAGTCAAGACCGTTCATCTGAAGCAGGTGAGCAAGCAATGTGAACGGATTGCATATTTTATAGTTTTTTAATCTATAAAAATCTCGTTTCGGTACAAAATAGACTAATTTCATCTTAAATCCCTGGGATCAGCTTCCATTCACGAGTTAATAGAGCAATGTACGTATGACCATCTAGATCTTGGGCACCTGGTTTGCGGCAATAACATTTTAACAAAATATGCGCATAATCTGCACGCAGCTGAAATTTATCGAATTTTAATGTCACCAAAATCGGAGGAAAACTGGAAAGGATATAGGCAAAAATAGTTCATTGATTCCAGAACCCTACCACACTCACTATTTGTAGAAACATGTTAATATATATGCCAAAATTACCAAATGTGCTACGTAGAATCATGTGCGCCTTATAAACAAAACAATGTTGACCTTCTGCAGCCACAACAGCCCCTAACTCTTCAATCTTTTACGATTCGGCACAGATATTTACTAAATTTGGAGAAAATGGGTGCAGTATATACCACCAAATTGCAGGAAACCTGGTTTTCTTCACTAAGCACAGACGAAACTTATAGATTCTTGAAGTGCGCCCGTGTTGATACAGCGAAATGAATGGCGTCGCGGTCTGCTTGTTGCATGAGAGTTAATTAGCCGCTTAGTTTGGATTTGAAACTTAACTAAGCTGGATGAACTCTCATTTAACGAGTGGATACACTGCAATAAAAAACGTGTGTTCTACATCTTCTGACGCCACTCTACTCGGTATTCGCTTAATATATTATAACGAAGTGTACTCGGTAATGCTGTGCTTTTAAGATCTGCCTCGTTTTCGCTGTTAATTTGTAAAATTTTAAATATTAACAGTATCTACGAGGGTTAATCCTACAAGCATATATACCTCTAATACTACGCGAGTTTCATAAGAAGAGTTAAATTACATTCATAAAAAAAAAAAAAACTTAAAGCTAAGTTTATTTTTGGTGCAGTTCCAAAAAGCGCACCACAACAATATATTAATTATTGTAATAGGACATCAAATACCACAGTTATGAGAACAACACATTCAGGGGTATGCCGGAAATCGCTAGACGGTTTTGCCTAAGTTTCATTAGAAATTGCACAAGAAATTCCGTCGGTGAGAATCTTTCTTGTAAGATTTACCACGCTCTCTAGGATATTTCTGAAACATTGGCGAATTTTTGGTTGAAATTCATTGTATAACGATATCCCCAAAAAAACAGCCTGTTTTTGGGGAGGAAATTCTTGACAAAGGGAATACTTTCCGAACCGTCATTGCTAGAAACTTGTAAATGCTTTTGGGGGATATCATTTTGTTCGCGCTCCCAGCGGCAAAATCAGTAAAGATACGCTAAGTTAGTCGGACTGCGATTTCGATACAGTGATTCGAATGACAAAGAAAAGTACTGTCTGCGCATTCACAGCATTTCCCTCCTAAAATTCCTGTAAAGAATGGTTTCATAGTAAAAACTAAAACTAAAAGCTTTCAGGACATACTGAGATATGCACGCAATTCTTACCATATCCATGACTGTAGAGACAAAATCCGGGCCTGGGGTGAAAATTATACGTCCCATCTAGTATGTTAGTATAGTTTTTGCATTGGTACTCTCGCTGTCAAAGTGTATTGCGGGCCCATATTGAGAACGGAAAAGTACCCGAAGTCTTCCGCTCTGGTAGGGACTGGGATTGTATTACAAGAGTTTATTAAGTTTATATCAGAGGGGAGCAATCAAGTCGATTTAGCCATGTCCGTCTGTCTGTCGCATAGATCTCGAAGACTATAAGAGATAGAGACACAAAATTATCAAGATCGGATAGAAAGTTCAAAAGATATATGTAGGTAGCTAAATCTATCCATTTATTGAGGGCTAAATTTGCACAGAAATTTGACTTTCAAAGGAAAAATGGGTTCAGGATATCCCAGTGTCGGGCACCGACCCGATAGTTTGTTTGTTAGATGAAAGGCATTCAGTCTAGAGTTGATTAATACCGCTGTATTCGGAGTGTATATGATAATGCACTGTTTATGAGATGAGCGCCGTTCAGGCAATTAATCAGTTACTCTTCAAAAGTTAATGGCTTGTACGTCGTTCTCATTTCATAAGCAGAATTACCAACAATGCTACGTGAAATCGCTATATCTAATCAAAAGTAAAAAAATCATAATCCACAGTGTTTCGCGAGCTGCCAATAAAAGGAAGGGCATGGAGCCTGGTATTGATTTAAAGTATATCAGTCTCGAATGCCCTTTCATTTTAAGGGCAGATTTAAAACTACTAAATAATTGCTAATAATACCAGAAACTTATTCCGAAGAACTCAAATCGATTTGTGATAGGCAGCTTGGAAGCGTCAAGTTATGCAATTGCTTTGATTTTACAAAATTTGGCACATCCAAACATGCCTTTTGCAATTCGTCATGCAACGTATTATAACGTAAAATGTTTTAGTGTCAGTTAAGAAGAGGACTACGTACGTATTTGCGACTACTCCGGAATCCAATTCATAACTGTCAATGATGTATTTGATATTCATGACAGAATGGATTTGGATTCGTGGTTATTTGCAATAGCCGCGATCTATAATGTGTTGTGCAACCATATTAAAGTGTCTCTATTAAAGTGAAAAGATACATAATTACAAAACAAATATACCCGTTTTAACCGATGTCAAGCAAAAATATTTGGCGTAATCGTGGCAAGCGGATTGCGGGGAGTGGACGGTACAAACGGACAAAAGACATCTTATATATAAATGCGCTAAGCAAAAATTCAATGTGGTACCGATTACTTCGCAATAACGCAACGTTTTCAGGTGAAATGTATACCATTCGCAAGATAAAATGCTTGGGGTTTGCAGAATGTAGCTATTTTTCGGTTACTTTGATTTTTAGTCAGGTAAAAAGTATGGGTACGACATTGAAAATTTGCTTACATTATTTTATTAAGTCGTCGAATGTCGACTACAGGGCGAAAAGGATAAATTTTTTTTAAATTTCTATATGATGTGTTTTAAACCACACATGCAAAGGAAAATAACATTAACATGTGGAGACAACCTTTCTTAGTAGCAGTTCGTAATGTTATCTTTTTAAATACACCATGGGCGAAGACAATAGATACGCAAAGATGAGTATATATATATTATATATATTTTTGCATAATTGAGAGCAAGCACGAAATCGTTACTGTCACAACATAGTATAAGATAACAAGGTAAGCTTACTCTGCATACAATATGTGTGCATGTGTTCTTAAGCACGCCTGGCTTTTGCGGCTGAAAAAGTAATTTCTTGTGCTAGCCACGAACTATTCCAAATTTATAGTTACATACATACATGTATGTAATGTTATTATGTAACTATTACTCCATGCTCTCGGGAGGCAAAAGACACTCGGCTTGCGTGGCGTATGAACAGCGAAAAGCCACCTGAAAAGCCACACTAGGAGTTGTGTGAGCATTACTTATCTTAGAGTAACCCCATCAATGTAGGAAAATACCTTTTCAAAGCTTTTTGCTTACTTTGAAACACCAACAGTTCTTGCTGCCCTGTTTCCAATCTTTTACTAACTTCACCAGAAAAGGTCATTTTCCAAACCGAATGCTACCTTCTTGGGTCAAGTCTTCGCAATAGTTTTGTTTTTTTATAATATAGTAAATATTATTCTCAACAACCAACAATTATTTTACTGAAAGGGTGGACATTAATGGACAGAAGACGAGCACAATGTACTCTATAAGATAGCTGCTAATTCAAACGCGGCGGCGCCTCATTAATCTAATCTATTAATCTAAAGAAGTTCTGGGTATGCTGGTAAAACACTTTAACACAAAGGTAAACTTTTGATCTCAGTCTTGGTCTGCTCACGGATATACGTAGTTTTGAAAATCGTGTACCGTGCTGTTGACCACAGTTGATTTCATGAGACACAAAATGCATCCTTTGAAGTAAGACAACAGTTAAGCTGTTACGATCCTGGCGTTGTGTAGCCACTAATCGTCGCATTCTCGAAACGCGTGTAACTCGCGCATAGTAAACCCATTCAGTACACCTTTTTCAAACGGGTTGGGCCCACTGTAAGTCGATTTCGATTGAAATGATCACAAAATGAGATCGTTTTAACGGAAAAACAAA
This sequence comes from Chymomyza caudatula, assembly GCA_035041775.1. Lineage (NCBI taxonomy): Eukaryota > Metazoa > Arthropoda > Insecta > Diptera > Drosophilidae > Chymomyza > Chymomyza caudatula. The sequence continues at coordinate 1,088,150 of JAWNKW010000145.1, forward strand.
GTTTTGTATTTCTTCCCTATCTTATTCTTGATGCACAATTCAAACCGTTAAAAATAAAGTTTTTAGCGGTGAAAAAAACGATCGTCGTAAATTTTATTAAATATCAATTTGCACGTGCTGAAATATTCGCATAGGATCAATTTATAGACAAGTGGCCAACATCTTTTAATTTCGGACTTAATTGCTTCAAAACAAAAAAACTTATTTTATACAAGGTACTATAGTTCAAATTTGTGAGTATCATTAAACCACAAATTAATGTTGATTTCATTTTTTTCGAAACTATAACGGCAGTATTTCGAAAACTGGAAGAGCTACAGCGTAATGTGAAATAACTTAGTTTTCAGCTCCAAATAGACATATTTCGCTAACTAGAGCAGATACGGAAAAAATTCGAAGACCTTACCAGAATAATTCTAATCAGCGCATACATAATATTAGGGTATTAAATTGGTTTCCTACTCCGCCGATTTTACCATACATGCATGCAGCCAGTTCATACACTGAAATTATTAAGTAGAATATCAGCGATTAGAGGTCCAAAGCTCTCTTTCTCTACAGAAAGTAGTCACTGGCAGAGAGAAAGACGATGAGAATATGGATGATGAGTAAGAGAAATACGATCTATCCTGAGAGGGGAACGGAGGTGAATGAGCGTAGCGGGCAGTGGCGGAGCTCCTTGTTTATTTTTAAAGCATTTTTTCACAAGATTCTTATATACATCTATTCTAATGAAAATTTTTTTAAGTTTATGGAAAATTAGTAAATGTGAACCTTGTGAGAAAAGTGCTTTGGTTCATGGCCCAGCATAGCCCAGCCAAAAAACGTTGCGGTTCGTAGTGCAGTTGACATTTCAAAAGCCGGATATCCGGGTTTGAACCTGGATTGCAGCCATTATTCTGGCACAAAAAGTTAGTTACTATTTGGTATATTAAAAACAGCGACAAAAAAATATAAGTTTGAATTAGAGAAAGCTAATGGAAATTTGGAGCTAAGGCGCGTGGCCAAGCTCATTTAGTTAGTTTCTCGCTTTGGAAGGCGACCAGATAAGTCGAGCGTTAGCCTTCGGAATAGTAGCTGATGTTTTTGTCAATCTTTTGGAGGAGCATTTTAAGCATTACTAGCTAGCCCCGTGTGGTGAGCGGGTTAGAGAATACCACCTCAGCAGGTCAAAGCTTGTCGTATGAGGCGACTAACAATGACACTAGGTTCTTTCGAGACCAGTAGAGCCAACCCAGGCCTTAAAAGGGTTGTGGTTAGGGTTTGCGACCCACCACGTTAAACCACAATTCCAATGAAAGAATGCATTTACATCAGGCCGTAACCCGATAACGGGCCAGCTAAGAAGCAGAAGCTGGGCTCCGCTGATGAGATCGTTAGGTTAATGGGACTATGGTTTCTTCTTTCGCCAGTTCAGCGTTGAGCAAAGACCCGGTGGGCAATTCCTCATAGAATACAATATACAAAAGAATACATTTGTCTCCAGACACTGTATTGCTGTGTAATCAATCATTTTTGATTTTTTTTGTTCTTCTTCTTGACCGACCAATATAATCTTTTACCGATCACAGCTAGTAGAAAGTATGCGTTCTAATAGCAACATCATCTCGTTGTCCTTCTCCAACATTCACATTGAATACAACAAATCCATACGTTGTTCTAGTTTACTCCCGTGTATTAATATAAGCAACGATACACAAAGTAGTTATAGGTTCCAATACCGTAAGGAAATGAAAAATCGGCTTAACTTGACTGAACAAATAAAGACTAACAAAAATCACAAAAATATCAGAAAAAAAATATTACAATATTCTTTGCATTTTAGTGACGTGCATGTTATTTCAAATCTTTTTGGATCCACGGAAGGAAGATATGCTTCGGATTACAGCTGCTGCTGCTCCACTATCATTTCATTGACGAAAACTTTGCCGGAAACCGATACTGAGGGTATATTGTGCATGGAATCATTAGTGCTAGGAGACAATCTTTCTCGTCGACATTCGCAGTAGCCTGGAAAATACTGAAAGAAGGGCCAGCGGCTACATGTCCATACAACAGTCAAGACCGTTCATCTGAAGCAGGTGAGCAAGCAATGTGAACGGATTGCATATTTTATAGTTTTTTAATCTATAAAAATCTAGATTTCATCAGATTTCCGCGATCGTTTCGGTACAAAATAGACTAATTTCATCTTAAATCCCTGGGATCAGCTTCCATTCACGAGTTAATAGAGCAATGTACGTATGACCATCTAGATCCTGGGCACCTGGTTTGCGGCAATAACATTTTAACAAAATGTGCTCATAATCTGCACGCAGCTGAAATTTATCGAATTTTAATGTCTGCTGTGAAAATCACCAAAATCGGAGGAAAACTGGAAACGATATAGGCAAAAGTAGTACATTGATTCCAGAACCCTACCCTACACTCACTATTTGTAGAAACATGTTAATATATATGCCAAAATTACCAAATGTGCTACGTAGAATCATGTGCGCCTTATAAACAAAACAATGTTGACCTTCTGCAGCCACAACAGCCCCTAACTCTTCAATCTTTTACGATTCGGCACAGATATTTACTAAATTTGGAGAAAATGGGTGCAGTATATACCACCAAATTGCAGGAAACCTGGTTTTCTTCACTAAGCACAGACGAAACTTATAGATTCTTGAAGTGCGCCCGTGTTGATACAGCGAAATGAATGGCGTCGCGGTCTGCTTGTTGCATGAGAGTTAATTAGCCGCTTAGTTTGGATTTGAAACTTAACTAAGCTGGATGAACTGCAATAAAAAACGTGTGTTCTACATTTTCTGACGCCACTCTACTCGGTATTCGCTTAATATATTATAACGAAGTGTACTCGGTAATGCTGTGCTTTTAAGATCCGCCTCGTTTTCGCTGTTAATTTGTAAAATTTTAAATATTAACAGTATCTACGAGGGTTAATCCTACAAGCATATATACCTCTAATACTACGCGAGTTTCATAAGAAGAGTTAAATTACATTCATAAAAAAAAAAAAAACTTAAAGCTAAGTTTATTTTTGGTGCAGTTCCAAAAAGCGCACCACAACAATATATTAATTATTGTAATAGGACATCAAATACCACAGTTATGAGAACAACACATTCAGGGGTATGCCGGAAATCGCTAGACGGTTTTGCCTAAGTTTCATTAGAAATTGCACAAGAAATTCCGTCGGTGAGAATCTTTCTTGTAAGATTTACCACGCTCTCTAGGATATTTCTGAAACATTGGCGAATTTTTGGTTGAAATTCATTGTATAACGATATCCCCAAAAAAACAGCCTGTTTTTGGGGAGGAAATTCTTGACAAAGGGAATACTTTCCGAACCGTCATTGCTAGAAACTTGTAAATGCTTTTGGGGGATATCATTTTGTTCGCGCTCCCAGCGGCAAAATCAGTAAAGATACGCTAAGTTAGTCGGACTGCGATTTCGATACAGTGATTCGAATGACAAAGAAAAGTACTGTCTGCGCATTCACAGCATTTCCCTCCTAAAATTCCTGTAAAGAATGGTTTCATAGTAAAAACTAAAACTAAATGCTTTCAGGACATACCTAGATATGCACGCAATTCTTACCATATCCATGACTGTAGAGACAAAATCCGGGCCTGGGGTGAAAATTATACGTCCCATCTAGTATGTTAGTATAGTTTTTGCATTGGTACTCTCGCTGTCAAAGTGTATTGCGGGCCCATATTGAGAACGGAAAAGTACCCGAAGTCTTCCGCTCTGGTAGGGACTGGGATTGTATTACAAGAGTTTATTAAGTTTATATCAGAGGGGAGCAATCAAGTCGATTTAGCCATGTCCGTCTGTCTGTCGCATAGATCTCGAAGACTATAAGAGATAGAGACACAAAATTATCAAGATCGGATAGAAAGTTCAAAAGATATATGTAGGTAGCTAAATCTATCCATTTATTGAGGGCTAAATTTGCACAGAAATTTGACTTTCAAAGGAAAAATGGGTTCAGGATATCCCAGTGTCGGGCACCGACCCGATAGTTTGTTTGTTAGATGAAAGGCATTCAGTCTAGAGTTGATCAATACCGCTGTATTCGGAGTGTATATGATAATGCACTGTTTATGAGATGAGCGCCGTTCGGGCAATTAATCAGTTACTCTTCAAAAGTTAATTGCTTGTACGTCGTTCTCATTTCATAAGCAGAATTACCAACAATGCTACGTGAAATCGCTATATCTAATCAAAAGTAAAATAATCATAATCCACAGTGTTTCGCGAGCTGCCAATAAAAGGAAGCGCATGGAGCCTGGTATTGATTTAAAGTATATCAGTCTCGAAAGCCCTTTCATTTTAAGGGCAGATTTAAAACTACTAAATAATTGCTAATAATACCATAAACTTATTCCGAAGAACTCAAATCGATTTGTGATAGGCAGCTTGGAAGCGTCAAGTTATGCAATTGCTTTGATTTTACAAAATTTGGCACATCCAAACATGCCTTTTGCAATTCGTCATGCAACGTATTATAACGTAAAATGTTTTAGTGTCAGTTAAGAAAAGGACTACGTACGTATTTGCGACTACTCCAGAATCAAATTCATAACTGTCAATGATGTATTTGATATTCATGACAGAATGGATTTGGATTCGTGGTTATTTGCAATAGCCGCGATCTATAATATTTTGTGACATTAACCAAATATAATATTAATACTCACTTTCAACCAAGTCAAGTAAATATTTGGTGGTAATCGAGGCAAACGAGTAGACAAAGGGTCAACATAATTTTGCTTATTTAGCTCACATGAAACTACATACGAAATTTGCTGGCTGTAGCTTATACATTTATTAACATACCCAAAAAAGTGGGTTTATGTTTTGTTCTGCAACATTATTGCTAAATTCCTTTTAAATTTTTATCCGATCTTTTTTTAGTATATCAGACGTGAAATTCTTCTACGCGGTAAATGGCACTAACTCTCATGATTCCCGAGATCTAGGCGTTATGGATGGCAGGATGCCTCTTTCGGTTCACGTATTATTGCTGATCAGTTTTGGGCGAAAAGGACCTTTGGTTAACCACGCCTAGTTCTCCCTGTTACATACATTCCACAACTCTATAATACAATTAACCCTTTGGCCCATAGCGGGCTATAAAAATGATAAATGCTTATGGCCATAGAGACCTTGTTAACGGGTAACGGCCACTCCCCCAGGTTCCTCTGCATTGCGCAGTCTTTCTCCAATCCGTGATACCAAAGCTAATTTATCTGATCCTTCCAACAGAGGAACGTATGGAAGACCTTTGACCATTGCACATTAATTCGCTTGACACTGTCAATGTCGTCGTCGAAAACGATGGAAGGATGAGCGTCTTGTAGAGTGTTAGTCTTGTCTGATTGATCTCTACTACTCATTTGCCCAATGAGCGATTCATCTCTTGATTTTCATAATGACAACGTTCTTTGTTGTGACGTTGATGCCAAGCTAGACAAAATACCTGACAACATTGAAAGCATAGTTTCTACTTTGTCGTGCTTTCATTTAAAACCAGACCCAGCTTGGCAGATTTTCTTGGACACTTTAATAGTAAATGTACCCCAACGATTTGGCGTAGTTTCAATATCTGCTCAATGGTGGACTTACCAGGCCTAAAGCCACATTGTTAAGGTCCGATCAGTTCTTTGGCCAATGGCTTTAGTCTCTCACATAATACGCCCGATAGGAGCTTATGTGCGATAAAAAGCAGACTGATGAAACGAGTGAGAGGATACCGTGGGGTCACCTTTCTTGAGGACACGGCAGAGAAACCCAAGGTTCCAATCATCGGGCATGCTCTCATCTAGCCATATTCTGCAAAAAGAGCTAGTGCTTGCACCTTACCAACTCTTTGCCGCCAGTCTTGAACAACTGTTGTTCTTGCGCCGCTTGATGGTAACCCTGACTTCGTCATGGCTAGGCGGCGGTATATTCACGCCGTCATCCATAATTGGGGACATCGGTAAGTTACCTCTGGGAGCGGCATTATCTTCTTCATCGCCCGATAGTAAGCCAGAGAAGTGTTCTCTACACAACTTTAGTGCTCACTGTGCATCCACTACCAGATTACTCTCTGCATCCCTACAGAAACAAGTCATTCCAGCTCCTGCACATCTCAACCTCCTCTCTCTCGCGCTTTTCCTGTTCACGTTTTTTGTCTTCATTTTCCGCATCTCCCGATAGTGGTCTCGCATAGATCACGTAGCAGCCAACTTGCTTCGACTTCTACTGTGATTGCAGCTGTGTGATGTCCAGCTTTCGATGCGCGCTGGATCGCACGCCTTTCGCTTTGCTTAGCTGCATGGTAATGTAATGGTCAGAGTTGATGTTGACCCCTCTGAACGTACGAACATCGAGCACAACACGATCAATCTGGTTGCGTTTAGATTGATTGGTCGTGAACGTTCAGGCTATCCTTATTGAGGCTTTCATTGGAATTGGGGTTTTACGTGGTGGGCACCAAACCCTAGGCACGTTGTGCGTAAGGATTAGATAACACTTGGTGTTCATTTGCTCATATGGCATCCGAGATACTGGCCTCATGCAGACGGATGAACACATAAGCAGATGGACGGATATGGCTCCACCAACTCGACGTTCGATGTTGATCATTTTGGTATCAGCAACTGTCACGCCTCTTTCTGCCTTCTGTTAAATTTGTTGTTTTTCCATAATAATCCATGTTGTTGTCGTATTTCGTTACAGGTAACATTTAAGCGACTCTCAGGGTGGTCGTCAGTATAATGTTATTTCCGTGGCTGGTTTCCGTTTCTTTCGAGTTGCCTAATGGTGCAACGCAACCTACTTGGTTTAATGTAACCACATTGAAACTTATATGGCCTTCAATTCAGCGAGCTCAGGAAATCCTTCTGTCATGAGACGCTATAAAAGCCTTCAGAATGTGTTTACATACGCTCTTTCACGACGGATGTAATGCATTGTACGTACGTATTATAACGTAAAGTGTTTTAGTTAGGTCAGTTAAGAAGAGCACTGCATACGCGTTTGCGACTACTCCGGAATCCAATTCACAACTGTTAATGATGTGTTTGATATTCATGACAGAACGGATTCGGATTCGTGGTTATTTGCAATAGCCGCGATCTATAATGTGTTGTGCAACCATATTAAAGTGTATCTATTAAAGTGAAAAGATACATCATTACAAAACATATACATATACCCGTTTTAACCGATGTCAAGTAAATATTTGGCGTAATCGAGGCAAGCGGATTGCGTGGAGTGGACGGTTGATAAGACAAAAGACATCTTATATATAAATGCGCTAAGCAAAAATTCAGAGTGGTACCGATTACTTCGCAATAACGCAACGTTTTCAGCATTCGAAAGATAAAATGCTTGCGGTTTGCAAAATGTATACTTTGTTGTATACCGGTTATTTTGCTTTTTAATCAGGTAAAAACTGATTTGAATATCAGTAAAAATGGTTACCACATTTAAAATTTCCTTACATTATTTTATTAAGTTGTCGAATGTCGACTACAGGGCGAACACTAATATCACTATGAAAGAATGTTTTTTTTTAATTTCTACATGATGTGTTTTAAACCACACATGCACAGGAAAATAACATTAACATGTGGAGACAACCTTTCTTAGTAGCAGTTCGTAATGTTATCTTTTTAAATACACCATGGGCGAAGACAATAGATACGCAAAGATGAGTATATATATAATATATATTTTTTTGCATAATTGAGAGCAAGCACGAAATCGTTACTGTCACAACATAGTATAAGATAACAAGGTAAGCTTACTCTGCATGCAATATGTGTGCATGTGTTCTTAAGCACGCCTGGCTTTTGCGGCTGAAAAAGTAATTTCTTGTGCTAGCCACGAACTATTCCAAATTTATAGTTACATACATACATGTATGTAATGTTATTATGTAACTATTACTCCATGCTCTCGGGAGGCAAAAGACACTCGGCTTGCGTGGCGTATGAACAGCGAAAAGCCACTTGAAAAGCCACACTAGGAGTTGTGTGAGCGTTACTTATCTTAGAGTTTGAATTGTATATGCCTTGGGGATGGCGTATGGGGATAATTGAGCAATACAGGCAGCCCCATCAATGTAGGAAAATACCTTTTCAAAGCTTTTCTTTTTGCACACTTTGAAAGACCAACAGTTCTTGCTGATCTGTTTCCAGTCTTTTACTAACTTCACCAGAAAAGGTCATTTTGAAAACCGAACGCTACCTTCTTGGGCCAAGTCTAGTTTTTTTTTTTATAATATAGTAACTATTATTCTCAACAACCAACAATTATTTTACTGAAAGGATGGACATATAATGGACAGTAGACGAACACAATGTACTCTATAAGATAGCTGCTAATTCAAACGCGGCGGCGCCTCATTAATCTAATCTATTAATCTAAAGAAGTTCTGGGTATGCTGGTAAAACACTTTAACACAAAGGTAAACTTTTGATCTCAGTCTTGGTCTGCTCACGGATATACGTAGTTTTGAAAATCGTGTACCGTGCTTTTGACCACAGTTGATTTCATGAGTACACCTTTTTCAAAGGGGTTGGGCCCACTGTAAGTCGATTTCGATTGAAATGATCACAAAATGAGATCGTTTTAACGGAAAAACAAAGTTTTGTATTTCTTCCCTACCTTATTTTTGATGCAGAATTAAAACCGTTAAAAATAAAGTTTTTAGCGGTGAAAAAAATGATCGTAGAAAATTCTTGGAATTGGATTCTGGTAAGCACGCCAGTTTCGGATTAAACTATTTTACAAAAAAGAAAGTGCGATTTCCGATCTTTGAAAATAGCTACCACAAACGAGTCAAGTTAAGTTACATATCTTCTCGATCCGAAATAAGTTTCCAGATTAAAAAGCGTTTTGCTGGCTTCACAACTTACGAAATTCCGAATTTTATATATATATTGGGGTGGCATGGGTTCTGGTAGAACAGGGTAAAGCTTCTGTTTGTCATTCACTTGGAAATGGCCAGAGTGATCCTTGTCTTTACCTTAACCAAGTTGATGCACAACCTCCACGTGGTGCCCCCTGGTTAGCTGCTCTAAACGCCACCCGGTATTAGAGTAGTGAGCTAATGTGCGCAGCGAAGTTTGACCTATTCATTAACAGAGTATGAAATGTATTCCAAAAAGTTACTTGGAAATACATGTATATTTAGCTTATCCCAAAGCCTTTTTCTTTCTCTAATAAGACATGCACTTATTTGCGAGGAGAATGAAGAAACAAGCTAATCAAATCAGCAGTTGTAGCAATAAATCCTTTAATTGTTCAATCTTTGGAGTTTGTTTTTAATTCTATGATAGGTTCTAAAAAAATCTTTGTTAATATTACAAAATTGTAAGAGTTTTGATAATCAGAGTGCACTGTATATGCACTGTAGATACTAACTTTTGAAAACGTTGAAGTAAATACAAATCCAACTCGGTTATCGGATGCTACTCATTTTTGCCTTAAGAACAATAATACACCAATATTATGTATATATAGAATTTTATCGATCTTAAATTCTTCTTATTATGCAGCTATTCTCTGACACACTTTTTCGTCTCGTTGTAAGCTTGTTGGAAACTAGAGTTATGCTAAAATTTAAGTAAAACCTTGTTCTGATGTTTAACATTTCCCACTTTTCAGGTCCCATACTGAAAGTGCTTTGGTTCATAGCCCAACAAAAATAAAAAAAAAAACGTTGCGGTTCGTAGTGCAGTTGACATTTCAAAAGCCGGATATCCGGGTTTGAACCTGGCTTGCAGCCATAATTCTGGCACAAAAAGTTTGTTACTATTTGGTATATTAAAACAGCGACAAAAAAATATAAGTTTGAATTAGAGAAAGCTTCCAAGTAACAGATGGCTACTTCTCTGTTCAGGACTGCAACTTGGAAATTTGGAGCTACAGGCGTGTGGCCAAGCTCATTTGGTTAGTTTCTCGCTTTGGAAGGCGACCAGATAAGTCGAGCGTTAGCCTTCGGAAAAGTAGCTGATGTTTTTGGCAATCTTTTGGAGGAGCATTTTAAGCATTACCAGCTAGCCCCGTGTGGTGAGCGGGTTAGAGAATACCACCTCAGCAGGTCAAAGCTTGTCGTATGAGGCGACTAACAATGACACTGGGTTCTTTCGAGACCAGTAGAGCCAACCCAGGCCTTAAAAGGGTTGTGCGTAGGGCTTGCGACCCACCACGTTAAACCACAATTCCAATGAAAGAATGCATTTACATCAGGCCGTAACCCGATAACGGGCCAGCTAAGAAGCAGAAGCTGGGCTCCGCTGATGAGATCGTTAGGTTAATGGGACTGTGGTTTCTTCTTTCGCCAGTTCAGCGTTGAGCAAAGACCCGGTGGGCAATTCCTCATAGAATACAATATACAAAAGAATACATTTGTCTCCAGACACTGTATTGCTGTGTAATCAATCATTTTTGATTTTTTTTGTTCTTCTTCTTGACCGACCAACATAATCCTTTACCGATCACAGCTAGTAGAAAGTATGCGTTCTAATAGCAACATCATCTCGTTGTCCTTCTCCAACATTCACATTGAATACAACAAATCCATACGTTGTTCTAGTTTACTCCCGTGTATTAATATAAGCAACGATACACAAAGTAGTTATAGGTTCCAATACCGTAAGGAAATGAAAAATCGGCTTAACTTGACTGAACAAATAAAGACTAACAAAAATCACAAAAATATCAGAAAAAAAATATTACAATATTCTTTGCATTTTAGTGACGTGCATGTTATTTCAAATCTTTTTGGATCCACGGAAGGAAGATATGCTTCGGATTACAGCTGCTGCTGCTCCACTATCATTTCATTGACGAAAACTTTGCCGGAAACCGATACTGAGGGTATATTGTGCATGGAATCATTAGTGCTAGGAGACAATCTTTCTCGTCGACATTCGCAGTAGCCTGGGAAATACTGAAAGAAGGGCCAGCGGCTACATGTCCATACAACAGTCAAGACCGTTCATCTGAAGCAGGTGAGCAAGCAATGTGAACGGATTGCATATTTTATAGTTTTTTAATCTATAAAAATCTAGATTTCATCAGATTTCCGCGATCGTTTCGGTACAAAATAGACTAATTTCATCTTAAATCCCTGGGATCGGCTTCCATTCACGAGTTAATAGAGCAATGTACGTATGACCATCTAGATCCTGGGCACCTGGTTTGCGGCAATAACATTTTAACAAAATGTGCTCATAATCTGCACGCAGCTGAAATTTATCGAATTTTAATGTCTGCTGTGAAAATCACCAAAATCGGAGGAAAACTGGAAACGATATAGGCAAAAGTAGTACATTGATTCCAGAACCCTACCACACTCACTATTTGTAGAAACATGTTAATATATATGCCAAAATTATCAAATGTGCTACGTAGAATCATGTGCGCCTTATAAACAAAACAATGTTGACCTTCTGCAGCCACAACAGCCCCTAACTCTTCAATCTTTTACGATTCGGCACAGATATTTACTAAATTTGGAGAAAATGGGTGCAGTATATACCACCAAATTGCAGGAAACCTGGTTTTCTTCACTAAGCACAGACGAAACTTATAGATTCTTGAAGTGCGCCCGTGTTGATACAGCGAAATGAATGGCGTCGCGGTCTGCTTGTTGCATGAGAGTTAATTAGCCGCTTAGTTTGGATTTGAAACTTAACTAAGCTGGATGAACTCTCATTTAACGAGTGGATACACTGCAATAAAAAACGTGTGTTCTACATCTTCTGACGCCACTCTACTCAGTATTCGCTTAATATATTATAACGAAGTGTACTCGGTAATGCTGTGCTTTTAAGATCTGCCTCGTTTTCGCTGTTAATTTGTAAAATTTTAAATATTAACAGTATCTACGAGGGTTAATCCTACAAGCATATATACCTCTAATACTACGCGAGTTTCATAAGAAGAGTTAAATTACATTCATAAAAAAAAAAAAAACTTAAAGCTAAGTTTATTTTTGGTGCAGTTCCAAAAAGCGCACCACAACAATATATTAATTATTGTAATAGGACATCAAATACCACAGTTATGAGAACAACACATTCAGGGGTATGCCGAAAATCGCTAGACGGTTTTGCCTAAGTTTCATTAGAAATTGCACAAGAAATTCCGTCGGTGAGAATCTTTCTTGTAAGATATTTCTGAAACATTGGCGAATTTTTGGTTGAAATTCATTGTATAACGATATCCCCAAAAAAAACAGCCTGTTTTTGGGGAGGAAATTCTTGACAAAGGGAATACTTTCCGAACCGTCATTGCTAGAAACTTGTAAATGCTTTTGGGGGATATCATTTTGTTCGCGCTCCCAGCGGCAAAATCAGTAAAGATACGCTAAGTTAGTCGGACTGCGATTTCGATACAGTGATTCGAATGACAAAGAAAAGTACTATCTGCGCATTCACAGCATTTCCCTCCTAAAATTCCTGTAAAGAATGGTTTCATAGTAAAAACTAAAACTAAAAGCTTGCAGGACATACTGAGATATGCACGCAATTCTTACCATATCCATGACTGTAGAGACAAAATCCGGGCCTGGGGTGAAAATTATACGTCCCATCTAGTATGTTAGTATAGTTTTTGCATTGGTACTCTCGCTGTCAAAGTGTATTGCGGGCCCATATTGAGAACGGAAAAGTACCCGAAGTCTTCCGCTCTGGTAGGGACTGGGATTGTATTACAAGAGTTTATTAAGTTTATATCAGAGGGGAGCAATCAAGTCGATTTAGCCATGTCCGTCTGTCTGTCGCATAGATCTCGAAGACTATAAGAGATAGAGACACAAAATTATCAAGATCGGATAGAAAGTTCAAAAGATATATGTAGGTAGCTAAATCTATCCATTTATTGAGGGCTAAATTTGCACAGAAATTTGACTTTCAAAGGAAAAATGGGTTCAGGATATCCCAGTGTCGGGCACCGACCCGATAGTTTGTTTGTTAGATGAAAGGCATTCAGTCTAGAGTTGATTAATACCGCTGTATTCGGAGTGTATATGATAATGCACTGTTTATGAGATGAGCGCCGTTCAGGCAATTAATCAGTTACTCTTCAAAAGTTAATGGCTTGTACGTCGTTCTCATTTCATAAGCAGAATTACCAACAATGCTACGTGAAATCGCTATATCTAATCAAAAGTAAAAAAATCATAATCCACAGTGTTTCGCGAGCTGCCAATAAAAGGAAGGGCATGGAGCCTGGTATTGATTTAAAGTATATCACTCTCGAAAGCCCTTTCATTTTAAGGGCAGATTTAAAACTACTAAATAATTGCTAATAATACCAGAGACTTATTCCGAAGAACTCAAATCGATTTGTGATAGGCAGCTTGGAAGCGTCAAGTTATGCAATTGCTTTGATTTTACAAAATTTGGCACATCCAAACATGCCTTTTGCAATTCGTCATGCAACGTATTATAACGTAAAATGTTTTAGTGTCAGTTAAGAAGAGGACTACGTACGTATTTGCGACTACTCCGGAATCCAATTCATAACTGTCAATGATGTATTTGATATTCATGACAGAATGGATTTGGATTCGTGGTTATTTGCAATAGCCGCGATCTATAATGTGTTGTGCAACCATATTAAAGTGTCTCTATTAAAGTGAAAAGATACATAATTACAAAACAAATATACCCGTTTTAACCGATGTCAAGCAAAAATATTTGGCGTAATCGTGGCAAGCGGATTGCGGGGAGTGGACGGTACAAACGGACAAAAGACATCTTATATATAAATGCGCTAAGCAAAAATTCAATGTGGTACCGATTACTTCGCAATAACGCAACGTTTTCAGGTGAAATGTATACCATTCGCAAGATAAAATGCTTGGGGTTTGCAGAATGTAGCTATTTTTCGGTTACTTTGATTTTTAGTCAGGTAAAAAGTATGGGTACGACATTGAAAATTTGCTTACATTATTTTATTAAGTCGTCGAATGTCGACTACAGGGCGAAAAGGATAAATTTTTTTTAAATTTCTATATGATGTGTTTTAAACCACACATGCAAAGGAAAATAACATTAACATGTGGAGACAACCTTTCTTAGTAGCAGTTCGTAATGTTATCTTTTTAAATACACCATGGGCGAAGACAATAGATACGCAAAGATGAGTATATATATATTATATATATTTTTGCATAATTGAGAGCAAGCACGAAATCGTTACTGTCACAACATAGTATAAGATAACAAGGTAAGCTTACTCTGCATACAATATGTGTGCATGTGTTCTTAAGCACGCCTGGCTTTTGCGGCTGAAAAAGTAATTTCTTGTGCTAGCCACGAACTATTCCAAATTTATAGTTACATACATACATGTATGTAATGTTATTATGTAACTATTACTCCATGCTCTCGGGAGGCAAAAGACACTCGGCTTGCGTGGCGTATGAACAGCGAAAAGCCACCTGAAAAGCCACACTAGGAGTTGTGTGAGCATTACTTATCTTAGAGTAACCCCATCAATGTAGGAAAATACCTTTTCAAAGCTTTTTGCTTACTTTGAAACACCAACAGTTCTTGCTGCCCTGTTTCCAATCTTTTACTAACTTCACCAGAAAAGGTCATTTTCCAAACCGAATGCTACCTTCTTGGGTCAAGTCTTCGCAATAGTTTTGTTTTTTTATAATATAGTAAATATTATTCTCAACAACCAACAATTATTTTACTGAAAGGGTGGACATTAATGGACAGAAGACGAGCACAATGTACTCTATAAGATAGCTGCTAATTCAAACGCGGCGGCGCCTCATTAATCTAATCTATTAATCTAAAGAAGTTCTGGGTATGCTGGTAAAACACTTTAACACAAAGGTAAACTTTTGATCTCAGTCTTGGTCTGCTCACGGATATACGTAGTTTTGAAAATCGTGTACCGTGCTGTTGACCACAGTTGATTTCATGAGACAAAAAATGCATCCTTTGAAGTAAGACAACAGTTAAGCTGTTACGATCCTGGCGTTGTGTAGCCACTAATCGTCGCATTCTCGAAACGCGTGTAACTCGCGCATAGTAAACCCATTCAGTACACCTTTTTCAAACGGGTTGGGCCCACTGTAAGTCGATTTCGATTGAAATGATCACAAAATGAGATCGTTTTAACGGAAAAACAAAGTTTTGTATTTCTTCCTATCTTATTCTTGATGCACAATTCAAACCGTTAAAAATAAAGTTTTTAGCGGTGAAAAAAACGATCGTCGTAAATTTTATTAAATATCAATTTGCACGTGCTGAAATATTCGCATAGGATCAATTTATAGACAAGTGGCCAACATCTTTTAATTTCGGACTTAATTGCTTCAAAACAAAAAAACTTTTTTTATACAAGGTACTATAGTTCAAATTTGTGAGTATCATTAAACCACAAATTAATGTTGATTTCATTTTTTTCGAAACTATAACGGCAGTATTTCGAAAACTGGAAGAGCTACAGCGTAATGTGAAATAACTTAGTTTTCAGCTCCAAATAGACATATTTCGCTAACTAGAGCAGATACGGAAAAAATTCGGAGACCTTACCAGAATAATTCTAATCAGCGCATACATAATATTAGGGTATTAAATTGGTTTCCTACTCCGCCGATTTTACCATACATGCATGCAGCCAGTTCATACACTGAAATTATTAAGTAGAATATCAGCGATTAGAGGTCCAAAGCTCTCTTTCTCTACAGAAAGTAGTCACTGGCAGAGAGAAAGACGATGAGAATATGGATGATGAGTAAGAGAAATACGATCTATCCTGAGAGGGGAACGGAGGTGAATGAGCGTAGCGGGCAGTGGCGGAGCTCCTTGTTTATTTTTAAAGCATTTTTTCACAAGATTCTTATATACATCTATTCTAATGAAAATTTTTTTAAGTTTATGGAAAATTAGTAAATGTGAACCTTGTGAGAAAAGTGCTTTGGTTCATGGCCCAGCATAGCCCAGCCAAAAAACGTTGCGGTTCGTAGTGCAGTTGACATTTCAAAAGCCGGATATCCGGGTTTGAACCTGGATTGCAGCCATTATTCTGGCACAAAAAGTTAGTTACTATTTGGTATATTAAAAACAGCGACAAAAAAATATAAGTTTGAATTAGAGAAAGCTAATGGAAATTTGGAGCTAAGGCGCGTGGCCAAGCTCATTTAGTTAGTTTCTCGCTTTGGAAGGCGACCAGATAAGTCGAGCGTTAGCCTTCGGAAAAGTAGCTGATGTTTTTGTCAATCTTTTGGAGGAGCATTTTAAGCATTACTAGCTAGCCCCGTGTGGTGAGCGGGTTAGAGAATACCACCTCAGCAGGTCAAAGCTTGTCGTATGAGGCGACTAACAATGACACTAGGTTCTTTCGAGACCAGTAGAGCCAACCCAGGCCTTAAAAGGGTTGTGGTTAGGGTTTGCGACCCACCACGTTAAACCACAATTCCAATGAAAGAATGCATTTACATCAGGCCGTAACCCGATAACGGGCCAGCTAAGAAGCAGAAGCTGGGCTCCGCTGATGAGATCGTTAGGTTAATGGGACTGTGGTTTCTTCTTTCGCCAGTTCAGCGTTGAGCAAAGACCCGGTGGGCAATTCCTCATAGAATACAATATACAAAAGAATACATTTGTCTCCAGACACTGTATTGCTGTGTAATCAATCATTTTTGATTTTTTTTTTTCTTCTTCTTCTTGACCGACCAACATAATCCTTTACCGATCACAGCTAGTAGAAAGTATGCGTTCTAATAGCAACATCATCTCGTTGTCCTTCTCCAACATTCACATTGAATACAACAAATCCATACGTTGTTCTAGTTTACTCCCGTGTATTAATATAAGCAACGATACACAAAGTAGTTATAGGTTCCAATACCGTAAGGAAATGAAAAATCGGCTTAACTTGACTGAACAAATAAAGACTAACAAAAATCACAAAAATATCAGAAAAAAAATATTACAATATTCTTTGCATTTTAGTGACGTGCATGTTATTTCAAATCTTTTTGGATCCACGGAAGGAAGATATGCTTCGGATTACAGCTGCTGCTGCTCCACTATCATTTCATTGACGAAAACTTTGCCGGAAACCGATACTGAGGGTATATTGTGCATGGAATCATTAGTGCTAGGAGACAATCTTTCTCGTCGACATTCGCAGTAGCCTGGAAAATACTGAAAGAAGGGCCAGCGGCTACATGTCCATACAACAGTCAAGACCGTTCATCTGAAGCAGGTGAGCAAGCAATGTGAACGGATTGCATATTTTATAGTTTTTTAATCTATAAAAATCTAGATTTCATCAGATTTCCGCGATCGTTTCGGTACAAAATAGACTAATTTCATCTTAAATCCCTGGGATCAGCTTCCATTCACGAGTTAATAGAGCAATGTACGTATGACCATCTAGATCCTGGGCACCTGGTTTGCGGCAATAACATTTTAACAAAATGTGCTCATAATCTGCACGCAGCTGAAATTTATCGAATTTTAATGTCTGCTGTGAAAATCACCAAAATCGGAGGAAAACTGGAAACGATATAGGCAAAAGTAGTACATTGATTCCAGAACCCTACCCTACACTCACTATTTGTAGAAACATGTTAATATATATGCCAAAATTACCAAATGTGCTACGTAGAATCATGTGCGCCTTATAAACAAAACAATGTTGACCTTCTGCAGCCACAACAGCCCCTAACTCTTCAATCTTTTACGATTCGGCACAGATATTTACTAAATTTGGAGAAAAGGGTGCAGTATATACCACCAAATTGCAGGAAACCTGGTTTTCTTCACTAAGCACAGACGAAACTTATAGATTCTTGAAGTGCGCCCGTGTTGATACAGCGAAATGAATGGCGTTGCGGTCTGCTTGTTGCATGAGAGTTAATTAGCCGCTTAGTTTGGATTTGAAACTTAACTAAGCTGGATGAACTCTCATTTAACGAGTGGATACACTGCAATAAAAAACGTGTGTTCTACATTTTCTGACGCCACTCTACTCGGTATTCGCTTAATATATTATAACGAAGTGTACTCGGTAATGCTGTGCTTTTAAGATCTGCCTCGTTTTCGCTGTTAATTTGTAAAATTTTAAATATTAACAGTATCTACGAGGGTTAATCCTACAAGCATATATACCTCTAATACTACGCGAGTTTCATAAGAAGAGTTAAATTACATTAATAAAAAAAAAAAAAACTTAAAGCTAAGTTTATTTTTGGTGCAGTTCCAAAAAGCGCACCACAACAATATATTAATTATTGTAATAGGACATCAAATACCACAGTTATGAGAACAACACATTCAGGGGTATGCCGAAAATCGCTAGACGGTTTTGCCTAAGTTTCATTAGAAATTGCACAAGAAATTCCGTCGGTGAGAATCTTTCTTGTAAGATATTTCTGAAACATTGGCGAATTTTTGGTTGAAATTCATTGTATAACGATATCCCCAAAAAAAACAGCCTGTTTTTGGGGAGGAAATTCTTGACAAAGGGAATACTTTCCGAACCGTCATTGCTAGAAACTTGTAAATGCTTTTGGGGGATATCATTTTGTTCGCGCTCCCAGCGGCAAAATCAGTAAAGATACGCTAAGTTAGTCGGACTGCGATTTCGATACAGTGATTCGAATGACAAAGAAAAGTACTATCTGCGCATTCACAGCATTTCCCTCCTAAAATTCCTGTAAAGAATGGTTTCATAGTAAAAACTAAAACTAAAAGCTTGCAGGACATACTGAGATATGCACGCAATTCTTACCATATCCATGACTGTAGAGACAAAATCCGGGCCTGGGGTGAAAATTATACGTCCCATCTAGTATGTTAGTATAGTTTTTGCATTGGTACTCTCGCTGTCAAAGTGTATTGCGGGCCCATATTGAGAACGGAAAAGTACCCGAAGTCTTCCGCTCTGGTAGGGACTGGGATTGTATTACAAGAGTTTATTAAGTTTATATCAGAGGGGAGCAATCAAGTCGATTTAGCCATGTCCGTCTGTCTGTCGCATAGATCTCGAAGACTATAAGAGATAGAGACACAAAATTATCAAGATCGGATAGAAAGTTCAAAAGATATATGTAGGTAGCTAAATCTATCCATTTATTGAGGGCTAAATTTGCACAGAAATTTGACTTTCAAAGGAAAAATGGGTTCAGGATATCCCAGTGTCGGGCACCGACCCGATAGTTTGTTTGTTAGATGAAAGGCATTCAGTCTAGAGTTGATTAATACCGCTGTATTCGGAGTGTATATGATAATGCACTGTTTATGAGATGAGCGCCGTTCAGGCAATTAATCAGTTACTCTTCAAAAGTTAATGGCTTGTACGTCGTTCTCATTTCATAAGCAGAATTACCAACAATGCTACGTGAAATCGCTATATCTAATCAAAAGTAAAAAAATCATAATCCACAGTGTTTCGCGAGCTGCCAATAAAAGGAAGGGCATGGAGCCTGGTATTGATTTAAAGTATATCACTCTCGAAAGCCCTTTCATTTTAAGGGCAGATTTAAAACTACTAAATAATTGCTAATAATACCAGAGATTTATTCCGAAGAACTCAAATCGATTTGTGATAGGCAGCTTGGAAGCGTCAAGTTATGCAATTGCTTTGATTTTACAAAATTTGGCACATCCAAACATGCCTTTTGCAATTCGTCATGCAACGTATTATAACGTAAAATGTTTTAGTGTCAGTTAAGAAGAGGACTACGTACGTATTTGCGACTACTCCGGAATCCAATTCATAACTGTCAATGATGTATTTGATATTCATGACAGAATGGATTTGGATTCGTGGTTATTTGCAATAGCCGCGATCTATAATGTGTTGTGCAACCATATTAAAGTGTCTCTATTAAAGTGAAAAGATACATAATTACGGTTGATAAGACAAAAGACATCTTATATATAAATGCGCTAAGCAAAAATTCAGAGTGGTACCGATTACTTCGCAATAACGCAACGTTTTCAGGTGAAATGTATACCATTCGCAAGATAAAATGCTTGGGGTTTGCAGAATGTAGCTATTTTTCGGTTACTTTGATTTTTAGTCAGGTAAAAAGTATGGGTACGACATTGAAAATTTGCTTACATTATTTTATTAAGTCGTCGAATGTCGACTACAGGGCGAAAAGGATAAATTTTTTTTAAATTTCTATATGATGTGTTTTAAACCACACATGCAAAGGAAAATAACATTAACATGTGGAGACAACCTTTCTTAGTAGCAGTTCGTAATGTTATCTTTTTAAATACACCATGGGCGAAGACAATAGATACGCAAAGATGAGTATATATATAATATATATTTTTTTGCATAATTGAGAGCAAGCACGAAATCGTTACTGTCACAACATAGTATAAGATAACAAGGTAAGCTTACTCTGCATGCAATATGTGTGCATGTGTTCTTAAGCACGCCTGGCTTTTGCGGCTGAAAAAGTAATTTCTTGTGCTAGCCACGAACTATTCCAAATTTATAGTTACATACATACATGTATGTAATGTTATTATGTAACTATTACTCCATGCTCTCGGGAGGCAAAAGACACTCGGCTTGCGTGGCGTATGAACAGCGAAAAGCCACTTGAAAAGCCACACTAGGAGTTGTGTGAGCGTTACTTATCTTAGAGTTTGAATTGTATATGCCTTGGGGATGGCGTATGGGGATAATTGAGCAATACAGGCAGCCCCATCAATGTAGGAAAATACCTTTTCAAAGCTTTTCTTTTTGCACACTTTGAAAGACCAACAGTTCTTGCTGATCTGTTTCCAGTCTTTTACTAACTTCACCAGAAAAGGTCATTTTGAAAACCGAACGCTACCTTCTTGGGCCAAGTCTAGTTTTTTTTTTTATAATATAGTAACTATTATTCTCAACAACCAACAATTATTTTACTGAAAGGATGGACATATAATGGACAGTAGACGAACACAATGTACTCTATAAGATAGCTGCTAATTCAAACGCGGCGGCGCCTCATTAATCTAATCTATTAATCTAAAGAATGGGTATGCTGGTAAAACACTTTAACACAAAGGTAAACTTTTGATCTCAGTCTTGGTCTGCTCACGGATATACGTAGTTTTGAAAATCGTGTACCGTGCTTTTGACCACAGTTGATTTCATGAGTACACCTTTTTCAAAGGGGTTGGGCCCACTGTAAGTCGATTTCGATTGAAATGATCACAAAATGAGATCGTTTTAACGGAAAAACAAAGTTTTGTATTTCTTCCCTACCTTATTTTTGATGCAGAATTAAAACCGTTAAAAATAAAGTTTTTAGCGGTGAAAAAAATGATCGTAGAAAATTCTTGGAATTGGATTCTGGTAAGCACGCCAGTTTCGGATTAAACTATTTTACAAAAAAGAAAGTGCGATTTCCGATCTTTGAAAATAGCTACCACAAACGAGTCAAGTTAAGTTACATATCTTCTCGATCCGAAATAAGTTTCCAGATTAAAAAGCGTTTTGCTGGCTTCACAACTTACGAAATTCCGAATTTTATATATATATTGGGGTGGCATGGGTTCTGGTAGAACAGGGTAAAGCTTCTGTTTGTCATTCACTTGGAAATGGCCAGAGTGATCCTTGTCTTTACCTTAACCAAGTTGATGCACAACCTCCACGTGGTGCCCCCTGGTTAGCTGCTCTAAACGCCACCCGGTATTAGAGTAGTGAGCTAATGTGCGCAGCGAAGTTTGACCTATTCATTAACAGAGTATGAAATGTATTCCAAAAAGTTACTTGGAAATACATGTATATTTAGCTTATCCCAAAGCCTTTTTCTTTCTCTAATAAGACATGCACTTATTTGCGAGGAGAATGAAGAAACAAGCTAATCAAATCAGCAGTTGTAGCAATAAATCCTTTAATTGTTCAATCTTTGGAGTTTGTTTTTAATTCTATGATAGGTTCTAAAAAAATCTTTGTTAATATTACAAAATTGTAAGAGTTTTGATAATCAGAGTGCACTGTATATGCACTGTAGATACTAACTTTTGGAAATGTTGAAGTAAATACAAATCCAACTCGGTTATCGGATGCTACTCATTTTTGCCTTAAGAACAATAATACACCAATATTATGTATATATAGAATTTTATCGGTCTTAAATTCTTCTTATTTTAAGGTTGTCTCTATTATGCAGCTATTCTCTGACACACTTTTTCGTCTCGTTGTAAGCTTGTTGGAAACTAGAGTTATGCTAAAATTTAAGTAAAACCTTGTTCTGATGTTTAACATTTCCCACTTTTCAGGTCCCATACTGAAAGTGCTTTGGTTCATAGCCCAACAAAAATAAAAAAAAAAACGTTGCGGTTCGTAGTGCAGTTGACATTTCAAAAGCCGGATATCCGGGTTTGAACCTGGCTTGCAGCCATAATTCTGGCACAAAAAGTTTGTTACTATTTGGTATATTAAAACAGCGACAAAAAAATATAAGTTTGAATTAGAGAAAGCTTCCAAGTAACAGATGGCTACTTCTCTGTTCAGGACTGCAACTTGGAAATTTGGAGCTACAGGCGTGTGGCCAAGCTCATTTGGTTAGTTTCTCGCTTTGGAAGGCGACCAGATAAGTCGAGCGTTAGCCTTCGGAAAAGTAGCTGATGTTTTTGGCAATCTTTTGGAGGAGCATTTTAAGCATTACCAGCTAGCCCCGTGTGGTGAGCGGGTTAGAGAATACCACCTCAGCAGGTCAAAGCTTGTCGTATGAGGCGACTAACAATGACACTGGGTTCTTTCGAGACCAGTAGAGCCAACCCAGGCCTTAAAAGGGTTGTGCGTAGGGCTTGCGACCCACCACGTTAAACCACAATTCCAATGAAAGAATGCATTTACATCAGGCCGTAACCCGATAACGGGCCAGCTAAGAAGCAGAAGCTGGGCTCCGCTGATGAGATCGTTAGGTTAATGGGACTGTGGTTTCTTCTTTCGCCAGTTCAGCGTTGAGCAAAGACCCGGTGGGCAATTCCTCATAGAATACAATATACAAAAGAATACATTTGTCTCCAGACACTGTATTGCTGTGTAATCAATCATTTTTGATTTTTTTTGTTCTTCTTCTTGACCGACCAACATAATCCTTTACCGATCACAGCTAGTAGAAAGTATGCGTTCTAATAGCAACATCATCTCGTTGTCCTTCTCCAACATTCACATTGAATACAACAAATCCATACGTTGTTCGAGTTTATTCCCATGTATTAATATAAGCAACGATACACAAAGTAGTTATAGGTTCCAATACCGTAAGGAAATGAAAAATCGGCTTAACTTGACTGAACAAATAAAGACTAACAAAAATCACAAAAATATCAGAAAAAAAATATTACAATATTCTTTGCATTTTAGTGACGTGCATGTTATTTCAAATCTTTTTGGATCCACGGAAGGAAGATATGCTTCGGATTACAGCTGCTGCTGCTCCACTATCATTTCATTGACGAAAACTTTGCCGGAAACCGATACTGAGGGTATATTGTGCATGGAATCATTAGTGCTAGGAGACAATCTTTCTCGTCGACATTCGCAGTAGCCTGGAAAATACTGAAAGAAGGGCCAGCGGCTACATGTCCATACAACAGTCAAGACCGTTCATCTGAAGCAGGTGAGCAAGCAATGTGAACGGATTGCATATTTTATAGTTTTTTAATCTATAAAAATCTAGATTTCATCAGATTTCCGCGATCGTTTCGGTACAAAATAGACTAATTTCATCTTAAATCCCTGGGATCAGCTTCCATTCACGAGTTAATAGAGCAATGTACGTATGACCATCTAGATCCTGGGCACCTGGTTTGCGGCAATAACATTTTAACAAAATGTGCTCATAATCTGCACGCAGCTGAAATTTATCGAATTTTAATGTCTGCTGTGAAAATCACCAAAATCGGAGGAAAACTGGAAACGATATAGGCAAAAGTAGTACATTGATTCCAGAACCCTACCACACTCACTATTTGTAGAAACATGTTAATATATATGCCAAAATTACCAAATGTGCTACGTAGAATCATGTGCGCCTTATAAACAAAACAATGTTGACCTTCTGCAGCCACAACAGCCCCTAACTCTTCAATCTTTTACGATTCGGCACAGATATTTACTAAATTTGGAGAAAATGGGTGCAGTATATACCACCAAATTGCAGGAAACCTGGTTTTCTTCACTAAGCACAGACGAAACTTATAGATTCTTGAAGTGCGCCCGTGTTGATACAGCGAAATGAATGGCGTCGCGGTCTGCTTGTTGCATGAGAGTTAATTAGCCGCTTAGTTTGGATTTGAAACTTAACTAAGCTGGATGAACTCTCATTTAACGAGTGGATACACTGCAATAAAAAACGTGTGTTCTACATTTTCTGACGCCACTCTACTCGGTATTCGCTTAATATATTATAACGAAGTGTACTCGGTAATGCTGTGCTTTTAAGATCTGCCTCGTTTTCGCTGTTAATTTGTAAAATTTTAAATATTAACAGTATCTACGAGGGTTAATCCTACAAGCATATATACCTCTAATACTACGCGAGTTTCATAAGAAGTGTTAAATTACATTCATAAAAAAAAAAAAACTTAAAGCTAAGTTTATTTTTGGTGCAGTTCCAAAAAGCGCACCACAACAATATATTAATTATTGTAATAGGACATCAAATACCACAGTTATGAGAACAACACATTCAGGGGTATGCCGGAAATCGCTAGACGTTTTTGCCTAAGTTTCATTAGAAATTGCACAAGAAATTCCGTCGGTGAGAATCTTTCTTGTAAGATATTTCTGAAACATTGGCGAATTTTTGGTTGAAATTCATTGTATAACGATATCCCCAAAAAAACAGCCTGTTTTTGGGGAGGAAATTCTTGACAAAGGGAATACTTTCCGAACCGTCATTGCTAGAAACTTGTAAATGCTTTTGGGGGATATCATTTTGTTCGCGCTCCCAGCGGCAAAATCAGTAAAGATACGCTAAGTTAGTCGGACTGCGATTTCGATACAGTGATTCGAATGACAAAGAAAAGTACTGTCTGCGCATTCACAGCATTTCCCTCCTAAAATTCCTGTAAAGAATGGTTTCATAGTAAAAACTAAAACTAAATGCTTTCAGGACATACTGAGATATGCACGCAATTCTTACCATATCCATGACTGTAGAGACAAAATCCGGGCCTGGGGTGAAAATTATACGTCCCATCTAGTATGTTAGTATAGTTTTTGCATTGGTACTCTCGCTGTCAAAGTGTATTGCGGGCCCATATTGAGAACGGAAAAGTACCCGAAGTCTTCCGCTCTGGTAGGGACTGGGATTGTATTACAAGAGTTTATTAAGTTTATATCAGAGGGGAGCAATCAAGTCGATTTAGCCATGTCCGTCTGTCTGTCGCATAGATCTCGAAGACTATAAGAGATAGAGACACAAAATTATCAAGATCGGATAGAAAGTTCAAAAGATATATGTAGGTAGCTAAATCTATCCATTTATTGAGGGCTAAATTTGCACAGAAATTTGACTTTCAAAGGAAAAATGGGTTCAGGATATCCCAGTGTCGGGCACCGACCCGATAGTTTGTTTGTTAGATGAAAGGCATTCAGTCTAGAGTTGATCAATACCGCTGTATTCGGAGTGTATATGATAATGCACTGTTTATGAGATGAGCGCCGTTCGGGCAATTAATCAGTTACTCTTCAAAAGTTAATTGCTTGTACGTCGTTCTCATTTCATAAGCAGAATTACCAACAATGCTACGTGAAATCGCTATATCTAATCAAAAGTAAAAAAATCATAATCCACAGTGTTTCGCGAGCTGCCAATAAAAGGAAGCTCATGGAGCCTGGTATTGATTTAAAGTATATCAGTCTCGAAAGCCCTTTCATTTTAAGGGCAGATTTAAAACTACTAAATAATTGCTAATAATACCATAAACTTATTCCGAAGAACTCAAATCGATTTGTGATAGGCAGCTTGGAAGCGTCAAGTTATGCAATTGCTTTGATTTTACAAAATTTGGCACATCCAAACATGCCTTTTGCAATTCGTCATGCAACGTATTATAACGTAAAATGTTTTAGTGTCAGTTAAGAAGAGGACTACGTACGTATTTGCGACTACTCCGGAATCAAATTCATAACTGTCAATGATGTATTTGATATTCATGACAGAATGGATTTGGATTCGTGGTTATTTGCAATAGCCGCGATCTATAATATTTTGTGACATTAACCAAATATAATATTAATACTCACTTTCAACCAAGTCAAGTAAATATTTGGTGGTAATCGAGGCAAACGAGTAGACAAAGGGTCAACATAATTTTGCTTATTTAGCTCACATGAAACTACATACGAAATTTGCTGGCTGTAGCTTATACATTTATTAACATACCCAAAAAAGTGGGTTTATGTTTTGTTCTGCAACATTATTGCTAAATTCCTTTTAAATTTTTATCCGATCTTTTTTTAGTATATCAGACGTGAAATTCTTCTACGCGGTAAATGGCACTAACTCTCATGATTCCCGAGATCTAGGCGTTATGGATGGCAGGATGCCTCTTTCGGTTCACGTATTATTGCTGATCAGTTTTGGGCGAAAAGGACCTTTGGTTAACCACGCCTAGTTCTCCCTGTTACATACATTCCACAACTCTATAATACAATTAACCCTTTGGCCCATAGCGGGCTATAAAAATGATAAATGCTTATGGCCATAGAGACCTTGTTAACGGGTAACGGCCACTCCCCCAGGTTCCTCTGCATTGCGCAGTCTTTCTCCAATCCGTGATACCAAAGCTAATTTATCTGATCCTTCCAACAGAGGAACGTATGGAAGACCTTTGACCATTGCACATTAATTCGCTTGACACTGTCAATGTCGTCGTCGAAAACGATGGAAGGATGAGCGTCTTGTAGAGTGTTAGTCTTGTCTGATTGATCTCTACTACTCATTTGCCCAATGAGCGATTCATCTCTTGATTTTCATAATGACAACGTTCTTTGTTGTGACGTTGATGCCAAGCTAGACAAAATACCTGACAACATTGAAAGCATAGTTTCTACTTTGTCGTGCTTTCATTTAAAACCAGACCCAGCTTGGCAGATTTTCTTGGACACTTTAATAGTAAATGTACCCCAACGATTTGGCGTAGTTTCAATATCTGCTCAATGGTGGACTTACCAGGCCTAAAGCCACATTGTTAAGGTCCGATCAGTTCTTTGGCCAATGGCTTTAGTCTCTCACATAATACGCCCGATAGGAGCTTATGTGCGATAAAAAGCAGACTGATGAAACGAGTGAGAGGATACCGTGGGGTCACCTTTCTTGAGGACACGGCAGAGAAACCCAAGGTTCCAATCATCGGGCATGCTCTCATCTAGCCATATTCTGCAAAAAGAGCTAGTGCTTGCACCTTACCAACTCTTTGCCGCCAGTCTTGAACAACTGTTGTTCTTGCGCCGCTTGATGGTAACCCTGACTTCGTCATGGCTAGGCGGCGGTATATTCACGCCGTCATCCATAATTGGGGACATCGGTAAGTTACCTCTGGGAGCGGCATTATCTTCTTCATCGCCCGATAGTAAGCCAGAGAAGTGTTCTCTACACAACTTTAGTGCTCACTGTGCATCCACTACCAGATTACTCTCTGCATCCCTACAGAAACAAGTCATTCCAGCTCCTGCACATCTCAACCTCCTCTCTCTCGCGCTTTTCCTGTTCACGTTTTTTGTCTTCATTTTCCGCATCTCCCGATAGTGGTCTCGCATAGATCACGTAGCAGCCAACTTGCTTCGACTTCTACTGTGATTGCAGCTGTGTGATGTCCAGCTTTCGATGCGCGCTGGATCGCACGCCTTTCGCTTTGCTTAGCTGCATGGTAATGTAATGGTCAGAGTTGATGTTGACCCCTCTGAACGTACGAACATCGAGCACAACACGATCAATCTGGTTGCGTTTAGATTGATTGGTCGTGAACGTTCAGGCTATCCTTATTGAGGCTTTCATTGGAATTGGGGTTTTACGTGGTGGGCACCAAACCCTAGGCACGTTGTGCGTAAGGATTAGATAACACTTGGTGTTCATTTGCTCATATGGCATCCGAGATACTGGCCTCATGCAGACGGATGAACACATAAGCAGATGGACGGATATGGCTCCACCAACTCGACGTTCGATGTTGATCATTTTGGTATCAGCAACTGTCACGCCTCTTTCTGCCTTCTGTTAAATTTGTTGTTTTTCCATAATAATCCATGTTGTTGTCGTATTTCGTTACAGGTAACATTTAAGCGACTCTCAGGGTGGTCGTCAGTATAATGTTATTTCCGTGGCTGGTTTCCGTTTCTTTCGAGTTGCCTAATGGTGCAACGCAACCTACTTGGTTTAATGTAACCACATTGAAACTTATATGGCCTTCAATTCAGCGAGCTCAGGAAATCCTTCTGTCATGAGACGCTATAAAAGCCTTCAGAATGTGTTTACATACGCTCTTTCACGACGGATGTAATGCATTGTACGTACGTATTATAACGTAAAGTGTTTTAGTTAGGTCAGTTAAGAAGAGCACTGCATACGCGTTTGCGACTACTCCGGAATCCAATTCACAACTGTTAATGATGTGTTTGATATTCATGACAGAACGGATTCGGATTCGTGGTTATTTGCAATAGCCGCGATCTATAATGTGTTGTGCAACCATATTAAAGTGTATCTATTAAAGTGAAAAGATACATAATTACAAAACATATACATATACCCGTTTTAACCGATGTCAAGTAAATATTTGGCGTAATCGAGGCAAGCGGATTGCGTGGAGTGGACGGTTGATAAGACAAAAGACATCTTATATATAAATGCGCTAAGCAAAAATTCAGAGTGGTACCGATTACTTCGCAATAACGCAACGTTTTCAGCATTCGAAAGATAAAATGCTTGCGGTTTGCAAAATGTATACTTTGTTGTATACCGGTTATTTTGCTTTTTAATCAGGTAAAAACTGATTTGAATATCAGTAAAAATGGTTACCACATTTAAAATTTCCTTACATTATTTTATTAAGTTGTCGAATGTCGACTACAGGGCGAACACTAATATCACTATGAAAGAATGTTTTTTTTTAATTTCTACATGATGTGTTTTAAACCACACATGCACAGGAAAATAACATTAACATGTGGAGACAACCTTTCTTAGTAGCAGTTCGCAATGTTACCTTTTTAAATACACTATGGGCAAAGACAATAGATACATAAAGATGAGTCAATATAGGACAATACCTTTTCAAAGCTTTTCTTTTTGCACACTTTGAAAGACCAACAGTTCTTGCTACTCTGTTTCCAGTCTTTTACAAACTTTACCAGAAAAGGTCATTTTCGAAACCGAATGCTACCTTCTTGGGCCAAGTCTTCGCAATAGTTTTGTTTTTTTATAATATAGTAAATATTATTCTCAACAATCAACAATTATTTTACTGAAAGGGTGACGAGCACAATGTACTCTATAAGATAGCTGCTAATTCAAACGTGGCGGCGCCTCATTAATCTAATCTATTAATCTAAAGAAGTTCTGGGTATGCTGGTAAAACACTTTAACACAAAGGTAAACTTTTGATCTCAGTCTTGGTCTGCTCACGGATATACGTAGTTTTGAAAATCGTGTACCGTGCTGTTGACCACAGTTGATTTCATGAGACACAAAATGCATCCTTTGAAGTAAGACAACAGTTAAGCTTATGCCACAATAATACGATCCTGGCGTTGTGTAGCCACTAATCGTCGCATTCTCGAAACGCGTGTAACTCGCGCATAGTAAACCCGTTGAGTACACCTTTTTCAAACGGGTTGGGACCACTGTAAGTCGATATGAACACAATGATCACAAAAGAGATCTTTTTAGCGAAAAAACAACATTTTTTTGTTCTTCCCTATCTTATTCTTTATGCACAAACCATTAAAAAATAAAGTTATTAGTAAAAATGATCGTCGAAAATTTTATTCAATTTCAAATTGCACGTGTTGAAATATTCGCATAGGATCAATTTATAGACAAGTGACCAACATTTTTTAATTTCGGACTTAATTGCTTAAAAACAAAAAAACTTAATTTATACAAGGTACTATTGTTCCGATTTGTGAGTATTATTAAACCAAAAATTAATGTTTATTTAAGTTTTTTCAAAACTTTAACGGCAGTATTTCGAAAACTGGAAGAGCTAGACCGTAATGTTTTAACAATTATGTATATTTCAACTTCAAATGGTCATATTTCGCTAACTAGAACAGATACGGCAACAAATTCGGAGACCGTGACAAAATATTTGCAATCAGTGAATACATAATATAAGGGTATTAAATTGGTTTCCTACGCCGCCGATTTTAACATACATGCATGCAGCCAGTTCATACACTGAAAACATTAAGTAGAATATAAGCGATTAGGGGCTCAAAGCTCTCTCTCTATCTCTCTACAGAAAAGTTCAAGGTTACGCCTTTTAACAACACCCCAACAACATGCTCTTAAGAGACATGAGCTCCAGAAGAGGACAAAGGTGCTCAAGGCACTCTCTGGCATTACTTCGGGTAAGTACTCGCGAAAACAATACTGGCAACCTATACAGCCTCAGGATGCTCCAACGCAGATTTTGTCATTTCAGCACGTTCTACTTGTGGCAGCGATAGTAAATAACTGATTGTCAAATGATGTTCCAGCCCGGAACTGCAACTATACAACAATCAAGGAACCCATGCCACACAAGAGTCGCAATTGTTCTGGAAAACAGGCCGCCTCCCATGCAACCAGCTAAAGGGCTCTAACGAGGAGCACGTCCTTAGCTCAACTTTGTTTTGGATATTTCAAACTGGCGCCCAAGACATTGCTCAAGCAGGTGTACCTGAGTATCCTTTCGGTTTTACTTACTCTTAATACTTTTAGTTACAAATGGTTTAAGGTTACACACATAAGATTTTCATTTATTTTTTATTTTTATTTTTTTGTATATAAACATTTTTGTATATAAACATTTTTGTATATAAACATGTGTTGTACAAGATTTTTAAAACAAACAGTTGTTGCTTTTGAAAGATAGTTGGGGTTGGACCTTCTTTTGGAAAAACATAATTTTTTAAATATTTTACCATGAAGTAAAGCATTCACATAACGTCAAGTTACATAATTTGAAGCAAACATACATAAATCATAATTATAAATACCCTATAATATGAAGAGCATATGTATAAAGCAGGGATTCAAACCGAAACTTATTTCGAAAACGGTTACGACTACGTTAGTACCGGTACTCCTGATCCGGTAAACGGTTTTATTTCGATTTTCTTTTTTCAATAATATCGGTTTCAATTCGATTCACCGATATTTATTTCGGTTTACCGCTTATACCGGTTCCTCTACAAAAACAATGCCAAAATAGAACTACAAAAAAGATGTGGGAGCTAGCAACAGATTGTATTGTCTAGTGTTTCACTTTTTATGGCAGCAGAAGAAGCTACACACAGCAATCGCAGAAGCTTTAGGAATTCTCAGTTATGAATATTGCCGATAAGAAGTCAGAGGGTCCCACTGTGCGACATCTGTGAAAATACATGAAACATATGTATGCTTGCAAAGAAAAAAAACGAAATCCTATATCGGTTTCAATTCGTTTATTTTAGAAAAATTATAAAGGTTAATGCTTATCTATATATTTCTAACAAAAATTTATTTCGGTTGTTTTGGATAACGGTTACGTTGACGGTTTGAATCTCTGGTATAAAGTTAAAAGATTTGTATTTTGTAAATAAAACGTTAAAAAAAAAAAATACAAAAAAAACGATTAACTGTGTTCAAAAATAAGCTCAACTCTTGTTTCGAACTCGTTGGCTCTGAATAAAATGTATCCTCGGCATCGAGCAAACCACGTTGCGATTTCGGCATACGTATGTGTATGCATATTGTATGGCATTATTTCAGAGATTTTGGAATTGATATTATTTAAATATTGAATGCAGGCAACACCGCCTTTACCTTAACATAAGCTTTTAAACATCTTTACTTCTAAATGTAAGTACATATATACCTAACATACATGGTAGAATGGTAAACTGAATTTGCAAAATTTAAGAGTGCCTTATTTTATTATTTGCTATCTTTTAGACAGACGTCTAAGAAATCCCAATGCAAGGTTAGCAGATCATCCATATTTTCATTTTTTCTCCAGCTCTTTCTTTATGACCGCTGTATCATCAGAATATGGAGTCCTTCATCTAGTTTCTGTTTTGAGAATGTATACATAACATAAAAACTAGGCATATCGATGGCGAAAAAATTAATTCAAACTTGCAAAGATTAAGAATTAGCGAAACAAAACAATTGGTTTCATACTGTAAAGCAAAACACTCCAACCCGCTGAGATTGTAAAAATCGAGAAATATTAACTATATGCTTGATGATGTAAATAGTCTTTAAAAGTATGGAATACAAATTAAAAACAAACGAAAAAAGAAAGCAAAACTTCTTTTAACAACAGTTGTGTTTCTAGTCTTTCAAGTTGTCCAAGGCCCACACACATATGTTGTGCCTTGATTTTGTGATATGATAATAAGGCTACAATTTGGCAACCGTCGAACTGAATACGCTGCCTGCTATGCCCTCTCTTTATAATAGTTATGGAGCATGTACTTACCTTTCTTCTTATTCATAATCTTGGATATCTGCGTAGCTAAATCATAAGTTAGCAACTCACAATGCGAGTTATCTTTGTATTGTACAGTCGAGGATAAACGCAATGTTCGGCACAAGAAATCGTCTAAATTCATTATCACCACTTGACCCGAACGAAGGTATGCAATCATGACGCACAATGTAACTGCATGGATTTATAAAAAAAATTCGAAAAATATGTTATTTGATCTTTAAAAGTTACTACATACCGCTTCCAGTACACAGGATTCACAACGCGTTTGTCATTGATCTGAAAATCTACAGCTCTTTGTATAAGGCTCAACTGCCGTGCATAGCAAGTCAATGCCAACCTTCTGCATTTCCTTGTTGCCTTCTACGTTCGTGCCACGGTCACAAAGATCCTCAGTCAGCTCCTTTCAAGTTTTTCTATTAGAACATGGGTGCAGGAAATGCAATTCAAAAATATGAAAGTGTAAGCTAAACATGTACATACATACCAGTTTCATATCAGCCAGGGTCACCCGTACATCCTCCATTGCGAACATGGTTGGCTGAATAGTACAGCAGTTCCTCCACAGTCAGCTATGATCTGTCGAATGCCTACGACACCAGTGGCATGATGTGCTGCACACGCTCTGCCAGTGATTTGTCCAAATATTTACTTGTTTTGAATTTTGTTGCGTATTTTTTGCATGCGAATCAGGATACGCGGCCTCAACATATGTGCCACCATTGGTTCCGTAAGCAGCAATTCCGTTTGGCTTCCAATAGGTATTGCGCCAATCTCAGGGAAATGCATTGTTGAAGAATAAAATGCTTAGTCTAACCGCTAATCTCACTGCGGTGTATCTAATCTGTTACGTCGGATGCAGAATTAAGCACACCTTCCTTCATGTAAAGTAAAGAGTGACATAACTCAAGGCTTAGGTATTCAATGTATTCTATGTATAACTCGACGTTTAGGTTTTAGCGCGCATTGAACTGATCTTGGATTGGATGATCTTGACAGCGTGCCAAGGCATTACCGATATGGTAAAACTGGTGGCAACAAAATGGCTTTTAACAGAGTTTCTAGTCATGGGTGTAGATGTGTGAATCTCTAGCGATTCGCATGGCTCCATTATGAAATCGTTTTGCTCAATCAGAGTTAATAAACGAGAGCGTGAACAAAATGTGATAGCTTAAACTAGAATTGCAGGAGGAGTGAGCTGTTTTATATTTGTCCTCCTATGGTATCCTTGCGCCGGTTTAATGTAAAAATATGTATTCGGAAGCACTTGGCGTTGATTGCTTAATAGAAGTGGACTTCGACATCTTTAAAAGCTCTGCGTTCGACAGGCGTTTTCCAGTTGTTGCAGGAAGTTCACGCAAAATACCTTCCGGCGTATGTTCTGCACTGAAGGAAACGTTTTTTAAATATTTGGTTTATTAAATATGGCTTGATGCATTTGATCGCATAGCAGTGCACTTTCAAGTATTTCGTATGACTTACTAAGATTCCTCATTGAGAGCATGCCGGGCGCTACGGGATAAAATGTACTCATAATTTAGCGCAACTGTTTCTTAAAAATATAGTAAATAAATGGTAAACGCTAATAAATTGAAACAAAAGCAAAAACAAATGTTTAGTACTTGCAGAGGAAGAACTCTCACACTTTTGTACGCGCAGTGCTGCCAACTCTGCCAACACGATTGAGCGCGCCAAATTTTAAATTTAGTTTAATTTTAACTAACTGTTTCGTATATTGTTATAGTTTTTATTGATATATCTGTTAGCACTAATATAGTAATTAGCTTTACTATGCACGCTTCATCTTACAAAAATTAAATGACGACTCCATGAGTTGTACTTATTTGAAGAGCTAACTTGCTTTCTATCGATAGTTATCGAATTGGAATCTTTGGTATCTTCCCAGAACTACCACCAGCAAAATTTTGTTAGAGCAAAACAGCTGATGTATTTTTGCAGGCAACATTTTTTGCTGTGTGGGCGTTGCAAGGCAAAGCAGTAAAGGCTGCAGCCACAAAAGGAGTTTTAATTAATCCAAATCACGACTTTAAAGTCGTACCAAAGAACTCTGTGCAAAAACAAAAAAACAGCAACATGTTTCCACACCTAAAAAGTCAGCGGGTGGACTTGCAATTACTGCAAAAGGAATCATACCGCGAGCTGGTGCAACAGATCGAATCAATTGAAGGTTCCAAGGTCATAGTCTTGGACGAGGCCATAATTGGACCGCTTGGTTTGATAACGAAGAACAAACTTTTTGTGGATGGTAACATCAAGTTAATGGCTCTGGAG
This sequence comes from Chymomyza caudatula, assembly GCA_035041775.1. NCBI lineage: Eukaryota > Metazoa > Arthropoda > Insecta > Diptera > Drosophilidae > Chymomyza > Chymomyza caudatula. Next base: position 1,123,142 of record JAWNKW010000145.1, read on the forward strand.
CCAGAAGTATGCTTTCCCAAAGATATCAACAATGTTATCTACATAATGCGCTCCAAACTAACACTCGTGGATTATTTGGTATCGCATGTAAAGAAGCATGGTCAAGAAGGACGTCTATTTCATGTTTTATTTGTGCCACGTCGTTCCTGCCTGTGCATTAAACAACTGGAGGATAAGGGTGTGCGTAAAAGCTTTGGACGTGTACACGAGCTGAGTTGGAACTTTTTGCCGTTGGACTCAGATGTTGTGAGCATGGAAATGCCAAATGCATACCGTGATGTGGTCATTGACGGTGATCTCACACCACTTTATCAAGCGGCCATTGGTCTGGTGCAACTACAACGTCTCTACGGCCGCATACCAAAGATTTATGGCAAGGGTGTGAATGCCCAGCGTGTGTGGGACCATGCCAAACAGCTGGTCATAGATGAGAAAGCATTGTACAATGGTGACAAGGGCGCCATAGATCAGCTAATACTTCTAGACCGCAGCATTGATTTGCTTACGCCGCTGGCCACTCAACTGACATACGAGGGACTCATTGATGAGTTCTATGGTATACGACAGAACAAATTGACCTTACCCGCATCACTATTTTCGGTCAACAATGCTGCAGCCGATGTAGCTAAGGGTTCTGCTCCACGCGCCGAGGAACAAGTGCGTTTGCAAGGCGAAAGTGAAAATAAAACTATTATGTTACACTCTGGCGAACAGCTCTATGCGGAGCTGCGCAACAAGAACTTCAACGAAGTAACCAGGTTGCTGGCACGCAAAGCACGTGAAATACATTCGGAGATGAAAACCTTTTCGCAGGGCAACTCTGTGCAAGAGCTTAAATCCTTTGTAGATAAATTGCCACATTTGCAGGCACAAAAGCAAGCGATGTCCGAGCACACAACTATAGCAGGACTTATACAGTCTCATGTTAAGTCGTACGACTTTACCGAGGATCTGGCCGCTGAGCAGGAGTTCATGGTGTGCTCAGACATTGAGAAGCCCAGCGCTTACATTGAGAATCAGATTGCATGCAAAGTGGAGCTGCGTGATGTATTGCGTTTAATGTGTTTGCAATGTGCAGCAGCCTCTGGATTCAAAGAAAAGGTGCTCAACTACTACAAACGTGAGCTGGCCCAAGTTTACGGTTTGGATGTGCTGCTTATTGTAAGCAATTTGGAAAAGGCCGGATTGTTGCACACACAGACGGAGCAAAGAGCATATGCCGTTCTCCGCAAGGTCAGTAGTAGCGTAGTAAGGAATTCAGCATTAGCACATTAGTACTAGTCATAAACTTACGACTTACTCGTATAAAACAAGAACCGAGCGAGTCATAGCCGTTTGTGATATGCTTATACACTAAGCATATTATGAGTCATATCGGATGTGTGACTACGGCCAAATTGTGTCTTTTCCAATCCAATTTCTTTCTGCTAATCTTTGCTCTCTCGTTTCAGACCCTACGCCTAACGGTTGAGGATAGCGTCGAAGTGGAACCCAAGGACATTAGTTATGTGCACAGCTTTTATGCTCCTTTGACGGCACGCCTAGTGGAGCAGTCGCTGAAACCTTTGGGCTGGCAATCGCTCAAGAGCCAGATCAACAATCTGCTTGGTCCCACGGTGGAAGGTTTTCAGGCTCAGCTTGTAGGCATTGGTGGTAGACATACAGGCTCTACGCCTAGCGAGGTCTCCCTGTTGCATGTACCACGTGTTGTGCTCGTCTGCTTTATTGGCGGCTGCACCTTTGCTGAAATTGCTGCATTGCGCTTTTTGGCCGCACAGGAGGACAACAACGTGGAGTTTGTAATTGCCACTACAAATATTATCAATAAGAATACATTCCTAAATAGCATAATGGGCTCTTGAAGGCAGCGCCTTAGCCGCTTGGAGGCTCATCGCTTGTCGAGCGCCTGTGGCTTGGCGCGTGGACGCAATGCATCGGGTCCAATTAAGCCATGACCAAGAAAGTGCAGGAATCGCAGCTTAGCGTATAGAAAGATCTAGACAAAGAGTAGAGGGCGAAACTTGTTGCATAAACTGTGTATACAAATTCCAATACTATTTTTCATTATATTTATTTAACTGTATACTATTATTTATATGTATATGTACACTATTAACCGGTTTATATAAGCTCAAGTTATTACTTAAATAATTGTTTATATAATGCATGCATAAATATTTATGCGGTTAAAGAAATCTGTCAGCCAATATAAACAAAAGATACACTGTTTGCCGTTGCAATTTGTTCTTAAGATTTTATTCCTGCTCTATGTTCGAAAGTAGCTAATCACAATTTCGGTATACTTTTAGTTTCGTGCAACTATTCCCTGAATCTATAATGAGTTCTATGTTGTAATAGATGTTTGTGTGACATTTATATACATAGTTTATGAATTGCAGCTCTTTAGAAAATGTATATGCGCCCTGTTCCGATTCCTGAATTCACTTTAACGAATTCGAAATGGCAGAAAAGTTACATTTATAATATAAGACAGTGTAACTTTAATATCAAACTGATTTCGTTAATGTGAACACCAAAACAGAGCTTAAATGTTTTACAATAAGTGAGTATTGTTGCTCTATCGTAGTCTTTCTTTTCTATTTGTAGTTTCTTAAATGTATTGATTGTGTTTTTTGTATGTTCTTTTGGTTTTTTTGGAAACTATACAACTATGTAATACGTAAAACTTAGATTTGTGAACTTCTTCGCTAAATCTATAAGGATAATAGTCACAACTACTGTGCATTGCTGTTTTGACTGGTTTCAATGGACCATGAAAATTGTATCAAAACTATTTGTCAAGTACGTATATGCATATTTAGTATTAGCTTTTCGAAATGTTTCGCTTTTGGAGTTGAGGATGTATTAGTTATGAGCACATTAGCTGTGCTCCCAATACCCTAAACTTGGCATTGTAACAGTACACTTCATACTTATAGTTAAACTTTTGACAATTTTCGAAATGTGTGTAAACTCAGCTGTTAAAACGTAAATAGCCCAAATTTGATAGCAGCACAACTGTATAATAATAAGCTTTCTTCAATTTATTAACTGTATGTGCTGAGATTTTTGAGAATTGTGCTTGTTTTTGTAGTAATTGAAAATATTTTGGTGTACGTTAAATAACTCCTTATATTGTAAGTTGTCAAAGTTATTGGCACTGTAATTCTCTGACGTTTCTCTTTGGCATAGCAAACTCCTAACAAGTGTCTAATCCATGGGTCGGCAGCGGTAGCAGAGACGGGATAAGTTATCCTAACTTCTCTGCGGCCGCTTCCGATCCTTGTTTTCAAAACGTTCTTCAACTACTATAGAAACTACTAAATCGACAAAATCGTCAAAAGATTTCGAATATCTGTTAAACCGAAATGAAAATCCACACATTATACGTTCGTTTTGCAGAACATTGACTTTGAGCTCCAAAAGAGGACTGCTTCTAACGCAATAATGTTCCTGATTATTTGGAATACAATAATATTTAACAAAACTACTACAAATTGATGTTAACAAGTAAATATAAAATTCCCAAATTCCAATTAGCAATTAGTGTAAAGTATACACAGTTATATTATAATAATATAATAATAGAATGCACTGTTCAAGTGACTCAGCGAATCATTTAGATCTGTTCGAGCACAATACAAAACACTGTTGGACAGCGCTCTACAGCTCCAATATTGTAATGTATGTTCAAAATGCTTTTTTAATGTATGGAATTAGGGAGCTGATCTTCATATAAAGATGTTTTTTTTTGCGGGCAACTTTGACCTGTTCCAGGTTGTACTTCTAGTCTAGTAATCTCAAAAGATATGCATTTTATGTAATGCCACCTTTAAAAATATAGGTAATTACGTCTTAGGTGCGCTTATAAACTTGTAACTTAGTCAACTGTCAAGCAGTTTTCGAAATCTTTACTAGTTTTGGAAAGTATAAAGATAGAAATTTTAAAATATATAGAGATTTAGGTTTATTTATTTTAATTAAGCAATTTTTGTTTTTTTTCTAACTTTGGCGCGGATTTTCAAATAAAAAGGTGACATTTTCATATTTATTTATGCAAAAAATAAACAATTCCAGTTGAAAAACTCAAACCCTTATGATTTTTAGATTCTTCAAATCAACCAATGATAGCTGTACAAATTTCATGATCTTTCGACCATCAGTTTCCAAGTTACAATAGTTTTATTTTAGGCAACTTTTGTTAGCTTCAAAACATTTTTTTTCATTGTTTTAAAATTTAGCAGACATTATTCCAAAATCCTGAGTATCTTAAACAATTTGCGTTTTACTCGGCACTTTCCTAATGAAATATGCCAATTTAACCCTTTAATTTGAACCATTTGCAAATGGTTGAAAAGTGTAGTTTTTTTTTTTTCAAATTCTGAAACTTTTAGATAAAATTTAAAAAATCTCTATGAAATTTAGAAAAATTAACCTAACTATATATTTAGTACGTTATGTTTTTTCCCTTTTCAAAACCGTAAACCGCTTGGTGGCTTTTTATACACCTCGTTGTCCTAATAGTCACGGACAACACCTCTCCACCTAATGTGACGTCACAATTCGTGCAACTAAAAAATCAAAGCAGATTTGGGCATTACTAGAAACTTGGAATAGAATATCAACTGAATCATTGCAGATAGGATGCTCAGAGTATACGTAAAAGGATATTTTGAAGCTAAAACTTTAACGCAAGAACTTTGATCGATATGTTTGAGTTCGAAATAAAACGAAAACATTGCAAGAAACTATAAAAAAATTTCCAGATTTTATTAACATTATCGTCACAATTTGAACCCCTCCACTCAACCGCCTTTGTGGTGACGTCATTTATGAAGAGCCCGCCATCTATTATACAAGAGCTAGAACCTAGCATAAGTTCTTTTTTAGTATTTTGTTGCATAGTGGAAATGAACAGAACTTGAGCTCTTTAACACTGTTTCTTGTTGTACTCGATGAGACGACCTACAACATTCACCAAGTCAGTTCAACAGTGTAAAATCACTCTCACACCTGTGAGCCATAATTCCCTACTATAGAGCATAGATGACGCCGGGCGTTACTTGGGTACCTACTCCTAAGCATTTGTCGAGAGTATATAAACAAAATGACGTTTTATTCTTGATTACTTTTAATTCTATCTTTTTTCTAATTTTTTACTACTCACTCAATGATATACAATTTCGATGCATACTTTTATTTCCTTTCCGAGTGTTCGAAATAGCTGCATGAACTGTATTGTGAAATTGAACTTTCGGAATTGGAATCGAAATTGGAAATAGGCATAAAATTATTACTTATAAAAAGCGGGCTTCAAAGGGGAATGTTATAACAAAAACAGTAAAAAAAAGTATTTTCTTTAAGATGCTCTCCATTGAAACTTACGAATATGTGCTGGTTTTTTTTTAAACTTTTTGTTTATAAACATAAATATATATATAAGATTAAGAAGCTTAACAGATTTCATTAAAAGTATTGGAAAACATATATACACACAAAGGGAACCGTTCGATTGTTGTCTAGCTAAAGAATTCACTAGTTCGGATTATAGAAACGCGGCCATCTTGTCGAAGGTTGTAAGGAAGAAAGTCCGGCTAGACTTTTGCATGAGTTTGAAAATGTGTCCGATGTACGAAATTAACGACAGTTATAAGAACTATAGCAGTCAAAGTGCATGAAAGTCATAGAGTGGAATCTAGGACAGTTAAATAATTAAAAATAATTGCCGAAAAGCGACTATTTTCAAGAAAGTGTACGTGTGAGGCAGCTTGTGTTGCTTTCTGTGTTGGACCGGCTTATTCGAAGGCAAAATTGGGAAAGACAAATGCACTGTCTTGGGAATGGTCGGATTCCACTTGCATGCTCTTTGTATAGTAGTAAATACCCCAATTATATATTAACATTATACCATATTTAACAAAACGTAACATATTATACAGTTATATATATACACATAGGAACGTTAAGAAGTGAACGACATCTTATGAAACTTGAGATTGATAGTCAATTGCAGAATAGGACATAAGAGTGCATACTATATAGAAGAATTATCATAGATAATGCTAGTTACTTGTAAGCTGAAAGCGGAACAGTTGAACTGAAATGATATGAAAAGCAAAGTCACATTGTACTGGATTACTTCTTATGCTCCATACATGAGCCATATTTCAATACTATATATTCGAAAAAGTAAGAGAAATAACGTCTAACGTTGAATACTATATATTATATAAAGCAGTACTTATGTTAAACTGTTTAATTGAGGATATAACGTAATTTAACCAATAACTTGATAAAATGTTCTTTAGCCCATATACTTTTTGAGGGCATTATATTTACATACATATTATATTCGAAGGGTTAAGGAATGCATACATACTTGCATATACATATGTATGTGTGGTGTATTGCCTAAGAGCTGTCTTTACCTGACAATCTTTGGGATTGCTGAATTTTGAGAGCCGCATTCATAAGAACGAACTAATGAAAACTCATCGAGTGAAAGCATAAGAGAAAAGTTATATTTTTTGTGTCCTATTTGAATGTTTAATCGCATGAGCGGCATCTTTTTTTTTATATCAATGTTTATAAAATACTCGCATTTCGAGATTTAACTTTGTAATTGTCTATGAAATATTAAATATGAGAAAACCAAATTTGGTATCCAATTATTTATGTGAGATCTTACAGTTGAGACAGTTTAGTAGTTATATTACTGTCCTAAATACGGCTTCTAGCTCTTGCCCTTTAGGGATCATATTATTTGCAAACAGGCGGAGACACCAATAACACTGGAACAACAAAAAATCTATGCAAATTTCGAATCCGCAATTAGAAGTATCGCTATTTCGAGAGTGCCTTGCAACTGCACATTACATTTGAGAACTTTCTTGAGTTTTGCATTGTTCAGCGGCTATGACTTAATGCCAAGGGAGCATATGTATTGGCAAATGGATGAAGATACACGTTTAGCGTTTGTCAGGTTTGAAACCGATTCAGAGAAATCAAAAAATAGGAGGCGTTGATCTGCACGATCAAGCAGTAAATGTTTTTCGGAGTAAACCTAATCGGATAGAAATGGCAGTGGCCGATTTTAACAGCAATGATCAGTCATCCAGTGTGGTGAGCGGGGTAAAGAATACGACCTCAGCAGGTCAAAGCTTTTCGTATGAGGCGACTTATAATGACACTGGATTCTTTCGAGACCAGTAGAGCCACCAGTTCTTAAAAGGGGTGTGCGTAGGGTTGGGAATCCACCATGTAAAACCCCCATTCCAATGAAAGAAATACATCAGGCCGTAACCCAGTAACGGGTTGTTATGGCCAGTTAAGAAGAGAAGATCAGTTCAATTATGATAAACGCATGGAAGTTGTATAAAGCAGCCAACAGTTCCAACATCGACTGGAGTTTCAGCGCACTATCGCACACAAAACTCTTTATTGTGGCTTTAAAATCCTATACGCTGTCACCAATGCCAATGCCGAATTAGATGGATATGCCAACTTATATCATCATATATCTGGCCGTTGTACTCGCTTGGGTACGGCTCCTGTCAAGCTTCTCCTAACACCAGACGATCCATAGTTTTCAACTTTAATCAAAGACTATTAATGGATAATATTGCAAATTTAACTTACATTTTGCAATTGCGCGCGAATATCTTCCTCATTTAAAGAATGCAATCAATCAGCTCTTTTTTGGTTTTGTTTTGATAAAACGCAGACATGCCAACCTATAATGTTGTTATATAAGGCGATATTTTTATTAATAACAACAAACAGACGCGTTTGTTTTATGGAAAAATAAATTGTAACTTAAATATATTAATGAATCGTAATCGTTTAACATTATTTATTCAATTTTTATGCAAATTCAGAGTTTCGAATGTTCTTTAATTTGCTTGCAACAAAGTTGGCATCTCCAGTGCTGCTGCCTGACCAAATTTGTTTTCATTTTATTTGCACTTATTTCAATTAATTTTTTATTGAAGAAAACAATTAAATTTGCAACAAATTTTGATGCAGATTGTTAGTAAAAATATAAAAGTTACAACAAAATTAATGATTAATGCATTTTCTAATGCATAAAATAAATGGCAAGGCAAAAAAGTGCAAAATCAACCGCAACATGCTTAGAGATTTTAAAATCCCTTATAGAGTTATGAGGCACACGGATGGATTGCATTTGGTTGAAAGAGATATCAGGCACACCTCTGATCAGACATATCTCTTTATTATTTTTATGTTACACTAGCTGGCACATAAATATAATATCAATGAAAAATTTAATAAAACATATCCTATATTTATACGTAAAGCTTTTCCTTCCATTGTTTATGGATTGAACTGAATTCGTAAAATTAGGCATTCTTCTTATTTAAACGGCCCTTTTAAAACCCTTGACACTATCATATTGTTCATTAGCTTTATCACAATCCTTCTGGTTCCATTGCACTGTTTTAGGCCATGAAGATTTCTTAGCAGATCCAACCATAAGACGAAAATGATTAGCCGGTAAGCCAGGAAAATCCAAAGAACTTAGGAATTTTACTGGATAATTGAAGACTTCGTGTTTGTTTTCAACTCGATCGAATGACTTGTACGAACGCAATTCTCCTGGATTTTGAATCGTCTAATTTAATTCATTGTCGTAGCTACGAAAGTTTTTACCAATGTTCGGATATACGTTAGTGATGAATTAGTTTATATTTCTTTCAAGTGAATTGTAAAATGGCATGTGGATATTAGACCACTGGAAGTATCTACCGGAATTTGCGCATTACCGATCCTCAGCAGTTCATTGGAGAAAACTTATACAATGGAATTTTTTCACGTATCGCTAAAAATATGATGATAAGCATAAATTATATGTATCAATGACGTCACTTATGAATATTGCCAATCCTGACCACCTACCGGACACAAACTGAAGAGAAACCTTCCTGCAGACCAAAGGAATATATGGTACAAATATGAAGTCATTTGGTTCAGTTGTTCTCAAGTTGTACTAACGCGTACCCAGTAGAAACGATTTTATATATTAAGATTATTATTTTCATTAAAACAAAAAAAAAAACAATGGATTTTGGTTTTTCAGTGTCTTGGCACTTAATGGGTTAAGATACAGCTTAGAATCAATGATAACACCTGATATTGTTAAAAGTACAAAGCCTGATTTTTTGAGACATACATAAGCCACTCCTGTCATCAGATCATAGAGAGTTGACGGGACAGCACTTCTCACGTTATATTCTGCCGTCGTGTTATATATGCTTTCGTTATCATCACTGGCTAAGGCGTCCAGAAAGTCTTCTATTTAAAAAATACCTTTGAGCGCATATTGAGTTTATTTAGTCGATAATACACATGTATTTTGTATAGCAAAAAAGTATTTTGTGACCGGAAACTTAAACAAAAAGTCACACTAAATGCATTGTTAGTCCTTTCGACTAACAAAGTAGCTTAAAACACTTACTCCCATTTCGCAAGAGCTGGACATCGTCTGACGATATAAGATAGCACAGCGCATTACGGCACATCAGCGAACAAAAATCAAAGGATATATGATTGTGCAGAATGACGTTGAGCCACAAACGCCGCTCCGTCAAGGTAGGAAAGAGCTTTGCCGTGCCCTTTGATACCAAGTGAGGCTTCAGACAAGGCGATGCCCTCTCTGCGACCTCTTCAACCTTTTGATGGAGAATGTGTTGCGAAAAGCCGAAATACATCGGAACGGGAATGTATTCTATATTCAGTTCCTTGCATACGCAGATGATATCGATATCGGTGGGCGTTCTAAGCGAGCAGTTACCGGATTTTGCTAGGGTGAGAATGAGAATGAGAGCAAGACCAAGTATATGCTTTCTTCGAGTAGAGATACACAGCGTTTGGACTCTCAGATTGATGTTGAGAACTATACTTTTGATGTTGTCAAGTATTTCGTCTACCTTGGCAGCATGGAGATCAAGCGGAGAATCACTCTTGCCAATAGGTGTCACTTTGGTCTCAGTAGGCAAATGAGTGGGCCCCTCCCGCCAGACGCACCTAACACTTTATGAGACTCAGCTCATGTTTGAGCGGAAAGTACTGCGTAAGATCTTTGGCCGTTTACGCGTTGGCAACGAATAACATACCCGATGGAACGACGAACACTATGAGCTCTACGACGACATTAACATAGTCAAGCGTGAAGAAGCTCCTGCGAGAATAGTCTTCAATGCACTTGTCGAAGGGCAGACGATGTCTCCGTTAAAAGGACCCGGTAGAAAGTACACTAGCAACCTTTGGTTTCACCAGCAGAGACGCTTGGAGGAGAGCTTTAAGTCAGGCCGTAACCCGGTAACGGGTTGTTATGGCCAGTTAAGTAAGTATGTACTTCCAGGTTGAAGTTGAAGGCCAATGAGGCATCTAAAGTGCGTCCTTTGCAGTAAAGCGAAAGGCTTTGCTCTGCCGCTCTTTCGTGGGTGCTCCACATCTTAGGAAGACGCTGTCAGCGGCTTGTATAGAAAAACGCTGTTTTTGGTTTTTATATATTTTTGTGTATTTTTTGTATTTTATTTAGGTTTTATTTTATTGACGTGTATCAATTTAATTGTTATTCGTTCTTCAATTACCGTAATTGCAAAAATACAATTTATTATTAATAATTGGGGAGGGGAAAAAAAAACATCAATTCAAGCATTAGAAAAAAAAAACAATTTTTTTAAACATAAAAAATATTACATATGTATGTGTTGTGGTTCTTGTTTCTCTCTCTCTCTCTCTCTCGCTCTCTCTTTATCATAACACAGCGGCTAACAATGTATGCCGCCTCACTCACTCACTCGCTCGCTTTTTTTTTAAATATTTTTTTTAATTTCAGTATTTGTTTGCATTAAGCTTTGTTTTTATTTTTTATTTTGTTATTTTCATGCTACATATATGTACTAGAATAATACACATTATTAGTGTTGCTGTTGTCCTAGATCCTCGTAATAATTATTGGCAGCAACTTTGACCATCCATCGAATGTTTGATGTGGCCATTATTATTATTATTAATCATACAATTAATTAATTAATTACTAATGCCGGTTTGCTTTAATTTGCTAGCAAACACTCTTACATATGAATGTGTGTGTGTGTGTGTGTGTATGTGTGTTCAATTGACGACAACAGAAAGAAACTCATAAATTTCACTTTTTGTAATTAAACATTTATATAATAATATGTGCATTAATTTTCTATACAATTTTTATTGTTTTGACTACGAATTTGTTGCAATTTGCATTAATTAAGTCTAAAATAGGCTTATTTTAGTTTATATACTTTGCTTTTATTTACTTTAAACAAACAAAACAAAACTAATTGATAAACAAAATGTTATTTTTTTTTGTTTTATATTTTAATATAATGTTTTTCATGCTACACTTTATTAGTTTTTTTGTTTTGTTTTTGTTATAATAAATTTGGCCATAAAACTTGTACAGCAAATGAAAATACATAATTAATTCATTTAATTTTAGTTTATTAAAAAAAAAAAAATTACACTTTTTTATTTCAGCGTGTCATAATATGTATATGAAATATAAACGAATTGCATAATTTTAACAACACCAAAAGGGGCAAAACAATTTTTTATTTTTTAGTTATTTTTTTAAGTTCCGTTGGCTAGCAAAAACATGCCAAGTCATGTCGAAAAGCAACAAAATTTTAAAACTAATAACTAATATGCATAAAATTTCGGCTCACAATGAAGTGAGCGCGAAAAAAATGATTCCTATATATTTTATAAAATATATAAATAATTGCTTATTGGCAAATAATATATATTTAAGAGTTTTAACTTTGCAAGTGCAAGTAGGCGTGTGAAAACCAAAGCGAGAACTTTGGACAAAATGCGCAAAAACAATAGTTACATATTGCTCAAAAATAGCGTTAAAAACATAAAATAATATGCATATGTATATATAATATAGCGTTAATTTTCATTTGTTTTGGCAAATGTTGTTCAAAAATAGAATTCAATAGCTTTTAAAATATTGGAAACTAAACCTCTTAGCTAGAGTTGGGCGCTTTGTGTTTTCGGGTTTAGAAAACTCAAATTTGTTCATTCATAATTTCAAGTTGCGTCACATTATTTTTTAAATTTGAATTGTATTTGACGCGTGTTTTGTGGCCCAACTCTAAATGGGGAAGCGTTTGATTGTTTTATTTTTTGCAAAAGTGCAAAATTTATTAGAATCTTTGTAAATATATATATATATATACGATATATAGTGCATCTATATATGGAGTTCGTTTTCGAACGTGCTTTCTAGGCTTGAGCGAGCAGCACATATGGCATTAGTTCAAAATATTGCATACTTGTTGCGTTTTCATCAACATTTGAATATATAAAAGGCCGCTTAAGTAATTAATTATAATTTGGCCTAATTTAGTTGGTACATGTTTTTGCTTGCGCTTAACGCGAACGCGAACTCGAACGACGACGACGCCGACTAAAGACGAAAACGTTCCTCCTAATTAAGATTACATCGTAATCAGTTTGTGGAAGGCGTTTAACAAATATTATACATACATACATATTACTACATACATACATATACAATTTGCAAAGCACAAATATGTTTGTAACAAAAAATGATTTAAATTAATGTATTAATTTATAAGTAATATCAATTAAGCTTAATGTTTTTTGTTTTTCAGTTTTTTTTTATAGAAATTTTGTTGCTGTTGTTCTGTTATTGTTGTTTTGTTATGTGTATGACTTACATTTATGTTTAATTGTTAAATTTAGTATTATTATTTATGTTGTTTGATTTGTTTGTTTGTTTTAAATCAAATACAAAACTATTGCAGCTTTTTGTTTGTTTGTTTGTTTGTTTGTTATTAAGTTCTTGTTTAATTTCAACTTGGGCTACAATAACAACACAGTTTTTTTTGCAGTGCATTTTTGCTATTGTTGTAGTTGTTGCTTGTTGTTTTGTCTGGCTCTGCTAGTTGCTTTTGTTGCTTTTGTTGTTGTTGTTGTGGTTGTAAAATTTCCATTAAAATTACAATAGTTCGCATTACTGTACGGTTGTTGTTGCTGTTGTTGACATTGTTGTTGTTGTTGTAGTTGCAGTTGATGTTTCTGTCTATGCTATAGCGAACCAGCCGGAAAACTTGTTGAACTATTGCTATGTGCTAAACTAATCATTGAACCAGATAGACTACCCTCCTCATCCGGATAGGTCTCCCGTGATACCTCTGTTAGCGATAATGTGCTGCAAGCATTAGAGTTAAAGTTAAAGATTAGAAAGATCGAGCAATAAAAGCAAATATTATAAGTACAACAATTTTGTTTCTTAGCTGTGTTAAACTTAATTAAAACTCTAAAATTCTATAATTTTGAACTCTCTCCTTGACACCACGCTCAAGTTTAGCTGTCATTTCGCAAAAATAAAAACACTCCAAAGGCAAACCGGTTGGCACATTACGGTAATCATCCGATCGCTATTTATATAAGTTATAAGGAAAAACTGGACATTGCTCAAAAACATCTAAAGCAAGTACAAAATGTAGCCTGTCGATAAGCGTCTGTCGTTAGACAGCATTCGAAGTTATTTTGGAAACTAAAGCAACGTTTGGATCAATATCAAACTGTTTGGATCAATATCAATAATTGAAATAACATTTGAAAAATATCAATAGTGCTAGAGACGCTAAAAGGAGAGGAAATTCCTTCCTTTACTTTAGAGGAGATGCATGAGAATATGAAATAGGCACACTTTCGTATTTCGAGCAAACGAAGGCACCCCTTTTGGTGTTGCGGCACCACGAATGCTTCTTCTGTCAGAATCAATTGGCATCTACACCCAGCGTTTTCCAAGCGAAAGTTTCTGCCATAGCCAATGTGCAGATATGAATTTAGACAGATTCGACCAGAGTATGATAATAGCAATACTATCCAATATTGGAACAAACATTAAGCTAGTTCGGTGAATCCGAATCAAATCGTTATTGCTAGCACAAAGAAAGCCATTTTATGGTAGTGTTAGGAGATCCAGACGAGTAACTGGTTGGACACTTGTGCCAGGAACTAAAAAGGCCTTGCAACTCCACTGGTCCTCTAACTTAAATAGGCTTGAGGCCCTGACTGCTTTGTTTGGGACGCTGGAGAAAGTTGGCAATACCAGCTGCTTGTTTTGCCCGCTCTAGCGAGAAAAAGAATGTCGATCTTAAACGAATATAGAATCTTGGGGCTCTACCCAACACTGTCGGGACCATCTCTTAAAGAACTGGCTGGTTTCAAGGCTCGCACTGCACTACTACCCTTAATAATTTTATTATTAATGAATGAAAACTCCTTCCGTGTACAAACCTCATTAAAAATTTAAGTGAATTTAACTAAAATGCATTGCTAAGATTATCCTTAGAAACTTAAACGCAAGTTATGCAATTTTCGGCGCAAAATGCTGTATGAAAATACATACCTGAAACCTAAAGCTATCGAATCATTATCAAAAGCTTCCAATTCTTTAGCATGTTTTTCCTGCTTCATGCGCAAACGCTCGGCACGTTCCTGATTAAATTGCTGCAATTCTGCGTCCATCTGTAAGATTTTTTGATTTAAGTTTTTTTTTATTATGCTCTTTGTAAGATCTGTGAGAATTTTGGTTGTACCTTGTTTTCCAGCAAGCCACGCCGCACACTAACGCGATTTTCCAGCTCGCGACGTTCGCGATCGCGTTGCTCCTGCGCTTGCTTTTTATTCTTGTTCTGATAGGCAGTGAGTATATCCAGTTCGTATTCCAATTGCTCATTGGTACGTTGGCACTCAATCACTTGACTTTCGTCCAGTTTATAGCTTTGACTTTGGAACATATCGGAAATGCTTTGCTCATACTGAAATGCAATACAATTGTTAGGCAAGTATGTATAATACGCTGTAGCTTCACAAAAAGTTGTTCTCTACTATTTAACTTGTGGATTGGATTTCATAATAATGGTTGTAAATTCGGACTTTGAAAACTAATATGGGTACACAACATAGTTCTAGTTATAGCACACACCTGTTCGCCCAAAAGCGTCAGTTTACGATGTTTCTCCTCCTTTAATTGTTTAATAACCTCTTTCTGTTGCTCTTTTGGTGTCGTTTGCAGTATTTGCGCCTTATAGCGTTTATATTGCTTCGTTTGGGTTTTACATGTCTCCCGAAACTGTTTACGTATTTGT
The DNA here is from genome assembly GCA_035041775.1 of Chymomyza caudatula. NCBI lineage: Eukaryota > Metazoa > Arthropoda > Insecta > Diptera > Drosophilidae > Chymomyza > Chymomyza caudatula. The sequence continues at coordinate 1,138,339 of JAWNKW010000145.1, forward strand.
AATTCTTTTTGCTACAAAATAAAAGTAAAATGCATTTCGTAGAGTATTTGTTTGTTTGTATGAATGTATTAATAAAAAAAAAAAAAACAAACCTTAAGGCTTTTCGGCTGTTGTCTTAATTCCAGCGCATGCTTACGCACCAGCTCCTTTTTAATGCGATCCATGTAGTCTTTTTGATTGTGCAACTCCGTGTCATGCAGTTTGTTAATCTGTATTACATTAACATTCAATAACAAAATTTAATATATTTTAGACATAATTCGCACCTGCTCCTCGCGCAGCTGATGCACGCTCTTCTGTTGGCGATACTCCAGTTCTTGTGTCTTTTCATGATGCTTCAATAGCATAGCATGTGCCTGCTCCAGCTGTTGCTGCTTCTTGCTGAGCTCCTGTTATGCATAAAATGTGTGTTATAAAGCAAGATACTTCAATTCATTCATTCCCTTAAAGGTAAACTTACGTCACGCAGTAGCTGATCCTCCAACTCATGGAGCATTATCATGCGTCTTCGCTTAAACTTGCGCAATTCCAGCTCAATGTATTGCTTTTGGGCCTGCAACATGCGTTGCTCCTCTTGGGCTTCGTGTTGCTTTAGATTATCCTTTTGCGATTGTAGGGTTAAATCACGCTGCCGCTTTGGCGTAGACTCATCCATTGATAGTTCACGTTTCCAGCGTTCTTTATTCGCTTTGTATTCCTTTTTGCGATTTAAATCAAAAACCTTGCGATCGCCTTCCTGTTTTAATGTAATCTCTTTGTGTAGTTTCTTTTCGGACGTTGATGTTTGTTTCGAACGTCGCTCCAAGTCCTGTTGATGCTTGGCCTGCCAAAAAAAAAAAAAGACAAATTTAATAAACTAATCATTGGATTGCTGCATCATACGACTCACCTCCAAACGCTCCAGATCCCTAGTGAAATTATGCAAAAGATTATCATATTCCTTATCTAATGCCGCCTTGTGCGTTTCCATTTCCACCTTGCATTTCTCCTCCTGTTTGAGCAGCGTCGCCTGATGCTCACGTCTCATGCGCTTGTAGCCGGACATTTGTTCGTGCATCTCCTCCTATAGATTGGTAACACGTGGCCGTATAGATTAATTAATTAGTTGCTTAATTAACCACAAGTATATGCTTTGTGTGATTGGATATTCTTTTGGCACTAGATTCTATGGCAAATTAACTTACAAAACTGTTGCTAAACACCAGTTCTAAATACAAACGTGTGCGCATTTTCAATTTTAACCTAAAAATGCACAAATAACAAGCAACCAATGCGCAAAACGCGCGTCTCTTATAACTTTAATTTAATGTTTTTATATGTTTACTTGATGCTGGCGCACATTTAAACAAATTAAAACAATAAACAAACAAAAGGAAAAAAAAAAAAACACAAAACACAAAAGTTGAACTGAATTTAAAAGATTTTTGCATAAAAATCGCAGCGTCACGTCACTTGCAGCATAAAAGCCAAGCTAGGTTTTAATTATGAGCGCCGGCGGTCAGGGTTGTAATCGATAAGTGCAATTGATGCACTCTCGATCAAACAGGTGTCAAATGTCAATCATTTGTGACAGTGCAAATTGAGAGTGAGAGGAGTTGTAGGAGAGTGTAATCACATTTTTTGTTGTTGGGAATGTTGAAATGATTACAGTTATTAATTGAAAAGAGACAGCTTACATTTTGGCAAACGCTATTGGCGTATTCTCATAACTATTTGTAGAAAAGTAGAAAAAGCATATTTCGTGTATAGTTGCAACTTTTCTTAAATTGGTGTGTGCGCGAGTGTGTGTGTGTGTGTAGAGTAGTAGAAATTAAGCAAAAAGTGAATAGAATAGAAACAAATGGTACAAATTAGAGAAGTTCTCCACTGTGTAAGTGGCGGGCTAAATGAGCGCATCAATTGATTGGGTTTCGAGTAAATGAGCATGAAATCTCTACTGCTATTAACTGGAAAACAAAAGAGTATGCTGCTCCTTGGCTGCAACTTGTTACTTTTCCTTTACTTTTAAAACATTTATTCACAACATTTTCCCACACACAGCTGCTCACAACATGCATACGATAACAATTACATATATTTGCATATATCGTAAAATTATTACGATATTACACAAGGACAATGATTTGCTTTCTTGCTTTCGCTATGCGCCCTTTTGCTCTCCCTCTCATCGGCCACGCCGTCATCAGCTGTTTCATCATGCTCGTTACCGTTACCGTTACAGTTACCGTTAGTGCAGCAGCAGCAGCCGCAGCAGAAGTTATAGCGAGCCTATTACATAATGCGGGAGTAAAAACAATAAACAACAAAAAACAAAGAGCATGTAATAGAGCAAGTGTTAGAAACGTGTGTCTCAAAAGAAGCTAAAAGCAGCTGGCGCACACACACGCACACACACACACGCGCACACACACGCGCACACACACGCACACACACACATAGGTACACATGGACACAAAAGCTGTGGAGTATGAGAATGAAATCGCCATCCCATCGCCATCAAACCACTCCTAGTGGCCCACCCGCCCAACACTTTGCTTAACCCTGGCCAAATGCTTGAAGTGACGCACTGATTGGAATGTGGTTCTTTTTTTTTGTGATATGAATTGGCGTAAATAATCTACGTTAGAGAGCACACAAAACACGTCTACAACTGTGAACACGCACCTGCATATGCTCCTTCTGCTGCTTGGTCACAATGCTTGTGGTGCGTATGGTGGCAAAATTATTGGGTCCATGATCGTTCACCGCATTCGAGATGGCTTGATGCGATGAGGCCGAGGAGGCGGCATAAACAGCCGCTTGTGCAGCGGGCGTGGACAAATATCGTGGCTGTATGGGCGGCATGCGCTCCCCACAGGCACCCGCCGTTGAGGGTGAGCCGCCACTGTTGCTGCCTGTGGTGCCCCCAGTACTGAGACCATGTGCCATAGATGCAGGCAAAGCCATAACCGGCAAAGCAGGCGCTGGTGCTGGCACTACAGAGGCCGAGTTCGTGGGCGTTACATTGTTATTCATGCTGTGCATAATATTGGGTAGCGGTGGCAAATTGCGATGACGCGAGGAATTGCGTGAAACGGCTCCAGCAGCTGCTGCTGCCTGTTGATGCTGTGAGCTGGCGCCGCTCGACCAATTGTTTAACTGCTGCTGTTGCTGATGATGATGGTGCTGCATGGCTGCAGCCACTGCTGCCTGCTGATGATGATGCGCTGCGATATGGTGATGATTCTGTGCCGCAGCCGGTATGGAATTCGACGAGGAGCTCTGCGGGCGATTTACAAAATGCGGCTATTAAGTTATAGTACTTAAATCAATTGCTAACGATTTTATATACCTGACTACTGGCCGCCGATACACCCACAGAGTGTATGGAGTGTTCCGAAGTAATACTATTGCTCTTGCTACTATCGCCACCGGCATGATCGTCCTGCTGATCATCTGTGTCGCCAATAGCGCTTTCCGTTTCGCATGTGTCCACCATGAGTATCTTTTTCATTTTGCGATAATTGAGGTTGTCCAGTTCACGCACAGCCGACTTGGTGCGCGCAATAAGCTCCAACAGAACTGTTTCGGAACGTGGACGAGTCACATATGTATGGGACAGCAGCTTGGCCGAGGAGGGACGCTCCGCTGGAATTTTCTTCAGACACAAATCTACAAAATTGCAAAATGTGTCCGACCAGTCGTTTTTCTACCAAAAACGAAAAACAAAATGTTAAACTGGTTGAGTAAAGTCTCATTTGAAATGAGCATCGCCCAAATCCGAATATTAATCAATATAATATAATGGCTAATCAAATATCTTACCGGCAACGTGGGCGATTCATTCTGTGCTATATGATACAATGCCGACATGGCATTCATATTGAAATAGGGCGGCTTGCGCTCGGCCAGTTCAATGCATGTTATGCCCAATGACCAGACATCCACTTTGCCATCATATTGGCCCTCATCCATGGCCAGTATCACCTCAGGCGCCATCCAATAGGGTGTGCCGACGAAGCTATTGGCCGGACATTTGATGGCAGCGCTGCCAAAATCCGCCAGCTTAACTACACCATTATCGGTAAGCAGAATATTGCCAGCTTTTATGTCACGATGTATTCGACCCAGTGTATGCAAATAACTTAGGCCACTGAGCACACCCAGACATATAGCCGCAATTTCGTCCTCATGCAGTGGCTTCTTGTGTACTTCAATAATGTCAGAGGCAGAGCCAACACAATACTCCATGACCAGCCACGCCGTCGATTCGCGCAGGTAACAGCCTTTGTATTCGATAGTGTTTGGATGATTCAATTGACGTAGGAAACTGTAAGCCAAAATTAAAATTATTAAGTATTCTTAGATTTGTTTGAAATTAGGAATAAGTATAACTTACCGTATCTCTTTGAGTATGTCCTGCCATTTCTCCTGACTCTGTTTGCCTGTGTATGACATTTTTTTGATGGCCACAATCTCTTTGTTGAGATTACAGCGCGCATAGTAGACGGCACCGAATGATCCATGACCGATTTCACGCAAATCTTCAAAGATTTTTTCCGGATCATGTTTGTTGAATAGATCGGCTATTTCCGGATCTTTAAGACTACCAGGGCGTGCCGAAGGCATGGTTGTGTTTCATGTTATGAGCCCTTTTCTGGGCTCTACACTCAGCGCTCTCTCTCTCTCTCTCTGTTATATCGCCAATAACTTACTCTGCAAAAAAAAAAATGCTTTATTTATATAAGGTGTTAAAATTGTATGTTAAATCGACATCGACAACGTTAATAAAGTTGATTGCATAGTTATTAGAAGGGAAATTATTTGTTCCTCTGATTTATTTCAATAATAAACAAACCCGGGAAAGTATACGTGTTATTGTATTCTTCCTAGAAACGTTATGTGACATTTGCGGCGGGGCTGTGGCTACTGGGGCCGCTTATCGTACTTGAATATTTCTTCAGATTTGTTTTTGCAAAGGAAAGTGCAAACACACACATACAGAGTGACATGCATATCACTCTTCTACATACATACATATACATATATATAGTATCTAAGAGGCTTACGATAAAAGTAAAGTGTTCTGGACGTTGATATTGTAAGCAGGAAACCCAAAAACTGATTATCAAATCGATCAAATGATTCATTTGATATTCGCTTAGCCCTGGTTAATTTTTTTTAAACAACTTTGGGTACGGCTCCGTGAGACTCACACACCTGCCAAACTCGAACAGTCATACGAGCGACCAAATCATTCAGCATTCAACAGCACCGTCTTATCAAAAAACTATATACTACATATTCGTACATATGTATATATATTTATATTGTTCTCTCTTTTGGCCAAGTTAAGCACTATTTTCAGCCATTTTAGCTTGTCTCGGTCATTCGTTTGGCCTCTTCACTGGGTTTTAAGATAATGGCATACTGAATTGACTGACGCACACACACACTCACATACATAAACACGAGAATATAACAAAGTTACCGTTTAGAAGGACTAAACCTTAATGGACTGCTGACCCGTGTTCCTACATCAGGCTACGATCAGTTAGCTAGATCGGACACTGTTATCCACCTATCCAAATGTGAAGTTCGGACGTAACGTTTTGCGAGAGATAGCCAAGGGAAACAGCAGTGAAAGGCTGCACACAGAGCCCAAAATTGAACTGCAAATGAAATTCTGGGCTTTCAGTCAAAAACTCAATCTACCAGATACATTCTTGATCAGAAGAGACAAAAACTGCGAGGCTTGTTTTATAATGAATCTCATTGACGAAAAACTAGCGTGGTCTTTCCGGCATTTTCAAGGCGAAGTTATAGTAGAATTCACATTGGGTGATGCGCATACTCTCTCTTTGTGCGGTCATCTTTCCTTATTGTTTTTCTGGCCTTTTAGTATACTGTCCTCTTCTGCGAGATATGACACAATGGGCAAGCAAGACTGCGCGAGTACTAGGGTTAAGCCGACTAACCCAGCAAAAATCTAAACAAAACTTTTTGATTTCTATGCGACTCGAGGTCGTTGCGTTGCGGTTGTTCTTCGCTTTTTGTCTTTGGGCGAATAATTCCAAGAAATTTTTAAGTCACTCCCTCTGGCACAACTTGCGGATTGTTAATGGCCATCTGTATGTGTGAGGTCGGCAGCTACTTAGCAGACGCTTGGGCCTTGGCTAGCAGCTGTTGGCTATAACAGATTGCAGTTTAAAATTTATGATTATAGAAAACAGTTGTTTTATGCAACTGCCAAAGAATTGCTGTTTGTGTTTTTCAAAAATGAGCAGCATTGACTCGGATATTAATAAGACCGTGTCGCAGTAAGAACACATAGATCACATTCTACAAAGGAGAATTTTACGGTCAAAACACTATAAAAGCCATATGATCAACACTTGGCACAGATATGTTGCACAGAATATAAGCTTATGTGATGAATGTGAGCTTAATAAAGAAAACAATGCCGACCCTTTGCCGAAGCAAACCAATCGCACAACCCGCAAGACATTTGTACATTCCTACAAGAATTGCTAGATATATTCAATAGATTTGTTTTGCCTACAGGGTATCTTAATGTCTGCATCATATTATTTTGTTCTATGATTTGTTTGTTTATCAAACAGGGGGCGGCGACACAGCAAAGCTCACTCATGCACTCACACACATACAAAATGCACGTGCCCTACTATCGGCCATTCACAATGATGCCTGGTCAAATGTACACACATACATACATGCACGCAAAGCCGAAAGTGCAATTCACAATAGCAATAGAGCAGAAAGGAAACTCAAGTAGCGGTAATTCTCTTTGCAGCAGCTAAAAAGGGTTGCCGCAAAGCGGCGACGACGACGTCGACGTCGACGCCGACAGCGACTGCAACGATGCAGCGGGGGAGGCGAGGCACCAACAGCGGCAGTGTAAATCAGGCGTTTTTTTTTAAATATTGTTTGTCAATTTTTGTGATAATTATTAAACTATGCATTTGTTTGCAATTTTTCTTTTTTTAAAGCCAAACACGCCTATATTTTTTACACACACACACACACACACAAATACGCCGCCTCTATGCGCTCGCTCATCGCTCTTGTTGTTTTGCATTTCGGTACTTTTTTTTTTTTTTCATTTTCTTGCTTTTCAGCAACGACACACATTCAATTTTGTTTTCAACTTTTTAATTAAGTTTTATGGCACTAGTTTTTGTTCTTGAATATGCTTTGATTTTAGTTTATTTACTCGAGCTTTAACTTTTTTTTTTTGGGTGCGGACAAAACACAAAAACTAAAAAGCAAAGCGCAAAGACAGTGGTCGTCGTCGTCGTCGTCATCGAGCGAGCGAGCGCGGTCACTGCACGCTGTCGCAGTTGTTTTGCCGTTTGCCGTTGGGGGGCGGCATGTATATTTGCAAATAAGTTTCTTACTTTTTTATGTAACTTGTTAATTTTTGCTACAAATTTGTATTTTTTGTATGCTATTTAATATAAATTGTTTTGCTTGCACATTACACACACACACACGCATACATACAAGCGTTTGGCCCACTCACACACATGCATGTGTACACATACGATGTATTTGTCGTGTCGTGCGTGCTCTTTCTTGCAATCGGTCAACGCAGTCTGAGTGCCGCGAACGCTATGCGGCGCACACACACACACATACGCTGCGGTTCAGTGTTGTTGCAGTTGCAATCTAACAAATTTTTGTTTTTGTTTTGCTGCCAAGTTGTCATTTGTTTTTCAAATTTCAATTAGTATTAAGTTGCTAGACTTTATAATAAAAGGAAAACTCTAGTTTAACGCACACACACACACACACTAATATATACGCTGCTTGACGCACTCACGCACACGCACACACACACACACACACTCAACAAATAATCGCACATACATATAAATGGAACGCATTGAAATGAAAACGTGAAGAAGCAGCAGCACATACACACACACACACACACACACACACACACACTGATAATCTCACTCGTAAGCCCATTAAAATGCATAAAACTGCAAAAAAAAACGAACTATTTTCCTATTTTCACAGCAGCTTACTTTAACAATTTATTGAATTCTTGCTTATTCAACAACCCGCACGGCAGCCTTTTGTTTTCCTATATGTATGCATTTTTTTCGTTCATGCGTTTCTTTTCTTTCACGCTACTTTGCTGCCACTCTGCTGTTGTTTGCTTTGCTATGATTTGCTAAGCATTACACACGCGTCGCGTTTTACATGTTCGCACACACACGCACACATATACACACAATATATATTATAAATTAAATATAAATCTAAAATTTGCACATAGTTTTTCAACTTTTCTTGCGATTTTTTCACCGAGTTATATTAATTAAATTGTGTAAAGTGAGTTGAGTTGTTCCGTTCAGAGATAGGTTCAATTGAACGGATCATTAAAATGAACCGAACTGAACTGAGTTTCGCACTTTATTTTAGCAGTTCATTTCACTAGTTCGCCAGCTGTTCGTATGAACTTCAACGAATAGATTTATATTCTGTATTGTATTAAATCTTTTAAATTGTTTTATGCATACTGGTTATGCTGAAATTCGCATGCAACCAAAAATTTAGAGAATTAGAATTTCAGAACAGTGGTATTTGCAGTTTTGTTTAAGTAAATACAATATAGATTACAAAAATGAAATGCAAAATTTGCATTACCCAGAATAATCACTATCTTTGACCGAAATTATACAATTTCTTAAAAATTTTAAACTCTATTACACCTGTAAAATCTATAGTCAAAAGTACTCATAGCTATTACATGTATTATATAAATAGGCTAAGGACAAATTTGTGCACCCGTTTTGAACTATATGGCAATAAATATTCAGTAGATGTGCAGAATATAAGTTTCATTCATATATTTTGCCAAATCATAGGTGAAATCAGTAAAAAAACAAATTCCTATATTTTATATGGAGATGTTTCTTTGTAGGGTGCAAAAGTACATCATCCATAGCTCTTTATTTGTGAGAACTACTATTTCAAAATATGAAGCTATTCAAAAATGTAACTTATATGCTCAGGACAGCAATTTATGTCGGTTTCGGATCTGTTCTATATAACGTAAGTGCCAACGATGCTTGCATAATATGTATATAGTCGTGTTCTTAGATATCCCAGAAATATCTTTGAAACAAATTTCAAATTCGTATATTTGACCAAAATGTTTTTCGATTTTTGACATACAACTGGTTTGGTTAATGTTGGAATGCTATCCGATATATCTGCCCTAGAATTGGTAGATGCGGAGAGGTGTGCCAGGAATCTCTTTCGACCAAATTACAAGCCAGCTGCATCTCCTGTGCTAGAAAGGTCTTTCAGCTGAATTTAAATTCCTCGATTGGCAGAAATATGTTGCCATCGTTAGAAATTTATCATCGAAGCTTTTGACCGATGCATTTTTCTTGCGATTTGAAATGGATAATAGGTCGAACCAGTCGAGCTCATTTTTTTGTTTATTTTTTATCCATTCACGTTTAAGCAAAACAAAGGACTATAAAGTGAACTGGTTCTATAATAAAATTGAGCAAGTGAACAAAATGCACTGTTCACAACGCTAACACACAGCAGCGAGCTTTTGAGTGCCTTAAAAATTGCTCACTGGCATACAATCGAATGGAACAAAACAGTGTGTACACAACAATTTTTCGTTTTTGTTTTTAAATGAGAAATCTTTATGTAGAAACTACGACCGTTGTAAATGTTTTATAATTTTTTGTTTCAATGAAGTTATATGATCAATCGTTATAAAAAAAATAAGAATTTTTTTATAGATAGTATTGCTGCTGCAGGGCAGCCGCTCTTGTGATACCGCCTCGTATAAAAACCGCCCCATTTTTGTCCTGTTCCTCGGGTTCAGCTCTTGGCGCCGCTGCATTGCCAAAATAGTCTTCAGCATCAGCTTCTTGGTCATAATTTACTAAAAAACGAGATGCCTTGTCGTCTCTGCTGTCTTCAGCTTCATTTCCTTCTTCTTTATCTAGCTCTGTCTCATTGTTTAACTCATCATCGCTGGCATCATTTTCTTCATCAGCTTTTGCTCTGCCGCCCCCATAGGCAATTGGCTTAGAGTAAGTATCTGCAAAGTGTTTGAGAGAATCCAATTGTACGACAATTAGTTAAGAGTTTACGGATTTTACCAGTAGGTTGTGCGTACTGATAGAGAAGTTGGTCATCAAGCTGCTGCGGCTGCAGTGGTCGACGTGCCTTTGCAAGTTGCGGGGGGCGGGCGCGCATCGTAGCGGCTGCAACATCATAATCAAAGTCGTAGTCGTAGCGTCCAGGCGATGCTGCTTTTGCTGCGTGATACGCGCTCAAAGGCCGCGGGGCCGGACGTAGTCGTCGTGGTGCCACCGGTGCGGGTCGTGGCTTGGCTGGTGCTGGCGCTGGCGCCGGTGTGGGAGCTGGCGCGGGAGCAGGAGCCTGACCATAATCGTCATTGTAATCGAAGGGCAGATAGCCTGCGGAATAATAGTCGTAGGGCTGCCAGCCGCCGCCATAGTGAGGTCTACGGCGTCTGGGTGGCGGCGGTGGTGGTGGCGGTGGCTCTGTAGTTGTTGTAGTAGTTGTTGTTGTTGTGGTAGCTGGACGCTTTGTTGTCTTGGCATTGGCAATAATGCGCGTTGCATCCGCCTTGGCATTAGAGAACTGTGCGCTCTTTAGCAGCACATTGCGCAGCAGCGCACCAAAGTCAATGGTCACAGTGCCACGCTTATCTCGCTCGGATCTCGTGGCGAAGTCCTCTTGACCAAAAGTCAATGCAAGCAGCAGCAGCAGCACTAACAGACAATGCAGGCGCAGCATCCTTTTTTGTAATCCTTGTAGGAGCTCCTAAAGTTGCGCTCGTTGTACTGCTCTATATGGCGTTCCAATCAGAACTGCCAGCGCTTGAGCTGCCTTGACTTGAGCACACATGCAACCAACGCCTGGGCGTCACGGATTAAGTGCCAAAACTCTAACGAGTTAGACGGGTTCGGTGCTTATCAACGGGTTCTCCGTGTAGCTACAATTACTTTTGCACTACTTTTTGTCGGTTTTTCTTGCTGTTCAACTTGACTAATGGGCCGTAAATGCAGACAAACTAAGCCAAACTTAACTAAACTAAAATTACACTCAAAGAAATTGATGTGTGTCAAATTTATAGTATAACTGTTGATCAATTTTATAATGAAGACCCAATGGGAGCAGCAAAAAAAGTTCTTTATTCTTTACCTGACGCGATCCAAAGTGTCTTTAAAAGTGCGGATGGTGTTACGCTTGTGTATGCTATGTTAGCAGCGTCCAAAAGAAAACGCGAAGGTTGCTCATCATTCAAAGTTGGTTGTTCAGACGGTGGCCGACAATCGGCAGCAAAAATCCTTTACATTTTTAATGTTGGCGATCGGCAGCCCACTTTTCTTTTATAAAGTCAGTCACAACTGCGAAATGCATGAATCGATTGCGCTGATAACGGTTACAAAGCTTAAGTAATCGGATTTATCGCTGTTACAGTCGATGTAGAACATTGGAAGTGAATATGGACAAAGAGAAAGAAACCATTTTAATTATAATGTTTGGAGTTGCAGCAGAGCTATCATGAAAATACGCTGATCGTATCTTTCTACAACTGCCGAACGTCCCGTGACGGCTCATGTTTTGTGTTACGCATTTCAAGCGCAGCTCAAACTCATTCTGCGTACTTTTGGAACTATTTGTAAGCTTTTTTATACTTTTGGAACTATTTGTAAGCAAAACTTTAAGTTCAAAGACGCTATGAAAACGCTAAAACGTAGTTTCCTACTGCATTTTTTGATCAGTGTATTGAGACATGCATATACAATAGTTGCTGGAGAGTCAATGCATTTCAAACTGCAGCTTACAGTGGGCGAGATAAGTTGATGTTTCGGTCAAAAATAAACGTATTCTCAAGGCCTGACGATAAACCGGATTGGCTCTATGCGAGCACCAGGAAAGACTAGCATATAATTAAGTTACACAATACAAAATTGCTTGCATGATTATAAGCACTTTGAAATCCAGGGATGCATACCTTTGAAATTTCTAGACAGCTGCATTGAGGGATTTGCATTTAATGCTTAGGACAAAGAGCATCAAATTTAATATAGTGGAGTCCTTGTCGCTAGTCGCTTTTCAGCATAAATTTTGAATTTTTTAAAGGTCCAGGAATCGAATCTATTACTTTCAGGCTCTTTGGCTTAGAATAAGATTAGATACGCTTTGTAGAGCGTGAGATGCTTTATCCCTGGCATTCCGGCTGCCTTATACTTTGTGCCACAAAGTCTGCTTGGGATTAGTGTCACAAGCTGGTTCTAAACCAAACCTCTAATAGGAACAAAGGTTTGCTGAATAAAACAGGGAATTTTAATGAAAATATCATTGGAAAGGAAATGCTCGAAACAAAATTGCTGTGGTATGCCAGAAATGCCTTACAAGCTAATTTCAACCTAACCTCAATCCTGAAGTGCACCATATCAACTTTCAACTGCAAGAACATTTAAAAGCGTTGGAAATCGCGCATGAAAGATATTGAACAATTAATATCTCTAGAGATTTCAAATTAAACTTAATGCAACCCCTGTCTAGGGATTTCTGGCACACCTTTGAGTAAGTTATTGTCCCTTCGTAAAACTTCAATCTCTTCGCCGCGATGCCTGGATTTGTCTCTTCTCCCGTTCACTGGGTCCCGTAGGAAAGTTAAAATCGTGTGGGGTCTTTCACTCTGCGGAATGACGATGTTCAACGTGAAGGCGATTCAGCCAATCGTATAGTGGAAGTTTGCGGTTTGATCAATCACGCGCGACTCCAACGGACATTCGGCCAATGACATAGTTGGTAGCGATCGAGCGCCAGAGGGTCTGTGGCTGGTCAGTGCTAAAGCACTCGGCAAGCAATTCGGCTGTGCCAGTAGGAACGCTATGAGTGCACATGCCTGATTAAGAGCATTCATGTTCAGAGAGAAAACACCTAAAAGTGTGAATGCTCTCATATGTGCTCAGCATAATCATTGAGGCAAACCTTCGGCTAGCACTACGGCCGAGGTTACGTACATTGTTCTTCTTCTTTTATTCAGATACTATTAAAGTGAGCATATGCGACCCACAGCAATACTTCACTTTTCAGGAAACCAAGATTATAGGTTTAGGATTAGAAACATATTCGAATATACTCACTGTATTGTAAAACGCACATTTGATGGGTACAGCTAAATATATTCTTAGATTCACATAAAGATGTTTTGCCGACTCAAGGCAACAAGTTAAAACTTGAAAGTTTTTACTTTTCCGCAAAAAAGTATTGGGATTGGCCAAAAAACTAAAATCTCGAATTTTATGTTTTTCAACGACTTAAGCACTCTGACAACTTTTCCTGCGATTTGGAGATATTTTTGTGTCCGTGCGTTGTCGTTGTAGTGTGTTAGTCAAATAACTTTAGTAATATCGGCTTTAGCAAGCTAAATGTTTTTCTATCGTGTTGGGCATATCTTCAAAGGGTTTCCTATTGAATTTGAGCACTCTAGTCGCTATTGTTGGGTCACCAGAAGAATAATAAGAGTAAATGATTTTTAAAATTTTTTGTTTTTTATTTTTTTGTTGTTAAAATTTCTCCTAGCTAAGGGTCTAGCCGGTTAAGTGCCCCCCGCGATTTTGTGAATGGTGGTTTGTGATTTTGTGAATAGTTTGCAAAAAATCACTTTTTTTTTTTAAATTATATGCTTCACTATGATATACATTGTCATATCCACCGAACCGATTTAGTTCAAATTTTTACTGTATATAGGAGAGTATTAAAGGATAAAGGAAAAATCGTGATTGTGTTTTTTTTCTTTTTTCTTAAAAAAAAATAGTAAAATTTACAATTTTTTTTAAGAAAGAGAAGACTTAAAAAAAAATTCTTTTCATTGTCCTTATTAATTAGTAAGCATTATCGTAGAAATTTAGGTTCAAAAATATTTAGTAGTTTAGTCGCAATAATTCAAAAAGTGAAAAACACGTTTTTTTAAATTAAGCGGTAACGCATTAATTTTTCGATCTTTTGGGTACCTTAACCGGCTAGACCCTTTCGGTTGTTTTGATAAACGTGCGGAAAAGCCTGAGTTGGTTACCAACTGTTCATTTATTTTTAATCTTTATCTTCCCGATATTTCTGACTCTCTAAGCAGTCCGTCTTCTCTAAGGGAAAAATATAAGATCAGGTCGCTAATTCCATATATTCTTAATTTCACGACAAACTTGTAAACTCAAACTTTAGTGTTTATTTTTCAGACATTTCGTGTTGATTGTCGGATATAAAATTGAACACATCGAAACAACGTTTTATATGCAACTAATATTCGCATTGTTGTCGACATTCAACGACTTAATACACGCTCTCATAACAGCTCATTACGAAGAGGAGAGTAGAAAACATGACACATAAACACGTTTGTGTGTACAATGTAGTTTGTCGTTGTTTTATCTAACGTATGCAGTACATTTGTTCCTTCAAATCAATCTTAACCTGTCTAAAACGCAACGTACCCAGGTAAAAATTATATTAGGCAAACCACAATCATTTTATCTTTCGAATAGTATAGGTTTTACCAAAAAAAGTTGCGTTATTGAGAAGCTATCGGTACCACACTGAATTTTTGCTTAGAGTATTTATCTATAGAAATTTTGTGCCACTTCAAAAAGCACTTTGTGTGATTTAGAGCTCTTTTCTAAGGATTAGAAGTTTTTAGGAGCAATAATCCTAATTCTCTCCCACTCAAGTCTTTCATGCTTCTTTGTTGCCTTCGTCAAGTTTTCTCGAAGTTGAATGAACTTTTTATGAGTGCAAATTTGGCCCACTGTGCGTTAAACAATTTGCTAGGTGTTGCAGTTGCAGTCGCTGTCAGCTTGATCTCATAATAATCATATGAATTTTTAATGTTTGATTTGTTGTATCATTCAATTTCGATTTTCATGTTATGCTTATGTATTTCGAGTTGCAATTAAAGCATTTACTTTTGTTCGTTAGATATAAGTTATACCTTTGTATTATATTTTTAGTATGGGTTTGATTGCTTTACCGTAAAAACCAGTTATGGCGTGTGACTAACTTCAATTTGCCATCAAATTTGACGGCTTTATGCTGCTTGTATTAGATAATACACACGTAATTGCACATATAAAGATATCATTATTTCAATTAGAATGAGGTTAGGTTGAAGTAATCGTTCACTTTTCTTTCGATTTTTATTGTGTTCAACAATCTTGCAATCGCAACAAATCGTTGATTTCATAAAAACGGCATAAAAACAATTAATCAGGTCTATAGTTGTTAAGGCAAAAATACATGTGTAATTAAGGGTACTCCAAAATATCAGGTTGAACAAAAATAACGTGTATTGTGTGATCTCTTATAGAGTTATAATGGCTTTGTATAATGTGGTGCCATCTAGCGTGCATCTATGGTAGCGCCATCTTAAGTTTATGGATGTGCTGCCATCACGGCATGTACGTGGTATAAGAGGGGCTTTACTAACTCTTCTTAAATTCCACGTTCGAAAATGTATTAGTTTAGAGAAACATTCTCTGGCGATCGTAATTTATCTTCAATATTTCTTAAATGTATTTGTTATTATGAAAAATAAACATTTTATGTACTTAATATCAACTCATGAATGCTTTAATTTGTTCTGTTTGGCTTCCTTCCGGTGGGTATTGAGCTACTTCTAGATCGAAGTGGATCATGGTTCTTCAACTAGTTAAAATGACAAATTAGAGGTTGAGCATTAAGTAGAGATATTCGCAGGAAATAAATTACTCTAGCCATCTACCGGGTTTGTGGCATGCTAACTGAAGGTTCGAATTTTAATTTTTATTTGTGCATCTTCCAATAAAAATATCACAGAAAGTTCAATCATATATCGATACTCAACTCTGACTAGTTCTTTGGTTCGGTAAAGCGAATGGTTTATTTCGGAAAAATTCTGAGCTGCTTTCGTGCATCTTTATAAACAGTGGAATATGAGAGCTTGTAGTGACTTGCCTGATTTCTACTCAAGAAATACCCGATCTGTAGTATCACAACAAAGAATTTCTACTTTATCTTCGATATTTCAGTCCACAGTCGCGGTTCAAACCGACTTAGCTTGATCGCTGCCTTAAAACCTTTTGAACCTTGTTCTCTATTTCCATAAGAAAGGACTATCGGAAGATGTTCTTCTTTTGATTTGTGAGCTTTTAAAAGTACCTTCTAAGATTTCCTGCGGTATTTCCATTTTTCCGTGCGAGTTCTCGGAATAGAGAACTCTGTCTCTTATATAGAATCGCTTCACTATGTCAATGTCATTGTAGAGCCCCAGAAATCAGAAAAACGTAAACTCTGTGCTATGTTCTTCTTCGTCTTGAGTGGCCATTACCATTCTTTACCGGGTGACGGCCTAATGTAAATCACTTCTCCAAGCGGCTCGGTGGATGTTAATTCGCTTGACTATGTCAATGTCGTCGTAGAGTCCGTAGCGTTCGTCGATCCATCGAATGCGGTAGTCGTTGCCAATGCGTAAAAGGCCGAACATATTACAGAGTACTTTTCGCTCAAACACTCCAAGTGCATCTGCATCAGGCTGCGTCATCACTTATGCTTCAGAGCCACAAAGCAAAGCTGCAAGGATGAGTGTCTTGTAGAGTGTTAGTTTTGTCTGGCGAGAGTGGTCTCGATTGGCAAGATTGATTCTGCACGTGATCACCATTCTTATAAGATAGACAGAATCCATGACGACATCAGCAAACTGAGATCCTACCCGTCGCTTTCCTGTGCTTGTAGTGAGCAGGTACTTTGACCTGCTATCATTTACCACCAGACCCATCCTGCGGATTCTCTTTCAATAAACGGTAACATCTTGCTTGGTGACATATACTTAGGCAGGCTAATGGTCACTTTTATAGAAAATGGTCCCATTCCGCGGCACTCCGTAACACATTTCCTTCCTTACGCAACACACTCGCCATCACAAAGGTGAAGAGGTCGATGAGTGAGCGTCACCTTGTCTGAGACCTCGCATGGTATCAAAAGGCTTGGAGAGATCTTTGCTTACTTCGACGAAGCTCAACGACATTATGACTTTATATGCGATAGAAAGAATACTGACAGGGTTGTCACCCTTCTTAAGGAGAAGACATAGGACATCGATGTTCCAATCATCGGATATGCTGCAGTACATGTGTCAACAGCTTTGTTTTTCCGAAGGTGCTTCATGGCAGCTCTAACTTTGAGAACTTACTTAACAGAAACTCATCCGCTTTAACTCGAAGTGTCCCTTCAAGAATAAACACAAAAACTCTCATACTCAAAAGCCAGCTACTAATTTTGGAGTCATGAAGGCTTTCTTTATAGGTATTTTATTTGTTTCGGGGTGTGTGTACCTCCAAACTTGATATATGTAAGTACTAGTACGGCCTTCCCATATACACCAAATGTTAGTAATAATTGTTTTGAAATATACAAATGTTTCAAATAAACTAAGATGATTTTTTGGGACACTCTAATATGATTTAGTCATATACACACTTTTATTACTACTTATAAACTAGGCACAATTATGACACAAATAATCATAGGTGTATTCAAAAACTAACAAAAGAATGGCGCCACCGGGACCCAGACGCATAATTTTTGGCACAAGACCCTTGTAGAGCGCACGGAAACCTTCCTCACGGTACACCAGACCCATGGAACGTAGCGTGCCCTTGTACTTGATCTGACCCAGCACTGGCTGAGGACCTTGTATACGCGACTTGGCCACATCGAAGGGTATATTTATAAAGCAGGCTAGCGTGCCCGCGGTAAAGCCAATGGCCACCTTACGCAAGAATTCCATCGTGCTGTCCTCAACTGGCGGTATTGCATTCTTCATGCTGTGATAGAAACCGAAATAGACCATGTTGAAGACTCCGTTGCGTCCAATTGTGGCAGTCACACCCTTGTTCAGACCAATAAAACCAAAGCCATCGCGTTGCACAATATCGCGTGCCACTTGATAGGTGCTTAGCAGTTTCTTTTGGCGATCCGCCTGCTGGGCCACTTTGACAACCTCGAATGGATTAACGGCAATGGCCTCCAGTGTGCCCGCGGTCAAACCGGCCAGCGAGTAGGTCAATGGTGTCGGCTCTGGAGAACCAAACATAAATATGGGCTTCGTCTGTTCGAATACAAGAAACTTGATTGCTCGCTTGGGTGTTTCGGCCAGTATGGGCGGTAATATGCCCTTCCAGAACGCCTTAAGGCCCTCTTGTGCGTGCATCTTGCCGAAACAGTCAAAAACTCCATTGTAGTGCACCTGAGGGTAATAGTCAAGCAAGTAAGTTGATCTTTAGTTGGCTTTGTTTAATCTAGTTTACAACTATTAGTTTAGTGATAAATGTTCAATGGAAATGCAAAGAAAAACTTGCCCGACAAGTTTAGTTGCTCGCGGAAAGTGAAGATGCAACGTTAGGAAAAAGAAAATGGTACACAGAATGTTCATATACTTTTGAAGAGAACTTTTACTGCGAGTGGCCCAACATTTTGTTGCATTAGTCAAAGGCCTAGAGGTTATTGCTCTATATTTAGGGGTATGGCAGAAATCGCCAGAAGGGTTTGCCCTACAATCTTCAATCAAAATCTCTTGGATAACTCGAGTTCGTACTCAAGTACACTCCTAAATAAGTAGCTCAGTCAGCTATCAAACGATTCTGAATATCTTTACGGTTTTGTAAAGCGGCTGTTGAGGCTGTTTTTAGTGAAATTCACAGATTCATTTTATTCGAAATTTTCACTGTTTTTTTCATACTTTCTAATTTTGGCAGCCATTTGTCGCCTATTTTTACAAAAAAGAGTTTCGGCTTTGTGTTTCGCAAGTGAGGTAAAGCCTAGTACGGAGATGCGCGAAATTTTCGCCGCGAAAACCGTAATACATTGGTGTTGTGTGCATTGTACGGAAATGAATAACGAGCCATATGTCGCCTATTTTTACAAAAAAGAGTTGCGGCTTTGTGTTTCGAAGGTGAAGTAAAGCCTAGTACGGAAATACGCGAAATTTTTCGGGACCAAAACTGCAATAATGTAGAAGTGTTGTTGTGTGGATTGTACGGACATTATTAATGAGATGGGTGACCATATAAACGAAAATAGGAGTAAAATGAAGTGGTCACCCCGTTTCGTCTGCTGTTTAACGTCACTACAGTTTGTTGTCATTAAAAAGCATTTAAATTAAAATTGTTATGTTCCATATAAATTTTATAACATCAATAGCTTTGTTAAGCGCTATTTTTCACTCCCGTTCAAAAGTGTATTCATTTTTATATTTGCATTCGAAAAGTTACTATTTAAAAGCATTTTAATACTTTTCTGATAATACTGAGCAACAAATTTGATAGCCAAGCGTCTTGGCTAAAACATGCCATTTTTGATAGATGAGTCTCTCTTTTTGAATGCGAATTATGGCTATTTAAAAAAAAATTGACATTTTGCAAGTCCTAATTGCTTGTGGGGGAGCCCTACTTTCAAGCGATATGCATTTATTCGAAATATTGATATTTCGAAAACCGTGCTGCCAAATCTTTAGTTTGTTGCCGTTATAACGGAATTTCAATAAAATAGTCGATTTTGACATTCTTTAGATAATCCCTAATAAGTTTGCCATTTTTGTAGCGATTTTGCTTAAATTGCTGTTGAAATATTTGCAAAGAATCAATTTATCGAATCCAAAACGAACTTGTGACAAACTTTTGGTAATTTTTGATTTAATAACTTTAGAATAACAGAAAAACAATTTTCGAGCTTCGAAAAATAAGTTTAGTTTGTTGCCCTGTAACTCGCAATCGAATCGAATTAGACCAAAACCGTTTGAGTTACATTGAATTTATATTTGATTAATTTTGATTCAACATACAGATTACCTCTATCAGCAGTAAGGTTCCCGAGTAACATGAGATTTGCTGACTTTGCAACACTCAAAATCTCGAATTTTTAGAATAACGATAATTCGAAAACCGCGCTGCTAGTAAATTCAAAATTGTTGCTGAATTCTAAATCAGCGACCCCAAATTCATTAAGGTCAAAGTTGCAAAGTGTTATTTAAAAGAAATTTCGAATTTTCAAAAATAAATTGTTAGCTATTTAAAACCTCCAATTTGAGTTACAATTGAACTCGATCGGAACTCAAAATTCGACTTGATGACATCGCAAAATCCAGAGTTTGCCATATTCGAAAACAGCGATTGTAAATTTACCGCAACCCTTGGCGCTCGTTTTCTGTTGCCTAGTGTAAACAGTTTGGGATATTTGGCAACTTATTTTACACCATTTCACAAGAATGTGAGCAAAAGTGCATTTCGAATCTTGTAACCAAATGCATGCACACTATTTTTTTGAGTGTATCAAAAAGACACTGGAAAATAATTTGCGACATTTAAATGCGTGCATTGTGCTCAATAATTTTACGCTTGAGCTAAATTGATGCTCAGTTGTTGTTGTTGCTTTGCGTATTTATGCGCATTTTGCAGCTATTTTTAAGAAATTATAAAATTATATGTATATATTTCTCAGATACTGCATCTAGCAGAATATCTGTCAGCTTTGAAAACTATATCGTATATAAAAGAATTTCAAAACTGTTTGCTGCTAAGCAAATTGGATTCTGGTTATCACATGTCGATTTCGAACTTAGGCCAAAAGTTTTCTCAGCAATTAATTACGACTATGTAGTATAAAAAACGTCGCAATACGTTCAAAGTATATTGATTTTTAATTTCACCCCAAAGAGATTTTAGTTTGCCAATTTTTAAATCGATTTATTGAAATTCCAAGTTTTTGACACTTTCAATAGGGACTGTTCATAATATGTCATTTATGAATAGGTGTCACGAAATGTGACGTTGGGGTAGCAGGGAGACTCTAACGCTTACGATTAGTGACGTCACACTGATGTGTCGATTTGTGAGAAGAGGGGGAAAGCAGCGCAAAAAATCTACAATTCGTGCTGTACAATCAACATTCATCAAAAATTTGTGTGACCTTTGACCTTGACTATCTTGAGACGCGTACAATTGATTCATTGAGGCCTTTAAACAAGCTTCTATAATGCAAAAACGAAAAATCATACCGAATTTCAACTTATTTAG
Source organism: Chymomyza caudatula (assembly GCA_035041775.1). Lineage (NCBI taxonomy): Eukaryota > Metazoa > Arthropoda > Insecta > Diptera > Drosophilidae > Chymomyza > Chymomyza caudatula. The sequence goes on from JAWNKW010000145.1 coordinate 1,159,467, forward strand.
GGATGTGCCAGAGATTGCCCAAGATATCAATTGAAACCGTTTTTCAGCCAAAAAGCTTTTGCAGAGCGTGGAAAATGTAACAAGAAGGCCGAAAGATTTTTTGAAGCGAATTTAAATGAAAATGAAAGCAAAACCGTCTAGAAATTTCCAACCCCAAGATTAAAGGGATATGCTTGTATGTAGAAATTACATTTATATATTCTTAAATTAACTTCCTTAATAATTCGCAATGATGAGATATCTATATATAAATACGCAACGTTTTCAGGTGAAACCTATACCAATCGAAAAATAAAATGCTTGCGTTTTGCAGAATAGAAGTTTCATCTGAATACGTTGTGTTGTAGACAGGGAAAAACTGATTTGTAGTAAAAAACAACAACAAAATACATTGTACACAGAAACGTTGATATTTCGTGTTTTCTTTCCTCTTCTTGGTAATGAGCTGTTATGAGAGCATGTATTAAGTTGTCAAATATTAGTTTATGGAATTTTCTACGAATTCGGATAGTACGTATTAAGAAAGGTAACACTACACAATGTGACAGCCATTTTGCTGCGGGGAAGATTATTTTGTTTTATAGTAATTTGACCACACCGAATTTAAATCTGGTTACCATTTTGCTCCAACAGCGCTAGTTTTCGAGATATTCAAAAAAACCGCCTGTCCAAAGTTAGCCCCAAACGAATAGCGGACTATATATTAGCATCCGAATGGTGCTCCCTATACTCATGTACCCCCAACGGGCAAAAAGGAGAAAGGGAAGTAGATCCTACGGTATCACAACGGGCCGGCTCTTGGCCTAAGTGTGCTAGGTAGAAATCTAGCAGCCGTTTTAACATAACCTAACCTACGTCACTTCCCCCTTGTGGTGAGCGGGTTAGAGAATGCCACCTCAGCAGGTCAAAGCTTGTCGTATGAGGCGACTAACAATGACACTGGGTTCTTTCGAGACCAGTAGAGCCAACCCAGGCCTTAAAAGGGTTGTGCGTAGGGTTTGCGACCCACCACGTAAAACCACAATTCCAATAAAGAACGGGTTGTTATGGCCAGTTAAGAAGAAGAACCTACGTCACTTAAGAATATTGGTGATCCTGACCACCTACCGGACACAAACTGAAGAGAAACCTTCTTGTACAAAAACGAATATATGGTGTAAATATGAAGTCATTTGGCTCACTTGTTCTCGAGTGTAACTAACGCGTACCCTGCACGAACGATTTTATATATTAAGATATATGTATATATAAGAAATTTGCCCTCCATGAAGGCATATGGCTAAATCAAATTTGTGGTCATTGATTTCGAATCCGAAAATCAATTTGAATCTTCAAGCATGGTTTTCAAATATGTATTAATATTTCAATGGACCTTGAGCCGGAAAAAAAGCTAAAGAAGAAGGAGATCAGGTCGCTAATTAAAATTCATTTTATTTCAATAAATTCAAGTCAATATTAATATTATTTTAGATTTCGAGAGTTGCGAAGTCAGACAATTCCATATATCTCGGGAGCCCTTCTACTGATCGAGATGAGCTGTGTATCGATTTAAAGATAATTAATTATCAGCTCAATATCTCTCAAACGATTTTGGCCTACTACCAAACTTCGTTTTAGATTTGATCAATTGATGCTTTGCAAACGTTACAACGCTATTTTAAGCAAAATCGGCAGCAAAATGGCGAATTTATTAGGGCATATCGATAAAATGCCACAAACGACAAATTTAATGCACTTCCGTAAAAAAACTAAACAAACACTATTAAAAACTGGCTAAAACATACATTCTCCGGCAAATTTGGGAAAAAGATTTAAAAAAAAAAGACTCATTCCTTTTTCTGTTTCAAAATTTCGATATTTGCCGACTCAGCAAATGTCATATCGGGAGCTCTGGCGAAAACTGCCCACGAAGAATCATAGTTTTAATCAAGAAAAGATCTAGCAATTAAATGTTGGGACATTCATCACCTTTAAGTCAGAAAAGGCTTCGAGTGCATACGAGTAATGTTTGTAATGCCAATTTTTAAGATACTCATCATCCTAATGACCACTAAATGTGGTTTTTTTTAGTGACCTTTAAAAATGTGCTAACTGTTGCATGCCCCGTGTGGTGAGCGGGTTAGACAATACCAACTCAGCAGCTCAAAACTTGTCGTATGAGGCGACTAACAATGACACTGGGTTTTTCCGAGATCAGTAGAGCCAACCCAGGCCTTAAAAGGGCTATGCGTAGGGTTTGGGACCCATCACGTAAAACCACCACGATAACGGGTTGCTATGGCCAGTTAAGAAGAAGATCTGTTGCATGCGCATCCGTAACAGTTCCCTGAGCGCACGGAGTTCTTAAGGTTCACGCAATAGAGACCTTGGCAGTGGCATTACCAACACTCAAATACACCAAAAAAATGCAGTCCTACAATTCGTTTTAAAATCTAATCTCAATCTTTAAAGCGATCGGAAGCAACTCTATCGAATAAGTTAGAAATTTGCAAATCCATATATATATATATCGTATGTACAAAAACACAAAACGTTGGATCACAAATAGATTCAGCTTAATGCTTTTAACACGACTTGGTATAACGATAACGATAACAACAAGATTAGATAAAACTTGTGCCTAAGCTGTTTATTGCAGAGCTGCTAAAAGTATCTGACAGATAAAGTATAATTACACCATCTAAACATAACTCAAATTTCAATTGAGTCAAATAAAGACTTTTGCGAAGACATGTGAAATATTTAATTAAACACGAATTCAATGATGTGACAGTATCAAACGATGCGTCGATATCAATTTATACGACGTCGACGTCTCGGTCGCTGTCAGCGTCGACGCACGTCTGCTTTGGATGTACCAGCTGATAAGACGGCAGACGTAGAGATACTGTTCCGGGCATTATGTGCCACACCCGCCCGTGTTATGCTCATCAAAATATAAACATTAAGCCATAAATTTCATTAGGTATAAGATTGTTTGAAGTAGCTGCTGAGTATCAGCTGTTGGCAGACGCTTGCTGCGCAGTCGTCGCTGTTAATTGACCTTGGCATGCCCTTACCGAAGAACTTGCAGCTACATACGTAGTATATCGAATCGCAAAGATACAAATCAGCGTGAACGAAACTTCGATTTGGACATTGCATAGATAAAAGCTTTGCAGCAATAAAAGCTAAACCTATCAGCTGTTTGGGCTCATAGCTTTTGCAACTTGGGACAGTTAATGGCTTCACTTACCCCACTGTTGGCCAGTTGCGGCTTCGTCTGCAGCTGCATGCGCGTTTTGACCACATCCAGCGGCTGCATGATGCACACCTCCAGAAAACCGGCCGAACCGCCAGCCATGACTTGAAAGGCGGCTCGTGTAAACGGCGAGATCTCAGCTTCAGGTTGTGGTCGCTGTGCCATGTTTTCGCTTGTTGTTTTGGCTTAAAGACGTAAACTATACTTTAAACGCAAATTTCGTTGTTGCAATTTAAATGCCGTGTTGGCCAAGCCGGAAAAACTATCTGGTAAATGCTTGAATGCAGCACAAATGAACACACAAAAAAAAAAAATAATAATAATAAAAAAAGATAAACAATAACAATGGAACTTAATTTTTTGCCGCCTCACGCCTTGAGCGCTGAATTCGCACTGAAATCGAAAACGACAACAATTGAAATTCAAAGCGACGGCCGCGTCGCACTATGGGCGCAATTTTAGAAATATTGTCGAAATATGTATGTCACTTATTCAAGATTTAATTTGTAAGTAGTTTATTAACACCAGCAAATGAAACAGTTAAGTTTTTTTTTCTATATTTTTTTTTTTGACTCATGACAGTATTTGCCAAGAGCTGTTTAATAATGTGTCTAAAAGCAATCACAAACACAGAGAGTTGTTTTCGTGCTTAATTCCATTCATTTTGCCTTGTTCAAATCTATAAATGAATAAATAAACAGTTGGCAACCAACTCAGGACGTTTAAATTTAAACAAAAAAAAAAAATGAAAAAAAAACAAGATTTCGATGATTAACTCTTATTATTCTTCAGGCGACCCAACTATACCGACTAGAGTGCTCAAATTCAATAGCAAACTCTTTGAAGATATGCCCAATACGATAGAAAAACTTGAGCTTTCTAAAGCCGAAATTACTTAAGTTATTTGAATAGCACTCTACATTGACAACGACAACGCACACCCACAAAAACATCTCCAAATCGCCGGAAAAGTTGTCAGAGTGCTTAAATCGTCGAAAAACATAAAATTATAGATTTTAGTTTTTTAACCAATCCCAATACTTTTTTGCGGAAAAGTAAAGTTTGAAATTAAATAAAAAAATTTATATAAAAAGGTTTTTCTTTAAAAATCTCTAAGAGTTCGATATCTTGAAACTTAAGCTTTTTTCAGCAAGCAACATAAATGAAAAGGAGAAAGAAAAATAAATAATATTGTTATTTTCTAATATTTTTTTTCATCTTAGTGCAGTATATAATAAGGGTTAAAGCTAGGAAAGTAAGAAGTTTGCCTTTCGGCATTCTACATGTTGTGTCGAAAGTCTTAAAAAAATCTCTTGTGAGCGTCATAAGATTTTCAAAGTCAACACTCACATAGCATTTTCGTATGTTCGAATGTGTGTGTTTTCGAGCACTATATCAATAACGGTTAATTATGTAAAATATTGCCAAAGAATAATTTTGCTTCGAATTGTAATACATAACTTCAAATATCTTTTGGACAAACCGGTTTTTTTTTACTTTTGGACTTGAGTGTTTTAAGAATTTCATATGAGATTCTTTGACATTTGAGACACAAATTGTATACTGCCGAAAGGCATAGATATGACGTATGCAATAGAGATTAGTGACGTATGCAATAGTTGACAACGATTCGCATTTTCAGAAAACTCTTAGCAATTCTGGCAGTTTAACCACCCAGTTTAACCCAGCTAGAGTCCATACGGTTATTTTTTCAAAATCATAGGCACTCTTCTATCCTGAAAGGCAACTTTGAGCTTATAAGAAGACGGATAGAATATTGTATTTAACAAATTATTTTTTGGTCCATACACATATAAGTTAACTCTTTTTTCTATTCTATATAGCATGAACCACAATAAGTGAAATGAGCCACTGTCCATTAATTCACATATAAGTAACCTCTATTTTCTATTCCATACACTATGAATCAAAATAAGTGTCACACTGTATAACTCGACCTCTCGAATTTTCAAGCTGATTTCTTTTTTCACATATTTAATTATATATAGTTTTAGGGTCGAAAATTTAGGACCTTTAACAAACATCCTATTTCTATCTAAGAGGTCCAATTTTTTTAAGTGGCGTTTAAGCTAGTTTGTTTGCACGTATTTTGAAAAGCAAAGTGTTGATTTGGCTTCATTTATAAAATCAATTTCGCTTCACAGTTCCTTTTCGAACCGTTTGAAGGTTTCAAAGCATTCAAAAATCATTAGATGATTTACTGATAATTTACGCATATTTTAACAATTCCATACATAATTGCACTCAGCAAGCTTTAAAAAGTTGTAGTTTTTTGACAGCCTATAACACAAACTTTCCCACTGTGCATTGTCTGACTATCGCACAGTACGCAACATTTGCGAGCAGGAAGTTGTCTCTTGCCGGCTGCGTCAGAGGTACGGAGAGCCGTTAAGGTTTTAAAAGCTTTCGCTCTGCGTCTAACAGAGAGTCAATTAAAACAACAACAACAAGCCATTGGCAAATGGCAAAGCTGACGCAACGTGCTGGAAGAACTTTTACAGCGTTGACTTGTTTCTTTTGATATTAAACGATCGCTATAGCTAAAGCTTTCAAACGGTAAACATTCTGCAAGGCAGCCAAAAAGCTCAATGATACAACATTGAAAAGAAGCATACCGCTGCCCTATGATATGCGTGATAATCGAAGCCAAGGAAGGCGTTGATGGAAAGGTTCATGTGTTGGAGGTGAAAACCAAGACAGGTGTCTTTAAACGCGCCATTCATCGAGTTGCATCGTTACCAGTATCTTGAACCACTGCGTTCAACGAACCACTGCCTTCAACGAGGCATATGTTCCATGGGCAAAAATGGTCAGGAGCAATAGTCGAGTCGATATAGACATGTCCGTCCTTCCGTATGAACGTCTAGATATCAGACAACATAAGAGGTAGAGGCACAAATATTAACCAAAAGTTGACCGAAAAGATGATGATTGTCGAATCACGTCGATATCTTCCCCCTTCCCCTGGGACATATTTTTGCGGTTTACAGTTCAATCAATCATCTCAAAGTTCGACAGAGGTGTGCGTCGAGTTTATGTGCATCTACGTTTCAAAAATGATGAAAGTTATAGTCCAAAATATGCAAATTTCACCCCCCTCACCTATAAACTATGCCAAAATTGCACTGCATGTAGATATGGATACTTGTGAGCTAGAGATACAAAATTTGGTGTGGAGACTCGTGTGACCCTAATCGTTAAAACTGTATCCTCCTTTTCATAATAAACCCGCCCCCCCCCTTTCCCACGCAATCGATTTACCATTATGACTGCGACATCGCCCCTCCCCTACCCTACTCAATATACATTGATTTGAAAATTGCCGAGTTTATGTGCATCTACGTTTCAAAAATGATCGAAATCGGATAAATACATCAGAAGTTATAGTCCAAAATATGCAAATTTCACCCCCCCTCACCCATAAACTATGCCAAAATTGCACTACATGTAGATATGGAAACGTGTGAGCTAGAGATACAAAATGTGGTCGTGGACTCGTGTGACCCTAATCGTTAAAACTGTATCCACCTTTTCTCAATCAGCACCCCCCCTTCCCCCGCAATCGATTTACCTTATTTTCTGCGACACCACCTCTCCCCACCCTACTCAATATACATTGATTTGAAAATTGCCACAGACATTTATAAATGTATTTTTGATCTGCGTTACAAAATTCAAGGACATTGGTTCAAGAATACTGGAGTTATGGGCATACAAAAAATTTTTGCGCCCACTTCCCAATAGGAAAACTTGTCACATGGAACTACCCAATAGGAAAATGCTTACAGTCATATTAAACTTGTAAAAGAGGCATAAAAGAAAATTCTTTCGTTCCTATTTTACCGTATGCTGGATTTAGTGCTTATGGGAAAAATAATTGTACTGGATGTTCCGCTGTCGGGCACCGTCCCGACTGTCTGCATCTAATTTTTTAATTAGTTCATTGTTTAAACGTAAAAGTTCCCGAGATAGTTGCCAAATATCAGCTTTGAAATAGAAAGCAAAGTAAATAATAAGATAATAATAATAATAATAATATTTCTAATATTGCAACAGCTTAAGCTTTAACTTATCGATTTAGTGTTTTAACCAGTTGTGAATTATAAGCACGATGTAGTGAAATTTTGTTTTTATAGCCTGTAGACATAGTTCAAAAGTGTTTGACAGATTTGTGCAATGTAGGCAACAGCCAGAAGAAGGCGTGGCGTGACAAACAGAATGTTCAGGAGCAATAGTCGAGTCGATATGTTCGCCTGTACACAAAGAAAAATAATCAAGTTCATTGTACTCAAAGTGAGCACATCCGTTCACGAAAGCCGTGCAAGTACATAAGATCCCATTATAAATACAAAATTCTCATGTTGAGTACAAATTTAAGAGTTTGCAAATACTCAAATCGAGTTCTTTTTTCACGTTTTTGCGAATTTTTGTACTCTTGCGTGGATCAGAGGTTAAGCAGCTTGCCCAAGACACAGGAGGTCCTTGGTTCGATTCCCAGTCGTAGCAGATGAAAATTTTTTTAAATATTTTAATTTTCTTTGTAGTATGTTGTATTGATTGTTGTAATTATTTTACATTTTTTTTTTACTCATGTTTTTTTTTATTATCTGTATATTTTATTTATACACTGTACACAAAGTGTAAAAGGGTATTATCGATTTGTGCAATGTATGTAACAGACAGAAGGAGGCCATGGGCAAAAACGGTCAGGAGCAATAGTCGAGTCGATATACCATAGACATGTCCGTCTGTCCGTGTTGTCGCACCGTTCTCGGAGACTATAAGAGCTAGAGACACAAAATTTTACCAAAAGATGCGCATATAGGCATATATATTCAGTGAAAGTTTGTCGAATTATGTCGATATCACACCCCCTTTCCCCGTGATAGATTTGCGCGGCTTACAACCGCTCCGCTTATGGTATCAAAGATCTATGCCCTCATACGGGCAGACGGACATGGTCCAATCGCTACCCGAGTCAATGGAACTTATGGCGTGCCACGCCTCCTTCTGCCTGTTACATACATTGCACAAATCTAAAATACCCTTTTACACTATGTGTACAGGGTATAAATACAAGCATACTTGATCGAATAAACAAAGCTGAACTGAAAGTTAAGCAGAATTTTTACACCTAATGGCTTTATGTGAAAATAATAGCCTATCAGTGTTTGCCCTTTCGGCTTTTTTGCCGTTGCAACAAGCTTTTTTTAAGAATATATGCCGAAAAATATATAGTACAATGTCCCAATGGTCCCAAGTTCCAAGCCAATGTGTATTATTATTTGATTAACAAGACTATGAGAGAACTATGAAAAAGTTTTCAAGGATGTTTCGCTACTTGTCAGTTTTGAAGCCTTGGAAGACGGAGAAGTTGTTTCGAAGATGAAAACGCGCACAGCAAACTTTAGAAAATGTTTTTGAGGACTTGTACTTATGGTATGACTTATTGAACCTCTGAAATGGTTGAAACCAAGGGTCACAGAAACAAAATGCTGCGAAAAATCATATTATTTAGAGGGACGGGAATAGGAATAAATATTTATTTTCATCAAGTACATCGAAGAATCTAAGAACTTTGAAGCGAATTTAATGCTCTATAACAAGATTCGAAGTTTATTTTGCTGACAAAAATGGATTTATTTTGAACGTATGTACATACATATATGAAAACATATGATTTTTTAACCGAAAGCTTTTTGGTTCCATTTTAATGTGTCCGGTTCAAATCGAGGATATATTCGATCATGGATTATAATAGAAGTAGAATCAATATTCGGAAAACTAGTAAAGTGTATTGGATACTATGAGCCTAATTGAAAAATTGCAGAATAATACTTTATACATACATCAGAAGTTATAGTCCAAAATACATACATCAGAAGTTATAGTCCAAAATATGCAAATTTCACCCCCCCTCACCCATAAACTATGCCAAAATTGCACTACATGTAGATATGGAAACGTGTGAGCTAGAGATACAAAATGTGGTGTGGAGACTCGTGTGACCCTAATCGTTAAAACTGTATCCACCTTTTCATAATCAGCACCCCCCCTTCCCCCGCAATCGATTTACCTTATTTTCTGCGACACCACCCCTCCCCACCCTACTCAATATACATTGATTTGAAAATTGCCACAGACATTTATAAATGTATTTTTGATCTGCGTTACAAAATTCAAGGACATTGGTTCAAGAATACTGGAGTTATGGGCATACAAAAAATTTTTGCGCCCACTTCCCAATAGGAAAACTTGTCACATGGAACTACCCAATAGGAAAATGCTTACAGTCATATTAAACTTGTAAAAGAGGCATAAAAGAAAATTCTTTCGTTCCTATTTTACCGTATGCTGGATTTAGTGCTTATGGGAAAAATAATTGTACTGGATGTTCCGCTGTCGGGCACCGTCCCGACTGTCTGCATCTAATTTTTTAATTAGTTCATTGTTTAAACGTAAAAGTTCCCGAGATAGTTGCCAAATATCAGCTTTGAAATAGAAAGCAAAGTAAATAATAAGATAATAATAATAATAATAATAATAATAATAATATTTCTAATATTGCAACAGCTTAAGCTTTAACTTATCGATTTAGTGTTTTAACCAGTTGTGAATTATAAGCACGATGTAGTGAAATTTTGTTTTTATAGCCTGTAGACATAGTTCAAAAGTGTTTGACAGATTTGTGCAATGTAGGCAACAGCCAGAAGAAGGCGTGGCGTGACAAACAGAATGTTCAGGAGCAATAGTCGAGTCGATATGTTCGCCTGTACACAAAGAAAAATAATCAAGTTCATTGTACTCAAAGTGAGCACATCCGTTCACGAAAGCCGTGCAAGTACATAAGATCCCATTATAAATACAAAATTCTCATGTTGAGTACAAATTTAAGAGTTTGCAAATACTCAAATCGAGTTCTTTTTTCATGTTTTTGCGAATTTTTGTACTCTTGCGTGGATCAGAGGTTAAGCAGCTTGCCCAAGACACAGGAGGTCCTTGGTTCGATTCCCAGTCGTAGCAGATGAAAATTTTTTTAAATATTTTAATTTTCTTTGTAGTATGTTGTATTGATTGTTGTAATTATTTTACTTTTTTTTTTTACTCATGTTTTTTTTTATTATCTGTATATTTTATTTATACACTGTACACAAAGTGTAAAAGGGTATTATCGATTTGTGCAATGTATGTAACAGACAGAAGGAGGCCATGGGCAAAAACGGTCAGGAGCAATAGTCGAGTCGATATACCATAGACATGTCCGTCTGTCCGTGTTGTCGCACCGTTCTCGGAGACTATAAGAGCTAGAGACACAAAATTTTACCAAAAGATGCGCATATAGGCATATATATTCAGTGAAAGTTTGTCGAATTATGTCGATATCACACCCCCTTTCCCCGTGATAGATTTGCGCGGCTTACAACCGCTCCGCTTATGGTATCAAAGATCTATGCCCTCATACGGGCAGACGGACATGGTCCAATCGCTACCCGAGTCAATGGAACTTATGGCGTGCCACGCCTCCTTCTGCCTGTTACATACATTGCACAAATCTAAAATACCCTTTTACACTATGTGTACAGGGTATAAATACAAGCATACTTGATCGAATAAACAAAGCTGAACTGAAAGTTAAGCAGAATTTTTACACCTAATGGCTTTATGTGAAAATAATAGCCTATCAGTGTTTGCCCTTTCGGCTTTTTTGCCGTTGCAACAAGCTTTTTTTAAGAATATATGCCGAAAAATATATAGTACAATGTCCCAATGGTCCCAAGTTCCAAGCCAATGTGTATTATTATTTGATTAACAAGACTATGAGAGAACTATGAAAAAGTTTTCAAGGATGTTTCGCTACTTGTCAGTTTTGAAGCCTTGGAAGACGGAGAAGTTGTTTCGAAGATGAAAACGCGCACAGCAAACTTTAGAAAATGTTTTTGAGGACTTGTACTTATGGTATGACTTATTGAACCTCTGAAATGGTTGAAACCAAAGGTCACAGAAACAAAATGCTGCGAAAAATCATATTATTTAGAGGGACGGGAATAGGAATAAATATTTATTTTCATCAAGTACATCGAAGAATCTAAGAACTTTGAAGCGAATTTAATGCTCTATAACAAGATTCGAAGTTTATTTTGCTGACAAAAATGGATTTATTTTGAACGTATGTACATACATATATGAAAACATATGATTTTTTAACCGAAAGCTTTTTGGTTCCATTTTAATGTGTCCGGTTCAAATCGAGGATATATTCGATCATGGATTATAATAGAAGTAGAATCAATATTCGGAAAACTAGTAAAGTGTATTGGATACTATGAGCCTAATTGAAAAATTGCAGAATAATACTTTATACATACATCAGAAGTTATAGTCCAAAATACATACATCAGAAGTTATAGTCCAAAATATGCAAATTTCACCCCCCCTCACCCATAAACTATGCCAAAATTGCACTACATGTAGATATGGAAACGTGTGAGCTAGAGATACAAAATGTGGTGTGGAGACTCGTGTGACCCTAATCGTTAAAACTGTATCCACCTTTTCATAATCAGCACCCCCCCTTCCCCCGCAATCGATTTACCTTATTTTCTGCGACACCACCCCTCCCCACCCTACTCAATATACATTGATTTGAAAATTGCCACAGACATTTATAAATGTATTTTTGATCTGCGTTACAAAATTCAAGGACATTGGTTCAAGAATACTGGAGTTATGGGCATACAAAAAATTTTTGCGCCCACTTCCCAATAGGAAAACTTGTCACATGGAACTACCCAATAGGAAAATGCTTACAGTCATATTAAACTTGTAAAAGAGGCATAAAAGAAAATTCTTTCGTTCCTATTTTACCGTATGCTGGATTTAGTGCTTATGGGAAAAATAATTGTACTGGATGTTCCGCTGTCGGGCACCGTCCCGACTGTCTGCATCTAATTTTTTAATTAGTTCATTGTTTAAACGTAAAAGTTCCCGAGATAGTTGCCAAATATCAGCTTTGAAATAGAAAGCAAAGTAAATAATAAGATAATAATAATAATAATAATAATAATATTTCTAATATTGCAACAGCTTAAGCTTTAACTTATCGATTTAGTGTTTTAACCAGTTGTGAATTATAAGCACGATGTAGTGAAATTTTGTTTTTATAGCCTGTAGACATAGTTCAAAAGTGTTTGACAGATTTGTGCAATGTAGGCAACAGCCAGAAGAAGGCGTGGCGTGACAAACAGAATGTTCAGGAGCAATAGTCGAGTCGATATGTTCGCCTGTACACAAAGAAAAATAATCAAGTTCATTGTACTCAAAGTGAGCACATCCGTTCACGAAAGCCGTGCAAGTACATAAGATCCCATTATAAATACAAAATTCTCATGTTGAGTACAAATTTAAGAGTTTGCAAATACTCAAATCGAGTTCTTTTTTCACGTTTTTGCGAATTTTTGTACTCTTGCGTGGATCAGAGGTTAAGCAGCTTGCCCAAGACACAGGAGGTCCTTGGTTCGATTCCCAGTCGTAGCAGATGAAAATTTTTTTAAATATTTTAATTTTCTTTGTAGTATGTTGTATTGATTGTTGTAATTATTTTACATTTTTTTTTTACTCATGTTTTTTTTTATTATCTGTATATTTTATTTATACACTGTACACAAAGTGTAAAAGGGTATTATCGATTTGTGCAATGTATGTAACAGACAGAAGGAGGCCATGGGCAAAAACGGTCAGGAGCAATAGTCGAGTCGATATACCATAGACATGTCCGTCTGTCCGTGTTGTCGCACCGTTCTCGGAGACTATAAGAGCTAGAGACACAAAATTTTACCAAAAGATGCGCATATAGGCATATATATTCAGTGAAAGTTTGTCGAATTATGTCGATATCACACCCCCTTTCCCCGTGATAGATTTGCGCGGCTTACAACCGCTCCGCTTATGGTATCAAAGATCTATGCCCTCATACGGGCAGACGGACATGGTCCAATCGCTACCCGAGTCAATGGAACTTATGGCGTGCCACGCCTCCTTCTGCCTGTTACATACATTGCACAAATCTAAAATACCCTTTTACACTATGTGTACAGGGTATAAATACAAGCATACTTGATCGAATAAACAAAGCTGAACTGAAAGTTAAGCAGAATTTTTACACCTAATGGCTTTATGTGAAAATAATAGCCTATCAGTGTTTGCCCTTTCGGCTTTTTTGCCGTTGCAACAAGCTTTTTTTAAGAATATATGCCGAAAAATATATAGTACAATGTCCCAATGGTCCCAAGTTCCAAGCCAATGTGTATTATTATTTGATTAACAAGACTATGAGAGAACTATGAAAAAGTTTTCAAGGATGTTTCGCTACTTGTCAGTTTTGAAGCCTTGGAAGACGGAGAAGTTGTTTCGAAGATGAAAACGCGCACAGCAAACTTTAGAAAATGTTTTTGAGGACTTGTACTTATGGTATGACTTATTGAACCTCTGAAATGGTTGAAACCAAGGGTCACAGAAACAAAATGCTGCGAAAAATCATATTATTTAGAGGGACGGGAATAGGAATAAATATTTATTTTCATCAAGTACATCGAAGAATCTAAGAACTTTGAAGCGAATTTAATGCTCTATAACAAGATTCGAAGTTTATTTTGCTGACAAAAATGGATTTATTTTGAACGTATGTACATACATATATGAAAACATATGATTTTTTAACCGAAAGCTTTTTGGTTCCATTTGAATGTGTCCGGTTCAAATCGAGGATATATTCGATCATGGATTATAATAGAAGTAGAATCAATATTCGGAAAACTAGTAAAGTGTATTGGATACTATGAGCCTAATTGAAAAATTGCAGAATAATACTTTATACATACATCAGAAGTTATAGTCCAAAATACATACATCAGAAGTTATAGTCCAAAATATGCAAATTTCACCCCCCCTCACCCATAAACTATGCCAAAATTGCACTACATGTAGATATGGAAACGTGTGAGCTAGAGATACAAAATGTGGTGTGGAGACTCGTGTGACCCTAATCGTTAAAACTGTATCCACCTTTTCATAATCAGCACCCCCCCTTCCCCCGCAATCGATTTACCTTATTTTCTGCGACACCACCCCTCCCCACCCTACTCAATATACATTGATTTGAAAATTGCCACAGACATTTATAAATGTATTTTTGATCTGCGTTACAAAATTCAAGGACATTGGTTCAAGAATACTGGAGTTATGGGCATACAAAAAATTTTTGCGCCCACTTCCCAATAGGAAAACTTGTCACATGGAACTACCCAATAGGAAAATGCTTACAGTCATATTAAACTTGTAAAAGAGGCATAAAAGAAAATTCTTTCGTTCCTATTTTACCGTATGCTGGATTTAGTGCTTATGGGAAAAATAATTGTACTGGATGTTCCGCTGTCGGGCACCGTCCCGACTGTCTGCATCTAATTTTTTAATTAGTTCATTGTTTAAACGTAAAAGTTCCCGAGATAGTTGCCAAATATCAGCTTTGAAATAGAAAGCAAAGTAAATAATAAGATAATAATAATAATAATAATAATAATAATAATATTTCTAATATTGCAACAGCTTAAGCTTTAACTTATCGATTTAGTGTTTTAACCAGTTGTGAATTATAAGCACGATGTAGTGAAATTTTGTTTTTATAGCCTGTAGACATAGTTCAAAAGTGTTTGACAGATTTGTGCAATGTAGGCAACAGCCAGAAGAAGGCGTGGCGTGACAAACAGAATGTTCAGGAGCAATAGTCGAGTCGATATGTTCGCCTGTACACAAAGAAAAATAATCAAGTTCATTGTACTCAAAGTGAGCACATCCGTTCACGAAAGCCGTGCAAGTACATAAGATCCCATTATAAATACAAAATTCTCATGTTGAGTACAAATTTAAGAGTTTGCAAATACTCAAATCGAGTTCTTTTTTCACGTTTTTGCGAATTTTTGTACTCTTGCGTGGATCAGAGGTTAAGCAGCTTGCCCAAGACACAGGAGGTCCTTGGTTCGATTCCCAGTCGTAGCAGATGAAAATTTTTTTAAATATTTTAATTTTCTTTGTAGTATGTTGTATTGATTGTTGTAATTATTTTACATTTTTTTTTTACTCATGTTTTTTTTTATTATCTGTATATTTTATTTATACACTGTACACAAAGTGTAAAAGGGTATTATCGATTTGTGCAATGTATGTAACAGACAGAAGGAGGCCATGGGCAAAAACGGTCAGGAGCAATAGTCGAGTCGATATACCATAGACATGTCCGTCTGTCCGTGTTGTCGCACCGTTCTCGGAGACTATAAGAGCTAGAGACACAAAATTTTACCAAAAGATGCGCATATAGGCATATATATTCAGTGAAAGTTTGTCGAATTATGTCGATATCACACCCCCTTTCCCCGTGATAGATTTGCGCGGCTTACAACCGCTCCGCTTATGGTATCAAAGATCTATGCCCTCATACGGGCAGACGGACATGGTCCAATCGCTACCCGAGTCAATGGAACTTATGGCGTGCCACGCCTCCTTCTGCCTGTTACATACATTGCACAAATCTAAAATACCCTTTTACACTATGTGTACAGGGTATAAATACAAGCATACTTGATCGAATAAACAAAGCTGAACTGAAAGTTAAGCAGAATTTTTACACCTAATGGCTTTATGTGAAAATAATAGCCTATCAGTGTTTGCCCTTTCGGCTTTTTTGCCGTTGCAACAAGCTTTTTTTAAGAATATATGCCGAAAAATATATAGTACAATGTCCCAATGGTCCCAAGTTCCAAGCCAATGTGTATTATTATTTGATTAACAAGACTATGAGAGAACTATGAAAAAGTTTTCAAGGATGTTTCGCTACTTGTCAGTTTTGAAGCCTTGGAAGACGGAGAAGTTGTTTCGAAGATGAAAACGCGCACAGCAAACTTTAGAAAATGTTTTTGAGAACTTGTACTTATGGTATGACTTATTGACCCTCTGAAATGGTTAGAACCAAGGGTCACAGAAACAAAATGCTGCGAAAAATCATATTATTTAGAGGGACGGGAATAGGAATAAATATTTATTTTCATCAAGTACATCGAAGAATCTAAGAACTTTGAAGCGAATTTAATGCTCTATAACAAGATTCGAAGTTTATTTTGCTGACAAAAATGGATTTATTTTGAACGTATGTACATACATATATGAAAACATATGATTTTTTAACCGAAAGCTTTTTGGTTCCATTTGAATGTGTCCGGTTCAAATCGAGGATATATTCGATCATGGATTATAATAGAAGTAGAATCAATATTCGGAAAACTAGTAAAGTGTATTGGATACTATGAGCCTAATTGAAAAATTGCAGAATAATACTTTAGTAACTAAAAACTGACTTATGTATCTATTATAGGCACTAATGGTGCGCTTAAGATTGAGAGATAAGGAAGGAAGAACGCCGTCTTGTCCGACATAAAAACTGTGAGCATGAAAAGCGCAAACAAGGGGAGATCGAAATGTAAAGAAGCAGAAAAAATACAGGGAGGTACTATCAGAAAGTCAAGTGTCTGACTCAGGGACTTAGATCCGACGCGTCATCCTCTAGAGATGCAGAGGGAAATTTAGTATGGAAAGAGGGAGCACTGAGGATGTGAAAGGAACACTTCTCCGGCTTATTGTCCGGCGATAAACGAGATAGTGCCGCACTCGCAGTTGACTTCCCGACGTCTCCAAATGGTTAGGGTTGCTATCATGCAATTTTAAAATCAAGACTGGCGGCTATGAGTTGAATGGATGCATGCATCAGCTCTTTTGCAAAATATGGCTATATGAGATTATGCACAGTAATTGGGACCCCGAACGCTCAAAGAGAGTGACCCCCCCGTAAGTACCAACTACCGTTATATCAGTTATCTTTTTTTCGTTATAGTGCTAGAGACTAAGGGTTGACGAAACCCATGATTGGAACTTATCGGTGCGGCTTTTGACCTGGTCAGTACACCATTGACAAGATATACACACTTAGCCAAATTCTAGAAAAGAAACACAAATACCAAATGGTGGCCCACCATATCTTTGTCGATTACTAAGCAGCATTTGCGGTTATTGAAGAAAGGCGATGTCTCCATTTTAAATATCTTTGGTAGTGAAGAAGGCGTGCGTGTATACACTAGATTATGATTATTTCAAAGTTAAAATAAAGCTGTCGTTGTATAATTGCTTTCTTCTTCTTCTTAACTGGCCATAACAACCCGTTATCGGGTGACGGCCTGATGTAAATACATTCTTTCATTGGAATTGTGGTTTTACGTGGTGGGTTCCAAACCCTACGCACAACCCTTTTAAGGCCTACTGGTTTCGAAAGAACCCAGTGTCATTGTTAGTCGCCTCATACGACAAGCTTTGACCTGCTGAGGTGGTATTCTCTAACCCGCTCACCCCACGGGTAATTGCTTTATAGCTTTAGAATTACTGAGAGTTACATAAAATAACAGTTCTTAGGTGTTGGTAAAACACGAACTTAAGGTGATTTCATAAACTTTTGCTAAACTAGCAGATGATTACAACTTCACACCTATTGGTTAGAAAGCAATGATATCCATTAGATAGCTTATCGCGCTATCCATTAACTGTCTTTGTGCCCAATACTAGTATCTAAATGCATATAAAGGGAATAGAAAAGAGCTTGGAACAAGAGAGATAACAAACAAATCGATTGACATTATTTTGGGTTTTCCATCAATGTAATGACGACGACAACTTCAAGGGTCAGTTAAGTTGTATCTTTGACATTAACGATACTTACATGACTGCCTACGACTGCGATGTTTGCAGTATTTGTATCTTGATTAGTTTATTGTTCATAGAGCGTTGTATGCGGCGCATCAATCAGTTAAAACCAAGAACCAGCCACAATAACAACCCAGGGCAGAGAACAATATGATGAAGATGATGCCTGGGGCAAGCAGTCAACATGCATGTATATGGGTGTATCTGTGAGATAGATTGGGGACAACTTTCATTTACATAAAATGCATTCTTTAACAAATTGACAGAACAAATTGTTGGTGTCAAAAATGCGTTGCTTGCATATGATAGAACTGACTGACCGACTGACTGACTGGTTGCTGGCATTTCATAAAACATGCTTTATGTCAGTGGTGTAACTAGAGGGGCGTTCTAGCAGATTCCTGTGCATGGCGAAATCTCTCATAGTTGAATCATGAATTATCATGCAGCTATGCTAGCATCACTTCGAGCTCAATGGAGTGCTGCCATCACGGCATATAGGTGGCATAAGCGTCGGTTTTACGTTCAATTATTGTGTTCCCTCAATCTATTTGGAGGCTGTTCATCACTGAGGTGGAGGAGGAGTTCATCAAATTGCGACTTTTTGTGACGATGGTGGAGGGCGGCTGTTCCGAAGACGTGACGTCACGAGCAAAATGTTAATGAAACCTGAAAAATCTTTACTTTTTCATGCAATGTTTACTTTTCTTTCGAATTCGAACATCCATCAAAGATCTTGCATCCAATTTTAAATAATTGACTCTTCTGTGCATCCTGTCAGTTGATATTCTATTCCAAGTTTCTATGAACGCCCACAGTTGTCTTTTGGTTGGACGGTTTGTGACGTAACATTAGGCGGAGGGGGGGTTGCCTAATGTGACTATTTGTGAGGGGGCTGTTTCGAAGCCGTGAAGTCACGAGCAAAATGTTAATGAAATCTGAAAAAATCTTTACTTTTTCATGCAATGTTGACTTTTCTTTCGAACTCAAACATATCCCTCAAAGATTTCGCATTTTAAATTATTGACTCTTCTGTGTATCCTGTCAGTTGATAATCTAATCCAAGTTTCCAGGAATGCTCACAGTTGTCTTTTGGTTGGACGGTTAGTGACGTCATTGTTGTAAGTCAGTTCCGAGCCCCCAAAAAGCGAACTACGCCTTTGATTTACATAGATACACTTGTTGGCATTTCATTGCTACATGTGTATGTGTGCGTATGCGTATGTATGTGTGCATCTTATGATTGTCCAAATATTTTTCGGACTGCTAATTATAGGCACGAGTTGGCGTGACTGATATTTTGTTTTTTTTTGTGTGGAATTTATGATATTGACTTTATGAGTAAACCAAGATGCATGCAACTTGAGTATTCGGTATCCAGAACTTATTCACAAATTCCAGTCCAGTTGCAGCTACTATGCGGTTTCCAATGCGACTGCTTAGGGCAAATTTAAAACGCATTAGTAACGTAGATTAAAATCGAATAAACCTAATTAAAACAATATGATTTGTAATCTCAATTTAATAACTGTAAACGAACACGCAAGTTTCAAAGAAAAGCTGCCAAATAATCAAATTCAAATAAGAATAGACGGGCATCAAAAGCAACTCTCCTTCTGAAACTAATCTTATAAAACCGCAGCAATAATTTTCAATTTTTCACAATGAACTGAAGCAGCTTTAAGTCTATGAAAACTATTTTCGGAATTTTTTTTTCTTTTCTTTTTTTTGTAATTAGGTTTTGTTTTACAAGCGTTATAACAAAAATAACAGCCATAACAACAACTAACAACAAACGCAAAGATAGCGCCGATTGATTGATCAAAATTTTCATATAAACACATAAATCATTTTTCCATTTTCCTTAGCACTTCACTGCCCCACAACAGCATATTTGGGCTAACTGGGTGGGGGGTAGGGTCATACCTCATACCCATACCATGTAGGCATATACATACATATAGGGTTCTAGACAAAGTGAGAACTCACGACGGACCGCCCGTGGCCGTCCAATTGTCTGTCAAAGGCTATTAACCCCATTTGCCGTTCCACTTGTTCCACGCACAATGTTGTCCATCTTTCACAGCCATGAAATGGAAAAACAAGTTTGAAACCGAATTGTTTTTCCAAATATGTATAACGAAATGTTATGGAAGCGTAGCGCAAAACGTAAAACAAAAGTAACATTGAGCACACTTTGATATTCAAAAGTCTCTTGCCGCATGCAACTTGCAACAACGAATTCGAGATTCAAAAAACTTCTCAACTCTTGCTGTCATGTTTTGATCGTTCAACTCAAGCGCAACGCTGAGATACAACAACAACTGTTCTAACATGTAATAATACAATAAAAACGGGGTATAAAAAGTCAATCCAACAACAACCACAACGAGAGCAAACCACAACGTTAATAGAGCGGAGCAACTCAGTTAGAGTGTTTTGATTAATGTCAGTTTTGACAGCTGCCCAGGCGCTGTGATGCGCCTCCATCAAATGTGGTCGCCATTGTTACCATTGGCAGTACTCTAATCATCATCATTATTACCACCACCAGCAGCTGTCCCAGTCTCTCAAGTCTCAAGACCCATCAAGCGTCAAACGCAAAGGCTTTTAAAAGCCCGTGACAAACTCTCAATCAAATTTGTGGCCTGTAACTTCCGCTTTAGCTTAACTTCAATCTTAACTGTTTTTGTAAAAGGTTCTTTGCATTTGAGTGAGATCCTACCAATTAGCTATTAGTTAGCAGTTTGAGCTTTCGAAACAAGATTTTGTGGTGCAATTTATGCTAAAAAAAACAAGAACAACAGCTGCAAAAAACAGCCTCAGCGAACAGACAAACTTACACACAATGTATCTATCTTCTTCTTCTTGGCTGGTCATAACAACCCGTTAACGGCTTACAGCCTGATGTAGAGCGCTCCCGCTGGATTCCTGCTGACAGACCATGGATCACAGAATGTGTGTGTCCGTTGTATGCCGTGTATGTGCGAGACATCGATGCAGGCAGAACAGCAATTGGGACGTCACAGGAGTGGCGGAGACCCTGTAGAGGATGAGACTGGTAACATCATTTGCCGAAGTTGTATTTACACGATAATAATTGATGACAGCGTACCCCAAATCCGATCCTTTCGACCAAGCACTCTATTTCGGCACCACGCTGCTTATTGAGGTCGGTCGGTGACACTCAAATCGCGGGTAGAACCCTGTGTTCTGCGTGGAGTTGTGTTTCAAGCGGGTGCTGCTGCCCATAAAGCAGCAAAGTTGATAGATACACTTCGCCCCAAGAGAGAGTGCATGCCCCAAAGGTTGCACTCATATCGGTCCCGAAGAGACAACAGTTTCGGCTGATATTCTTGGATGGGCGTTAGTTGTCGCATTGTACCAGACTCGTTGTGCTATGTGTGGCACATTAGAGCACCGTGATCTTAATCCAAAAAATGGAACATGTCACGTTAAATAAATTCCGGTATAGTTACTTAACGGTCTGATGTAAAGCTCTCCTCCATGCGTCCCTGCTTCGCGCGCGCCTTCTCCAATCGGTGATACCAAAGTTAGCTAGTGTGCTCTCTATCTGGTTCCCTTCCACAATTGCATTGAAGACCTTTCCCTACGGTTCCGGTATACGTCTGGCATTTACTGTACAGTGCTCCTCTAGGCGCCACCGCTTCGAAAGAAAGTGTGCTCTCTACTTAGTACTTCCAACGGAAACTTGGTCTGCCCTTTCCTAGCCTTCCTTCAACATCTGCATTGAAGCAGAGTTTTTCGTTACCTAGAGTAATCTTAATCTTAATCATAACTTACTTTGCCATGATTACACATTCAAAGCCCAGGCATGACCTACTACTATGCACATATGTATAGTAGGTGCCACTTGGCTTTTTTTCCAACTGGCTCACCCAGTGAACTTTATGACCCGCTGAGAACCAGTTACCTACGTTCATAAATGTGCGATTTTCAAGGGCCGCTACAAATGAAAGTAAGCTAAAAACAAGCCTGACAAGAACTCTTCAGAACTGGCGCACTTAGTGCTGGACGTGGCCTATAAAGCGATTCGCTAACAATGTGACAGTTTATTTGCCCAAGTGAAGCTCATGTGAATGGACGCATCATGCTTAATGGTTTTGCTGGCTCTGCTTCAGTTGTGGAAATCAGCGCCGGCGCTATACACACTGGACAGTAAGCGACCGCTGTGGATACTCGAGGACCAGTTGATGAAACGCGAGCGAGAGCGTCGACAGGAGGCGGATTTAATGGAGTACATGAGCACAACGAGGGCGAGCGCCAGGGAGGCGCGTACTATTGAGCCTGCGGCCATTACCTTTCTAGTACGTCAGTCGGCTCAGCAGTCTTCAACGTTGCGCCCAGCAACAGTTCCGTTACGTATAGAACGTCGCCAAAATCTGCCGACTCGTCTTAAGCTGCCTTATAAGTATGTGCAGCCGCGTAGCTTTATATATCCGCCATGGCGTCGTCGGCGGGAATTCCAGGCACTGCCCATATTTGACAATGCTCCCGGTGATAATGCAATGCCGGCCGGTGCCAGCTATCCGTTTTTTGTGTACAACAGCACCAAAGGCGAGCAATTGGTCAATACAATGCTTAGCACGCGGCGTTATCCCATGCAGGAGCCCGTGCCCGGCCAGGTGCTCTACCCGCCATCGACGCCCATGTTTCGACCCAAGCCAGTTGTGGAACGTTTCCGTTTGCCGGGTCAAACGGAGCTGCTTAATCTTACGCTTATACCGTTCTATGCTCACGAAGCAATCACTGCAGTGCCACCGACTATGTCTACAATTGTAGCGCCGCCCACGACCACGTCTCACCTGCCCCTGGAGTCGCAAAAGTCACGTGCCAAGCGCAAACGTAAAATGGCCAAGCAATATAGCGCCTATCACTCGCCACTGGAGGTACAATGGCAGCCCGTGCTACCAACTAGTCTCAAAATCAACAAATCGCCTGATAATCATCGACACTTTACTGAAGAGAGCAGTCAAACTCTGGAGCTGGAAATGCCATTAAGTGCGGAAGAGCAAATGCTTGATAGGAACACGGATTTGTCGGACTCACAGGAGATAGAGCAACAGCTGCAGCAGAGCACACTGCCTGCTTTTCAAATTCTTTATATGGATGATAGTCTGGAGCGTCCGGAAATGGCAGCAGCGGCAGAGACTCAGCTAAGCACAACAGTGTCGTCATCTGTCGCCAAGCAGCGTCAAAGCTCGCGTTATGCCCTGAAACGACAGTACTACGCATTTCCAGTCTATACACTTGGTAAACTACTGAAATCTCCAGCCATTAGCAGCAGCACTTCAAAGAGTTATCAACCTCTGGAGTCTGCAGAGAAGAGTGGCAACACTTGGTTTATACTGAATTCACGGTAAGTATGGATAACTTAAAATGAGTGTACTCTAGCCACTGCACAGCGAAATCTTGGAGTGTGCAAGGAGTGCTTTCTAAAAGATGAAAGCACTCAAAACTGCTTTGGATGCATTCATGCTAAAAATGATTAAGTGAATGCTATGCACGCATGATAATGAATGAGAGTTACATCATTCATATCTTTTGAGTGTGTGTTTCGTCTGTGCAAATGCCTATTGTCACCTCCTTCGCTTGCAGCCAAATATCGATGCACAGTTCATAGTGTATATTTAGTATTAAGTGATTTTAAGATCCGTTCCTGAATTACTCCACTTTTGCAGCTATAAGGGACCTCATGGAAGAGCTGATGCGGGCGGCAAGACAAAGTATTATACATCCAAATATATACAAAATGTTGTAGAGACTAAAACTTGAATCATTCAAGGGAATTGACAATAAAGCCGTCAATATGAATCTATAAATAAATACGATAAGCAAAAGTCAGTGTGGAACCGATTATTTCGAAATAAAGCCACGTTTTCAGGTGAAACGTATACCATTCGAAAGATAAAATGCTTGCGGTTTGCAGAATATAAGTTTCATGTTATGGAGGGAAAACTTCTTCTTCTTCATAACGACCCGCTACCGGCTTTGGTCTTAATGCAGAGCACTCCTTTAGGCGCCTCTGCTTCGCGCGCTTCGTCTCCAAAGGTATCATCAGATAAATCAGTGTTGAAAATGCAATTTATCGAAAGTAAATGAGACATGGTATAACCGTATTTAATTTCTTTAGAAGAGATGAGCAATTTTTGAATATCGAAAAAGTTTGTTGAGTTCAATCCAAAATCGAGTCCAAAACTGTTTGACGAAAATATAGTAAAACGCAGTAACAACGATGCGGAACTGTAGAAGTGGGCATTTCTAGGTCGTAAGCTTGTCTAGTATAAAATATTTTAACATTTCCCAAATTGTAAGTTTCCGTCAACACCCCTTATTTCGTGTTTAAGTGCACCCATGTAACTCACTCAACTCTAAACTAATAGTCGTTTATTTTACAAATTTTTACAGTAACGTTGATTTTACTTTAATAGATTTTGTCATATAATTTGAAACTTTAATAACAGTTTTATTTTCCTCGACACTTTTAAATATAATGTTTCTACTTTTGTTTTTTACTAAGGGCTTCTGCCTCCTGCTCGCTTCGCTCGCCTACCCTCATGCACCTCATATTTCTCGTCGTTTTTTTCGACTTTTTCTCAAAAATGCCCATAAAAAATGATATATTTTTTAATTATCTTTTTCCAAGAGCTTTAAAGTGGAGCAACCCGATTTAGGTTTTACTAAGCCGTTCATTGTAACATTGACCACAGACACAATTTTGAATTCTCTTTTAGATAAATATATATCAAAAGTAAATGTAAATGCAATTAGAACGAGAGTCAATGAAGAAAATCGTAAAAAATTACCCGAAATGAAAAAGTACCTGAATTGACAGACAATAAATCGCTAAAGATAGTTATACGAAAAGTTTTTAAGCCATAATTTCATCTGCATTGCAGGATGAGCTACCAAATCGGTGAATTGGGATATTGGAGAATTTCATGGCTTTATTCTAAATATCTAAATTTATAAAAATCAATCTAAATTTCTGTATGTGGCCGATGTTTGGATAAATGGTTTAGGAAAACGTTAAATGGGTTGATCCACTTTATAGCTCTTGGAATGAGCCATGTTGTTACAAATGAAAATTTTGATTTTACAATTGGTACCAATATCCGCAGATGGTCTTAGTATGAGGAAGAGGAATGGGAATAGGAATCAGAATAGGAATATAAATATGAATATGAATAGGTATGGGTATAGTAATAGGAATAAACATAGAAATATGCGGAGGGAGAAACGAAAACGAATCGTTTGATTTGCGTGGGGATTCATTCATTCACTTATAATGCGTCGACAACATCGGTAAATTCAGAAGAAATGGTGTGAAAATCATGAAAACTACAAATGGCGTCTAATACAATGCCAGCGAGTATGACATCATGAACACCAACGATTGCGCGATTGAGCGGCATTCCGTTTCGAATCCGTAATCGATTACAGTGCGCACAGATTACACAGGTCAACATGGTTTAGTTGTTGGAAAGCTAAGGGTCATGTGCGAAGTAATTTGCTGCGTAGAATCTGAATCCGGGGTTAGAATTGTAACACGTTGGGATTTTGAGATAGAGTGGTACTAAATGATTTAACTGGAGAGATAGACCATAGGCCGCTTTTCGGGTACATAACCTCAAATATTTCAAAATCCGGATGTGATAGGCCAATACTGACTCCGGACGCGTTTTCTACGTAGCAAATTACTTCGGAAATGACCCTTAGCTTTCCAACAACTGACATGACCCCTGTATTTGTAGACCAGTGTTAGTGACGATAGGTAGGCAAAAGAGGTGACAATGAAGTCGAATAAGAAGAACGGGAAGAGAAAGTGGACGGAAAAGTGGTAAGGGTTGTGGTCACGAAAGTGGCCAGGAAATGTAGATAGAAGTGGAAGTCGAATTAGTATGTAGATATGTATACGAGCTAAGAAGTTGACAAAGAGCAGTCGGATGAGGAGGAGACGAAGCTGCTTGGCTTGCAAAACACGCAGGCTGCGGAGCCCCCTAGAAACGTAAAATCGCCTAAAACAATAATCAACAAAGAAAAAATTATGACTATAATAAAACTTTCCAAAAATAAATCAATCCCTTTTAGCGGAAATCGACTTGTGGAGCAAATTGAAAAGAGCAATATAGATGTTATTGAAGACGGAAATCTGCTTGTATTGTTATTTGAGAAACATGCTAGAGAATAAGTAAACCCATTAAATTGAGGTCACATTTGTTGCCAACTATTACATAAACTTTTCTTAAAGTTTTATAGTTGTTTTTTTTTTTTTTTGGGAAATGCTGATCCCATTGACTGAATCATGTGCATTAATGTCATTCTCTGTTGCATTGTCGACACGTTACAAAGCCCAAAATAAACAACAAAAGTATTAGTATCTTTCAAGCCATAAAAACGATCATAAATTCCCATAGTTACACAGTGCGGTGCGTGTAATCCATTGATTTTCATTTCTTTGAAGAGATTTGTATAGAAAGTTGTCAAAGAAAGCAAAGTCTAGATGAACTTACTAACCGATATAGTTTAGCAGTTGACAAGTCAATTTTTGCCTAGAATTTGCTGGCAAAAATGCACTGCTACCGTTTGAGTAGTCCACAAAATCTTACTGGCATCCAATTTGACCCAAATACTGGGCTTGGAACTGGAGAACTGAGAACTCGTAAAAGTTTACGAGCACATTCCCCAAATGTGTTAAAAGGCAAAAATCAAACAATAATATACGGCGAGAAAAAAGTCATCAACAGTTTTTATGGCCAATTCATTGCCAACGCCCAACAAAAAAACAAAAAACGTTGCATCCAAAGATCCAAGCATTTCGTGTGCCCGTCATTCATTCAATCATTTAGTCAATGATGTGGCTTTCTATTCTATGGCCAGGCTTGTGCTCATTATTATTATTGATTTCCCAGCTTAGATTTTTGCTCTTGCTCTTACGACTTTTTCAGATTTTTCCAAGCCTGCAATTAATTTTCTCGTTGTTCTATCCAAAACAAAACAAAAAACAACAACAAAACCAACCCACGAACTTCGAAGAGACCCAAACAATGAGACAACTCTAGACACACGCGCGCTCTTGCGGCTTTTATGTTTGACGCACATTGCTGTGGGGCAGACAATTGATCGGCCCGGCACATGGAGTCGCCACGCACGTCTTGTCCAGCTGCTGCCCGGGCCTCTTGTCCAGCTGTCCCAGCGCTGCGCCGCAAGCGGCCGCTGGCGTTGCGTATAAAAGCTCGGCGTCGAACTGTGTTTGCTTTTAGAATAAACGCAGCTGCGCATGCGTGCGGGGCTCCTAAAACGCGGCAGTTTGAGTTTTTTTTTTCAACGCTCTTGCTTAGACGCTGTGAGATACCAAAGGATATCAGTAAAACACAAGGAACATCGAGGATACTTTCGATCACGTCAAGTGCAGTGAAGTGCTATAAGCTGTTGAAAGTGCTGCCAAAATGTTGCATTATATTGTGGTATGTGTTATACTTGCAAAATAACAGTGCTTACCTAAAAAACAACGACTTTTCAAAAAAAGAATATAAGGGTTCAAAAATAATTGTAGTGACAATTTCCAAACTTTTGTTAAGTTTTCAAAGCTCTTAAAGCTATTTCTGGCATACACTCAAAGAAACGATTTTCAACAAACTGTAGCCTTTTCGAAAGCTACTGTCGAGGGTAGCTCAAAATAAACAATTTCTTTTTTTTGTGGTCCACTCTTATTTATACTTACTTACTTACCATAACAACCCGTTACCGGGTTACGGCCTGACTTAAAGCTCTCCTCCAAGCGTCTCTGCTTTGCGCGAGCTTTGTCCAATTGGTGATACCAAAGGTAGCTAGTGTACTCTCTACCTGGTCCTTCCGACGGAGACATGGTCAGCACTTTCGTCGCTTCCCTTCGACAACCGCATTGAAGACTCTTCCCGCAGGAGCTTCTTCATGCATACACACAACATGACCTACCCAGCGGAGCCGCCGTCGTCGTAGAGCTCATAGAGTTCGTTGTTCCAACGTATGCGGTAGTCGTTGCCAACGGGTATAGGGCCAAAACTCTTACGCAGTGCTTTCGTTCTTCATTGTGACGGTGGTGCCAAGGCCAAGACGAAATCCTTGACAACATCAAAAGTATAGTTCTCAACATCAATCTGAGAGTCCAATCGCTGTGTACCTCGTCTTGCTTTCATTTACTACCAGACACAGCCTGGCAGATTCTCTTTCAATAGCCGCAAAGGCTCCGGTAACTGTTTACTTAGTACGACCGACGATAGCGATATGCAAGTAAATGGACACCCTTTTAAAACACAGTCCCGTTCCGGAACAAGCGAAACAAACAAACAAAAAATGATTAAAAGATAAAAATTTTACAAAAACAAGTAATGTAAAAGTACAAGAAGAAAAAAAAGTAAATAAATATTTTTTAAAGGTTTAACTTTTCTAATTCATTTAAAATGAATAATTATTCATTTATCTCTATTCGTTTACGAAATATGTTCTAATAAAAAGAGGTCTAACTGTATTTTCATTTATCGATAACTCGATAAAAGCTCTTTGCGACATGAAATTACAGCCTGCAAATAATATAGTGTAGGTTGTAGATCTGGTCAAGTGGAACTCAAAGCAATTTACATTCCCCTACACTCAATTTAGACGGGGAGATAATTCCCACCCATAACTTGGGATCATCTTGACGGAAAATGAAACTGAGCTCAGCACATTACAATTATCACCGCAAGGTGTAGGGCAAAGATTGCCCAAATGGATTGGTTTCTGGGCAGAAACAACAGGCTCTCTCTAGTAAATAAGAGCATAAAAAAAAATAGAATAAAAGTTTAATAATGCCAACTTGGTATTATGGCATACAAGTCTGAGGAGCAGCATCCAAAACGAATTTTAAAAATATACAGACCATGCAAAAAAAAGCACTACGAAAGATTGCGAACGCCGCAACTGCAATCTGCACAAGGACCTCGGCATTCCGTTCGTGGGATAAATTAATAAAGCGGCCGTTATGAGGATCGGGTATGAGTTTACCCCGATTCCCTTGCCAGCGTTCTGGCCGGTCATAGACCAAGAAGAAGTTTGAAACGCCACCATCCTTGTGATCTCAGACGACGAGATGAATTTCAACATTGAAACCATATTTATATTTTATTTTTTCTAAATATTTTAAATACTTTTTTTACCATAGATCACACTACTTAATAGTGTGTAGCGATTAAGTCTTTTGAGTTACCTATTGGATTGGAGCTTAAGTTTTGTTGCAGGCTAGCGACTACTGGCAATAAGAGAAGCTGTCCTGGGTGCACCATGAAAAGGTTGTGTGCTAATGTAATGACAGGCATGGCGATCAGAAGTTTTCAGCCTCTTTCATTAGAACCCAGATCCACCGGCTACTACGCGATCTGTGCAAGTCAGATGAGAAAGATGGGGAACAAGCTTTTCAGATCAAATTTATAGGTGTTTTAGTTTTCTGCAAATTGGTAGTACTGTTAGTGACATCTGTGCCCAATTTCAAGTCAAAATATTCAGTGTTTGAGAATTCTGCGATATTTACTATTTGAATAAGTAAGTTTCAGTGGGTCCTTTAAATTCGTCATGTCGAAATCATACTCAAAGTTATATGAGATGTCTAGTGTACTGAAAAACAAATTTTCCTCACACTGTTTTTTCCCAAATGCCGATTACACTGTGCGACAAAATAATAAAAAGGAAATACACCCGACAAATAATAGTGTAGGTTGTAGATCTGGTCAAGTAGAAGTCAAAACAATTTATTTTCTTTCTGGGGAACGCTACAATTTATCCTTTTTTTTGACAAATAATGGAAAAAATGTAACTTTTCCAATCTACATAGAATAAGGATGGTTTTTTGAAACTAAAAAGAGATTTTTTGAATTTAATCTGAAAATTTCCCAAGTACTACACATTTTTCTCATTTTGGCAGCTGCTTGCAGAAGATTTGAAAATAAAAGGTTTATATTTTTATATTATTTCGAAAGTAAATTCAATCAATATCTTTTTCTGTGTTTATTTCCACAAAACTTAAAAAAACAGCAACTAAAAGTATGCTACAGTTTTTTTTGCTTCCCAAATATTACCAAATCCTCGAATGTGTAATGTGTGTTCTTTTAAAACAGTTTGAAAACTGCTAAATCGCATCTTAGGTCAAGATTTTTTATTGGAGCGGGAATACTTTCATAGAGCATATTTAAAGCATGGAGCTATCTGAAGACCAAAAGGTACATAGATTTTGTTCAAGCAATCGAATTTCGCCTATAAATCGTTGCAATCTCCGACAACACAAGGGCTGCCATCATAAGTCCAGCCACGCCTGTATGCATTGTACCGTCACACCGCATATGAAAATAATAACAACAAGCCCAGCGAGCGCACGAACCTAAAAAACAGATATTTCTTCTAAACTCTTACACCCAGATTCGCAAAGCAATACTATATATTGAACTTTTTTTTTCTTCTCTTTACCCGCTATTAACTTAACATTTTTAAAAAGTCTTAATACTTGGAAATTTTTAATACCAAAAACTGTACTATTTGCTTTCCAGCTCATTGGCATTTTAGGAACGCTACAGACCAACGCCTTCTGGTGGCCTACGACAACTACGTAAGTTTTACGCCTTATTCCTGACGCGACACATGATTTTCATATCTATTTAACAGCGAGGCGCCCAGCACGGTGCTGCAACAGATACCACTCACCTATTTCCGCACCTACACGTATCAACCACTTACGGGTAATCCCTTTAGCTTTCCACTCTTTGGCTTTGGCGCTGCTCAGACTCCACTGCTGACCAGTCCGCGCTATAATCCCTATGCCGTGACAAGCTATGCAGCCGCTAGACGTCACGATACGGGCGCCAAGACAGGCGTTACACCGCCTGCGCCCAGCAACCCAAGTCCAAACACCAGCAGCAGTACAACAACCACGCCAGTGCCCACAACAACTACGACGCCGAGCACAACCACTACAACAACAACAACCACAACGCCGACTCCAAGCACAAGTACAAGCACGGAATCACAAGTGCCACCGCGATACTCCTATCAATCGGAATACCCAACATACAATCGTCGCGTCAGCAATCTGTACAACGCCCGGCCGCAGTATCCGTATCCGGATTACTTTAACTACCAACCACAGACCACGCTTACGGATAAGAGTGGCGCACGCATACAGTTTGTGCCCTGCATGTGTCCGGTTAGTGTATCCGGCATGACACATGGCAGCGGCATGAGCTCCAGACCGGCTGTAACCATTAGCAGTAGTGGCAGTACGCTGGACACTGAGTCCTCGCAGAGTAGCCTTGTCAACTTGCAAGCACGCAACATGGATGATGACGATGATGACGAAGATGAAGAGGAGGGCAGTGATGATGAGAGTGACGACGAGGCACAGCAAACTGCTGAAGAGTTGGGCTATTCCACGCCGTCTGTTTTCAGCAGTACAGCACGGGTTAAGCTTTATATAGAGGCGCACCCGGAAACCACGCCCACCGTGGCAGCAAACAGTCTGCTCTAGTAGCAATATGGCGAAACCATTTTAGTATTAATAAAGTCTAGACTGATTTGTGTAACTCCTTTTGGAGGTTAGCGTCAAGATTTTCGCTGAATTCCAAGGACAGTTTCGTAATTTCGGTACATTTTTTTTTTTATTTTTTTGGAGGCAGTGTAATGAATTTAATTTATTTTGTATTTAAATAAATGGATTAATGAGAAAATGTTTTTTTTTAAGGATATGTTAACAATTTGTTATAGCGCATTTTTCAGCTCATTCGGACGTTTCCTTTTGAGCCGACGACATCTTATATAAAAATTAATAAACTTTCGCAGATGACGTAAGCGTTTTCTTTTAGAGTAACAAACCGTTAATTTAACCGTTTTAGCCTGGTTGCCGTTACCGAAATACATAAAAAAAAAACCTGCACAAGCTGCCTTTACTTGTTCCGGAGAAATGTGTACAACACTGTAATGTTAATCGTTTTCAAAAGTGATGACTGTCAAATCGGTCTTCTGAGAGTCGTCTAAGTTACTAAGTCACTTTCCTTATCTTTTCATCTCATCTCTTGATCACCTCGTCTCCTCATTTCTTCGTTTCCTCATATATTCATTTCCTCGTCTTCTCATATTCCTATCCGTTCTTCTTCTCATCGCCTCATCTTCTCATCTCCTTATCTCCTCACCTCCTCATCTTCTGATCTCCTCATCTCTTGATCCCCACGTCTCCGTACCTCCTCGTCTACTCATATATTTATTTCCTCATCTTCTTATCTGCTCATTTCTTCATCTTCTCATTTTATCATCTGCCCAACTCCTCATATCATCTCCGCATCTTCTCATTTCCTCATACCTTCATCTTATCACTTTCTCGTCTTCTCATCTTTTCATCTCCTTGTCTACTCATCTTTTCATCTTCTTGTCTACTCATCTTTTCATCTCCTTGTCTACTCATCTTTTCATCTCCTTGTCTTCTCAACTCCTCGTCACCTCGTTTCCTAATCTCCTCATATTGTCATCTTCTTATCCGCTCATCTTCTCATCTCTTCATTTTCTTATCTTCTCATTTTCTTATCGTCCCATCTCCTCATCATCCCACCTTTGCATCTTCTCATTTCCGTATCTCTTCATATCCTTATCTTTTCATCTCCGCCAAATGCAACTTATGCTTTGATATATATTTTTTTGTAAGAAATTAATTAAAATAAAAAGTATTTAAATATGAAGACTACTACTTCACCTATCGGAATTAAACGTTTTCTAAACCCTCCCACAGACTAAACAAACAAACTTTTCAAAATGTAAAATGCATGCAACTGCGAATTTCTTAAGCTTTAAAATTAATATTTCTAGTTTGCGTCAAAAGTTTCTCCATTTCGTGGAAAAGTGTCGCTAGTTTCAAAATAGACTTCAGGTACCTTATGAAAATGAGCACAATTTAGAATTTCTCCAATACTTGTTTGGAGCTTATATAATCGAACCTTACTAACGATTTTTTGAAGCGCTCTGCATTGAATTCACCCATAGAATTGTCAAATCAGATTTTTCCACTGCGCGCGAAAATATCGTAAATATGCTACACTTTTTATGAAAATCACTTTTTGAGGCACAACGATGCTAAAGTCTAAACTCATCACATGGTAAAACATTGTAAGCCAAACCATCATAGTATAGATATTGATATAAAAAACTGTCTACTCTAAAATGTACTTCTTGTAACAGAAACTAAGCTTCTTTATGTACTTCTTAAATTAAACTTGTTTTTAAGCCAAGTATATAGAAGGATGATTTATGATCAACTTGAGTTTTGAAAGTAATATTTCGTAATCTTCATCGTGTACAATCAAATTATTGTCTTTGATCCCATTTAAAGTGAATCTAAATTACACTTAAGATATACAGCTCAAGGTATACCTAACAAGGTAACGTCGTTGTTGAGTGACGCTTCTTAAAATTTTGTGAGAGGCTGAAATAGCGAGAGAATGAAAAGTTAGGAAGCTGCACTGCTGACGTCGCAACTACGACGTTACCTTGTTAAGTATACATTGATACGGCTAGTTAAACAACCATGACACATAATTTCTGAGTTATAGGTGTTAAAAGTATCAATAAGGGGTTTCCGATTATGATTACCTTAGCTCATCAAATTGGTATTGATTTCAGCAAATCAATCAAAACTTCTGATGGTGAACAAAAAGTAAGTCAAAGTTGAGCATATTTCAACTTTATGAAACAAAAATTACAAGATTTGTATGTGTAACAAAAATGAGTCCAAATTATGCTTATATTTGCAGTATTTCTGCCACTTCACGAGAAATAATTGCTTACAGTTCCAAAAAAAAAGTGTGGAAATTCAATTTTGAAGTACAAATTGCGCATAGTCTCTTCTGGTTTACGAGCTGCAGCTGTTTGAAGTTTAAAAAAATATAGATATTTTTGTTTTTTTCGAGCTAGACGCGCGCACGATATCCATTTGAACTGAATGATAAAAGGCATACCGAAATAATATCAAGCAATTGGACTCGCAGCGGTTTCCACCAGGCCCAAAGTGAGGGTTGGGGTCGGGTGCTTTTCCACCGGATGTGGAGTTCTCAAGGTGGCGAATCTAGACAGTGACAGTACCAATGAAACAGACATAAGCAGAAACACAGGCATATTAGAAGACCACGTATAGTTTCAACTCGGATCAGTTTTTTTTCTATACGGCTCTGTCTCAATAGTGCTGAATGCCAAGGACAAAAAAACAATGACAAAATCATGATAAGCGCCTGACAAGCGTATACGATATAAAAAACCGAGTATTGAGGTCAAACAAAGACATGCAAGCAATTTGGTTGAACAATAGATGTAACAATAGCTATGTAACATGCATATTAGGACATTAGGAGTACATTAGCAGGAATAGCTAATGACAGTTGGAGGGACATTTTAGTGTGCTTCTAACACAAAGTAAGGTAACAGCAGTCAGTATTTCGCGTACAGTGGTGGAAATATGCTGCCGAAACGATGCCAGGACGTTCGATGACTAAGCAGCGTTTACTGGAAACCTTGGTCATCTTTCGGCGCAGTCTTATCTATCAGACAAAGGAGTTCTTTCAAAATTCAACGCTGCATGGCGTACGGTATATAGCGGAGACGGGACGGCCAATTGGAGAGAAGTTTATGTGGTTTTGCTTTACATCGATTGGCTTGGTGACGGCCCTGGTCATTATAATGAGCCTGTGGGAGAAGTTTCAAACGAATCCCACCATCACAGGCCTAGATACGGACTTTCATAATCAAAATGTTGTGTTTCCCACCACAGTGGTATGTCCGGAAGCGGCTTTTGATCATGAAAAGTCATACGATGTAGTCTATAAGACCTTGGCGTAAGTTCTATGCAAATATGTGCCGCTCCTTCAAAAACGAGTCTGTGTGCGTCCTGTTTGCAGCAACTATGATGACAGCAAGGCTATGCTTTTTACGCCATTTCTGGACTTGCTTACATCGCTTAATTTTGACAATATCAAGGATGCGGAAATTCTGTCTGAGCCCATACCAATGGAACAGCTGCAGGAGCACAGTATAAGACATTGGGCCTTCCAGGCGCACATAAGCTGTGAGAGCACTTTGGTCTCTTGCAAGTATCGCGATGAAGAGATCAAATGTTGCGCCCATTTTGATCCCATCTATACCGAGCATGGCTTTTGCTATGCCTTCAATAGTCGCTTCAAGTCTGAGGATGATAAGGAGTAAGCACTGCTTACTGGCTGCTTCTAGAGTGCTGTTAACTTTGTTTTTTTTTCCTACTATTTCACTTAGCGTTAAGACCAGCGCTCCGCATGATCTCTATGAGACCGACAAGAAATGGGCACTTTTCTTTGTGCCTAATGGCACTTCGCGAGTAAGTGACAGCATTTCTCAGTAATTTTCTAGTTTTATACAAATGTTGCAGATATTCATTTTCTCCAATGAGGAATACTTTGGTTCCGATTTCAATGCACAAATCGATTGGTCCGAGAGCCAGCTGGTTGAGGTGCGCATTTCCAAAAAGAACACATACACCACAGATGACGCACGCCAGTTGTCCATTGGACAGCGCAAGTGCATCTTTAGCGATGAGGTTAAGTTAAGCTATTTTCCCGACGCCTACACCTTTTCGTCCTGCATGAAGCAATGCCGCATGAGCAAGGCCATCAAATTGTGCAAGTGCAATCCGCCGTTCTACAAGCCCATCTGTATGTACAGCTTCATTGCTATTAACTACTAATTACTAGTATTTGACCTTGTCGTACAGCTAATATACCCATGTGCACGGTCAAGGACTTTGGTTGTCTAAACGAGTACAAAGTGAATATAACCAATATAAAGGATTGCTTGCAATGTGAGCTGAGCTGCTCCAAAACAGTGTTCAATATCGATAAGCTTATTAAAATGTAAGCTCATCACTATTTGTAAGCACGTCGAGCGAATACAAAGCAAAACAAAACACTTTTTAGGTCCACCCTAATAAGTTTTTGTTTGTTTGTTGTGACATACTCGCAACATAAGTTTTTTTCTGCACACACTCTGCTACATAAACTGTTTTACAGTCTAGACCGACCCGAGAGTCCTGGCGTTCTGGTTGAGTTCCTTACCTGGCCCATCATACGCTACAAGCGTGAAGTGCTCTTTGGCTGGGTGGATTTGCTAGTATCCTTTGGAGGCATTGCCAGCTTGTTTCTGGGTTTCTCGCTCTTATCTGGCGTAGAAATTATCTATTATTTCACGCTGCGTGCCTGTTGTATGGTCTACAAAAATCGGGTAAAGTCGTTCTCATCCTGTACAGCACTTGCAGTTGTTCACTCTCGTTGTCTGCCTTTCAGCAAGAGCTATACGAAATCGAGCAGCGCATTCGTCATGAACCGCCGCCAGCCATAGATTTGCAGCTCAAACTCAAATCTCATGCACAGCCGCTATTATTGGCTCCAACATCGCCGGTGTTGCAGGTAAAACCTGCTCCTCTCAATACGGAACTTAAGCTCACATTTGCACGGCAACGCAAAAACGATAAAGTTAGTAAGCTGAACTTAATCTTAAATCGCCTGTTATACGAAGCGACATTTCCAAGCGAATCCGTGTGGTTTGCAGCTCTTAGCGTTTGTTTGCACGGTAATATCACCCGTAAGTTGTCTCGCCTTGATTTTGTGAGCGATTTTCTCACTTTCACACTTGAAAATCTCGCTTCGTGTAACAAGCGTCCAAGAACTTTTTTGAAATTCTCTAAAGTTTTCTAAATAACAGGAGTATATGAATTTTTCGAAAGGCTTGTACAGATCAACAAAAGTGTTGCCCGGCCATGGTTACAATACCGCAAATGCTAAACGCCAACATGATCTTGCCCAATATTTGCCCTGATTTACTAAATAATACATGTTATATACAATGTTTGTACTTTATATATGTACATAAGTGCACCATCAATAAAAGGTAACGTCGTATTTTCTTTCTTTGGCTTTTCATGTAAAACATTTAGCCTTGGGGCTAAAACCGACTTGCATGCCGTGACGGCAAAGGGCATCAATGAGCTTGGGATGACGCTGTTATGGACATATGCTAGATGGCGCCACAATATGCCAAGCAGGGGAGAGGTGTTAGCACTATTAGCTAATCAATCGGTAACGTCTATGTTTTTTGCACTAATCCAGCTTAGAGATACTTTCTGCTCATGGTTAGTATAGATATTTTTTTGATAAAATATGCCTCTGCGTTTGGAAGGCACTAGCAGC
Organism: Chymomyza caudatula; assembly: GCA_035041775.1. NCBI lineage: Eukaryota > Metazoa > Arthropoda > Insecta > Diptera > Drosophilidae > Chymomyza > Chymomyza caudatula. Next base: position 1,196,799 of record JAWNKW010000145.1, read on the forward strand.
GACCTCGGACTAATAAATACACCCGCGAAATTCAACATAAGGATCAACATTATTATGTTAATAGAATCCAATTTTTAATGGAGAGAAATTACCTTTGCCAAATTGTAATTAAGGCTTCAAACTCTTCATTTGAGCTCCAAAAGGAATAACAGTTTAATTTTAAATCAGAGCTAATTGCTCTTTTGTATCAAGTTCTACACATTTTGACGGAATGATTTATTTATTAATATTGATAGCATAGTTTAAAAACTGATTTCCAATTCCAATTTCTTCGTAGGTATTACGATTTCTTTAATACCTAATCGTATTATCAATCTTCATTGATAACAGACCGCGACAAAAAAATGTATATATTTTTCTTGCTGCGGGAAAGATGGAACTTGTTTTATTGTAATTTCCTCGCTGAATTTCAAGAAATTGAAAAAAAAACCCGTTTTATGAAAAATGGGTCCAATAACATTTTTAAAAAAGAGGTTCGACCCCCGAAACACTACTGTAACATTTTGATTGTGACGTAATTTTTTCGGCCTACCCGCCATTTGATGAGCCCCCACCACCCACCACTTCTTGGTGGTGGCGTCATTTACGAACAACTCCTAATTCCAATTCCGGATCGGAATGCTTCCGCATTTCTAATCTGAACTTATAGATATGTTTACATATAGTATATGAATACTTTCTTTCCAAACTTCCCAAGTATTAACAGTACTCCATACAAGAGCTTTGTAAATCACACGGCAAATAACGATGATGCTACTACACTATAGAGCATTCTGGACATTTCTGCTAGTTCAAAAAGTCTGCATATGCTTTAATTAGCTTTAAAAAACAACAACACAAACGTGAAAAAGTATGTTAAATGAAGCGCCGGATGGTAGTTGCTTAAAGAAGTTTGCCACTAATTCAAAAATACGTTTATTTTGGTTCTATCACGTCCAGTTTAGAAGTTATGGCTATTTGAAGTCGTTTTACTTTTCAATAAGAAAGAAATTGCTTGTCATTAGTCTGAGTAGAAAAGCAGTCAGCAGTCGAAATAGAAGCGAACGTGAAAGCGACTTGACGAAGACACGAAACGCAACTAGTTCCGTTTGTTGAAGAAGAGAAAAGCAAATCGCGGTAGTGGCGCAAGGCTGTCAAGTTATCTGGTTCAATTCTAGTTGGCTTGACCTAAACGAAAAAGCATGAAAGTAATAAAATTGTATACTTGGAATACCTGCAATAATGCTGCAATGCATCCATTACCAAGACAGTGCATTTGTTTTGCTTTTTCTCTTTATCGATTTTGCCTACGAATGAGTCGTTACACAGAGAGAGGCATTACAGCACAAAATTTGAATTTTTTAACGTTCCAGGATTCACTTTCAAGCTCTTTGAGCTATTTGGCTCAATTCTAGTTCGTTTGAACTGAACGAATTGGAAGCATAGATATAGAACTAGTTCAGAGCTACTTCAACTCTAATGTAAATGAGTCGTCATGAGTTCGCATCGTTTGTTAATGCCAAGCGCCACAAAGCAGCTTTCGTCCGTTAGATGGCGCAGCAACTGCCGTGTGTTTTGTGTTGTCATGGGTTCGTTGTGATCTGTGGTGCATTGCTCTTGTAGTCCAATAGATGGCGCCAACACAGGTTGCCACAAGGACAGGGCTTTTGCTTTAGCTAACTGAACAATTTGACAAATTTCGTTTGGTGCATACCAAAGTATTGTTCCTGCAGCTGGCATGTCCAGCCGCCTTACGCTGACTAGTGTCCTTTACTGACTAACGTCATTGTCAGCGCCAGTCGTCGCCACCATTTCAGTTTTTATTTTTTTGGTTTTCGCCAATTTGTAATTTGATATAGTTTTGTTTTGTCCGCAAAAGCCGACAATCAAAATGCCGCCATAGCCAAATGGACGACTGACTCACTCGCCAATCCCTTCCAAGCTATTGTGTGTATGTGTGTCCCTTATTCGCGTTGATTGCCTATCGTTTTCGCTTGGCGTCGCCTCCTTCTGCCGCTGTCAGCGAGCAATTAAAAGAACAAGCATCCATATCGCTTACCTTGCCGTTGTCCATATGAAATCTATACATATACACTGCGAGAAAAACTCAACATACACTTGTGTTTTTAAATATTTTGAGTTCAGCGTTCCCTTCGGAAAAACGTGTTTCAGGCTTCAAATAGATACAAATTCGCTATATTACTGACAATTCTTTGACATAACAAAAAAAAACAAAATCGTGTAATCGATCTCTCTTAGAGAAGTCTTTCTCTTCAGATATATCGGGAGTAAGCTTACAGATTTGAAAAGAAAACGCTGAATAAATTGCGTTAGCTAAGTATGAAATCCTAAAAAATTGATGGAACTTTACTGGGAAAATTCGGAACATTGAGAAAGAGCCAAAAGCTGTGCTTCTTCTATTAAATGCTCCGCTTTTTAGTGGCGCCAAATCCATCGACCTCTTCACATCCAGAAACAATTTCTAAATACACTAAATAAAGGAGTACAATGTTTGCTGTGTATAATCACTCAGTGCATGAATATTTGATGGATCTGAAATTCGAAAACGTTTGAAAGACGAAGTTTTTGCCACCAAAATATCTTTAACTAAGAAAAGATCTTTAATGGGAAAAGGAAAAAACCCAAATGAAAAAAAAAGTCGCGACAGTTGATATACGCGAAGAGTTTCAAGCTGAATTATATGCTTTTAAAGTTTCGAAAGTACAGGGAGCTACAGGGCGAAAGATAAAAAAGTGAGCAAGATATCAAGATGCCCTTACATACCCTTTCCGGTAAATTAGAGGTCACTGATTTAAAATCTGGAAACGGTTTTGGATTTTCTAACACTAATGCCACAAATGTCTGTCAGACGGTTTTAGTTTAACTTGATTCGATTGTGGGTTACAATGAACTAAAATAATTTTTTTGCTCAATTAGAAACTTATTTTTTTATTTTTAATTCTAAATCTAGCCATAGGCCTTTTATTGAGTTCAAATATGTTGCATAGTGTTAACTATTATTGAAACAAAAGTTAGTGGTATGCAAAACTTTTTATAAAAGTGACGTCATCTAGGGGCTATCAAGTGATAGATTGGACATTCACTTGATTCACCTTCAGTGAGTGCATGCCGATTCTCGATTGAGTGTCTCTAGACTTACAGATTTTCTAACTTAACTGATTCTTCGAATACAGTGATTCAAAATCGATTGGAATACGTGTGTTTCGTCATAACTTCTTTATCAAACATAAAAACCACGAAAGTTGTTTGCTATGCACATACTTCCACAAACTTGTGTCACATTTTTCTCAGTGTAAAGCGCGCATAAACGAAACAAAGAGAGGAAGTTGGCTGCCTGAGTCTGCGTACTCGCTGCTTATTGAGTCCTTCCTTGCCCATTGTGCAGTTATGACAAGCGTCCCCCTTATGCCATATCATATAGTCGGTCTAATATCATTTATGGTGCCGGCGACGTCGACGTCAGCGGTTAAGCTGCCTTTATGAACTGAAGGCGGATACTTCAAAGAACGCGCCGAGGCGGCGCAACCAACGGTAAGGTTTCTTCATATGCGGGAGCTTTCTAGTCCTGTCAGCGTTTCCAGAAATTCTTCAAGCGATTGAGCTAATGAAATGTGCAACCTTTTGGCGCCAATTTCTTATATGTCAAAGCTATTTTCAAAGCCATTCGACTCTAATATCAACAATTTTTGATATTAAGTGTAGTTACAAGAGCGCATTTCTGCTACTAAAAGTTTTGAGCCAGCGATCGAGTAGTTGGTGAAAGTGAAAGGTCCTTGAAAACTCTTCTTTTTCTTGCCTGAAAAGCGGCAATCACTCTGAGTACTCTGAGTACCACATGTAATGTAATGTTATTGGGGAGTAGTGCACCTCGACATAAAAGATCTATTGAGCTCCCCTGCCAGTCGTATTTCTGCTATAAATATAATTATCTGGGATGGTTCCAGCCGGGCTAGTTCGGTCATCAAGATTCTGTATGCTTCCAGGAGGAACATCCTACTCCTCTCTAGGGCATCGTACTTAGCTAGTATGTGCGGAGAGGATTCCTCCTCAAGTTCACTGAGCCTGCAGTCACTGGAGTTGGCGATACCCAGCTTGTTCAAATGTCCCTTCCTCCTAAAGTTTGCAGTAAGCAGACGTGTCAGATTCCTAACAGAATTCTTTCCCAGCGATATTTTCTGAACCTATGCAAGTTATGGGAGCCGAGGATTAGTTTGGCCTGTATAAGGCCCGGAGTGTCGTGCCAGTTCGTGGCCCGTCTTGCTCTTTCCTCTTCTCTCAGCAGCTGCTTGATGGTATGTTTTTCAATGCCAAAATAAGGCTCTGGCCCCATCAATGGGTTCGCAGTGCCATTTCTTGCCAGTCTATCCGGGAGTTCATTTCCGGGCATGTTAGCATGACCCGGCACCTATCTAAGTAAGAGCAAACAAATTTCGTCTTCCTAGAAGTTCCAATTTGACTCGGGTTTCGCGAACCAGTTTGGAGTTTATTCTGGTTTCTGTCATCGCACTTAAGGCGACCTGACTGTCCGATAGTATCGCTACTATCCTATTCCTATAGTTTCTATTTAGGCTTACATCTGCGCGTCGGACTATGGCGCAGACCTCAGCCTGAAATACGCTAGCATGGATACCCATCGATTTTGACATGTGAGTCCGCGATCCCACGGCTTCCAGTCCTGTGCCTTCGTTTGTCAAGGACCCGTCCGTGTACCAAACTATGGTGTGTTTTTCCATCTCCTCTATGGCTGTTCACTCCCGTTTGATACTTATTTCCGTTGAAATGGTATTCAGTGTGCATTTCGTCTCTGGGTTATGGGAACAACGAAATTGTTTTCCCCAGCTCGTCGGCTGATTTTCTGACCCCTTACAGTGCCCTCCACTGACATCCGTAGTATGGTTACTTTCATTTGGAGTTCAATGACTATATGGAGCAGTGTTAAATCCATAAGTAATTTAAATCTAGACCAAATCATCGATGTTTACCATCGCAGAGTCCAGGGATAATGCACATCGATTTAGGTCGATGCATCGATGGTTTCCGATGTTTTATATTTACAAATTTTGCTTTTTATTATAGAAAAAATGTCGTTATATAATACGAAATATGTAAAACTAGAAGAAGATTTGTAGATATTATATAATACAGACCAATAGATCTACGTCTAAATGATGTCAACATAAAAATGTTGATAACCGTCCCCTTAGCAGTCATTTCACTGAGAGTTTGGCCTTTGAATAAACTTTGAGATGACACTCTCAATTCTGCAAACACTATTTGTAAATGGTATGATCTGTATGATCATGACTCGGTATGAAATGTTCGAGTTTTTTCAAAAACATCGATGTTTTGCCGCTGCATCGTATATTCGAGAACATCGGAAAATGACAGGATAAACATGGATGTTTTCGATGCATCGATGTATTTTTCAGACCACTAATTAGAACTTCCAATGCCGCTGTGGGGAGGTGACATTTATTCACAATGGAATCTGGCTCAGGTCGGCACTGCAAGGATAATGGCAAAGTTGTATAATCTTGTGGTTCATCGTGGTGACTCTTTTCAGTAACATATGAACTCTTGGATACGATATGAACTCGAAGAACTAGTTGAATGCAGCAAAGCAATGCAAGGTTTTTGCAATCGAAAAAGTCATAGAGGGTTATCCTCAATAACTTCGTAATTGCACAAATCTGTGTTGAAATATGCGCAAAGGATCAATTTTTAAAAATCAAACAGTTTTTTTTTTGTGTGTCAAAGCTGCTGTCCTTTCAGCAAACATATAGCATCCATAGCCGACAGATCCTTTGTGCGTTTCCAACAATCTATGGTGAGATCTGAATTGGTAGCAAAACTTAAGCCAGTTCGCAATTGCAGTTGCACTCCACCTTATGCGTCGCCTTCACCTTATGCATGGCTTTGTTTCTATATCATTTCGTTACGCATTCTCATTGTTTTGAGTTGTTTTTTGGATCTTGTTTGTTTTGTTGTTTGTTATCATTTGCAACAGATCTATCAGAAGGCGCGTTTTGTAGTTTTGAAATGAAATCAAATCGAATGCAATGTGCGCACCCTCGAGGCTCATAGCGTCCCTTTGGGGGATGACGACGAACTGAAGGATGCGTTGTGATGGCAACAACAATTGTTTTGATTGCGCAAAAGCGGCGAATCGTTGAATGCAAAACGTGGAAACTGCAGGATAATAGCTCAAGGCTGTGTGCCTACATTGTGCAAGGATCAACGGATCCAGATCTCAAGGCTTGAATAAATAGTTTACAGACGAGCGCCGGCTAAGCAAACAAGAGCATAATTGGGTTGCCAAATATTACGCAGCATCTGAAGATGCTCCTCGATAAGCGGCGGCGGCACCCACAGACGCATCCTTTTCGAAACCAAGACGGAAACAGACAATCGACAATTGTCTGTGTCTTATTTAGCTCATAGCTCGTTCTGTCTGTCGCTGTGTCGTTCTGTCGCCAGAACACTCTTTGTCTCTCAGCGCTTAAGATAGCGGCATCAAGTTGAGAAGCTAAGTAGGCGGCTGCAGCGAAAAACCCAGAGATAGGCGCACCCAGATAGCTGAAAGAGTTGTCTAGGATTACAGGACTACCAGAATGCCTTCTCTCTATTGTGCAGCGTCTTTAATTGTGCGTTAAGTTGCTCTAATGAGGCAGGCAAGGTGTTTGGCAAATCCTAAGAGCTGCCAGGCAGCTGGCAAAGGTATTTCTCAGCGTTGTACCTTGTAACTGGCACAAAAGTATCTGCAATGTCGGGAATCACTTTATGCTAAAAGTGCCCTTTCGGAATGAAGGAATATGTGCAATCCTTTAGAATTGCACTTTAACCAAAATACCGCTCGAATAGACTATGAACTTCCGTCATTCTTAAAAATACAAGAGTTCTTTGTCTAAAAGTACATATCCTAATGTTTACATTCATCAAACGCGAAAATATGTTCAATTTATATTTTGAGAGTATTCGTAAATACTTCAAAATAGTGCAAATGACCGCATCTTAAAACTCTTAAGCAAATGTTTTCCACATAAATTTGCTAAAATATCCAAATCTCTCAAAATTATGGGCCAATATCGAAAAGTTGCACTTTTCTTAAATGTTGTCGACTTTTTCTTTCCAATGAACACTTTTCTCTTAAAGTCTTAATTTTTCCATTTTTGAAGCATGTCACAATTTATAACTCCAAAAATGTCAATACTGAAAAAAATAATATGATGACGTTTTCTTTTGAAATGTCATTTAAACCAAAACCAATTTACGTAAAATATTGAATTTTTATGAAAAGTTTGCATTTTTCAACCTTTTAGACATCCGTAACTATGAATTTGATAGACCAAAATGTTTTTCGTAACACTTTTGAGGTCAATTTCAATTTTTACACATGTTCAAAATATACAAATATTTCGATTTTCAAAAATTCGAATTACGAAAAAGCTATATTTTTTCCATTTCCAAGTATTCAATGTACCATATAGCACTGTGAATCTATGTACGAAATTGACCCTATATTTACGGGTTTTAATAAAGCATTAGATTTTGTAAAACAAGATTTGTTACTGCTAAAATTAGTTATGATTGGATTTCCGAACTCTTTAGTACACGGGATCAAGTTTTACTTGGAGGGTAGAACTCAACAGGTTTTCATCATGATATCATCTTAACCTCAACTCCGATAAATGCACATTGATAAGTTTTTCATGAAGGATTTTCACTCAATAGCATTATAATCTTAGCTACTCCCCGTTTGGCAGGTTAGATTTCCTTAAAGACCTGAGAATTCCGCTAGATGTTAGGCTTACAATCAACGAACATATTGGTCAATAAAGCTAAATCTCTTCTTGGATTCATAAAGAGGTGTTCAAAAGAGTTCTTGGATCCTTATGTCACTAAAAGGCTATTCATAGCTCTTGTTCGCGCCATTTTAGAGTGTGAGACAGTTGCCTGGAAACCTCAATACGCTGAGTGCGCTGAGTAAATCGAAAACAGTTTCTTCTCCTTGCGCTAAGAAGCCCAATATGGCCGCAAGATTTTAACCTTCCTCCAAATGCGATCCGTCTGATGTTAATTGATCTGCCGACTCTCGAGGAAAGCCGTACGGCTTTTAGGGATATTATTTCTCTCAAAGCTTACTGCTGATGATGTAAACTTCAGCATTCCCAATCGTCGCTCTCGATATTTTCAGCCCCTTCGACTCTGGCGACGTGCCTGGAACTACAAGGCCTTTGAACCCTTTAAAGTTCTATGTCAGCAATGTATTATAACGAATTTTCTAGTCATCATAACACTGACCAAAGTCCTACTTCGTAATGGGCTTCAGAGCCTTCTGCAATTCGGTTTTTATGTCCAAACGGTATCCCCGGATAATCGATGAAGAATGCAAGCATAAAATTGATTTTTGACCGGGCGTGATTTTTTCGTTTTTATCTCGCTTTTGGCACAGAAAGCATTTCTTCACTTTGCTAACACGACGCTATTTTTCGAAAAAATGTAGTGTTTTTGGTACCCAACGAGAATAAAATCTTCTTAAGGCCAATTCGTTATTCAAAATCGTTTGCACCGATCCAAATAATATGCCCAAACTCTATTAGTCAATCGACGATTTTCAAGCAACATTTCTTTGACCTGCATGATGTGATGTTCATCAGTCGATGTTTTTGGCCGATTTGACACCAACTTTTTCTTGATCTCGTTGTAACGCTTGTAAACATTATTTGAAGACAATGTCTCATCCCTAAAGGCTTTTTGCAGCATCCTCAAAGTTGCCCCATAATGTAATTTCTTTGTGTGTTTATTTGCAAATTCTTGAAAAAGTTATTAAAGAAAAACTAGCGCAGTTCAGGAAAGATAATGAGATTCTTGCAACAATTTGGCTTGAGATGTGATCACTGCATACTTGACCTTCTCGCCAGCATCACGAAGCTTTTCAAAGCAAGCTTCGCAGTATCGAAATCCACATCGATCTTCTGCTTCAGTTTACAAAAATTATACGCAGCTTTTTAGGAAGCCTATGTTTCGCCGTTAATTTTGGAAATCTTAGCTCATAGCCTTAAACAAATGGTGCCTGTGATTAATACTCTATTCTGTGTAAACTTGATTGGAAGACGGTGCACGGTTCAAGCCCCTCGACGAGATATATATATTTGAAAATGTAAAATCCTTGCCAACCTGGGAGAAACACAGTCTACAGGAAGCAGGAAACGTGACGGCAACTATCTTCTAAGTGACGTTATTAAGCTAAGGAATGTGAAGGCTAAATGGGAACGAACTGTAAATAACCTGGGCGCTATTCTGAGAAAATTATTTCTAAAGACCACAAATATAACACTTATGTAACTTACGTATACTTATAGGGTGATCAGTCTAGAGCAGGGATCGGCATTGGTATTTGTGTGTCAGCAGAGAAAAGTTGTCAATGTGACAACACGAACATTTTCACTGCGAAAACCGTTGCCGATGCCTGATCTTGAGACTTGTTTTTAAAAAAGTAAAAGAAACTACAAGAATACGGTCAATGTTTATAATCATTCGAAAGAACCATTCAATTTTTCAAATTTTCTGAAAAGCTGGCAACACTATTTCTAGGCTAGTACAATTTTGCTAACAAAATAGCCGTGATTATGCACTAAATTCCAGGAAACAGCTAATTTTATAGGCCACTTACGGCAATGGAACTTAGTTTCAGATAATGCCTTGAATAACGGCAAACAAGCTTATAAAACAACTAGGAAATGCATGTACAGTTAAGGATTGCAGAGCTCAGCATTACAATTATACACGATTTTCATACGAATACTCACACATGCATAAGTTCATATATACTTCATAAAGCGCAAACAAGGACAATAAGGCAACGACAACAACAAATGACAGATATGACACAAAAGACCCGACTAATATAGAGTATATACGTGTGTGTGTGTGTATGTGTGTGTGTGTGTGTGTGTGTGTGTGTGTGAGTGTGTGTGTGCGTGTGTGTGTGTGTGTGTGTACGTAACGGTATGTAAGAAAAAAAAAAATGGACGCACGAAACGAGCAAATGGCAAATACTGCGACAAACAAATATAACGAGTGGCGAACAAATAGACGGCAGAAGGGACAGACAATACGAGAATAGGGTGTGAGGTAGACACAGAAAGCAAATGCTGTACAAGAGGACAACTGACAACAACAACAACAACAACGGGCTGAAGGATGTGTCAGGACGAGCATTGAGGGTGCCAAGTATATAGGACTCAATACATATGTATATCCTCACACACACACACATATATACACATATGTCGCGTTTCAACAAAAGGGCGCAAAAATCTGCAAGGCACACGTAACAAAAACAAGAAGAGCAATTTTGCAAGATGCAGAGCAAAGTGCGCACAACAACACCTAAAAAAAGATTGGATACCGGCAGACGGCGGGGGGCGCTGTCCGACACTGGGATGCCCTGTACTCCAATTGCCCAGCGATACGAGCACTTTTAAAAAACTGTTTTTCTTAATTTTGAGAAAATCGAAGAAAGTTCAGCTGTAATTTGGGACTTGGAAACGATTTTAGAACAATGGGTCTTAAAATTGGAACAATATTACCTACTTCATCAGAGGAATATCAGGAGATATTGACGACCACACTAACAGGGTATTTAGAGTTTATAGTGTGAAGTTCTACCAACTCCATCTGCTTATGAACATTCACATCTTTGGTTAATTTTGTGTTGCCACGGACAGACGGACATGGCTATAACGATTTGACTATTGATACCGATCACTTGTGTCAATGGAACTTATAGTCTGGCACGCCTTCTTTTACCTGTTACAAACATTAACCAAATCTATAATACCCCGGACAAACTAATGCTTAAATTAATCGATATCTTCTTTTTCTTAACTGCCAGAACAACCCGTTACCAGGTTACAGCCTGGTACAGAGCACGCCTCCAGCGCTTCTGCTTTGCGCACGCCTTCTCAATCGGTGATACTAAAGGTAGCAAGTGTGCTCCCTAGTTGGTCTTTCCAACGAAGACTAGGCCTGCCCCTTCGTCGCCTTCTCGCAACACACGCATTGAAGACTTTTCTGCCGGGAGCTATTTCATCCATACGCACAACATGGCCTAGCCAGCGTAGCCGTTGGAAGTCAATGTCGTCTTAGAAAAGTCGTTACCAAAGCGTAAAGGGCCAAAGATATTACGGAGTACTTGCCGCTCAAAAAGTTCCATGAAATTTTCATAAGACAGCGTACCCCATGACGCTGTCAGCGCCCTAATACAAAACGGGAAAAAGTAGCATCTTACAGAGTGTTAGTCCCTTCTACTCATTTGCCTACTGAGGTCAAGCTTACATTAATTGGCAAGTGTGATTCTGCGCTTGATCTCCATGACATCGTACTTCATTATGACGGTGATGCCTAGGTAGACCAAATCTTTGACAACATCAAAAGTATAGTCTCCTCTATTACTACCATTGATATCGGTATCAGCAACTTGGGTAAACAACTGGACACTCTTATAGTTCAATTTTTTTTTCCGTTTCGATGTGTTTTATCCTTTCGCAACACACTCTCCATCACAAAGTTGAAAAGGTTGCAGGATAGGCCATCGCCTTCTCTGAAGCCTTGCTTGCTATCAAGTGGCTCGGAGAAGCTCTTTCTACCTTGACGGATCTGGGTGTGTTGCTCAATGTCCTGCTGCATAGTCGCATCAACTTTCAAGGCATACCGAACTCAGACAGTGGCGTATACGCAATCCCTCAACGGTCTATCAAATGCTGCTTTATAATGGCCAAAGACATGCTGCTTCTAGATTAGGTATTCGGATTTCTTTCGAGATTTGGCGTAGTCTGAATATCTGGTCAATGATGGTGGTAAGGTACAATGAGTTCCTTCGTGAATGGCTTTAGTCTTTCACGAAACACGCCTGATAGTGCCTTATATGTGGTAGAAACAAGACTGATACATCGATAGTTAGCGCACACTGTGGGTTTACCCTTCATGAGGACAGAGCCAAGGTAAGGTATGTATGAAACTATGATACAAAAGCATTCCAAGCATTTTCAAATTATTCTTATAAATTTTGTCGTCATTTCATTTAATGCACCACCGTTCTATGATTTTTCAAGTTATTCTATTTGGACACCGTACAGAGACCCTACATGGCTAAGCTACTAAAGCTTATCCAGCAGAAAACCATGGAGATCCCAGATCTCCCAGTTGCATGAGCAACCGTAGAGTCGTACATTTTGTGAACGTTCGGTGAGTAACTCAGAAGTAATGGCAACATTGGTCTTTCAGCAGTAACAAAGTTATATTTTATGTTTATGCATATACGCCTGCAAATGTGGGACTTTTGCGACGTTAATATTCGATCTTGAGTGTCTAGGTTTTTTATATCTTAATGAGAAGCCGTTTCTTGATTCTCAAAATACGTTTTAAAACTATACTTTTGATGTTGTCAAGGATTTTGTCTGCTTTGGTATTACCGTTCCAACGAAACCAGATCGCCATAGTCAAGCATACGATCACTCTTGCCAATCGATGCTACTTTGGTCGCAGTAGAGATCGAAAAAAATAGTAGAAATCACTATCGCAAAGCGATGAAGCATGATCGATGGTGCAGGCTGGTGCAAATACGATTAGATTTTTTGAACGTCAAGTAAGGTGTTTGGATGTTTGCTTACTGGCATCGATTGTTACAAACTCTACGACCTCTCCGACGACATTGACATACTCAAGCGAGCTAACATCCAGTGGCTGCGTGTGGATGAAGAAGCTTCTGAGGAAAGCTCTTCATTGCGGCTGTTAAGGGAAGGCAACCAAATGGGACCCCTTGTCAACGTTGGAAGTACCGAGTAGCCTGCTAACCAACTATGTTGGAGTGATGTAGGGGCGCCTGGAACAAGATAATGTTCAACCCATTATTACTCAGAATCTATCTGCCAACAACTACGACTGTCTCTACAAATCTTTCTCATATACGAAAAAAAGTCATCATTAAGAATTAAGTCTGACCGAAACTCAATAAATCTTTGGATCACAACATTTGCTAAAGTGAAGAAAAAACTTAGAAACTATTTAACCAAAAACATGCTGTAATGAGAACTTCTTGCTGTACATACTATTCATAACATGTAGCGTATAAAAAGCTCACACATTCACACTCACTCACACACACACACACACACACACCCATATAGTGACAGTGAGGCTTCAGTGAGTGATGCCAAATGCCTGACAGTTGGGCAGGCGGCAAAGTGAACTGAAGCCAAATGAAGCAACTGACTAACTCTGACTCCAACTCCAATTCCAATGGCAACTCCGTCGAGAACCCTGCCTTGGCATGTTGGTATAAGGGTAGCAGAGGCTTAAAAAAAAGTACAAGGGGAAGGAGAAAAAAAAAATTCAAAGCAAATGCTCACCCCAAATAGCATCCTTAGTTGGCACTGCTCTGCCCATACATATACATTCTATGTACCAAACAAATGGCAGGAGGAGGGTTGCTCCTATATACATATGCGTATATACATACATATATAGACTTGCAGGGTTGTTACCGCTGCTGTTGTCGCCTGCCCTGATGATGAAAAGCAGCAAAGCGCCATAAGAGCAAATATGGCTGCCAACACCCGAATTCGACACGTAAAGTGACGCGTTAGTCGCGTTGCTATGACAACCGGTTGTTGGGTCGCTCGACTGCCCAGTCGAAACGAAATGAAAATAGCCCAAAAAAAAGGAGCGAAAAAAGCATCGACAAAAAGAAGAAGCCAGAAAAACTGAAAAGAAAATCCTAAATTTATGAAAGTCTATGTTTTTATACACTTTTTTGACTGGCCAGAAAATCGGTGATCGGCTTGCGTCCTGATTTAACTGATACCACAGTTAGTTAGTGTCTCCTTCCAACGGAGGCATTAAAGAACTTTCTCCCAGAAGCAACATGACCGAGGCATTGAAGCCGCTGAATGATCATTCGCTTGGCTATGTGAGGGTCGTTGTAGAGGTTGTAGATTAGGTCGTTCCTTCGAATGCGTTAGCTTTCAACAGTAATCTCGGAGTCTAACCGTGTACTTTGTCTTGCTCTCATAAATAGCTAGTCTATACCCGCCTAGGACGTACATCCTCTTTGAGCTTACAAGAACTACAGTTATTGGAGCTGTTGTTGCCTAAATTTCTCAAGTGTCTTTCAGCCTACAATCTTCAGTAAGTAAGCAAGTCAGTACTCTTAGGCTGTTTTTGCTCATTTGTAAGATTTGCTTGAGTCTGATTCGAGTCATAGGAGTCGGAAAGCTGCTTGGCCTATCTGAGGCCTCTCTCTTCTTTCCTTAGTAAGTTCATTTCCGGAAATGTTGGTGTGATGAGGCAGCCATCTGAGCGAGATCTGGTACAGTCAATTTTGGCGGTGTTAGTCTAATTTGGGTTCCCTGAACAACCTTAGAGTTTATTCCATTTCCTGAGAATGCATTTCTTGAGGACTGACTTGCTGTTCTGTAATTTCTTTATATCAGCACATCGGCCTATGACGCTTATTTCAGCCTGGAAAACGCTGCTATATATGTCCATAGTCTCTGCGTGGTGTATTTGCGGTCCCGTAACTTCTACGGCAGTTAAAGACCTTTCAATGTACCAAACTTGATGGGCTACATCTCGTCTAGCGTTGTCTTTTGCCGTTTGTTGCTCATAATAGTGCTGAAGTTCCGCGTGAAGCGGTACTCAGTAGTGACCAAAGTCTGAAAAGCAGATGCGAAAGAATTACCTTTTTAGGCTTCCTAGCAGGCATCTCTGGCCCTGACTATATGTTCTCTCCCAATCCCTTACACTGACATTTTCAGCAGTGTTGCTGTTTTATGTGAAGTTGTATGTATAAGTATATTAAGCGGTGTAAGCTCCATAAGAACTTTCATTGCAGCTGTAGGGCAGGCTTTCATGGCTTCTCTCATAGATACGCAGACCAGCACTCACACACATCTGCGCTCACATCTGCGCTCAAATCTGAATCTTTCGATTGGTGCCTTATTGCGAAGGAATCGGTACACTAAATATTTACTTATCGCATTTATATATATACTAGTCTTCGTCTGATTACAAAGAAGAGAAATGACGAAATAACAATATTTGTGTGTACAATGTATTTTGTTGTTGTTTGTTTACTCCAAAACAATTTTGAACTGTCTGCAACGCAACGTAGTCAGCTGAACCTTATATTCTGCAAAGCGAAAGCATTTTATCTTTCGAATGGTATAGGTTTCACCTGAAAACGTTGTATTATTGCGAAGTAATCGGTACCACACATAATTTTTGCTTACCATGTTTGTATATAGATTTCGGATTTAAAAATTTATATAATCTTTAAGTTTTAGATGTTTGGAGAAGAGTAGCAGCCAGGCAAGGATAATGATAAGAAAACATGTTCGTATTAAAGCAATTTGGAACCGTTTTGAAGATAGGGTAATCTCAAATGAAGTTCTTTTCGCTGTCTTAAGTCTATAAGCTACCATTATGAAAACACTTCCTAAGTAAGTTTTTACGCAATAGTAGCCGTAATATTCGCTTTGCTTTACCGATTTGGTGGGACTTACTGTAATTTTAGCTAATATGCCATATTTTTTTAAGGGTATTGAAAACGACGCCAACGGCATAGGTAATGGCAATGGCAATGGCAGCGCCAACAGCATCGTTCCTGGTTCAGGTTCAGATGAAGGCCTGATACGCCAAAAGTTTTTTGCGCTTTTCTTTTCAATTTTACTCATGGGGGCGGGTGTGTTGGGGCTGTACGGTGCAACTAAGGGTGGCCTCTGGGATTTGTCGTCATCGCAATGGCACGTAAATAAAGTCAGCCGGTCAGGTTGCGGGCATTTGTGTTGGGTCAAAAACGTGGCAGTACCTTCTACATTATGCTCCTTTTTTGGCCGTATGAAACGGAGCGATTTTGAAAGTTTACGCTAAAATTCAAAGGAAATTCGCATACACAATAGCTGGAATGCTTTAAAGTTTGCGCAAACATGAAAACTAGACAAATTTAAGGGCGAAAGGGGCTTATGGACTAAGTGGTCTAGGGGAAACAGCACGAGCTTTTATTTAGGCACAAATCAGCTCAAATTAGTTGCAGCTACTTTCTGAAGCTCGAAGAGCGGCACAAACAAGTTGTCCAAACATCGAAAACCTACTCTTATACAAAATAAACCTTTAAAATTGTAAGACATTGGCTTTGTAACATAAATGTCTTGTCACAAAATTGCCATTACTTTGTGAGTTGTCGATTTATACGTATTGATTTTATTCTTATCTCGGGGATGAATAGCAGTAAGTCTTTAAAGAAGCTTATTTTTTTTTAAATTCGAAAAGCTATGCATGTTCTTGTCATGATGCCTGCAATGCACTATTTCCTAGTAATACAGTCTTTTAAGGTCTAAATTTCGGAAGCTAAAGCTAAAAAGTTGACACACCGTCAAAAATATCAGTTGTGGTTGACGGCAAAGTGGTTAAGGCTCCTTCTATCAATAGAGTTCGCTTTTGGTTGTGATTTTTCAAGTAATGCTGCAAATCTACCACTTACCCTCCAATATCGTAATGGATTATAGAAATATAGTCGTTTTAGTAGGGTTTCCGATAACACTAGGCAATGAATGTGAGCTCAATGAGAGGCTCTTGGTTAAAACACACATATTCCGGTAAATTTCGGCAATTTTTTTTTTTTTTGGTTTTTCAATTTAATTTCAACACCAGTTTGCGAAGTTATTAGCTAATATCGAAAAAATGCTACAATCAATAATTTCATTGAAATTCTTGATTCAAAATCGACAGTAACCTCTATTAAATATATAAAAAATATTGGAAAACCATTTGAAAGCAAATCTTTCACTTATTTTGACCCAGTTCGGAGTCTTAAATTTTTGTATTCAGACTTGAACTTCTTAGACGTTTTCTTAAATGATGATGTTTGTAATTGTAATGGTAATTCCTCAGGCTCTCATCATTCCTTCATCCCAAGTTAAGTGCTTTAATCTTCATATCTTTTGCGTTCCGAATAAAGTACCAGGTTTGCGAATTCAATGACTCTTCTCTACTGAACGCGGCACTTCCACCATTGATACCGTCGAAATGCGATTCGTTCTTTTTGAGCTTCTTGGGCTCTATTGGGGTCTTATGTAGGGAAGGCAATATCCGGCTACTCTTGCAGTTTACTTCAGGACTAAATACTTCGTCCCACTTGCCATAAGTAGAGTTGCTGTAGTAACTAAGCGCTTCCAGATTCATTCGCTGCTCTCAGATCAGATCAGATCTCTCCAATACTTAGTCGTTCTATCAGAAAGTTTGCTATTCTGCAGTTTCTTACGAATAATTAGTGCCTCTCATCGGCAAATAATATAGCTCCCACTGGTCCGAACGAACTTTTTAGAACAGTTTAAGTACCCAGCCCCATTTCGTCTCTTTCACATTTCTCTTTTTTTATTAAGTTACTTTTCAGTAACTCGTTAAGCTAACATTTGAGCATTTTTTAATATTTTTTGTCATTTCCCATAAAAAAAGAGTAAACTAGGGAGCTCTGCCTCCTGCCTGCTTCGTTCAGCAACCACTGTGCTATGAACAGGTGGATTTCGTCTGTCCGTATAAACAACTAGATTCCATTGACCATGTGATCAAACCTTCGCTTCTCAAGATGCTCAGCTTGTTAATCAGAAGTGCGTAGAGTACGTATTGCAGCAACGCTATTCGCAGACTCTAGATTGTGTTGCAAGCTTTGATGTTAGATTAGCTCTTTCTTCTGTTTCTTGTTGGTGATATCTGATAATTCTGGCAATGTTTCCTACATTGGATCGTCTCGGCTTGATAAATATTTTTCACTTTAGATACAATTACATTAAAACAAGTTTGGTTTCTCCTCAAATCCGTCATTCCGTTTCATTTGTAATTATTAGCCAATTTCGAGCGCGCAAGTATTATATGTGTTTATGAACTTAAACTTGGAGCTCTAAAATATAAATTTCTTAAGCTGAAGTAACTTTTAATCGACTCTTCAACTAATTTGCTGCCAAGCGCCAATTTCAACAGCTTGTCAACCGCAAGCTCCACAAAGGGATAAACGCCCCAAGTTTGCCATTATAACTGCCTCACACTCTTTGCCTCTCTCTCTCTCTCTCTCTCTCTCTGTCTCGCTCGCACAACATCGATAAGCTGGTAAAGGTAAAAGAAGCTGCAGCTAATGAACATTTCATTTGACTTTTCCGCATCGTTGATTTGGTTTTAATAAAGTGCCAAATGCATTGATGGCAAGAGAAAAAGAGGCAGCAGAGGAGAATGGCCGAGGGATGGAGAAACAGCGGTGCCAAGGGGACGGGGATGGGGACTTGGTTGAGTGAGTGAACAAGGCCAGGTTAGGTGCAGCAAGCAGAAATCTTTTGTTTTGTGGCACTCGAGGAAATGAGCACGTTGCTTGTGTTCCATGCTTGCCAAGCTCAGCGGCTTGTCACAAAAATCCAACATCAATGGTACTCACACACATACTCACACACACACACAGATACACACATACTGTTACAGTTGGCAGTTGTATTTGCCATATTGGCACATGTCCTTTGAAAAAGTTTCTCTCCCCCAGCTTATCATTATGCTCGTTGGTGCAACTTAGAAGTACAGTAAAACCTTGACTTAGATTGAGTTTTTCCTAGGGCTATGAAATGCGGTTCACTGATAGTTTTGAAAAGCACTAGTTTGTTATTCGGTGGAATATACGAAATTTATCTCGATCGGAACTAAGGTTCCCGAGTAATATGCGACTTGCTGACTCTGCGAAATCTTGAATTTTTTAATATTAGCAATAATGACGTCACCAAAATTTTGCTGATTATAAAGTTTCAAAGATTTTTTCAGATTTCATGAACATTTCGGTGGTGATGTCATTTCTGTGTCTAGTCTAAAATATGGTTTTAAACGCCTTCTTTGAGGCGAACAAACATAAGTGCCTTCGAAGTTCGTCCTAAGAATTTTTTCAGTAAGTCTCATGCCAAACAAAAGATATTCGCTTTTGTATATACTTCATTTCTTCCTGACTGAATGGCCATAACAAGGTTACGTCCTAATGTAGAATACTTCTCCAGGCGCCTCATAACTTCCTTCATAGGGCTGGCAATTAGAGCCGGTAGATACCAAGCCCTGCACACAACACTGTTAAAGTCCTGCGGAGATTGCGCTGCGGACATTAGCTCACTGGCCTAATACTGGATTGTGATTAGAGCAGCTAACAGATGGCATAACAAACGGCAAAAAAAAAAAACAGTACTGATTCGTTTTGGCATATGTCGGCGTGTAGATTATCGGGCGGTCAGACATCTTGCAGGCCAATTGAAGCGATTTTTTTGTGTCGGCGCGTCTGATCGTAGTTTGGTCAAATTAAGGTAATATTTGCTTTTTAAACATATTTCATAACCCTTGGTGTTTTAGACTTATAAAGCGGTAAGGGCCCAAGCTTCATATCAATCGCTGGAAGTGTAAGCATTTCCTTACACACTTCGACTGTTATCTATGTAATCAGGGCCGTAGTGAGAATTTCAGTACTCGGGGTGTTAGCTATACGAGCCCTCCTGCTATTCCTTTTTGTTATTTTACTGTGTGATCCATGGCTACTGTGACTGTCAAAGTCTCTTTTGTGGGCCCGCTTGAGAATTCTTGCTCGTGGGTTCCCCAACGCTATTGGTAAGATTCGCCCCTATCGCATGTATGCATATTTTGTATTATCAGATTCTACGAAGTATTTCATGTTATATAAGTGTGCTTTTCTATGCAGTTTAATAATTCATATTTCACGTTGTACTTAGGGGCTGTTCATATATGGTGTTACCAATGGGAGGTAGGTGGTGGGTTGAGGCTCCTCAAATTGTGACAATTTCATATGATAAGACAGGGGGTTTCCCAAAATAGTGACGTCACTGTTAAAAGGTGAAAGTTTCTTTTCTTCTATAACAATTTGTGATGTCACATTAGTTGGAGTTGGCTTACTTAATGGGCATTTGCCAAAAGGGGGTTGCAAATCTTGGCGACGTTATTTATTTTATTTTTGCCGTTTCTTCTAAACGACGTAAACCGAAAGTGAAGAAACCAATTTTTGGACGGCGTAAACAAAAATGATGTTAGTCGAGGTATTGCTGTATTCGTTGTTGATGTTGTTGCATTCTAATTATGCGGCTTGGTAGCAATAAAAAAAAGCAATGAGAAAATGTAGGAAAAGCATGTGCACACACACACACACACTCACACACACATATGTGCACACTAAAGCCCCACTCAGACCCCATTGCAGATTTTGCACACTTGCACACTCGTCTACTTGACAGTTATTAAGCTAACGACGTTGAAAGGCTTTTTGTTATAAGCATGCACACAACAACAACTGCTCCTTGTTCTATTGGCTGACATCGTAGCCATGTTTGCTTAACTTCTTGGCATAGACTGGGCCAAAAGCCACACAGCAGCTGTTATGGCTTATGAACTTTGATAACACATCGAGTAGAACGAGCGGGCAACGCTGTAGAAACCGTAATTAACACCGAGCTTCGGCTCTCGAAACACACTGAATTAACCCTCTAAGAGGAGAGACGGTCCGAAGCTGCCTACATGAGACATAAAGAAACGCTAGTTTACATTTGCATTGAGATCGTTGGTATTGGGTGGGCTTCCTGCAGTCATGTTATCCAAGCAAAACCGATCGAACTGATTGAATCAGTTGAAATGGACAGTGTTAAGTGAGAATGGCCGTGTTTGTAGACTCGGCACATGGAGTGGCTTTGATCTGTTCCTCAAAAAAAGTTGAGCTAATGGTACTTCTATAGTACCATCCAAACTTACTGAAGTCACCGTAGCATGTACTTTCACCACAGCAAAGTAATTCACAAAATCATATTACAAAATACCAACGTTCGAGATTAAGGATTCTGTAGTCATCTCCATTATCCATCAAACAAGAAAAGAAATTGATCGATTTCATTAACTTGCAATGGTTTTGTCTTAAGGGCTGCAAAATGTTTCGTTCCATGTGAGTTGGGCATAAACCAAACCTTCTGTTCTTTGCCAGAAGGCAAAGGCTTTGCTAAAAAGCGAAAGC
This sequence comes from Chymomyza caudatula, assembly GCA_035041775.1. Classification (NCBI taxonomy): domain Eukaryota; kingdom Metazoa; phylum Arthropoda; class Insecta; order Diptera; family Drosophilidae; genus Chymomyza; species Chymomyza caudatula. The sequence goes on from JAWNKW010000145.1 coordinate 1,217,884, forward strand.
CACCAAAGGCATTAAAGGGTTTGTGCCTTGGGTTTGTAACCCACCAAGGAAAAGCTCCAGTTCCAACGAAAGTCTCGACGGAGGACAAAGATGCGCTCTACGATAGCCTGGAGTCTATGGTATATGACCGCTGCCCGGCCCATGACATTATAATCGTTTTAAGCGATGGTAAGACAAAGACAAAGGGAAGGTGGAGAAGGAGCAGGAAAAGGAAGAAAATGTGGAAAAGGAACATAAAGAGGAAAAGGAAAAGGAAGAGAAAGAGGGCGAAGAAGAAGAAGGGGAAGGGAAAGAAAATGTACTTTCACAGAGGTCAACCTAAACTCTGACCATTACCTTGTGACAGACAAGCTCACATCCAACAGCTGGACATCCGAAAGCGGCAATCACAACGTACTGCCGAAGCCTTCTCCTAGGACTTTGGAAGCACAAACCTGACTCTTTGCGAACTACCGCGGTGAACGTTCTTGTTTCCCACTAGCAAGGAACCAATGGTACGATCAAAAGTGTCGCGAAGCCAATGCAGTGAAGAGCACCGCCTACGGAACTTTCTCCTTCACTGCTCGGACGACGCGTTTGGAGCTGTTTAAGATGTGCCACACTGTCATTTGAGAAATTAAAAACGCAATTAATTACGGATGCGGTTACGATTACGGTATTATTGCTATCACTTTTGTCAGAGTTTCCCGAACCAGTAATCCAGTAAATGCTGGATATTAGTATTAAATAACCGAAACCATATCAAAAAATTTATTTTTGGTTACGGCTACGGTTATAGTAACGGTTAAGATTACGATTATAATAATGAAAAGTTTATACATGAAACAGATTGTATAATTAGGTAAAGCACCTTATCTACTAAAAGACACCTTATACACATACATACAACCCCCTTACTTCACCCTTACGATAACTGTGAAAATTCCTGCTGAAAACCGTATTACTGTATTAAGTAGATAATCTGTTGCTTTTCAGCCAGTTAAATAGAACATTCTCCTCAAATAGAAGATACTAATGTATAGGTAGAACCACTCTTAGACTTTGTCCACTAGCCGGAAGTCTGCTTAACAGTATCCCGCAACATCTGAAAAGGAAAGCCTTGAAACCCCTGGGCAACATCTTGCCTGTTCTTCCTGCTCTTGTTGTTGTATTCGTGCTGTATATATATTTTTTTTAATTACGCTTATTGCATTGCAGCTCAAAATCGTCGCCAGTGGCAAAGCCAGTGCCTAACCTGAGAGTGCCACACCCAACTTCATGCGCCACTCTCCATCAGTGGTGCAAATCCAAACGGAAATATGCGCAAATTAAGCCGTTTGTTATTCACGGAAATTATAAAACGCGTCAAGTACGCAAAAGCAACCGCCCAACTGCGCCCATTAAGACAAAAGCCAGCCGGATTCAGAGCCGGAGCCGGAGCCGCAGCTATAGCTAGAGTCAACCCTCGAGAGCAGGTGGTGGCAAAAAAGGCAATGGCGGGCGACAGTTTTATCATGACGCTGACGATGAGGACAACAAACAAGCAAACAAATAAAGCAACCGACGCCAACCAACCCCCAAATATGTTGACTCCACGATCCCGTACGCCCCCCCCCGTGCACTCCGAGCCGGTAGCCGGCAACTGGTGGCCCAAGTCAATGCAAGAAAATGTCATGAATACGATTTGTTGATGTCTGGTTATGGAGTCCTCTATGAGGCTCTCTATTTATAGGGCTGCACTTGAATGCATGTGAATGACTGCGACTGTTTGGAGTGACTGACTCTGACTCTGACTAAGATGGCGTTACCTACACTGGGCGAAAAAAGCTAATTGTGAAAAGGATGTTAATAGAAATAAAACCAAAACATGCTACACTGTCTTGGAAGCCATAACAGCGTCTTTAAATTTCTTTTTCTGTGTAGCTCAAACAACTTTATAATTTTTTTATGGAATCTGGAATAAAAATTGATTAACTCCAATATCTTTTAATCGATGTTTTATGTGCTTCTTCTCTGAGCTATGTGGAAAATTTGACCTGACGACAAATCATCAATTTTTGTGCGTACCTAGTTATATTTTCAAAATGGTCAATTTACTCTTACCGTATGTGTAGAAGCTAAAAAAGCAATCGAGTTTTCGGTAATTTTTTCGAAAATTGGCTTATGACTACTCTTGATGTGAACCCATTATCAATAAAAAACCAATTAACCGGTTTTAACAAGAAAAACCATTTTTGTATAAACCCACTTCATTCATTGTTATTGGTTTCAAAACCAATTTTGTAAGACAATCCGATAATTTTGAAATTTTTATGGGCTAAAGCTCACTTCAAGATACTTGAAGTCCAGAAATGGAAATCTTCACATGAAAGCAATTACACCATTGTAACTTCTAGATAACCATCATCTTGAAAAGGCAAATTGATAATACAAGACTAAAAGGGGTATTTTGTTCTTCAATAAGATAGTTATCTTAAGCATAGAAACGCTATTTCGAATTTCTATCATATATAAAACATTTCTCGCAATTCCAAAGTGATATTGTGAGTAGAGCTGCAAAACTATAGACAGCTCTATCGATATAACGATTTTTTTCAATTGGATCTCAGTTTCGATGTTTTTTGCTCACTATAGATAGTTTAAAAACACGTTATAGCCGCTTAGGTTAGGAAGGTAGGAAGCAAAACCACCGATAGTACTAACGATAGTATCGTATTTTTTCTAATCGAAGGTACTATCGTTAGTATCCAAAATATCGAATGGCACCACTATCGGTAATTTTGCAGCTCTAATTACGAGTTCTTATAATTGCCGATACTTTAAAAAACATTTTCACTGAAATATTATGGTAATTATCGATATTAAGCCGTTAAAGACGGCTCAGAAGTGAGTGCGTGTTTGTTGTTGTTGTTCCTTTATGCGATGTGACAAAGCTGAAATCTTTCTATAAGTATCACGGTAGTTGTAAATCTGATTTTCAATGACTTGTATTTAATTAGCTGAATTTTTTCTCAGTGCATATTCCTCTTACAGCTACAGCACTTGAGCGGCAATGCAGCGCCATGCAATTTTTACAAGCTTCAATACCTAGGCGCCCCTTAGACCCCGCATTCAGCATTGTCAGCTCCAACCGTGTTTATATTTGACTTGCATTTAGCGCAGCTTGCGCAGTCAACGGCGCCTTTGCTGCCACGCCCCATCCCCCCTTGCCACATGCCGTAACGCTGAGCCCACAATCTCCAATCAAACACAAGCTATTTCATCATATTTGCAGAATGGCTGCCTGGGTTAGGTTTACGGTTTGGGCTTGGTCTGGGGCACGAGCCTGACTCCTAGATGATGTTGACTAGAATTGCTGTGAGTTCTGTATAGAACATGGTTGGGGCTGGAGGCGAGTGTGTGTGTGTGTGTGTGTGTGTGAGGGAAGGGAACTGTCGTATCTTTGTGGCTGCATGCAAATGCCATGTTGATTTGATTTTGCCAATAAGGTAAGCTGTCACAGTCAGCACTTTTGCAGGCTCGTCTGGGTCTGCGCCATTTTCGCTTTGTTATCGAATCCATCCTTGAATCCTCCTCGAATCCATTGTTGACTTTAGGCTCAGGCTCAGGCTCAGGCTCTGACTTTACAGCTATAGCTGCTGTTATAGAGCTCTGGCTGGTTGCGGCTGATTATGGCGCAATTTGCCAAGTGCTGCGCCCAAAATCTTGTGGGGTCCAGCTCCATAATGGCCAACATTCAGTTGGTTCCACGTTGACTTGACAACATTTCTTGTTGCCTGATGCTATTGCTTTGTTGTTCTTCTTGTTGTTGTTGTTGTTTGTTGGGGCAAATAATGATGATGTACTCATTGTTGTTGTTGCTATTGTTGCTGTTGCTGCTATGCCATTTGAATTCTCGAGTGTCACTAATTGGACGTTGGCTAAATTTGCCAATAGTCAAGTTGAAAGTCAATATAATAATGTACACTGAGAGAAACTATTAAGCTATTAAGTTATCAAAAGTGCGACCCGAAATCATATTTATTCTTTACTTTTTCTTGACTGACCATAACAACCTGTTACTGGGTAGTGCGAACCTCCAGTCCTTCTCCAATACTTGTAAGTGCGCTCTCTACAGGTACTAGGTCTGGTTCTTGAACGGAGACAAGTCAAATCACTTCGTCGGCTTACTTCAACAACTATAAAGAGAACTATCTTATTCAACAGTCCAATGATTCTAAGGTGGTTCTATTGTCCAACACGTTTCTGGCGACAGTTTTTTTTTTGGGAAGCACGCGTTGTCACTCACAACGATTAACTTGATAAGTGTACAAAGATCAATATTATTCAGCATAGTTGAACAGCTTCATCGATGATTTGAAACAAAAACGAATGCATTTAGCGATGAAAAAGTGCGCTTAGTCGTCTTGCATGTTCTCTAGACTTAGCACCCAGCTCTTAACCCAAATAAATGGACTAAATAAATGAAGCTATGTTCATCGACAAAACCTCTTCCATGTAAAAGACCTTCGTTTGTTTTGTTTTCGTTAACTGAACAGAACCGATTTCGAAGCTATACTTTCTGTTTTAGACAAATAGATAGCTGATTACTTAATGAGTAGTTCGTTCAAGAATGTATAGAAAGTCGATAACCGATAACAAAACTCGTCATAAGCACTTAGTGTAGCTTGATCCCTACAAATGCTTTACTTGCAAAAAAGAAAAAACTTCATTTTCATTTCAGTCACACATACATTTTTCTCAGTGTAGTTTTGTTTCTATCCTCATTGTGAGCTTGATGCGGATGTTTGATGGAGCCTGTTCGTAGATCCGCTCATTAGTAATGCTTTATTGTTATCGCAAGTCAGTTTAGAGCTCTCTCTCTCTCTCTCTCCCTGGCCCCCCGCTCTCTCTCTCTCTCTCACTCACTCTGTGCGTGTTTGTGCGAAAGTTGGGCGGATATCTGTGGGTTTAGCTACACTACATATATCTGTCTTACAAAGGATTCAACTCATTATAAACTCATTACGTGAACTAGGCAAATGGAACTCTAGAAATGCAGCTAAAGAAGAGTTTAATAGTATAGTATTTCCACATGGAAATTTATTAAATTATTCATATAGAGCGCATTGATAATATATGACTTAAATATGTACGAGAGTAATTTAATTAAAAGTGATTATGCTGAATATGTTGCTAGTTGCATCAAATAGTCTCAGTGTTGGTCAGTGAACAAACAAATTAATTAATGCACACAACCGGGAAACCATAAAACAGCATTATTAACCATAATTAAAATATATTGAGCGCCCTCGAAGTGTATGATGTGATATTTATTACGAACACATTGCCCACAAAGCAAAAGCCAATTGCCAAATTTGTGATTTTACTTTCTAAAATGGCACTGCAAACACTGCAAGTTTAAGGGCCTGGACAGAGCCGGTTAAGGATCAAGCGAGTGCCCCTTAGTAGGTAAACAGTAAACTCTCCTCAAATTCAATAGGCAGAAGTGCAGGAGTGAAATGAATATTGGGGATACCTTTGAACTAGCGCAAAGAGTAGAATGATGATGAGGGGGTTTTTACGCTGGGCGCCCCAAAGGATAGTATGAATAACTTTCGTGGCGTTACGTGTAAATTCCTTAGACTATCGTTTGATGTAGCCTTAAACATCATTTGTTCTGTTAACGACATCAAGGGTTACCCCACGGTGTGCGCTCAGAAAACTGAATTCTAAAGCGACATGCAGCCTCCAGAACGGGCAGAATGCTGCCTTCAGAATTGCCACTGGTTATTATGTGATTACGCATACACAGGGACCACCTACATCAAATGTTTAGTATACGCTCCGCTAGGCAGGACTACCTGATCCTAACTCGCCATTTTCTTCTGAAGTCCATTCAGGATTTCAGCTGGATTTCGGCTCGTAAGCTTACTGCTATTGTCCACGGGGCCCTCCTAATACTTTCAATGAGAGATAAACTTAGAGACCTTCACGGCCAAACTTAGCTTTAGGTGGTTGACTACCTGTCAGCGATTCTTCGGAATGACAGCTCTCTAGACACGCGAGTGTACCCGTAGTCCGCATAATAAGGTCTACGTTTTCGAGTGCCAATTAAACACCACTGAACCTACATCGTCATCGCTCTGAGCTCAGCCAGTTGAAGTTAGTAGCTTCGTCGATTTGAATTTACCTATTATCTTTCCATAATTATAATTGACAATTTATGTATGTTATATTACGTTATGGTATATTACAATAGTTTGAGGGAACGAAAATGTTCCTCAAATCTTAGTTTGAAATTTACGAAATCGTGTTCGTTGTTCCAATTCGTCCAACTGGTATAAGTTTCTTTCGATGGAAATATAAGAGATGTAAGCTCATATCAGTATCTGCGACTTGTTATCTTTGCTACAAATTTACCTTTTGCTGAAAATAATATACATTCAAGAAGTGTTTTACTGGAATGCAGGGTGAAAGAAAAACCGCCTGAAAAACGTGCTAACAACAAAGCACATCGCAGTTATATGCCACCTTGCCAGCCTCTCCAAGCTGCCCAAGAAAAACTTATGCCACGTCAAGTCGGTGAAGTCAAGGATTTGTTTCTAGCCAAGGGCAACACCAGAGTCACCCAAACATATGGCTGAAGTGCGCTTCAACAAAGGGGTTTTTGCTTTGTGTCCTTTTTTGATATGGCTCCAAAAATTAACCCACCATTACTTGTCATTGCTCAAGATTTCTCATTTGTTGGTATCCTGCCCAACCTTTTTTTAGCTATGGCGGCAGGAGAGCATTTTTTAATTAACTGCCAGCTGCTTAGCCCGACTCTCATCCGCCGCTGCATCTTCTGCTCCATCTCAAAAAACCTCGCAAATGCTTTGGCGTTTGTCAAAGTCTATTGGGGGCGTCCTGAAAGTGGAGGGGTCGACTGCATATTGTTGGGTGCTTTTGTTTTGTGTTTGTTGAAAAGATTTCCTTTTTTCTTTTTTTGCATTTTTGTAATGCATAAATGCCGCCATTTTGCAAGTGAGCTGCACAGCACGAGCTCATAAGGGGCGAGAGTTGCGTGTGCCCCCCGTCGACCATGTCTGTGTGCTGTGAGGCGTGAATATGCCACTGAGTCCTACTCCGCCCACTGCTGGAGCAGCTCAGACCTCAGTGTCAGATTCGCATTGGCAGTTGTTGCCACTGCCAACAACAAGTGGCACAACAATCGCTAAGAACCCAGCCAGATGCACAAAATTATATGCAATACGGCGTAAAATTGCTCAGTTGCGTAATCAACACAGGGAAAGAGAGGAAGATCTAGATATTTTAGAAGCGTAATCTTTACAAGAGTTTGTAACTTGCTCATTAAAATATTCAATTTATATGTGGCATCATTTTCTGCGAACTAGCAAACTGCCAAAACTAGATCTCATTCAAAGTACTTTGCGAAAATGAACGTTGAAATGAAATTTTAAGAAATTTCTACTTTAATTTGGGAAAATTAATATTAATCAATTTACAGAACAATTTACACTCAATACGTGAGTACAGGACTACTTTCAAAATTTACTAAAATCCTTGATAGTGAAAATTTGAATGAAGTAATGGTGAAATGTGAAATGAAATGTGTGGATCTGTTTTATTAGTGAACCAGAACTGTTATTCATCTATGAGGCTTAGGTGAAGTTGCAAGCGGACATACATTGCAATCGACTGCAAAGCTTTACAACAAAGAAACGCTAGTTGGGGCAATAATTGATCTGCACTTGCAAGCAGCAGTTGGAACTGGACGTCTCCAGTACCAAGCCGTATACAAAAACAAGCTCTTTTGACCTTCAACTACTCACAGCAATAAGAAGCTTAGATTTTCCGATTTAGTTTCATCGGCTCACTGCTTAGCTTTATCGTTATCGTTGTCTTCAAACTGAAAATCAAGATCTCGATGAAGACAGCTGCAGAATAAATAAGAAGAATCGAAAATTTTAGTAAGGTTTTGCAAAAAATCAAACAACTGCGAAGAACTCCATAACAAAGTATAGAAACAGCGTCACCTCATCTCATTGTTGTAACGTGAAGACTGCTGCAATTGGAGAATCATATAGAACTTGCATTTTCATACTCTAGATGGATTTATGCGTCATTCATCTTGTAGAGCGTTTATTTTTGAATCTGAGTTGTCTAAAATACTGCATGACGTTTCTTCTAAAGTAAGAATCAATGATTTCGAATTTTCGATCGATATCTCAAAGAGCAGAGGAAGTGCATTTCCCGAACTGCGTGAAATGCCTGATAATGCAGTGATGACATCGAGCATAGAAGACATAATACATAAGAATAGTCTACCGTCTCCCTACACCGCTATACTCAGACTGATCAGACTGTCCCCAGCAATGGATTCTTCATAACAACCCATTACCTGGAAACGGCATGTAAAGCTCTCCTCCAGGCGTCTCTGTTTTGCGCCTTCTCTAATCGATGATACCAAAGGTAGGTAATATGCTCTCTACCTGGTCGTTCCAGCGGAAACATGCTCTGCCCCTTCACAACCGCATTGAAGACCTTTCTCGCAGTAGCTTCTTCATCCATAAGCATAACATGACCTAGCCAGCGGAGCCGCTGGATCGTAATTCGCTTGACTATGTCAGTGTTGTTCCAACGAGAGTCCCCAATAATGGATTAGTATTCCATACACATCCTAGTGCCTGCATTCTTACTTAGTCCAGGGGCTAACGAAAATTTTGAACAGGATCGATAAATTAACTCTGCAGCTTATAACAAATGTCTCTTCATGCTAGTTACGGGTATTTCTCCCGAATATCCTCACAAATCTGTACAGAGCTTTCAAAACACAAGAGCATACGTTCCGAGCATCGCGCACACTTTTGAAGCGAAAAAATCGAGCTTGTTTGGCACTATTTAGAGTCTAAAATATTCCTATTTGCGATCTGCTCCATCTATTTATGCCCGCAGAGTCACAAACACCTCATCAAGGCAACTGCTTGACGTGTCTGCTCTTTCTGTGGAAAAGTTCAAAAATATGCTGGTATGTGTGTCATTTCTATTATGTCTTTCGAAAATTTCAATTTTCCGTCATTTCTGACACTCTTCGGTGTTCCTACCTTGGCAAGAATGTCATGTGCGGAGAGCATAGAAAAGATGATGGTTGTGAACAACCTAAAGCATGATTTAACGCATAATTCTTCAATTCTTAGTTTTCAAGTTTTAGTTCGAGCCAAAAGCATAATTCAAAGTTACTTTGGCTTTTGAATATCATCCTGCATACAAGCCATATAAATAACACTCATACGAATGTAAAATACATATCAAAGGCGTTCTAATTAGAGAAAAAAATTCACGCAGAATGCTGTAAGCACCACTTAACGTACTCACACACACATTCAGATATGCTGAATACACATACATATGTTATATAGATAAACTTATATAAAAAATTTATATATATATATATATATATATATATATATAAATGTGTTTATGTACTGTACATATGTATAAGTAGAGCAGGGGAGCGTCGCAAATTCTTGAACAATTTAATAACAGACATCCGGAGGCGGTGGCAACAACTGCGCATCATAATAATGAAGATGATGAGCATGAGGATAAAGATGATAATGATGCTTGTTTGGGCTTGTTTGGGTGACGATGCTGGCCAAACAATAAGATTTGAAGATGTGAAGCCGTAAAAGTAGAGAGGAGCGACGGCAACAACAACAGGAGCAACAGGAGCAGCCGGGACTGTTTAAGGACTCGCTTGACGAATGGTTGACTGCTAACGTTGGCAAAATTTTTTGGTGGTTGTTTGCGCCCTCGTCAAGTACCGCCGCATCCTCGTCAATCAAAGCATTCTTTGTACATATACTCAGCACTTCACACACACACACACACACACACACACACACACACACACACACACATCTATATGATGGTGTGCTGATTCATCTGGGTGGGTTGGGCGTTATGCCATAACGGAAATGAGACGTTTAATTTACATTTACACAACGGCACGTTAAGCTGCCGCGCCAGTGTCCACAGGGATTTGTGCCATAGAAACCGAAACCGAAACCGTCAGCACTTTCCAACTCCGACTACGACTACGCCCAATGCAAGTGACAGTCCACACAAATTAAAAGATTCGTCAACAGGATGGCGCACATATTTACTGAGGGTTGGAAGCACAACACGACAACAGCCAAGATTTCGCTCGGATTTTTGGGTTTTTGGCATTTTGAGGCGGGGGTCAAGTTTAGTTGGTCGAAACGCTTTGTCACATGCAGCTGACTGTACCCACTTAGGCCATGCATATTGTAGCTTGTTTTTGATGTTAGTACGATACTACTTCTCCGCTCTTTCTCTCTTTCGCTCTCTGGCGAATATTTCCGGTGCTTAAGACAAATTTTAAAACAGTCTCATAAATATTTTAGTCGATTTCCTGCCGCACTTTGTGCGATTGAGTGTGTATTTCGGCATGTTAGTGTGTGTGTGTGTGTGTGTGTGAGGGTTTAAATGCCACTGCGCTTATTAATATGCCATAATTGTTCGTATATATATGTCTGTGTGTGTGTGCCTGCAATTAATTCAAGCGAAAGTTTCCGTCGGCATTTTGTGACTCTTGACTCCAGAGATGCTGGCATGGGTGTTGGCATACGGTTGTTCAATGGTCGTAGGACTTGCTATAGTCTGACTTGTGCTTCAGACAGACCAGACAGATTTTCATTTTTTTAATCTTTGAGATGATAAACACATACTAGTACATTAACACAATATTTTGTTCTTATTAAGAGCTTGAATTCTGCGAAAATTTCATGTTTTAGCCTTTTTGCACTTGCTTAACCCTTTGAATCGTATCGTATGATCTTCAAAAATGTTACTTGGCGGTTGTTGATGATTCACTGATTTCGAGTCCACTATTTTCTTCTTCTTCTTAACTGGCCGTTACCACACGTTAACGTATTACGGCCTGATGTGAAGTATTCATTCAGGCGTCGCTGCTTTGCGCGCGCCTTCTTCAATCGGTGATACCAAAGGTAGTAAATGAGCTCTGAGTCTGGTACCTACAACGGAGACTTGCCCAGTAGCTTCTTCAGCCAGCGGATCCGCTTAAACACTCCGATTTTCATCACAATCCGTCATCATACATTAACATGGGTCAGCGCCATAAAGCAAAATGGGAAGAATGAGCGTCTGTTAGTGATTCTCCATTTGAACTCCATGACGACAACGTTATTCATTGCGACAGTGGTGCCAAGGTAGACGAAATCCCTGACAACATCTCAAAAGTACACTTTTCAGCTTCAATCTGAGAGTTCGATCGCGTCGTCTCTCTGCTCGAAGAAAACATCCAACCAACAAACGACCAGACCCATCCTGTCAGATTCTCTTTCAATAGGAGCTAAGGTTTCGGTAACTGCTCCCTTAGTACAAACTATGATATCGATATCATAGAATGCCACTTTCTAGATTGGTTGATGTATCAAAAGTTATAGAGGCTTCAATTCTTCTTTAAGTGTCTTGGAGAAAACGCATCCTAGACATGTAATAAATAAGACGCTCGTTTAAAGAGTATAACCGAATTTTGTCACAGGGATAAGGACTCATCGGAGGCATTTTTTTCAGGTATCTCTTTTAAAAATGGAAGTAATAAAAAAAGCCAAATTACTCATTAAGTAAAGACTTTAGCGAAGGTCGATTTAAAACAAAGAAAAAATACAATTCGAAAGTAAAGAATATTTAACTATAATAACAAATATTTTCAGGATTCAGTGGTTAAAGATGATTAAGCAACAAATTTGTGTGTATTGAAGGACGAAAAAAGAATCTATTGAAGATGGTGAGACTGAGCGACTAACTGAATCAGATGATATTGCGCAAAAAACTATTTTAACTAAAAATCAAGTTCTTCTGTAGAAGGTTTTAAGATTCAATTTTCAAACAGGTAATGTTGAGCCAGAAACTATTCTAACTGATAATCAAGTTCTCTTGTAGAAGGTTTTAAGATTCAATTTTTGATTTTAAACGCTAAAGAGGCATAGACTGTAGACTAATTTGAATCTGTTGAAGATAATTAGATAGAGAGTTTAACTGAAACAGATGATGTTGAGCTAGAAACTATTCTAACTGAAAATTAAGTTCTACTGTGGAAGGTTTTAAGATTCAATTGTTTATATTATACGCCATAGAGGCTTAGACTGTAGATTCATTTGAATCTGTTGAAGATGATGAGTCTGAGAGTTTAACTGAAACAGATGACGATGAGCCGAAAACTATCCTAACTGATAATCAAGTTATCCTGTGGAAGGTTTTAAGATTCAATTGTTGATTTTATACGCCATAGAGGCATAGACTGTAGATTAATTTGAATCTGTTGAAGATAATGAGACAGAGAGTTTAACTGAAACAGATGATGTTGAGACAGCAACTATTCTAACTAATAATCAAGTCCTCCTGAAGAAGAGGAGTAAGATTTGTAAGATTTAATTGTTGATTTTAAATGGCATAGAAGCATACAATGACGATGTATTTGAATTTCTTGAAGATGATAAGGCTGAGTGATTAAGTAAAACAGATGATGTTGAGTCAGAAACCCCAAATATTTCTAACTGAAGTTATCCTAAAAAAGATTTGTAAGATTCAATAGTTGATTTTAAATTCCATAGAGGCAAAAACTAAAGATGAATTTGAATCTGTTAAAGTTGATGAAGGTAAACTGAAACAGATGACATTGAGCCAGAAACTCCAAATATTTGGCATATTGATTAATTGAAGTTGAAATTACAATGCAATGTTCTACTTATCGTATTTTTTATGTGAATATATAGAATACTAAGTATTCTGTAAGCTCTTATTTCAAATTTGCAAAAAGCGCTTTTTATGCTTAGTCCGAAATAAATGTTTAAAGCGCAAGATAATGCATGCAAATTATGTATTTATGGTAAAGAGTGTCGATTTACGCGTTTGATTGCTCTTAACTGAACCTAACCCAACGAGTGACGCCTAAAACCATGCTGCAATTTGTAATTAATCCAATGCATAATTAATTAACGGAAAATAGCGTCAAACTAAAAAGAAAAGCAACAAAAAGAGGTAACGATTTAATGAAACCCAAGCGTAGGGTATCAAAAATGGAAATATGAACGCTTGAATTGAAGTAATGGCGGCTGTTTGCATAAACATAACGGCATATGTCGAGTAATTAACAGCATAAATTATGCTCAAGTGTATTACTTACACCCAACACCATTGGGCATGTCCATATAGACAGTCAGTCGGTCGGAGAGTCTCACAGTGCAATTTCAAACATTTGGCGCCGAGTTGAGTAGCAGAAATCGACACTTAAGAGCGGAACAACAGCCGCGGGGGTTAGGGTATCGTCGAGGGTAGGCTGAGTAGTTCAGGGTTATGGTTATCAAGCATTTGATGTATGTAGCGCGCGCATCAGGATATCCATTTCATTAAAAGTCAAAAGGCTGTTGTTCATGGCCGCTACACGTGTCGCGTTTTTTCTCTCATGTTATTATTGTTTTTGAGGCTGCTTTTAGTGGCCAGGGTTGCCATAGCGTCGTCTCGCATCACGCCGCTTTGCTATGCTATTGCATAATGGCGGCGGCAGGGTTGTGCCACTTCTCGTTAATGTTTTTTGTTGTTGCTTTTGTTTTTTACTCCTGCTTTTCACTTTGTTTTGTTGCTTTTATTTATTAATATATAATTCTGTCTGTATGTGCGGGCACTTTTCAACCCTGAAAGCTTGCAACAACAGCAACAACCCTGTGTATATGGCGCTTGGCTTAAGTTGCTGCTGTTGTTGTGTATGTGGTGCTGCTGGTGGTTGATGGTGCCACTGACGTTGAGCTGCTGCTGCCGCTGCTGCTGATGGTGTTGGTGGTGGCGGCGGTGGCGACGTTCCTGATGAGCACACGACTCGGCGATGACGGCGACACAACGAACGTGTTATTTACCAAACACTCCATGGCACATAACACATAGTCCATAACACACACACACACATACATATAGAAGTACTCCAAGCGTACTATGTGTGTGTGTTTGTGCAAGTGTAGTGGCTGCTTATGTGGCATGAGCGTTTCAGTCAGTGAGTCGGTCTTTCACTCATTCATTCACCACGCATTTTTACTGGGCACCCAATTGTCGGTACAGTGGCATCAATATGCTCAAAAGTAGGCTAAATTACGTAATCAAGATTTTTATGATTTTGCACTCCTTCGCCACTCCCAACACAAATAGTCACATTTAGACAAACCCATTTCCCCATATTTGACGTCACAAATTGTTTTTGACTTTGTGACGTCACTTTTTCAATGATTCCCTCTTTAAGCTAAGCACGCTGTGCTTTGTTCAGCGATTCACCACCTTTCATGTCGTATTCCGGCTTGCCTATACACTTTATTGATTCAATAATGTAGATTGTTGTAGGTACATGCAAAACAAATGAAAAGAGTTCATTTTCTCTTAAGTAAAGACGTTTTCAGACTCTCGCTTTATGATTGACAAATTTATAATACTGAGAAATGCCTTACCAAGTTTAATGATGTAAACCAATTTTCGTATATTATGTATCTTTCAGTTTTTTCAAGAACAGTTTTTACACGGGAATCGTGTCCGCTTTAATGGGAGTGATTTTGATTCCACACTTTGCTGGCTTAGATGGAATCTGCTGAGTAACTCCTATTCTTTCCATATTTTCAAATAAGATTGTCGATAGCACAACCACAGATTAACGTGATGGTAGCACAGTAATGGTCTATAGATGTGTTTTCTTAATGAAAGAGCAATTTTTTCGTGACCGCGTTCTTTCTTAAGTTCTTTGAGTATTCCCCATTTACAGTTCGAACTTTTTTCAAGTAGTCTATGGAGAGCTTGCCAATCGGAACCCACTGTTACTAAGTGGACGCAGAAAGCTCACGCATCTTCTTCAGGACTGAATTTTGTCATTCGGTTTCCTTATTAAAAAGATGTTATCGTTGATACGACTGTAAACTGTCTTAAACGATGATAAAGATTTGCAGTGGGCTTCATTCGAATCAGCTTTAATTGATCATAAAAGTTTTTAATCATACTCGTTCCTCAGCTTTTCCTATTGCTATGACGGAAACACAAATGCACGGAACAAATAGAAGCTGCAAATAATGCTGCATTAGGTAAAAGTATTTAAAAAATTTTGCCATGCCGGAACGCTTGGCAGATGTAAGACATCGAAATTTATGGTTATTCGTTTTCCCATATACTACACATTAGTGCCAAGTTTGATGAAAATCGATCCAATATATCATATAGCTACCATATATCAGAAAATGGGAACACCGTTCAGTAAAATAACGACTAAGAATGCGCGTCATGTGGCGTCATCTAGCGTGCGCATATGCGAGCGCCATGTAGCAGGCATCTAGGCTAATGCGCTACCATCACGTCATGTAGAGGCTTTACATAAGATTATAAAAACATGGTCAAAAGTTGGTATTCCAAACAAAGCATCATCATGTGTTAGCCGTTTAAGCTTAACTTCCATAAGTATTTCTACCCCATGTGCATAGCATTTGTACCACTGTGCTCATGTGCTGCCTGGGTTGGTGTGATTAGCCAACGCTTCATGGCAAAAGCATGAAAAATGTAATGAATACAAGAGCAAAAAAAAGAAAAGGAGAAGGAAAAATGAAAACGAAATAAAGGCACCTTTAGGTACAGCACAACAACTTTTTTCATACACACAAACACACGGACGTTCGCACACTGTGACAGATGAAGAGCATGTCCAGGAGACAGACAGACATGCATGTACCGTTGCCTCTGCCACTGCGTTGTAGTTGTTGTTGGCATTTTTGGCCTTTGGATGACGACTTTTTCTTTTTTTCTCTTTATATTTACGGCTCTGGCCCTAACAGCTGCCCCAAGTTGGGCGCTGCCATGGCTCGGGGCGCAAAATTTGGCAAACACGCGCCAACCAGTGCGCTAGGCTGAGACTCCCAGTCAGGACCTCCCATTGTCGTTGGTGTACACAGATTTGTCCTGAAATGTCGCTCCATCTGGCTAAGTGTGTGCGGGCTTGTATGAGTGCGCGTGTGTATGTGTGAGCCTTGTTTGGATGCTCTTGAAAAATATAAGGGAGATCTTTTTGTGTAAATAGATTACAAACGACAAAACATTTTACGTGCCTTTGCTGCTGTTATTACCAGGATATAAACGTGCCAGTCCCTTGGACAGACTTGTTTGGTTGGGAGCAGTCAGGAGCTAAAACATGTGAAACAGCACACAGACACGAAAGGTTCAGCTTCAGTTTAGCCAGTGTACATGGAGTCGAGATTTGAGTAGGTGCAGCAGCTGGCAGGGAGCAAAAGAGCCCCAGACACTTAAGTGAGTTGTAGGCTAGCTCTGAAATTAACATTGTTTCGTGTAATACTTGAAAGTAGAGCGTATAACTCAAGAAGATAGTAAGCAGAAAACTTACCCAGCAACTTGTTGGTTACCTCAAACAAGGCCAACACTAACTTTACAGTAGAATTTTAAAGCTCACGAACAGTATTCACAGTTAATCAAACACAAAATTTTTGAATATACCTAAAACATATGGAAATTGTTGCTCTCAATCTATAATTTCGTCTCCTATAGACATTGATTAACTGCGTTCACAGTAGTTGTTTTGTTATATTTTTTGATCCACTGTGAACACGGTAAATATAACTGCGAAAAGTGCAAGTGTTTTTGCATGTATTTTATTGTTTGATAGTTTAACTGGCTTTACAGCTAAACAAACTGTAAACTGTAAACAGTAAATGTACTGTGTTGACGGAACATAGTAATAGTACATAGCTGGTTACTGTAAAATACAGTAAATGTTTTAATGAAAAATTGCATCACATATTATGTGACCTTATGAATAGTAAATTAAAACGACTTTCCGAATGGGAGTCCTGTGAAGTTAGCAAAAGAATTTGTAAATTTTTAGTTCTGAGTAGCAGACGGAGAATTCTAGAGTTGCTGATACTTAATTTAAATAGTTCCTGCAAATTTAGTGCACACAGGCGGGACGGGTCCGAAAGTGGAATACCCTGAACCGCTTTTCTTTATAAACACTAAATACGGTAAAGTCGGAACGGAAGTATGCACATTTTATATCTTCTTTCATAAGATCGAAATGCCTGTAAACATATTCCTATTGGGAAGTTTCAATTGACAAGTTTTTCTATAGGGAAGTTGGTTATTATGGGGCAAAAATTACGTTTATGCTCATAAATCTAGTATTATTTGAGACATATGTATATCAAAAACACGCTTAAAAATATATATGGCAATTTTCAAATCAATATGTTGCGGGGTGCGGTAGTTATTGAGATAAATCGATTGCGGTGGAAGGAGGCTTTCTAATTTCGAAAAATGCGCATCTTTTGGTAAAATTTGTATGCTCTGACTCTCAGAGACTCTGAGAAACACGTTAAAAACACGGACAGGCGGACATTGCTATATCGACGCGACTATTGCTCCTGACCATTTTTGCCCATGGAACATATGGTCTGCCACGCCTCCTTCTGCCTGTTACATACATTGCATAAACATATAATATCCTTTTACACTATAAATAATAAAAAGGTTTGAAAACCTCCATTTTTCAAAGTAACCGTAAAAATAATGGTATATGGCTCTGAAAAGAGTTTTGGATAGCAAAAAAAGAGTTCTGACTATTACTAGAACAACATTTTTCTCTTCGACGAACATCAATCAGAATCTAAAATTTAATGCGGCAATCTAATCTTCCAACTGCCAAATTGTTACTCGACATTTTGAAGAAAAGAAAAAGGGTCAAAAATCATTACAAAATGAGATTTGACATTCTCTACTCGATACTTGTTTTACGAGATGCGCGCCAGACACATCGAAAATGCATGCATTGAAACTGAATAAATATAAAAACAAAAATGTGTTCTAGGAAGTATTGCAAAATGTGTCATCGTCAATGAAGAAGAGTATGTACTCCTTGGTCTTGTCCATTATGAACATTCTGAAGGACATCTCGCACATTATATCAGGGATCGTAGCTGTTATAAGTTATATTTTAAAAATTGCATTTTAAAAATTATATCTTAAGTTTTACTTTTTACTCAGAAAATAAAACGTAACTCAAGAAATAAGTTTTATTTTTTGCTCGGAAAAAAAATGTCGGTTTTATTCCAATCTCAATTCTTTTTTGTCTTAGAATACAAAATGTGAGGGCAGTGTTGATGTGCTCGACAGTGGGATACTCTGTACCTGTTTTTCCAAAGAAAAAGCCAAATTTCCGTTAAGACATGGGTGTTATCAAAATAAATGTAGTCAATGCTGATCATATTTTCATATTTAACGTATGGTCTGCAACTCCTCATTCTACCTGTTACATACAGTAGACAAATCTATAATAGCTTATGTTATTTTCGGAACAAAAAAATAAAACTCATGAAATAACTATTATTTTCTGAGCAAAATATAAAGCTCAAAAATAAGTTTTATTTTCTGATTACAAAATAAAATTCAAAAACAAGTTTTATTTTCTGAGCAAAAAATAAAACTCAACTTGTGTATAACTTAAAAAATACAAATTAAGGTAGTTTTGCATAGCTTATGTGACAACGGTCACATAGGTATGCTCCTTTTAGATGTACCATTTCTCTTTCACTATGATTTTTTTAGTTTTAAAATTGATAAATAATTATTATTTACGGTCCCAGTATTATATTACGTCTTGAATGGACTATTTTGGAAAGAATATGATGACCTTCCGTAAAGCCGTCGAGAGCAAAATGGAAGTTAAACCACACCTCATTAACACTGATAACAAGTGCGATTAGCTGCCGATTCTCTGCGCTAGTTTAGTGCAAAAACAACACGTACAAACAAACAAAAAAAAAAAATTACACTCAGAATGTTTAATTACATAAACATAACCGTCCGGACCCGCCTGACCCCAAAGCAGCAACAAACCAACTATGTTTCTCATTAGATGCTACTAAAGATCTAAACAACACAACCAACGGCCCCAAATTAATCACTAGCGACCTAAATGGCTGATATCAGTCTTGGGGAGCTCCCATAAATAAACAGAGAGGAAATACTATCTTAAAATTTATAAGCCAATCGCCACTTACATCCTGGAATATCGATTCCAATCAGCATGGCAGCGATCATTTCCCCATAACAATATCTCTCTTTAACTGCACAAAAGCTCCTCCTAAATATATTCCGAAATTTAAAATAAATAGCACAAACTCTGAAACCACTTCACAACATTCACAAAAACTCTAAGCCTAGCAAAACCATTTAGTCCCAATATTAGCGGAGAATCTGCCACCATACTCAAAATTATTCGTCAGAACCCTTCTTTTGCTATCCAGAACTCTTCTCAAACCTCATAATTTTAGGATTAATTGACAAAAAAAGACGTATCAAAATATTTTTAATTATGTATATTAATTTGCCAGAACTATTTAAACAAAGTATCAGGAACTCTAGAACTCTTCGTTTTACACTCAGAACTGAATTTTTTTTTCTTTTGCGAAATTTTTGTTACTAACTTCACAAGCCTTGATTAAATGGAAAAATTCAGTGCAATAGATTTTTTTTTTCCAAATTAGTCACAAAATTTGCTACAACTATTTGAGTTAACTATCAGCAACTCTAGAATTCTCCGTCTGCTACTCAGAACTCAAAATTTTTGTAGCTTTTTTCAACATTCTTCTGCTAACTTCACAGGACTCCGAATGGGCAGTAAAAAGTGGATTAAAAGTAAATCCTGGCAAAACTGAACTTGTTCTTTTCACAAAAAGATATCAAATATCATTGCTTACTCCATCTAAGCTATCTGATCCTATCCTCTCTTTCAATTACAGTGCTAAATATTTGGGGATAACACAAGAACGAACCAAAAAGGCAGCGATGCCTCTGTACTGAACCATGGGACTAAAATGGGTGTATTTTGTTTAATTACCAATACCAAATTATCGGAAAAGTAGGCGTGGCACTTGCCTTACTAAAAAGTTTTTTGGGCTGAAGTCGATGGCGTTACGTTAGCGGATTTTGATTTATCAGTACTAATTGAAAAAAATAAACGTGGCAAATCCCATCTTTTTTAAACCATTTATTTCGATATTTATCTATATCAGCTATGGCTTATTACTATCAATAATCAAAACTTTCATATGATCTCATTAAAGGTATAAAAGCCTTAAATAAGAAACAGCTCAAATTTGTTGTAGAATGTTTTGCTTTATAAATACTTTTTGCGATGTTATCGATTTCCAAAATCATTCTAGTCGTCAATTATAATCAACAATTTCATTCACTTCAAAGTGTTCAACAAGCACGGATACTCGTTTATGTATGCATGTCCTTATTTTTATGCTCCCCATTGTCCTCTTGAACAATTTGCGTGACAAATAGAGGAAATAACCCATTTGACTGTTCAACATGGGTTCCTTTGTAGCACCCAGTCTAGCAGCTGGTCCTCAAATGCGTCAAAGCTTTGCCACACTTCAATGGGGCACCAACCACCAGTTAGAGCAAAAGTGTTTACTTCCTTGAGTGTTGAGTCCTTTTGAGCCCTGTGCTCCGTTGGCCAATACATGCGTTGAATGATTGTTAAGGACTTGGCTTCCGCTGCCGTTGGGATTGGGATTGGTATTGGTTTTTTTTTTTTTGGTATTGTTGTTTTTGTCGGCAATATGCACAGGGAGGATTGGCTGTACTTGTTCAGGGCATGCTGTTTAGGGTAGCGAAAGAGATTCAACTACAGATTCAGTAATTTGTACTCTTTTTAGATTGAATTATTTAGTAGGTTTGCTAACATATGGTATGTAAAAGGCACTTAAGAAGTAATTGCTGATTATGATTAGATGAAGTTTTTGATTGCCCGATCGTCAGATATCATCGTGGTCTGATTTTTGAACAATCAATATTACATTATATTTACTCAAAGTCTGCGTTCTTCCTTAAATGCATAAAAAATCAAATATTTTGTCTTTCATTTTGTTCAATCAGTTGAAATAGCGGTTTGAAGGTCGCGGATAAAATCTCTCCATACAGAAAACAACTGATTCGTTAATTCTAACCGTGAATATGGACACAAAGCTCAGAATTTCAATTAATTATCATAATATAGGATCGCTCCTACTGCTTGACAGGTCTTGGACACACCTCCAGGCAACTCATAATATCTTTCATTGGGAGAGCTGGGTGGTGGTTCCGAAGCTTAACGTACAATCCAGTTCAAGTCCTGGGGATCACACTTAGTGAAATATCCGTAGTATATACTTCCACCGGAGAAAGGTCATTGACAAAAGCACATTTTATGCCAACAAAAAGAGCCCGAAAGCCCTCTCCCTGGGGAGAGGCCAGGGAGCTCAGTACTGAAAATTTTATAGATTTAAAACTATATTTAGTCTGTACTTTAGTTCTCTTGGCGATGAGACCATGGAGCCATCAGGAACTTGGCAGCTCTCACTATGTCTGCGTTACTTCGATCTTTCGAAGCAACTTTCAAGTCCTCCACTGAGAGAAGATTTTATTAGATTATGTCGGTCTTCCGAGAATCTCATACACGTTAACCTGCAACGCTGCATGGGTCTTAAACTGGACATGAATAGGTCAAGCTAGCTCATACCTCGCGAATACGATGTCCGCAGTGAAAGCTGAATACAAGCTTTAGAAAATATCGTCAATTGACTTAAACTGTTGGAGTAGTGTGATGGAACATATTTTCGCGATGTGAGACTACTTCTTACCATTTTAGATGTACTTCTAGTACTGAGACACAAGTAGCAGCTATTGGCAGAGTGACTCTTCATTTTATCATAGTGCTCACATCGTACTCTAGTGTGATGTTGATGCCAAAATCAAATGAATCGTTTTTAACATCAATCTGAGAGTCCAACAGCTGCGACTCTCTACTCGAAGAAAGCATATACTTTGTCTTGATCTCATTTACCACCAGATCCACCTTGGCAGATTCTCTTTCAATAACCACAAAGACTCTGGTAAGTGCATGCCTAGACCGATAATATGTATATTATCTGCGTATTCGAATAACTGGAAACTATTATAGTTCAATATTGTCCCGTGCCGATGTATTCGTCTACTTCCATCGCAAAGTTGAAGGGGTTTCAGGAGATGGCATTGTCTTCTTTGAAGCCTCGTTCGTTATCAAAAGGCTCGCAGAGGTAGCTCAACGTTATCCAACTTTGCAGGGATACCGGCATATACACGAGATGGTGGATTTCGGTTTGGCATTCGTCAATTGGCGTAGTGTGAATATCTGGTCAATGGTGGACTTACCAGGCCTAAAACCACACTGTTAAGGTACAATCTTTTCTTTCTCGGCTTTAGACTTATGTCTATATGAAATGGAAAGAAAACTGATGCCATGGTAGTTTGCGCACATCGTGGGGTCAGCCTTCTTCACTTCAACCAACCCTATTTTGCAGTGTATGTATGCGTTGGCATTACCAAGAAGCTTCCATCGGTGCTATTATATCCTGAAACAGCGCTGTCATTCAGTTTTCGGAGCGCTCTGTCTGTCAGTTCTGCTCTTCCAGAACCGGCTGGCTATTACCCTAGCCCATGACATACCAACAAAATGGTTCAAGAGTCTCTGCCAGTAACTTGATTCTATGCGGAGATGCTTGCCAAATACATTTTTATCATCTATTTGATTTTGCTAAATCCTTTGGTGAACCTGAAGCAACCTCATAAACTGCTAGTTTTTTTTGATTAAAAGTTCAGACACGTTTAATGAGACACCCTTGAGTAGAGTGTAGAGCATTTGGAATTCGTCAAGCTGTTGCTGTCTCGAGCTATCAGCTTATTGATGCCGGCAACTACAGCAATCGGCTGTCAGTCTCTGCTGAGTTCTGTCCAGTTCCGCTTCATGCAGTTGGATTTGGTTTAGTTGTTGTTGTTGTTGTTGGCGGACCGTTGCCAATGTTGAGGCCTAGTTGCAGCATTGTAGCTTATATTGAACAGGGTTGTCTGCCTGCCACAAATCAACTTTGCCCAGCACGGTTAACTGCCTTTTACCATTGTCTGTCGTGTGTCTGTGTGTGTGTGTCTCCTTCCTGCCTTGCTGTTTATTGATAAAACATGGACGCTGCTGCTGGACCCTTATCACCCTGCCGCCCCTCCCCCTATTGGACTTTACCATATCGATTTCAAGAGCTACATTCGTTAATATCCATGGCATCGCTTTACGAATGTTTTCATTATTTTTTCACTTGGTTCAACTCCTTGTCTGTTCGAATGCGCTCCTCAATCACTGACGACATATTGGTAATTTGAGCAACCGCCAGGGTGCTGGGTTCAGTTGGGTTGGTCTTGTGGTGGTGCTGCTGCACGGTGGTTGGCTGCCATTCTAAACTAGCTCTTGGGAATCATGCAAGTTGTGTGAGCTGCCGAAATCCTCTAATCACGCCGCCGCTTGCTGCATATCCATGACGCATCAGCAGAGGCTTAAGAGCACCCTAACCCTGCCTCCGGGTTGCTGGCTGCGGGTTGTGCACATGTGGCAGCATTTGATTAAAAATAAATACAGCGAACCCAAAAAAAAGTCTATGAAATTAATTTGGATATTGGGTGTGAGTTCTGGAAATTGTCGCCAGACTCGCTCTCTCTTGAGCTTAAATGGCCGCCTTTGTGTACTTGTCGTTGGGGTGAATTAATTAAGGCGCCTTTGGACGCCTGCGGTGGTTGACTGTCGCAACGTGACAGCCCGGCTTCAATTATGCTCGCAAGATGACAGCCATTTTGTTTTTTTCGTACTCATAACTTGGCAGTACTTATAGCTTACAGCTGCTGCACGTGGGCGTTTAGTGTGCCGTTTAGGGTGGCAGAGCACGGTGTGTGCGAGGGGGCGTCGTCCTAACGGTTTCTGCTCGCTCTTATAGCAAATTTCATTTTATCGTGTGTATTGCGTTTTATTGCCTGCCTTTTGAAGTGGCAGTTGGCCAATGTTTGCCAACGACGTTTATTAAAGTGCCAAACTCGGGGTTTGAGCTTGCAACAAAGGCAACCAAAATGCAAATGTTTCAGCACAAAAGAATACTTTTTGGTGGGCGGATTGGGGACGCTTGGCGACACTTTAGCGCTGGCTCATTGAACTGCATTTGTGTTCTTGAATTTTAATTAATAGCGCGGCAACAACAACAGCAGCACTTGACTTTTGCCTGCCTGCATCGCTGAGTGGCAGTAGCCAATGTAGCCCGCCTCTAGCTCCTCAGGCTGCCCAGGAGCAGCTCAAGTGCGTCCATTCAGCCAAAGGCAAGCGCCAAGAATTGTCGCCGCCGTTTGATTTCTGCCTCTTCGGCCAGTGCTTCAGCTTGTGTCCCCCAATTTTAAATGCCCCAAACATATACATATACATGCTGCTTGCCGTGCTGCAGCACTTGAACATTAACCATCAAATCAGCAAGCAGCTCGGTTTCTCATTAGCTGCAGGCTGGTTGGGGGCGTCGAGGAGCTGCTTATAATTTGAATTCGAGTGGCACTTGCAGCAGCTCGTTGCAGAAATATAAAGCAGCGTAGCCGAGCGTAGAGCAAAAATGCAGCCAGCTCTGGCACTGGCACTAAATTTATTTACAACATGGCAGCCATACGCCCCCACGTAGCTCCACGGCATGTGGCATGCAGCTAGCTATTTGCAGCTGCTTGTTGTAGTTAGTTGGATAGGTTTGGGCTTCATTTATGCCAATTTTTCAAACTAATTGGTGCTGTTGACATCTTTTTTTTTCCTACGGCTACTACTCGAAGTGGCGACTCCAGCAACCACTCGTTTGACGACAACATTTGCATAGATTGTGGCTGAGTGGCACTGGAGGCAGGGGTGGTGGCGCAGACCCACTCTAAGTACTCAGCAATAAAATTAGTGCACATTGATGCAGTTTTTTTTTGTATTGCAGGGACAGACTTAGTTAGAGGGGTGTGACTAGCGATGGCAAAAGCAAAAGCTTCTATCGAGAGCAGCAATTATGCATAACACTAGTCAGCAAAAAAAATATAACAATTTTTCTCTAAATTGTGTTAAAACCCACGCAGAGTCGAAAACAAATCAAATCAGTCTTCGGACATGTATTTTTTAGTTTCAAACTAAATTACTTTAAAAAAAGATTATTCGTTTCGCTTCGTATTGGATTTATTATGGTATTTATTTGTACTAAGGGGCTTCGCCACCTGCTCAAGCCGCTTGAAAGTACCACACAGATAAAAGCCAATTATAATGTAATATTTTGGCACACATTTTTACGTAGCGGCACACCGCAAAAAAAACAACAACTATAAATACACAACAAACTGTAGTAGAGAGCACTCCCGCCATTCGAAAATAACGCTCTCAAGACGCTCATCCTTCCCGGTTCACAGTATGGCGCTGAAGCATGGGTGATGACGCAGTCTAATGAAAATGCCCTTGGATTGTTTGAGCGGAAAGTGCTCCGTAAGATCTTCGGTCCTCTATGCGTTGGCAACCGCACCAGATGGAATGACGAACTCTATGAGCTCTCTAAAATCCAGTGACTAAAAAAAAGGTCTTCGATGCGGATGTGTTGGGAAGGTGACAAAGGGCCAGACCATGTTACCGTCGGCAGGACCAGGTAGAGAGCACATTAGCTAACTTTGGTATCACCAATTGGAGAAGGCGCGCTCAAAGCAAAGACGCCTAGAGAAGAGACTTACATCAGGGCATTACCCCGTAACGGGTTGTTATGGCCAGTCAAAATTCAGAATATTTGTAACAAATTCGGATTTCGGATTCGGAAATCTTAGTGACGTCATTTATGAACAGCCTCTATGAAGAACCGTTAGGATGTATTACTTACAACGTTATTGTCATTATAATAAATGAGCTCAAAACATAGTGTATTCAGATGAACATGACTTAACGACCTGGTTGTTGTTAATTTTTCTAAAAGTAGCGTATTGCGGATACGCAATATCGCACTCTATTATGTATGTGTTTACTCTGGCTCAAGGTCGTTGAAGAAGGTCAACTCGGTAATTTTTTTTATTAGGTACCCTATTACTGTACAAAAGAGTTTGACATGGTAACGTTTTTGGCTTTTTTCATACACTTTAGCTAGTTTTTGAAAATTTCTTGCTTGTGAAATGTTGGCAACACTGTCTCACATACTTCAACTTGTTAACTTGGGCCTACATCTCAATGTATCTTAAAAACTGTTTGGATGCTAGCTGATTGATATTATATGCACAATTGAATCTTTCTCAGGATAAAACAAAAGTCATCCTGGAATTTTCTCAAACATAATGATAAAGAATGATATGATATTTCATTATAGATATTCAACGCTTCGAATTTGGCTAAAAGGGAAACTGACTCACTGATGATTATTTTTTTTGTTTTTGCTGTTATTCGAGAAAACATAACGAATCGGTAGCTCAGTTCTATATGTAGGCATATTCAGGGCTTAAACTTTAGTTGTAAGCTATAGAACAAGTCTGAATCTGTTTTATATCTATAGAAAGTTTTCTTCTACACGCTTTTACATAAAATTCTCTGCCTCAAACGGTAAAGGTGTTCCCCCCTACCAATCCCTGTACCTCTGTTTCCTGCAACATCCCGCCATTTCTTCTTGTACAACTAATATGTATAATAATAAATATAGAGGTGCATAATAGAATATGGACGACAACCTTTATAAACCGTTGTATAAGTTATGTAATAACCCCTTGGTATATATATTTTAGAAAAGTTTTACATTTAATTGGGTTTCATTATTTAGGCTGCGTCAGTTTATTGCGTGCGTTCAAAAAAAAAGTAAATGTAATTTTAAAACTGAGCTGCGGCCCCATTTTGGGCGCCAATATATAGCACATATTTGGCCGGCAGCAGTGCGTCGGCTTGTGCCAGGTTCATGAAGTACAATGCCAAAAGTAAACAATATTGGAAATTTTAACACACAATATGCACATGTGTGTGTGTGTGTGTGTGTGTTGTGTGTGTGCGGGGGGGTAGGTGCCCGCAGCCGCACCTGCCACTCGAGAGAGCCGCACGCGCGCTCAATCAATTTTTGATGGACGTGCGAAATTTATGGTGAAAAATATTTTCTATGCACAATGAACTCGCCGCAGAATTGTGTAAAAAGTCCGAAAAACGACAACACTCAATGATCCCGGGCAGTGACCATGACGCCCAGTGAGTGCGGCTAGCCAATGCCAGTCAGTATCAATACACTGCGAGAAAATCGGCAGCCCAAAATGAAGTCAGCGCCTAGTGCTTAGAGATACGTTTCTAAAGAGAAGCAGATATAGTTTAAGATACGCACTCCTAAGAGCAACTTGAACACACACTCAAATATGCGTTTTGTTGAAGATTTGGCAGTTATGATTATCTCAGTTTAAGAACCTTCAACATGGCGGATAATTTCCTTAACCTGACCTATGAGGTCTATTGCGCCCCTGCTAAGCTTTCAGTTCCCCTGTCAGTCCTATCTCTGTTATAAACTTAATTATATGTCGGTCAGCGAAATTCTGTATCCACCTAAAAGCGACAACCTTCTTTTCGCCAGGACATCACACTGATAGACTTTCCCCACTGAAATATCCGGTAAGCAGACCGTTTAGAGTTCTAATAGAATTATTTCATAACTATGATAATCTTGAACCTGCTTAGGTTATAAGCGCCGAGGAACTGTTTGGCCTGTCTGCGGCCTGGAGTGCTTATCCAGTTCGTGGTTCTTCTTAGTCTTTCCTCTTTTCTTAGAAGTTGCTTGATGGTGTGTCTTCCAATGCCATAGCAAGGCTCCAGCCCTGTTAGCGGGTTCGTAGCACCATCTCTTGCCAGCTTGTCCGCAAGTTCATTCCGGGGAATGTTGGTGTGAGTTACGTCAGCTTCCCCCGTGTCTAGTCTTGTCCTCAGAAGCGAGTGAATCCATCCATAGTTTTCTCCAAACAGCGTTTCGTGCATAAAACTAAAAAATTGTTGTATATTTTTCATGCTATTTGAAGTTAGTCACGTTTGCAATCGTGAGTGTAACACTTACAATACTTTAACTTTCGTGCATGAAGTAAGAAAGCCCGCACAATAAAATAAATTTAAAATTTTTCAAAGCTATTTGAAGTTGGTCTCTTTTGCAATCGTGAGTGTAAGATATACGATACTTCAAATAGCTTAAAACATTTTCATTTTAATATTTTGGCTTTTCCTTTGAGCCAAAGTGCTATTTGTTAGAGTTGCAGACGACAGAAGAGTTTGACTTTGACTTTTATACCACTTTAAACGGGTACCACGGTCACGTTCGACACCATGGACATACCCATATGTCCTGTCGTATTTGCGTTCGAACACTTAGATTTGAATGTACGAACTCGATCGGTTCGTTTGGACCTTTGAACTAGGAATTAACTAAGCCGTATTTTTCACCTTAAGCCGCAAATTTCAAGACGAAATCAGAAGCAAAACGAACCTAAGATTGTTTAGGAAGAAGATTTCTATTGAAAGGAAAGAGGATTGGTTTGATTGAAATTCTGAGCCCTAGTTACTAAACAATAGTATAGACAATTGTTTATATTTCCTTTTCTCAATATGCACTTTTATTCATGACATGGGGCCGCCCCTAGTCACTCCGATCACCAACCCTTGTGCTCCTTTTATGGTAGATCTTGATAGATAGTAGATATTGCTTTTTTCCTAGTCATCTTTAAACATCGACGACCAGTTACCGTTTGCCTTTCCCATTCCGTTTCCATTCCTCTTCCTCAGCATCATACTAAGACCAGCTGCGGATATTGGTACGGCCTGTTAACCACCTTGTTTATTGGTCTCTAACTTTATTTTATATGCTTTATCAGCTGTATATTGCAAACGGCATTCAAGAGTCAGTTGCAAGGAAAAACACAAACCAACCATCCTCATTCCGAGAGCTAAAAAGTAGAGCAATCCGATTGAGAAGCGTTTGCCGTAACATCGGGCACAGGCACTACTTTGGAATCAATTTTGGAAACGAGCTGCCAGTGGACACAGTTGCTTCGACTTAGGATCTAGTACGTAGTTCTGAACATTCGAATATGGAAATATTTGTTTTCCATTGTTTTCAAACGCGTTTTTCTGCGAGTGTACTTCTTGTCCTCTTGGATACCAGCGGATGCAGCAAACCCTTTTGAGTCCGGCTGAACCCCTCCATTTCGAGCGCTTCAATTGAGCTTCGGCCACGCGTTTTGGCTC
This sequence comes from Chymomyza caudatula, assembly GCA_035041775.1. Classification (NCBI taxonomy): domain Eukaryota; kingdom Metazoa; phylum Arthropoda; class Insecta; order Diptera; family Drosophilidae; genus Chymomyza; species Chymomyza caudatula. Next base: position 1,247,048 of record JAWNKW010000145.1, read on the forward strand.
CACAAATATTGTTCAAATTTATATGCATGCATGAGTGTGTGTGTGTGTGTGTGCGTATGTGTGTGTATGCATTGTTTTTGTTTAATTTTTACGATTGTTGCATATTTATGGCGCTGCGAGGTGGTGCACTGGGGCATGCAACGTTTTTTGTTGTTATCGCTTTAGTTATTGTTGTTGCTGGCTGTTCTATGAAGCGTTTGGAAGTGCTTCCAGGCAATTTGCCGATAAACAATCATGAAATATAACATAAAATATTTAAAAAGTGTTCAAATAGCCGCATCGTCCACGTCGAGTTCTGGTGTCGCTGCCGCTTCGCTACCTTTGGCGGGCGTTATTCATTTGATTTCATTTATTTTGGAATTTTGCATTTTTGGCGCCCCTTGATTTCATACAACCATTCAACCATTTGCTACCACACTTCTGTTGCAGCTACCTAGCGTTTGTGGTTGGTGCACAAAACAAAAAAAAAAAATAAAGCTTTTCTTTTATTTCAAAATTTTGTTGGGCATTTGCATTTTAAAATAAGATTGCATACTTTTGTGCGCGCTCCAAACTCTCCATGTTTGCATAATTCATTTGATTAGAATTTAGATGGATTTTTGATTAGCAGTCACTTGTTTGTAGTTTTGAGCGCCTGATTTTGCACATTTTCAATATTTATTGGCGAATTAGTGTTTCAATCACAAATATTTAAGGCCGTTGTAATACGCCCTTCAGGATCCATTATGTGTCATCTCCTGAACTTTCTAAAGCCATAGCTAGTGTCTCTGAGCCTGACTGGAAGAATTCGTCTGCTAAAAGTCCACTACGGACCTTATCAGAATAAGTACGTCTGGCAACTATTTTAAGACGAGGGTTACCTTTCATATTTCGAGAACAGAGCAAAAAACAAACTCGTAACCCGCAGAACAAAACGAAATCATTGGTTGCCAAATCGGAACTGAACGCCTGGTTAACCTTTAACTCGACGTTTTGGGTGCTTAAGAAGCCGCTTGTGTAAGTCGATGTCTGAGAGCTCGCATTTTCTTAATGAAAGATGATCGGTTTTTGGCGGTCAGTTTTTCGGAAACTTCAAGCAAACAAATGGTTGTACAGCATTTAGAATTGACCAATGAAGGAATTCTTGCCCATAGCTCCATGCCAGATAGCTGAACTTAAGAGAGAGAAAGGACAGTTGAAAAGTGAAAGAGCATTCGAAAACAAAGTAGCCTGATATAGAAAAACCCCATTAACACAGTCTTCCCGACTCTTGTAGTAATTCGTGAAGACTGCGACAGGAGAGAGTATACACCTCGTTCATGTTGAGTGTATCACAGCCCAAAATGTGCTTTCGTGTCCACAGAAAGTGCTCCGTGGAGTCGGCTGCTGCAAGAGAGACCACTCAAGTTGCGTCGTCAATGTAGCCCATATTGGTTGGCCAAATGTATTGTGACTCGTGATTAATTCAATCAGGACTGATAGATCTTTCACCTTCTGATGAAGAAGATATCTGGAGGTCTTAGCACTGGGTTCTTTTACAGATTGTTTACTTACGCGGCATTTCGTGGTGGTTTTTCAGTGTTCCTTATAGATTTTATCTGTGTGAATCGCTATTCATCCAACCTCTTCTGCCGTTATTATGAGGTGAAATGGGGGAATGTTGGGGATGCTAACCATCTTAAGTCGACTCCAAGCTACCCTTTAATTAATCATTTTGAGTCCGGTCTCGCATCTGCTGACCATGATTGACGTTGTGCGAGCATTCACTACAGTTTTACAGTACAGTACAGTTGTGGCATTCAGAAATGCGTAGATTTTGGAGTTGCTATTTTATTTTTAAATAAAAAACAATAAATTTATTATCGAAATTTATTTTATATGCATGATACATTTAAGAGTGGAATGGTTTTAGTGTTCATTTCTTTGGAGCCAAATTTACAGCTGTCCTTCAGCACATATCGACCAAAACAATGTACAATTTCACATTGGACATTGTTCTTAAGCTCTTCTAAAGCAGGTGGTTTATTGACAAATATCAAGAACTCCAGTTAACGGAATAAAAATAAATCAAAAGACAGAAACATTTCGCGAGATAACATGATTAACAAACTGCTTCTTCAAGAGTTCAATTTGGACCGGCTCTGGGACATGTATCACCATTTTGTCGCAATCATAAATCTGGACAAAAATGGTTCTTCAACATGGGACGAGAGTGACCTCCGTTCACCGCCCTAATCGTAACCCCGGCACGAAATTTGCATCTCTCGGCCACTCTTTGTGAATCAAACGGAGTCTCTGGAAGCAAAGAAGGGTTTGTTGCTATCCAAAAAGCATATTGCGTTTGTTTTCGTAGCTCTTAAGCCAAAAATGAGCTTCATCCATGAAGATGATTTCGCGATGACACTCTTTATTTTTTTCAAACTTTTGCAGTGCCGGATCCAAAACATTTCGGCGCTGATTTAGCTTAATTTTGTATATACTAATACTGTCGAGAAAGCTTAATCTTTAATTTGGTTCAACTTCGCTCTTTAGATATTCTCTAAACGATTTCTGGCTGCTTTTCGTCACTAGCTTTCGCTTCTTTCAAGTGCAATTCGCTTATATGTACATAATTCGGCAAACAATTTCAAATTCGCAACGCATTCATTTCTGTTGAAAATCTCTCTTATAAACAAATTTTGCACACTAAATTTGTCACATTAACACCAGAAGTTTGAAAAACTTTATTCAACCAATGGTATAACTCTAATTTACATACATTTATGTGCACGCATATGCATGTATCTGTGTGTGTGTGTGTGTCCGTATGTATCTGTATCTATAAAATATAAAAGTTATAAAATATTTGCGTAACTTTTTCGGTTCAGAACGTGCCATAAGCTTTGGCCAGCTGCTCATGCAAATTGCATACAGTTCGTGTGCAGATTGGGGCTTGCATTGGGCGGAGGAGGTTGGGCAGGGATCTGTGCTTTGGATGTGGATTTGGTTAGATTAGAATTGCATTGAATTGGATTTGAAATTGAAATGCATATTTAACACATTTCAGGCAAATTGTGTACCAGGCCAGTTGGCATTGGTTATATGCTCTTGTTGTTGTTGTTGTTGTTTTTAGTTGACTGGCTTTGCATACTTGATGCGCTGAGCAGCCGAAGTTCAGGCAGGAACGATTTTTCTTGGTCTGACCTAGGCCCAGACGTGTTTTGCAGATTTTCACTTTCCTTTGGCTGAGACCCAAACTACCTGAACTGAGCAGCCGCTTACAGTTCAGTGAACGCATTTGAAAATTGCGCAATCAGGCGCAAAACAACAGAAAAAACAGAAACCGAAACAAAAACGAACCGAAATCAAAACCAAAACCAAACCCAAATGAAATGAAACGCAATGCAGCAAAAGGCAACAACAACAAAAACCGGCAGTAACTGTAACACAGCAACGGCAACAGGGTAACGGCATCAGCCGCCGCCACCGCCCTTAGATCATATCAAAACAACTAAACACAAACACAAACACAGAGATCGACCAACCGAACGACCGAACCCTAGGGGCAGGACCAAGATGTGCCCAAGACAACGCACAGTTTGGTACGCAGATAAAAGTATTTCAATTAGTGTCAGGAAACGGGCACACATGCTCTCTTCAAATGCACCGTATGTGTGTGTGTATCTGTGTGAATGGCAAGAGTGAGAGTAGCGCAAAGAAAAGCTGCGTGATTTTGTCACGCCACGTCACGTACATTTTCCAAATAACCCATATTTTTAGGGCCCAAATATTGCTACAGACGGCACCAGACCCAAGGAGAGGTGAGGATTGACAGCTTTTGCAACTGTAGCGTGAATAGCTGGAGGAGCAAGAAAAGGATTTAAAAATATGGTTACTTACATATGAATATTTAAGTGGCGGACGAGCTTATTTGTTTGAGAAGTTGGGTAAAGCCCTTGATATTTGGATGTGCATATTTGAATACGGATATAAATATTTGGATGGTGGACAAGTAGTAATTGGTGAAGGAGCGATAAAAGTTTCGAGAAAAACTAAGAGGACAAGGATCTTTGTATATAGATATTTAAATATACCTGTAAGAGGAAAGGACAAAGAAGGATAAAAATAAGGCATAAGACCTATTTCGTGAAGCGCAGTGGTATTCTCGTGGTCGACTTTAACAGTGACATTACCAATGAAAAACACTCTATGTAGTAGAAGAACTACTTGCAGCTGAATAACTATTATTGCTAGAAGAAATACTAGTACTAGTGGTCGGATACCGACTGCAAATCAAAATCCATACACTTTTGAATTCAAAATCATTTAGCATTTTTGACTTTTCTCTCTCTATTATTTATAACTATTTCTTCAAATACATATAAAACAGTCATGTTCTTCCATACCCCGAACACTTGTCGGCTATTTACACAGACACAGCCGAAGTGCAAGCTTAGGTCTTTGCTCATTGTTTTGCGAGAGTAATGCCAATAGCAAGTGAGCAAATTTTACCCATGGATTGGCAAGATATATGAATAAAACTTATATTCTGCAGTTCTTATGAAAATTCCCTACACAATGATATAAGTTTCACCCATATTTGTTTCCATATAGTTGTTGAAAAAGGGGTTCAATGATTGTCTATAGCCTATTTATATAATAGATTAGAAGAATTATTAGTAAGGAGCATAACATTATTTTCAGTTAGTGTCTTCGTAGGCACTATATTGGTTCATCCATTGTATGAGTGGATATTTATCCTTACTAACGTATAGTTAAGAGTTAGAGATAGATTTTGAAAAAGTACACTGCTACTAGTACTGTTGTTTAAACACAGTTAATGTTAGTAAACCTGAATGTAAAATAATATCAAAGCTTCGGTAGTTATAACTATTTTGTTTCAATGCAAAGTTAGTTAACTCTTCGTAGAAGCATAATAAGTCTTAAAAAGCAAAACAAAAAGCCCGCTACTCATATGTCCTCTTAAATATATATAACTTTATATATACAAGATATGTACTCATCTATATGTATATATGCATCCATATGTTTCTGGGTATCGATACTCTAGGCTTGTGTGTGTGTTTAGATGTGTTTGTGTGCACGCTCGAATGACTTATTTTCACCCTTGGGCGACAACGCCAACGCCAAAACAACAGCAACAACAGGCAGGACAATGGCTGCCGCCTGCTGCTGAAGCTGACGACGGTTGACACGAGACAGCTAAATTAAAAAATAAGAATAAATATGGAAAAAAAGCTCAAACTACATCTGTGTGTGTGTGTGTGTGTGTGTGTGTGTGTGTGTGTGTGTGTGTGTGTGTGTGTGTGTGTGTGTGTGTGTGTGTGAGAGCAGCTCTAAGGCAGCAGCACAAAAAGCGCTCAAAACTCTTTGTTCTAGATGAGCGGGGCGTTGGAGGGTGCCGCCACGCGCTGCCATTTTATTAGAAACAGCCATGTAAAATCGCTACAGCAAATTCACCATTTTGTCACACAAAGTCAGACACACACACACACACACATACACACACACACACACAGCGAGCGACAGACAAGCCGCGCGTTTCAATCAACATCCATCCAGTCAACGACGTCAGCAAACAAATAAACAGCAACAACGACATCAACATCAACAGGATGTAAGCGCGCCATTGTGTTGGTATTGGTGTTGGTGGTGGTGACAAATCTAAAACGACGTCACGCCACTCTGCGCCGACAGCGCAGCCAACGATGCGCCAGCAGAGCAGCGCTGCGACAAAACTCACCACACGCGAAGCAGCAAAAGACACCACTAGTCGTAGACGCATTCGTAAACGTAGCCGACGTCGTCGCAGTCGCCGTCAGCCGTTGTCTTTTGCGGCAAAACAACCCTCAGCCGTTGCTTGTGGTCGTGTCTCAGTGTGTGTGTGTGTGTATGTGTGTGTGTGTGACACTCAACTGCTGCTGCTACTAGGCAGCGCTCAGTTCAGTGTTGCTGTGTCACCGTCTAAGCCGGCACTTGGCCAATGCGCTGACACATGACCGATGTTTTTGGCCAATCTCCCTCTCACTCACTCGCACGCTCGTCTGGGTGCCCCCCTTTAGAAGTGTGTGTGTGTGTGTCTGTGTGTCTGTGTGTGTGTGTGTGTGTGTGTGTGGGCAATGCAGTAGTTAGCAGCTTTGCGTTGTTATAAGTTGCTGTCTAAGGCTTAGACTTGGCTGCCAAAGTCGTTGAGTGTGCCAAGAGGTGATGCTTGTCCGCTATATACGGGATTGAAAAACTGCTCGATTAACACAATTTCAAGGGAAGTTTCATTCCTATTTACCATGTACAAAAACTTGATTAAGTTTGTCAACTGCTTCGAATCGAATTTTTCCAATAACTTGATCAAAAAGACTGAGTACTCGGTTCGCATTCGATGAAACGACAAATTCCATAAGCTCCCAGATGACATTGACATAGACAAGCATATTAGCCACCAAGGTCTTCAATACGGCTTTTGTAGAGATGCGTCGAAGGGAAAGCCCAAACCACTGAGCGACGAAGGCCTGCGCGAATTTGTCTGCTATGTCCAGTCACGTACAAGAAGAAGGGAGGAGTCTATCTGAGCTTCCAATATCAATAAGCAAAGTTGTGTGGCAGACATGGCTTACATTATTATGGCTTATAAAGCTACATTCAATAGCACTATATTTTGTATATAAAAATGGGCTGATCAAGCCCGTTTGGTGAGCAGGTTAGAGAATATCACCTCAGCAGGTGGACAAGCTTGTCGTATGGGGCGACTTATAGTGACACTGATTCTTTCGAACCAAGCCACCCAAGGTCCTAAAAGACTTGTGCATAGGGTTTGGGACCCACCATGTAAAACACCAATTCCAATGAAAGAAATACATCAAGCCGTAACCCAGTAACGGATCGTTATGGCCAGTTAAGAAGAAGAAGAATCAGGCGAGAGCTCATACTTTTGAAAACACTTTTTGTCATGTCAGGCTGGTGCTTTCCAATGATTTGAGCGATGTCGTTCTCCAGCTGCCCAATTACTGTTAGTTTACAACCATTTAAGCGAGCGAAAAAAAAGTGCGTTAGTAGATCGCACGATCTGGCAATCATGCTATATAGACACTTCTGTAATTAACGCGCTGGGAACTTTTCTTGCAGCAAGTTCAACGTAGCGCCTGCTTGATGGCAACTCGGGAATTTCTAAAAGCTCTCATTTTCAGCAATGTCCCGAAACCGAGTGCCAAGAAAAAAGCCGCATTAGACGTTTAAACAATGAAACCAAACCAAATGAAACGCCCTGCTCTGCGAAGACGTCATTTATAAACAGCCCCTAATGGTATTTGGGCATTAGTGCAACGCTAGCCTTGGGATCTATTGAGTTTAAAGCTTTCGCCATTAAGATTCGTCAGAGCATCACACTCAACTAGTAAGTGCTAAGCAAGGGTTCCCGCTCAAGTTCATAAATTTTACAGGTATAAGAATGCCAAGGGAGTTATTGCAAGGTTTAAACCTTTTTATGTTATATGTCTATGTCTAAGACCTGGCGCACACATGCAGTATTCCGTCTTCTCTTATTGATTGATTAATAGTATGTCTTTGGGACATATCCAAAGACTTTCAGCAATGCATATTGCAAGTTCTGCTGCAAGCTTATTCCAGGGAATGTTGGTTTGACCTGAGACGCGTCGGAGTGACGTTTCTTTTGGCTGTTTCTGCTCTTCATAGTTTAAAGTTTCGTACAAAATATTCTGTCCCCTTGCCTTCACCTTATTTTTAAGGTACATATTAAATTAAAGCTCCGCAGCTGAATGTGTTGAAATCCCCCAAAGACGAACTCCGCAGAGTCTAAAATAACGGGAAATAAAAATTTAAAAAGCTAAGCAACTCTGAAGTTTAACTTTTTTATAAGAAGAAGATCAGGTCGCTAATTCCATATATATGATACATATTTAGTTAGTAAAACTTCGATGTGCCAAAAGTTTAGAGTTTCTTCTAGTTTTCCTGTTCTGGTAATTCCTGTACAGGTTTGTATCTTCACAACAATAAGGCGCAAACTTTAGCCTGGAAAATAGTGACTTCCGTGTATGGCCATAGAATCCGACAGGTTTTGGCAAAGAAGCGCGCGTATGCCAAACTATGGTGTGCCTCTCGTATGCATTTCCTCTAGGGTTGTCCATGCCAAACTATACAAGTGAGAGTCTTTCTCTAAAAAACTTCTAGCTCGTTCTTCTCCTTTACTTGCGTGGTATCCTTATTCGGGGCTCTCCTGTAGTCCTTCATTGGAGTTGAGGTTTCCCGCGTCGGGTTCCAAACGCAACGCACCCTGTGCTTCGACTTGGTTAAGGCAGAGACAGGTTTCACTCTGGCTATTACCAGCTAAATAGCGATCAGAAGAGGCCTTTAGCGTTGCTCCACCCAGGCACCAAGTTCATTCAGTTATAAAAAAAATTGTTACTTCCCTATTCACATGAGCGGCAGTGTATACAGGTGTTCATATAATATTTAAAATATTCAAAAATAAAGTTCATACGAATTCCATAAAATGTACAATAAGTACAACCAAAATAAAATGTTTTGCTCATAACAACCCTGTCTTAAGCCCACTTTCAGCGCAGCAACCCTTAAGGAGCGTCAAGTTAGCGTCTTTAACAAAAAGCAAAGAAATTGCGCCAAGTTGTCAGCGTTTGACAACAGATGGCGCTTCAAGAGCAAGGCAAGGCCATGCCCGTTTGCTAGCACGTTTTTCGATTTAGGCCTGAGGATGGCGCCACTGCATAATCAGCAGTGCTGCAGGGCGCAAATTGCTTTGTGACTTTCCTTTTGCCACTCAAAGCAAACAAAGAGCAAAAACAACTGCCACTGGGAGACAGACGAACTAAGAGACAGACAGACAGACAGTGCGACGGAGATAACTAAAAATGGCTGCTGAGCCATTGAGCCAGTGATAAAGCAATGTCGATACTTTATTTGAATGCCTTTAATGAACTTTGCATTGAAATCGAAAAGCTTACGCCGCTCGACATGCACAGACATGTCCATGCACACACACACACACCCATGAAGAGCAAGTAAGCTGGCAAGTGTGGGTCAGAGTCAGAGACAAAAGAGACATTGAGTAATACAGAGAAGAAACCAAAAAAAGTTGCCCAGCTTGGGGGCGGCACAAATTGGACGCACGTATGTGTGTGTATGTGTGTGTGTGTGTGTGTGTGTGTGTGTGTGTGTGTGTGTGTGTGTATGTGTGGCAGCAACACAGCACAACACACAGCTGGCGGTCATATTTTTCAGTCAACAAATGGCAACAACAAACATAACAAGGCATGGAGGCGCGCGCATACACAGAGATCTCTTCGCCACCAAAGAGATGTTGTAGTGGTAGCTCTACCTCCAGAGCTCCCCTTTACGCACCTTGCTGCTTCTGGCATGCACATACAGATTGGGGACTGCTGGCTTTTAAGCGGAAAATCATACAATCTACGCGACACAATATTGTGCCCCAAAGTAGTGCTACACTGGCCCTGCATGCAGCACACACCGTAGATGTTCCGGCCACGGTTACGGTAGCAGCAAAAGCAGATGCAGCAGCCACGCTTTATTAGACTGTGCCCAAATTGAGTTAACTTTTGGCCATGTTGCAAATTGTTTGTTTATTTAATATCAAAAATTAACAAGCATGAGCAAAAATCTCTTGATTGGTCTCAAATTTTCCGCAACTGTACAACCAAAAAGCTAAATATTTCGCAGAAATTCATGCATTTACCACCCGTAGTTGCTGATACAGCCGTGTAGTTGTGCGACTGCGGTATACACTGTTGTATACTGTTAATCTGATTGTATGCAGCTTGCTGTTGCAAGTTTTTATACCCTGTACACAAAGTGTAAAAGGGTATTATAGGTTTGTGCAATGCAGGCAAAAGGAGGCGTGGTAGACCATATGTTCCATAGCCAAAATGGTCAGGAGCAATAGTCGAGTCGATATAGACATGTCCGTCTGTCTGTCCTTCCGTATGAACGTCAAGATATCAGACACTATAAAAGATTTACCAAAAGATGCGCATTTACACCGAAAAGATGAAGTTTGTCGAACCACGTCCATATCTTGCCCCCCTTCCGCTCCGTTCAATCTACCATTACGAAACTCGATAGAGGTGTATGTTTCAAAAATGATCGAAATCGGATAAATACAGCTAAAGTTATAGTCAAAAATAGGCTAATTTCACCCCCCCTCGCCACGCCAATAAACTGTGCCAAAATTGCACTGCATGTAGATATGGATACATGTGAGCTAGAGTTACAAAATTTGGTGTGGAGACTGGTGTGACCCTAATCGTTAAAACTCTATCCACATTTTTTCAATAGAACCCTCTCTTCCCCCGCAATCGATTTACCTTAGTTACTGCCAAATTGTCACTGACATTCATAAATGTATTTTTGATCTATTTTACAAAATTCATCACTTCCCAATAAGAAAACTTGTCAATTGGACAATTGGTTTTTGTTCCCATTTTACCGTATGCTGGATTTAGTGCTTATGGGGAGAAAAGGGTACATGGTATTCCACTATCGGGCACCATCCCGACTGTCTGTGCAATATATTTCAACGCATGCATATTGCATTAGAATTCAGCGAAATGGCACATAGAGACACGTACCGGCACACCGCAGAAAAAAAAACTACAACAAACATAAATGTTCGCTCTCTACATCTGCTCAGCATGCAAGCTCACGTAACAAATTTTCTCTTCTCTCTGCTCGCTATTCTGCTTGGACAGAATAGCAGCAGATTAAAGCTTTAAATTTATCTTGTAGGAAATGAAAAGAAACATTGACATTGGTTTGGAAAAGCATTCATAAACATCTGTGCTACGTTTTAAGTTCATTCGTTGAGAACCTCTACGTGCAGGGTACCAACAAAGGAAAATGTATACATCGCTGATGAACTAAGGAAAACTTCAGATAGCGGTAAAATTTTTTTAAAAACGCAAGGTAAGAAATTAGAAAATATCAAAGAAAAAATTCATCAAAGTCATGCTTTTTCATGATAAACAAAACAAGATTTTGTAAATATTTTCGGGTTAAAGTTGTACCTTAACTTGCACTAAAAAAAAGGCTTTAAGCTTAAGGAGGGTTTTCCTAAGGTTCAACAAAGGAGCTTTTCACAAAGAATGAACCAAAAGCAACCTGCTATGGTACGGAGGTAAGAGAATACTAGGATCAACATTGAGTCCACGGAGCGTAAAAAGAAGGAATTGCCTCCGGATTGATTGCGAGATCAGTATGCAATATAGTGAGGGTGCCACATACCGGAGTACAGGGTCAGCGACATGAGGATGGTCGATAGTGATTCCCATTGAAATCCTGATCTTCGGGAAAAGCCAAACATGCATCACCTTTATAAAACAGGACATGGAGTGAAAGATTGATGCATTTGGCTGTATTCCCCATTGACGAGACATGGAGATTAAATAACAACTTAGACTCTAAAAGTGCATCTAAGACAGAGACGCGTTCGAGCAGAATCACCCCTACAAAGGGATATAAAAAAAATTGTATTTTAGAGGATTAAGAATAAGTAAATTAATTTCATTCTATAGAAGAAATATGATTTTTCGTCAAACAAAACTTCACATCGTCAGCATACATTAAAACGCGACAGCTATCCACAATGTTAGGAAGGTTATTAATGAACAGCATGCAAAACAAAGGACCAAGTTGGCTGACCTGTGGAACCGGAACCCCCAATGTAACGTAAACTGTTTTAGAGAGTCAGCGTATATGTGACTTTTTGAGTTTTATTGGCTAAACAAGACTCAACCCAAATGAGAAAAAGTGAAGAAAACCCAATAAGATTTAGAACTTAGACTATGACCAAAACAATCAAACGCTTTACTGAAATCAGTAAAGATAACATCAGTTTGGAACCGGTTAGAAAAACCTTCATCTATATAAGACGTAGAGTTTAGAAGATAGATCATAAAAGAACGGTCTTTTCTAAGACCCTGCTGCGAAGGTGAGATAACAAATTTACAAAGCTGCTGCATATAAGCAGTAATAATATTCAATTTGGGGATGGCAGAAGATTTAGCAATGCCTCTATAGCTTGGGAGTAAATACGACTATTTTCACTAAGCCGGGAAACATGATGTTTCCAGACAAAGGGAAAATAATTTGAGTAGAGTCCTCCACGCCGAATGTGGGCCCTACACGCAGCTCGGACGTAGTCAGGGCCTGGAACAAAAGATGATTTTAGAGATTTGGAGAACATAAGAATAAATTTCCAAATCAACATCTCTTTGTTGATTATAAACCAGCATTTGATAGCTCGTTGAGGGTTCCAGTAAAGTGTGACTATGCAGAATGACCTTGAGCCAAACATGCAGCGCCGTCAAGATAAGGAAGAACCTCTCCGAACTTTACTGATACCTAGCGAGGAATAGGTAATGCCATCTGCTGCAAACTCTTTGACTTTGTGATGGAGAATATGTTGCGAAAGGCCGAAGTACATCGGAAAGGGACAATGTTGAGCAATAAGAGTGTCCCGTTGAGTGCATACGCAGATGCTATCGATATCATTGATCGTACTAAGCGAGCACTTACCGGAGCCTTTGCGGCTATGAAAAGAGAATCTACCAAATTGGGTTTGGCTGAAAATTAGAGCTAGACGATGCATATTTTTCCTTCGGGTAGAGATACGCCGCGGTCGGGCTCTCAGATTGATGTTGAGAACTATACTCTTCAGGTTCTCTAGTATTTCGTCAACCGTACCACCAACGTCACAATAAAGAATGATGTCAGTATAGAGATCATGCGAAAAATTACTGTTGCCAATAGATGTTCCTTTGGTCTCAGTAGGGTTAGTACTGGAATATGTAGTAGAGAGCACTTCCACCAGACAAAACCTAACATTCTATAAGACGCTCATTCTTGAGGGTCACGACGCAGTCTGATGAAAATATCCTTGGAGCGGATAGTACTCCTTAAGTACTTTGGCGTTTTACGCGTTAGCAACGACTACCGTATTCGGTGGAACGAAGAACTTTACGACCTTTACGAGCTTTACGACGACATGGACAAAGTCAAGTATGGGCAGTTAAGAAGCGACCCGCTTCACCTATTTTCACCCCTCTCTCTCTTTTATATAAACTGTACGTATCGTTTTGAGAACAACGTTTATTGCATTTGCTTCTCTGTCTACATTAGATATAACTAGAATAAATGTCAAGGCAGTAAATTTCTTTTTCTTTTTTTCCCCTAAAAATTTTGATATTAGGCGTCAAATGTGCGCAAAGCGTAACCTTTTATTTTGCATGTAGTTCACGTTTGAATGGACTCACGTTTCGAAAGCTATGCACTTCTCGAAGATTTGAATCCGAGTGAAGTTATGTTTGGTAAGTTTTTGATCCTTCTAAATCTCCGTTTATGGTCCAAACTTCTCTTCACTCTTCTTGACATGCCGATTACGAAAGGATAACGATAGTATATACTTTCTCTATACTTTATATAGAAACGATAAATTTGGAAACCGTAACCAACACCTGATGGGTAGACTATATCACGGAGGTTTTGGGCATATTCGATTTTGGAAATACACGATTTCCTATACATTCACAACGCAATCTCTTAAGGCATGCTATGATTTACTCGAAAACTTAGGATTCGGTACCAGCGAACCGAAAAACATATATTTCGGTCCGCGAGACGTGGAAAGCTCCAGAAGAGAAGAGAAGAGAAGAGAAGAGAAGAGAAAGAGAAGAGATGGAAGGACCGGTTTGTCGCCTTATGCTACCGCAGAACATACATGCAGCTGCTTCCGGAATAGAAGAAGAGAAAAGATGTTTCTGTTACGGGGGATCCCGCAAGTTACATGTGTTTCGTGCTTATCTTAAATTGACGCTTTCCGCAGTAAACTTAAAAGGAAAGTTTTTTTTTTATAACACTAATATAATTATGAACTTAGTATAAACTAGCGCTTTGATTATAATTTTGTTTTGCGTACAAAATTTAGCACGCAATTTAAGATGGTCCGTAAAAACTTTGTTTTTCGAAAATCATGCGCTATTTTCCCCTTGAGTTTTTAACTTTTAAGCAATTCAATTATCAGTTAATGCTGCAAAACCTTTTATGCACTCGACAACCCTGTGCAGCTATATTTTGGGTCACTTTGTGCTTGTGCGTACCCGCCTACAGTGCATACTCCCCTCCGGCTCACACCATCAACCAATATGGCTGACTTTGGCTACGCATACGAGCCGTTCTGGGGAACTTTGGGGGTAGGAGATCAGGCTACACTCAATTTTCACAGGGGACACATGCTTGTATTAGTGCGGTATGTGCACGTATGTCTGTGTGTGTGAGTGTGTCCAGTTTATAGCCACAAGTTATGGATTCAACTTTTGGCCAATTTAATTTTCTCGCCTGAAACGGCTATAGCTACAGAGCAAAGTTGCGTCAGGAACGGCAACAAAAGCAAGGCGCAACCCCCAAAAAAAGGGGAGCTGCTTGTGGGTATATATGTGTGTGTGTGTGTACATTGTGACATGGACGACAACCCAGACCGATTGCCCGGGAGCCCGCATTTACAGATGATTTAGCTCATGTTTAAGGCTCCGGACTGTGTACTGATGATGGGACTCTGCCGTAGCTGCTGTTGCTGCTGGTTTTCCTGCTCTGTGTGTGGACACATTGTGCTCCATTAGATGCTACGCCAGCAGCAGCAGTTACGGCAACAACAACCACTGCAAAATTTGCATGATTTTGCATGGTTATGTCTACGTCACTAGTTGTTGCTGCTGTTGTTGTTGTTGTAATAAGCAATGTTTTATGCACGCACTCACTTACTCACTCACCCCCTGCTCTCGTCTCTGTCCAACACACTGAGCAGCCAGAGTGACCAGTTTTCCAGTCCATTTACTTTTCGGCAAACCCGCAGTTTTTCCTTTTCTTTACCATGTGTGATTTTTTTTTCTTTTTCCTTGATTAAGGCCTTATGAAATTTACTAATTCTACCCTCGCACAGTGGTCGAAATAATGCATTTAGCGTACGCTAATAAATTTAACAATCTCCGAACGAAGTTGAAGAGCTCAAAGAGTTTGTCGTTTTATCGAATACGGAAATGCCTATCCAATGCGTAAAGGGACAAAGTTCTTACGAATTACTTTTGGGTCAAACACTCCAAGAGCATTTTCATAAGATTGCACCATCACAAATATAGTGCAGTCTTGCAGGAGTGGGCTCTACTACTAATTCGCCTACAGAGATCAAAGCAACATCTATAGTTTTCCAAATCAATTTGAAAGTCCAGCCGCTGCAACTCTCTACTCGAAGAAGGCATGTACATTATCTTGCTCGCATTTACAACCAGACCCATCATGGCAGATGCTCTTTGAGTAGCCGCAAAAGCTCCGGTAACTGCTCACTTATCATCTGCGTATGCGAGCAACTAAACGCTTTCATAGGTTATTATTGTCCCGTTTTGATGTTCTTCGGCCTTTCCCAACACATTCTCTATCCCAAAGTTGAAAAGGTTGCAGAAGAGGGCTCGCCTTGACTGAAGCCTCGCTTGGTGTCAAAAGGTATAGAGAGGTTTTTCTAGTCGCACCAACTTACTTAGTATATTCGTGTCCCTCAACGGGACATCAAACGCCTTATAATCGAATAAGAGATGATGCGTGTCGATTTGGTATTTGTGGTTCTTTTCCAGGGTTCGGCGTATGGTCTTGGTCAATGGACCAGGCTAAAACTGCACTTATATGGTACAATCAGTTCTTTCGCAAATGGTACAAAATTTGCTCGATAGGGCCTTATATGCAATAGAAAGAAGACTGATACCACAGCACTTAGCGCACACCGTGGGAACACCCTTCTTAAGCACAAAGCAGAGGGCACCAGGGCTCCAATATTCGGGCAAGCTCTCATTTAGCCATATTCTGGAAAAGAGTGTTTTAGCCGTAAGTATTCGCTCGATTCGAAGTAAAACAAAATTAAGGTCAGTTTAGAATTGGCGGAAAAATATACGTCTTGTGGGCAGTGAAAAATGTTATTTTGTGATGCAAAATTAACCTTGCTCCTGAATTTCGACTTGCAACATTAAAATAGAGTTGTGCGTTTTTTTTCTAAGCAAAACTTCGGTGACGGATGTTTTGATGGTTCGGGGTGCTTTGAGCTACCATATATGGAATGTGTAAAATATACGGGCGTACGAGCTCGGAAACTATACAAATACTTTACTTTACGAGACATCAACCACAAGGATGCCAGATAAGGCTGCTTTACATGGGTTACAAGCCAGTCGTAGTTGGTTACAGGACAAATAGATACAACTTTTATAGTGACCATCACGATTTGTGCCCTTGAATCCGAACGTGAACATGTAAGCCACACCGTCGCTCTGGCCGTAGTAGAAGCAAAGTGAAATTTCAGAGAACAAATTCACACAATGCAAAACTGAATTAAATCGAAACAAATATTGATCCTTTAATGGTATATTAAGTACAAAGGGAACGCTATTGAAAAGCAATGAAAATTATCTCACAAATAACATTTTACAAAAGGTTTTGATAAGAAATATCTAATGGCACGCCTTGTATGCCGTGATGTTAGCACAACAATAAGCTTGAGATGGCACTAGCACATACGCATGCTAGATGGCGCCACATTCTTTTTCTGAACATGATAAAAAACGAGGGGTCGTGACGACGCTGAGTCACACTTCATACAGGTGAGTTTCGCATTTTTGGTTCATTTTTATGATAAAACTTTTCATATATGTATAAGCTGGTAAAAAACTGAACCTTTTGAAAAATTGACTTTTTGCAACGGAACGGGGCATTTCGACCACTGTGCCTTGACTGGATGTCCTGTTAGTGTATGTTGGCTATATCGTTTATGCATTTTGCCAGAAATCAATACAACAGAGCTTAAATTCCGGCATCTCAAGTGCTCATATGACATGTCTTTGGCCTAAACATGACTCGTTTCGGATTTTTGCACTTTAAATATCTGGTCAATTGGAATTTTAATCTTAAACCATTTGATAGATTTAAATAACTAAAACTAAATATGCAAAAATATTTTGAGCCCAAATGAAAAATGCAGTATATTTAAAATATTTAAATTTTTGTACAAATTTTTTGCCAACTGCAAATTGTGTTTAAGTGTTTTGAACAATTTTGTGAAAGCCACACAAAAAAAATACCAAAAATAATACCTATGTTGTGTGGCTTCAGATGGCCTAGTAGCTGGGTAATTTTTTTTGAAGCAATTAAATAAATTATTGGCTTGGTTTTTGCTTTACAAATAAATTGGTATAAATAAAGTAATGAAATTGTTATTGCAAATTGTGATTATGCTTCATGCGAACATGGCATGACGTCTTTGATTCGAGCAGCTTGAATTAGCAGCTGGATTTGGACACCTTTTAGTGTGAAGTGGTACAGAAAATGGCTGACATGAACTCAGCGAGTTGCTCTCATGCGCTTTTCGCCTATCTCGAAACTAGGTAGCATTTACGACCAAAAATGTACTATTGAAACAAGACTTTGTTTCGAAACAAGGTTAAATTGGGCAACTTACAGCAAAAGAATATCTATTGTATACCTCATGCATGAGGAAACCACCTTAAGGAAACACTGAGAGACTGTACTTTCATCTTCTTCTTCTTAACTGGCTATTAGAACCCGTTAGCGGGTTATGGCCTGATGTAATGCACTCCTCCAGGTGCTTCTACTTTGAGCGCAAATCCTCCCATCGATGGTACTAAAGGTAGTTACTGTGCTCTCGCTGGTCCTTCCAAGAGATGCATGGCCTGCCTCTTCGTCGTCTCCCTTCAACATAGGGCTTTCTCGCAGGAGCCCCTTCATCCATACGCATAACATGACCTAGCCAGCGTATCCGCTGTAAGGATATGCGTTTTGTAGAGTGTTAGTTTCGCCTACTCATTTTGCTGCTGCGACCAAAGTAATATCTATTGACAAGTGTGACATCGTTCTTCTTTGTGATGGTGGTGCCAAGATAGACGAATCACCACATCAAGTGTATAGTTTCCAACATACATCTGAGAATCCAACCGCTGCGTCTCTTTATTCGAGCAAAACATATAACTACTTTTTCTTGCTATAATTAAGAGTGAACCCACCATAGCAGATTCTCTTTCGATAGGCAAAAAGGATCCGTTAACTGCTCACTTGGTACGACCAAGGCTTTCAATATAAACTGCGTAGGCGAGCACCTGGACACTCTTATAGTTCAATATTGTCCCGTTCCTATGTACTTCGGCTTTTAACATCACATTATCCATCACAACGTTGAAGTGGTTCCTTGTCTGATGCCTCGCTCGGTATCTAAAGGTTTCCTTTCTTGACGGAGCTGCGTGTGTTGCTCAACGTCATTCTGCATAGTAGCACCAACTTTGCAGGTTAGCAAACTCAGACAATGCGGCATATTCGCGATCCCTCAACAGGGATCCAAACGCAACAAGGATTCAAACGCTGCCTTATAATTGACAAAGAGATGGTGGGTTTCGATTTGATATTCGTGGGTCTTTTTCAGAACTTGGCGTAGTGTGACCTATCAGGCCTAAAGACGCACCAATCAGTTCATTCGCGTATGGCTTTAATCTCTCACACAATACGCTCCATAAGGTTTTATTTACAACTAGGGTGGCTCCGGCCCCTGCTCGCTCCGCTTGCCAACCCCCGTGCCCCTCTCGAGGTAGATGACATTCCTCTTTCTCCTTCTGTTCCTTCTCTTCCTCTTCCATTCCCAAAGCTATAAGATGAAACAACACGATTTACGTTTCATTCCGCCCCCTCTTCCTATATCACATTCCTCTTCATCTTCCTCTTCCCGTTCACCTTACGGTTCCCCTTCCCGTTCCTCTAAGTAGGTACTGCCAGGCTTTGTAACCAGTTTTGGGAAAAAATAATAATAGATTTTGTCTCTTTTTTGTAGTTTTATGCATTTTTGTCCAACAAATGAGACCTTTTTAAAATTTCCGATTTTTTTATCACAAGGTTCTATCAGCGGCTTAGGCGTGAAAAGGGAACAGACACACAGACAGAGTTACTTTCGAATTTAAAATAATAGTAAAGACAGCAAGAAGATTGATCCCAGCGGTTGAGCGGAAAATCGATAGAAATCGCCTAAAACGATTTTAATGTCCTATGCTGGGCAGCGTTTATAGACAGACGCATATTTGGTCGTATCGTCGTCTACCGTCGGGGAGTGCACACATATCATGCTGATGCTAAAGAACTTCGCCTTGCGGATTGTTGCCACTCTTTCGTTTACAGACGTGAATCTGGAGACACATTTGCGTCGTCTCCGGCCAACAATAAATACGCACTCAAATTTGAACCCAAATTTGCATCTCTATATGGCACAGTCTGCTATCCCGCATCAGCCCTGTCCTCTCCATAGCAACTCCTTGATGGTGGTTATGTCTGCTATATACCTCCTAAAAGCATTCGATTGCTAGGCATAGGCACCATCCTAATTAAGGGTCCGAGCACTTCAGGTGTATACTCCCATTTCCAAATCTTAGTCATCTACACGTTTTTTTTAAGACAGGGCTCGTCAACTTTCGGGGTAACCTTATCCGGGGCTTTCACGTCATCATTCATTACAATAATTTTCCAAATCTTAACTAACTGTTTATAACTATCCACTGTTTGATGAAAGAAGTTGTTTCAGCGTGCTTAGGACAGCTAGAATGTGAGGTCATTCCTACGGAAACGTGGTAGATTAAGTCTCTGTTTTGTCGGAATATTTGCGTTTGAATTGAACGATTTCAGTTTTCATAAGTGGAATGTTGAGGTGGTAAAATGTTATGATTCTAACTAATCTGGCTATATTTTTGTTAGATTTAGCAGCTTGGATACCGTTAAAACCATAATTTTCAATAAAAAGTGCGTTTCTTTGAGGTTATGTCGCAAATCACTCGTAAAAGTTGCAAATTTGAGCACTGTGTAAATTTACATGTAAAGCTAGTTTTTTTTGGTGATTTTCTATCTTGAGCCTGGATACAGTGTTCCGTTCGAACTGAACGCAAACAACCCATAGCTTTCAGCCAGCACGCAGAAAACATACGAAGTTTCGGAGTTTTGCAGCTCTATTAGATATGGCATATTTCATGAAAAACCAAATTTTATCCCTTAGTTGGAACCGTATCTAGAGGTCCACGCCGACAAAATGGTATAAATCTCTTTTTTGGCACATTAAAAAGAAAAAGGAAAACAAATGGCACAAAATTTGTAGAAAAGTGTCCCTTCTATTCTCATGTCCATCTTTTGCCTAGGCAACACGAAGCTTGTAAGGGAAAGCAAGGTATTCCAAAAATAAAAAACAAGAAATCTCATAAAAAAGTACAGCTACTTTCAAGTTATACCTTTTGCTGCCATACCCACGCACACACACACGCAGCGTTACACACACACCCACACATGCCTAACGAAGCATGCCTCAAGTGGGGCAACTTCATCTGCCCCAGTCGTCGTTGTAGCAGCAACTTGAAGCAAACTTCCAAGCAAAATAAGGTAATGTGGAGAAGCTTTGAAAGAATGCCGACAACGTTGAAAGGCGGCAACACTGTCCCAACAAAAAAAAAATGATTATGCTGCTGATGTTAAACGCTACGAAGTTTACATACTCTTTAGAGAAACATAGTTGAGCTTACTTAAGAGCTATGGATACGGGCAAGTAGAGAGCAAATATAAACAGATTTCAAAGGAATTACCTTGTCATTTAGAGGTGTGCCAAGAATCGCTTTCAATAGAAATGAATCTTAGCCCAAAAGCATTCTCTCGATAAGCCACAAATTTCTTAGAGACATTGAAAAATCTATATTAAGAATCTTCTAGAGGTTGTTGGAAAACCCACTTTCAAGTTATAGCGTATTACTTTAGTCAACGACTCTTCAATTAAAGTTTCGCGAAAAACTCTTTACTCGATTTATGTAAAGAAATGCTAGTTATTCAATTATTTAAGCGAATTCATCTACTCCTTGGTTTTTCTGGTGATATGGGAGCTTCTGGGTTTACAATTTGTTATTATCTCATGAAAACATTATGTATGTCCGAATAACTTTTACTCGAAAACTGCTCGACCGATTGGCATGAAATATTTTTGTACATCTTTGTTGAAGATCAAGGCATTAACCATTATGAAAAACCGTAAAACTAAAAAAAATGGCAAAAAATCTAAAAGCCTACTACTTCTACCTCTATTTTGAGTTTTGAGATTTTATATCATCATAGTAACCAATAAATATTTGACATTTTCAAATAACATTTATATCTAAAGTGTACATATTGCTTGTTCGATTTTTTCCAAAATTAAAATTGTTGAAAAGGGTGAAAAATGCTATTCGGGAGGACAGTTGGAGCGCCAATTCAATAGGAATTGATCGCATACAACAGTAGAGATTGAACGGCTAAGAAAGATCTGGAAGTTGAAAGAAGTTTTTCTCTTGGTATTAAGTCGATGCAATGTCATATCTTATGATAAGGGTGCTACAACTGAAAACGATACTTACTTATTAAAGTAACGATATCCTTGTACACAACAGCAAAAATCACTTGCGATGTAATGCGCAGAAATGCGCTTAAGAACCGCGAAGAGATGACAGCGATGTCCAAGGTAATTAGAGTCTCATTCCAACGGCTCAACTCACCTGAAGAGTTGTGTGTTTAATGGCAGAACAAAAACTATTCAGTTTATACAACAACTTAAAAATGTAACTAAAAAGTTTTATTTTCTAGACTTCGAAATTCATTTATGTAACCGCGGCGGTCGCTCAATTTCTGCACCGGACGTGCGCCAGTATATGCACATAGTTGACGGAAGTCATCCAACTGGCGCTCACTAATGGCCAAGGTTACAGGAAAGACAAATCATTGAACTTCCCGATGATAAGGCGATTCCGACAAAACTTCTTGGTAGCCATAGAATCCAGAGTAAAAAGCTGTCATCAAATAAGTCAACGGACATGGCGGTACCTCCACACTTTGTCCGGCCTGCTGCACGGCTACCAAGTGTTGTATCAGCACATCAATGTATAGATTTTGATTGGAACTTTGAAACATATACGAAATGATAAGTAAAGAGCGACTTCGAGCGTCGTCGTTGTCAGAAGCACTTGTGTGCACGCACTGCATCTCTAAAGGAAAGTGTACATTGTCCACCTTGTGCTCCGAACCATTATCACTATACCAGCGCCAGCGAAAAGAAACCATGTGAAAGATGAAGCTACCCTTTAAGTCGGCGCCAAAAATCGAAGTTGTGCTGTCATTGCAGGTGGCGCTCAACAACAATGTATGGCCATTGTTCTCTAGGCATCCGACTGATGGTAGAATCTAATAGTTTTTCCAAATCAGTGGAGTTCCAAATAAGTTGCGCTCTACGCAGTCCGTCACTATGTTAATGGGGCTTTGGTTGTTGTCGCCACAAGGCCCGATGTGCGTTGGCAGTGTGGAATCGTAGTTGAGTCCTGTACTCTGATCCCCATTTAAAACCTGTGAACCTTCGACGGATGAGCGATCTGTGCTACGGCGCGGTACAGCCCGTAACTTCCTTCCTGATTATACTATCAACATGGTCAAAAGAAATGTAATAATAAGTGCTAAAACTTCGATCCGTCCAAGGGCCCAAAGCGAGCTACAAATATCACCGAAAATAGTATTTCAGAACAGAAAAATTTAGGAGTAATAAATAGTTCTTTTAAGTTACTAGTAGTAATAAATTATTCACCTTCATAACTAAAATATTTGGTTGTACTCATTTATCCAGTGGCTTAGATTGATTGTTCGGGTTCGTTTATAATCTTATCGCTTTGGGTTATTTCATTTTGTATTTCACTCTCTTAGTGTCAAAGTCCCTAGTACGGCGGGTTGCGTTGAGATCTCCGAGGCTGAGGAAAAAGTTTCGCGCTCGCAACCTCTCGTTGAAGCTGTTTCTTTACGAATACTTTATAAGGACTAATTATGTGTTTTGCAAAAATTCATATAAAAGCCCATAATCCCTTAACTGCGTTTAGAGTATAAAAAGAGCATACAAATACAAATACTAAGAACATATATGTGTGGGTCGTGCTGTTGTTGTTGTTTGGTTTTGTTTAGCTTAATTTGTGCACTTGCTTTGATGTGTCGACTGACTGACTGACGGACGGACTGTCGTGCTGGTCTGTATGAGATATGGGCTAATATGGGGTGATGATATGGGTCTAGGGGCAGCAGGCAGTAGCTAAGTATAAAAGAACTGCCATTTATATAATTTTCATCTTAAGGATGCTTTTTCCTGTTTTGCGCCTTTTTGTGATAATCTGCTGTTGTGGTTGCACCTGGTGTTTCTCTCCCTCTAGCTGCAGCCCACTCTTCACTGCTTCAGAGACTGCCAAGAGCCACTTGCTCGGCATGCTCCCACAAAGAAATAGCCGTGTGTGTCTGTGTGGGATTCTTAGTTCTTGGCTCGGCAGGTGTGAAAAATGATACCATAAGAGTCGAGTGCACTCGCTCTTTGCAAGTGTAGCTGTGCGTCTCTGTATGTGTGTGGCTCAGTGTGTATGTGCAATTTAGCTTAAAGTGAACAAAATTGTCCTTGATAATCCTGTTCGTGTGAGAGCAAAAGGGGGAAATACGCTTGGCAGCGTTTAAGCATTGAAGACCTTTCTTTAGTGAACATCTTAAACTTGAGACATTCCAAGCTCAGCCTTCTTTCTGGAATTCTTTTTTCATGTTGCACAATAATAAATCCCACTAGGCAACAAAACAAGCTCTTGGCTAATTGCATACGTATTCGGCATTTAAGGTACGGTCAGACGTGCCAATAACCAGCACAAAATTCACGCATATTAATCTGCAAGGAGTCTGAACGGCCGATAATCTGCACGCCGAGAGCTGTCAAAACCAATCAGCAGCGTCGGCTGCTTAACATCTGAATGTGAAATCAACACACTGCAGACATTTAGAAGAAACTGCAGTACCGACTCGACGAAGTTGTTAAATGGAGCAGAAATTATGAGGATGAGGAATATAACTTTAGCTGAGGAAGGATGAGGATATGGATGAGGAATATGAGCGAAGACAAAGGCGGATGATGTATGGGGAAAAGGAATATGAACGAAGATGAGGAAAAATAATTTGAAAAAAGATGTTGTGAAATAGGTATCTAGGAACGAAAATCTTTGCCAGGTCTTGTCGAGCTAAAGTCATATATGTCGCAATTATACCCGAATTGTGAGAAAAAAAGTCGACTGCTGACCGTCTAACCCCGATGTTTTGTGACTTTGTGACTTTCCTTGTTTTGGAGTACTCAGAGCTGATTGCTGCCGATTGTTGTTTTCCGATAATGGTAACTCTTAAAAGAAAATATATACACTTGTCAAAAGACAGTTGTTAAATATATTGTCCCCGAGAGGCAGGTTGTTAATCTTACAAATAAAAACAAATACAAAATAAGGAAACAAAGTGGGCTTCAATTCGAAGCCCTTGGCTGAAAGCGACTGTTGCGAAATCAGTGAGCCGCTAATCGTTTGAGTATCATAACCCCGATATGAATCGAGCTTTACTCAAATTAAAGGTTATATTTAATAATAGTGATATTTTCGCAAAGATGTACCGCATCGTAACTACGAATGGCTGAATAAGACATTCCAAAGTCAAATCCGAATTTGGCAGATTATGGTTTATTGAAAAAATGTCGATGACACTTGTTCACTTGTGAATCTGTTCATCTTGCAGATGTTTTCAAATCAAGCGATCGTTATAAAAATCTGACCCATAATTGTGGTAGGCATTGAAATAACCTTAAAAAAAGTTATGTTAAGTTAGATGATTGAATTCTATAGGGCATACCACTGGTATCCATTGCTTCACTTTTCATTTGTACGCTGCTCTTTATAGCCTCTACACAAAGTGTAGAAGGGTATTATAGATTTGTGCAATGTATGTAACAGGCAGAAGGAGGCGTGGCAAACCATATTTTTTTTTCTTTCTTACTAGTTTATTTGACGAACTTTTGCTTGAAAAACGAATAAGTACGTTCTTGCCATAGTGATAGGGAACAGGCTCTAGAAATAAACTAGAGCTAACTTTTTCAGACAATTTTTTCAATAAGCATCACGACATGTAGACGGTTTTGACATTGATCTGTCAGCTCCAACAGTTATATTCCTACAAAACGAGAATGTTCTACCAAGCTTTTTTAATGCTTATTCCAGGATTTGCCGATGTAAGTAAAGCGGAGAAGTTTAACAAGTTAGCTCCAACTTTGAAGATACGATATCATAGTTGGTAGTGAAAGCTGAATATAGGTTGTGGTGTGCGAAAATATCGTTAACCGAGGTTTTGAAACTATTGGAGTATTGTGATGGAACATATTTTCGTGCTTTGAGACTACATCTCACCGCTCCGGTCACAACATCTAATGTAGAGAGAAACTCCTCTTCGAAGTGTAATAAGTGATGACAGACTAAGTGCGCTTATTATGATTTTCATTCACCGCCATATGCTGTCGATTCGAACCAAGTGATCGACATCTTATCACAAAAAAGTAAGATGATTAGCTCTTTGATCGGATTCTTTTGTAAAAAAGACGTTCATAGTGTTTTGGATGTCGTATTTTACGTGAAGTGCTCAGAACAAAACCTGTTGGAAATATGTGTACAGTTGTGTTCATGAAAATAGTAGTGCTGCACTGGACTACAGTCAAAACAATTTTTTTGACTTGTTACTCTCTCAAAATGAAAATTTGTACACATTTGGCTTAGAATAGGATGTAAACCACAGAAAAACGAAAAAGTCCTGTTACGTTTGCATTCCTTGTTCTTATTATCGATGACTTTAGGCAAATAGATATAAAATCTGCTGTTCATTAAAATAGTAGTGCTGGGAGTTTGTACATCAAAAAATTTAAAGTTAAGGAAATTACTAAAAAAAAAAGTTAAGTGTTATTTACTTAATCAAAATTTTGATGAAGGAAATTTATGGTAATTCCAATACTTTGCATGTGCTTTGAAGATAGTCTCCGATAACTAACTGACAAACAAATATGTAGTTTTTTAAAATAAACTTTTATGCTAAGTATGAAAACAATCACCAATGATGATGATTTGATGCGATCATCAAAACGATAAGTATAGCTATATCTGTCTGTCGGTATGAACACCTAGATCTCGGAGACCATAAATGTTAGAAACAAAAACATTTTTTGCAAAATATGCGCATTTTCAAGTTCAAATATCTCGCCAAGAGACATATACATATATTGACCAACTGATGTTAGTTGAGTTTGTAGATTTTATATCATCATAGTAACCAATAAATATTTGATATTTCAATTAACATTTATACCTAAAATGAACATATTGTGTATTTGATTATTCCCAAAATTAAAATTAAAAGGATAAAAATGCTATTCGGGAGAACAACAAGAGCGCGAATTCAATAGGAATTGAATGCACACAAAAGTAGAGATTTTGAACAGCTAAGAAAGATCTGGAAGTTGAAAGAAGTGTTTCTCTTGGTATGAAGATGATTCAATGTCACATCTTATGACGAAGGCGCAAAAACTGAGACGAACTGAAACTACGCGCAGAAATTCATACGATTAAGAACTGCGAAGAGCTGACAGCGATATCCAAGGTAATTAGAGTCTCATTCCGAAAGCTCAACTCACCTTAAATGTTTTGTGTTTACTGTCAGAACAAAAACTATTCAGTGTATATAACAACTTAAAAATGTAACTAAACACATTTACTTTCTAGACTCCGAAATTAATTTAAGTTAACGCGGCGGTCATTAAATTCCTGCATCGGACGTGCATTTTCTGAAATACGTGCGCCGGTATATGCACATAGTTGACGGAAGTCATCCAACTGGCGCTCACTAATGGCCAAGGTTACAGGAAAGACAAATCATTGAACTTCCCGATGATAAGGCGATTCCGACAAAACTTCTTGGTAGCCATAGAATCCAGAGTAAAAAGCTGTCATCAAATAAGTCAACGGACATGGCGGTACCTCCACACTTTGTCCGGCCTGCTGCACGGCTACCAAGTGTTGTATCAGCACATCAATGTATAGATTTTGATTGGAACTTTGAAACATATACGAAATGATAAGTAAAGAGCGACTTCGAGCGTCGTCGTTGTCAGAAGCACTTGTGTGCACGCACTGCATCTCTAAAGGAAAGTGTACATTGTCCACCTTGTGCTCCGAACCATTATCACTATACCAGCGCCAGCGAAAAGAAACCATGTGAAAGATGAAGCTACCCTTTAAGTCGGCGCCAAAAATCGAAGTTGTGCTGTCATTGCAGGTGGCGCTCAACAACAATGTATGGCCATTGTTCTCTAGGCATCCGACTGATGGTAGAATCTAATAGTTTTTCCAAATCAGTGGAGTTCCAAATAAGTTGCGCTCTACGCAGTCCGTCACTATGTTAATGGGGCTTTGGTTGTTGTCGCCACAAGGCCCGATGTGCGTTGGCAGTGTGGAATCGTAGTTGAGTCCTGTACTCTGATCCCCATTTAAAACCTGTGAACCTTCGACGGATGAGCGATCTGTGCTACGGCGCGGTACAGCCCGTAACTTCCTTCCTGATTATACTATCAACATGGTCAAAAGAAATGTAATAATAAGTGCTAAAACTTCGATCCGTCCAAGGGCCCAAAGCGAGCTACAAAATCACCGAATATAGTATTTCTTTTATTTTTATATTGTTTGATTAAGAGTAAACAAAACGGAAAAATTTAGGAGTAATAAATAGTTCTTTTAAGTTACTAGTAGTAATAAATCATGTACCTTCATAACTAAATTATTTGGTTGTACTGCTTTATCCGGTGGTTTAGATTGATTTGCTCTCTTTCTCTTAAGCCTCTTAACCGTGTACTCTTGCACACATGTCTCGCCAGATTTGTTATTCCTGGAACAATTCAACACAAGCAACAACAACCAATTAACCAAGTGAAATGTGTACTTCAACTGAACTTGTACCCGAAAAGTCAGCTCATTGACTCAATTGCACTTGCTGTCACGATCTGCTGCTGAATGATCACATCCAGTGATCCAGTGTTCCAGTTTGCGTCGTCATTGTCATTGTCATATTCCATTGTCGTGCGCGTGTCTTCGACCCGCGACGACCCTCAGATCCAGTGCTGTCTTGGTCTGCGCTATGCTAGTGCTACGTGTGGTGTGAAAGCAGCGGTGACAACAACACCAACCACTACAATAGATGCCTGATAAGATCTGGACTGCCTAACAATGCTCCACTCATAGTTATTAAAAAGCAGCACGGGGCGCAGTCGGGTATCTGTCCGATTTGCTGCTGATTTTTCATTCATAAAACTTGTACCACTACTTGACATGCAAGTCGGGTACGCTGGGTTCGAGTCTTTCCCTTGGGTTAGACCTCTTGATACTGTCATTCAATGAAATGCTAAACTCCAAATTCCGCTTAAAATGCAATTTTGTAATTTTACTTGCTAGCAAATTGCCAGCTCCTCAATGTTTCCAACCAAAAACTGTCCACTTTAGCTGTCTCTCGTTATTGTTGTTGTTGTTGTGCGCAGTGGCGGAGCCCACTTTATGAAGTGTCACATGAAATTTTGTAATTTTCTTATCCGAATTTCATTGCAGCCGCGCTGTCAAGCTTGTATTGCCGTCATTGTGTCACATAGTCGCCGTGACAGTTAGCTTTCAAAGTGTCATACATACAGCGCCCGGCCAACGCAATCGCTACCAGCCAGGGCCAACACCCAGACCAATCGAATCCAACGTTAACCGTACTAACCAAGGCTCAGACAACATTGCTGCAGACAGCCAAATGCCATTGGAAATTTGTCAGCATTTGGCAGTTGCTATTGGGCCCTCGTTTCCAGTAATTGGCATCCATTTCACTTATTACACTTGCATGCAATGGAAATTGCACTATTGCCAGATGTATTTCACATAATTCGTTGGAATACCCTGTGCCAAAGTATGCCGGTTTCATAAGCATCTGCATAAATGTATAGCGTTAGAGTGCAATGAGTTTGAAATTGGATTTAAAAGTAATCGCATAAAAGCTGAAACAAAAATGTGGAACAATCTCGGCCGCTTACCCTGTGTGATGTAGGTTTAGAAAAACGTTTCGGCTTTATTGAGTAGCGCAGTCCACATTCAGTTTTTTTTTTACTAGTCTAGTAGTTTGATCAAAATCAGTCCACTACATCATATAATTGCCGTAGAAGTGATTGGAAATGTAAACAAGGTGTCGTCACGCACTCACTTTTTCAACACCTTCAGAGAAATAACGAACTTACGCATTCCGTGAGCTCTCATAGGTAGATCATGTATGGTCATAATGTGGCACCATCTGACAATCGAATATGCTAGGTACCATCACGGCATATACGCGATATAACATCTAAAAGGAACAGGAAAATATGAGAATTTTTGGGTTTCTTGGTTTCAATAGACTAAACATTTTTCACATTAAATATGAAACCAAACCAATTCAAAAGAAAAAAGAAAACAAGGATGAGCCGCTAAATTTGTGAGGATGTAGCCACCCTCGAGAACTTTACAACACTGTATGATTAGTAAATTTCGGACAACAAATACTAAAGTTACCGGAAAACCTTGGCACAGTGGGCAAGGCTGCCTGAGTGCTAGGGATGGTTTCAACTCTCTCTGATGAGCCATCGCACCCACCACAAATCTAATCTACCAGTCCACCAATTATATGTTATTTGTTTGTATGATAAACGAAAAAAGGGGTACTGTTTACTCTACAAAACTCCCGGACTTGGATTGAACACCGGTCTCCCGCGCGACAGGCGGGGATACTTACCACTATATTATCGAGAATGTTCCTGTAAAGTGAATCGTTAGACGCTCACACACAAACACACAGCTGCATGGTAGAATAATATAAGGTATGATTACTCTTCTTCTTCTTAACTGGCCATAACAACCCGTGTTATTGGTTTACGTGGTGGGTCCCAAACCCTACGAACAACCCTTTTAAGGCCTGGGGTGGCTCTACTGGTCTCGAAAGAACCCAGTGTTATTGTTAGTCGCCTCATTCGACAAGCTGGAAACCTGGAACCTTGGAATACTGACTAGTTTACTAATTCGGCAATTTCAGGCTAAAATAATACATGTGCCAGCTCGCAATCAGCAGTTCTAATACCTATAGGTTTTGTGAGCTTGAGCAGAAATCCTCACTGTACATACTCGCTGAAGGTGGTGCCCGAGCGAGAGAAATGTATCTGAGCAAGCTTTCGAGGTAAGTTGAAAAATAAGCCAATCCAAGTAACGCTTACTTTCGCTCTAGCTTTTTTCGTTTTAAATTTTCGATCATAGAAAGTATTCTGCGATTGCATCCTAATCGGATATTGACTCCTGCCGTAACCCTGTTTGAACCATTCCAGATAAAAGGTATTACTTCAGAGATGGGAATAACGGACTTAAGGATACTTACATTATTACAATTAACACTAGAAATTTAGTCAAAAATTTGTTGCTTCCGATTCAAGCGGTGTTTTTCTTCAAGCTTTTCGACTTACACTAATAGCTTAAAGTCACATCCAGGAGCCCATATTAAAGTCCTTGAGCTCCAACTGTAGACATTGCATACATTTGCCGCCAGTCATAATGAATGCCCGAAAATCGCAATGGACTAAGTCAGTACACACAGTTGCCACATTTGTTATCTTCCAACGACGGATGCTATGCAATTTCAAGCTTTTTAAGTTGGGTGGCCGTATGTGGCGCTGACCATGTGGCCGCCGCCACGCTTAGTTGACAATAGTTTCACAGCAAATTAAGAAAAGGTTGGACCATCAACTAAACTCGTAACGCCCCACCATATGAGGGCAGGCCTTGTCTCTTATCTCTCTCTCGCCCTCCCGCCCTCCCTCACTCTCTACTCTCATCCAGTCGCTCTCTCTAGCTGTGTCTCTGTAGGTCTTTGTATGTGTTTATGTCGCGGTGCTTTCAAAAATTTGTGGCGATACTTTTTATGCAAATTTTGGGGCAGACAAACCCAGGCCAACATATGAGGCACACACATACAACAAGCACAAAAGTACAGTCTACACCAAACGCTAGTAAAATCTACCGGCTATCACCATACGCATATGTGCGGTGGTGGGGAGGCTGCGGTAGCAAGCAAGTTTTTGGGGCAAACTCTCATAAATCTTCGTTTTACACAATGTTGGCGGGTCAGTTACAGTTGCGATGCTGCCGTTGGACGGCCCCACATGCCACCCGCGCCACTTTATTAACGCATTCTAAAAGCTACAAAAACAACAACAGCAATGCTGCTGTCAGCGTCGGCGTCGGCGTCAAGCCCATAAAGTTTAGCAGCGACGCTTTGCATTTTGGGGCAGCTGTTTAAAGTTCCCACATGTGTGTGTTCGTGTGTGTTTTGGGGCAGATTGCAAAGTTTTATTGAACATATTGTCTAAATAACATAGTAGTTGCCCAAAAGTAGGCAAGTTTAGCGTGGGGCCTACCCCATGTTGTACACTGCTGTTGTTGTTGTTGTCGTTGTAGTTTAGTCAATTGAAATTAATTATGTTGTGTTGTTTTTGTTGCTGTAGGAGCAAGCACTTCTCGAAAATTTATATGCCATAAGTTGGCCCGCAAGTGTGCGGCTGCATAAATTTTCAAGTGAAGCTATTTTCCCAGAAGCAAACTATTATAAGTTATAATAAAAAGATATGATAGCGGACACTCAGGGTCATGCCCAACAGTGGAATACCCTGTATCTATATTCTCGACTTCGATACATTGAAAAATATGGACTTCATCAGGGCAATTGGATTGTTGTTAGCTTCGGCCAGAGGTCCACGGCAGTTTGTTTATTATTCTCACATGAGCTACATACCAAATTTAGAGAGCATAACTTATGTATTCTTGTAAAGTTCGAAACATAGGTGAGAAAGGTGACAAAAAGTCAACACAGTTCGACGATAAGGCTCACACGAGTCTACCAAATACAAAATTTTGCCATTTAATCATATTTTCATGTAAGAGAATTCCGGCACAGTTTGGAAAATGTTGTGAAATCAGTTTATTTTACTATACTATACTATAAGTGACTTAAACATTTGATATATCTATGCGTTTTCAAAACTAGATGCACATAATCCTGACCCATAGCTTTGCCAAGTTCAACGGATTCCACAGGGCGGCTTTGAACTTCGAAACGGGGCGCTAATATCAACAAAACGTGCATATGGTATTTAAATGTTCAGTTTTGGCCCATTGAATCCATTTCTGGTCCGTTGTTTGATGAAGAACAATAGACGCCTTCATCGGTGACAAAGAACCTACGGTAACAGTTATTTCCGAGCGAGCGTTTGATTCGAACGTATAACCGGTCTTTGTATTTTATTTACAAAGTCAAGCGCTATTATCAACGTGACTAGCGGGCATTAAGATTTCGTGGAGTTTTTCATGTAGCACGGCAAACCAGTGTTGCATCCCAAGGCCTAGCTTAAAATATAGCCATAAGTCCACGAAGGAACAGTGTTCTCATTAGCTTAACTGGCGCTAGACGTCATCATCAGCTTACGTAGAGCTGGCTACGACTGGTATCGTGAAGACCATAATGTACTATAAAGATGCGTAAGACCTTTGTATGGTCCTGATGTGAGTAGTTAGAGCTAGAACACTATGCACAACCCTTTTTAAGCCTGTGGTGGCTCTACTGGCCTCGAAAGAATCCAGTGTCATTGTTAGTCGCCTCATACGACAAGCTTTGACCTGCTGAGGTGGTATTCTCTAACCCGCTCACCTCACGTGGTGTTTCGCGGCTTATACCCACACTATAAAAGCTATGTAAATCATTAATATCGGATAGAAACTTTAAAAGATATAGGTAATAATAGACGACTCCTCCTATTAACTGTAACAGAATTTCCCTTTTTATAGAAATATTAAGGTTAACATTTATGTTAAACAAATGTGGTACATAGATTCCTGTTATGCTTATAAACCAAACAATGTTGACCTTTTTCCGAATCATCACTTTTACCCCAGTAGCATAGTTACCGCTATTACGCCCATACCCTTCAAACATTTGCACTGAAATTTTCATTTCCATGTGAAAACTGGGTAATACAAACAAATTAACATTAAATGAAAGGATTAAGTATTTTCTTGTTCGAATATTTGCCGAGTTAAAATTTGTTTGCAAGTTCATTTCTTGTATTTCAGACACGGCACGGAAAATTTATAATTTGATGAAGGAATGTTCTACCTGCTTACAGATTCGCACTACGCCAATTAGGCTGGTTATTCTGTAGGGCGCCAATTTTAAAAAAGCTCCTCAGCTAAGCCGACTCTTATGCCAGATGATCATTTGCAAAAGCCACGTTATTGAGAAGCCAACGCCTTTGGTTTAGATCATCTGACTTGGCTAAGACCCGTTCATTCATATCATTTCTATTTGGCACCTTCAGGGAGCATTTAGTCGCGGAGTTTTTGCCGCGTAAGAATACTATTTATAGCACGTTAGCCTCGCATATGCCCGGTTCAACAGCAGAATCGTAAGGTTTTCGCACATATATACATTTTCAAGCCGCGAGAGAGTGAAATTGTTTTCTCGGAAGAGAGTGAGTTTTGAATTTGATGTAATTGAAAGAAGTTGTTGAGCACCCACTGTATTTGGGGCCCTTCAGTTGGGTCTAGAGGAAGAATGCCGGCGCCAACAAGATAACGACCCAAAGCATATGGCGCATAACTCGAGGCTCCGGCCAGTGTGCAAAAAGCCAAATTCACCAGCCCAACCAACGGATTTCAATCCGTTCGAGTATTCGTAGGTGGGAAGTTTTTTTTTTGAAGATTATGTTTTCTTAGGCTTGGTTTAAACTCTAGCCTTGGCTACATTGGTGTAAGACTGTCATATAGCAGCAGCAAACTTTCGCCATTTTGTAATTTGCATAACCTTAAAATTGTACAGACACGTGCCGTCAACTGGCATAAATTTTTCCGTGCCGTGTCTGAAATACAAGAAAAGAACTTGCCAAACAAACTTTAACTCGGCAAATATTCGAACAAGAAAACACTTAATCTTTTCATTTAATGTTAATTTGTTTGTTTTTATCGATGTAGTTTTTTTGTTTTTTATTTTGGTTGCACTGCCACACCCTGACCAATCATGCCACTGTGACGCACGCCCAACGCCCACTGCCCTGTAACATAGCCACCTAAGGAGGAGTAAATCAGCGCACAGTGGGACCAGCTGACTGTTTGTGTCGCAAAAATAATAATCCTAAATAAGCACTTAAACTGTGTCTGCAAAGAAGCATTGCCTTGCTACATGGAGAGTGGTAGTGTTCTTGCCCCAATATACTACAGGTTTTTCACTGCGCCCCATGAAAGTGCCAGTAGAACCTTCGGCACAACTATATTCTGTTCAGCTGTGAATCTACAAGGAGCCCCTAAAGTTTAGCAAACTTAATGAAATAGAGAAGTGGGCAAAGCTTTGGATAATAAAGTCAAATGTAGTAATGTAAATGTAAATACCATGCTTATCAATGTGTGTGATGGAAAATTTAATCAGCCGGAACAGCCACCGAGAATTTGGCTCTTTCGAGGTATCCGCCTAGAAGACTCCTGAAACGAGTGGAACTAGCTAAATTACGTCGCAGAAAAGGGACCGTCCATACATTACGTCATAGTTCTGACTACTTTTGACCATAATCACGTAATCTCGTGATTTTTGAAAATGATGACGTCATCATAACGAGTATTTATAAAGAGAATTTCGACATTAGCCTTATTGTTAATTGACAAAAAAAAAAACCAAAAATGTTTCCTTCAATATTTGGTTTTGTGCACAGGTTTTAGGCCTGTGGCGCCACTGTGCGTTGTTACGACAACCAACTCATTTCAGTTTATGACAAATTGCCGCCAATCAACATAATTTTCCGGCAAAGCCAAAGGAAAGTGGTAAGCACAGTGCATAAATACACACACACACATACAACTAGCTAAAAAAGAAAACTTTAGCCCTGCTTTGCCGCCTGATTAAAACTGAGCAAAAGTAGTAGCTACTAAAGTAAGTAGTTGGGTCCCAAGGATGGGGCTAAGGGGTTGCATAGACTTTGATAAATGTCATGCCTCGCTGGCTCGCTGCCGTTGCCGCTGCTCACTTAAACGCTCATTGCTATTGCCACGCCCACTCATCAGTGTCACTAAATAAGCGCAGCTTTTGTTGTTGTTGTGGTTGTTGTTGCCGCAGTTGTTGCTGTGGTTTGGCATCGTTGCCGTTGCCGCCATAACAAATTGTTAGGGTATGACCTCGAAAACTTAGCAGTTGAGTCTTTATAACATTACGTGTCATCGTTGGCAGCGGTGCCTTGTCCTGGCACCATGTTGACTCCCTATTGATGGCTCCTGCCCAGCGTGGGTGCTGCACTGCCATCTGTTATGGCTTAGGGACGGTGTGTGAGGGGGGCAATGTGGGTCTGTTCGAATTTCGGGAGGTTTGTCAGCTGGTTGCGAGTGGATTGCGTGGAAGCAGCAACTTCAAACTTGAATTGGGTGTTTCTTTGCTCTGTGTTGGTCTGTTAGTCGTTGTCATAACTTTGCCACAACTTCTGTTTTCATGAATTTCACTGTTGTTGCAGTTGTTGTTGGCATTCCAGTTGCTATTGTTATTGTGGTTGCCATTTGGCTTTTCATGTGATAATTGCGGCGCATGAATTACAATTAATTCGTGACAATTCGTGCAAGAGCCTTTCACCACCAACAGCAGCAACTACAACAACAACAATGGCAACCCACCAGGACGAGCAAGCCGCGTGTCGTTAGCAGCGCCTGTTTATTATTCCGTTAATTTTCAACCCCACCCACTGTGCCCCAACAGCTCAGACCCGGGCACAACTCTTTCGCTTTTTTGTTGCTGTTGCTGTTGTTGTTGTTGTTGTTGTTGCCTATGAGCTTCGACATGCAAAGCGGCGGTGACATCGCCAGAAAACCAACCGAAAACAAACACGCACACCCAAGACACACACGGACATGCATACCCAAGTACACATAGGCACACACACACTCACATATACACAACTTCATATACTACCATATATTGCATCCAGATCCATCGAACTTTCATGCCTGCTTGCAGCATCCTTTCGATTTCTATATATGCAAAGCAAACAGCATTCATTTGCTGCAAACTTTAAACACTGCTTTTGAGAAGCAAAGGATTTCATTTTAAATATTTGCATATTTGTAGCAAAAATGGAACCAACATTGATATTCTTTTTCTCAAATGCTTATTTAGTTTTGCGATCTGTTGGATTTCCAAGATTTTTACACGTTTGATAGATATTGTCTCTTATAGTTTACATGGTTTTCATAGAAGAATGGTTTGGTTTAATTCGTACAACAATAATCTAACAATAACAAAAAGGTATCTATTCCAAGCCAGCTCTGTGACTGCTTTTAATTATTGCTTCGCAAGGCTGGATGCTTTTATGCTCCTATAAGGCCTCTTTTCGCTCGCTCGGTATCCCTCAGATCCGACATCACAGTCTTGAGGAGCGCAGTGATCACGTTCCAGGAATTCTCGCGCTTCACCATTAACCAGGTGAGTTTCTGGTGTGAGTGGGCAACCAATGGTTGCTTCCACAAGCCAGCAAATAAAGAGAACATGCACAGCGTCTTCTGGGCACCCGCAGCTGGGACACTTCGGGTCGTGATTCTGGCCAAATCAGCCATGTCCACTGAGGATCTGCGTGAGGTAAAAGTTGACTTCGCCGTGGCATCTTTTAATCCACAGGCCCATTGCCGGACACGATTCACTCTCTGCCATTGATGCAGGCTTCGCTCACGTGCGCCAATGGTTGTGGAGAGGAGATCGATGGAAACCATCCCCGCTATGACTAGTATTGCGTCGTTGGAGGCCATTCGAAATGCACTTCAAATTCGTAGCTCGCCTGTTCTGAATGCTACTTTAACTCCTTGCATGTAGCTCCGGCTGCAAATTGCCTTCTCCCATATAGATGCCGCGTATATAATGGCTGCCTTCAGCACGCTTCTAACGGATTTTACACCTCGATGGTCTAGTATCAGCCTTGTTATGTCTTTGCTGCTGTTCAAGTGTAACGCCAAGCTAATAGTTCTCTTCGATTTTATATGTGTAACGCCAAGAACAATATCAGCCTGCTCCACTTGCTTGCAACTGCTAGTGATGTCCGATGTGAACCAGCCAGTTTTGACGACATATAGCGCTGCCGATGTTGTTGATTCCACCTCATGAGGCTCCTTGCTTGCTACCAGAATGGACACGTCATCTGTGAATACCACCAGTTGGGTGTTAGTTGGCATTTCCAGCCTCAGAAGCTTTGGGCACGTTTGAGTGATGTAGCGATTCCATTATCTTGTGCCGTGGCGCAGAATGGAAGGCATTCATAACTTCGATTGTGATCACCATCTTCTTCTTGACTTATTCTACGCACAACCCTGTTAAAGTCCTGTGCAGACTTCGCTGCGCACATTAGCTCACTGCCCTAACATCTAGTGGTGATTGGACGATGTTGTGCGTCAACTTGGTCAACTAGGCAGTATTTTTTTGGCCCACCTTTCCAGCCGGCTCTGTAGGATTCATAAAACTGAAAATAGCCCTTCGTCCCTGGATTGACAGACCAATAAGCTTGCTGCTCACGGTTTCCAAGCTCTTTGAACGCTGCCTGCTGACTCGAAAATTGGTAGCAAATTTTATCAATAAGGTGTTCGAGGTAAAGAATGGTGGCAGCATGCTCCAAACCAAGGGAAAACTATCGGTTAAAAAAGTGACCATTTACAAGTCATGCCTAACTTTGTGGTTATAATATTCAGATAAACGCCAGCAGATCATATTCAATACAACATCTTCGACTCTGGATGGTAAAAATGGTTGAATCACTGGAGAATACTGGTCAAGCTGCAGAAATTACTTTGAACCACATTTACACTAAATCGTTTATGCTCGGGATACAATTGGATCGCAGGCTAATTTGGAAGAGCCACAACAAATCAAAGCAAATGCAGCTTGCAACTCAGTATTGAGAACAAAGTGCGTACTTTTATTCAACTTTTGGGATCGTCGAGTAGCTCCAATATTGAGATTCTACTAAGATACCAGTCGGTGACCCTAGCAACCATAACGAATGCTCCTCCTGTGAAGTTGTAGTGATTGCAAACCCAAAAAAAGGCATACGAAAAGTGAATCATGTTTTGGTCAAAATTGTATGCGTTTAAATACCGAGATACGAACGGAAGAACAGAGGGACATGGCCATATCGACAACTAAACTGATAATGGTCAACCTTTGAACATCCGAAGCTCTTCGAATTCGAACTTAATCCTATGAAGATTTTAATGCGGATATGGTATTGCTATTGTCAGTTGCCATTATAGGGTAATTACAAGGTTTTGTTTTTGCATGACTTGCAAGCATATGGCACACACACACACACCAACGAGAGCTGATTAATCACGTAAGTGTGTAGCTCGTCTTGCTACGTGCAACTGTGGTACATTTTTGCTCTAATGAACTAAATGGCCACGACGTTGACGGCATGTTCGGCGGCCAAGTAGAGTCCGGTTTAGTTGAGTTGTCCATGCCGCACGATGTGAACCGAGCACCGGGCGCCCGCCCCGCCAGGATGCCAAGCAGCCAGTCAGTCAGCTAGCCAGTTGGTCAGTTAGGACAGTCAACCCCATTAATATGCCAAGCGAGCGCTCACATGTCTCGTCGTGGTAGCAGAGAGTATCATCCTTTTGGGCAACTGCAACGGAAATGCGGCCGTGCCACTCCCACCAATACATACATATATGTACGTAGATGTAGCAAGTAGCAAGGCAGCGAGGCAGCAACATCGTTGCCATCATCATCATGTCATGTTAGCTGCTATCACATGTGCGTCAGTTGCAGGATACGCCGCCACAAGGACAACAGCAAGAAGCCGGGGCACAAAATTTGGCAACACATTTAAGTAAACTTTTTCGTGGTCGCTCATCATTAACACAGCACAGTCTTCACACAGGACGCACAGCAAAGCTCAACTACAATGTGCAATGCCGGCAATCAAGCTGTACACTGAGAGAAAAAACCGAGAACAGAAAATCGCCATGAAAGTTGAGTGTAGTCCATTCCGAGGGCAAGAGACGTTAGTTGTAGATAAAAAGAGTCTTACACTTTCAAAAGGTAAGGCTATTGCACTCCAAGCCGCCCATTTGAATAGCACGTGCGTTTTTCTCTCTGTGTACGCAAGGCTGTGCAGAGATGGCCCAGAATATTGGAGAAGGAGAAGCAGAGCAGCTCTAGAGAAGGCTACAGCATAATGGCCAACAGGGAATGGTGACTGATGGCTGGCGCTGGTAAACAACAAATGGTTTACGTGCCCCTTAACTAACGGAGCGCCAGGCACGCAGCTCTCACTGCTCACTGCTTCAAATGCGTGGCATGCCTCTTGGGCGTCATGCAAATTCGTTGCATAAACTGTTACTGGCAGCTAGTACAATGTAGCTATGACGCATGTGCTTGCGCATAATACCAATAAAGTTTTGCAACTATTTTGGGGCAAGTTCCGGAGAGCCAAAGCCAGATCTTTACTATGTATATATACATATGTACGTCAGTAAAAGCGCAACCTCTCAGCAGGTGGGCCCCTTATATATGATCCATACTACCCCCACTAGCCGATAATCACAGTTCTGTGGGTGACAAAAACTCAATGGTAATTGTTGTAAACGAGCCACATGACATTCGAATAGTATAATCAATGTGCCTTTGTCCCTGTTCTTAACTTCATTACATAAGCACAATGACAGCGCCAAGTTTCAAGTCAGTGTCCAAGCAAGCGTTACGACGCTACTAAAGGAAGCTGTCAAAATCAAAACCCTGCGGTTTTTGCGTCTTAACAAAAAAAAAAAAAAATAACCGCAATAGCTACCCCTTGCCTAGCGCTGGACCCGTGCATGAAATACCGTAAGCGTAACCCCAACTGTGTGGGGTAGCTGTGATAATTTGGGTGCACTGCGACAGAGTCACGACGGGAAATATAATAATACATCCGAAAATCAGTTGTTATTATTGTTAAGCGTAAACGATACGATACAGCGCGACTTCCCTTTGCTATCCCCCCCGCCAAAAACAACTCACCTCATCCAGCCCGAGCACGTCTTTGCACGCACTTTGGCAGGGCCAACGCGCGGCATAATCACTGTAATCATAAGCCCGGGTATGTTCCGGCCACCAAAAAAGTGAGGGTTGTTAATACAGTCAGTGCACCCCTTACCCTTGCCCTTGCCCATGCCCATGCCCATACCCTTTGCCGCGGAACAGCTTCCTTCTGTGTTTATATTGTTGTTCTTCTTGTTTTTATGCTGACTCAATGGAAATGTTTTCAGCAATTGCGGCTCATAAAATCACAGCGGGTTGGCGTCTGGCTCGATCAACTTAGTCCAAACTCAGTCCCCAGTCAGTCAAAGGAATGAGAATATTGCCAGCAATGACAACAGCAATAAAAATGCTCACGACTTTTCGGCACCCATCCGAAACGCCGCCCCGTAGCACTGTGTGTGTGCCCCGGGTATGCGAAACTCTACAATTCCACTTTAAGCAATTGCTAATTGTTCATAAGAGTGAGAACTTGCTTAATCAGTTGCATTTTTATACTCCGGTGAAGGGTTTATTCTGTTTGTAAGGGTATTCTGCGCATCAACTTTAGTTCGCATGTGTTTCTACTTTCCGAGCGTGGAACTGTTTCAGTGCAGATATGCATTCCTAAGAAATATACTCTGAAGTTTACTGCAACTGCTTGTTCTTACTGTGTTAATTCAAACATTCACTATGGTTCACTCATATTCTAATTCTGTAAGATAAATATACTGAGATTTGCTCACACTGTATTCACCGTTACATTTACTGTAGTTTACAGTGACTTGTTGTTCTTATTGTGTGCTCTCTGCTTGAAGTTTATAGTAACCGGCTAGTATTACTGTGTGTTAGCTATTATCACTGTAAAAAAAGTAAATTACTTTTACAATTTTTGCAGTTTGATTAACCGTGGACACAGGTGAACTGAATTGCGAGATTTGGGGAGTAGTTCAACTTGAATCTTCTAGAAAATGCGAAAGATATTGAAAGAAAGGAAGGGACATTCATGCCGGTAGCGGAAATTGGCGGGAAATCTTCGTCCTTGCTATAACCAGTTCTTTAAAGAAGTTCCGCTGTCAAGCTTGTTACTTTTCAGCCATACTGATTTGAGCTTGAAGTCACGAGAGGTGTCTTAACCAAAATCACAGCTTTTATTTTCCGCAAATAACAAGAAAGATGAAATAAACATCTTTATAAGAAGAGCAGATAGCTAGTTTCATATCGGTATGAAATAAGCATTTTTTTTACGAAGAACTGTAAATAGAGACGCGTTTTAACAGACGATATTTAGTAACTGCAACTTTTTAGGTGAGGTTTTAGAGTGAATCTATTCGAAAAATGGAAAATGATTGTGTTTATTTTTTATGAAGAAGTAAGCATAAAACACAGATCAATATGGTTCAGTCGTTGTGTATTATTATTAATATTTCTTTGCGTTGATTCCGCATCCGATCAGAATTAGAATATTTTGGGCAGGGTTGTCTTTCTCTTTGGTTACTTTGTATAATACTATGTTTACTCTTTAATATAAGTAGATTGAATTCGATTTTTTTTTCGAGGTTATGGCTACTTGAGGCTATGAAATCTAGTATATACCCTTGAAGTTAGTAGCATTTCTATGAACTGCTTGGGACAGTAATTTTTCTACTCGTTAAGTTTCTTTTGCAAATTTTTGCGCAGCGGTTTCCTAGGTCGTTGAGTACTTATGCATATGCTCATGACTTTATGGGATTCATAACTTCAAATTGCCATAACTTCCACGAAAAAATTTATATCGATCTTAGTAGAAAATTAAGAACGATCACAAAACTATTGTCCACCCTGTACAAAGGCTCAAAAGTAGCAAAGAAGAAAACCTCAAATATCTCAAAATCAAAATTTTTGCTTATTGAGGTCGCTTCACCAAATTCGGTAGTTTAGATAAGATTAGATTTGTGGTGAGTGCGATGGCTCATTAGAGTAGGTTGACCCATCCCTAGCACTCAGTTAGCCTTGTCCATTGTGCCATGCCCGATAGAGAAAGTCAAAGGCGAGAAAGGACAGTTGAAAGGAGAGTAAAAGTAAGAAAACAGAGTAGGTTTGCAGAGAGGTTCTCTATTGACACAATCTTCCCGACTTCCAAGAAATCAAAACCAAAGACCCATATTTTTTTCTTTCGAAGGTTAGATATTAAAAACTGTATTATGACTAAATGCAGATTTTCCTCAATTAATATCTTATTATGTAACGTAAAAGCCGCATAGTTAAGAGTTTTGTAGTTTTCTTGATATACATAGTTAAGACAGTTACATAGATTTCTATCATCATTTTTGTAGGCTCATGCGGAGTTTGACTTCTTGAAATCTGGCTGTGTGAATTCTAAGCCAAAAAATAGGCATTTTTTGGCATAACACTTGGCAATGCCGGTCAGCTGTTACTTTTTTTTTTTTGCCTGGCTTAACACTCAAGCGCATTGTTCTGAGCTCGAAAATATTTTGTCTTTGGCTGGCGGTAAACCAACTTATCAAACTGACACCAAACAACTTCGAGAAATTCCAAGCAATTCCAATTCAATTTCAATGCCAACAACAACAACAACAATGAGAACAACACTAAGCACTACTATTACTACTGGGAACTTGCGACTGGCAACTGGCCACTGGCCACTGTTTACAGGTTACTGTTTAGGGACGGCACTTCGGTGCGGATACCTTTGTGGGACTGAGACTTGGCCTTGTTATTTGCTGATTAAAACGCCCAAAATTCAAAGACTTTGACAGTTGAATGCAAACGCTTGCATTGTGCGAACAAGAAGAAGAAGCAGCAAACATTTCGTGCTAAAAATTATAGGCACAACAACTGGCATAACCGCAAGAACTGGCAAAGTCTTAGCCACAGACAGGGCCAGACTTTTAAGCCAGGCGTGTGAAAGAGCCGTCAGGTGCGGCCAAGATTAGGCCCTGCCTTTGAACTCTGACACAACCGGCAGCCAACGAAGCATCAAGCACCAAGAGTAACCATTGAACTAAAGAAGCATCGAAGCATTTAACCAAAGTAAAGTAATTTTCCCATTACGGTCAACACTTTCGCATGTGCGTTGGACCGGTCAACGATCGATCGATCGATCGATGCATAAAGTGTACACACACAACACATCGGCAAATACCACAAATGCCAGTTGCCCCGCGAT
Source organism: Chymomyza caudatula (assembly GCA_035041775.1). Lineage (NCBI taxonomy): Eukaryota > Metazoa > Arthropoda > Insecta > Diptera > Drosophilidae > Chymomyza > Chymomyza caudatula. The sequence goes on from JAWNKW010000145.1 coordinate 1,290,291, forward strand.
CGTTGTGTGCAACGTTGATGCCACATTTGCCTAGATCTTAGCCCTTGCAGTATATCAGTCCCTATCTCTGCCACTGCATATGTCTTGTTGTTGTTGTTGTATTAAACTAATTGATCGGTTCCAAATGGTCGATCGTACGTAACGAGCTGCCGTATGTTCGCCGCGCGAAATAGAGACGACATTCGGCTATGCGATCGTATCACGCGATAAACCTGCCCCGAGCGTAACCTAACTAAACTACTTAAGCTACTCAAAAGGTAGCTGCATTTTTCTTCCCTCTCGGCCTCTCTCGCCCTCTGGCAACACTCATTCAAGCGATAAGAAGCAGCGGTGCAGGAGGTAGAGCAGTAAGTAGTTACACTTAATGTCTGCATTGTGCGCATACAAAATGTGCGATTAGTTTTGATCAGTTGATCTAATAAATTTTGTAGCTCATTTAGCAGTGCAAATAGAGATCACTTTCAAATGCTTGTATTGACTAATACTATATGAGCTAGTTATCGATATAGCTCATTCCTTTTACCATGTGTGGGAGGGTGTGTGTGCATTACCGCAACAGATTTTCTGAAGATCCACAATCGTTAATGAGCTACTATTCTTTAATTGTAAATGAAAATTTTACTTTAGAGTGAGTAGTTTTGTAGATCTGGCAGTTGAATATTTGCCCAAACGTTATTAGTTAAAGCTGCCTTACAGAGTCGTACTTTTGGTAGAAATAATGATCTCAATCGGATCCAGGTTCTAACTCATGGCCGGCCACCGAAGCAAGCGAATGTTTTGCCCCTCTAACATAGTAGCCCATGCAACATGGATCGAAGCGCTTTCTTGCTAAAATAAACAGTTGCTAAACATTGCTAGATACACATTATCCTATCGCGAAAAATACATAAGTATCAAACTTTCACATGACACGTTTAGTTCGATTATCCCTGAAAGGTAATGAACTCCTAGACAGCTCCTGAATCATTTTATTAAGTTTGGAATTGTTTGACTCTAACATAATGCAGGCATCGGCAATGTTAACATGCATGTGAATCTTCTTACTTCTTGACAACTTTTGTCTAATGACACACAAATACTATTGCAGGCGATGCCGATACCTGCTCTAAAGTTATTAAAAAACGTTTTATGTATAGCTTTTACTGATAAACCATCAATTTAAAGTATAAAAAGAAGGTATATCATCGGTATATCATCGGTTATGACAAAAAGCTACAAAAATAATCGAATGGAATCCAATATTTGGCAATACTCGATAGGTTAGTAGTAGCTAAGGTATCGAAATCACAAATTTGTTCCTATGAGTTCGACTCTGTGTTTCATACTTATTATGTTTTCAAGCTAATTTCAATGTTACCTGTTATAAAACGCGTTATTAACTCGTATCGTAGTTCCCACATTTGTCAAATTATGCAGAGGTATTTAAGAGCAATTCAAATTTCCTTTAAATTGAACGGAAGTAATCAATTTTCAATTTCAGTTTTCGACTGAATTCATAGAAACCTTGAGACACAGCTAGTATTCTTGTATGTTGATGACTTACTATCTAAGTTCGTAGCTAACTTAACCTAACTAGTTTTAAGTAAGTAAATCAAGTTACTGTATAGATAATTCTGCTAAATGTGACTGTTGGAGATAGAGTTGTCCTGTTTGCGGATCATTTTAACAGGCCTACGCTGATTGATTGTCTGGAAGGACACGCAAGTAAATGTCTGACCGCTTGAGCAGGAGCTGGAGTTGTTGTGTCTGCAGCCTGCACCCGCAGCTACTTCATTAGAAAATTGCTTTGCGAATATAGAAAACGCATTAGCTTGATAGCTTAATCCCATGCCATGAGACAATCCACCCAAAACGACAAATCGGCCGACAGTCCGACAAATCGACACAACCCTCACCGAGTGACCGAAACCTCTCTCTCTCTCATCCCTCGACGCACTATTAATATGACAGTACGTTAAACAAACGCCAAACAATGCACCAAATGCTGGGCTCGATGTCCAATGTTCCCTTGTACTCTGAATGGGCTCAGCGTCTTTGGCCTTTTGTAAATCGTTGTAATTTACGAAATTGACACTCGAAAGTGGCAGGAGACGAAGTGGTGCGACGCGACGCGACGGTTTGGTGCGGTGCGGAGCTCAACCCCAGCAATTAAAGTGCATGCACATATGGAACACCCCCGCACGGGTCACAATTTGTCACACACGAGTAGGAACATAATAAAATGTGCCAATTGCAGTGGCGCCCCCCTTCTGCAACTGGTGACCATTACTTGACGGGATCAGCATCGATATCGTTGGTCACTTCTGCTGCTGCTGCTGCTGCTCCTGCTGCAAATTAAATAAACTCTAATGACTTTAATTTGTTTGAGTTCATGTTGACTTTAGGCTATTTCTATGTAGCAGTGCGAAATGCGGCCGGATTCACCCCCCGCCGATAACGCCAATGAAGTGTGCAGTCAAGTCAATGCCAAGTCACCGAGGAAGTCGTTGTTCGGCGTCGGGTTGGGGGAATCATTCAATGCGTCGCATGTCGTCGCTGACGCTGGCCATAAATTTCGTATTAAATTGAGTGTTAAATACTGGACGCTGCCCGAGGCCACATCTCTCTCTATCGGTCCCTTTTTTGGTAGCAACTCCAACAAATGCGCCCAATGTGCAGTCGTGCGCATAGTTCTTTGCGCCAACGCTCCCGTGTCCCGTCAGTTGCCTGGGTTACGTCCATCTTCCGCCGTCTGCCTTGACTGCTTCTTCTTCACAACAATTCGTCAGTTGTAGCCAATTTATTATGCCCAATTCTCCGTACTAGTTCTTGACATTCTCATTGTTGACATATTCCTTCTCTCCGTTGTTGCTGTTGTTAGTCTGCTTTTGGGCACTATTTCAGCGAAAATCAATAACTATGCGCAATCTATATCCTTCAATGCCCAACAGCTGTTAGATGCTGTTCGAAATATGACGCAAAGAGAGCATTTCAATTATATAACCTTTTTTGGTAGAGACCAGACTCAGAATCGTTTGAACTTTTTGCACAAAACTCTCGTAATCTAAGAAAACTATCAGCATGTATTTGGAGTTGCTCCGTTTTTAAGTTCGTTCGGTTGAAAGTTTCGTAACTGGTTATAAACTTTCTAAGCACATTTTCATCATTAGTGTCATTTGCAAGTTTTTCTAAGCATCTTCGATGATTGCCACACATGCGTCTCCTTCGTACCTTCGTCAGCTGGCGAATTCGTGATTGGTCACTGCTTACGCTGGTAGCCCACAGAGGTCGCTTTTAACACCAAATTGATGTTCAGGCAGAAATTTCTCGACGACATCAACCAACCGGAAAGCTTACTTTTTCCTTAACTAGCCATAACCACCCGACCCGTTACTGGGTTACGGCCTGATGTAGGTCACCCTTCCTGGGTGCGGCTTTGCGCGCGTCTTCTCCAATGGATGATACCAAAGGTAGCTTGTATGCTCTCTACCAGCTCCCTCCAACGGAGACATGGCCTGCCCCATCGTCGCCTTTTCAACAGCCGCATTGAAGACCTTTTTGGCGGGAGTTAGTTCATCATTACGCACAACATGATCAATGTACTCCCAAAACTAATAGAATTCGGCGTTCCATTGAATGCGGTAGTCGTCGCCAACGCGTAAAACGCCAAAGATCTTACTGAGTACTTTCCGCTCAAACACTGCAGGAATATTTTCAGCAGACTGTGACATCACCCATGCTTCAGCGCCATAAAGCAAAACTGAAAGGATGAGCGTCCTATAAAGTGTATCGTCTGGCGCGAGTGATCTCTACTATTCATTTGCCAACTGAGACCAATGTAACAAATGTTGACAAGATTGATACTCAGCTTGATCTTCATCATGGCATCGTTGTTCATTGTGCCGGTGATGCCAAGATAGACGAAATCGTTGACTACATCAAAAGTATAGTTTTCAACATAAATCTGAGAGAGTCCAACCGCTGCGTCTCTCTACTCGAAGAAAACATATACTTTGTTTTGCTTTCATTAGCAACCAAACCCACCCTAGCAGATTGTCTTCCAATAGCTGTAAAGGCTCCAGTAACTGCTCGTTTAGTACTATCAATGATATCGATACCATCTGCGTATGTAATTGTGGCTTCGAATTAGGGCACTCTTGGTGACTGTACTGGTTAGCGATTAATACAGTGTAGTCCACTGAATAGAATGTAGAGTAACTTGCCACAAACACTGTAATTTAAAAAAAAAAACAAAAAAAACAACAATTCCAAATTTCAAGGCTCGCATCCGCCTGTCCACAGCACGGAACCCACTTAATACCCAACTCCTGGTGCCAACTGCTGGCAATAACAAAAGAAATCGCAACTACAACAATCGAGAACTTTATCTGCTGCTCCGTTTAAAATTCCAATCGACACCCGGACAAGCGGTACGCTTTGAACCTACAGAGCGCCTTTGGTTGGGTACCTGGGCACCATCTCCTACACCTTGCCTACGAGTGAGAGAGTACCTGCAACTGCTTAAACCGGGCCTTAACTTGCTGTGCATATTTTATTCAAATTACCTTTGGACTGTTGTGTTGCTGTGGTTGTTGCTGGTTGCTGGAACCTGTGCAGAGAGACCTGAGAGAACTGAGACTGAGACTGAACCCAAGTCAAAGCCAGAACAGTAGCCACAACAGCGACAAGAAAAAATTTAAAACAATTTAACACTTTACACGACATTCAAATACTTTTGTGGGAAATTACGCGCTGTCGTCTGGCCATTGGACAGGCTCACTGAAAATCGTTGGTTCAACCTCTGGACTCTGGACAACCTGGTCCTGGTATGGCCTTTGTCTGTGGTATTCCGTCAGCGGTTAACTATATAATTGGTTGGTGTTTATTGGGTGTCGTCAGCAATTGTTGGTCCAAACTTAAACTCCGACAGTTGATGGCTTGTTACAGCATTGTCCAGAGACAAGATGTCTATATAGACAAGGCCTATGCAATTTATGTGTTGCTCGTTGCAAGTGCAACTGCAACTCAAACGGGTCTAGTGAAAATTCAGTGCAATCAATGCAACTTAGTACTAAATTCCATATGCGGAAGTATATTTGCTATTGCAAAAGAATTGGTGACAGTTTCACTAAGGTGCATACATTTTTCGACAAAAGTGAAATACCGCGAGTCATCTTTATACGTATATATAAGAATATATTGATATCCGTGGCATTTGACTTTCAACGTTTCCCGGCAATTTTAAGGCCCTAAGAATTAAACATCTCTTCCTCCCTTTTATCTAATGAGCACAGCAAGATGTACATCTATCTATATACGCATCTGGTCTTAGTTGGATGATGATGAAGAGAAGAGGGGAACGACAAGGGAAAAGGGAAGAGGAAGATTTAGAAGAAACAGATTGAGAATTCTTTCTCCAAGGTCAATGATGTTGAAGTCCAAAAATGAATTGAACAGCGTCACATAAAAGTATCCCTAAATACTTTGACTTTCAGAACTCGGACGATTCTTCTGTCTACCAGAAATTCGTAAACCACCGCGTAAGCCTCCGCATTCAATGAAAGATGAGGCGTATCAAGGAGTTCCTTACATCAGGCCGTAACCTAATAAAGGATTTTTATGGCCAATGAAGAAAAAGTTTCGGCTCAAGATACTTCACTTTTTTGGTACTAAAAAGAATTTTCAACCATCAACGAATTTTTAATACGAATACAGATAAAGCTCAAGAACTTCCTGATAAACATTGAAGGCTTTTGCATAGAAAACCATGAATAACATTTTTTTTCCTTCAACTTTCAGTCTATTTGTTTTCAAGAGCAGTGACAGTCGCCAAAACTTATCAACCGATGCAAAACATGAAATGTTTTCCAAATAACTCTTGACTATACTTAAGACTGACGCTAGTTTTGAATGCAAAACTACCTTAAACAGTGGATACCTGAAGCAGGGAATGATAATATCACAAGAAATTTGTCTTGGCAGAAAGCTACAAGTCCGTGTGCCCATTAAGATAAAGAAGACAAAGTAACGCAGTCCCATGGCTGAACGCGAAACTTACACAACTTCAGAGAATCCTTCAGTAGAGCACTCCCGACTCGGAACTGCCTATAAAACATTGCAAAATAAATAAACTTTGCACTGTCAAAGTAAGGCCCCCGTGTGGTGAGCGGGTTAGAGAATACCACCTCAGCAGATCAAAGCTTGTCTTATGAGGCGACTAACAATGATACTGCCTTCTTTCGAGACCAGTAGGCCTTAAATGGGTTGTGCGTAGGGTTTGGGACACACCGCGTAAAACCACAATTCCAATGAAAGAATGTATCGATTCGCAGATCTGATGGGACAAACACTACCAATGATTCGGAAACCTATGAGGATCTTATTGTGGCCCATGTAACAGAATACAGAATGTCCGCTCTGAGTGCATCCTCAATGGAACTGAGTCCTGTTGCGATGCCATTATCACAATGACTGATAGTTTCGGAAGAGCCGAAAAAGCCACCCTTATGTTCTTTCGCAAACTTTAATCATGTTAAAGAATCTTTAGGGTGCTGAAAAGTATCTTTCGAGCCTGTTTAACATTTGCCTATGTACCAACGAGTTGTTTTCATCCCGAAAACAAGTAGGGATGAATACTTTCTGGCGAAAAGCTTTAGACGCTTAAGACAGAAGGTACGATCTCAAGTGTCTATAGCGTTTCATTGAAAAACACATTCGGAAAGGAGCCTTATTTCGGAACCCACTAAATAGTATACATTGAGGGAGCCTTTGACAATGGTACATTTTACCGCATGCGTTCCGCAGCTGAAAGCCATGGCATAGAAATCTAACTGCTGGCAATGGTGACAGAAACAAGGTCACAGTGAAGGTCTAACAAGGATGCATCTGCTTCGCTGGTGCTAAGTGGTGGACTAGCTTCTGCAAGAAATTCAAAACACGGCGTACCCATACAAGCTTAGGCCTATTACGTCCTAGAGTATTTTTGGCCTGAAGCAGATGGATCATTGAATAGAGTTGAGACAATCTAATCATTCAGTTAGCTTTGAATTACAAACTCTTTGAGCTCTACGACGACATTGAAATTGTGAAGCTGATTAGCGTTTTGGACGCACAGGCAGCTACAATGCGGTAGAGTGCACCTACATATGTCATGAAGTGTAGTAGGTGGTAATCCTTCGAGATGAAACAAATTTTTGATTTTAATTGCAGTGGGGCTACCCAACTGCATACACATATAATAGTTATAATGAAAGGAATTCAAGTTCCATGTTGAGCTGCAGCTAACACTGCCACAGATGCATGTTGGCTCTCTTCAAATGATAGACATATGCAGTGGTGCAGCCTTTGTAAGCGAAACGGATATCAATCAAAGTGACGATGCAGCCTAAATTGCCATGCCATGTGGAGTAGTGGCACTGTTGGGGCATGCCCCATGAGATTAGCCACAAAATGTCAACCGTTTTGCTTTTGCATATGGAAAATTGGATAATGGCGCGTCATTTTCGGTTGCACAGAGCAAAGCAGAGCAGAGGAAAGCAAACTAACTAAAAGTTGATGCACTTGCGGCAGCTGGACTATTTGGCAGTGGAACTGTGGATGGGAGGCGGGGGGTGGTCGGGGTGTTACGAACTAGGAAATGTGCGATCGATATGCATGCACGCACAATGCCACACCGAAACACCACATTATTTCGGCTCTTTGTGGCAGGCCACTAAATTGACCGCTAACTGATTTTGAATTTTGCGCCCAGAACAAAGCGGAGCCCATCATAGATTGATTGGTTGGGTTTTTTGATGGCAGTCAAAAACATTATCACCACCAACAACATCGTCATCATCATCATCAGAAATGGTATAGGCCAGTGTATAGGCCGCACCTATGCATTGTTTTGGCACTCGAAGCGTTACAGCTCAATGCATTGTCGTTGTGCCACAACTGCGACTGGGACGAATGCTACAACTACTGTGGCATCCATCTCATGGTTTGGCTGCGATTGCAGTGGGTTCTGTTGTGGTCTGGTTGGGTTTTTGGTAACTCTACTTCCGGCATTGCTGCTGCTGCTGCTGCGGCCACAAAACAAAGCAATTTAATCGAGCATGACTTTTGGTTAAACTTGTAGAACAGTCAGAGGCAACGCCTACGCCCAAGCAGTGGCAGATCTATCGTCGTCGTCGTCGTCGTCGTCGCCGTGGTCGCCGTCGTTCCCGGATGTAGGGAATTTTAATTTGTCGCGTCGTTTAAACAAGCGCAGTCAGCACTCCCCGTTGCAGCCCTGCTCCCACTACCTATCTTTAGCTCACTGTGCGGTGTTGCTGACGACAGGCATTGGCAACCCTTTAACGCCGTTACCATCACTGTCAACGCCTGCGTTGGCGTCAGCGTCAGCGTCGCCGTCACCGCATCCATTGAAGCGTTTCGCTGCGTTGAGTTCGATTTTGGCAGCGGTTTTAAATCGCTGGGTGGTTTTTATTAGGCCGCTTGTCTGTCGCTCTCATTATTTATGGTCGCGCATTTGCATTTTGATGGCTGCCCCCTCCCCAATTGCTTTTCCCTTTTCCACTCACCCCCCGCTCTCGCTCACTCACTCTACCGCTCGCTGTCGGCGTTAACCCTTTTCGGGGCATGACGCTTTTTTACAGGTGTGCGCGCCAACCGTCGTTTTTATGAGCATTGTAACCAAAAATTGAAAACAAATTTCCACGTATTGATGTCGATAAAGTCGGTTGCGCATGAGGAGATAATCGTAAAAAAAGGAAATTGCGCTTATAAAATGATCAAAGAGCAAATGGCACGACACGCCAGTACCAGTACCAGTCCCAGACCCAGTCCCAGTCCCAGGCCATAACACTACATGCCACTCCAAAGCGCTACACTGCATGCCAGTTTCAGGCCAGGATACACTAGTAGTTGTTATTCCTGCTGCTTAGCTTGATTAGAGGCCGTGCTGGCAGTGCATTAAGTTAAGGTGCTGACAGCGGCAGCTTTTTTTAATACCCTTGCATGGAGCTTAGTCAACATACTCTTTTTGTGGGCTTCAACTTTTTGCTCTTCCATTTTAAGGTATGCTTGATTTACTGTTTATGAAGAAAAGAGCTAACAATGTATCCCACTGTCGGGCTTGAATTCGGTTTCTTTAATAGGATCTTTAAGATTGTTTATCGTTTTGAAATTCTTAACAAGCATCACAAATTTTCGAAACTTTCTGTGGTCGATTCATTTCAGAGAAATTTCTAAAACAAAGGTTTTTAATAAGATATCGCTCTAACGAACTTGTGAGGGAACTATATTTGCCGCGACTATGCGAAATTTCAAAACAACATCAGAAGACTTTTATGGAAAAACCTGTAGACAGTTTGATATGTTGATGATTTTGTTGCTTTTTCCATATATTGTTAAGGATTTTGAAAATCATTGAACTTTAGTGAAACACTAAAAGGGGTCTCACAATTTGAGATGATTTGTTAGCATGAAGTATGAGCTTTTTTTCGACAAAGTGCCGTTATTGTGAAGTAAAAAGTGCAATTGAAGAAAGAAATTCGTTAAGCCATAAAATGCCTAAATGTCATTGATTTGTGACATGAATGAGTGGAACGTGTGACGTCATTCATAAACAATCCCAGGGGTCTATGCCTTTGCGCTTTTATTAGAACCTAATAACGCTGATTATGTAATTGTATATTCCTGAAGCGCGATTAGCCAGTCACTTCGAGGACATAGCGTTTTCGAACCATGATTACCGATATTTGTGTGCCTATTGTGCTTAGGAAGCGCTTGGGGAACTTCTAGTGAGCTATGTTAAACTTCGTTCGACACGATCAGTCTAACGATGTAATTCTTTTGGCACAACTCAAGACCAATGTCGAACGTGAAACAGCTGGTGAACCAAGAGCAACGATGTCATCGAGGCAAAAGGAAAGCACTTCAACTGCAACGCATATGAAAAAAAAGGCTGACAATTGATGTTACACCAAAATATGTGTGTACACTTAGAAAAATCGAATAGTCTTTGCTTATATAAGCTCTTCGTAAGCTACGAAATAATCGATTCAACGAATTATTGCCAAAATCAAGGGGTATGGTTCGATGGTTCGGCGTTGCTGCAACCTCAACTTGCCGAATTTCCGGACAAAACTTGGTCATACGTCCTCAAAAGATCCTGTTAACACAAGAACTGAGGCCTACGTAAACAACCAAAGTTGCTGCATTTGGGAGGCGAGTTATCGATGGTAATATCAAGTCATAATTGTATGCACAGAAACTACTCTTTGTTGTGGACGTTTTGGTCAGTTGGCATCTTTGGGCCATACATCTTTCAAACTAGAATCAGGCATTGTAACTCTTGGGTAACGAAATATATTGCTTAAAAGTTCAATTGCTTTTTAACATAAGAGTTCGGAAAGTGCATAGAAGCTTCGTTACTGCTAAGTCAAATTTCTTGTTCAGCTTTTAGTAACTTTTGATTTTTCTTCTGTTTTTTTTTTTGGCATTTTATGACGGCTGCAGGTTTTTTACATGCAGTTTTGCAGGTGTTTTGGCCAGCACGTTGCTCTTACGTGTACGTATGGATGTGTGTGTGGCAGCATATATGAATGACAGATACACACATCGTATACACAATGTAGATCGTTAAGTTGGCTTATATGGGACATCATCGTGAGTGATCCGTTTGGGTGGCCAATGCAAAGCTGCTTAGCAACATTGTTGATGTGTCTGTTGCCATTTATTAACAATTAAGCAAACATTTGACAGAGTTGCCAGGCTTTTCATTTGTTGGCAACAAATCAAAGTCTTTTGGGCTGCTTGACAGCGCCGTTGACAAGTCTTGAGCATTTTAATTGCTGCCATGCAGGCGCTTAACTCTTAAGTCTTACAACAACAACGACAACAAACAGCAGTAGCAACGCCCACTTTTGGCAATCAAAGGGTTGCTTGGGACCTTGTAAATGTCGCAGGTTGCACGCAAAAAGTCAACTTCCTGTGCGTATCCACAAAATGCGCTAATAAAATATGCATAACAAACTTCAGCACCCAGCTGAAACACCAATGGATGTTACCCCCCCCCTATTCCTTTTCCGTGAAACTGACTTTACCCCCCCAAAAAAAGTGCTTCAGACAAACGCACGCAATGCGCTGGAAACATACGCACAAACCTTTGGAGTAACACTCGAAGGGGTTACAAGGGTTAAAAATCGAAAGTATGAAAACAATTTCGTCTATTTAACCCAAAGTTATGGCACTAAATTACCGTTAGCTGTGCTAGCCCTTGTCACTGTCGCCGTGACTGTGACTGTGACTTCTCTAACCCGTTGGACTGGTATTATTACTATCATTATATGTTAAGGCTATGAATGTTAGTTGCCACAACTCTTTGCAACACTGTGTGTACAAGTGCGCGTGGGAGTGTATGTGATTGGTTAGAAGTCATAGGAACTTTCAACACGCACTTTTTGCGCGCATTCCCATAAATGTTGTGGCAATAAAACGCAAGTTATGGTAATGTATAAGGAATGCATGCAAAGCGAAGGGAAGGGCGCACTTGGTATAACAACATCTATAAAGTAGCATCGTATCGTAACCAAAATATGCTCATTGACTTGTTAAGGTTCCAGTTCAAGTGTGCTTTTTGACGTTTTAGAGCAGGGTATCTTCTAGTGTAGAGTGTGAATTGAAAGGGTTATAAGGACTTGCAGAAAGCTCTACAAGCTATTTGTGTATGCTTTCATGGATAACAAACCGGCTAGAATTTCTTGAGAGTTCTGTGCGTAGCTTTATTCAAAGTGGGGAATATGATTTATTATTAAACTCCAAACACATTTCTTTGCGACTTACTTATTTCGTCCTCAAAACTAAATTTTATCTACAAAAGTAGAAGAAATTGTAACAATCTTCCAGTATAAAAGTAGCGAATCCAGTTTCTGAGTGTGTTCTCGAGATGAGCATTTTGATGCGCTGATTTCGAAGTTGCATAAAGACTGCTTAGTCCATTTTCTCAACATTTTTTTTTTTCTTTAAAGGGCCTTGCTTGTGTGCCTCGATAATGTTGTACCATCATTCTAATAACTCGATAAAACCATTATTCTTGGTCTTCACTGTAATCTTCAACATTTTCGGACAACATTTTCAGATGTGAGTCGTGAGTGTGTAATTTTAAGTTCGAGCATCTCAACTTTTGGAAGTTTTTTACCATCTTAGCCACAATTTTTTCAAAGTTAAATTCGTTGCAACTGCTTCGAAATTTTCTCAAGCTTTTTTGACAATGTCAGTCATTTGAGTCACAAAATTCGTGTCCCTTAAGAACGTGCGATTTTGTGATCCATGAAGTACAGCTTGTTTCAATTTAGCATCAGACATAAATGGGAATTTACTTGGGCGCTGAAGTCCCAAGCCCTAACCACAACCCTATACAAGTCCTGGGGAATTGCTTGGACTACTTAAAGAATATATCTGCAGATTTACTATTGCACTTCCTGCTTAACAACTCAGTGTTCTAAGTGCTGCAACCCAAAACTAAAGTTCCTCGAAGCGAATACTTGCTACGCACTAAATATGTCAAACAAGTCAAACGCTTTAATAGATTCTGTTTGGCTTTTTGTGTGGGTTGGTGTGGGGGGTAACCCTAAAATTTATCGCCGTTGTCACTGTCGTCATCGTCGTTGTCGCCATCATATAACCCTTTGTCATGGTGCTGCCCGTTCCCAGTTGTTTAGCTAGTGGTGGCAACACTGACAGCAGTGGCAACCAATGGCTGTGGCAGTGGCAATGGAAACAGCTTATGCTGACAACGGTGCCAGCAATTAATAATAGGTACTACCTAATTTATATTGCACATTTTGTTCGACTCTTGATTCCTAGCAGCAGCAACAACAACAACAACACCCAAAAGTATTGATAGGCCTGAACGCGGGGCATGTGGGTGCTGCGGTCGATCGCTCGATCGGTCTTGTAATGTGGGGCAGGGGCGCACACGCATCGAAAGTCTGTAAAAAGGGTTAGAGTGCACTCTAACTCTTTGCGCTTTACTATTGAAGCGTTACAATTTATGGCCAAGGAGCAGTCATGTGTAACCAACAACAACAACAAGTCAAGCGGGCCTTGCCACATGCAACTGCCGCAGGCATAGGCATTGTCTTTTGCTGTCTGTAACGCTGGTGTAGGTGGCACCCGGGGGTTTGTGTGTCTAACCTAACTTGGCACTCGCTACTTTCAATTAGAGACAGCCAAGAAATTAGCTGGCGATTCTAATCGTCTCGATTAATCGCCTTGCCACTCGTTGCGCTAATCCTCAATGCGTTTTGCATTCGTGCCAAATTCTATTAGGCCCAGCTGGCATGCTTAACGCTTGGCTTAGCCGCACTTCAGCCCCCACCCAGCCGACGCCCCTGACGCATGGTAAGGGTTTAACACCAAAGATTATCGCGCCACGTCTGCCAAACAGCGTTACCTCCTGATGGCATTTACTAATCCAAATTGAGTTGAAGCCGCGCCCAACGTGCAAACACTTGATAGCTAACTTGCGACTTGCAACCGATAACTTGCAACTACTAGCATGCTCACCCTCTATAGAGATTATAAACAATTAATTTAATTTAATTCAATGTTACACCTTACCAAGTTCCATGGTGTTGTCAATGGGAACGGCTTATTCTGGAAGCGATTCTACGAAGCAAGAAATAGTTGCATAAAGATACACTTCAATAACATTCTCCCTCAATCATTCTGTAGACGTCTGTACAGGTCGTTATCGCAAAAAGACCGAGGGAGGTCACTAGTAAATAAGACTAAAAGAAGAGTACCTAGATGACTACTTTCAGGTCATCAAATGTAATCTTGTGCGAAATAGAGATAGAACGATCGTAGTATCTTTAAGATACTATATTTTCTTTGGATCGCTACGACAGTTAGCGAGAAATATAATGATTACGATATTATAATGAGGATAACTGGACTTTTGGCTGTGTACAAACCATTTGATAACGTATGCACATGTATGTTATACATTATGTAACCAAGTAATGATTACTTTTTGGCGAAAGGCTTTTGACCCATGGGTTTGACATCGTTCTTTCTCAAGTGCCCAAAGCAAACATATTCGGGCAAGGGCATTATAGTGTACAGTACACTCAGGCTGCGCTTGGTACCCTGGAGAATCCTCGCACAACGTTGATCATGGTCTTTGAATGTAAGACCAGACATAACATGATTTTACCTTATAACAAAGTCAGTTTATAATGGGTTCCAGGACAGCTATCTAGGGCAATGAAACGACACATGGGCTGGCAAACAAAGGCTCGGCGTCACAGCCAATAGGGCCTAAGCCAATCATTCCTGTCTGGTTTGCAGAATTGGTATGATGGATAGCGGTCCACATAGACTAATTCTGTAAGGAACGCTGCAAGTTTACCACTGGACGCTACTCCAGATATCTCCTTTGTCAGAAAAAGAAAGATCTGCCCCGGTTGGACACAATACATTTGGCCAACATGGACCTCATTGACGACCCTTTTTGCGCAGCCTGTCTGGCCTTTGCAAGGAAGGATGAATGCGCATTTCGGCAAGTGATACACTCAACATGAGCGAGGTGTATATACTCACCATACGCAGTCTTCACGACTGCCTACGGTAGTTGGGAAGATTATGTCAATAGAGAAGATATGCGACGAAAGGGCAGACCATATCTTCGTTGAAAGGACCAGGTAGACGGTACACTAGCTACCTTTGGTATCACCAATATCACCGTAGCCCGGTAACGGGTTGTTAAGGCCACTTAAGTAAGTAAGTAAGTGTCAATAGAGAACCTCTATGCAAACCTACTCTGTTTTCGTACTCTTAACCTCATTTCAACTCTCCTTTCTCCCTCTCAACTTCCTTTATCGCACATGACACAATGGGCAAGGCTGCCTCATTGCTAGCGATGGGTCAAGCTTCCCTGATGAGCCAATGCACCCAACAAAAACGTAATCTAATCTAATGATATTATGCATATGCATTCTCTTACATAGTTGCAAAATGAGCGCAGATCGATCTAAACTGCAGAAAGACTGGAAGAATTGTCTTTAACTTCGTAAATAGATTTTGCAAGTTGTAAAAACTGTTGCATACTTTTAGTTGCCAAGCGAAATTGCAATATGAATCATAAATCTTGATATCGTATCGACGGCTAAATGCCTATAAGAATGTTAAGAACTGAACCGTCTAGAGATGCCTTTAAGAAAACTTTTGTTGATCGTAGATGCCGAACTCCAATTCATCTCCAATCAAGCAAACTTTCTTTAAACTCGATCTTGAACTATAAAGGTTCTTGCATGGAGCAGCTCTTTCAAACATCAAGGTGGCGCCCTTTCCTGAGAGCTCTACAATTAGAGTGTGTGTTGCGAAGGACCGAAATGCGTCGGTACGGAGCTAAATGCTTTTGACGTTCTCAAGGCTTTAGTCTATATTGGCATCTCAGTCACAATTTAGAACGAAGTAAGCGTAGAGATCATGGGAAGGATCACGCTTGCCACCAACACACCAAAAGACGCTCATCCTACCCGTTTTGCGTGATGGCGCTGAAACATGAGCAGTCTGATTCAGATGCCCTTGAAAGATCTTTGAGCTCAGGTAGAGATGACACTAGCAACCTTTGGTATCGCCTATTGGAAAAGGCGCCTGGAGGAGTGCTCCACATCAGTTAAGAAGAAGATATATGGGTACATTCAATGCATTGGCGAACTCAAATTGATTCATTGATTGAGTTCACTTGATATATTAACTTAAAGACCTTCAAAGTGCTTCGTTAACTTTTTGTTTGTGTATTTTTGTGTCATTATGACAAAAAGTTTAATTTGTTAGAATTTCATATAATTAGGCGTTGTTTTACCTAAATTAATTAGTTGCCATCGTTTGGGGCTAAAACAGTTCGTCAAAATCAATTTCGAGTTGCTGCAATAATATATCAGAAACGCTGCATACACTTTGTTACTCCTTCTGTATCTGTATTGTATGTGCATCGGTATCTGTATCTTTTTTTTGCATTTGTATCTTTTGACTTTTTTATGATACTCGCTTATTGCGAATGAATGAATTTCGAGTTCATTTGCATGACTTTTTGGGTAGGACTTTTTAGTTTGTACGCCAACGCTGGGTTATTTATATAATTTTATTTTACTTTTAATATGCATATTACCATTTTAATACTACAACTTTTTGTTACGCTTTTATATGCGGCAGCCATTTTGCAGCCATTTGCAATAACTGTATCTGTGTGTATGTGTGTGTATTTGCAAATGGAGGCGACTTAATTATTACACTTGTTATTTGCTCGGCTTTATTTATGCATTTTATTTGTTGTCCCCGTTGTTGTGTTTGTTGTTGCATTTTGGCTTTATCCTTTGATACAAAAGTTGCCATTTATTGATAACTCCCTGCGTCAAATGTTGCTCATTTTGCTATTTTCTGCAAATACAAAATGCACACATAATATGCGATACACATGAATGAAATATATGTAGTAGTTGTTCCTTGCAGGTGACCAAACTAGTTGTGAACTGGTTCCTATAGCTGGCATATTTGCATGGAATGAAGTAATAAGTTTTACATGGCAAGAGTTCCGGGAGTGGTGCACATCTTGTCAAATGGACCGGTCAAAGGAACTAGTTAGCTGAGTAGTATGGAACTATTTATGGGAATCATTTCCGTGAGTGCTATGCAGCTTGTTAAATGGAGCAGTCAAACGAACAATTTTCTCATATGGTATAAAACTGTTTACATGGGTAATAATTATGTACTAGTTTGGAGTGTATTCTGCTGGTATCTTTCATAGCGATACCAAACTAGTTCAGTTATGTATGGAGATTGGTACTTGTATCTTCCATACTGCTAGCAAGCTAGAGCATCTCGTACATGCATCAAGCTAGTTCAAAGTGTTCTCTTAAAATTAAACACTATTTTCATTTTATTTATGGAATGGAAAACTTTACAAAATCTCAAATGATATTATTATTACTAGTGATCGCTTTGTCTTCGACATTCGACAACTTAATACACGCTCTCATAACAGCTGATTACGAATACGGAAAAAGAATACACGAAATAACAAAGTTTGTGTGTACATTGAATTTCGTTGTCGTTTTTTCTCTTTCTACAGCCAATGCTTCAAACTCACCTTTTTTACGTAGCAATGTCCTACAATTGCAAGCGTCTTTTGTTGTTGTAAAGGCAACCTACCAACGCTCTCTCTGAGAACTTGCGCGAACTCAAGTTGAGAGAAAGTGAGAGCGATGAATATAGCGTGTTGTTTGTCCGTAACTACATACTTTCGTACTAGTTACAACTGTTACTAGAGCAAAAATTTCCTGCAGGGATCTTTGTGTGGGGGCTTGTGTGCTGTAAGTTTTTATTGCTTTTGTTTTTCATCTGCTGTGCATTTGCAGTCGCATAGCAGCAGCAGCAGCAACAACAATAAATATATTAAATAACTGCGAATGTTTGAATCGCTAACCTTTAACCATCGAATACTCTCTCTTTTGAAAGTTTAATAGGTGTCTATCGGGGAATCTAAACGTCAACCGCAAATAACCTTTGACAGACGGAAAGAAAATTTTAATCTTTTTAGTCACTACGAACAACAAAAATTGACAAAAGTTTTTGTTCAAAATTTCAGATTTTCCAATGGATATGGCAGCGGGCCTCTAACTAAACCATATCAAGAGTGAATCTTGTAATTCTGTATCATTGCGCAAGGAATAACGCCATTTGTATGGGATAACTATGACTATAAAGAATTATTTCTCCGAAGATATATTCTAAAGGGTTATTTAAGGGAAACGCCTATCATTTATTGGATGCTGTGCATATACGACGTCACTACTGAGATCGAGAGAGGTCATCCAGTTGTGACTATTTCTGACCACCCGGGAGGAGGGTTACCATTACAAAGTAAAACACTGCAATTGAGTAAAGGTTTTGCTTACCGACTGGTGACGCCAAATGTCTGTCCAAATATGACTATAAATGTATGTTGGTTGCAAAATCATCACAATCTTGGTGACGTCATTTATGAACAGCCCCTTATCACTACGAAAGAGCAGCATTTCGCAGCCAGACTTATAAGTGTGCCAGGACAACAAGACTCTGATCCAACTGTAGAGAATAGAATAAGCTTGCCAGGCAAACTCGCACAGTGATCCCACTTCATTGCCAAAGATTATCTGTACTCTCTCGTCGTAGACCTCATAGAGTTCGTCGTTCCATCAAAGTCGTTGCCAACGCATAAAAAGCCAAAGAAAGCCACTTTTCGCTCAAACACTCAAAGGGCATCAGCGTCAGACTGCATTATTACTCAAGGTACACCTCCATAAAGCAAAACGGGAAGAATGAGTGTTAGTTTCGTCTGGCGAGTGGTGGTCTCTACTACTTACTTGCCCAATGGGACCAACGTAACATCTTTTGGCAAGAGTGATTCTCCGTTTAATCTCTAAGCTGATATTGTTCGTTATTGTGACTCTATTCTCTATTTGAAACAGTTACTTTGTTTTGCTCTCATTAACAACCAAACCCAGCCCCGCAAATTTTGTTTCCATAGTCGCAAAGGCTTTCTTGGTACGACCAATGATATCGATATCATCAGCGTATTCGAGCAACTGGACGCTCTTATAGTTCAATATTGTCTCGTTCCGATGTACTTCGACCTTTCACAAAACTTTCTCCATCACAAAGTTGATGAGGTTGCAGAAGTGGACATCGCTTGGTGCGAAGACTCGCTTTGTATAAAAAGGCTCGGAGAAGCTCCTTTCTATTTTGGCGGAGCTGAGTGCGTTGCTCAACGTTAATCTGCCTAGTGGCACCAAGATTGCACTCTACCAACTTATTGCCGACAGTTTTGAACAATTCTGCACGCAGATTATCTGCGCCAGCAGCTTTGTTGTTCTTGAGCCGCTTGATTGCCACCCTAACTGCATTATGGCTTGCCGGCGGTATATCCAGCCCATCATCTATGATTGGCTTTAACTCCCAAAGCGGCATTATTCCCATCATCGCCCGATAATTAGCCGCAGAAGTGCTCCCTCCACAACGTCAGTGCTCACTATGCATCCAATAACAGATTTCCCTCTGCATTTGTGGAGGACGACCCACCAGTACTGAATCCTTCTTATTGAGCAAGTGGCGAAAAGGAAAATGGGTCGACCATCGGCCTAAGCGTGTTAGAAATCTGGTAGCTTTTTTAGCCTTATTTCAAGCTAAGTGTGCTCTTCCCCAAAATACCATTATATACCATAATTATATCGAAATATGCCAATTATATCCCAAATACCAAAAACGAAATATAATATGAGTGCAGTTTTAGCTTAGTATAACTCAGGAATTCAAGCCGATATTTATTTCGGATACGGTTACGATTATGGTAGCACCAGTACTATTGATCCGGTAAACGGTTTTATGTTTCTATACAAAAAGCAACGAGCATGTAAGTAGTGGAGTGGAATTCAAAATTTTTAGTGAAAAGCGACCATTTCCAAGAAACTGTACTTGTAATGCTGCTTGTGTTGCTGTCTCAGTTAGACCGACTCACTCACAGCCAAAATTGAGAGAGAGAAAGAGCACAAAAACGCACTTGTATGCACTGTCTGGGGAATCGTCGCTTATCAGCAAGTCGAGTCAATGTAACGGCCAAGGATTCCGCTCTATCCCTTCATGCTCTGTGACAAGCCAAAAGAGAACTACAAAAAAAGAAGTCTTCTTCTTGACTGGCCATAATAGCCTGGTACAGGGTTACGGCCTAATGTAGAGCACTTCGCCAGGCAGCTTATACCATCTTCCATTGGAAGGGGTGTTATACGTGGTGGAACCTAAGCACTACGCATAAACCTGTTAAAATCCTGGGCAGACTACGTTGCGCACATTAGCTCACTGCCTGGTAATTAGAGCAGCTAACAAGGGGGCACCACTTGGAGGTTGTGCGTCAACTTGGTAAAGGTATAGGCAGGGATCAGGAAGCTTCAGCCTGTCCTACCAGAACCCAGGCCCACGACATAGCAATCGCAGTGTATCGCAGGAGCTTAAGTTATTCTCTGTTACATGCATTTTAAATTTTGAAAAGATCTTTACTCATTTGAAATTTATGAATGTTGCCGATAAGAAGTCACATGGCACCACTGTGCGACGTAGCTTAAAATGCTTCACAGAGTGACGGAATGTGAAACATGACATGGAAAAGTATGTATATCGTATATCGGTTTGAATTCAATTATTTCAGAAAATGTATAACGTTTAGCAGCTATCGATTTTTCTAATTTTCTAAAATTTCTTATTTCGAATATATGGCACTAGCGACCTGATCTTCTTCTTATAAAGATTTTTGATTGCCGGCTCCAGGTCCAAGTCCAAAAACAAAAATAAATTTAAATAAAATTTTGTTATTTCAGTTAAGGTTGAAGCTCCGCAGCTAAACGTTGTGTTACAATCCCCTGAAGACGAACACCAAAGAGAGTCAGAAATATCGGAAAATAAAAATTGAAAATCAAAAAAAACTATGAAATTAACTACTTGTTTTTGGACCTTAGCCCGACAAACAAACATCTTTATATATTTTATTTCGGTTTCGGTACGGTTAACGTTTCAAAATTCAATCGCTTGTTTTGGATGACGGTTACGCTTACGGTTTGTATTCCTTGTGTAAAAAATAGTAGCCGTTTTTTCTGCTCAGGGTTTTCGAAGAAGATCTTAACATCTTTCGTCGCTTCAG
This sequence comes from Chymomyza caudatula, assembly GCA_035041775.1. NCBI lineage: Eukaryota > Metazoa > Arthropoda > Insecta > Diptera > Drosophilidae > Chymomyza > Chymomyza caudatula. The sequence goes on from JAWNKW010000145.1 coordinate 1,310,992, forward strand.
CTGTCCTTTCTAATTAAAACCGAAAACTAAAACTGTTACACATGCCAACTATTTCAGACCCAAAAAGGTACATTTTAAATATGATAATCCAAAACGACATAACCTCAATTGGTAGATACAAAACCTCTCTGGAATCTTCAAAATCGGAAGTCACTATGAATCCGTTAGCAGCAAACCGAGTCTCGGATGTGTACCTTGTTGTAGACTTACACAGAAACCATACAATTTCAGTTTAGAGTTTTCAGGAGTACATTTTCCTGCACTTTGCTCAGGTTGGCAGCACTGACTGTGACGACAGACTGCCATAAAGTTGATGTAACCTTTGGCTGAAATTGCAGTTTATACAACTGAAACAATGAGATAAAAACTTCAGTTGCATGTTTTTTTTTTAGTAATAATTTTTATTTAATTTCTTTTGTTTTTCTTGTTGTTGTTTAATTAATTTTAATATAATTGCAGTGACATGAGGTGTTGTTGCTTCTTCATTAATTTTATATTAATATATATATATAATATATATATATATTTTTTATATATATTTGTTTTGTTTTTTTTTTTTATATTTGTTTGTTGTTTTTGTTTTTGCTTGTTGTGTTTTTGTTTGCATTTGCATTTCATTTATTAAATTTAATTTTAACTATAATTAATATTGCTTTTGCGTATAATTCGTTCAAAAAAAAAAACAGCTAAACAAACAAATACGAAAAAAAAAACGAATAAACCGATTATAGGAAAAACAAACTGTTGCAAAATTTTCGGGAAATTGCTTGAATGTGTGTGTGTGTGTGAGGGTGTGTGTGTGTCGGTGTGTGTGTAATTCGGGTTTCTAAACATTTCGAACTTAAAGCAGTTTTGTTGCTTTGCGCTAAACTTATGCGAGGAACATGCGTTGAATTCAACATGAATGTTTTTTTTTATCTTTTGTTTTTTTTTTTTGTTTACTTAGTTAAAATACAAAAAAAAAAATTGATTTTTATGCTACTAAAGAGTATGTGTGTGTGTGTGTGTGTTATGTGGTAAGAAAAAAAAACTCTATGTATAGCTCTATAACTCGCGCACTATGCATAATAATACTACATAAGATAGCATCTGTTTATGTGCCAACAAAAGTGTTGCAGTGTTGTTGTTGTTGTTGTTGGTACGAGTTTGAATCCGAAGTTTATGTGGAAAATCTTTATAATTATACAAGTACAAACAAACAAAAAAAAAAAGTGTCTTGTTCTTTGGTTTTAGAACTTAAAAATTAGAAAAAAAAAAAAAAAACACATAATTGTAAAAATAGAATGTGCGGTGGTTAGCATTATAGGATCGCTGTTGTTGTAGTTGTCACTGTCGCGTTTAAAACAGTTATCGGCAGCGACTAAGAGTATTTGTTAAAGATGTTAGTGTTGTGAGCTACAAGTTGCCAAGTTTCTTGTATGAGCGTCTCTGGTTGCCGCTGCCGCTGCCTGCTTTAATGCATTAGACTTCGGGTAATCTGGCTAGAGGTAACTTTTTCGAATGCTGTCTATGCCTAACGTATACGCTAACTTTGCAAAACAAACACAAATAATGTGAATACACTCTTCATCAAAGTACTGGTTTACTTAAGGAGCTTTAGGAGTCGTGTGGGGCGGGAGTAGCTTGTTTATGGTTTTACAATACATTACTTAAGAACTACATAAATTAGTTTAAATACAGTTAATGCTCTTGCTCTGCTGCTGCTTCTTCTTCTTTTTCTTACAATTCACTTGATTTATGCTTACTAAAAAAAAAAATTCTCACTATGACTAAGAAAAAAAATTTGCATTTTGTATTTAAGATTACATCGTACAATATATATGCCTATATATAGGTTTTTTTTTGTTGATTTTTTTTTGCTTTTGTTTTTATTTTGTATATATATATATATATATGTATATATATATATATTTTGTTAGGCGCCATCTTTGATGTTGCTATTTGTTTTATTCATACAATATCAATATATATATATATGTATGTATATAAATTTGTTTGTTTTCGAGCTACAAGTTCTTATGCTTGATTTAATGAATTTATGTTTTATTTTGAATTTTTCATATACATATAAATATTGTTAATTGTGTGTTGGTGTGTGTGTGTGTGTGTGTGTGTGTGTGTGTGTCGTTTATACTATACATATATGTATGTATATATGTATACATGCCACTTATAAGCTACATTTGTTCTTCTTGTTTTCATATATATGCATTATTTTACTTCAACCGCAACGCGCGAAAAGGAAACTAAGTATGTGTGTGTATATGTATATGCATTTGTAATCGTAATTGTATGTGTGTGTGTGTGTGTGTGTACAGTTGCGCACAAAACACAACGTTCAATCGCTAGATTTATGCACTCTCTCTCTCTCTAACACTCGCTCTCTCTCTGTCTCTCTCTCCTGTACACTAGCCACAGGATGCTGCCGCTGCGCAGAAACACAAAAATTACAGCTAAAAGTTGCTTACGAAAAAAAAAAAAAAACATTTTTGTTGCACACACAAAAAACGCAACTTCTTATTATGGCTGAGCCACAGCATGCAGTGCCTCCGCCCGCCCGCCCGCCACTTCGTCTTGGCTTAGTTTATAAGGTATATATATATATATATATAATATATGCTACAGTTATGTGTAGAGCGCATTATTTACACCGGAGCAGGCCAAAATTTAACAAAAAAAAAAAAAAAACAATTCGCTAGAACTTAGCCCACAGCCCAAGCTCCGTGAGGCGCCTGTTGGCTGCGTCATCAGCTGCCCGGCGTACGCATCTCCGGCCAGCAGCCAATCCAACAGCGAGTTGCGCGCTAAAGCGGTCAGACATCAACGTCCAGATCAATGACAGAGGAGCGATCGTGTTCATCGTCGTCATCGTCGTCCATATCGATGCCGATGCCTAGGCCGCCTCCACCTCCGCCATCGTCGTCGTCACAGTCTGACCGACCATCCATTAATTGTCACTGATCCGTTGCGGCTGCTGCATGATGATGCTGTTGTCCGGCCGCGGCAGCTGCCGCTGCTGCCGCAGCCAGCGCATGCGGATGTGCATGCGCGTGCTGATGATGCGCTGTAGGATGATGCAGCTGCGGCGGCGTCGAGCGTCGCTCATCGGCCAGCAAGGCAGCGCTGCCATTGTGCTGCACCTCCAGACCGTTGACCATCTTTTCCATGCTCTTTAGCTCCGAGGGCGAGTGCTGCGGCTGACGCTTCAGCAGCGAGGGCGGCGTAGTCGGTGACATTGATATGGGCCGTGTCGGTGGTGAGTGCGAAGTGGCGCGCGGACGCGGACTCGAGCTAAGACTGCGTGGTCCATTCTCTAGTCCCGACTGACCAGCGCTGAGCAGACCCGATGGCGGTGCATCGGCGCTGCCATTGCCGCCGCTATTGCGATTCGCATTAGAGCCAGGCGTTACGGCATCAAAGGCAGAGCCCATACTGCCGGGCAGACTGTACGGCGAGAAGCGATGGCTCTTCAGGCCCTGCAGCGGTGAGACAGGCGTATGCCCTGCCGCAGCATAGGCATGGCCAAAGAGCGCCGGATGCTGTGCGGCCAGCGCCAGCTGTGCATTGAAAAGCAGCCCTGGATTAAGGCCGGCGGGATTCATGGCGGCAGCAGCCGCCGGATTGTGTAGCAGACCCAAATGCGGCGGTGGATAGAGTCCGTGCGGATATAGGTAAGGCAACAGATGTGGCGACGGGTGTATCGGCGGTCCCACCGAGATGTTCGGCGAGGGATAGCTGCCCGAGGCATTCAGGCCGGCTGCAGCAGCTGCGCCCGCGCCGCCACCACCGCCACCTTCCTTGGGGCTACCCGTCGAAGTGGGACGAAAGGCACCGCCGGTGCTGCCGCCGACGCTTTCCGAGCAGCTAGAATCGCTGCCATCGCGTTCCACATCGTCCGCTTGCAGGCGACGACGCAAGGCATCCTCAGCATTGGCTGCGGCTGCATGTTCACCGGCTCCGGCCAAATGATTGAACCAGGCGGCGAGTGCTGTTTGATATAAGCAGAAGAGAGCAGAATAGAAATATGCATTAGAAAAGCGAATTGAGTGTGAATTGAGTTTAAGTGTTGGCTAATGAGTAGTTGCAACTGCGTTTGTACTCACCCGAATGCTGATGCGCGTGCATTTGTTGCAGCGAATGGCTCAAAGGCAACAAGGGACTCTGCGGTGGTCCGACCACATCCAGCAGCTTGTCCTCATCATCCTGCTGATTGTCAAGTAGAGCAGCGGCATGCGGATGCAAATGTGGCGGCCGGCCAGCATGCCCCAAATGCAGCGGCGCCCTAGAGCTGCTCACATGCGTCGGATTCAATTTGTCCGAATCGGACCCTCGATTAGACATGAGCGCTTGCCTGTAACAACAGTTGTACGAGAGAAAGGGACACAAATTAGAACATCCAATTGTCAGTAGCGCCAAAGTGGCTTAAATATGCTTAAGCAGTTACTGGCCGGAAATCGCAAACGGTTTTCCAAATGTATCTCATGTGCAGCATTCGTGCGCATATCTTTGGGATTATTTTTGCGAACCGCCTAAGCGCGTAAATATTTTTGTTAGACGATTTTTGGGATAAAATGCCAACGCAACATAATATTGTTGCTTTCATGGATTGTATTGTATGGTATTGCAACATTAAAATGATAAAAAGACGCTGGCGGCATTTGCGGTGTTTTTGTGGCTCGGGCGCCCAAAATTATGCAGCCAAATTGCGCTGGCCGGAAACTTAATTGAAATGTAACAAACGCCAAGCGGAAACAGCCGACAGTGTGTGTTGGCCTCCCTGTCTTTCCCGCTCTCTATCTAACGGTATGTGTGTGTTTCGAGCCCGACAATGAAATTGAAAAATAATTCAAAACACGTTAGTGTAATTTAGTGTCTGTGCGACAGCCGTGCCAAAACCCCAGTGAAACCACCCAAACCACCGCCGAGTAACCGCCAAACGACCGCACGTCAAATGCATGGAACTGGCCGGTTTTTTTTTCACTTGTTCTTCCTCTTTTTTTTTGGTTGCCGTTGTTCACACATCAAAGCAAGGCTCGTGCTCAAAATTGGGCAATTTAGTTGCTCGCCACACATGTGTGCTAAGTACGTGTGTGTGTGTATCATTATCCCAGCCCCCACATGCCCAGCCCTGCCCTGCCCAGAGCTCCTGGTACTCCAGCCCTCGCATATTCACTTACAGTTGCTCGCATTGCGCCACAGGCGTCTTCTTTTACACTTAACTGTTTTTCCACGTATTTCTGCGCACTCCGCCTATATGCACCTGACGTTTGTTGTTCCCCGTGTGTGTGTGTGTGCGCCTAATTTAATAGCAAATCAATTTGTGTTAATCCAGGCAGCGTATCTGACCCACCCACTTAACAAGGAAGGACAAAAACTACCAACAGTCAGCCAGAGAACAGTTAGCAAATCCAAGCCAAACGCCAAACACGCACACGTACGTAGCTTACCTAGCCCAAAAGACGCCCAACTTGGGGCGCAGCTGACAGCGGACACAGTTAGACACTAATAGCCGGCTTAGCATTTAAGCGTCAAAAACAATTTTATTTTACAAATGCATGTTTTGGTTGGGCCCAAGCGGGGGCGCACTTCGAAATAGCCCAAAAATAGGCTACAAAGTCGCCTCTTAGCAAAACTTTCTCTGCAAACAACTAACTTTCATATTTGCTTAGCTTAGAAACTAAATTAGTACACTAAGTTTACACTCTTGTCTGGGCCCAAGCTGGGGCGCATTCTATAAAGCTGCAGCTGTTTAATATGCAACAGCTGTGAGCAGCTTTTGTGGCGCCCATTTATCATATTCGTGCATATCTTAGGTCGACAAGCTGTGTGTTTGCTTGGCGCCCATTTAGGGGCGCAGTCAATGCGACTATTGCACTAGACGGCTCTGTAACTGTTTGGGGCAAGTGAACCGTAAATTTCAACATTTCCACAGCCAAAAGCAAGACCAACTGAGACGTTTATCTTTTGGCCTTTTGCTGTTGTTGTTGGAGCTGCAAAAACGCCCCCTCAGTACAGTTATATAGCAGGTACATTCTATGGCATACATCAAGGCGCGCGCACTTTGATAGCTCAGTCGGCCCAAGCCCAAAATTTTCTTGTCTTGGCTTGTCTTCACTTGTCTGTTCTTGTCTTGTTTCTAGCTGCAATTGAGTTGTATTTGGGTTGGGTTACTACTAGCAGCCGTTGCTGCTCTGTAATTTTTGAATTACGTCTAAATTTTGGGCTTAAACAGCCAATGCACGCCCACATATAAAGCGGGCGCGCCCAGACCCAAAGCAGTAACTACCGACACACACACACGCAGCTATACTCTATAGCTGACAAATTGGCCAGAGAATGAAAAGCGTCTGCTAGCTGGCAAATTAACAGTTCAAAAAGCGCGCCTATTGTCAACTAACGCCTGCGGTTATTTGGCTAAGGGTTGTCCGGGGCTGTTAAGCTGCCGTGGCGGAAGGAGGAGCGGGCTGCACGGGGTGCAAATTTGCTTTCAATTTGCTTTCTGTGCTGCTGCTGATGCTGCTGTTAAAACGTTTTCACTTTAGATTTCCGTTTCGTTTCGTTTGGTTTCGGCTGCCGGCGGCAACAGAGCGTCAGCGTTTATGGATGGGTTTTTGCATTATGCCCGGCTACAACTCCGACCTCCAAGTGCAGACGGTATGAAAGGCCCGGCTACGATTTGAGTTTTTGTTATATAAATATCATTCCGGCGGAAGTTGCGCACTGCCAGAGTTGCCACCAATTAGCGGCGCTTGCATGCTGCGCTGCTTTTAAAGCACGCAAAAGGGTTACCCTCTCGCTCTCACACTCAGACTCAGACTCAGGCTCTTTATTATTTTATTTATATTTTGTGTATTAACCGTTCGACACCCTGAAAATGTCGTTGCTATGACATTTGGCTGTGTTTGTTGTTGTTCTTGCGGTTGTTGTTTTTGTGTTTGCTAATGAAGCGCCAGAGCACGGGATTTGACTTTTTCGACCGCAACATAAATGCTTAAATGCTCGACTTTTTGTTTGGCTTAAGCTGGCAACACTTTTGAGCTACTTAAATATGTTTCTTGTTGCTAGCAAATTAATTTCTGAGCGTGAACCAACAGAATAACTTTGCCAAAGAGTTGACTAAGTAGCACTAATTGCACAGGACTTTCGGGCAGCTTACTGTTATAATTGTTTGTTATTATTGGCTACCAAAAAAATTACGGTCGGGAATCTGAACACACAAAGAATCCTCGAGCAGCAGCAAAAAGGAAGCGTATAACAAAGATTTGCTGGAAATCTGATTTGAGCTACCTCTGAGTAAGAACCAACCAGAAAAGTAACGTTAAAAGCGTTTATCTGGAAAATAGTTTAATACTGCAACAGCTTGTGCTTTTAAAGAATCCTAAGATTTAACTCCAAATGAAGTAAACTGGCCAAAAATGTAAGATTAAGCATAGCTTGAGTCCAGCGGACAAGCGACTTTTCGCCAAACAAGCAAGAAATATCTTTTTTGGCGAACTCTACGACGTCAGAACTATAGATGATGAGCCTGTCTTGTCAACAGTAAAACCCTCACACAACATGGAAACCACTGGATCAGAGTTCATTTAGATGACAAAACCGGGAAAGAAGCGACGTCTAGACAGAGTAGTGTTTCTTCAACAAAGTCAAAAGCGAGGGTGTGACCTTGACATCAACTAACTGTAATCAACAAACGCAGAGTTGAGCAAAGAACTGATGGGACTTTTCATACTACTTAGCAATCGTATGATGACTACTACATTCAAAGTCTACCTTACAGGACTAAATATTTGATTGGATGTCGTAAATCAGGAATCTCTACATAGCGCCGGAACTGTTTTAAATTCAACTTGTGCTATAGCAAGGCTACCAATAAAGACTATCTTAGGATTAAGCTATCCTTTATCTAAGTTGTTGCTGCTTTAACATTTTTATAGCATACTTTCGAGCTCGTCCAATTTTTTACAGTTAATCGTTGATATGGCAGAGTTGCGCAGACACAAAGCTGATTTTGGGAAATCTCTCAAAATATGTATACTGTGAAACCTTTTTCTATAAATCTGCTAATTTAATAGTATAAACTTTAACAAAAACTGGCAGATGTCAAAGTTATGGTTAATTTTGTACTATTCGCATAACGATGGCAACTCTGCAAAAGATTATAAATGTAATGCTGTCTCTCGCGAATTGCTTTGTCAATTGTTTGTGTATACTTTAAAATGAATTACAGAAACGCCATTTGTTGGCTTAAAAGCGATTTTTTAATCCGAAAAAGGGTATTAGCCTTCATCATTTCACTTTTTTGGTTATAGTTGATATTTTCTAAAAAAAAAATAGAAGCCTTCAATCCTTTTTGGAATTGAGGGGACACAACGTTATCAGAGAACTTGATGTATTCTAGCAGAAATTTTGCAGAACACGTTGGTTGCTGGGTATCAAAGTGTTTTAGAGCATTTCAGAGAGAAAAAAGGCTTTTCTAGAAATGTGCTTGTTAAGGACTTCACGCCTAATCGGCGGCTCCAGAACCTAACGAAAACAGCTGATGCATATTTTGCTGGCATATTTTAGACGATTTTCAATAACAATAAAGGCTTAAAAAAGGTATACCTCAAAGTGGTTAAGGTGTAATGCGAGGTTTGTTTCAAAGGTAATGCAGAGTTTGCTCTAACTTGAAACATACAACTCCTGCTCTTCCTTATCAATGTGGCGCGAAAGCGCGTGGATGCTGTTCAACGTTTCGTTCTAAAGGAGCATCCGAAACAGTTACGCCACTACTCTGCGCTGCGTTAGAAAATGCAAGCTCCTAAGGATTTCCCTCAGCTTAGGGAAGAGCAAGGTCTATCTATTACAAGGTTACATTTTTAAGGCACTATTTTTCAGAGAGATTCAGAAGAAAGTGTTTTTAGTTTATGTCAGATCATAATTTCTTTGCTCTATTGCTGAAATCCGTGCCGAGTTACGGTTTTCACGTTGTATTCTCGGTTTTTCCGTTTTATTTTGCTTTAAACGAATTCGACTTGTTCTTGAGACTTAAATCTACAAACTGCTGATGCGACCAGCTGATTTTCAAATCTATAACAGAGATTCCGGGCAGACCGACGGATTGCCATAGCTGTCTTTTGAATTAGTAAGGCTAAACTTCAATCATTAATAGCTTTGAGCCTAATAGCTTTTGCCTGTGTGACTTCCTGGCTGACGTGACGTTAGTGACTTTCTTGACGTGACGCTGTCACATCAATGACAGTGCGTTTTTCTTTGCTGCTTGTCAGTGATTTTTGAGCAAAAAATTGCGTGCAGTTTCTATGTTTGTGGGAGGGGGTTTGACTTAGCCCAAATTTGACAGAAAATGGAATTCAATTTTGTGGTTTGCTGGCATTGCCAATGCTGCTGACAGTCAAACAACAACAGCAACACGACATTTCTAGCCCTGGCCAAACGCTAATGCCAATCAATGTAGTAATCAGTTTTACAAGGATACGACTTGAGTAAATTGTTTGTGTCAGTTCACATACACACACAGAGAGAGAGAGAGTCCGGGTTCAATCAACCAAAATGCCAATGCATTGGTTTAGCAACGGACAGTGCTCCCGCTCTAGATAGACTTGTTTTGTCCCCATCATTGGGTTGTCGTTGTCAGTTGCCAGTTGCGCAGTGAAAATTGATTTGTAACGTTTAACATGTCCGTGCTCGTACGTCCGTGCGTCCCATCAACTATTAAATGTCATTCATCATTATGCTAAGTCATGACGCCGCCCCCAAAAAACAATCCATCTGCACTCTGTCAACCCCCACAAACAGCTTGCTTTAAATACTGCCAACGGCCAGACTGTTTTGTGGCCGGAAACCGGAACCACTTCAAGCACTGACTCCCAGTCACTGGACCGCCCATTGTTTGCCAGCTTGTGTGTGTCTGTGTGTTTAACTTTTGGGCATCCTTCAAAAAACAATTACAAAATGCCAGCTAAAAAGTCAACCTAAGGCATTTGACCAAACATTGTTGTTGCAGGACGCGCACAGCCTACACAGGAAATTGAAATCAATCCATCAATATGGATTACAGCGCAGCTAAACAGACAACAGCAAGGTAAGGGGGGCTGCGTGGGAGCGAGGGGTTGGCTAACCACCGACATGGTGAGGTGCCAGTCATCATCATCATCATCTTCAGCCTCAGGGGCAGCAGCGCATCCTGCTAACTTGACTCCTGCTGTGTTGCTGCTCTGATTTGTTCGCTGTCCTACTTGCTCATTGGCGCTGTGCTTTGTGTGACTGGCAATTTGACAAGCTGCTGGCTAATTAGTTTCGCCTGGATTTCAAATCGACCAACATGAAAGAAAGCAACTAATGTCTTGGCTAATCAGGCAACAGCAACACAGATACGGATGCAAAGATACAAAGATAGATTGCCACAAATGGCTACAATTTTATTGTCATATCTGAAGAGCTTCCACTCAAGCTCCGTTTAGTTTGCCAGAAAAAGAGGAATTGTTTAATTAAAATACCAGCAATGAAATGAATTAATCAATTTGATATGGAACTTCCAAAAAAAACTAGAGTATGTATTGCAATAATATGCATTAAGTGTGTGCGAAATGTATGACTAGCTTCTTACTGGCTTCTTTGGGCTGCTGAGAATGATGTAGCACTTGATTGTACACAATATTTCCATAGATAAAGCCAGTTAAAGGAATAACATAAACAAGTTTTTGCAAAAACTTGGTATTTTAAAGATACTGCGATATCTATTGTCCTATCTCCGATATAACCTTAATTATATGGTATGCTTCCAACCGGAAGCGACAACGTTATTCTCGCCAGGATTCAAAGTGTTACGAGGATTCCTCGCCAAGTTCACAAATCCTGCAGTTACTGGAACTGGTGAAGCTTGCTCAGGTATCCTTTAAGTCTACAATGTCCGCTAAACAAACCAGTTAGGATTCTAATAGACATATTTCCTAGCTGTGATAGTTTTTTTTTAACCTGCTTAGGTTGTGAGAGCCAAGGAACTGTTTAGCTTGTCTGACATCTGGAGTGCTTATCCAGTTTGTAGTTCGACTTAGTCTTTTCTCTTCTCTTAGAAGTAGCTTTTTTTGGGTGTCTTCCAATTCCACAGAAAGGCTCTGGCCCTATCAGTGTGTTCGCAGCACCATCTCTTGCCAGCTTGTCCGCAAGTTGACTTCCGGGGATATTAGTGTGGTCATTTTAGAGCTATACCGGCAACACCACACCAAACATTCACATACACAGCGAGCGCACAAACAGTTCTCTCTGTCTTTCTTCTTTATACTCTCACATAGAACTTACATAGCAATATACTGTCTCTTTTGTCCACCCGTTATTCATCTTTCAAAGAACACCTGGTCCATTCCCTAGCTACGCTTTTGACAACGTAAAATACACGTTTTTTGGCTAGTTTTATGTAAAAACTGAATTTCCGATGAACTTTGATGCTGTATTTTCCGGATTTTCTATGAGATTCTTCTTAACTAGCCATAACATTTCATTGGAATTGGTGTTTTACAATCTCAAACCCTACGCACAACCCTTTTAAGGCCTGGGGTAGCTCCACTGGTCTCGAACAGTCCAGTGTCATTATAAGTCGCCTCATACGACAAGCTTTAACCTGCTGAGGGGGTATTCTCAAAACCCGCTCACCACACGGGTCAAGGATGTGAAAGCTTTTTCCTTACTTCCTACTTATATCACAATGCTGTATCAAATGTGCATCAGTGTCATCACACTCGCTCATTTTTGCGAGAACTCATATATATGTTACATGTAAATGGGCCACGACAAATAGACATGGCAACTCGACTACCGACATGTCAAACTCATTAGTGTGCTACCATCACGGCATGTACGCGTCAGACGAGCTAGGCGGAATGAAGCCGGGAATAGTGCTGCTAGTTGAAGCGATTATAAGTGGATTTATATATAGACTGCTTTTTTAACAGAAATGTCCGATAGTGTGAACCTAGCTGATCATTCGATCAATCGAAATCGATAACAACCAAAGTCTATTTGGTCTAGTAATACTTTTAGCACTTTGTTTATATGCAAACTTATTGGTTTTTCATATTATTAACAAGTATGACTATTTGAGTTAGTTTAAGGCCTATAACTAAAAACTAGTTACACTCACTTCTTTTCCCGTTTGCCAGCACCAGTATCACGAAAACCCTTTGCAAAAGGATTATTATCAATTTTCAATTGAGTAATCTGCAAATAAATGTGATGAAAATCATGAAATCTGCTTGACGTTTTCTTTCCTTACTTACCTTTTCATTTTGATATGCAGTTACGGCTATAAACTCCGTCTCCTTGAACACGTACGTGCGAAACGTTGAATATGGTAGCTTTAAGATGTCGTTGGCGCGCACCAAATGAAAGCGCGGCTGATATTTATGCATTGAGTTTAGTATGGTCTAAGGGAGAAAGATACAAGATGAGAGCGTTTGTTGATTATTAAGTTGGTTATGTCAAAAGGCGGCACACAAGAGGAAAAAAAAAAAATAATAATAATACTGTAGGGTTAACCAGAAATAAAGCGGCACAAAGTATTTTCGCAACTTGACAAAACTTGACACGGCAATAAACAAAATAACAGCCAATGGATAAGCCACTAAAAATACCACAAAAACACAAATAACAACAACGACGACGACAACGATGACGACGACAACGACGGAGGAGGGCCGCTCACTTACACGGCGCAACGGTTAATGGGTATTGGAAGGACCACCCACCTAAAAGCACGAGAGCGGCGAATGTTTAGCCTAGACTTTGTTTTTTGTCATAAAATATGAATTTGTCTGACCAAAAGCCGGACCTCACAGTCAGACACGGAGACCAAGGCAAGTTGCCAAAGGAACACCTTTTTAATTACCATAACTTGCCAGCGACTCGACTCGACTCGACTCAACTCCACTCAACTTAACTCGATTTCGATAAAGCGACAAGCAGCACTAACAACAACAACAACAACAACAACTTGCAACTGGCCTAGACTCTAACTCCAGGCAGCTTACTTAGTAGTTGCTGCAACTCTTGGCGTCTTTCAGCGCCTGCGTGTGGACCTCACAAGCTGCTGCTGTTGCAGCTTGCTGCACTCGCCGCCATTTTGTTGCTGTTGCAACAAAGCAGAAAAAGGCTTAAACGAAAAAACAACTGCAACAACCAACAAAACTTGTTGGGCGTTGTGGCTGGCCGCAGACATTTCTTGCGCTTTGATGGCGTTGCCGTTGACGGCTTCGATGACGACGACAACAACTGCAACAACTGCAACAACTGCAACAACAACAACAACCACATGGTAGACAAAGTTATTTGCCGTATCTTTTTTTTTTTTTTGCGTTCGTTGCTGTTGCAGCATAGCCAACATCTTGTATTTGTATCTTAAGTATCTACATGGCTGCGCTTGATTTACACGCCTCTTTGCTGGCCGAGGAGCTGCGCTTTGGGCCTTAAGTCTTAGGACCACCAATGGCGTTTTGCGGCTTTTGGGCCCTCCTACTTGGCCAAGGTGTGACTAATAAGCTTGGCATATGAATTGACTTGTAAATGTCTATGCTAAGTTTTTCCTTATTTACAGAAAACCCAAATCAATAGATACCATGCTCATTTTTACAATCAATTTAATAGTAAATAATAAAAGATTTACAGCTAGCCATTCGTTGTGTGACAGCGAAAGGTGCAGCTGTAGCTTCGAAATCCAGCTACTAAAGTGAAAGGGAGCTAAAAGCTAATATCCTTCAGTTGGAAATGCTTAACGAGCACATAACGTTTTGAACCGTCGGTAGCGATTTAATTCAGTAGTTCGAATTTTCTAGAAATCTTTGCATTTTCGCAGATTGCTAAGGGTAGTACTTCTAAGAACTAGAAAAATCTTTCAACTCTTCGCGAAGTTCTTATCTATAAATGCTTATCTTCACATCTCTATGTCTTTAAATCTTCATATCTATATATTTTTATATCTTCATGTCTTTATGTCTTCATGTCGTCATGTATTCATGTCATCTTGTCATCATGTCTTCATATCTACATATCTTCATATCTACCTATCTTCATATTTTCATATATTCATATATTCATATATTCATATCTTCATATCTTCATATCTTCATATCTTCATATCTTCATATCTTCATATCTTCATATCTTCATATCTTCATATCTTCATATCTTCATATCTTCATATCTTCATATCTTCATATCTTCATATCTTCATATCTTCATATCTTCATATCTTCATATCTTCATATCTTCATATCTTGATATCTTCATATCTTCGTATCTTCATATCTTCATATCTTCATATCTTCATATCTTCCTATCTTCATACCTGCATATCTTCATATGTTCACATCTTCATATCTTCCTATCTTCGCACCTGCATATCTTTATATATTCACATCTTCATATCTTCCTATCTTCATACCTTCATATCTTCCTATCACTATATATATTTACATCTTCATATATTCATATCTTTATATATTTATATCTTCATATTTTCACATCTTCATATCTTCACGTCTTTCTATCTTCAAATCATCTTTATTTTCTCACATTTTCATATCTTCACATCTTTCCGTCTTCATATCATCTTTATTTCTTCACATTTTCATATCTTCATATTTTCATATATTCATATCTTCATATCTTCGGGTCTTCATATATTCATCTTTATATCTTTCTATCTTTCTATCTTTCTATCTTTCTATCTTTCTATCTTTCTATCTTTCTATCTTTCTATCTTTCTATCTTTCTATCTTTCTATCTTTCTATCTTTCTATCTTTCTATCTTTCTATCTTTCTATCTTTCTATCTTTCTATCTTTCTATCTTTCTATCTTTCTATCTTTCTATCTTTCTATCTTTCTATCTTTCTATCTTTCTATCTTTCTATCTTTCTATCTTTCTATTCTTCTATCTTTCTATCTTTCTATCTTTCTATCTTTCTATCTTTCTATCTTTCTATCTTCCTATCTTTCTATCTTTCTATCTTTCTATCTTTCTATCTTTCTATCTTTCTGTCTTTCTATCTTTCTAACTTTCTGTCTTTCTATCTTTCAATCTTTTTATCATCCTATTTTCGTATCTTTATCTTCCTATCTTCTTTATATCTTCCTATCTTCATAGCATCTTTATATCTTAAATTTTTTTAATTTTTTTAGTTCTAAAGTCAAAGCGAGAAAGTTTATGCCCAAATCGTATTGAGATTTCGGCCTCAACACTTGAAATCGACAAAAAGCGCAAAAAAACATGTCGAACACGCATTTAAAAAAAATCAAAGTCAAAAAGTAGTAGCAAACTTGATACAAAATCGTTTTGAGATCTCTGGCACAGCGGCTCTATTGTTTCAGAAAAGTAATATGTAAACCTTAAGTCAAAAGTAGCTTAGTGTAACATTATGAATCCCACAATAAGCACAACACACCGTTCCAAAGGGATTAACAACTTTTTATCAAAAAAAAAAAAAAAAAAATTCCATGAAACTGAAATTCCTAGCTAAAAGTCAAAAAAAAGTATTAAAAAGCTCTGCGATTGTAGGCGCAACAGTCTAATGAGAAAAAAAAAAGAAGAGCTTTGTCGTTGTTGTTGTAGTCGCAACTGGCTAACTGAATGGAGTCGACTGTAGTTAATGGCTTTAAAAGGCAAACACTTCATTTATTAAACTCATCAATCAATTGACTAAAGCCGAATAAAGCCAAAACCAGCAATCAAATCAAATCAAATGAACAATCATGCAGTCAGTACACTCGAGCCACTTACTTAAGTATGCAGTCATTCAGTCATTCATACAGTCATTCAGTCACTCATTCATGGAGCGAGTGTGAGTTGCAAGTTGGTTTTAGTTCATAAATTGCCACCAAAATGGATGACTTTGAGCTCTCGTCTACTTAAAACGTCATTTGCTAATTTGCTTTGAATTTATTGACACATAAATTCAACTGCAACATCACAAACAACAACTGCAACATCACGATAATAATCATCATAATTACGATTTACTTGATGCGTTTTCGCATGTGTCTAGAATTTATTGATAAAACAATTTGCATTATTACGTTAATTTTTTGTTGCACAGCCTAGCGGAAAAGTGCTAGAAAGAGACAGATAGAGTGGGAGAGTGAGAGCGCACGAGAGGCGCAAAATTGTCATTTAAAATGTCATTCAGTTGTTTGTTTAGTTGTTGCTGTTGTTGCTGTTGTTGTTGCGTTGCTCAGCTTTTGAATTGCGATTTAAATGAAAATAACCGTGAAGATAGCCATAAAAAAAATTACAAAAATTGCATGTATATGCCATACAAGCACACACAATAATGTGGCTTTTGTTGTTGCTGTTGTGGCTTTTCATTTTTCCAAATGGGCATAAACAAGTCTAATTAGACATGAAGTGCGATTACACGGACGCCACGCAGTCGTCACTCACAGCCAACTCCAACAACATGGCAACAAATCAGCAGCAGCCCCAACAACAACAACAAAAACAACAAAAACAACAGCTACAACAACCAATTGCAGTTGTTGTTGTTGTTGTTGCTGTTGTTGCTGTTGTGGTTGTTGCAGACACGCAGCCACAGCCAGTTGAAGACAAAAGACCGACTCGACAGACTAACCGACAATCGGACAGACTCCACACTCGACTCTGACTCTTAACTCGGAATCGGAATTGGAATTGGAATTGGACTCTCTGATTGCTGCTGCTGCCTTTTACTTGGATCGGATTGGATCTTGCTGCTGTTGTTCATGTGCAACATGTTCATGTTGTTGCTGTGGTTCTTGCAGTCGCTGTTGTTGTGATTTTATTTGGTGATTGAATTGATTGAAAAGATAATGCAATTATGCATCAAATATGGTATGCCACTTATTATAGTCAACAAGCTGCGTTTTTAAAGCGTTTCCAGCGCGTTTTCGTTGCGTTTTTCATGCGCTTTTTTGTGAAGCTGAAAGTTTGGTCGCATAAGTTGGATTAAGCTTGAAATAAGCTGTTACACATGCTCTTCCAAATTGCGATTTAGTTTGCAACAATGCAGTCATTTCAACAAGTCGGAAATATCTCCTTTTAGAAAAACTAAAACTACTGATAGCTAAATTAGGCCGAAATTTTGAAAGCAGCTGAAAACTTAGGAGTAAAAAAGAAAAGCTGCTGGAAAATGTAACATTTCGAAGCATCATTAATTTCAAGAATGTTCCCAAGAGAGAATTGATATAATTCCAGGCTTTTCTCTCGATGTGCACTCGGTAAATTCTCAAGGTCTGCTGTAGGCGCAATTAGCGCGTTTTGCCAGCTTTTGCTGAGCGTTTAATCAAACTTTGCCCTTTTTTCTTCCCACTTTTGCTGGGTTTAAGTTTAATCATAAGTGATTTTTCCAGCGTTTTGCTGGAATTACTTAGCGTTTCTCTAGCCATAACTTGGGGCTTTTAACGGCAAGCACGAATATATTCTCATTTTACCTATCGATAGAGTACAAAATGGTCAAAATCGAGTTGAATTTTGAAGTGCCAAGCGTAGTAGCTCAGTCTATTGGTAGAATGAGCTATCACGTAAATTGAGCCACTTTTTTTTTTACGAAGTGAAAACACGCATTTCATGAAAATAACACATTTCTTGCATTGTTGCTGTGAAATATGTAGTATCGAACTTTACTCTTCAAAACTGTCTTATATGCCGTGACGCAGCCATGTAACTCAACTCGCGAAAACTTGGCTTCACCTTAGAATTTTTCTTGTGAAGCATCTAGCAGCGCGCTTTGGTGTTCCAAACAGTCTCATATGCCGTGACGGTAGCACAAAAAGGAGCTTGAAATGGCGCTAGCTTCTGCGCACGCCAAATGGCGACACAAATGTAAGCTTTTAAGAGGAGACGCCTTTCCGTAAGCAATTTTTCGGCGTTCTCTTCGCATATACGAACAGAACAAGTGTGACGTCACAGGCCTTTTCTTCGCCGCTTCCCAATAACGAACCTAAGCTTACTCTTTTGCATTACTTTATGGGCAGTTATGGCGCACCTAAGTGGTCACGTGCGAATGCGCAGTTTCGTTGAAGGTTATTGGACATGAAATTTAAGATTTTTATGTAAGTAACAAAGTGTTTATATTCACAAAGTCTTGGCAAAAGGTTGTTTTACATCCAGCTGAAGCGCTGCGCGTTTCCTTAGCGTTTTTTGTTTTTTGCCAACTTAACGCTGCTGCTGTGGGCGGCCCAAATCAGTGGCTTTAGCTGTGTTAATCAGTCAACGCATTCCAGCTGCCAGTTACAGTAACAACTAGTACAACAACTAAGACAACAACTCATAGCCACACGTCAAAGTGTGCATGCAACATTGCCGCACGTTCCTAAGCAGCTGCTGCTGTTGCGACTGAGCAAAATGTATCTTGTTGCGCTGTTTGTTCTTATATTATAGTGTTGTCGTTGTTGCTGCTGTTGTTGTTGTTGTTTTGTGGCAACACTTAATCACTCTATACTATAAAGTTCTGTTGCTTTGGGCTGTGAGAGAGAGAGATCCAAAGGCCGCGCTTGGCTGACGTAGTGCCAAGCCAATTGACGGCGACTGATTGAGCTGCGGACGCAAACCCAAAAAAGGTGCGTCAATTTTCGACGTTGTCACAAAACGGGCGACAACCACGACAACTTTAGTGGTGCTGCCGCTGCCGCTGCCACTGTTGCTACGTGCAGCCACTCAAACGATCTTTCACGCCAGTGATGTGTAACGCTCAGTTGGGTTCCCTATGCGGACCACTGCTGCACCGCTCCACCGGCTTCTTCTCTATGGAACTCCCACTCTTGAGGCAAACAATAATCGACACGTTTGTTTTGGACTTTTGCGTGTTGATTGCTAGCCAAAGTTGTTGCACTGTTGTTCTTCTTGTTTATGTTGCACGCTCATTGTTGGCATATTATCACATAATTTAACTGATGATGGCAACACTGCGCAACACTCTCTTTAGCCAGTCTCTTTGCCGCTCGCTCAGTTGGTAGTTGAGGCTGTTGTTTTGCAGCGTTTATTGTCGCACTGATCATTGATCGTTGATCGTTGTTGTCTGTTGTATGTAGTTGTAGTTGTTGTTTGTTGTGTCTGTCGCCTTGTTGGCGTGCCTAATTGAATGATCACTCACACTTTGATTTGGCATGCCAGTGTTGTTGTTGCAGTTAACGGTTTGACCAGTTTGATGTGATCACAAATGAACGCGAACTTGTCTGGTAATTATAATTAGTTAGCAATGTGAGTGAGTGAGTGAACTCTCAACTTGTTGCAACAGCTGCCTGCATGTAACACTGATCAATGATTGCAATGAACATAGCGTTAACTAGCTAACTAACAAACTAATCAAGTTCCGTCAGTCTGGCAAATTGTTAGCATTCAATTGTAAAATCTTCATAATAAAAAAAAAAAAAATAAAAAGAAAGTTGTAAACCGTCGGCTATGCATACCAAGCTCACACCCTGCGTTTTATAAAGGAAATCCATTTTCGGCTACCTGTTGTCCAATTATGGGCATAATGGAAGTGCCGCCGCCGTTGCGGCAGTCACTAGACATTGCCAACAAAATTAGTGGCAGCGTTGCCACTAAGCTGACTAAGCGTTGCGGTATTAAGAGCTGCTTTTGAAAGTTACATCGATATGCATATCGAGCGATTTATAGCATGAATATCAACACACACGGAGCGAGAGTAAGGTGCAATCAATTTAAACGGCAGTCATGGGTTAAAGCGAAACATGTCTTAATTAAGCCAGGTAGACTCGAACTCAGTCTCAGTCTCAGCACAGAACTCTATGGAGAGTCCAACGACTCGGAGGGAGACTTACCTACCACACAGCGACTGCGTCTTATACTAATCTGTAAATTATGCATAATTTTATGCCAATGAAAGAGAAATACAAAAAAACAAAAGCCATGAAAAATATTGACGACAACCTTTGTTCAAGCTTCCCGGCGTTGGGAAAAAGGTTATTCGCCACCCAGGCGGCACACACGCACACAACAAGTCACACTCTTTAATATAACGGCATATGTGTGCGCTTACGAATTCGCATTCGCAGCACTCCAAAACTCTCACGCTCTTTTTGAGCATTTCATATAAATACACTGTCAAAATTTATATATACAGTATATACAATTTATAACAATTCTTTGGGATTTTATCTTTTTAGGTGGTCGCATATACAGCTATAAGCCATATATGTGTATCGAATGCATGTATATGTATCGAATGAATGTTCGAAAAATGTTAATTAAATCGATTTACATTTTAATGACAACACGAAGCGAAACAGCAGCCAGCAACAACAAACACAAAGCACAGATTGAGATACATAACAGAAGAAGAAAAAACAGAGTTGTAGCTGCGCTTTTTGTCAGAGTTATATACATATATATCAGGCCAGTGGTCTGTGTTGGCCTGGCGTCTTGGCGACGGCAACCAATTGCAAATTTGCTTAACAAAATGGGCGGCGTTTTGGCCAGACTAAGAAATCGCAATCGCAGCGCCAGCCAAGCCGCAGTTCCAGTTAATGATGCGGCTCCGCGTTCCCGCCGCAGCAGTAGCATATGCAAATTGTTAGTTCGTCGTTCCCTCTGGTTCCGCTGGTCACAGTCGATTGGCCAAAATCGAAATGCTTAAGCTTCGTGAGCGCTTCTTGAACGCCCCGCTTTCGTTTAGCTACGAACATGATTTTCTACACTCGCTTTTTTTCAAATTGCATTTTCGATATTCGATATACGATATTACATTGCAATGCGTTGCGCTTCGCTGAAGCATGCAGCAAATGAGTCACAGATTATTGTCCGATAATCAAATGGGCTAAGGTGTTGCGCCTGTGAGTAGTTGATATAGTAGGTGCTCAGAACCTATTAGGGAGCGGCAGCTCTGCGACAGAAAAATGTGCAAGCAATTGAGTGTCACTAGAGCAGTGAATGGCAAATACTCTAAAGCAGGCATCGGCATCGGCAGCAGTTTAATTGCACACATCTAAAGATCGCTGATCTTAAGATACAAGAATAGCTACTTTAAACAAATATTTGAAACCACTTGGTATACCAGGCAAACACAAATATTAGCAAGAGTTTAAAGCAAAAGTGAGCGTAACGCAGTGCTGAAGCGGAATCGCACACGCAGATCAACAATCTATTTCAAAAATTTAACATCAAAAGAGTGTTTATTACGCTTAGGCACAGTGCAGGTGAGAACTCACATCAAATACTTAAAGTTGTGGTTGTATTTTCGCAGCGTAAAAGAGAGAATTTTTTTCGATTTTGATACAATTCGAGTATCAATTTTGAAATTAAATAAATGTTTATCAGCTTTGTAGTTGTTGGTTGTTGTTCTTTTTCCGCGGTGTATTTAGTTTTCGTTGACATATCACCAGGCATAGACTTACGCCTGAAAAAAGTGCATCTATATAGAAATAGTGTGATACCTATTACTTCACAATTCGCGAAGCAATAGAGAATGTTGCCGCTATAGCTGTAAGTGTGCATAAAGACCACAATTCATCGATTCCTTGCTGTTCTTCACGTTAAGGTCTCTCATATAGCTCATTGTGGCGTTGTTTGAAGAGACATCTTGGTGTTAAGACAAGCTCGTGCAAGAATTGAAGGCACGGATTTCATTTGTGAATTTCACGTGAATTTCGGCTAATGGCATTGGAAGAGCTCGAAATCGAGATTTGTTAACTGACGCCGTGAAATCGTGCATATTGATAAAGCGTAATAGATTGGTGCAGTGAACATAAGACGTATTATCAGCGGAATAACGATGAATATGTTCAAATTGAGCCCATACGAGAGGTAGTTGTAAATAGCATTTAACGGAAAACGCTCATCATATACAAGTACTCATTTCGGGAAAAGCCTGCGGAAGCTCTGAATGGATCAACGTAGAGTTTTGAAATTCCTTCAACAAATGTGTCACACTCACTATGCCCAAGTGCATATAACCGTCTTGAGAGTAGAGTTCTACTAAAATACCGACACCAACTGCCGCAATAGCTGCTCAAAATGCCAGTGACAGCTCTCGAGCACCATTAGCGCTGTCCGGGCCTATCAGCGAATGACAAATATTTCAAATGATTTCAACACTTTTGCCGCATGGTGGCAACAAGTTGGCCCGGACTACAGAGAGCCAAAGCCGCAAAGCAGCGGCAACGTCTAGCTGATGATTTGCGTTTTATTGCAGCTAATAAATTGAATGTAGCGACGACCCACCACCAAGAGCGGGTCCGGACGGACAACTGCTTACGACTACTATTTCGCTATGACTATTATTATTTAGGTGCTTCTGCATTTTGTGTTGTCGTATTTTGCGATAAGCAAACTCTATAGAAACAGGCCTTAGAGCCGGCATTGTGGCGAGAGGTAAGTAGAGGTTAGAGCTAGAGCAGAGGCCATGCTGGTGTCGCATGCAACATGCAACTTGGCGGCCGCGCATGCGTGTGCATTTCAATGCAACACTGCAACACACTGATAAAGGTGTTCAACGCTCGATGACATTAGCACCATCAAAATGCCGCAATCAACCGGTCGAGTGCTCTGCTTCTGCTGCTGCTTTTGTCGCAGTTGTTGCTTTTGTGTTGCTGTTACTGTTGTTGTCGTTTTGCCATATTTGTCGGCTTCTTTTGTTCTTCTTTATTAAAAAGGCGAATAATCATAATAAAGAACCAAAAAAAACAGCCACAACAGTGTCCTCCATTTAGCCACTGAGTTTTGGATGAGCAGCAGCAGCGGCAGAGGCAGCGGCAGCGGCAGCGGCAGCAACAACTGCCAAGTTGTTGTTCTTGTCTTAAGTTTTTTTGAGTTCTTATATGGGTCTTCGGTTTGGGGTTCTCACTTTTTAGCCGCTCGTTCGGTAGCTGCTAGACTTGGACATTAATCGATAACACTTGAGTATTTTTTCATGTTTTGCAGGCGAGCCATTAAGCGATTGTCCACCGAAGTTTCAACGCTTAGTTGTTGCTGTTGTTGTTGTATATTTAACCAAATAACGTATATTTCAATGCACTGTTGTTGGTGTGAATTTGTTGACTTTTGACTAGACTTTGAATAGACAGCAATGCGCTACACTAATGAGTGTTGGCTCACAGAAACTTAAGTAAGTTTTTTAGAATTCAGCTTGTTTCCATTGAAATGCTCAAAAGAGCTTCTAATTGAGGACGTGATAACTTAGCTTTCATTATCTCATCAAATTTATTGTTAAGTTCGTTTCATGTTAAGAATATAGCTCTTCTTCTAACCATTTTTCGATTTTGTCAAATGTTAGCGCCTTAATTAAACTTGCCAATTGAATACACGTTTCTTACGCAACTGAAGGTTATGATTTTCTTCTGCATTTTGCTAATACTCTTAACAGGGTTGATCATTTATAGCTATCAGACAGCAATGTACACTTACAAGTCTTTCTAATCGATTTTTTTTTTTTACTTAATTGCAGTGAATAAAGTAAATTGTTTTGCCTTAGGGGAAAAAGTTAGCTTCAGCTCATTCGAATATGGAAAACATAGTATAATAATAACGAGGTAAGATTTATCTGCCGACAGACTGGACGATTGGCACGCATAAAGCGGGCGGCTGGATTGTAATCTTACCTTGTTATTATTATACTATGATTGGAACCAAAAAGTTTCATAGCGGCTCTACAGCGTTCGATGTAGCTACCTAGGACAGTCTCACAGTTTCAACTCACGAATGCTTCGTTTTGGATAGCACAATGTAAAAAATTCTACGTGTTACTGAAAAAAACTGTTACTGGGCCTAATCTTCAAGCATGTACATGAAGCATGAAGCCTGCCTGCTTCTTCAGAGCGGTTTCGTAAGCTAGCTACATTAAGTGGGCCTAATGTTCAACCATGAGATATGTTGCGTTAGATATAATAGCTAGCTGTTAGGATATTTAATGGAACTAATAGAACTACTTTTGAGAATACCTGAAAATGCCAATGTGTTGCGGGTTTTCTTTTGCTAAATCTAAGTTAATATAGTCGATTTGCAAGCTACGCTCAAAAATTTTAAAATAGCAATGAATTTTCAAAATTGACAGGTCTTTTGCTGATATTTGTATTTGTTATCTAGTAAACAGAAAGAATTTGGAAAGAATGGTTTTTTTTTTTCAACTAAATAACTTAGGCAATAGTTTTCATTACAAAGTGCGAAGTGTATTAATTTTTAAACAAATGTTAAGTTTTTTTTTTCTATCCAGAGCTCTCCTTTGGCTATTTTATAAGTAGTTCGAGCTTAGAAGACAAATGGCAAAAGTATCTAGATTCGAAATATATAGATGGTATACACATATATATATATATATAAACTCTGGAAATTAATTGCTCACAAAATTTCATGATAGATTTGCAACGCTCTTAGAGGTGTTTCTGGTAAATCGACAATTTGGCTTTGATCTGAAATGCAGTAAATATATATATATATATCTGGAGCTCTGATGGATTGTTGTAAGTTGAAAATTTGGCTAAAAGCGTTTTCTGGCACATCGCTAAATAGCTTCGATTTTAACTCTGAATGCGACGATTTAACAATGTTGTTCATCGTAATACAATTACTTTTATATCATTTCACCGCTTTCTCTTGATAATGAGATTATGAATTGAGGACTTATAGTCCGCGAACGGATTTTCAATTAGAAAATTTGTACAAAATATGAAAAAAGAACTTGTGATCAAAACGCATTACCACAACACTACCCCAAAAGACTTTTCGATGGACTTTTGAAGAGATTTTAAATGAAATTTATGGCAAAACAGAGATTTCTGTCACACCTACAAATATCTTGGGCTTAACTAAAGTTTAAATAAGTAAACCAATAGAATAATTGGAAGAAAATTTTTGTTTTTTTTTGCAGCTGTTTCTTTCAGTCTTTTCTCATGTGTCTAAAGCAGGGATCAGCAGCGGCAGCAGAGAAGTTGCCAATGGCAACTGAGAAAAACGTTAGTTCTGCCCTTCGCCTGAATGCGCATCTGCTGACACACAAATACTTTTGCAGCGACTTAGATTATGGTAAGATCTCTGCTGCCGATGCCGATCCCTGGTCTAAATGGTTGGAGTCCTTCGACGAAATCACGTTGTGAACTCGTCAGTAATGCGATTCGTATGATTGAGCAAAGTCTTCACTTCAAGAATATTGGTTATAACTAAAGAATTTTCTATCACGATATTTATCTCTTGGTAAGGGGTTATAAAAACTAAGTAAAAAGATCATGTGGTTAAGGCCACATGGTTTTTTAGGGTTGTAGCTCACTTTTAGTTTCTATATAGCCGATTCGTGCTCATTGTGATCAATATCTTTTTTGCTACGTTGTCGGCGTTGGCTTTGTCACATTTTGGCCACTTGCATACGTTTTTTTTTTTGTGCTAATTTTGTAGCTCGATTGGATTTAAGTTTTGCACTTTTGAAGTTATTACAAAAAAGTGCCGCCAGCCAGAAACTCAGAGACAGTTGCTACTGCTACCGATTGCTGCCTGGCTGCCTGCTTAATGAAATTCAACTTAAAACGTTAATGATGATACCAACGACAGGCCGACTGGCGGAGCGCCTGACAGAGCGACAGACAGAGCAACTCTGGGCCTGGCTGCTTAACGCTGTGCTGACGTTAGCCTGTTTATAGTCAACACTCAGCAATTACTAAAAGACAAATTTATTTGCACGCATGCATATGATGCGGGTTCAAAAAGTGGCCCGGACAACGACGTCGAACGAACGAACGAACGAGCGGCTACTGTGCGCTGTTTGGGGCTGTTCCTTGGCGACATGGACAAGTGTTAAGCATAATGCGGAGACACGCACACAGACCGACGGAGTCAGTATTAACTGTATATATATATATATATGTATTGCAATTGGCAGGCTGCAGTTTAATTGAAGTGCGGCAGCTCAGCCGCCTCGCATCATTGACATTAAGTGTCGATAAATTAAGCATACGCAATGTGGGCAATAGCAGCAGCGCAGCAGCAGCGCCGCTGACGCATGCGCAGCAAGGTTGTGTCTGTGTGTGTGTCGCTCTATCCAGTTTATGAGCCACACTTCTATGCGTTTTTATGAATGGGCAACACACAGCCAAGTGAAAAAAAAAACACACACACAACTAATGTGAAAGGCGGTTTTTGTATAGCGCATAAATTGCCGATAATTTACTGTAAATTAAAATCAGCAACAACACAAAAGATTTTATGTAAATGAAATTAAAAGTGGAGCTAAACTAAAGCCAAGTCTAAGCGGCGCAGTGAAAGCCAAAAGCAAACAGTAGCCAGCAGTGACGCAGTCAGGGCCGGATTTACGTTATTACAGGACGGCGCACAAAGGAACTAAAAGCCTTGTTATCCAAAGATATACATATGGGAATGGGCTGAGCTAAACACTGGATAAGTTGAGGCGTTCATCGTTGTCGTTTACTTTTAGCAATTTTCTTTACACTTGCAACTCTGTTTGATATATATTATAGCTATGTCACCATCTCTCTTCTACTTGATGTTTTCTTGAGTCTGCCCGTCGTGCATCTTCCATTTTGACTACTCTCTTTAAGATTGTAAACTTTGCATACCGAACCAATACCTGATACAAGTCCCTGCATCAGTGTCGTTAAAAGCTTACCCTAAACATCGGAAATTTGGATCTTTCCACTGTTGTTTTTCCCTCTATGTATGCTAAATTTTTGTTTTCGTACTTAGTGAGCGGTGAAATCTAGAAATCGGCATGCCAGCTATCAAGCGATTTTGTACCAAAGAACAATATTTCAATGTGCCACAACTGCTTTTAGAAGTGTGCATGCGAGCAACTGCCGTCACATTTTGTAAACTAATTCAAGTTAAACTTTATGCAACACTGTCTAGAGATTCCTGAGATTTCTAAACCAAAGAATTGTTTCTTCTCTTCCTGCCTTTGACTATCTCAAACTAGCTTTCTCATACAAATGCTTAGCTACTATTTGCAAATTATCTAAAGTCGATTAAATAAGATCTAGAGTAGCTTCAAGTAAAAATTGGTGTAGTTATCTACTTTTGAATGCCGACCCATTTAATTCAAAGGCAAAGCCAAACCCATGAATATATCCTATATACATATCTAGTAGCAACAACTCTACACACTCTAGTTTGTTCTGTTCGAAATAACTTGTTATATGTGGCAAAATTTTACGTTTGTCAAAGCGAAATCCATCATTTCGTTAGTATCACAGTTAACTAGCGATAAGTTCAATGAAAAGCATAAACGAAAGTAGATCGAGAATCGACTTCATGGCAGAGTTGATCATCTGATTATTCCAAGTGCAGTTACAGATTTACCTCGCGAACTCAATTTTAAGGATATTATTGCAAATACCGAGAAGAATAATGAATTGCTATCAACTTTTAATTGCTTAAATGCTATGTAGAGTAATATGTAACGGACAAATGTGTAGCTTTACTTGGCAAACCCAATCGCAGCGATAATAGCGCAATTTTCGCAAGTCGGAAATCTTGAGAAGATTCGTTGCAATAAGGAGTTAACTACTCTATGTCTTCTTTAACAAGTTGCATCTAGCAATGAAGATTTACTGCTCAAACTTAATTTCAACGATATTATTGCAGTTTAACTTTAACACGTTTTATCTAGAAGATTTGCTTTAGTGTCACACTCTGTAGCTGGGGCCTAGCCCCCACAAACTCAATCCGCTCCTGTCACTCAATCAGTCAGTCATTTGAACAGTTATAGCTTGTAGCTAAAGCCCAGCAATTAATGAGCGGCTTGATTTTGCCAGTGTATTGCAGCGTAGTGTTTGGAGATACTAATGAGCCGATCTTTTAAGAGTACGGTTCTGTGCTCCGAAGACAGACCCAAATATAATATATGGATTTATCAAGCGCAGCAGTTCATAGAAAAAGCTACCGAAAACTACTTCTCTTAAAGTAGCATTTGATTTGTTTTCGGGTTTTTTCTTTGTTTTATGTTGCCGCCAAGATCGATGATCATTAAGTTGAGAACTGAGCGCGTATTATATATTCCAAATATGCTATCTTATCTGACTAAACGTTGCACTAACTTGCGAACTTCCATTAAAAATTTGATTTTATAACTTAATTTTGTGTACAAGTTTTGTTCGTTTGGATTCATTTCATGCAGCGCAGCGTGCTTAAAACCCGGAACCTCGAGAAAGACCAAAAAAAAAAAAAAACAAACCAACACCCCGTAAAAGCAAAGTCCCATAAAATAGGTTTTGTTATAGCTACACACAAGGTTTGGGTTAACCGTCCGTCCGACCGACCAATCGACCGACTGAAAACAAATCGACACTTGTTTAATATTTAAATTTTGATTACGCATCTATTTTGTTGGCTGTCATTTAGTCTTTTAGTGTCGCTGTGTCTTTTGTTTTTAATGAATGAATCAAATTGTCTCTCGCTCGCTCTGCTGTCACCGCAGGCTGTGTGTGTGGGCACATAAACCAAGCTACGGCACCGCAGGCCATGCCGTCACACGCTGTGCACCGGCGGAGACTACTGCGTTGCTGCCTCGACTTTTATAGCCACACACACTACCAGAGTGGAAACTAGTGTGGCACCAGTAACAATAGCAACAAACAAAACGAGGGAACAACTATTTAAGTTCTTTTTGCTTAATTAACGAAAGGAAAACGCAAAGCGTAGCGTAGAGTGGGGCATAAAAATTAATTAGCGTCTGAACATTGGGGCTGGCCCCAAGTGCAGTTATAGCTGCCACAAGGGCTAAAGTGTTGGCCAATGCGCTTACATTGACAGCAAGTGGGCGTGTACCGAGCACCATATGCATACTCTGTGTGTTTGTTTCGCTGCAAAAACCCTCAATTGGCTAAACTACGACGGCGCCCAAGGTGGGGCGTTACTCTAAGCTTATCCATCATTTTAAAGCATCAAATGGCTCAGACTTTTTAGACTCTGTTCGGGCTGTTTTTGAACGGCGGCGTAATATCTGTGACTCAATAAGACTCCTGGTTTCATTCGGTGTCCAGTTCCGAATTCGTAAACAGTTGTGTTGTTTCTCTGGCCGGGAATAACTATAACTACTGTTAGCCTTGTCGTCGACATTCGACGACTTAAAACGTGTGTATCATAACAGCTGATTACGAAGCAAAGAAAAGAAAACACGAAATAACAACGTTTTTTTTCTAACGTATACATTATTTATTTCAAATTAATTTTGACCTGACTAGAACGGAACATTTTTATCTTTCGAATGGCATAGGCTTCAGTTGAACACGTTGCGTTATTGCGAAGTAATCGGTACCACACTGAACTTTTGCTTAGCGTATTTATATATAGACTAGGGGGCTCCGCTCACCAACCCGTGCCCTTCTCGAGGCATTCATCTTATTTCTCTTCTCTTCCCTTTTCTACTTTCTCATCCACTTCCTCTTAATGTTCCTCATATATATATATATATACATATATAAATTTCCTAGACAATGTTATAAGTTTCACTCATATTTCTTCTCTTACAAATGGCGAAAAAGGGTGCACAAATATTTGCTTAGCCTATTTATAGAATAGATAAGATTAGGTCGATTTTCTAATAACTTTTTTCTTTTCAAAAACTAATTTAGTTAATTAATTCCAAAACCAAACTACTGTTTATCTACTTGTAGTTTTAACTCGATAGATTTCAACATTTCATAACTTCTTACAGGAAGATCGCTTACAATTGCTCGAAACATTTGGGAAAAATCAATATCTGATGAGAACCCAGGAACTAGAACTTTCAAATTATTGAAAGAGCATTCGTACGAATTCGTATAACCTATGACGGCGTGGTTCAATACAGTAGTACTTTTGGCTCTTTTTGTGATTCATTCGAAAATTGTGATTATGACTGACAAACAAACAATATTACCATGATGAAAACAGAATTTCCGTGAAAAACAATTTGGCTTTTTAAATATAGCTTTTTTTGCTGTTTTGCTGCGCTTAATTTTCATGTTTTAGCTGCAAACGCACAAAATTGGCGCCTTGTGTGGGGCGTAACTTGGCTTTTAAGGTTTTACAGCTTAGACTTTAACTTTAAGCCAAAATGCAGTTACTTAGGTGGCTTGGAAAAATGCTTGCAAGTGGCTTAGATACTGACTTGTTGGTGGGCCCAATGTGGGGCCAAACTTGGGCACACTGTTAGCTGTTTCAACTTTACGTCGTTCTGGCTTAGGCTGCTTATAATTAAGTGTAAAATTATGTAAATTTGATTTGTTTCGATTGCATAAACATATTTTGGCTTTGTTTGTTGATTGCTTTTCGTTGATTGAGGAAATTGTTGTCATATGTTGTAGGCTTTCGGTCTAAATTGGCAGCTAATCAGTAGCTCAGCTCGCTGGCGCTCCAGTGCAACGGAAATCCCAAATGTATGTCAAACTGGCCAGCCTGACTTAGCCAGCTAGCCATATAGGGTTGCCCACAATTTCCGTGCTCCCACAAGGCAATCAGCGACAACGCTCAGTTTGAACTATGCTAATGACAACGATCGTTGATCACTGATTTTTTGTCGAATTTTTTTTGTTTGTTTTTTTTTCTGTTGGAACTTGTTCTTTTTGTTGTTGTTGTTGTTGCTGGTGGTCAAAAGAAAGTCAAAGCGCGCTTGAGAAATTAAAACTACAAGCATTAATTTATAACGCAGCAACGACGCGTCGACGATGGTGGCGACGTCGACTGAGGCTGCCGCTGCCGCTTGTGTCCAGACTGTATCTGTATCTGGTAAGCACAGCGACAACAGCAGCAACCTCATCAAAGCTGCTGTAGCGCCATAAAAATGTGCGTTAATAACTTTGCCGCCAAAGTGAAGTTGGCAATAAAATGGCAGATTCATGTGACGATGGTCGCTTTGGTCGCATTGATCGCGCTACGGCGATGACGCCAATGATGCCAATGACTATGACGAAGACGAGGACGACGACGACGACGACGACGACGACGACGACGACGACTGTGGGCTGGTGGCAACGGCGGCGCTGCTACCGACGCTTTTGGTGGGAACTATCAGCCACACGGCACCAGCCAGTGACCAAGTGGTCAAGTAGCCAAGTTGCCATGCGACTGACTGTTCCAAGTTGCAAGGCATAAAAATTTACGCGCAATAAATTTCCACACAAGGCTGCTGCTGCCACTGGTGCTTGTTGCACACTGCAGCAGCCACTTTTGCAGATTCGCATTTATGCGTTTAATGATAAAAAACAGCACAGAACGAGAGCTGCAATGACCACGACGACGTCGACGACGATGATGATGATGATGATGATGATGTTGATAATGACGATGCTGTTGCGTCTGCGTAGCGTGCTGCAAGCGGTAGCCAAGTGGCTTGCTTAAGTGCCACATTGCGTTTTTGCGTGTGCGCCATCAACGCTGTCGTTCAGCAGCTCAGGGTTGTGCGTGTGTGGCGCTACCCCTACTGCCTTTGACCACACAGGAATAAGCGGCTGCAAAGGTGGTCCCAAAATAAATGAAGCTGATAAAACTGTGCTGATAGCAAGTACTCCTAGAGTCGAACTTGTTGTTTGTGGCGCCCAAGAGGGGGCACAATGTAACTAGCATAGCAAAAAAAAGTTGCCTATATGATGTCCACTGGCTTTTTCAGGGTGAGGCTGTTGCTCAAGTTCGGGTTGCGCTCAAGTTGGGGCGCTAGCATAAGCGATTGCCACTGGCTTTTTCAGGATTGGGCTGATAACTATGTCTTAGTAGCTGTGATTTAAAAGGGACTGCCGTTTGGCAGAGTATGATTGACAAAGGCAACTGGCCAAAGAATATATGATCAATGCCTGTTAATGGACATTTCCTTATCTGTACGCAACTATCCCACGGTTAGCTCTCAGTAATGGGTATAAGCTCTAGTTCAGGTGGACGCAACAAACTTTCCCTGGGATGGCTCAAGCAACTATCTATAGAAGAAGACAGACGGCAGACTAGAGCTGTACTGCTCGATTCCAAGAGTCATAGTACATTACTGACAAATCAGTACACTTGGTAACACTCTTTTAAGAACGATAAACCCGCATCAATTACGATGGAACAAAATTTCTCTGAGATGCGTCAAGCAACTACCAAACTACCAATTGCTAGATTCATAGTGCGCTACTAACACAACATTACATCTGGTAACCCGCTTCTAAGAGCTTTCTCTTAACCGGACCCAACAAGGGGCGAAACCTGATGTGCCGTTTGACTTTCAAAACCAATTCGAATTTCCCAGGGCAGCTAGGATGCCTCCCCCTCTCTCGTAACTCTGTTCACCTAAAATTTATTACGAGGCGGTCGCTTTGTATTTTCAAGTGCCTAATTAAAAAGCCTCGCATAGTATGCCAAATGCGTCAAATGCGCACGCGCAACAACACAACATACAATTGGCGTCGATTTGGTCACAAGTAGTGCTCATGTTGCAAGCGGCGGCAACACATACACACAGCTGCTACTGCATTGGTAAAAGCTGGCGCGGCACGCACTTCATGCAAAGCAGTCCAGGCGGCTACAAGCTTAAAGCGGCGCTTAAGCCCCTTGTTACACGAAGGACAAGAGGACATTACGTTTGTGTTGCAAGTCAGCGGCGGCTGGGCCGGCGCCTCAGTCCGCGTCGTCGTCGTCGTCGAAGTTGTTGTTGTCGCCGCCAAAATTGTCAGCGGTGCTGCTTGAAGATGAATGTGTGTCTTGGATCGTAGTAGTAGTAGTAGTAGTAGTAGCACAACTCTTGGTAGTCGGCAGCGCGCTCGTTGCTTGTCAGCCTTGTATTTCGTATGTAATTGGCTTGGCTTTAATAGTAGAGTTGGAGTCGGACTCGGAGTCGCAAGGAGCAAACACAGAGACTTGGTAATGCGGCACGTCACCTGTCGCTTAAGCTGGCAACGCGGCAACTGGGCGGCGCGCACTGCCCACTTGGATGTGGCATAGCTTAAAGCTGGGCGCAACAACGATGCGGTGACGATGACAGCGCGACGACTACAACAACAAAACTGGCAACTTGTGGTGGCGGCGTTGGCGGCGGCGGCGTTGAGCTGCTTGTTGTCCAAAAAGCTAAAGACATTTGCAAATCTTTTGTTTCTCATGTCTGATCATTTCTCATATAGGCTAGCCAGCGACGACAACAAGACAACAGCGACAACAACCACAACAACAACGACAACAATGACGACAAAGGCATACCGCAGGCGCCAGGCCAAATACACAAAAAAAAAAACAGCACAGGCAGACGACTAAATGGATGACGTTGCCAATGCCGACGACGACGACGACGAGGCCACCAGCCGCAGCAGCCACCGAAAACGAGCTCAAAAACGAGCTCCAATCCGGACAGACAGCCAAATGGAGGGCCTAAATCAACGATTCAAAAGCGCACGAGCAGCGCAAACTGAGCGCCACAATGCAGGACACAAGCGACACACAACAGCAACAACAAAGACATTGGCAATCGCCAAAGGCAACAACGTCGTGGCATTGTCTTGGAGCAACATTCAAATCTTAACTTGAAATCAACGCGATGCGACGCGACGCAGGCAGCGCAGCGCAGCAGCGACGATTCGACGGCAGCGCCAAACAAATTCGAGCTGCCAAAATAATAAGCAGCAAGCAGCAACTGGCGGCAGAACAGAGACAGAAGCACAGCAGCAGCGCGGCAGACAGAATTTTTATGGCACGGCAAAAGAAGACCCTCCAGTGGGCCAGTCAAAGACAAATGCGTCGAACTCAGTCGTCCTGCCCTGCAGCCCCACGCCGCGCTTGTTGAAGTGTTCCTCGTCGTCGTTGTCGTCGTGCTGAAGGTCGCCAGCTAACGCCAGTCGTTGGCGCTCTGCTGGGCCTTTTGGAAGAAACGCTGCAACTGGTCTGCGGTCTTTGCTGCCTGCCATAAAATTTTTGAAACAAACAGTTCAACAAGGCAACGACAGAGACAGGAACAGGGACAGCGACGGGAACGGGCACGGGCACGGGCACGGGAACGACGAAGGAGCGGGGCTTGAAGACAGAGACGCAGACGGAGACGTAGACGTAGCTGCAGATAAGAAATTTTTGCTGAAAACTCGTGCGCGCGCAAAAAGGAAGCGACAACAGTCAAACCCAGCGAACGACCGGTTTCATATTGACGACGACGACGATGATGATGATGATGATGAAGACGACGAGCATGAGGACGAGGCAACGTTTTTGGAGCCGGCAACCAACCGACCGCCTGCTTGCATAAAATTTGTTTGCCAACGTTTAGGGTAGCTACATTGAGACCAAGAGACCAAGACCCCGAAGAGCAGCGCCAGAGTCAGAGTCAGAGCCAGAGCCAGACTTGGCATACAAATTGGCTTAGACGTTGTTGGCAATGACGGTGGCATTGGTAGCGGCAGCATTTTAGATGGCTATCAGTAAATAGAACACAAATGAAATTCATCGATAGAAATCGAAATCGAAAAGAGGGGGAACAACAAGAACAAAAAATAAACATGTAGCTGGCAACGGGGGCGGTTTGCCAAATCAAAGGGTACGAAAAAAAAAAGCTAGTTGTTGCTATACTAGGTTGCTGGTGGCAACCATGTGATGGAGTACACATGTTGGCCTGCACTTCTGCTTGCAACAAGCAGAACAACACGCCTGCACGACAAGCAGGCAGCAGCAACAAGATATTATTTGTTAGCCAATGTCGCAGCGGGTTAGCCAACCCAGTTAGCCAGTTATCCACAGCCAGTGGACGGCCCAGCAACGGGCTGACCTTATGCCCAAAAGCCAAAGAGACAGCAGCAACGGCAGCAACAAAATGGCTCAAATGTTACAAGCCGTGCAACACTTGGCCAGCACACACAGTAGTGACAGAGTCTCCACCTACTACTACTACTACTACCAACGCTGGCCCAGGCCTGGACACTTGGTGGATGTTAGGTACAATCCTCCATGTCTGCGACGTCATCGCGTGTCGTCGTGCAAGGCTGGAAGCTCGAAATGTGGCGGCTCTAAGCAGCGGGTGGCATAGTGCCTAATGGCAATGGCCGCCAGTTGGCCAATTTGCTGCATAAGTTGGTTGCATAGTTTCGAGCCGTGTGGAAAAAATTTAGAAATTTGAATGAAAGTACACTTGAAAAAATTTAAAAACGAGACAAAAAACAGATGACAATTTGATATACATGGTGCCATACTGAAATTGGCCTAACTAAGAGCTTACTAGTTCATTTACAGTCGTTGAGGCACAAGATAGTACCCAAAGCTTTTGCTGTTCTCTCAGGTTCAGCACTTTTTTCTCTGTCCATACTCAGGGTCGATTCTCCTCAGACGCCCAACTTAGGTTTTTGATTCACTTAGTGAGAAGAGCGCTTTAGATAGCATAGTTAAGGACCGAAGTGCTGGCCGAATGCTTTAAGAAGCAGCATATCTAAATAAGTGCATTTCGTTCTGCGTCCTGGGCGGTATAAAACGTCTACATATGCCCTTCAAAAAGTGTTTAGAGTGCTCTGTGTTCCATAGTTCGAAGGTTTTTAAAACACTTGGACACGAAACATACGAACACTTTTGGGTGTACTTCCTTCGGAATTTCGGAAAAGTGAAACAAAATAAAATTTTCGATAAATCTAGGACTTTCGAAATATATATGTACACAAATTGAAAATGAATGTTTAAAGCATTTGAAATTTTCGTACATTTTTCGAAAAAAACAAAACAAAATTGCAGGGCTGTGTCTTAAAAAAGTTCGAATAATCTTATGCAATAGGAGAATTCCGTTTTGACTTTTTTTTTTTAACATAATCACGCTGATTTGATAACAACTATTTCTGTGAGTGTAGCCGAAATTAGATTGGCCAGCTTCAGCTTTGATTGCCTGGCGGCATTTGACAAATTGCCACACAAACACACACGCACACACATACACCCATTTGGCTATACTTCAAAACTGTATAACCAGAGTTGCCTAAGCACGACTTTGTCGCCGTCCAATTAATCAATAAAGTAGAAGCTGTAGAAGAAGAAGCACCAGCAAAACAATCACAGCCCATGGCGACATTTGTACACAAATACGAAAAACTACAACAGGGGCATATAATCTATCTAATGATGATGATAATGATACTACTGATGATGATGATGACAACAAGTAAGCATGCTGGAGGTCTGTTAGGCACCCTACTGTCGACAGGTCTCTAAGATGAAGAATCGAAAAAACAACGCACAAAACCCACTAAAAATCAACAAAAAAAACAGAAAAAGGTCAAGTTAGGAGGCTGCTGAATCTGCTGCTGGTCTGTCCACAGCTCATTCTCACATCATTAATTACAAAATTATTAGGTTTATAGTGTGTGTGGGGAGCAGAGTGAGAGCGAGCGGGCAGCAGGTGCACCTTTTGCATGTCCCAATGGCCGCAGGAACTGTAACAAGCCAAAGATTCAAGATTTCGATTGAGAGTGAGAGAGGAGCACTGCCAAAAGATCGAAAAACACACAGATGAAAAAAACTAAAACAAAACAAAATGTTAATTTTGAAATCTTCGTGGGAACTGAAATTAGTAGTTAACACACAAAAAGCGTGTGAGACTGAGAGGCAGCGACACAACGTTCCAAGGCGAGAGAGCGAGTGCGAGCAACACACGCCTGCGGGCGGCCTACACATATTAGCATTGTGGATTCAGATATTTTTTTTTCTGGTCTCAGAGATTTAAGTAGTTATTGATAAGTATATGAAAATTGCGCACAGCACGCTTGTGGCTACCAAATATTGAGTGTATCCATAAGATACTTTACTACAAGTATAAACATATATCATCTGTGTGTATCTTGTCTGCGATAATTGGCCATAACTGAGTCACTGTGACTGTCTGTTGATTGACGAACTTCAAATCGAGTTGGAGCCAGTCGCCACAGCCAGTGAACAGCTTCACATTAAGCCAACTAAAGCTGATGATGATCGTGGTCAGCAGGCAATTAAATCATTTGGTTTTGGCTTTACCTTTGCTCTTTCAGTGTGTATCTATGTATCTGTATCTGCGTGTGTTGCCTCCCGTTGACGATGCCATGATTAATATGTTTTTGAGTAGTTCTTAGCTGCAGGCCAAGCGGTTAACAAGCCCTTCTGACTCTGACCAGTTCCAACTGCTTGGGTTGACAAATTGTTGGTAAATGCTTGTTGGCTGCCAGACAAAAGTGGAACACACGCAATGTCCAAAGACATGAGATGAAGCCAAATGGAAATGGTAGCCATAGCCACTTAATGAAGCTTATCGTTTGCGTCTGAGAAGATTTGAAGTTGAACAAAGTTGAACAAGCATCGAGTTGATGCCTTTTGCCATTAGCCGAAGTTATGTATCTCGATGGCTTTGAATTGGCAAACAACCCTTATACATCAATGGTACTGTTCTAGCGTGCCTTTAAAAACTGCTAAAGATTCGCCCTTTAAGCTCTTAAAGTCTTTGTTGCTATAACAAACTTTTGAAGGCTTTCCAACATATTTCCCTTACAATATGGTATTATATGTAATATGTGCGCTCTATTTCGAGTTATAGCTTCCGATTTATATTTTAGTTAAGTCAAACAGCTTTGACTTTGGCTTGATGGCTCTTTCAATCATCGTTTAACATATCCTGTCACTCTTCTCACCTCGTCTATCGGGTATGGTAAAAGTGAGTCAACTTTCATTTCTGCTATTGCTTTTACAAACTCTTTATCTTTGCATGCACTTATACTAAGGGCCTTCGCCCCCTGTTTGCTGCGACCCCAACCCCCATGCTACTAAAAGGCAAATTCCGCCAGTTTCTAGTAGTTCGATACAGATACGTCAGTCTGTTGTTGAGCTTCTTCATCAAAGCGTTTGTGTTGCAAGCTCCAAGTTTGCTGTCAATCAATACAAAAACTACCCAAAATCGCATTACTCCGGCTGAAGATCTTACGCTTGCTTAGCACTTCACACCTCGGAACACTTTCAATAAGCTGTACAAGCAAATATCAAATTCGAAAAATGAAATCGCATTCGTGCAAAGGCAAAATCCTATTAAGTCAAGTTGCAGCTTTAAATGAAATCCTCAGTGAGAAATCCAATTAATGGCGCACACAAAAAAAAGCAGCAAAGTTATTTGTATGTGTAAGTATGAGCGACAATCAGGACAATAAACATAATGGATGACGCCGCTGCCAATGCTGAAGCGTTGCGGCTGGAGTTTGAGATGGAATTGTAGAGATGGTGACGCTCATTGAATCTCTGAATAATAATACGTTAATAATGACTGAATGACTGGATGAGAGTGAGTGCAACGCTGGCTGGCTGGCTGGCTGACTGGCTGACTGAGTGAGTGAAGAGTGCGAAGCACTCAAAAGACATTAGCGCACTTGAACTGTGCCGCCGGTAACGCTGGCATCGGTGCAGCAGCGCCAGCAGCAGGAGTCGCAGTTCCTGAGTTCCTGAGTGGTTGAGTTTCGGGGTTTCGGGATAAGCGGAAATGCGAATGCCACTCATTAAACGGAAGTGTTTTATTTCGCCAAATGTGGCTCAGGCTAATGAGCAACAGAGAGCCTATATAATGCGCTGTGTGTGAGAGCGAATGAGTGTGAGAGCAGCGCTATTGATTGCCTGCCAATTGTTGACATTGTTGTTGTTTGGCATTTTTGCCATCCTCTGCGATTTCTGTTGCTCCACGCCGCTCGCTCTGGAGCTTTTGGGTGTTTGTCAAGTGCCTGCACACACAAGTGTGAAGAGCGGCATGGTAGGGCCCGGGCCCGGGAACGGGCCTGAGTCCGGGCCTGGGTCCGGGCGCGGCCTAGGCCCATGCAGCGCCAAGTGGTGTCAAGTTGCGCGGGCGACAAAGACAGCAGAGACAAGAGCAGTGACAGTGACTGTGACAGAGAGGGAGAGCAGCAGTGTGAGAAGGAGATAGCGCCAGAGCAAATTTGCATGCATTGCAGCGCGCAAATGAGCAGAATAAATTAAGACAAAAGCAAAAATGGCAAAACAGAAGAAAAAAGAAGCACCAAAAGGCGTTGAAAATGTGTTAAAGATGAGGATGAGTGTGCGCTATGTGTGTGTGCGTGTGTGTGTGTGTGTGTGTGTGTGAAAGAGCTGTGATGCAGCAGCAAGGCGTAGACATGGCTGCCTGCTCTGCCTCTCTGCCAGTTGACAAAAGACACTTGACAACCCTACATAAAAAAAAAATAAAAAAATTTAATATAAATAAAGATGACGAAGCTTGCATGAGCGAGTCAGAGAGCGATTGTGCGAGAGAGAGGGCAATAACGAGCCTGCTGCAGTCATGGCTGGGCAGTCCACAATGGCGGAAATGTGTGAACGAGAGCACCACACACACACACACACACACACACACACACACACACACACACACACACACACACACACAGCCAGAGTTGCAACGCGTCCGTAATTAGCATGCATGAAGTAGGCGCGTTTTAAAACGCGCAAAAAACGCATGCAGTCAGACGACAAATGCGCCGTACACACTTGGCTAATACCCTTTTGCACAACGATTGCAGCATATTCCCTGCCCATTGATCATGAGTTGCAAGTTGCAATCAGCTGTTGTTTGTTTGCTTTGTGCTACATACAATATCGCACTATGCCGTCGTCATATAGACATGCGCGTCGCTAATAACCTTCAGATATCTAAATACACCGCTGATAAGGCAATCGAAGCCACGTACCGGAATCGACGCCGGGTTTAACTGCTCAACGATTGCCCAATTGCAGCAGCTGAACCAACATCATCATGTACCCATTATTCATAACACAAATTTCATACCGAATTTAAGGAATACGGAATGATGAGAGTTGAGTAATATTAAAAGGTATAATAGGGTTATTAGTTTTAAGAATTACGGAATACAGAGAAAAACTTATAAGTGGTCAACACACAGCCATCGGTTCAAGCCACATGCACACCTAACGACAGTGCTAAACATCTTGACATGCAGATGGTGATACTATGATAGGATATTATACCGGCTGCTGAAAAGGAGCTACTCGAAGAAGTTCGAGCAAAGCGCTTCTAAAGCCGCTGCGGACATGTGCTATACAACTTCGAGCAAAGGCGAGTAACTCAAATGCATATTGAGATTCTGCAGACAAAAAGTATATTATAAAGGCTCCTAGAATCACACTTTCTACTCAGCCTTGAGAAAACAGTTCGGACAAAGTGGTTCTAAAGCCGCTACAAACGTGTGCTATTGAGATACTGCAGACACCAGTCTTTGACCCTGAACTATAGCAAGTTCCCAATAAAATAAAGTACCTTTCTATAGAGATAAAATTAGACTCGATGACAGAAAAGTATATAGATAGACCGATCTATAATACTCGAACGGACAAAGAACAGAATCAAGAGAGGATAGAGGCATCAAGCGAGCTTTCGTAGAAGAGTCAGCCGGGTTTACGTCATCGCTCTATATTTATGTTCGTAAGCTTTAAGTAGGCCTTTGACCGAGTCAATCGTGAAAGGAACTGGAAATATTTAAATAGCAGAGGGATTTCCTCAAAGATAGTTGCTTTTATAAAGCAGTTCTATCACGAAGCAACATATTTCGTGCTACATCAGCATCATTAACAGCTTTTCGACTCTTTCGAAGTGAGACATGTCGTAAGTCAAGAGGATATTCTGTCATCGATACTCTTTTCACTAACTGCTACCGTAGATATAACAGAGAGACATGGTATCCCATGGGGACCGTTTCAGAGGCTAAGCCACCTGACATATGCCAACGATATCTGCTTTTTGGCAAGTACCAAAAGCGGAGAAATGGCTGGTCTTTGGATCAATTGCAAAAAGACCTAAATAATGCTCACTGGCCGCACATTCAAACAGTTTGACTACCTAGGCAGCTTAGTATCGGCCGATGGAGGAGCCGATCTTGCAAAGAATGCAGGCATACGCAAATCACTGCCTACTATATATTACGACTCGATGATCGCAAATTATATCGAACTAACAAGAATTGTGGCTTATAACGAATCAAAAACTGTTGAACTTCGAAATTAGGCAGCAAAAGTGGCGCTGGTACGGCCACACGTTGAGACCATGACCATGACCATGAGCTGGTAGACGAAGAACTACATGGAAATCCACAGTAGGGCGCAAAACGTGGTTACAGCTGAAGTAACTGGTCACAGATCAAGAAGTATGGAATGATAATAATATAAATGAATATAAAGCAATAGGCCTTTTGGACAACAAGAGTTGCATGAACATCAGGCCTCTGAAAGGGTTTCATGTTTTGTATCTATCACAAAGCTGCTTAGAAGCTAAGTAAGCGTAAATAGGTGAATTTTTATGCATAAAATGCTGTGCTGTTAAGACGAATAGCGAATAAAGAGAAGAGAAAAACAGTTCACAATAGTGCTAGGAGAGTTAGTGCCAGTGATAAGTGATAAGTGGGTATAAAGGAACAGCAGAAAGAAGTGTTATTG
Source organism: Chymomyza caudatula (assembly GCA_035041775.1). Taxonomy (NCBI): domain Eukaryota; kingdom Metazoa; phylum Arthropoda; class Insecta; order Diptera; family Drosophilidae; genus Chymomyza; species Chymomyza caudatula. Next base: position 1,352,337 of record JAWNKW010000145.1, read on the forward strand.
CATTTTGATTGTTGTTGTTTTTTTTAGGCGGTGTGCCTGCATGTGAGAATGCAGCAAAATGTGAAATAAATATCGTTTTTATGCATGTGTTTTTAGCAATAGTCAACACTGGAATCTGGTTTCGATAGTTTTACAAAATTAAACCACATTTTGGTCTTTCCAAAACAGAATTACTTTTGGCTGCATAAACTGAGCTGCAAAACCGTTAACAACTGCAATCGATTGCATGGCATTTTCGCTGGCAATTGTCGTGCAACCTCAGTGTGAAAAGGCGTATAAAAGGGTATAAGCCTGCCGCCCCAGCAATTAGCTGTCACAAACACCGTCGTTGCATACTTCACGGCGCAAACTGCAACTTCTCGCACTGAAAAACGCAAATTGTCATCAAAAATTGTCGTCGTTGTTGCTGTCAGCGTCTTGAATGCATTTTAATTGCTTTGCAATTTAGAAAATCAAGGCACACACACAGCTTAGAGATTAATTGCTCAAGCTGCCGGGTAACCCATATTGCCTAGACTTATATATAAAGCTGGCCAGCGCTAATTACTAGAACAGCACTTCCAGCTCTCAGGCCCTTGGGCAGGGTGGCTTGGGCTGTCAGTGGGTCAACAAATGTTGACTTGCACAAATTGCTTTATAATCGTCATCAATAAATGAAACCTATCATTAAAAACGTTAGCTATATTCACACACACAGATGCACACACAGGGGCACACACAGACACACACACACACAACCTTTCAACTGCAGCGTCTAGAATATTGTCCAAATTGTTAACCAAATTAAGTTATTACAAAAGTTTTGTTGCTTGTCATTGTTGCTATCAAAAAACGTAACACAACAAACTTTGTCCGCTCCGCAATTTATTTATAAGTCTGTTTTTACAAGTGTAGGAACACACCGGATATTTGCTCAAGGTATCTCCTTTGGGAGTCCCAACAATCAATGAGTATGAGAGAGCTACTAAATTGCGGTCATATAATTGTTTCACAACGATTTCAGTAACTGAAAATTTGTTATTCAAATTGTCCATGGAATAAGCAATTTAAGTGCACCATATTGTCAACTGGCGAAAATTGATTTTCAGTATCATTTTGAGTCAATTACAGTTCGATTTTTTAATGCCATATTCTAAACTGGTAATTAACTTATAGTTACTTTCTGCTAGTGCATTGTAGAGCTTATTAAAAAAAATTCCAAGTGAATGCACTTAGAAAGCTTACAAAGTAGGTTTAATCGCTACCTAAACTGGTACAGTTTGCTTAAGGGCATATAATTAGCTTAAATTGTATGTAGAATTTTTGCTGACGTCAGCAGATTTGTATTAAAACAACTTTCCAAATGACTCTAATTATCCCTTAGCTAACAGTGTAAGTTTATAGAAAATGACTATGACTTTGTTTCACAGATACTTAAGTACTTGTACGTTTAGCGGACAAAGTCAACTTCTTGACTGTCCTTAGCCTTTTGGCGGCCACTACACCTGTCCTAGGATAATAGCTGGCCAAAAGTACTGAAGTCCTCGTGTCGGCTAGTACTGCAACCTTCAATGACAAACCTTTGACATAAAGGTGTAGCGTGCTTAGAAGCTAATGGGAGTTACGAATTTGTAGTACCTTCGGGGTAGTCAGTTAAGCCCGCAAAGCTGTTCCTGTTAAGGATCGACTTTAATGTTTGCGGACCCTCGGGAAGTTTCATGTTGGCTGTGGTTTAGACTCAGAAGCGAGAAGTGTCTTTACACGCAGTTGCTTTGCTCCTAACCAACCGGGTGCAGGAATCCAGAGAACGGCAGAGGATTTTAGTTAGATTGCACACTAATGGATATTGCCATATGATATCGGTTGACAACCCTCTTCCAATAAACTCCATAGGATCGTTGATTAACGAAGTGTATCCCTCCGTGTGCTATATGTTTGCATATTCGAACACCGTGAGATTAGCCACATCTGGCAGGTGCTTTTGGCGTACATCCAATATATACTGTCCTCAAGAGCCCATTACCGAGCACTTTTCAATGCGCCTCAAAACATCTTTTAGTGTAAGCGGATGGAGTCGAGCCCTAACCCTCTGAGAAGTAACTTTAGCCAAATATATCAAAATTTATAGTCTAAAAATCGTGACGACAGCGATTCACATTTAGTACGGCCAAGGCTCATATTTTCCGAGAATTCATTAAACAGGTATAGTGTAACGATTTTGAAGACTTGCAAAAAACTGACACAAATTTGCGCTGCGGTATTGCAAAAAAGAATGAAGTTTTTCTAACTTTCAATTCAATTTTACTAAACTATTCATATCGAAGTTTGACATGTGCCAGGTACCTTTTGACTAAGAGTTAACGACTTTGGTGCTAACTAAACCGATTTCGAAGGTACTTTAAAAACCTTTGTTTCATTTTTGCGTTTGTTTTGTGCTTTCATTGTACAATAACAAGCAGAATTCGCTTGCCAGCATTTCTGAGCGTAACTATGCCTATTTCTGTCAAGCATTCAAAACAATACAATGGCAGGAGAGCAGCACTTAACACTGCTGCTTCCTCTTACTACCGCACTCAATGCCACACACGGATTCTCGCCAGCACAGTGGTCACAGTGGTCGAAATGAACAAAAATAAAACCAACAATTTCTAAAATTATAATACTTTTTCGTAAATTGCTCTCATTTTGTCTATTACTAGCTAACCACGAAAACTTCATTTTACTCCGCCCGCTGTTTCCAATTTCGGCCCGTCTACTAATCAATGTTTAGAGTGCAATTGCTTACCTAATCAAAGTTGTGAATTGTATTCACAATAAAATGCTAGCCTATTATGTAAGTATAAATAATATGTATTTATAACGTCACCTAAGCAAATTGCTAATCCTGTCCTCCTACTGGACACACACTGAAGAGAAACCTTCCTGCAGACCAAGCTAATATATGGTCCGAATATGAAGCCATTTGGTTTAGCTGCACTCGAGTTTTAGAAACCCGTACCCCAATGATGTTCGAAAACTTTGAGTTTACTCTTTTCTGACGTTTAATTTTTATGGTGTGAGTTAAGAAAACGAAAGAATCTGCTTTAAACAAAACTAAAATGTAAAAAAAAAGTAATTAACAAGAAAATTGAGAGCATACTTTGTGTCATATTTTCATACTAACTTTGCACTTAAAAATCGTACCAAACGTATATTTTTAGCAAATGTTATCGTGCAACCCACGCTATCTTCTTTCACTACCTCTTAGGCAGTGTTTCTCGCGCTTCCTTCGCTCCGAAAGCGAATCCACGATTTTGACAAACTTATTAAATGCTTGTATTGTCTTCAGTACTTGATAAGTGTGCAAAGTATCGACTTAATCTGACTTTTTGAGTTGGATGCAAATTGGGTTTGAAGATTATGTTACAAACAAACAAAAATCTCGCTTAAAACTAGCTTTTATACGTAGATGAAGTGCAGTTTTCGCTCAGTTAGGAAACGCACACTATGAATACGAGGCAATTTGAAATCCTTGAATTTCATAGAGTTTAGTTTAAGTTAGAATAGACGGCAGCATAGTGTGCGGGTTAGAGAATACCACCTCAGCAGGTCAAAGCTTGTCGTATGAGGCGACTTATAATGACGCTGGATTCTTTCGAGACCAGTAGTGCCACCCCAGGCCTTAAAAGGGTTGTGCGTAGGGTTTGGGACAAACCAAGTAAAACCCAAATCCCAATGAATGAAATATATCAGGCCGTAACTCGGTAACGGGTTGTTATGACCAGTTAAGAAGAAGAAGCGTTTTCTTATGCCACAAAGTAGCATTTCGACCACTGTGCTGTGTCGTCTGCCCTAAAAACAGCGCGTTGAGTAATACGCTGGCAGTTAATCATTTTTCTTCTCTCTGTGTGTGTGTGTGAGTGTGTGTGTGTGTGTGTGTGAGTGTGTGTGTGTGTGTGTGTGTGCGTGTGTGTGTGCGTGTGTGTGTGTGTGTGTGCGTGTGTGTGTGTGTGTGTGAAGCACACATTGTTGTTTTGTTAGATTTGTTTATGTAAAATGCGTTTAGGCAACGATTACATGCCACGCTGCGCACACAATGAAAAATTAGCTCGCAGCAGCAACAACAACAACAAGAAGTACTATGGAAAAAAAACCATTTTAGACGAAGCGCCAAGCTCTTTGCCTCATAGCTCTTATTATGCATCCAATCGCATGCCAAACGATAGTTGTTGCTGTTGTTGTTGCTGTTGTTGTTGTTGTTGGTGTTGTGTGTTGTGCCTCATGAATTGAGGCAACAACTGAATGCAGCACACACATACACATTGCACATGCAGCACAGCAAGCGCTCGTCATAATTATCAAAATATTAATGAATTATTTGGAAACAACAAATATAAAAAGTGAGACAGACTGTAAAGCAGCAACAACAACATTGCAACCAAACGGGGCATACAAAATTAGGCATTTAATTGTCTCGCGCGCCGGTGGCGTTGGTCATGTCCATGTCGCTGCCGCTGTCGATGATGACGTTGGGCGCTCGGATATAGCCATAGTAGCTATAAGTTGAGCTGATGTTTCAGTTGAAGGTGAAGTTGAAGGTGAAGGCGGGCGGACGGACGGACGGACGGACGGAAGGACGGACGGACGGGCAGCTGACAGGCGTCACGTTGAAAACCAACAAAATTTAACTACCGACTGCATGCAACTAACTTAAGGGGCAGCAACTGGCGCTGGCACTGGCGCTTGCGCTACAGTTGCGACATCAGTTGTGGCCTGACTTGGCCTGGCCTGGTTGGTTCAGGCCCTGGCCCTGGCCCTGGCGCCAGCGCGCTGTCGCGTCTGTCTGGACTACACCAAAATGGGCGCAACTCACCAACGTGCCACAAATTAGTATGCGTCTCTGTCCGCAACTTCATTTTTTGATGATTTATTATATTGTATGAAATATGTTGTTGTTGTGCTTCAGGATTAGCCAAAGCCCCAGTCATAACCCAAAGCCGGACGGACACATCGTTTCAGGGGTTGGAGTAATTTCTCGCTTTCTCTCTCTCTAGCTCGATTGGTGCTTAACCCTTCTTTTACTACTTAGCATGGTGCACATTTTTACACGCATCTCATTATCAAATGAAATTATACTTTTTATTATAGATATTATTAATAATTTGCGACACGTACAAGAGGAGCTGCTTCTTCTTTAGTTGTTGTTGTTTTTGTGGTGTTTCTTTGGACAGACGGTTTTATTGGTTGATTTCCAATGAAATTTGAGCATTAATTGTGAACTGCATGAAGTTGAAGTTGATTTAAACAAGATAATAAAAACTTTTGAAGGCTGAATTCAGTCTTAAGCGGCAAAAAGTTCTAGAAGACTTCGTGTATTCTTTATAAGCAACTTTTTGGCAAGTCTGCCAATTTATGCGAATACTCTTTATATTACATATTATACGCGCATAAAGCAGTTATTTGTAATTATCCATCTGTATGAGTCGATCTCCCAGATCTGAGACACCATAAGAGCTAAACACAAGAAATTGTACCGAAAGATGCGCATAATCCCGGGCATGATGAAATTTGTCAAATTGCGTTGATATCTGCCGGCGTTTCCCAAAGCAGAGCGCGGGTTTTCGTGCTTATGTTCATCTATGGTATAAAAATTATCGAAATCAGGTTAGTTTAGGTTAAAACGGCTGTATTCGACTGTCTGCATCAAATATTTTTATAAATGGAAATGTTATTTTGGTCCAAAACGCTTTGCGATATCCAAATGACCAAGACAGAGCTTTAGAGGAACGTGCTAAATTGTTGTTAAACAAGTCAAAAAGTCTAAAAAATTACGCGCTTAACTAGCAGAGGAGTCCGATACCATCGCTGAGCGCACTAAGCGGCACACTCGGAAGTTTGATGCTCATGACATAATGAAGTCCAACAAAATTAAGTCGTAATCAAGCTTTAATCTTACTAGATATCGGTATGTATATACACACGAAAACCAGGATCCCAATCCCTGCCTTACAGAGCAGTACAAAATTAAGCCAATAGAAGCTTTAGGTCGTGGGATTTGGAATCGTTATTCTTTGGAATGAGAAAAATTTAATTGTGACGGAATGCTGATTTTGGATGCTTTAGATGGCTACTACAAAGAATTACAAGATTTGGCATATGCTTTTTAAAAAAATCATTAACCCTAGAACGTCATACTTCGTCAAAATGACTACGCACGCCGTATGACGTTAGTGTGCAGAAATTAATTAATTAAGTTAATGGTTTGGGATGTGCTTTGTGCTAAACAGCTTTGACCAACTGCCCAATATGAGTTTTTCCGGTTCGAATTGCTGCACAGTGCTAAAATAGTTTTTTTAATAGCAAGTTAGACCCATTTCGAGATGTTTTCCTGGGCCACAAGTGTATATTTCAGCAAAACAACGCTCGAAACCATAATACACAGCTAACAAAGTTCTTTCTGGAACTCAAGCCAATTGTGGATGTCTCGGAAATACTTTCTTCACAAAATCCCGAAAGGATGAGAAAGCCGTGCCATTACACCGGAATGGAACAAAATGGACTTGTCCGTACGATGGTTATAACAAGCGCCCAATATTATAATAAGCTGAACCTACTTTAAAACAATAGGAGAATTCTCTGTGTAAATCCGATTTGGTGTTGGTTGTCGTTGTTGTCGCTGTGTGTTGATCTTGCTTAGCGCCACTTAAAGCAACTTAAATATTTTGCTTTTTACCAAGTTTAAACAAAACAATTTCAACAATTTTTTTTTTTTTTTAAGTACAGCGGAAATTTGTTTAGCCCGCATTTAAATGTCTCGCTGCCACAAATACTGCGCTCTGCTCTTATCTCGGGCCGCCTTTCACTGAGTGTTTGTTCTGTGGATCGCTTTAGTCCAAAACAAACAGCTAGCTAGAACAGATATTGCCGGCAGCAGAGTGAAAGCTATGCTTAACCCGCTAATGCCGGCTTATAGTTTTTGTACTAACAATATAGCTTGTCATGGCTAATACAGGCTGACACTTTTATTGACTGACAAATGTCAAATGCGTTGCCTGTCATTTATTATTGGCACTGGCAGTTGCTGTTAGCCACGTTAGTAGGCAGTGAGTCCGTCAGTCACGAGTACAACTTGGCCTGAAACGAGCTAGGCACATTAGTTGGCTAAAAGCACGCAAATTGTGTGTCATTTCATTAGGAAAAACGCGCGCAAAACGCGTTGCTAGAGTTTGGCCTAAAATGTGGTTGTTGTTGTTGTTGTTATGATTGCGCGCTAATGAGAGTGCATGTGCATATATACTCACACACACACACACACACACCCACTCCTGTCTGTGTATTTGTTTAGACGCCCATAAATGACATGATTTTTGCGTGTCAAATATGCGCAACAATCTGACGCCTTTAGCTGTCGACCAGACCAACCCAACTGTAGACAAAGTTGTTGAAATGTTTATAGCAACAACTACAGTTACAACAACAACGAGAACAACAAAAACAGTTACTACAATAGCTATAACAGTAGCCGCTGCAACAAACATACAATGTTGCGGCTTTAACCCCTCGTTGCCTCACCATCTTATGGCTTTATAATTGCAGTTAGTATAATGTGCGTTTTGCTAGCGTTTTGTGCGCGTTTTCCTCAGCCGCAGTAGCAACAATAGCAATAACAATAAGAACAAAAACTATTAGCGTATAATTAATTAAATTAATTTGCGCTGTCAGTGGCAAAAACGCTGACGCCAACGTCAACGGCGACGTCGCTGTCGCTGTCGGCATTGACTGCGCATCTTTTTTTAACGCTTTTCAATTATTGCTACATGTTTCTAATTGCTCTGCATCTGCAATAACGGTTTCAGAGCACTTATAACCGTAAATCGTTCTTCTTGTAACCTTGTAAAGCGCCTATTTACAGTGTTATATTGGGCCCGATTCTTTTTCCTATACGCTAAGCTTAAGATTACACAATTCTCCCAAGCGGAAAGCAGTTTTAGCCTTTAAACTTGGAAAACGCGATACGCTAACATTATTTCAAAGCTAGCTGAAATCGTAAATCGCAGTAGCTGCAAAGTTCTCTGAAGAGAATATTATGTAAAACATCGATATTGAAGATCTATGAATTGCCATAGATATTATATGCATTTCATTGATGTTATTTGCCATCACGGCATACATGCAAGCCAATCTTAAGGCATTACGAGATGTTTCATATTACAATTTCGTTTAAATAACAGAGAATGTTATGTAAAACATCGATATTAATACACTGGATTGCCACACATATTATATGCATTTCATTGATGTTATTTGCCAGCATACATAGAAGCCGACCTTACGAAGAAGCCGGCGTTACGATATGTTTCACATTCAAAATGCAAGCATTTTCGCTTCAAAAGCATTCATTATATTATCATATGCTTTGTCACGTTCGCGATTGAAAATCATTGCTAGCAGCAGCTATTTGCTTTTAAAAGAATGCCGTGCATGCAATTAGATTTGTAAAAAGAGTGCAACGAAATAACATAAAACTTTTGTAGCTGCTTGGTCACATTCGTAATCACTTACGATTAATACAATTACTTCTGCGTTTATTAGAATAGTTTTTAATCGAAAAACATTATTTGTTGTTGGTCACGTTCGCAATTGTAAATGTAATACACTAGTTTTGTGTTAATTTTAATTATTTTGTATATCATAAGTGTAAAACATTGTGTTACAATAACTTCTGCGTTTCTATAGATGGCCAAGAACGCCAGTTTCATTTTGCGACACATTCGAATCAATTTCTTTTTTATTTGTTGGGGTTTTCTTGAAAGCAGGCTTATGTATGTTATCAACTTAGCCACCATGTTAAACTAACAGGGGAAAAGCAAAAAGTTGTTGTGCTTCGACTTGATTTCGGTCACGTTCGACATTATGTAAATACATAAATACGCTTTGTCAAAATCTTTCATTTCTTTGGTGAACTTGAAGCAAGTTTTCAAGACTAATTCTTCAGATTAGTAAGTTGTTGTCTTCAGATTAGTAAGTTGTAGTGACTTCGCTATTCGCACAATCTTGCCGAAAGTGTGTGTCCCAAAGGCTTTTGGAAGTATCTTTATTCTCACTGATACGGAAACTGGATGGTATTTCTTATGGCAATAGTTTGATTAATTTGCTTAAATATGTAAAATTTGTATTGCTTTAATGTTATCGCCGAAAACGCTCAATCTTAGCCAATTATTGCGCGCTTTAAGGACAATATAAGCATTTCTTGCTTAACACTCGACCTAAAGTTTATCACATTTGAAGATCTTAATTGATATCAACATTTTTTTATCATCTTAAAAGCAGGTGCAACAACGGATTTGGAACCTGCTTCAGCTGAGAACTTCCGTTTGTTTAAGCGCCAGGCAAAAGAACAAGCAGATAACTTAACAGAGTTGGCCGAAATCGTAAAACCAGCAGCTGTTCCAGATACACCAAGAATCTCAATTGGACAACAAAGCGTCACAGTGCTACATATAAGTGTGTGTATGTGTGTGTGTATTAGATAAGTGTGTGTGTGTGTGTGTAGCAGACAGGTACACGAAGAATCTCTAATTCAAATAGTGGCCATAGACAAACAAAGCCAACAATAGACAATGAATGAGCTTAAGAGTCGCATTGTTGTTGTTGTTTTTGTCGTTTTATTTACTAAGTAAATGTAAATGTAATCAAAATTCATATTCATAAAGCAAGCAAAAGACTTCAGACAGCTCAACTTCGAAAAAACTCAAAGTTAAGATGATCAAGCGATGCTGCGGTACTAGGTAAAGCTCGAGAGATACACGGCAATTAGCCAGACAACGTTGCAACAACAGCAACAACATCAAATGAGAAATGTGGTAGCATATTTAAGGTGTTTAACTGTCACCTAAGACTTAAGTAGTCAGCGATAACGGCGCTGCCCCAGACGTCCAACAACAACAACAACAACAACGAGATGACAAGTGGCGCTTGGCATATTTGCCATATGCAACAACAACAACAACAGCAAACAGCCCAAAATGTTGTTAGCAAACACAGCAAAGGCACGCTGCAAAAGCCACAGCAGCAGCAACAATAAACGAATTTCCTATGCTCTTTAACTGCCTGAGAGTATGAGCACAGACTTTAGACCCTAACTTGCAATTACACTCTAATAAGTATTTCTGCTAAGTTTCTTATTCTTCTTCTTAACTGGCCATAACAAGCCGTTATCGGGTTACGGCCTGATGTATATACATTCTTTCATTGCAATGGGGGTTTGACATGGTGGGTTTCAAACCCTACGCAAAACCCTTTTAAGGCCTGGGGTGGCTATACTGGTTTCGAAAGAATCCAGTGTCATTATAAGGCGCCTCATACGACTCGCCTCTGCCTCCTGCTTGCTTCGCTTGTCAAGCCTCAGATCTAGTTTGTTTCTTCCCATAACTAAGGCAAAAAAAAAACCATACATGCTGATTGTATAAGCGAGTAGAATTCAATGTTACGGCACACCGCATAAACAAAAAACAACAACAGCAAACACAGACATCCACAAATTGCTCTTTCTCCTTTCACCCACAATTTGGTTTGCTACGCGAAACAAAACATACCATCGAGAAATTCGGAAAAAGAGTTGGTGAATCAAGAAGAACTTTTGTTCAAACACGAATATCATGCTTTGGCAGTCTATATCAATTTAAAAAAAAAATGCAAAATAAAGAGTTTTACGCAAAATGTTGGTATCTCTACTTTGTTTTTTGATAAATATAAATTGATTTTGGTATTTATTTTAGTATTTTTAGCTTAATTTCAGAATGTAAGAATAAAGTAAAATGACTCTACATTACTTTAGATCAGCACTGTGCAGAAAAAGGAATAACGAAACGATAATCGTAACCGAAATACAATTTTCTTCAAACGAAGTCGATCGCCAAAAAATCGTCTTTCACCAAAAATACTAGTGAATTGGCAATTTTTTTTTGCCAACGTTCTTTTTAGCGTTGGTTATATTTGCAGCGAAATTGTCGCATAGCGTTTGGAAAAATTTGTAGCTACAACAATCAGCAGGCAAAACTGCATATGCCCAAATTGTAGAGTATTCGGAGAAAAAAGTGGGGGAAAAAAAGAAGTCTTGCTGCATTTGAGTTTGAGTTTTAGAAAATTGTGTTTGCATTTGCATTTGGTGTGCTTGCTTTTCGGGCTTGACGTCGACGTTGACGTTGGCGTTGGCGTCGCGTCGGCAGCGAGAGTGACTTGGTTTGCCGGCAGCAAATATTGCACTTCCGTTTCAATGCAAGGCGCATCTGAGACGCCAAGCCGCAGTGGCAGCAGAGGCAGCAGAGGCAGCAGAGTGTGGCAAGTGACGAAATACAAGTCAAGCTTGTCTATTTGCTTTTGTGCTAATGGAAATGGGGGAAAACCAATGTGGTAATGGAAATGGCAAAAAGGAAAATGAGTGCGCTGTGACAGCTGTGGCACTATTATATAGCCGATGAAAACTGCGACAAAAAGGCAACAGCAACAGCAACAACAACAAGAGCAACAAAAAGAGGCAAGCATCAGATATTGTGCTTATTATGGGGCATCAAATGCGGGGGCGTCCTCTGTGTGTGTGTGTGTGTGTTTGGATCCTAAGCTTTTGTTGCACAGCTGCTGCTTGCTCTTTTTTGGGCTCACACACAATACAATTTAATCGTTAGATTTTCTTTCAGCCTGTGTGTGAGTGTGTATCTAAGAGATACACTGAATGAGCTTGACTGTGGCACGCAGCATGTGTGCGCGCCGCAGCAGGACAATGCTCAACGGAAACTGTGCTCGTAATAAATTTGTCTTCAGCTGTCATCATCATCATCATCATAATCATCATCATAATCATCATCTTGGTTGCTCTGTCTCGTTCTGGCCGTGCAACCAACTCGCTCCATTTGCTAGGCATTCGGTTTTTTTTGTACCTTATGCAGCGGGCGTAACTTGTGCGCCACAGGAGGCAACCGCAGCAGTCGCAGTCTGTTCAACTGTCTGTCAAACATTGCGTATGCGCAATATACACGCCTTTTGTTTGGCGTGTTTTCCTTTTCATCATTTCTATGCTTGTTAATTATGTTGTTAGACATTGATCGTAAATTACTCTTGCCAAAAACCTTATTTTGCACGTCTTTTTGTCAACGTCTTGAGTCCTTAGCCCTCTTTGTATGGGCCTCAAGTCAACCTTAAAAACATTAACCGCAGCACCACATGGCCTGGCTTAGCTAAGCCTTCTTCTAATAATACAACTCAACAATGCCATGAGATACTGATCCTATTGCTGATCCTGCTTTTGTGTCGTTCTCTGCTATTGTGTGCGCGCCCAAAAAGGGGCGTTTAATCTTGTTTTTGCGACACTAATCAGCACTTCAATGCTGACTGCCTGGATGCAAACCATCAATGGAACACGAGTGTGCGCATCAGGTAGATACTCGGTAAAACGTAGCGCCCGAGCCAAAGGTAATTATGCTCATTATTAAAAGGGTTTTAAATTGTTAGCATCTTCACTGGGTTTTCTTCTGCTTAGCTTAACGACTGATTGATTTGTCTGCCAGGTTGCTAATAGCCTTATATAATATGGCAAACCTACTCATATTTTGAGAGATTTTCAGCTATTATTGCCAAACTGACTTGGAACTACGAACTTTGTTTGAAACTTCAGCGACATTGCAGCGCTTTTTCTATACATAAAACAAATGTGAAAAAGCCTTGCAGCCTCATAATTCCATTATCGCCCCATCATCTATGTATTGCTGGAGCTGGGATTCTCCACCTTTATATGTAGCTATCTAGGCTCAGAGTAAGTGCATTATGGCAAGCGAAATATGTGTCTTTTCTATTCCATGCGCTTCTAGACTAATTATGTATCCCAAGTTTTCTCTCTTAATGCAACGATAGATGCTTTTTTAGTATTACAAAGATCCAAACACTAGAAAAAGCGTCGCATTTCGTGCACACAATTTCTATTTTCAAACACTCTCATGTAAACTTTCGAAGCCGACTCCTATTATTTTCGCCCCTAGTCGTGTCTCATTTCGACAGACCGTAACTGTCATCGAAATTGAAAATTATGAATAAAAACGCTACTAGAATACACCTAAGTTGACTAAGTAAACTGAACTATCCGAAAATTGCATATACATCGCTTTGTTTGGGTTACAAGCGAACTAAAAAATAAAACAAGGATAAATTCTAAACGTATCAATAATTATGTTTTAAACTTCAAAATTTACACTGTTTATATGGTTTATTAAACTGAACGAAAATATTGTCACGTAACGTTAGTTTTATTGAAAAACTCATCCGCTTTGCGCAAACTTTTATATTCTGTCACGTCACGTCATCTTAAAAGCATAGTCTCGATGGCTTAAGTTTTGCGCACTTAATAGAATGATACTAACGTTCTATGCAAAAATCAAATCGAAGAACAAGAAATTTCAATTTTTCATCCACTGTCACGTGCGTAGGCATGGCATCGTCTCATAATCATCGTAATTTTTAAGTGATTTCGCGATAAGCTAGATAAAACATATTAGTCAAACCTTTCTAAAAAAAATTATAACTAAACTAGCAAATCCGGCAAACTTCCGTTTTGCTCAAAATAGATTGAAGCATTCACGATTTCAACTGACATTTTTTTTATCGCTACGCTCGCCAACCCCAGTGTCCCCCCCCACCCCCCCCCCCCGTACCCCCTTCGAGGTAGATCAAATTCTTCCTCCCGTTCCCCTTTCCTTTCTCCTTTCCGATTCTCTCTCTCCTTCAGGTATTAAGTCCATCTATAGATATTGGTATTAATATTTTCCCATCCTCTTTCACATCTTCATCCTCTACCTAAAAATGATGCATATTTCAGCCACAAACTTTCACTGAACTTCAACGAAGATGTTAAAACAAATTTCGAATCAATCAATCGAGCCGTTTTCGAGTTCACTGGATTCAGACATATCTACAGACATTAATTTATATGTATACATAGATTTTGGAAAACGTGAAATTCAGAAAAATGTAATGTAAATGTAATAACAAATTATGGCACACTCTGAATGCAGCTCAAACCAACCTACTAACTTCTAATATCAAAAATTTTACGAATGTTCTTTTTTCTTCTTAATTCATATCTTACAAGCTTTTAAGTTGTTCTACTTTTATCATAACCTTAACTTGTAAACTCTATCATTAAGAACGGTTAGCTAGCTTCTCTTCGAAGTTGCTGCCACTTTAAGAATTTGTAGCTTCTTCTGCGAAATTTTTCAAAATTATGTGAAAATTCTGCTTAAAGTGCATAGTGCAAATGTAGCTCCAACTTTTGCTACGTTAAGTTCTCATCGCTAATTTAGCACAGAATTGTGCGCAACTTTGAGAACAACAGAAGTTCACAGCTTTAACTTAAATTTCTGCTCCTTGAAGTTGACTCAATTCAGCTGCTTTATACTCTGTCATTGCCCTGCAATGCGTCTGGGAAGGAAGCTCTTGACACACACACACACCCACATACCACTGCAACAAATACCAAGACAAAGTTATGAAACTTTGCTACTGCCATTGCCATGCTCAAATGTTTGGCAGGCACAGTCAGTCACAACGTCCGTCCTTGCGTCGGTCCATTCCTGCCAGTCCGTCACGTAGCGCAACTTCATTTGAATATTAAAAAATTCCAAAACATAAAAGGTATTTTTATTTGTGATATTTTGTCGCACCTTTGCGACAACGTACTTGCCACCTTATATAGGCGTCTGATGGCCGTAGAGTTGTCGCAGCTACACACATACATACATGCTACACGAAATTAAGTCGAAAAATGTGTTGCCACCCCTCTGCAGTGGTTACCTAGGGGTTGGGTAGCTCACCCCTCGCGGTTTAATTTAACATAAAAGCGCGTTTGCCATTAGCTAGTAGCGAGTATTACCTAGTACGAGCTAAATGCTGCATCTAACCCTCGTTTAGCTCTGTGTCTAAGTTTTGGGTGGGTTTAGCATTGAAATTTATGAGGCATGCTTAGGTTTTTATTAGATTTTAACTAGCCTAATATATAGCACAATGTCGACGCGGTTGGCGACACTGCTCGAGTTTCGGTGCCCGTGTGCTGTGTCACGGCCCGGGTCCTGGACACTTGAGCATTTTGTTGGCGCCAGTGCTGGGCTAGCCGGCCGGCTTGGCCAAGAACGTGCCAAAAACATTAAATATGTTAATTAGGCTCAACGCCCCAGCGCCCACTATGGGGTGGTGAGCGCTCCAGTTCAGAAGCTGCCTAACACCATGTCCGTAATAGCCAAAATCAAGCGCAAAAACTAAATGTTCAAGTTTTAGCACCAACAAATTTTTAAGGTTTTTCTCGTTTTTTTTCTTCGTTTTTTGGCTTGACGTTGACACATTTGGCCAGAAGCGAGCTACAAAACACGTCAAGTGGGCAGGCCTGGCCAGCAGCAAGTGGAGGTCGCTCCGTCGCCTAGGCTAAGTGCCGCTGGTCACGAGAATGCCAAACGGCAGCAATATGCTAATTCAGGGCCCGATCTGATATATATATATATATATGCATATATAGTTAGCCTTTGGGCGCAGTCACTTGCGGCGTTTAATCTGCGCGCCACAAAGCTGTACGCAATTGAAGTTTACACTTACAAATGAATGGACAGTTGATAAGCAAGCACGAGAAAGAGAATTAGCGAGAGAATTAACTAAAAGACTGAGAAGTAGCATATAGAGGAGCATATGCCGAAGTTCCAAGGGATTTCGAAATTAGTCCCGTAAGAGGTTTAGGACAAAAGAACACATGCTTCGCATTAGGTGCACTCGACCCACTGCGGCCCTCTAGCTAAAAGTGCAATGGATAGCATTGAAGGGGCTTTCTTGATCCTGACGTATAGACCAGTTTGCTATACTCGGTCGACGAAGCGTTACACTTTGATATTCGTTTCAAATTTGAGAACTTAAAGTATCGTTTTTTAGGAGCAGCCTTCATAAATGCTATTAAAGACAACTTACAAAATAGTACGAGATACCTTTTTTCTAACTTTTTATTCGATCTTATACATCCAAAGTTTTGGCTAGAGATCACTATAATACAAAAAGGATACTCAATGCAGCCTGAAGGTAGTGAAGCGTGTGCGAAGCGGCGTCTCTTTAGATATTGGCTTCACTGGAAACTGATGTTTTCGACGATATTAGCAAGGTTGAGGTCTCCGTAAAGCGTAACAGATACAAGGGAAGAGTTTTGTCCAGTTTAAGCAATATGAACAACATTGTTGGCACTATCGATAATATCGATGTTTTTCAATACTTGCCAAAATCGATGGTTTTTTATAGCAACTATCGATAGTGTTTTACTCAGCCTTTCGTCTTTTAAAGGAACGCAGGGCTAAATTTATAGTTTTCGTTTGTATGGACAAGTTTTTCGAAGTACAGTTAAAATATGTGACGCGCAATATCTTAAACTTTCGTTTTCCTAGTTGCTGCTAATGGAATGATAAACTTGATGTATTAAAAAAAGACAGACGGACATGTCTATATCGACTCGACTATTTCTCCTGATCATTTTTGCCTATGGAATATATGTATGGTCGGCCACGCCTCCTTCTGCCTGTACCCTTTAACACTTTGTGTACAAAAGAACAAGGCGTTGAAAACCCATGCTATTATGTTCCTCAATAAGCGTTTGTCGAGAGGATTTTTTTCGATGAGATCCTCACCATTCTGGGGATTTCCAATTTGGCCAACGAAATCACCTACTTTGTGCGTTAGTTTCCCGCTAACTTACCATGGCATATCTGGAGGCACCTTACGTTAAGATCTATATACGAGATGCCAGCAAGGACTACAACAAGGTTTTACAAGGATGCGTGAAATACACGAAGGCTCTGTGCTGCGCCTCTTTGAATCCATCGAGGCTGCAGCGCCTCCGCATATATTACCAGGTGGTTCGTGCGTACCTCAACCTTTGTCGCAAACAAAAGCGAAGGTTTACTGCCCACCTCAAATGCGTATCAAGTATTGGAGCAGTAACGTGTCCAATCCAAAGGTGCTCTATAGTTTATGTCTTTGAAATTTTAGCCTATTGTCGAGTATGACTTTCGGGTGACTGCCGAGTTTTACGCCGGTTGTTTAGCTCTGTGCGTTTTTAGGGCACATTTAGGCAATTTTTTAGTGCCGTGCCAAGGCAAGAGAAGGTAGTGAATGACAAGCCACATACGTACGAAAGGTACGTCCTTGAGGTAAGAGTGCAGCAGCCGTAACTAATGAAGGAAGAGCGCTTTCCTAATCTTGCCGAGTCGTACCATACCGTGTCATAAACGATTAGCATGGAGCTGCTCCGTGGTAATAAGTGCAGCTAGAAAGCTACTTAGCTGACAATATCAGCAGTCCATGCGATTATGTCGGAAAACAATCGTGAAAGGTACTACTTTGAATAGTTTTCAGATTTGATATTACAGCGACTCGAAAAACATGTTTCTCAACGAAAGTTAACGACTTCTTTCGCTATAAAAGTTGTAGATTTTCTCAATCATGATTATTGGCAACCATCTTGACCAACTTGCAATTTAGCCAAATAAAAATGCGGCCAATTAAGCTGCATATACGAGTGAAGTGAAAGAGAGTGGCAACAGCTGCCACGCAGTAAAATCTAAACAGCTTGACGGCTGCCACCTAACCCTTTCCCAGGCTCGCCAAAGCTTAGAGTGAGCGAGTGGAAGAGAGAGAGAGAGAATGGGTGTGAGCGAGAGGGTGCATGCGACAAAAGGTAGCACACAAAGAGTGGCATGCGGTTTTTAGGCGTTGCCCAAGGATACAGAGGGCTACAGCAGCCGTGTGTCGTCATCGTCATCGTCGTTGTTGTTGTTGCCTAATCTACTCAACCCAAAGTTGATCGCAACTGATAGCTAACCGATAGGTCGCTCTGCTCTCTCACTCTAACTCTGACCTCTCACTCTAACTCTGCTCCGTCGATTATTTATTGCAGATACCCTTTGCACTTCACTCGAACAAACGGCGACTCTGCAACTGACTGCGACAGTGACGGCAACTGCTGATGGCGTGATGTATGTGTATGCGCACGGGTGTGTGTGTGTGTGTGTGGTTGTGCGTGTGCCTGGCCAAAGGAAACCGCAGGCCGCTGCTTAACAGCGTCATGATATACGCAGCGATAGCAATGGCAGCGGCAGCGGCAGAGGCAGAGGCAGCGGCAGCAGCCGCGTCGCAATTGATGGCATTAGGCATTAGATAAGAAATCAGACATTTATGGGCACACACACACAGACACTTCCATAGACATGGAACATTTGCGGCTGGCATATCAAAATTTAATATCATTGGAAGGAACAGCAGCGTCGTACAACGGAACCAGGATCCTCATTAATATCATATGTAGCTTAGGGCGGGAATTGAAATGCCATGGAAGGCGCGGCGAGGGTTGTAATTTTTTGAAAGCCGTTATAGAGATGATAATACAATGTGTTCCATACGACAATATAGTCTATGGCGAAGACATGTGAGGAGTAAGTACAAAAGCGAATCCTGCTTTGGTGGCCAAATATGCGATGTGCATGTCACTTCCTGTCCTGCTAGACTTTGCCACATCGTATTGGCTTCCTTAGTTATAAAGTTTTTGTGTAGGAACCGATTTGTGAGCTATAGTTCCTAGTTATGAGATAGAAATAGATACAACACGATCAGGCGCTATACCAGAGTGATTTGAGAGTTCATATGATATTACGTATGCGTTCGCTTCTAAGAATTTCCTTTATACTGAAAGCTAACTGAGGAACTTGCTTTCCTAAACGAGACTATAACATTGTCACTGTATGAAAAGTGCTGAGATTATGTGAGACTTGAAACTACAGAGGCATTTAACTTGACAGGGTCTCACTCTAATGTCATACAGTTATTAATAGTAGTTCGATATTATAAAGAATTCCTTATTTATGAACTAGGCTCATAAAGCGAGGGTAAGGAACCCTTAAAAACCATACAAACTTCAAAAAGCCTTTCAAGTTGTCTGCGAGTGCTGGTCGTGTGTGTGTGTGTGTGTGCCTGAGTAACACCTACACGGGCTGGCATACCTGCTCGACTATATTAAACAAATTGGCCATATCCATACACACACACACACACACACACGTGCAATGCGGCCGCCTTTGATTTTCTAAGCGAATTGTTTCAAGAAACCCGCAAGAGAATGACTACGACAAGGGATCGTCCAAGCGCAAACGGCAGACTGTCCCAAAAGGCTTGTGGATGCGTCAGCGGCAGTCCACAGTGGAAGGACATGTGAGCTTCAATTAATTTGATTTGCGTTTAAAGGCTATGCGCCATCCGGAAATGGAACTCCACTCTAGTCTACTTTATTTTACTTTACTTTATTTATCAACTTGGCTGTGACAAAATTTGAACGCTTCGTCTGCTCTATAAGGCGTACTAGTGACGGGTGGAGGGATTTTGGAAAGCGCAGGGTCTGCAGGGTGGAAAACGGCCAGCACTTAGTTAAAGCGCAATGCACGGTTGAATGGCCAAAAAAGCAAAATCAGAGCAAATCAGTTGGAGAGTTGGGGCAGGGCACAGAGGAGCACACAACAAAACTATGCTTTGAACTATGACACAACTAATGGCGGTCGTTCTGTCATCTTGCTGTCACCGTCGGACCACTTGACAACGCACGGACCAGTTAACGACGACACTTGAGTATTGCGCCTCAGTGATTTAGCCATGTCCAAAGCTCAACGCCCCCGCTTCAAGACCCTTGCAAGCAAACTAGAACTGAAGTGCCTGGCCCTTTGGCTGCTAATTGGCAAAAAGAGTTTTTGGTAGCTGGTACACAGCTATCTAGCCAGATGATAAATTCGTCTGGCAGTTTGTGCAATTAAACGCATTAGGCGCATAATTAACGACACCTCATTCTTTCCCTCACTCTCTCTCTCTCTCTCTCTTATTGCACTTAATATTTGACCGTTTAGCGCTATCCTGCTCGCTCTTAGTCTATAGCTTTGTGCAAGCTCAACTAACTCACCCTGATGTGCGAGCTACCCTACTGTTGGTTAGGGTTGTGTCAGCAACATGGCCGACCAGCACGCACACCCTGTCTCTTACACACACTCTGTCACATGCTTACTCTAACACAAACATGGCGTTTAAAAACGCGCGCGTTTTTTGCCGCCCAGCAATTTGTTAAGTGCATTTCAATGTATGCAACATCAAGTTTTGGATAGTTTTTCGAAACTTATAGCGGGCGATTACATTTGGAGCAAAAGTATACACTAGACGACAGAAGTTGCAACAATAATTATAGTTTACATTTGTTCAAAATTGCAGCACTAGAAGAAGGCACATAACATGACAGCTCATGACAAAATCTTTACACAAATCTGAATGTGAATGAGAAAGTAGCATTTTGAGCACTCCGAATGCCTTAATCGTTTCGGAGAAGCGTTTGAACTTTAATTTCGAGATACTGTTGCTAAAATTTTTTGCAAACATAAGAATCGAATTCTGGAACATATTGGGACATTAACCCAAACTTGCCTTTTTTAAGCGAACTTCAACTTTCGATATCTTTTGTACCGACTTTCAATTCAATTAAGAAATTTAACTGAAACCTTGGTCAAACCCGTTCATAAATTTCTGGCACACCCCTGAATATGTGTTTTTTGGCAGCTGAAATTTCTGATGTGAATTTTAGAAATTTAAGAAAAAAGATAGTTTGAACTTTGTTGGCATTCATTTTTTTTTCTACTAATGCTAAAAAAGGAATTTCAAATTACTCCGAATTTTAATTTAGCCTCTGCTCTTTACTTTAAAGCTCGCTTTAGCATGTCGAGTCGTTTTTTAAATGAAATGACGCACTCCGAATTACTCCGAATTTTTTTGTTTGTTTAAGCAGCTTGTTAGCCACTTTTTAGTTACTAAATAAATAGTGTCTCACTAAACTTACTCCGAAAAGAGCTTTAAGCGGTTCTTTCTATTTTTACGTGATTCTCTTTTCCTAACTACTATTTCCTTTTAATGCACATGGCATATTTTGCGAAACGAGATCTTAGATGAGTCACACACAAATCGAAAAATCTAACTTTTCAGTTGAAGAGTAATACAAAAATTAATCTTGAACAGAATTAAAATACGATAGTTAACTAACAATGTTTTCGGGAATTCTGAGAATTATTGAACACACAACAATTTGACTCGACTACTTATAACAAACTTGCGTCCTTCAAGTTGCAGAGTTTATATGACACCGGACTCCGTAAATTTTAGATTAAAGCGCTAGGTTTTTCCTTATTATTAGCTGTAAATGTGTGTGTGCACTTAAGCCTGTGAAATGTATGCAATTACAACTTACAACACACAACAACATTATAGACATAAGCACGGCTTTTGGGTTGTTTTGACACGCAGGCAGTCAGTAACAATGGTTCGGATTTGGGTTCGGAGTTCAATGCGGCCCAGGGGTAAACCACAAAAAAGTGTTAAATTATAGATGCCAGCTAGTAGTGGTAGCAGTATGTAAAAACACTCAAACGCTGGTCAGCCTATAATTATGGACTGTCGTCCAAGTGTGGCCGGTCAGGACAGGAGGTGACCGCAAGGCGATGAGAGCAACAACAGCTGTTGGGCACATGCCACGCCTTGCTGCCGCCTACCGTCAGACGTTTTGTGGTTACGCATTGAAAGTAAGTACGCTTTTATACCCTGTGCACATAGGGTCAAGGATATATTATTGATTTGTGCAAGGTTTGTAACAAAAGGCAGGATTTACCTGGAATGCATCAAATTTTTTCTTTTTTGTGTTTTTTTCGGAGCAAAGTTTATGACTCAAGAACTATGTCTATGTGTTTAGTAAGTCCTTATCACAATGTCAGGGGTTCTGGAGGGGTCCATGTGTAAGCAAAGTTTAAGACACGCAGTTACACACAGCAGAGAGAACACACGCAGCGTGGTTGTCCTCTGTGGCGGCATTTGGCGTTTGAACTAAGCGAAATTAATGGCCAACACAGCCTACTTAGTGGAGGCCCACGCACACAAATACAGCACACTCCTGAGAGTGAGAGAGAGAGAGTGCGCGCCCTTATAGGAGCAACTCGCCGACATTCGTTTGGCTTGTTCGCCGCGCGATTTATGACTTGGCATGCAAAATAGGCACAGAAAGAGACAACATGACAAAGCTGCATGGCGCCCGCCAGCGTCGACATGGCCATAGCCAACGCCATCATCGCCGCCGCCTTGCCACATAGGCAAAAAGCGCAACGGGTGGCAGCCAAGCGACGAAGCGACGACCAACCAGACACCAGACAGATCAGACTCATCGAGCTCGCGCCATGGAACGCGCCGGCGGTGATCAATAAAATGAAAATTTGTGCAGCAGTTGATGAAATTTACGCGATCGGCGGCGGTAAACTTCAAAGGCTGCAGAGCGGCAGCAGCCAGCGGAGCAGCAGCCGGCCTTGGACACGGCAAAAATTAAAAGAACCGACGCCAAGACGTTGATAGTTGGCAATTTGCTTGGTCAGCGCCCACTCCTAGAGATTCGCAATTTCTTGTGCTGAATGAAAGGAAAGTCAGCGTTTGCGTCTGCGTCTGCGTCCGCATACGCGTCCATGTCCACAACGGCGTCCTATGTCATATATAGTACTTGTAGTTGCGGCATCTTATCCGTGCCAGCAGCAGCCGCCCGGCTGCTCTATGCGTGTGAGAAGTTTTAGATAAGCGCGGCGCTTCATTGAAATACTTCAAAGTGCGGCGCACTGCCAGTCAACTTCGACGACAACAACTTGCAACAACGACAACAACTTCAATGGCAACCTCAACGCGCGGATGTAACGCAAATTTGCCTTGATAAGTGAAAGCACAAGATGCACAGTGGTCCAAATGTAAATTTGAAAATCTTTAGCTACCTGCGAGTGCGAATCACCTAGAACAATCCCTTAGAAATCCGAAAATCAAACTCCAAGCATCTAGAGCGTTAAAATATGTATAAATGTGTTTGGTGTATTCTGCGCGTTTTGACCACTGTGCTATGCCCAGCTTGACCACTAGCTTCAGTCCATTGAGGTACATGGGCGCTGCAGTAGCCAGTATCTGGACAGTTGCAAATCGCTTAGGCAGCGAGTGTCGAAGAGAAGTGTGCGGAGGGTTGTTCTCTTTTGATATATGAAGTTGCTGTTAATATGTACACACTGTAGTGCTAGATTTGGCTTTGAAGTTTGCTGCTGCTAATGTGGGAAACAGGCAGAGTTACAGCTGTTCGAAGCAATGCAATTTCGGACAAAAAAATACGTTATTAGCATTAGAACAAATTTAGAAATTAGGAAAAAGCTCAACTTTTTAGTTAAACAGCAAAAAGGCGTTGCTGAAAAAGTCTGAACTTTTTAAGAAAAGTGTCCTTTGAAATGCACTGAAGCAAAGAGCAAATAAACATTACATTGGGATTCAGTAGTTGAAGAACTCGTAGCAGAAATGCAGAAAATTAAAGTATAAGATTAGCTAAGCAACATGCAACATAACTCTGAAATTCAATGATCACAACTATCTAAAGACGAAAACAAAACACCGCTGGAAGAGGACAACTCTTCGGAACACCTTTCGTGTCACAGTATTGCAAAGATACGAAGCGCAGACATGTTGGACAGCAATACACTACATACGAGTGAGAGAGTATACATCTATAAATCTGGAAGAGAGTGTTTTGAACACATCAAGCAGCCAACTCTGGAGTCACTCACTCTTCTATTGGATATGACAAAGGAATGGATCCAGTTTTTCCAATGAGTCATATCACCAAACAAAAGACTTTACTCCGAAGAATGCTTCAAAAGAGCTTCCCTTAGATAGACAATTCCAAGAAAATAACCAGTCAGTGCGCTACAATCAAAAATCTTGCTGCAAATATTTCAATATACTTTACTTTACGTTTTGGAAATCACTGATGATGCCACAAAGAATGCCTACATCCCGCTTTCAGAAACTAAGCCAGATGATTACCTTACAAGTTTTGTTACTCTTGGCCTTGTCGCTTTAAAATCATTTGGCCACAATACGGTATGTACAAAATAATAATAATAAGTTGTTTTGTGTATGCACTGTAGATACTTTTATGCAAAGATATCTGCTTAAATAACTAATGCGGTAAACAAAGAAGACGTACAGTACTTACAAATCCATGTTTATCACTAATATTGTTGGTCAATTTTAATTTGTGAAATGAAACAACTTTTTGCATCCATTGCTCACCCGTTGTGGGCGAATCTGGATGAATATACATGCGTTTTGGCATTTCGGGATCCGCTTTACCAGCGACCATCCAGCGGCTGTAAATTGACAAAAAAAAAAAAAAAAAAAAAAAAAATGTTATTACTTGAGCCTATATATAAATCGGTGCTTAGTTGGAGACTTACCTATTATGAAATTTATAGCGATAATCGTCCGCCGCCACAATATCCAGTAGCAATATGTATTTAGCCTTGGCATCCAGACCCGAAACACGAAATTTCATTTGCGGAAACATTTGTCTGAAAGGAACAAACATGCATAAATAAGTTTATTGCTGTCGAGTTGTAGACAGAGAGAGGTTGAGAGAGAGAGTGACAGCGAGCGGTTTGTTTAAGCCATTTTTCGTGTAATCAAATAAAACATTAATCAGTGCGGCATAAAGCCTAAACGTTGAAACGGTTCTCAGGCCACCAGCAATACATGGTCCAAGCAATCCAACCAACCAACCGACCGTCCAACCGACCGTCCGTCCGTCCGACCGACCGACCACAATCATCATCATCATCATTATCAGTGCACAGTAAAACAAACAAACCAAACAGCCAAAGAAGCAGTCAGAGCCAAAGCCAAAGCCAGTTAGCCAGGTTATCAAGTGGCGCCAAGCCGCAAATTGTTTCTACCCGATTCGCCTGTGACGACTTGAGTTGTTCGCGCAGCTAAATTCAAATTGGCCAAGTTCGTTTTACTCTACTACGTTGGCCCAGTCTGCAGCGTTTCGTTGATTAGCCGCAGCCATACCATCCATCCCATCCCATCCCATCCCAACCCATCCCAGCCAGCCAACCATGTTGGTGGCAATGTGCAAACTTGAAAATTACATGGCCAGCGGAGAACACACACAAGTGCAATGCGCAGCCCAGAGAGATCGCGGCGAGCAAGCGTGTTGGTGGCGCTGGCGCTGGAGCTGGCTCTGACCAGCTTTACCCACCCAAAAAGGGCCACAGCTGTAGTGAAGTGCGCTGCACCCTCACACACATGAGGTCGTGGAGCACGTACACACGAACACAAATATGAAAATTATAACTTTAAGTAGCAATCACTCAATCGCTGCGACTGCGACGTAGACGACGACAGCGACTGCGCCTCATGAATCAAATTTAACGAACGTCTTGTTCATGTTCACAGATCGTCATCATCATCATCAGCAGTATCGTCGTCATCCTCTTCATCCTCATCAGCTGTGTGCGCCTGCGACTGCGCCTGAGTCCGTGCCTGCATTTTGATAAAACCAACAAAAGCGCCACACAAAAACAAGCGGCAGAGTTATTGACATTGTCTATATAAGAACTATAAGATACTCTTTCTAAGATAACACTATTCAACAAATTTAAACTTGATTTATCGCTAATTCAAAAATGTTACGATTTGCTTCTACAATCGTTGTATTCCAATCGTTCGAAGGCGACTTGCTAACTTCGAAACTCGCAAAATCGTGCATCGGCGTCCGGGTTCCGATTCAACG
Organism: Chymomyza caudatula; assembly: GCA_035041775.1. NCBI lineage: Eukaryota > Metazoa > Arthropoda > Insecta > Diptera > Drosophilidae > Chymomyza > Chymomyza caudatula. The sequence continues at coordinate 1,378,018 of JAWNKW010000145.1, forward strand.
CACCACGTACGGAAAGGGTATATAAGAGCCAAGGCAAATATTTGCTATGCCTAGTGAATGTTATCTAATTTTGGACCGTTTATGAACGATGTATCCCATAATTCTGTGGTCACAAGGTATTACAAGTTAGCTCTCAGTTACACGAAAACTAAGGGTATAATACGCTGCAAAATGTTTAAAAAATCTTTAGATCTCTTGATGAACAACATAAAAACTGTCAAATTAAGAAGTTAAGTTGATTTCAGTTTTTCCTAATTTATGGAGCTACAAAAATGCAGAAAAAGTATAACATGATCGTTCTTTCCCTTCAGTTGGGTCTCAAAAACAATTCTTTATAATTTATTTTTGGAACTAACAAATATATCCGACTGCTCTTAATTCGCAGAGTGCTTCAAAGGTTGCCTTCTTTAAAATCTTGCACTCGATATGCACTCGTGCATATTTCTCTATTATAGCAAAATGTCCTATTAAGTCACAAACTTAAAGCCGAAAAATCAAGCACAGTTGATATGTTATTTTTTACCAATTATTGAGCGCACTTGGAATTACTCCGTGTTCTTTAATCGTTAATTTTACTTTTTCTTTAATCGCTAAGCATGCAGAAAACATCCAACATGCTTTTTTTTTAGCTTACAGTTTTGTTTCTGAACTAATTAGAATTACTCCGAAAAGTAAAATGTCTAAAATTATCATTCTATATTAATCCAAATTGGGAGGAGACTTGAATCGTTTACGAATCCGCAGCATCTTTAAGTTATAAACTCAAAAAAATAACACTTGAGCCCGCAAAACAGGAAGACAAGTGCAGTTCGGTTTGCACGTCGGCGATGTGAGCGCTCAAAGAATGCAACTATAGAGAGAAGCAGAGAGTTCCAGACATGCAAGACTTTCACTTGAATAGGTTAAAGGAAATCTCCCTAATGGGCAAGAACTTCCTTCGGATATCCTGAAGTTCGACTAGCGGTAGGCTACCCATATTTGAAAGCAAAGTGTAAGGCTGTAATATCTGCAGTATCCATACGAAAGTAACGCTAGATTTTGAAATCACAAAGTACTACTTGCAACAAAGCTACACGTGTAGTTTCTCCAATGCCAATCCCGAAAGTTTCCCTAGCCTTTTAGCTTAGTGCGTGAAATCCATTGAGCAGTCTAGAGTCTAGAAACCGAAATGCTGATCTTGACACCAAACGCCCCCAGAACATAAATTTCCACCCATGTTATAAACTCTATCACCCAACTTTGGCGCTACAGTGTATATAACAAGAGCAACAACAACAATAGCAACAAGCAACAGAGAATCAGAGACTAACAAGCTGACTGATGTCTGCCAAGCGAGCAACAGACAAACTGACGAAATGACTGACTGACGCCGCATAAAAGAACGTACGAGCTGGTCTTGTCTCTGGTCTCTGGCCTGTTCCCGGCCTGGGATGTTTCTATTTAGCCCTGGACGCCCGCAGCAAGTGCCACAGAACTGATGCTACACATTCACAGCCTTTTGCCAGCGTTTTCTTTTCTCCTTTTTTTTTTTTGACTGCAAATTATTTTTTATTTCCAGGCAGGCGCAGTCAGCCAGGTCTGTGGCTTGGCTCTTGGCTCTTCTTGTTGTAGCTGTATTTTTTGGGGCCTGTTGGGTTTTTTTTTTTTGTTTTTTTTTTTTTGTCTTAACTGAATAGCTCGTTAACATTATTGAGCACTTGGCGCCAGTTGTTGGCAGCTTGTTATGGCAGAGTCGAGGCAGCAGAGTCGACGCGGCCGTCGCGCCATTGCCCCAAGCAATAAGCCAGAGCCAACAACTGGAGCCAGGCCTCAGTCCGCACAGTCGTCGTCCCCAGTCAAGACGCAGGCCCGGGCCCGGACTTACAAACAAATCGGCCCACCACACGCGCAAAATCGTTCGTCGTGGTTCGTTTTGTGCTCTGCTCTCGTGCGCAGAAGCAGACGCTAAGCAGCAGGGTCAGATGGATAGATGGATGGCTGGATGGTTGGATGGCTGGATAGTTGGGAGCTGGGTATGGGTATGGGTATGGGTGTGAGTATGGGTCTGGGTCTGGGGCAAAGTCGTCTGCGCCTTGCTCGACAACAAAACGATTTGCTCTCGTTTGTGTTGTTGAATCATCATCAGCAGCGGCAGCAGCAGCAGCAGCATCATCATTATCAGCATTATCATGATCATCTGGCGCAGTACTACTCCTGCGCTGCGCTGCTCTGCCGCCTGCCGGAGTTGTATGTGGTTTCAGTGCAAATCGTTATGTGTAAAACTTGCACCTTTTGGCTCTTGGTTTGTTTGTTTTACACACACACACACACACACAGATACTCTCACACACAGATACTCTCACACACAGATACTCTCACACACAGATACTCTCACACACGCGACGTGCATTATTTGAACGCTTGTTTATTGCAATTCCCAAAATTCCAACAACAAGCTGTTAATATGTCTTGAAAGTGTTTTTGGCCCTGCTACTTGTCGTTTTTGTACTTGGCCCCGATCCTGTAACAGGCCCATAATTAAACCTAATTAAGCCGGCGCTGCCTGTTACAACTATATGCAAGCACACTGCGGCGCATTTGAATAGAAACGCTATGTTTTTTTTGTAGTGAAACAGCTAATAAAGCGCCTTGGCTGTAAAACCGACTAGTATGCTGCGTATATGCCGTGATGGCGTTCTCACACTATGTGAGAGAGCATACCCAAACTGATCCTTGCGTTTCTTTCAAAAACACTCGTTTTGGATGTGCTGTTAGCTAGCCAAACTTAAACCAAACTTTACTTTCGTTATTCATGTGAGTTTCTATTCAAGTGAGCAGCAGTGTATATATGGCTATACACTCTAAAGTGTGTGCCTGCTATTATGACATTTTCAAGGCACACAAATGGTGTCGCATTTGTACCGTTTTTCCTTCTTTTTTTTTGGCCCATTTTCATTTTCCCATTCCCAATGCGCTTAACCCTCGGTTTGTTCTCATTGCTGCTGCTGCTGCTGCTTCTTGCGCTTTATTAGGGTTAATGGCTAATCAATTAGCTGCCCTGTCCACGGGGCAATGCCCATGAAATGGCTGTCGATTGAGTTGTAACTGGCTGGGAACCAACAACAAGAACAACAGCAACAATTGAGAAGCCTTCGAGAGCGTGATTTGATAATGCACCAAAAAAGGCCTAAAGGCCGTTTAAATTCAAATGTATTTACCGTATGTTTATAAGTGGTTCTTAGCCTTTTGTACTTTAGAAGTCGAAATCTGTGAAGTTCGTTGGTTCTCTCTGACAGAGAATGTTTCAAAAATACAATTTCTAAAAATGTTGTTGGCTCTTCAATTCAAAAAAGTAGAATTGAACGTATGCACAGAATTCCTTTGTCGTTTTTAAACTTTACGGCAAGAAATGTGCAGCTTAGAACTATTATAGCAACGGCGTGAAGAGCACAGAAGTTACGGTTTTTCAGAAATAAAAATGAAGTGTAAAAATGTTTGTTTCATGTTTACGAACAAAATTTAAGTTAGTTTTGAAGAATGTTTATTCTCAGTTTTAGACCGTAATTTTTGTTACACAGAAGGTTTTTGCTTATTTAAAGAATCACTCAAATCTTTCAAGAAATTTGTTAACGATCTTATCAATTTTCAGCGTAAGTAAGAAACACAGTACTCACGAGAAAGAAGGGGGCGTGAACTTTTCTCTCCGGAACCGAAGTTCTCAAGATGGCCAGCAGCAAAGTCTCTGACATGCTCGGATTATAGTACATATTTACCTTTACAACCAATTCTCCGATCCATTCGAGGAAATCGTGAGAGCTGTTTTAGGCGATTATGTCTGAATTGATCGATACACGTCTCACAATGATGAAATTTACTTTTCAAGTATATTATCTTTGAATATGCAATAGATTTTCTTGGCAATTTTTTTCTTAACGATTCGCTTCAAAAAGATTCATGATTATCATATTATGAACACTAAATATACTACAAACTTTTACTACTTTTTCTACCAAGCTTTTGCAACTGTTTTCCATTTGGAGTAAATTTTCTTTTAAATTTGTTAGACAATTTCTTTTAAAACGCCTAATGGCTATCTTTGGCAAATTAAGTTCATTTTCTCATGAATTTTTTACAAAACCTCTTAATGCCTATCTTCTGCGTATTGCATATACAAGTGAATTTCAAATGCGTATTCTTGCACTTGGAAAATCACAAAATTCGAGCGAATAAGTTTTCTAAACATTTCCGCTTACATTGCATAAGCAATTGTCTTAGTGAATTCGGCAAGTGAGCTCAACAACAAGTGAACTCAAATCGCAAAATGCTACCGGAATTGGAAAGGTTAGCCGCACTAGCTTTTTTTTTGACTTTATTGAGTGCCAATTAGTTTTCTACTTACACAAGAAGAAATCATAGTCTCAAAGTAGCGCTTTAGAATCGAATTTATAATAATGAACATGTTATCCTTTTCGAAATATTGTAACATAAATTGGCAAAATGTAGCGCCATCTAGCACATGCTAGCGCCAACACAAGCTCTTTGATATGCTGTCATCACGGCATATGAGTCGATTTTACCGCCGAGCTGCGTCATTAGATGTTTTGCAACGAAAAGCTACCAGTTTCGGATTGAGCAAGTGGAAATTAGGCGGAAAGTGTATATCTATACACTTATTAGCGTCTAGCATACATTTTGAGATTCCTAATTCGCGCATCTTAGAGATATCTATGACTGTAAGCTAGACATCACTTGAGGTTTAAACAGACTATTCACAATCACGGCAGGTGAGACAAAAGTTGATCATTGGTAGCACACAAGGCTTGTCAATAGCAGGGTGATCAATAAAGCGGCGCCGACACAGCACACACACACAAATGTACAGCTAAACGGCGTCTATTAACGCACCTGTGCATCAGGCTGCCATAGAAGCGTCAATGCATTATCTGATAGTGAATCAAACGGCAGCGGAGGCAACAGCAGCCCAAGAGACAAAAAACAAACAACACAAAAAGATCGGAGGCAGTCAGTCAGTCAGTGAACAGCTGAGGATGGGCAAACATTAGCTGCCGGGGCACACAGAGTTGTGATCGGGGCTGCCCAGGACAAACCGCTGGCAAAATGCAGCAGTCGGCGATGTCGACGACGTTTTGTCAACAAGCGCGAGGATTAAAGTAGCACCTGCAACTGTCAAAGGGACCAAAAGGACTGCAGGACTGCGGGACCGCGGGACTTCGGGACTACGGCGTCTATGGAACTGAGAACACTGTAAAACTGACAGACTGGCAAACTGGCTGTTGACAGTTCTCGTTTTTGTGACAACAAAATTGTTGTCAAGTTTTTCGTGCGCATATTTCGCTTTTTTCGCGCTCTCTCGCTCTGTGCGTTTATTTTTTTTTTGGTCTTTGGGGGATATTAATCTTGGCCGAAGTTTGTCAACACATTGCACGGGCATTGCATTTCGATAAATATCGATAAGATATTTATGTATATGTTTTGTACACAGCAGGGGTGCATATCTTTGGCAGGGCGCGCCCCCCGTTTAAGACGTTGCTGAGCCGAGCTGAGCTGAGCTGAACAGCTGTACATTTTAATTTGAATTTTATTGAATTGCAATTGCATGCAAATTATGGCAAAATAACGAAAAGCATAAAAAATACATTTGAATTTTCTTTTCAGCTTTTATGCAAAATTTATTTGACAAATTCCTTAACAAGCCAGCATAAACTTAACAACAAGAATCAAGCGAACGAAGACCAACCGCATTGAGAGCTGTGCCACAAGTTATAACGTATCCTTGTTGCAAGTATCTGAGTGTAGGACTTCCATCGCTGGTTACGAGCAGCAGCAGCAGCTGCATCATAAACGCTAATTACCACAGCGGTCGAGCGCTATGAGGGCTACGGACCAAAACAACCAAACTGCCGGCCAGTTAGCAATGCCCACAAAAGGCCGCAGCCAAATTAGTTAAACCAATAAACTGACAGGCAGCGACGCCACGCAGCAGCAGCGCGTCGCGCATATAAGTTCAAGTCTATATAATAATAAAACAATTTATGAAGGCATAACAACTGCCCCAAAACAGCCCCGACAACGTACTCATCGCCGCCGCCGTCGTCGTCGCCGTCGTCGTCCTCAAACTCATCCTCGTCTGTAGCTGTCAGTTAGCGGTAACGCCCACAAAAAACAACCTAAACTCTGGCTCAACTGGAAGTAACTCTCTCGCCTTGGCTCAAAATGTATGGCCATGTCATTAAACAAGCGCGTCCCCGGCGCAGACGTACCCTGCCAAACCTGCGGCACTGACCAGCAACGACCGGCACTACGACAAACCCCGACCGAGGCCAACAACAACACCAACAACCTGGTCAACTATGTGTGGCGCTTAGGTGCGCGCTCTGCCAGCAGGATTAAGTGCTTAGCGCTTAGCGCCACAGCAGTGTGGGAATTTTACGGTTTTACGTTAGTTGTGTTTTTTTTTTTTTTTGGTGTTTTTTGTAGCGATTCCTCTATAACTCCTTCTATTAACTTGCTGGCATTTGGCTTATCTGGCGATTAGGCGCTGAAAATCATAAATATATTTCAATAAATAAATCAAATGCACTCGTTTTTCTTGCCAAGCATTACAATTAAGGCGCTTAATTAGGGGAATCGCGTGAAACAAGCGCGCTTGCTGTAACGAATTGTAACGAATTCGAGCTGCTCTCTTTTTGAGGTGACTTATTTTAGAGAGCAGAAAGACGAACAACTCTGTTTCAAGTGAAATTCAAGCGCACAATCTCTTTATGAGCTGCATTATGTGCTTACTTCTTTAAGTGGGCCTAAAGTTCCATCATGAGATTTGCTACGCTTAAAATTGTACTCACCGAAATTTGTGGTTTCTACTATTTAGACATCATTAAGACTTGCTTCATTAGCATCATTCAGAAGGTGGACCTAAAGTTCAGGCATGAGTTTTTGTACACTATAAATGATAGCCATCCTAAATTTATTACTATTGTTCCATCATGAGATTTTGAATGCTAAAAATAGTACCCAGCAATAATTTCTGTTTACATATTTAGTTGTAATTGGTGGAGCACGCAGAATCTCAATATGAGCTCCTTCAACTAACTAACTTTTTTAAGTGGGCCTAACATTTGATCATTACATTTGTTACGCTAAAAATTGGATAAACAATGAGTACGGAAACATTCTAATGTCTATTCGTCAAAGCGAAATCGGTTTCGGAATCGATGCAGAGCCATATCTAAGCTTTGAATCAAAGTATAATGTTTTGAAAGAATTACTCCGTGTTTCGAATTTCGCAAGGGCTACTTGCTTTCTATACACTGAAAAAAGTACTTCTTAGCGGTACTTAGCGGCTAGAAATAAACACCTTTTCCTGCTTAACTGGCCATAACAAACCGAATTAAGCTGTTATTAAGTTTAAGTTTAGAGCAACCCCAACCCTTCAAGTCCTACAAAGCACTTCTTGAGTCTAGCATGCCCCTTAGGGGCAGGGTAACGCACAGACCGAGCTTGCAGCATGAGCTGCCTTATCAGCTGCTGAACTTCGAATGCTGAAAACACCAACTGCCACTTCGGCTGTCAGCGGCCCCAAGCAACATGCCCCAAAATGTTAGTGGCAAGATCAAACAACATACATAACTCAAAGCGACATCAGTGTGCTGATAAGACAAAGTCCCAAAACAAAAATATTGACCCCTTTGGCACTTGGTATTTTTTTTTTTTTCAAATATACTTTGTATACTTTACGGCCTGTTTGCGATTAAGAGTTCAAAACTTGAACCGTTTTGGATTGTTTTTCTACTTGTTCGACTTAATTGTTATGAATTGAAATGCACTTATCGATAACACAGATAACACAAACAACTTTGGTTTTAATGTTATTTCACAGTGAGTTGTGATTTTGTTGAGTTGGGTGTTGATTTATGTGGCATTTGTTAAGCGCCCAAGTGACACGCTGACAGTCTCGAAGCTAGCTCAATTTGGACTGAAAATGGTTCTAAAATCAAGCGATTTGAAACGGAGTTGATATGACTTAATCGTGACGTTTGTGTAATTATAAGCTGAATTAAAGCGATGTTGGCGAATTATATATTCATTATAATTCATTTTCTTGTTGCATATTATGAATTATTCATAAATGCACTTGATTATTTAATATGAATCAATTGTTAATCGCTAATTTTGTTTCGAAAGTATGTTAAACTTACAGTAAACACCGCTTAGTGTGCACAGGTGTCAGTTCAATGCGTAAATACGTTGAGATCTAAAAATTTCTCAAATTTTTGCAATCAACAGTCAATGGTATCCCTTTTGTCTTCTGAAAAACTGGCACTAAAGTCAGTACACACGAATTGCTAGTAGCCACAAAGAACTGGTTCTATTCCGACGCTGATTTGAAACGAACTTCATCTAGTTCTCTGACAGTGACTCAATAAGCAAAGTAATACTTTGCGCCTGAAGGTCATTGGTGTAATCCAGAAGATGAAGAAATTGTGTTGAGTCAAGAAACTTCTATCTTTTTTACCATGACATACAGTTTTGGTTTCTTTGCGTTGTGGCGCTACCACTTGTTCCAATCTATGCAGACTTCAGTTTCAGAAATCAAGAATTAGCTATTATTCGTTTTGAACTCGGAAAGTGAGCAGTTTCTGGAACGAAGCTCAGCGTCTTGAACTCAAAAAGTGTGCAGTTTTTGGAACGAAGCTCATGTGTTGCTTAAACGCGTTTGAATGCACGTCGGAAAATGTATTTTACAACAGTTTTTGCTGTAAAACATATATTAGGTATAAGATCGACTATTATGCCGTCTCAAAAATGTGTTATTACGTTCGAATGATGTTACACTTGTGTGTGTCCACAGCTAAATTTTATCAAACACAAATGTTTTCCTAACATATTGCTGAACCATAATCGGTGCGCTATTCAAAAATGGCAATTTTGACTTGGAAGCAAGCAACATCCTCCTAAACGTAAGACAATGCCAAACCACATGTTGCGAAGATGTAAAAACTTATTTGGGAAGCTATATGCAATTGTTCTATTTACCATATATCGCTCCATAGAGAACCAAGAACCAAGTTATATGGATCATTCATCAACGAAGAAGCAGCATTCTTCAGGCGTGGTAACCGTGCTTTAACAGCAAGATTGCATAAATTAGTGAAAAACGTTAACAAACACTTTCAGTAAATGCCACAAACTTTACAGAAAAGCGCTACGAATTGATTTCAAACCCAAAAACTATAAACCAAAGACATAATTTTAAGATATTTTTGATTTAGACCAATGCTGTTCCTGTAGGCGCAGTGAAGCGTCATGTCTATATACGTTTGTGGCAATGAACGGTGTATCATCAGCATATGTTGCAACCATAGTTACATTGGCAGTTAATAGATCAGCTGTAAATATTGTGTATAAGACGGGACCTAGTACGCCCCCTTAAGGAACTCCAGCTCTGATGTTGCACCTGCTTCATGTACATAAAACTTACTATCAGTTAGATAAGATTTTATGTGTAAAAAGTAGGGTGCTGGTAAACACTTTTTTACTTTGCAGGGTACGCAGGGTTGTCAAATGCTTGCTTTACATCTAGAAAGACTGCTGCACAATACTGCTTGCTATCAAAAGTGCTGGTGTTCAGGTATTTTATTTAAGTGCCCCAAAACAGGCAACATTCTTCTTAGAAGTATCCTTTCAAATACTTTCGAGAAACTGATCGACGAACGATGACCCCAGTATGTCACCCATCAAAAGAGTATCTACTAAATTGAGGGACAATACCCATTGGACATGCTGAAGAAGGTTGTGTACTAAGCACATAGCGCATATATATGTAAGTGTGTATATGTAGGTGTATGTATGTATGTATGCGTGTGTGTGTGTGTGTGTGTGTGTGTGTGTGTGTGTGTGTGTGTGTGTGTGTGTGTGTGTGTGTGCCAACCACTGCGCTGCAATTGGACAATGAGCATAAAAACAAAACCAATGCAAAATGCTTCAAATGGCGGCCGCTTTTGTTTGCTTTATTATAGTTGTTGTTGTTGTTGGATCTTTTATTATTTTATTTCTTTATTTTCTTATTTTTGTTATTCATAATTGCTCATAATTGCGGCTGCTGTCAAAAACACACACATGTGCGCCATTTTTCGCCGCCGCCGCCGCCGTCGACGTCATCGTCGCTGCTGCCACAAGGCCCGCCATCATTTTCGGTCAATTGACACAGGCAAACAAAGCGAGCGCACACACACACGCACACACACACACACACACACACACACACACACACACACACACACGTCGTAGACGTCGCTGTCGGCAAATTGCGCTGCCTGCTCTACCCCACCGCACAGAGAGCATTGGGTTAGAGCAGCGCACAACATGTGTGCTTGCTATCTCTGTCGGCTGCCGTCCATTTGTGCCAAAATCTAAAGCAGGCGCTTAAGTGTGAGAGAGTGAGCGAGTTAGCGAGCACCCCCGCATTAAAGTTGTGTGTGTGTGTGTGTGTGTGCGTGTGTGTGTGTGTGTGTGTGTGTGTGTGTGTGTGTGTGTGTGTGTGTGTGTGTGTTTTGCGCGCTTTGCTTTGTTGCTTAATTTTTATGGCCCTTTTAAATACTTCTCTTATTTTTTTTTGTATGCTGCTCCTCTGTTCTCAGCTTCAACTTAAACTTGGGCTCTTGGCTCTCACTCACTACACTTGTCACGCCGTTGGCTGCGCCCCGCTCTTCGCTTACACCCTCGCCTTGCGCTGCTCTCACGCTCTTGTTTGCGCTGTGCCGCCGCCGCACAGTGGTTACAACTGACTTGTTTTTCGGCAAAAAATCATAACTTTTGTGGGAGTAAATGTTTTCAAAATTTTAAATGCATAGACTGCGATAAATAAGCTGTATATAGGGGGAGCAATGCGTAGTATATGCTTTTTTTGAGTAGAGTTACACAGCGGTTGAACTCTCAGATTGATGTTGAAAACTATACTTTGGATGTTGTCAAGGATTTCGTCTACCTTGGCACCACCGTCACAATGAATCACTCTTGCCAATAGGTGTTACTTTGGTCTCAGTAGGCAAATGAGTAGTAGAGACCACTCCAAGCAAATTAAGATCCAGCGGCTAGGTCATGTTGAGCATGAAGAAGCTCCTGTGAAAAGGGTCTTCAATGCGGTTGTCGTAGGGAAGCGATGAAAGGGCAGACCATGTCTCCGTTGGAAGGAACAGGTAAAGAGTACGCTAGCTACCTTTAGTATAACCAATTGGAAAAGGCTCGCGCAAAGCAGAGACGCCTGGAGGAGAGCTTTACATCAAGCCGTAGCCCGGTAACGTGTGGTTAAGGCCAGTTAAGCAAGTAAGTATAGGGAAAGCTTCAAAAAACGATAGTAAAGTTCGATTTTATATACTGCAAATGTCTTATCTTTGCATGTCATGATAAGTTTCATGTTCTAAATTGTGCTTATTATCGCCAACAGATTTTCAAAATTTTAACGATTTTTAAGCAATAAGCACATTTTATAGGTGCAAGTATAAAACTTTTGGTGTACAGTCAAACCTGCAAAGTTGGACACTTTTCAGGGAAACCAAAATATATAAGTACAACTATTCAAAAATTTTATCTGCCTAACTTGCACCTGCATATCTTGTAAGTTGTCCACATTTTTGTCGATTTTTGAATTTTGTCAATGGAATTGAACTAGTAAAAGTTGGCCACCTTAAAAATTTGTATTGTGTAAAGGCTATGCAACCTAAATCACAGCAGTGTTATGTATGAAAATACGAAGGCTGCATTGTCGAATCATAAAAATAGTCCTAATCGATGACAAAATTTACAACTGAACGAAATTCGTTGCATTAAACTCGTTGCTTGTAGAAAATTGAATGAAATCCTTTCAGATGGCACAATTCAATTGTTGAAAATCAAAAGAAAGAGAGTCAAAAGTCAAATAAATAAGCAAATTGAAAAGATTCTCTTAAGTTACATTCGAATTTAAAATAATTTACAGTATTCTGGAAACAAACTTTGACTATTTTTATGGACATAGTTCAAACACGACTAAATGCATTTTTATGTTAAAAACAATCAAAAAGCATTAACTAAAGTTGAACAAAATTAAAGAAACAAGTTGGCCAAAAATTCTTGAACCGTAAGTGAGTGTATATAATATCGAACTCATATCATTCTCTTCACAGCATATTTATCACAGAAGCTTAAAGAATTCTCAGTTAACATTTTTTCTTAAATTTTGCTCCTTCAAAAGTTATGATTTTTGCCGAAAAAGAAGTCAGTTGGATCCACTGTGTGCCGCCTCGTTTGCATGCAAGCAACGACGCATTGCGTTTCGAGTTGCTGTTGTTGTAAATTTTGATTTGCCAGCGTACAATTTTTATTTCTTTTATTGTTTATGATTATTACTATTATTATTATTTTTATATATATATATATAGATATGTGCGCTGTGTCGGCCCAACTCTTTTGACGGTATTTTGCATGCAATTGCTGCCGTTTTATGCTACTTGTCGCTTATTTACAGCAATTTATAAATTATTTTTTTTATAACTGACTCGTTTGCTCTCTGCTGCTGCCTCTGCCGCTGCCTCCGCCGCTGCCTCTGCCGCTCGCTCTTTCCGGCTGTTGCACGCATTTATTTAATATGCAGTCGTCGACTTGTGTGACTTTTCGCACAATAATCAGCAACAACAATTTAGCAGCGCTTTGATTTTTTTATTGTTGCTTTTTTATTAACATTGTTTGTTGTTGGTTGTTGGTTGTTGGTTTTGTGTTGTTTTGTTTGTTGGCGATTTCATTTTCAACTTTTTATTAGCGCTTTTTACTGCTATTACTATTGATTGCCATTGTTGTTGTTGCTTTTGTTGCTTTTGTTGTTGTTGTTGTTGCTTTTGTTGCTGTTGTTGTTGCTTTCAATTTTATGCACACGCGCAAAATTAAATTAAATTGGTAAACTGTCAATTGTTTTTTTCGACTGGCTTTGTTTCTCCTCGCAAACAGGCGCTTTCTTTCAGCGCCTTTAAGTGGGCGTGGCAACACTGAGCAGCTAAGATCAAGAGTTGTTCGGGCTATATCAATGTATACTTAACAAGGTAACGTCGTCGTTGAGCGAACATTCCTAAAACTTTGTGAGAGGCTGAAATAGCGAAAAAGAGAGGCGCAATTTGCTCTCGTTACTGAAAAAATTACATATACCGTTGTAAACATAAAGCAACACACAGCCTCAATCAAAGAGAATGAGAAACTAAGAAACTGCGCTGCTGACGTCGCAGCGACGACTTTAGCCTGTTAAGTATACATTGAGCTACATAGCAGATCGTAGCGTTCAGTTGACCAACTTTCGTCGGCGTGTCTAAGTGATCGATTCGAATTACTAATTAAATTAAGGCGCTTTAATAAGCGTTCTTCATCAAAACGAAGACAACTCTCATTATAGGTATTGATTATTGGATGGCTTTGGCAAAAACTATTCATTTATTTTGAAGGTTTTCGATTCACTCACTAAACCGATGCAATATTTATATGTCTTAAGCATTGGCTGTACTATTCTTATCGAGTTTTCTTTTGAAAACTACCCATAACATTCTAATGATATTAAATAGAATGAAGCTCAAACTTGCAAGACGCTAAATACTATCGCGTAGTTTGGCAAGTTGCACAGTCTTGTCGAAAATAAAGCACATCCACGTCGGTTCCAACAATTTGGTTCAAAACATAGTGCGCTATCATTGAATTGTATTGAAGCTTAACGTGTTTTTGTACTCATTTTAGAAAATATAGGTTAAGTCCGATGATACCCTTTGACGCAAGGGCTGCTCTTGAACAGCTTTAATGTAGAATTTCAAAACTACAATTACAAACATGGCATCTGTGACATTAACTTTCTTGCAGCTCAGTTGCTCCAACTCTTTTATACCTATTTATGAGCGAACAAACAAATTTACTTACATCTATTGCCGTTTGCTCAACAGCGCTAACATTACTTGCAAGACACTTGGAAGTTTACGCATGCAAATGTCGGTATAGAACTTGATTTTCAGCCAATTGCTTGTGAGACTCTTTTGAAAAGAGCATTGCATTGGCACATACAGTCTCTTTTTGAAGGCATTTAGTGTAGTCAGCCAAAGTATCCAAAAGATACAGCTACTTTTGTTTGTCAACTAGTTTGTTTACGCTTCTTGGTTTATTTTACGCTTTTCTCCTTAGCTTTTTGGCAATTTGCTGCTTGGCCAGCAGCAGCTTGTGCGCATGCCAGGGTAGCGTGGAAAAAAGTATCTGTTAGATACACAAGACAAAGACGCTAGATACACAGCGTTTTGGGCTACTATTACAATATTTATAGCCACAACTAAAGAAAGAAAACACTCAAGTTTTAAATATTTTCTTTTGCGCAATCTACGGAAGATAAGAGTTTTTGGGTCTGGTACCGCCCCTTTCGATGGGCGTTGACCTGCTTTGGGTTGTCTTATTTTTAATTAAATTGTGCGTCAAATGTTTGCAGCTCGTTGGCTTGCAGCTAGGCGTTGAAACTTGGCGGCGGTTTTTGTGGGTGGTATTCGTTTGCCGAGGGTCTGGGGGGGTTGGGGGCTGGGGCTGGTTTGCAGCTACTTCGTGTTGGCGGCCTGTCAATGTTTGCTTGCCTAAGTGTAAGTAATTTATGCGCATTTAGCGCTTAAGTGAGCTTAAAGCAAAAGATAAAGATACACTTCAGCAGGCGAATAGATAGATGGCTGCTTACCCTAGTTAATGACAGCATGAAATTCAATTAATAAGCTGAAAGCTCTTTAAGTTTCTACCACTATGAGTTAACTGCAATTCACCCACTGGAAATGGCCAGCCCACGTTTAATGTCTAAATTATGGCTGCCAGTGCTCATTCGTGCTATTAACGCTTTTTGTTTGCTTACCAAAAGCAATCCTCAAGATCGTCAGGCCCGCGCTGGGCCGAACCGTGCCGGGCCGGGCCGCAGCAATACACAAACGTCATTATGAAGTTGCACATCCGTTTAAAGCGATCGACGAGTTTGAACCTGGACTCGAACGTGGCCGAGGCTAATAACAGTCATCACACACGTCAGACACTCATAAATCCTCAAAGTCAACAAGGCAAATAACGAGCCTAGGCCAGAGACAAACAATCAGATTCTAAACGAGCTGCGTTTAAATGTTGTTAACATGGCCAAGAGAGAGCCAGCAAAAGAGACAGAGAGCGAACAGCAGTTGCCTCTGATGGACTGCTGTAGTGTCTCAGGATGTGGCCTGCAACAATTCTAATGTCCCACACACAGCGACAAGCTTGTAACGCTAAAAAACGTATCCAAACAACAATTTCACAGTCTTGTTCCAGACCTACCCGGCAGTGCGGCTACACTGTAAAAAAACACGCAGCCACTAACAACAATAAAAAAGGTTGCATTGTATACTGAAGATACTAAAATCTTCAATGAATCATTCATAATTTCAAATCTAAGGCAACTGTTCTTAAGCTTTGGTCACACTAAATCGCGCTATTTGCTACGAAACTCTTTCGAAATTGGTTAATTCGACAATCTTATACTTAACTGAGTCTACTAAAGAGTGCTGTTTTTTGTGCTAATGCAATAGTGCCAACTGTTGACATTATGTCGTTACGTGACGTAGTTTGGCAAAATTACGAATTCCAATATACAATATACAAGGCATAAACTACACTTTTAGAGTTGTGTAAGATTTAACCTTCTTAGAATTCAATTAAAGACTCTTTTGAGTTGATGATGAGAGTTATATGCCTTTAACCATGTTTCAATGAACTCTTAGTTACTTAAACCACTCAAAGGGAACTCAAGGTTGCATGTGTCTGAAAACCCCTCAAAAAGTGTCACAAACGAAACATAATCGTCTGTCTACTTTATGCATTTTGCTGAGTGTAGCTTGCCGCAATCGCAGCATTCATTCATCCAAGCCACGTTCATGGGTGGTGCACTCACGGACCAACCAAGTTAACTCCACTTCAGGCAATACCAAAAACCTGGCCGAATCGTATCGTACTACGACCAACGCATGTTCCTGCCATATACAAGTAATTTTTATTTATGATCAGGCAACGATAAATCTGCGTATTGAAACCGTCGTCGGGACGTTGGACGTTGGACTTGTTGGCCAACAACTTTTGTTTAAATAAATCAAATCAACACGATTCGCAGAAACTCTGACGCTGATAAGAACGCAAAAACAACACACAAACACATATACATATATATATACTGGATTTTCGCTTCATAACTCTATAGAGACTACCAACAACAACTACAACAACAACGGCAGGCTTGAACTTGGCCAACAACAAAAGCAACAGGTGCGGCACTCAAAAAAGTTGGCATATAACTTATACATTTGTGCTTAAAAGATCAAGCAAAGTTCTTGCCGATTTGTGGGGAGCTTGAAATCTTTGTTGGTTGCTGCTTCCAAAGCTTTTCATTTAGAATAGTTTAGTTTTTGTGGTTTTTCATTGGAATATCCAATATGCCGTTTTTGGATGACTTTGTCGCCCAGTTCTCGGCAAGTTATGGCTTGATTTTGGTTAAAGTGCAGCGAAAGATCTTTATACCTACAAGGATGTGTTTGCGAAGCAAGATCATTCACTTTAGACCAAGATCTGCGTCAAACTCAAAATAAACTTGCTAAATCTATAGCAGTGTGCATGGTCGAGGAGAGCGGAAAACAAAACACGGGGCTATAATTTTTCATGTTGACAGCCATTTTCAACTGAACAACAAAAGTGTTTTATAAACTTCGGCTGAGAGGTGCTACTTCAAACGTCATATGTAGCAAAACTTGACCCTCGGATTACTAGTTGCGATCTAGTGTGACGCAAAGCCATGAGAGCCATTCATCACTTCGAGGAAGCGAAAAGTATAAGAAATGTAGTTCTTAAACGCAAAGATCATTTGTCCCCTTAAGGATCGCCCCAAAATATGAACTGCCAATTATGATTATTAAGATTATTTTATTAGGCATATGCTTAGTTATGTTGCATTACTTGATTGTAGCATAGAACGACAAACAGTTGGCTTTGCGTGTTTGTCAGTCGGAAACAGTTGTGCCCAAGGACTGGCTGTTGTCAGGCCAAGGGACATAAGGCATAAAAGGACGAAACGGCTACCGAGTGCGCTCCGATGTCAGTATGCGCAGACGCGCACGCATATCTTTTTGTGGTCTCGACACAAACAACACAGAAAAACGCAACGCAGAAACAACAACCAACAAGTACAACAAAAAACTTACAACTGCTGCCGTTTCTCGTGCCTTTGGTGGGACTTTCTTGCCCAAAGCCAAAGTCTACAAAAGGTGTTGACCAAACAACAACAACAACTACAACAAAAAGGCAGAGGCACAGCGTACACGCGTTTTAACAAGAACACCAACAGCAAGTTAGCTGCAGTTGTAGCTGTTACCTTGGCCAAGACAACAGCCTCACTAAAGCGCCCGGTGCCCGAAGAGGTGTCTGGCCGGTGCCAATGCCGAACCGGGCCACGCCATACCAGAGTCAGAGTCCGAGTCAGAGAGTTAAAGCCAACTCGAGCTGGGACAGCGCATAAAAAACGTTATAAATAACACGCTCGAGCATTTAACGCGCCAAACATGTGTTCCACTGTCCAATTTGTGGTATGTTTACTTTTCATCAACAGCAGCAGCTTAGAGTGCGTGGAAGCGAGAGAGAGCGAACTGATCGACGTTGCTAATCAAACTGATCGACAAGAGACCGCTCTGGAGCCTGCTGTTGGCCTGCCAACTGGCAATGAAACTGACTGGCACTGCCCACCCCCACCCCGCGGCACAACATCCTGAACTAGGCGTAGGAGTTGCGGCAACAGCTGATCGCATTGATTAAGGAAAGGAAGAAAACAAGAAACTCGCTGAGAGACGAAATGTGAGTGAAGAGGCGAAAGCTGGCAAAAGAGAGAGCAACGAGAAGAGTGCTTATGCCCTTGCAACGAGCATATGAGCTTTATCGCAAAACTTGTGCCAACACACAACAACAAGAACACAATAATGCAGCGACAAAGATGCAATACTCTATGTTGCAGGCAAGAGTATTGCAACTTTGTTGCCCCAAAATGTTGAATCTTCTTAGCTGTTTGCATTGCAGCTGATGGATGATGATTTTGGACGCTTGAATGGACAAATGCCTGGCAGATAAAAAACAAACAAGTAAAAAAGATGAAGAAGAAGAAGCAGCAGTTGAAAGAAAAAGCAGAAGCAGCACTAGCAGCAGAAGTGGCAGCCGGAGACAAGAGATGATGTGGTTTACCTGGCGCTCCAGGGCCATTATTGAACGATCACCGGCAGCGGCAGCAAAAACAAACAAACAAACACAGATGCAACATACACTCACAAAAACAGGGTTGCTCATGAGGGTTGCGATCTTATGAAGAAACAGGCTCGGAGCGCATGAACTGGGACAGCTGACCAGAAAACCAACAAAGCCTTGTCTTGTTGTTGTCGTCGTTGTCTTTGGCCAAGAGAACAAAGCGCTTGAGGACATTGAGTAGCGCTTGAACCAACAATGCCAGAGAAGCGGCTTGTTTTCTTCTTTATTTTTTATGTATCGTTGTTGTTGTTGTAGTTGGTTTGAGTATTTGAGTTGGTTTGGAACATTTAGGCGCCGCAGTTGCAGAACAGGTTGGTCCAAATGCGGCGAACGTGAGCGGAAGAGAGCGACCGTCTTATGAGGCTTAGACAATTTATTAATTGTGCTAAATCCCTATTGTATATACATAAATAATAGTTGTATGTGTGTGTTTGTGTTAGTTTGTTAATTTCCTGTACGCATTTCAAAGCATTTAATTAGCAAGCGCAAAAGTGACGAGTGGACGGACATGACGAACATCCAGACAATGAGCAGCGATTTGGGTATGACAGATAGCACAATGGCTAAAGATGGGCAAAAGTGTAAGTGGCTGTAGGATATACGGCTTATAGAGTAAGCAAATAAGCGAAGCCAAGTTAATGGACTGCAGACAATACGAACGAGTAGCGAGTGGCGATAATTTAAGCTTAATACAAGTTTTGTGCTGTTTTTTGAATTGACTATGGGCCATAAGAAGTGAGTAGAGTGCTTTCAGCGAGACTTAATAAAGTCTCAACAAGCAGCAAGAACGAGTAGCGAGTAAAGAGTTGTTGCTTTTAACTGGCAACTTAAGTAAAAAGAGTATAAGATTATGCAAGTACTACAGCACCAATAAGCAGCGAGTACTAGTAGCGAGTTAATGCAAACTCAGCGAATAGCGCGTAAGCTGTCAATATTTTTGCTAATATTTGCAAAAGAAAGTTATAAGACAAAAGTTCATGCAAGTATTTGCACTAACTAGTAGCGAGTGCTAATAGCGATTTAATGCAAACTCGACGAATAGCGAGTAAGCTGTTAATATTGTTGCAAATAAAAGATTATGTAAGTACTGACACGAATCAGCAGCGAATGTTAGTAGAGAGGTAAGTGAGCGAATACTCATCAAGTAACGAACTAGCTGTAAATTTTTATAGCTATAAAAAGGAAACCTAGCATCATGAACCACAGAAAATAGCACAATTTTCAATATTACTCAATTAGACAAGTTTACGTGCTAACAACGAGTAACGATTGCAAATAATGGCGAGTCGGAGATCAGTTTCTGCAATAAAAACTCTAACAGAACTGTTTTAAGACATGGAGCTTAATAACTCGAGCAATTTTAAGATAAAACAAGCGAGATCTAAAAAGTAACAAAAGCAAACGAGTAGCGAGTCATTTAATAGTTACTATAATGAAAACTCTAGTAGTACTGTTTTTAAGTCTAATAGCTTAAGCAAGCAACTCAAGCGAGTTCTAACGACAAGCAACGAGTAGCTCTAAAGTTGGTGCATTTAAAACTCAACGACTAACAAATGCGAACAACGAGTAGCTCAACAACTTGTACATTGAAAACTCTAATAGTACTGTATTTAGACATTAAGTTTAATAGCTTAAGCAAATACAAGTAAACAACAAATAACGAATGCTCGCAACGAGTAGCTCAACAGTTGGTGCATTAAAAACTCTAGTAGTACTGTATTTAGGCATTGAGTCTAAAAGCTTAGCAAGTTTAAGGTAACACCAACGCGAGCACACAAGGAGTAACGAATGCTATCAACGAGTAGCGCAACAGTTCGAGTAGTACTGAAGGCAGTAAAAGTAAGCAAGTTCAAGTAACCACTGACAACGAGTAACGAGTTGTTAATCAATCGGAGCAACAATTAAGTGCAAGCTTAAGTGAAAACCAAGCTGGCATTCAATTTAGACATTGATTATTGGCCCAGAGGCAACAGCAAGCTGTATGGCAAAAACAGTTAATAAGTGGCTAACACTAACGAGCGCCAACTTTGTAACTAGTGATTACACCATCAGCGACTAACTAGTGCAACTTAGACGAGTGTGTGGCATCAATTTTGCAAGGATGACGTGCAAGCTGGCGCTCACCTTTGCTCCCCATCTGTGTGTGTGTGTGTGCGAGTGTGTGTGTGCGTGTGTGTGTGTGTGTGTGTGTGTGTGTGTGTGCAACTTTAGCCATGTTTCTATCTGCATCTGATTGCGGTGCACACTTCCGCTTGATGCTTGTTATATCGCTGCTGTTGTCATCTTTGGTGTTGTTATTGTTGCTGTCGAACGTGCTGCTTTGCTTCCTCTATGGCAGTAAGTATGCGCTGCAGGCTCGCAACAAAATAGCTATTGACAAATTATGGCCAACTAAAAGTAATTACACTCAAATACACAGACTGGGACCCACAGAGCGCCAATAACGAGTTCTGGCTGTTGCTGACAACGCGTTAATAGTACAAATAATCAACGAGTACGAGCGCCAACAGCGCCAACAGCAACAACAACAATCACAACAACAATCACAACAACAGGAACAGCAACACCGTCAACACTAAACATACACTTAATATTAATTGTTTTTTATTAACACACGCTCGACGTCAGCTGCGCTGCCAGCGTCAACGCTGCTGGTTTTCCTTTTTTTATTGGGACTGAGATTCATTAATAATTCAAAAATTGCACTTGCTTGCCAGAGGCAGCAGCAGCAGCGGCAGAGCAGCAGCAGAGCAGCGCAGCAGCATGTAATCGAGTTGTTAACTCAAAGTGACAACGAAGCGGCACTAGAGCAGCGAGAGCGTGCATGAGGGGGGAGGGGGAGCGGGAGACGGGGTGGCCAGCGACTTGATCTGAAAGCGCACAACAATTAAATGCAGACACACGAGATCACACCAAAAACAGACCAAATTGTAAGACCAGCAAAAGAAAAGCACACAATGCAGCACAACGAAGTTTAGACACTCTACAGCAGGCATCGGCAACGGCAGCAGAGACGTCGACAGATGCTCTAATGCCTTTGCCGCTGCCCGCTCTACAGCAAAACTACTGCTATGACAAATAGCTTAATTTGCCAATATAATGCGAAGGCACTCTTATTGTCTGAGAGACAAAAATCATTCGCCAATTCATCTCAAAATACTGGAAATGTGTTAAACATGCACACTTTATGGGAAAGTTCTTCGCAATACGACCAAAGTAACTGAAATCAAGCCATCAATTACATTGGTACTTAAATCAGATGTTCCGAAACAAGACGGGGCAAAAAACGCAGAGTAAGAGAGAGAATTGGTGGCATGACATAACGCCGATGGACTTAACGCCCAATATCATTTCTGCGGTTAAGTTCGTTTTCTTCACGGTCACAACGTCTAACTTTTAGGAAATTCTTAAAAACGAAACAAATCACCTTGATTGGAGATTTTGTAAACTTCAAAGACTTCGAGTTATTGAACTATTTGTAAGCGAAAATCTGCTCGATTTGAGTGGTTAAAGTTTTTTCTTTTTGTTAAATGTGCAGTAGCATTCTATAGCTTTGAGAGGCTTATGACTAAGTATTATATTCTATATTTTTTATATATATATACATTTTCCTACGCAAGCAATATTTTCCATACTCCAACAACTGTTGAAAGTGAAAGAATCACTCCCAATTCTACTTGCATATATACATACATACTTGGCGAAAATTAGTGTATAATCAGGGGTGTGCCAAAAATCTCTAGACGGTTTTGCCAAAGTGTCATTTGAATTTTCTTAAAAAATCCGTCAATCAATTGCTTACTTGTAAGATTTCCCATGATCTTAAAAGTAGTTCTGTCTTTTTGACTGAAATTCGATATAAAAAGATCTGGCAAGCCGAAAAATTGCTTTGGTTTGAAATTCGGTTGAAAGAGCTTTCAAATATAGAGTTTTCGTGACAATTTTTCAGATTGTCTTTATCCGTTGCATTGACATTGGTACCAGAAATGCCAATGATGATCTAAGCAGCATATTGATATTTGATGACTTTCAGTGATTTTCAAAGCTCGGCTCTAGAAATTAAAAAACTCTGCCACACTTTTAGCTCCTCTCGAACTTCAGTCGACGCTTTAGCAGGAAATTTCGTAACTTCTAGCTGCGTCACAAAACAATTGCAAGTTACAAGTTAGCTTCAGAGGCTTAACTTTTTAATAGGTTGATTTTAATATTAAGTTCTATATTCTAATCTTTTAATCCAAACACATGATCTTTGAGATGATGTCCATTCCCAAAAGCAAAACAACAAAGAATTTTTAAACGTTTTTAAAGCATATATTTTTATTTTTGGCTTGAATTTAGCTTAATCTTAAAGCTATACAAATATGATGAAATTTACTAAGACAGCTTATGTAGTGCACACTAGAAGCTGCCTTCTAAGGTAAACAGAACAGGTAAGGTAAGTGAATTTCTAAAGAACATTCCACTTGGAGATTTAACGCAGCCTTTCGATACGCTTTTAAATCATGGAAATCGCCACGCCTTGTTTGTAGCTTTGTAAGCCTTATATCAAAAAGTGTTTTCATATTTCTCATAACGCTCTTTACACTCTGAACTTTTGCTGGCTGTTTATAATATGCCAAAATACATGTAGCCCTCTTGGTAAGTGTATGACAAGTAACAAGATGCAGGCACTGCAAAAATTCAATAGAGAGTCACAAACAGTGAGCGGACAGTGAGAGAGCGAGAGAGCGCGATTCAGGAGCGGTAGTTGTTGTTGTTGGCGCGTAAGCTGTGGCAGGGAACGGAGCGACACTTTGTTGCTGTTGTTTGGGGGCACTGCCACCGCCGCTGACGCTGCCGCTGACGCTGCCGCTGCCGCCTGAGCGCTGCCAGCGTCTCAGTGACTGTGACTGTGACTGACTTTGACTTTGTCGCTGTGCTTTGGTTTGTTTATTGTCAGTTGTTGCTTTAGTTGTTGTTGCAATTGCTTTAATGAAATCAACACTTGCTGCGCTTGCCACTTGCCACTTGCACGCAAGCCAACGCCTGTCAAACAGCTCCGCTCCGTTTGTTGTTGCAGCTGTTGCTTTTGTTGTAGTTGTTGTTGCTGTTGTTGTTGCTGTTGTCGTAGTTATTGTTCTTGTTGTTGTTAAGCTTTTGGCGCTTAATTAAAAGCCAAATTGGCGCAAGTTGTTGACTAAGGGGGCGTTTTGCAGGTAAAAACATATTTCGCGCCTTTCTTGCTTAACAATTAAAATCAACAGCAGCAGCAGCAGCAACAACAAAAGCTCAACTTTACACTCAATTAACACGGCGCAGACAAACACACACACACACACACACACACACAATGCACACACACACACAGACCAAAAAACATATGCAACGAAAAAAGTTTGCTGCTGCTGCGCTGCCCTTTTTGCTTGCAGTTTTTTGTGCGCTGCTGCTGCGGCTGCTGTTGGTGTTCTTGTTGTTGTTAAAGGCAGCGCAGCAGTGCAAGCAGAAACCGCCCAACCACCCAACCACCCACACTAATACATGTGCACACAACGCTTTTGTTTGCTGTTAATTGAGTGCACAAACACACACACACACACACACACACACACAGACACATATGCAGCGGGAAGCACACAAACAGCGTAGTAAAAAACGTAGTTAAAAACGTAGTAAAAAACGTAGTAAACTAGCGTAGTTATTCTGCTGCTGCTACGTAAGCACACACATACATACATATTTCGCACTTTACGAGTGGCTGCTAAGTAGTTGGCAACGCCGTTAATGGCAAAATAAAAGAGAGCAAGCAAAGAGTTAGCTGCAGGCCGGCTGGCTCAATGGCTCAATGCTGAATGAAAACTGATAGCGCACGTCATTGACACCTACGTTCCAACCCGCCACCCACCACCCACCACCTCCCACACACCACCTCCCACCACCTCCCACACACCACCTCCCACCCACTCACTCGCAGCCCATTTGCACACTTCTTCTTCTTCTTCTTCTACTGCTGTTTTGCATAGTTAACGGCCGAGCGCCACACGAGAGCGTCTGCCGCAGAGTCAGAGTCAGGCTGCCAGAGCATGTCCATGGCCCCCCCGTGTGTGTGTGTGTGTGTGTGTGTTTGCACAGTGTTGCCATCTCTGCTTTCTAGCATTTTTTGTAAGCTCGCGTAAATGCTAGTTGTTTTTTTTTCGTTTTTGAATATATAATTAGCTTTTTTCTGCTTTATTATTGTATTTAAACAAATTAAAATAAGTGTGAAATCGCGCAATCAATGCATAAAATTGGCAGCCATGGCTAAAAAAAAAAAAAAAAAAAAAAAAAAACGATGTCTATCGCCCTAGGTTGACGAGATTATCGACATCGAGTGGTACGATAATAATCCGAGCTCAACCCTAAAAGGCGACTAAAGGTTAAAAATTTGTTAAATAATACGATATTCAATTTTTTAGTCAAGCGGAAAAATTTTATTTTTACTTTTTCGCAAAAATGCATTGCGAATGGCCAAAAATTTTAAATCTCTAATTTTATGTTTTTCGACGATTTAAGCACGTCTGACATCTTTTCCGGCGATGTTTTTGTCGATGTAGCGTGATATTCCAATAACTAGTATTTTCCATGGTGTCTTTAAAGGGTTTCGTATTGAATTTGAGCACTCCAGTCGCTACAGTTGGGTCGCCAGAGAAATTGAAGTACATACTTTTTGATTTCTTTTTCCAATTTTTTTTTTAAATTCGTCAACGCTTATTTCGGGTTTTTTGATAAACGTGCGGAAAAGCCTGAATTGGTTACCAACTGTTTATTTTCAAGTCCATCATATGAGAATGCTCTACTATAAAATCATGTTTTTCGGTCTCCTTTTCGCAAATACTACAATTCGTAACGCTTAATTTTGCAATAGAAACGCGTTTTGGCGGCTATTTGCCAAAATACACTTTTAAAACATCACTTTTGCAAGTCTGTGTCTGTGCACTTTTTGAAGAAGTGAAAGAGAATTATATATTGAATTATTAACAATGAAGGCATTTGTATAGTTCAGATGCCTGTTACATGAAGCGAGATTTTAAAGCAAGGCCATGGGATTTGTATCTGGCAAAGTTTGTAGGAACGATAATATCGCACGTAAGTTGTCTCGCCTGCAACCCTATGCGACTTGCTTTATATTAGAATGCATTCTAATATCAAGTGACATTTTGTGAGAGATTTTTTCACTTTCTCACTTGAAAACTTCGCTTCGTGTAACAAGCGCCTAAGTGCAACGCTGATAGTTTACATAAGTGATGAAATATGACAAATATAATATAATACAAGCTCACAGTTTTTCTTGCTTGTTCTCGATTTCGATACCGATTTGACAAATTGTAGAAATAACTGCACTGCTTACACTACTAAAAATTACAAGACTAAGCTTTTCTTTATTTAGATCAGAGTGCTTAGTACGATGAACTGAATTGTTACGACTACGAATCGAAATAGGATTCGCTATTTCGAATTAACACCATTATCTATGTTTGAAGTATTAAAGAAACGTAATTAACTAGTTCCATTTAGTACATTTCTTGACTAATATGGCAAATTATTTTAAAGAATCTTTTCCAAGCTCAGCATGAAATTTGTCGAGCGGAAATGCTGGGAAATGATAGTTAACCAGTTTTGAACATTAAAAACTGAAAACACATCGTATTCAAAATACTCAGAATGAATGATAGAATTGAAAATAGTGCAAAATAGATGTACAACTCTGTACAAACGTTATATGATTGCTTCAGAAACGGATGAAAGGATGAGCGTTTCATATTAAATTCCATAATTTTTAGCAGGGGTAATTTTTATAAGCGTTTAAGCCAATCCAATTTGAGGATTACTCATCATTCTTCAACCAAGCCAATTTATAAAATGAATTGGGTCCCAAAATCGTTTTTTACTCAAATCGTTGAAACTTTTAAACTCAAAGCAAGCTTAATCAAACTTAAAATGTAATAAAAAGAATTAAAATGAAAGAATTCTGTAAATAAAAAAATAATATAATTAAATCAATTCATTGATACTCGATTTGGAAAAATGCGTACTTGAATGGCTTTTGACACCGCTTGTGCTTGTTGCCAGTAACGAGTACCTGCGGTTTTTTTCCGTGTAGTGAATTAACGTAAAGTCTAAGCACGCCCAAATCGACTGGCTATAGATGCTGAGCATTTTTGTAAAAGGAACATTACCATAATGGCTAGTTTTATGTGCTAGTTTGTAAAAAAGAGTATCAACAAATTCGAAATAAGTGTTATCTTTAAAACCACTATACACTCTTCGCATATTTTGATGTGCGGAACTTCAATATGCTGCATTTGTTGCTGTAGAGCCACTACTAGCTAAGTTTTGATTTGAATTGCTTTAAAATCAGTTAAAAACTTATACTATAGATTTTCCTGGCTCTCTAAGGTATTTCTGGCAGCTCAACGTATTCTTAATTCGTTTGAGAAGATATAGCTATAGAAATTAGAAGAGTTTGAAATTTTATGAAAAACATTGTCACAGTAGTCCCTAAAGCGTTAAATAGTTTTTCTTAGTAAGTATTTATTAGTCGCTAAGTACTAAAGAACCCTAGAACGTCATCTTTATTTTTTGTACACTAACGTCATCCTTCGTCATTTTGTCTTCGACCAACTTAGAATCCCTATTAAAAAAGATCTTGAGCCCTGACAACGTCCACAAATGAATGTATTTAAAGGTTTAGCTATATTTTTTTTAAATTAAAATAAGAAACCTACTATTTCATTACTCTTTTAACTTAAAATTTAAGTTTTTCCAGCCTTCTTCCAATTGGCTTGGATTTCAAAACATAACATTTATAGTCATAAAACTCTAGACTTTTTTATGAATGTCATTTTCTTTCTCAAAACTAATAAAATAAACTTAAAAAGTAAGGTAATTGTAGATATTTTTTTATGTAAGCGAAGGGGTATGCCCCTCTATGTAAATTTGAAAAGTTATGCATACATCATTCTTCGTTGTTTTGACTACGCAAAAAATTTAAAAGCAAACTTAAGATTCGTATAGACCCCTTCAGGTTTACCTCCTTCAACAGTTTATATACATCTAATAATAATAATATTAATGGGTAGTAGTGCACTGCAACCTTATGAATCTATTGTGCCCACTATCTAAAGCTCTCCCAAAATTCCTATCTCTGATAGGTATATCACTATTTGGAATGGGTTTATTTGAGCTACATCAGGCATATGTTCATACTTCTACGCGCTGTGTTAGAACTGGTGATGCCCAGCTTGCTCAAGTGTCCAGTATGTGTCTGCAGTGTCCAGTAAGTAGGCCAGTCAGCATTCTGAGGTTGTTTTTGCTTAGTTGCACTATCTTCTTGAATCTATTTCAGTTGTAGCAGATAAGGAGTCCTGGTGTGCTCATACATTCCTTAGTACTCCTCATTCTTTGCTCCTCTCTTTAACTTTAGCTCTTTAACTGTGTCTTTCAATGCCACAAAATGGCACCAAAGTGTCAGTTTGTTGCTTCTGCCCAGAAGATCCAGCTTGGCTCTGGTTTTCCTAACCAGCTTGGAGTTTATTCTAGTTCCTGCAACCGCTTTTATTGCGGTCTGGCTATCTGATAATATAGCTATATCGCTAGGTTTATGTCTGCACATCTGCCTGAGACGCATACATCAGCTTGGAAGATGCTTGTGCGTATGCCCTTAGATTTCGAAAGATGTGTTTGTTTCCTGCGACACCGATTCCTGTGCCCCCATTTGTCAGACCGAAAATTCACGAATAACTTAAAAAAAGAAAGATCGCGCGTAGTCGATTTGGACGTGAAATGACGTTCTACTGTGAAATACTTGAAAGCTTCAAACTTATTTTTGCTTTTGAAAAGTTGGCAACTCTGCTCAGCGCTCGGCGCACCGTTAACCGTTTACAGCTCAACGCGCGCGCTCTCTCTCTCTCTCTCTCTCTTCGTCTCTCTCTCTCTCTCTCACTCTCTTAACAGCCGCTGCTCGCAATGTGCGTGCGTAATTACTTTAATTGTTTTTCGCTGCAAGAAGAAGCAGCAAACAAATAACGTCGATTTTCTGTTTGTTTTTATTTAGAAGAAGGTGCTACATAAATTTGATTTTTATTTCCCAGAAAAATTAATTTTAATATTCACAAAATACTATACTAACAATAAAATGAAATAAAGCTGACCAAACATAAATTTGTTACAAAAAACGTAAAACGCATCGCATCAGGCAAACAAAACACGCAGCGCACTTAAAACGCAACAAAAATGCTCGTACAATTTTATATATACAACATTTCTATAAATATACATACATATATATATATATATATATATATGTATATAGGTATTCGAGAAAATATTAAATATGTAAGTACAAGCGACAAATATAAAATAAAAAATAATAAAAGCAACGCTAAGCGAAGAGAACTCGTCAATTTTTGCCACTTAAAATTCATAAAGCGTTTTTGGTGTGACAACGGCCACAATGATCATCATCATCATCATGATGACGAACCGAATGATGATAATGAGCTTGTTGCAGAGCAGCAGCAAACCTTGCAACCGACCCCAAAGGCACACAGCCAGCAGCAAAGGAGCGCGACAGTGCAACAACAGCAGCGGCAGCAGCAGGAACGCAGCGAGCAGCGGACAACAAACAAACAAACAAAAACCCATAAAGCCCAAACACACACACTCACACACACTCACTCACACTCACACTCACTCACACACACACGGCAGCAATAAACCGAAAGAGTTGAAATCAAAATTAATAAGTGGCACCATTTGCAAATATCTTTACGAGTTCCATAATATATCTACATAATATGATATACCTCAAGTTCCAATTGTTATCGGTATCGTTATTGAAATACTTGCCGCATTTTTGGCCCAACGAAAGTGAAATACATAAAAAAAAATTGAGTACTCAGCAACTCACTTGAGATACGAGCAAGATGCATCAGTTGCAAGCAGGGTACATTTATAAAGGTATGATAACTCTGCCGACGTCATATCCCTAAATGTCGAACGCGGCAGCGAAAAGAAAGTCACCCGCGTAGCTGTAAATAAAAAACACTGCCACAAAAATTCACACACTCATTTCATGCCATTGTGTCTATTTGTAGATACAAAAACCCACCCTTAAATTCGCTTTAAGGCCACAAACTTACTCATCGATCCTCGCACTGAAATGAAAATTGGCGAACTTTTTATACAACGTCCGCAGAATTATCATATCTTTATTAGTGTACCATGTTTGCAAGTCCCCTTTCAAAGCTTCGGCTGACACGCCTGGTAAAGAAGAATTGTCCTGTTGAAAAGTCCAAGAGTCTTCGCTTCAATCTTCTCAAACTTGTCAAGAATTGGCTCTGCCACAGAATCGCAATCAATTCGGCTCAATCTCATTAAACCATTTATACTCTAGCCTAGCTTGGTCCATAAGTCTAACCGTGCCTCTAAGTGGCGAAATGGTAGCGAAAGTGTTTTACCGAGCAAATAAACACAATGCGGTTCTCTTTAATACACTCGGAAAGCTCCATAAGTTTTCAAGAACTAGTTACAAATATGCTATTTAGGTAAAAATCATGGGATTTTCTAAATGAAAATGTGTTACACAGTGTGCTAATACTAAACACACTGTCAACTTTGCAATGAATACAAGTAATAATGAATAGAATGCCAAAACCAAGTGCACAACAAACTACAGTGCACTTGCGTAACCGTGAACACTCCATATATGAACATCACCGCTTAATGTAAACAGGTTTTGTTTTTCATTAACTGCTCCAAAAGGCGTGCTATGTTAGAAAGCCCTTTATGCGAACAGTCAGTAATTCCATGTGTTGATCTAAATAGTGCATCAAAACGTTATGAACTGTTTTTGCTAGTTTTGTGAATCACCCTATTTAGGCAAAGGTGCATGTTTGGTAGGTCAACTCACTATAAGAGACTTGCAGTTGAAGTTCTCTCAAAAACAAAACGAAAAACCAAGCCGCTCGTATTTGCTGCACCGACATTTGCAATGGAAAACTGCGCTCCCAATTCTATCAAGCATCAAATGATAACCCTGATGATATACTCAGAGACCCTGAAAAGAGAATGCACCATTCCATATGCAAATCTTGGCTCTCTCTGGTCAAATGCTGCGTTACGTCACAAACACAAAATGCAAAGTAAAGCAAAAAACTTGATAGTGTGACGTCACATGCTGTTTTCTTCTTCGCGTACTTCCTATTGCTACTACATGCTCTGAGACAGGCTAAAGTGCAGTAATATGTTCAAAAAGAAAAAGCAGCCGTAAAAGAGTACATATTTGGACTGAATTTGTGTATCTGTGAAACTCTTCAGACCTACGTTGTGTCATGCAGCCCCTTGGCTTATGTAACTTAAATCGTTTTAAGAAAATATGCCAAAAAGCGCTCTTAGAATAACGACAGGTGTGCTTACTGAAGGACAGTACGTGCTGAAGGGCTCTAATACCTGTAGCTTTTGTAAACTCGAGGAGGAATACTGACGTATTGCCTTCGAAGTATAGAGTATCAAATATCTAAGCGCGGCTCAACCCGCTTGAAATCATGCCCGTCAATTAAGTTTATTTCGGAGATCTGACAGGAAAGCGCTAAGCTCAGTAGGAGGGCACAAGAGATATAAAGACTCGCAGACAGAAACAGATTTTTGGCAAAACGGAAATGGTAGCATTCTAGATCATGGATCGGCAGTGACAGCAGAAAAGCTGCACTGACAACTTTTTCCCGCTGACACACAAATACCATTACAGCGATTGACATACTGCCCAACTCGCTGCTGCCACTACCGATCACTGCTCTCTAGATTAGCCTAGTTCAGCTTATGGCAGAGTTAACTGTACTGCTATTGCTTGCCATTACTTTGATCTCTTTTGACAGCGGCGTCAAGTTGTGTGTAGTTAGCATTTCCACGAAAATTTCCCAGCTCAATGAATAAAATAATCCATACCAAATAAACCAGCGTCAAGAGACCAACGGACAAAAGGCAAGAACAAGACCAAGACCAAGACCAAGAACGAGCACGAGAACAAGGAAGACATGGATGACATCCTTTTGAGCCAATTAGCGTTCTAATCAAGTGTAAACTAATGCTAAAAGCTAAGCCAAGTTTGCGCTCAACGCGTGAATATGCCACGAGACAAAAGGCGCAGGCGCAGGCGCAGACGCAGACGCAGGCGCAGGCGCAGACGCCGAGGATCAGCTAACAGCGGCAGAGAATGTGTGCGTGTGTGTGTGTGTGTGTGCTAATTTGGCTAATTTGAGAGAGCAAGCTTTTTAGCGTGTGCAAAGGGCAAAGACAAGGCGACGGCGACGACGACGGCGACGCGGCGCTTCTAAAGCAGAGCACACAGCGCGACAGAGAGGAGTGAGGTGGCAGCAGCAGCCGCAGCCGCAGCATGAACGCAGACAGCTAGCAGATTGTCGCCGCTGCTGCCGTCGCTGTCTTTGATCTGCCAGCGCGCATCTAGGAAATGTTTGTCAAATTCATTCGACCGTTCTCATTGTTTTTGACATTTCTTTTAGTGCGGCAATGGCAGCGACAGCAACAGCAACGTTGTCAATGTTGTCGGCAGTTGATCAGGCGGCACTCTGCTGTTTTTCCTCTCTCGTTGTCGCTCTCGCTCTCTCGCAACACTTTCTCTGCCAGCTTTCTCAAGCTGCTTTGTGCTCTTCTGCATCTCTCTCTCTTCTGCATCTCTCTCTCTTCTGCATCTCTCTCTCTTCTGCATCTCTCTCTCTGCTACTGCTCTCTGTCTCCGTGCCAGGAGCGTTGTCGTTATTTTTCTGGCGCCAAAAAGACGCTGCGCCCCCATTGTACAAACCCGCCGCCCCTCACCAGCTTGCATTGCCTGTACCCCGAGCTCTTTCAGCAGCTTTTTTGCTGCCCCCATCTTCCTGCGCTACTCTGCGTTGTCTGTTCGGGCATCCTCCTTTTTGTCAGTCAGTATGTGTGCGTATCTGTGTGTGTTTTGTGTTGTTTTTGGGGTTCTTGCGAACCGGACTCATGTTCTTCATTATAAGCAGGCGGCGTTCTCGTCTTCGACGTTCTTGTTTTTGTTGTTGTCTTTTTTGCCCATCATCATCATCGTCATATATATATTTTTTTTTTGTTCTTTTTTTTGTTGGTTTATTTTTTAGCAGATATTTTTTGGACCTTCGTTTTATGCATTTCATACATACTTCAAAAAATTTATACAATATGCGTTTAATATTCAATTCTTGTGTGCTTCTTCTTCTTCTTCTTCTTGTGCGCTGTGTGCCCGGGCTTTTTAAGCAGAAATCGAAAGTTGTGACTAGTCGCTGAGTTAGTGCTCAGAAGAGTGTGTCTTCTAAGCAGAGTTCAAAATTGCTTAACTTCTATAGTCCTTGCAATGTTTCGGGAAACTAGGCTGAAAATCGTTCGAGTACAGAATGTGAAAGACTCGTCTTTTCAAAGCAAGACACCGAGCGAGAGAGTGAAGGAACAGTGTAAGTATACCGAAATGATGCATCCTCTTCAACATAATCTTCCCGACTAGCGTAAAAAGTCATAAAGACTGTGTGTGAAAAATAAGAGTATACACATCGCTCATGTGAAAAGTATCACTAGCCAAAATGCTCATTTTATGTACGTATATACATAAACTGAGGGCCTTTGGATTTGAATATTTCACAAGTGGTATACAGTGTAGGATTTCCAGCGTTCCCTACGAATTCCGCCAATTCTGCCACGTGGGATATATGGGCTGTGAAGTCGAGTCCTTATTTGTCTGTCCATATGATAGCTCGTTGGCCAGAAATTGCGTATAGACTGAGCTATTTTAGAGCTTGCGCGTTAGATTAACTTGATACACTTAGCATGATCGACGTAGTGCGTGGACTGACTGTCACTATAGCTACCTACAGTTATCCCGCAAAGGTTGCTTTCATATATCCAACTCACAAATTTTTTGTGACGTCAAATTGTCAGTTCATGTTAAAAGCCTGGCAACTAACGGGACGGTTTTACTTCTAAATTAACAAATTTTAACACTTATATAATTACTTTCGATTTCGATACTAATTTCTTGAGGAATTTTCTTAAGAAGCATTTTGCTTAAACTTCGTCTAAGCGCAAAATGTCAAAGGAAAAGACACAAGTCTTCATCTTTATATTGCCAAAATTAGCCCAAATCTCGTAACGCTCAATGCCGACAGAAATTTCGCGCATGTGTCAAGCTTTCTAGTCGTTTCAAAACTTTTGCCAATTTCGACAAGAACTAACTACTGACGAAAGCTTACTTTTTGAAAAATTTTTATAGAATGTATTTCCAGTTTAAAGCCCATAATTAACAAGCCAGAAAATGAGTAAACTATAAAAACGCCACGCTAATTGCTATAACTTTGAATAGCAGTTTTAAAGCTCATACATTTTTGAGATAATCTTTACAAGACACCCACACCATAAATTAGAAGTAACCCAAACTGCTAATTGTTACTATTTTGTGAGAACTTCGCACCGTTTTGAGTCATATATAGCTATAAGATCTACAAACGATATGTATTTAACGAAGTAGTTAACTCTTTAGTATGCATAATGAGACGCACTTGGACAGGTGCTGAAGTGGCAAATGGATAGGGTGTAACAGTGGTTTCGAAAGGGCCCAACGCCAGAGCAGAAGAGTGAATCTAGATACGCTTCCGGAGGAACCGCTATGAGCGCAGCAAATAACGAATTATAATAAAAATGATATAAAATTTTTATGAAAATTTTAACAAGAAAACAATCAAATATAACTGGGCGCAGACGACGTTGTCGTTGGCGTCGGCGGCGACGTCGGCGCCGCAGTCGCTGCCAGCGTCAGCGTACGCTGCAGCGTTGTTATCTTTGTTCTTGTTGTTGTTGATAATTTAAATTGCATTTACGCCCACTTAAATTAAATGAAAATTAATTTGACGAAAACTTCAAGCACTGCTTGCAGCTCATTAAGTGGTCAACACATTTGCCGCTTCCGTTGACATTCGACGACGTCGACGTCGACGTCGCTGGCCGACGCAACGCCCACATTAGCCGGAAGTTAAGCTTAAACGCTTAACGGCTTAATGGGCCAGTTAGTTACATTTTTGGTCAAGCATTTAAAAGGCGTTCAACAAAGCGCGTACCTCCGAAATCCCAGTCCAAAACTCCAACTCATAATTAAATTAAAATGCAAATTGAAATTGAAATTAAAATTAAATTTAACTGTCTCTAAAAATGGTTACAAAATGCCGCTAAGTGGCTAACTGTCTAATCGAGAATTCCAACGTTGCAACTTGCTGTGCTGCCTGTTTACACGCTCCGTTTGTCTAATGAGTTTCGTTTGCTGGAACTCGAGCTGCAACTCTTTATCAGTTGCAAGTTGGTTCCATTTGATAAGCGGCGGTCACTTTGTAACAGAGTTATCTAAAGCGCGCTTTAATTGTTATGCTGGTGCGCTTTGTGGCAGCTGAGTCCGAGTCCGGGTCTGACTCTGGCTCCGCTCGGACATCGTGCTCAGCAGTCTTTAATGTCTAATGAAGTTGTTGCATTTAAATTTTATGTGCAGCTGTACACGTTTTTCTTTGATAGATTGTCTAGGCTTGACTGGTTTCGGGAATCGCTAGAGCTGTTGGGTCTTCAGCAATGGGTTTTTAGGAACTAGTTCAGGAACCACTGCAGTCTGTCGTAACGGCAACTAGCAAAGCAGTAATCTGTAACCTTAGTTTTTTTTTTCTTCTCTAGAGGTGAGCTACGTTCTGCAGTCAGATTCTGGAACTGCCGCTTATGGCTCGCGCTTTGTCAAAGAGCTGAAAATAACCCTTTTCAGCCTGTTTTCAAAAGAATTCGACGTGCACTTTTTGTGAAGATGCACAAAGCCCTATTTTCGGACTCGTCTTATTTTTTCATATAAATATAATTATATAAATTCATAAATTGAAATAATGTCTTCCCCCGCTATTGCGGTCTTTGTCCGCATATCGGTCATATCTATATATTCTTAGTATGAAGCCTGTGAGAAATTCCTAGCTGACGACAACGAAGACGACGCCCATTATGGTGCTGATTGTCTTTAAAAAGTTTGGAAATATTGTTGATATGTCCAAAAACGCAACACCCAAAATAGAAGTTATCACTTTGGATTGGCCTTTGCATCCTATCCCAAATGAAAGCAGACATATTGTGGGGTTTTGTTTTCTTGAGAATATGCCAAATAACTAGTCGAAAGCACGCCCTGAAGATGTCAGGCCAGAACTGAAGCTGGTGGGGATTGGACGGGTTACTTATGGAATACCAAAATGTGATACACTGTCTTAAGGCTTGTCTCTTTCTTTGAGGTTATTTAAGCTCCAAGGCAATTGTTTGTGGGGTAGTATTCAGGGTCGGCGCTACGTGGCGTGGGTGCCCTAAAGATTTGTGACGTCACATTAGGGAGAGTTGGCTTTACTTAATGTAATAATGTAACTATTTGTTATATGGTGGGAGGTGCTCAAAATCTTGGTGACAGCACCTTTGCTCTTATCAATCAGTTAAGGAATTTGGCCTTATCAAAAGTCAGAAAGAGAACAAATCTGCATAAATTTTTTGAAAATTTTGAGTCAACACGAAACGGCAAACACTCTCTTATAAGTTATACTAGAAGCAGAACTAGGTTTTAAGGCGATACTCTGTATCAAGGCCTGAAAATCTCTCCAATTAATCACTGCTACCTGTAAGTAGTTTTTACACGCTGGGCAATAAAATTTTATAAGCTCTACTTAAAATTAAAATATTCAATAGAAAATTACGAACACAAAGTGCAACGTCGGGCGCCCAACGTGGGGCACATCTAAAACATCAAAGCCGTTGTTGTTGTTGACAGTTTGCAAGACTTTAATAACAACAACAACAATTATTATACATATTTCATAGGCAAAAAATTAGCGTAGAGCTCTGCAAAAATGCCAGCACTGTGGTAAATTACGTATAATTTGCAGGGTTGCCGCCGAGCCAATGACCAGCGACCGAGTTGGTCCCAACGCATTTGTCAACTTAGCACATCGATAATGCAGGGTCTTGGTAGCAGCGTAGGCCCGAGGCCAGTGGGTGGGAACACTACGTAGCTTCTGCAACGAAGACGACAGTCGACAATTTTAACACAATTATGAAAAACGTTTGCCAGTTAGCCAGAAACGCGTTTGAGTTGGGGTTTAAGTTGCAGTTTTTCAAATCGAGGCGGTAAATGTAACAAAATTATCCATATATATATATAAATTTGTACGCTTTTCCGATACTTTGCCGTAAGTCTAATGACTTTGGCGTGTTGTAAAAGTAACAGCAGGAAAGCGGCAAGAAAAAAATGGAAAAAAAAAAACTAGCTCTATAAGTAAAAAGCGACACGCCCATTTAATTGAGCGTGGGAGGCAGTCATTTGTGCCCTGGGGGTTAGTTGTGTGACTTTGGGGGTTACGGATTGGGGGGCGGGGGTTGCACTTTGATTACTTCGTAGCAGCAGCAGCAGCTGAAAATTTACCCAAAACGCAAAACCCCGGCCAGAGTTGTAGAGTATAATTTTTTTGTAGTTTTGGATTTTTTTATTTATGAAAATTAAACAAGTGAACTTTGACAGCAGGTATCGCCTCGGGGTGACTGTTTTATTTTTTTTCTTTTTGTGGTCGTTGCTGGGCTTTGGGTCTGTCATTAAATATTTTTACCAGCGCGGGTTCGTGGGGGCGTCTAAGACTTGCCTTTGACAAATTAACGCATGCATACTTTGAGGCGTAAGGACACAAGCTGCTATCAATTAGGATTGTGGCGTGCGGGGCGGCGGTGGCGCCACCATATGTTGCAACGTTTTGTCGCTTGCCTCGGGGGCTCGACCAGTTCAATTAGACTCAAAAAGCGCCACGTAGCCGCGTACAGCTTCAACATGTGCACAGAAATCAGAACGAATCGAGACATCGCGTAAAGCGCACAGTCGAAATGTCGGAAAGTCAAGACCCCAGTGTTATTTTATAGTCTGTCGTGTTATATTTTTATTATTATTGGTAGCTGCTTTTTACGAGCATGTGTGTTTGTGTGGGGTTTTTTCACTTTCACGCGCTAAAGTGTCGTCAAGTGGCGATCCGTGCGCGTTTAGAGTCCGTATAGCACTAGGCGGCGGGCCCCAAGACCCGCTATTGCTTTATTTATTTGCGCTTAGACAGCAATTTCAATTAATTGATAAGTCACAACAGCAACAACCGGAGATGTGACCATACCCGGAGCCACAACAACAGCAACAACAAAGTGGCACAGCTTGCAAAATCAACACAGCATTTCACACAATTTGCTTTGGCAATTTAATTGCCAGCGACATTTTTCTCGTTGACTTTCTAATAGACATGGACTCGCTTTGGTTGAGTTGAGAGGCCTCCGAGACCCAGCACAGGGCCCAAGACTAATTGGATTTGCAGCCAGCCAAATTGTAATAAAGTTACATACAAAAGATACAAATGTCTCTCTTTAAGATTGTATGCAACTAAAGGCATTAAAGACAACTGTCAGCCTGTGTGTGTAGAACCTTTGATTTTTGGACTTATGTCGTGGAAAGTATTTTAAGTTCTATATAAGCGCTGTGTGTGTGTGTGTGCTGTTGAATGCCTAGGCGAAAGATTGTAGGATTGTGTAAATTTCTGCCACGGAGCTGCAACAAGGTTGAGCACACTTCCACATAGAACTAGATCTTTAGATATTTCCATCCCTAACACTCTGCCCCTTGCGCCTTGTTTGATAGAGCAACTCTGTTGCAAGACACGTACGTAGAAAGTTTGAGAAAAGTAGTTAGTAGTCGCTTAAAGCGGTTCCACTCTTAGGACCCCATAGGCAATATGTAGTGTATCGCATGCCTGTTTTGTATTTAGAAAGTTTTCCCAATGCAAGGAGCAAAGTATCTTAAAGTCTTAGTGTTGCCTTTAGATGACTTCTAATGTTCTTTAAACTTCTCTGACGAGATTGAAGCGCTCTTGCCATACAAACTGGAAATCCGAGCCTTACCCCCGTAACTCTATATTAACTTGAACTCTAGTGCGGCGCGTACAGAAAGAAAACTATGTTTGAGTTTGAGTGACCTTTTTCCGCAGCTCGAATGTTTGGGATTGCTCTCTGAGCTCTCTCAAGATGAACATTGCTTCGAGCCTACAGCTTGGGTTCTTTCATTTAGTGTTCCTCGTACGTGACGTGGCAAATTTCATCTGTATGCTAATGCGCCAATGTTCCCCAAAAGCTCAAGAGCTCCTGCAACTCTATTTTAACCTAAAATCAAGTGCATCGAAAACAAACTTAATGTACAAAGCCTGTCCTAAAAGTAAACTATACTCTCAGATGCTGAGATGTAGGGGCGTTCTGTGTTCTAAATAGCTTCTGCAATTCAAGCTTTGAAAGTACATTCCTGCAGCTTTACACGGTAAAGTTTTGCTTCAAAAAGGAAAAAATCGAGTGAGGAACACATGCAATGATTAAAAGTGTTTAAGAGGATGATGCACTCGATTTAAAGTAATTTAATGATTTCGGGACCAACTTGATAGGCAGATCAAGAAACAGTAGCGATCTTTGATAGAACAGCACCGAAAAAACAGCATATAGTAGTAGTTGAGCTAAAGCACTCGCTTAATTTTAACTGTGTAACTTGGTGAATCTTCTTCTTCTTAACTGGCCATGACAACCCATTATCGGGTTACGGCCTGATATAAATACATTCTTTCATTGAAATAATGAAAAAACGAGCTTAAACCAAATTCAAAAGTAGTACAAAAAAGTTTATCGTAATGGTTCATTGTTATCGGAATGAGATTTGGGTATAGAGAACATAATATGAGCATCAAACAAAGTGTTAATTGCTTAGCAAGAGAAAAAATCGTAAATTTGCATTCAAATGCAAACGAATTACGAGTAGCTTACAAAAGACTCAATGCATAAGAGCGCTGAATGCAACTATTCCTAGTGGAAACATATGTCAGGCGCACATTTCGAAGCTGACAAGCTGGGATTATCTAACAACAGTGTTGGCAATAACAAAACAATAACTTTGACATTGATGATGATGGCACAACAAAAACAACAACCATTCATATTAACAAGTATAAGCACTTTTTTTCGCACTACCAATGGCGGCCACTTGTCGACCTGGCTATGACGTTACCCGGCTTTGGTTCCGACACGGTAGCCTATGTCTGTTGCATGCAACGGCGGCAGAGGCAGCCATCACACATGGCGTGAAAAACAAAAATAAAAAAAATTTATAAAAATAAAAAATATTCAGCATGCAAAGCTAACTTGGCATATACGTAGTTTCTATACACTGCAAGTTTCGGGACTTGAATATTTCGCAAAAGATGCACATA
The DNA here is from genome assembly GCA_035041775.1 of Chymomyza caudatula. Classification (NCBI taxonomy): domain Eukaryota; kingdom Metazoa; phylum Arthropoda; class Insecta; order Diptera; family Drosophilidae; genus Chymomyza; species Chymomyza caudatula. Next base: position 1,417,692 of record JAWNKW010000145.1, read on the forward strand.
AAATTTGAGTTGTAGAGCAAATTTGAGACATAAAGCTGGCAATGCTTTATAGTGTAGTACAAGCAACACTTTTTTCATACAAATGGCAGTGCCGCAGCTCAGGAAATTTGCATATAAACGATTATTCTGCATAGATAATGTAAGACTTTAGACAATTTCGAAAGACTCATTTGAGTGATGTTTTCCATGCAGTCTTATGGTAAACTTTGCAAATTCAAGACTCGAAGAATCAGCGCAAGTTTAGAGTAAGAATGGCATATTCTCTAATCATGCGAAAAGCATGAGATAACGCAAAATTCTGCATCATTATGAATGTGAATATGAAACTCTTGAAAAATGTGCTAGATGACATTAGAAAGTGGTTCGTTTCCGATTAACGTTATTAAAACACTCCGAAATTTCAAAAATGAATCCTAAAACAAGTTGGTGAAATAACGTGCCAAATTAGGTAGACTTAGAAAACGCCAATAGAAGAAATTTTAGTCAAGCATGACGGAAAATTTTGAATAAAGCGAAGTATTATTATAAGTTTAGCTGCCAAGGCTTCTAAGAAAAGGAAGCAAAGAAGATTATATCTAGAACCGAGTTCCGCAACGGCAGCAGAGAAGTCGACAGTAGTAGTTTCAGTATTCATGTTTTAGAGTTTTAGAATGGTGTCTTTGAAACGGCAAAACTCGACAGAATGTAGAATGCTTTCAAATACAACTGAAATACTAGTTTAGGCTTGATCTATCGAACTTAAAGAGCTGTGTGCTAGAAATCTCTACATGGTTTTGGCTTTAGTTTAGAAGAGCCCTCCGGTAAGGGTATTTCAAAACAAGGTAACTAAAAAACTTTGACTTTCATATGTGAACATTCTCTGGCAAAACCAGCGTCGGGTGAGAGAGTGAGAACGCGCTCGAGAAGCAGCCACAGTTGGCAGGCAAGTACTTAAAAACTTTTACAAGCCACTCAATGAGCTGGGGCAGGGGCGGTGGCAGGGGCTGTGGCAGGGGCATGGCCAAATAGTAGCTCTAGTTGCACATACATTATGTACAAAAGTTGCTGTAGTTGTTGTTTTTACAACTACTTTGTTACAACAATTGCATGCCAGGCGCAACACTTTCGCATCATTCAGTTCAGTTAGCCAAAGAGTTGGCTGCGGAGCATAAGGGGGGGCATAGGGGGCTGGGTGTTGGGGCAGTCAGTCGGCCCAAAGCTGTTATAAGTGTTATACTAAACTCATTTGCACGCGCGCTTTGCATTACGGCAGGGCTTTAACTTGTCTGTGTGTGTGTGTGTGTGTGTGTGTGTGTGTGTGAGGGGGCGTGTAGGGGCTGCAACGGAGTTCATTCGCTTGCAACTTTTGAACACTGCTGGAATTTCGTTAGCCGGAAATGTGTACACAAAAAAAGCACCAAACTTTAGCAACGAGCGTTTTGGGCGCGTTTTGCGCGCGTTTCGCTGGCGTTTTGCAGCCTAGTCTGCAAATACTAGAGATTACGGCCACTTTGTTAGCAAGCCTGAGTACATGTAGGCCCCGTATAAACTGCACTGCCGCGTCAGGTGGACCCCACTGCCTATGGCCTATGGCCAGGGCTTAGTTACAAACCCAAGCAAAACTTTTTGAGCTGTTTCTATTGCACTTTCCACTGTGCAAAGTGCGAACAAATAATAATAATACAAGTATAAAATTGCCGAGCTACATAAACAAGCACATACACGCATATATACAAGCATTTAGTATATACAATTTTGAAAAAAAAGAAAAAAAAAACCGCGGTGTCCCAGACGCGCCGCAGACGTCAGCTCGGAACTCGGAACTCGCGCCACAACTTTTCATTGCGTTTGTTTTAGTTTTGAGCAAAACTATTTGCAAATATTTGTTTAGTTTTTATTGTTTTTTTTTTTTATTTTTATTTTTTTACTTTTTGGTTTTGAGCATAATTTTTTGTTGGCCAAAGTCAAGGGTGTGGAGGGGAGGAAACGGTTTGAAGGTTGAGTGCCACGAAAAGAAATGCCGAGAAATTTGTCGCATTGGAGAATGCGGGAAGTGTGTGTTAAGAGAACGCGGCACTTTGGAACGCTGGTATGGAATTGAGTAAAAATATTGAGAGAATAAACATACCGAGCTCGAGGATTTACGTAAGGAGCTCTGACTGAAATATGGACTACAAGTCTTGGTTAGACGTACCATTTGTGCATGAAAGTTTCTGTCTACTCTTCAGGTATGAAAAGCAAGCAAAAGTAACAAATGTCTTTGGAAATTTGATTGCATTCGAATTCGACTGCTAAAGGAAAGATTCTGTAAAGCATCGGCGAACATTCGATATAAAGCTACACTTTGTGGATAGAAAATTTCTTTTCTGAGTACAATAATTGTATGTACTAATGTTCGTCGACATTCGACGACAAGACACGTTCTTATAACAGCTGATCGGAAAAAGCAGAAAAGGGAACATGAAATAACAACGTTTGAGTGTACAATGTACTTTGTTGTTGTTTTTTTTTTCTAATCTATTTTTAACTGACTAAAAAGCAACAAATACAAGTGAAACTTATATTCTGCAAACCGCAAGCATTTAATCTTTCGTATTGTAGAGGTAACACCTGAACAGGTTGCGTTATGGCGAAGTAATCGGTACCACAATGAATAGATAAGTAATTGAAAGAATAAGTAAGAAATACCTATTTCATTCGACTGGCTTGAGAGTTATTTTGAAACACATTTATAGTCAGTTCCCAAGTTACACTACAATACTTGTAGAAACTAGTGAAAAAGTGCAAATTGCATATACTTTGGAATGAAATGAAATTATGCTGAAATGATTCTGTCAAATTGTTGTTTTGGGGTTTATATTCGCTCTAACGACTGAATGATTTCTGAGTGCAACTCTTTACTTTGTTGCTTGAGCGCTTCTGTCAAGTTTTTAAGTTGTATATTCTTTAAGAACTTCGGATGCATTCATATTTGCGTGTTCATATTTGCTGCTTATAATAACTGAATGGCTTCTGAATACAATTCCTGCAACTACCTTTCATCATTCCTGTTCTACCTTTCATTTGATATAAAGCTATACTGTGGTGGAATTGGAAAATTGTGTTCCATATACAACAAAGCAAGTAAATAAAGAAATTCAAAAAAATTCTAAAGAAATTTGAAAGCCATCGAATGTCTTGCTGAGCTATCATATTTATAAATAGTTCTATGGATAAGAGGTAGTTAACAGTCAATGCTTGAAAAAAGTGGCCAAAGAGTGTTATAAAATAAACTTTGTAAATAGTGTCGTGTCTTCAAAGGCAATTCAACTATGTTAAAAACTTTAAAGGATATATGCAAATAATTAGGGTATTCGAGTGCTGTAACTGAAGTTTGGGTATAAGCTACATGTAAAAAGCTGCATTGCAAATCTTAAAGCAATTGCTCTGCTCTTCTCTACTTAAAGTCACTCAAATCCTGGATTATAGTTTCAAGGATACGGCAAGATATGTGAATATTTTTCAAGCTGCTGGCATTCGAAGCACATATGAGAAATACACCTAAGGCTTATGAAGAAAACTGTGTTAGATTTGTGCACTGGCAAAAAAAAACTTAAGCTAGCTGTGCTCGAGTTTTATAAGAGGTACAGTAATAAGAGGTTTCCAAAAGTACAGAACGAAATCGCTTCATTTTAAAGCGTTACGTTCGTAGGTAAAGTACAGGTTTTTTAAAACATTCCCGGTTATAGTTTTGAAGCGAATTTGAAATATTGTAAGAGATATTAAGATATTATCGTTCTCATTTTTAGGAATTGCTATATAATTGGTATATTCGGAGCCTGCTGTGAGAAGCAAAGAAGATCGTCTCAAATACGCCAAAGGAATTGAAAACTTTCTAACTAAGAATTCTAAAGACACTTCACATAATATCGCTCACATTTTTAAGAGTTTAATTCTATTGTTACTGGAAAACATTCTAACTAAGAATTGATAAAACCCTTCAGATACTTTTGTTCACATTTTTAGGAGATAGCTTGCTGTAAATTGGTCAGCATTAATAATACGAAAATAGAAGCCAGTTTAATTCGAAAGTTTTTTTTTTAGAGAACTCGAATATATTTTTTAGAATCGGAATACTCTTTAACAACTATATGGAATATAAAACATATTTACTTATGTATAACTTTATGGGACAGAAAGTTATGTGCAATTTTAACTAAAAAGTGAGAGACTCAGAGTAATAAATGTTAAACCATCTAAAATATTTACTCAAATATTTGAGAATTTTTCAGTTAAAGTTGTGGAAACTGCTAAATGGAACGAGACGTCTGCGCTCTCTCGATAGTTTTGGCTTAATTTGCATCTAAAGTTTCTTGAAAAAAAACTATGTTCAAAATCTTTTAGTTTCAACGTTTTTCCTAAACATAACTGACATATCGATGGATTTCTTTTGGATAGATAGCAAACTTAGGAAGCTGAGTTGAAATTCGCTTGAAAACTTTCGCACACCACAACATAAATATACGAATCCTTCAGCTGATGATATGTGAGTACTTCTTGGCCTGACTAGGTTTTCTGAACTCCTGCGTTTAGCATAACTAGTAAATAAATCTCTTAAGTATGAGTTTTTTTCAGCTGATGTTGTAAGTATGAGCGCGATCTAAATAGGATTCGAAAGTTTTAAAAGCTCACCAAAAGACTTTGCGAGTTTTGTAAGTTATTAAAGCCGTAGAATCCGAACTTGGAAACTTATTTATTTTGATCGTTTCTCTTTTTATGACATGTTGAAAATGAAAAAGTGGAACTCCAGCACACGCAAAATATAAATTTTCGAATGGGATTCGACCAAAAAATGGTGGTTTCGAAAAATATGTGGCAGGGCGAAGACGGTTCGAATATAGAAGTGCGAACCGCACAACAAACCGAATGTTAACAACGCACTTTTTTTCCGAAAAATTTTCAAAAAAAATTCAAACTTTTACCAAGAATACCGAAAGAATAAAGCTAAATATAGTTAAGAAGTTCGCTCGAATCACAAGAAATGTATTTCTAATCAAAAAAATGTATTGGGACAAATTTTTTAAGAATTGTGGTGCGCTACGACAGGTTGCCCTATAAGACAAAGTTGGCGAAGTTCAGCGAAATGATTTTGGTGACGAAGCAAAAATATAGCCAAGTGCTGTGACGATTTTGGTGACGAAGCAAACGCTGCGCATCATAAAGCGCCACTCCTTGCAGCGATCTTGCGCTGACGCCCCCCATATTTAAACGCCTAGCACACACATTTCCCAATAGTCCCTATCCTTCAAGATCGAGGTTTGGTTGCGTTGTTGTTGTTTTTTTTTCAAGTAGGTGTGAAGCTTAAAACGCATTTTCACGCGCCAACGCAACTTGAATGTCAGCATCAGTGTTGCCACCAGAGTGTCCATTGTCACCAGGTCTAGAAGAGGGTGATGACACGCCTTGATTGCGCTTACGAGTGTTTAAGTGTGTGGGGGGTGTGTACCTCAACTTGTGGCTGGCCAAATGCAAAATGCGTTTTTCACCTACTTTTCGAAATTTTTCAAGGCCTGTGCCATATGACAGAGCTCCACGGTGTCACATTGCCGTACCCCCACGCGATTTCGCTGCATTATTTTACTGTCTGTGCTTAAGGACTTGAGACGCTACACGTGCTCAAGTAGCTGGCGCAGTTGGTGCTGGCTTTGGCTATGGGGAAGCCCATGGTAGAGGTCGTTGTTTGGCACTCAGTTTTGAACTTTAGAGACGCATAAATGGACGAATTTTTTTTGGCACTGAGGTGGCTTCCAAAAGCCGTCGGCAAAAGCTCACGATCACTCACTTGGGTAACATAGTTTAGGTTTTGGACTCACCTGCCACTTTTGGTGATGACCATTTCCGTGCCAAGCTTGTGAAACTTCTCCCACAAATCTTTGCCCTCGAGCGTCACCTTGGGATCATCAACGACGCCATCATCTTCCGGTTGTAGTGCGCGTAACGGTCGCATTGCCGGATGCAATTGATGTGCCACAGCCGAAGCGAGCACCACGTCCTCGGCGGTGGTATAGGGTGTGCCCAGATGATGCGCGTGCGGATGTGCCGGATGCGGTGGAAAACGCAATCCTGCAGGATACAGGCCCGGATGTGGGCCAGCCGGACTGCCGGCCAAGGCAGCAAGCGCAGCGGCGGGAAAATACGGCGGCGGTTGTTGCGGTGGCAAATGCGGCGGAGGTGGTGGCAGTCCAGCAGGCAGCGGTGGTGGTGGTGCAGCAGCTATGCTTGGTGAATGATGCGCGGGATGTGGCACAGTTGGCGGTGCAACGGTAGGCGTGGCTACGCCAGCTAACTGTGATTGCGGATGAGACGGTGGCCTCTGTTGCTGCTGAGACGGCGGTGGCGTCGTTGCTTCTTCGGTGGTTAAATGTGGCTTATGGTTATGCCCGCCTCTGCTGCTGCCGTTGTTGTTGTTGTTGTTGTTCTGCTGGCTATGATTGTTATTGTTGTTGCTTGAAGGCGACAGCTGCGGCGGCGGTTGTTGCCCACCCAGAGGCGAACTTTGACCACTGAGCAGCTGCTGCTGCTGATGAAACGCAGCGGCGTAATCTGCGCCTGCGGCGGCTGCACTTGTGGGGGAGCCTAATGCCGCTGCTGCTGCCGCCGCCGCTGCCGCTGCTGCTGCTGCGGCCTGTGCTACACTCGCAACTGATCCTGCGCTGCTGCTGCTGCTGCTGTTGTTGTTATTGTTGCTATTATTGCTGCTGCCGTTGTTGTTGTTGTTGTTGTTGTTTGTATTGCTGCTATTATTGTTGCTGCCCGCCGTCAACAGCGAGGAGACGCTGAAGTCAGTGGGTCTTTGCGATAGTTGCAGAAATGGATGATATGCCATCCCATTTGCGAACCTGGCGAATGGATCCTCAGCAGACTGATGAAGTAGCAGCTCCTGAACGTCGTATCTCATTACATTACAATTTGCTTAACAATTGCGTCACGCAGGAAAAGTTAATTTTTCTTTTTGTTAAAAAGTTGTTGTTGTTTTTGTTGTTGTTTGTTGTTTGTTGCTTGTTGCTTGGACTTAAAGGAACCACACACACGCTTTGATATACGATTTAGAGAGTGTAACTATAGTAAATAGTATGAGTTTAGCTTAAAGTCGAGTGTTGTTCTGGTTGTTGTTGTTGCGGCGCACAGGTACTTTGAGGGCATTTACACATACATAATACACACACTTGCACACACACACATGCGCATTTTTTACAAATATATATATTTTTTTTTAGCTTTTTTATTGAAAATTTTTTTTTGTTCCACAATATTTTCTTTATGTTGCTGTCGTTGTTGTTGTTGTTAGCACTAATTCTGTGTAAAAAAAAAATATTCTTGCTAAAAAAAAGGTGACACATTAACAAATTCGTTTGGACATATTGCTTGTTGTTGTTGTTGGTTTTTGCTGTGCGCTTTTGTTTTTACTTTGTTTTTGTTGCTTTTGCGGCGGCAAATTGACGCCTTGACGCTTGGCCACGGCGGTCCAAGAAACACGTACAACAAACACACGCGGCGCGACGGCGGCTGCAGCTATTTATTGTTGTTGTTGTGGCAGAAACGGCGTAAGAAATCCTTAAACTAAACCGTAGTCTAAACAACAACAAAGAGCAGGCACAACAACTTTAAAAAAAAAAAAAAACGAAACGGACGTAAACTAAATTTGTTACGCTTTGTACAAAACGGCTTATAAAGCTTGCGACGATTTTGTTGTGCTGCTTCTTCAGCTTTTGCTGTTGTTATTGTTGTTGTTGTTGCCGCAGCTAAACGGACGGCGACGACGTTGCAGACGACGCGAAACGAAAATGACGAATGAACGAGAAACGAGAATCGTCGTTTGGCTAGCGCGCACACACACACGCAGCAGACCAGTTCAGCGCAAAAGACTGTTAAAACAGTGTGTGCACATGCAATTTAGTCTGTTACTTTTAAGCTTGCTATCTCGCACACACACATATGGCTGGCACATGCTGTGCTTGTTGCGCTAACGTCTAGTCGGCTGTTAATTAACAGTGTCTTGCTACTGTTAGCAGTCAATTGTTGTATGTTAACAGACAGAGCCAATCGCTTCACCCCCAAAATAACAGCGACTGGCAAAACCGAAGTCAAAGCCGACGCCGACGACGCCGACGACGCTGTCGACAACGAACGAGTGAGAGCGAGAGCGAGAGCTCAAACAGCGAGCATGCTGTGTTGAGTTTGTTGCGGCTTGGGCGTTTTGGGGCCGTGCGAGTGAGTCGGTTGGCTGTGTCACATTGGTGTCGGGTTTGTAGGTGGGAGTGAGAGCAGCAAGACTCTGAACCGGTCGCTGCTCGTTTCCAATAAGAAAACGAAAACTCGCATAACAGACGCGTCGCAGTCGGCGCTGTGACAACGGCGCGACGGCAAAAGTGTTGAGTTGACGCTTTTTGCTCGTGTGTGCATGTGTGTGTGTGTGCATATGTGTGTGTGTGTGTGTATCTATGTGTGCGACAATAGACAAGGCGCAGAGCGTAAAAGCAAACCAACCAACGGCCAAGGAGTGTGACAAGTAACAAGGCAGCTGACACCAAAAGTGCAGCACGGCGGAAAAATGGCTCAAATGTGAGCAGCAGCGACAAAATAGTAGTAACAACAACAAAAAGTTGAAATAAAAAAAGAAAACTACTAAATCACGGCATGTATGGTAGCAAAGTAATAATAGCAGCTACCCCCAAAATTGCTGAGTGCTTCATGGGATCCTTTTGACAGCAGCTGGTGGGGGGGGCAACACCCCGCCAAAACAGGGATAACATAGAAAAAGCAGCACCAGTTGACAAATGACGCGCAAGCGAAAAGTGCGCTTCAATGGTCAAATGTTTTGATAGAAGCTGTCCCCAGTTGCATGGGTGGCCGCAGAGGGGTTGACAGAGCGTTGGCTTAATGCGATGCTGTCGTGTCTATGAGTAGGGATATGTACCCTAAATGCTCGAAAAGTCTATACAAAGCAAAGAAAACAAAGAGCGCATTTTCGATTTATGCGGTTGATAAACACATTCGATAGATATACATATTAGGTTGGTATTATTTTCACATACAGAAAAGTAAAGATATTGAAATTATTACTGTGTTTAAGGCACTCGCCCAGCTTATGCGCTTTATTTAGCTTAACTGTAAAGGAGCAAGCAAGCATGTGTATTTAAATACTGAAGTTCCACTTTCGTAACGTTCTAAACGGCGTTTTCTTGCTGTGCAGTAGTATATAACTCAAAATATGATTGTTGATGAAAAAAAGTTTCGGGATTTTAAACTAGTTAGTGATAGCTCAGCATCGAAAAGCTTATTTTACAAATACAATAAACAAGTTTTTCGAAATGCAAACTAATCATATTTCAAAATTGCTTAGATTTCTAAGGCGCTTCTTACACGAAGCGAGAAATTGAAAATATCTCTCACAAAATCTCGCTTGGTATTAGAAAACATTCTAATAGAAAGTAAGTCGTATAGATTTGCAGGCGAGAAAACTTACGGGCGATATAACCGTTCCATCAAACGGTCTAAGGATAAGTACAGATCAGCTTTTGAAAAAAATGATACTATTATGTATTTTCAGTAAGATTTGGCACAAAAAATATACTAAACGCTAGAAAATTTTGATAAAAAAAACAAAGCTTACTTTGTTGCCAGAAGAGTAGCCAATGCCAACCCAATAGCAACACGCCCTACATATCTACATACGTCTCGCCACTTAGCCCATTGGACCACCACGACCATCCCTACTGTCAGAGTTAAACGCGTGTCAGCCGCTGCGGCCGGGCGTTAAAGCTTCAGCAGCTTTTATGCGTCAAAATGCAAATAAGCGAAACGTACGAAACTAAAACTGTCTTGGACAAGTTGGAGAGATTTATGTTTGGTTTGTGGTGTGGTAAGGGCATCCGTGTGTGTGTGTGTGTGTGTGTGCGAAAGAGGGAGTAGCGGCCGCGTCTAAGCAACACCCAATTCGCAAGTGCGAAAAAGCAGAAGAGCAACAACAAATGGTTACAAAAAAGAAAACAAAAAAACAGCAACAAAACAGAAGAGAAGTGCCCAGTGTGAGCGCGTGTGACAAACTTGACGCTAAGTTTGCACAAACACGGCAAGTGGCATGCGAGCAAGCGAGATGGCTGGCGAGGCGTGCAAATGAAACACACACACACACACACACACGCACAGTGAGGCAAAGCTCAAGCAAAAGTCACACACATACAAACAAGTAGACAAAGAAGTTTGCAGCGGCGCCAAAAAGCAAAAACGGCAACGAAAATGTATTTTGTCACACGTTTTCACACACACACACACACACACACACACACACACACACACACACACAGTTGAGTGTGTGTGTGTGTGTGTGTGTGAGCTGGCTGGCTATATGGGCACGGCATGTGTGCCAGAAGAAGATGGCAAGCATTACGACGCCGATGCCGATGACGACACACAGCGACACCAGCAAGTGTCTATGTGTGTGTGTGTGTGTAAGTTTTCTAATACAAGTGTCAAGTGTGCGCGGGGCAAAGCCAAGCAAAGCTTAAAAACAAACACATGCACAGTTACGTTGTGTACGTGTGAACAAACACACCAGCGCATTGGTGGGTGGGGGCAGGCGCAGGCGACGACACAAACACGTTTGACCGCACGGCAACAACGACGACGACGACGACGACGACGACGACAACGACGACGACGTCGTCGTCGTGCTGGCCAAAGCCCGAGTGTGAAAGAGCGCACAAGCAGGCGACGCTGACAGTGTTCTTGTTGTTGCTGCCGCTGCTCAGCAGCTCAGCTTGTGTGACAAGTTTAACCACAAATACACTTACCAACACACACACACACACACACACACACACACAGTAGCAGAGACATACAACAGCAGGCAGACGCAGATAGACGCGCCAGCTAGTTAACACCACACCTCACAATGGCGGCGGCTGCCCGACTGAGCCAGTCTCTTTTGGCGCGCCTGTGTGTGTGTGTGTGCGTGTGTGTGTGTGCGCGAGAGTGAGTGAAATGGCGCGCCTGTTGTAAGAGGTGACAACATTTGCATGTGTTTGTGTGTGGTGTGAAAAATTACAGCAGCAGCGACGTCTGCGTCGTGGTGAAGAAAAGACAATTGGATGCTGCGTGCCGCAGCGTTAAGTGAAAGGCATTAGTAAATAGTAGTAGCAATAAATAGTAGTAAAGCGAGCAAAAAAACAGCTGCCTTATAAAAAAGTAGCAAAAAAGGCGTAATTAAGGAAAAGATAGTCATACGTATACAGTGCAGTCGCGTTACAATGAACTAATTAAAACCAAGTGTGTTCACAATACCAAATTTGTTCACTCTATCGATTCGAATATTTTATGCACAAATCTAGACGGAATATCCTTTTATTTATTTAAAAAAAAAAACAATCATTAATCACATATCATCGCATAAGTCAACTAATTTAGTATATAAAATGCATTTTGATTGAAAAGCATAACAAAAAATGCTATAAATGTAAAAGATAATGCATTACGCTTAAAGTTTTTTAAAGAATGCTACGATTTTGGTTAAAAACTAGGTTTTTAGACTCTTGTTCACTCTTACGAATGTTCACATAACCGCGTGTTCATGCTATCGCGACTCCACTGTACATATATATATTTCTTAGTTAAGCTGCAATAGCAATTGAATTGAAAAGCAAACGCTGTTGGGTTTTCGTATTCGCCAAATGCTACAAATTCTAGCATTTTTGAACTAAATAATGTTGAAATAAAGACTAGAGTTGTTGTTAAGCCTTATTACTTTAGCTGCTGCCTCTAAATATTGGACCATTGTGTGTGCAGCTCGCTTTTAGTTGGTTTGAAAGGATTTAGACAGATAGTATGCCATTTTGGGGTATACCAACTGTTACAGAGACACATTTATCGAGTTTTTGCAATGCTAAAAGTAAACAGTCGAGCTTTGAACAAGAATTAAAAGGCGTATAAGAACCGAAAGTTCTAATTTGCATTCAAATTTTCAGTTTCTAATTGCTATGTTGCCTGCAACAGTAGAAAACGAATTTTTTAAACGACAGAAAAAGCGTAGTAGCTGTTCTCACAACTTCTGTAAAGAGTAGCAAACAGCAAATAAGTTTGTACTGCCATTTGTATGCTAGAAAGTAACATGTTAAAATAGTAGCAACAGATAAGACTTGTAAACACAGCACAAAAAACAACAAGTGAAAACTTGCCATAACTTAAGGGATTCAAGTGTATCAAAACTGCTTGTAATATGCTTGTAAAACTTTCCATTTTTTTCCTAAATAAAGCAATTTTGTGCAAAAAAAAAAAAATACAAGTTACAAGTACAGAAACTGCATGAAAATAGTACTTCAAGAAACTACTACTTTTGCTGCAATGCACAATTTCTGCCGCAAATAGTAGCAGCTTTAAGCCCAGCTCAGCTTAGCCGCTTTTCTTTAACACTTTCATTTGGACGCTGTTTTTTTTTTTTCTCGTTGCCGGCAAAAAGGTGTTAAAAACAACCAACCAAAATGCCGCTCGGCATTTACAGAGTTTTTTGAGGCTTGCCAAAGCTTTAGACGCTCTTTCGGCCGTCGAGCCTGGCGCCTTTGACTTTTGGCCATTGTATTGATTAGTGCTGCGTGCGTCGCTGCCGTGGTGTGTTTGTTTCTTGCACTTGATGCTGTTTACACCACACGCAGCATCGCAGAGAGCGCGCAACTTTGGCGCTCTCTGTCTTTCGGGCTCTCTCTCTCTCTGTCTCCTGCCAGTTGGCTTCCTTGCTCACACACGCACACACGCACACAAGGGCAGCGGCTGTCTGTGAATGGCGCCAGTGTTCCCAACGGCGCATAGATATTTTAACTGATTTTTTGTTGGCGCTTTGTAGCTAATTAAAAGTTTATGTGCACACACACACAGATGCAAATCTCGACACCCACGCACACACACACTTACCCAGTCGACCAACATATGTGCTTTTAGCGAAAATCTCGCAAAAATCTCTAAAACGTATCGCAATAGATATTATATTTGACTCGTAAGAAATATCATCAAAGTCTCGCAAGAAATATTAGAAACGTATCGCAAAAGCTATCCGAAAAGGCTCGCAAGAGATACGGTTAGCGAGCCTTTTGCGTCAAAAAAGATATCGCCAAATGCAAGTAAACGATATTTCTAGATATTTCTCTAAAACGTATCGCAATAGCTATTATATTTGACTCGTAAGAAATATCATCAAAGTCTCGCAAGAAATATTAGAAACGTATCGCCAAAGCTATCCGAAAAGGCTCGCAAGAGATACGGTTAGCGAGCCTTTTGCGTCAAAAAAGATATCGCCAAATGCAAGTAAACGATATTTCTAGATATTTCTCTAAAACGTATCGCAATAGATATTATATTTGACTCGTAGGAAATATCATCAAAGTCTCGCAAGAAATATTAGAAAGGTATGGCAAAAGCTATCCGAAAAGGCTCGCAAGAGATACGGTTAGCGAGCCTTTTGCGTCAAAAAAGATATCGCCAAATGCAAGTAAACGATATTTCTAGCGACACAAACTGCCACAAACTGAACGACATATGAATCTTATTCGTATCTTTTTCGCATCTAAAAACGTGCGTTTTGTCGGTTTGAGTCTCGCATTTCACTCGTATGCGAAATCATAAACGAGTGTTTGGTCCGCTGGGTATCGTCGTGTCGGCTGCCTCATAATTATCAACACAGCCAAGGAAAAACTTTTCTTTTTTGGTCTTTGTGTTTTTTGGCGGCATTTATTTGACTGGCTGGCTTTATGGGGCTGCTGCTGCCGCTGCCGCTGCCTCTGCCGCTGCCGCTGCCTCTGCCGCTGCTGTCTGCGCTGCCTGTCTGTGTGTGTGTGTGTGTGTGTGTGTAAGTTTGTTTAGCGGCATGTTTATTTGCCTAACATGGTTTAGTTGCATTTTGTATCTGTGTGTGTGTGCATTTTGTATCTGTGTTGTGAAAATTTACCAGCAGCGTGTTAAATTATCTAAATATGTTTGGCAAAAAAAAAGGTGACAACGAATGGGTTAACACTTGTGCATGTTTCGTGCACACTGTTGGCTTTTAACGCTCCGCTTGGCACCCCGTCTTGTGTTCTCACGTAACTCGGCGCGATCATCATGAAATATCAGCATGATGCAGCTTTGGATAAACTGAGAGCATACACTATGTCTGCCTTGGGAAATTCGTGGCCCAAGTCAAGAAAATGCCTACACAGAGAGAAAAACGACATGCTCAAAATGAGTTGCCGCGTACTCAATGTGCGAACAAGCATTTTTGAGTACACATTTTCAGAAAATACTTCAATTGAGTAAATTTCGTACTCAAATAAAAACCAAGAACATAATGTACTCAAAACAAGAACAAAAAACTCAAAATGAGTTGCATTTTGAAATTTTAAAAAATAACTACTTAATAAATCTATCGCATTTACTTTTTTTCATCTCTATATATCTCTCTTTTATCTCATACCGCATGTATGTTTGGTTTAATGCTGGTATAGAAATGTTTCTTTCACTAATTTGCTCAATTGTTTCCGATCCTATTTAAAGAAAATTATTACAAGAACCAACAGTACAAACAAAATTAAAATTTTAAAAAAAAATTTCGACTGCTACGACTGGGTATCGAACCTCCTGTGTCTTGGGCAAGCTGCTTAACCTCTGATCCCCGCAAGAGTATTAAAAAATTCACAAAACCGTAAAAAATAACTTCATTTGAGTATTTGCAAACTCTTTAATTTGTACTCAACATCAGAATTTTGTACTTATAATCATGCTTTCATGCACGGATATGCTCACTGTGAGTACATAGTACTTGATTAATTTTCTCTGTGTATTAACCAAATGCTACAAAATGACAATGAGACAAGCCTTCGTAGTTGAGAGCAGCGCTGTGAACCAACTTATATTGGCACCCGATTTTTCCTAACTTAGTTTCATTATATGACAATTTAGTTCCATCGTAATGTATGAGAGCTGTTTGACACAACTTTAGTTCATTTGCTAACGCCAGCTAGCATTCATCTAGCGCCAACTAAATTTCAACGATGTAAAACCATGCTAGCATTACACCATACGAGCGTGACGCATAAGAGTCGTTCTTATCTTTGTTTCGATTAAAAGTCGAAGCATTTCATGAGTATACATCAGCGCACGTATGCACTTCAAGTTTTCATATAAATCATATAAGAATTACCTGTATTTGAAGTCGAAAGATGAAGATTATTTCACAATAAGAACTGAATGCATGATGCAGGTCATTTCAAACTGATTTTTTTGAAAACTCGGACAAGCATGCTTGTCTCTTTGGAGAGCGAAAATATTCGCTTATCTCTTGATTGGGAACTTTAAACAGCAATAACTCGATATACAGAAGACATATAGCAAAAATAAAGAGTTTACTTTTTCTAGCTAGAAATAGCCATCTCGAAACCAAAAGAGCTAAATCGAAAAGGTACGTAGTACCAGGCAATCTGAGATATAGCCAATGTTTATTTTCAAAAGACTATTACTTTGTACATTGCCGAATTATTGCGAACTTTTACATACCTAAGAGCTAAATCGACTAGAGAAATGATCGACAGAGTAAAGCCAAATATATTGCATTTCAAGCTGATAAGCTTTTGTCATTTTCTGCGCCTTTTTGGAAAAATTCACAGAAAAACATTTTCTCATCAAATACATTGATTTTTCGAAAATGTTGTCAAAATAGTTTGTAAAGAGAGCTACCCATATCGAGAAGTTAAAACTGTCTTAAAGTAATTACTGTATTTAAACACTTTAATTGTTACCCAAATTAAGTTTTTTCTTTTTTAAATTGGCACAAATTTCTACTCTAACACAATGTATTTGGGTGTTTACATAACTTAGCATGTTTTGCATGTATAAAGCCTAAGGTCCTGGAGGGACCAATCAATAAAATTAGCATAAAATTAAATTTTTTCGGTGGCACAAAAAACAAAAGAAAGATGTTGACATAAGCGAACAATACAAAACATTTGCATGCATATGTATGTGCACAAATACATGTGTTTTTACAGGGTGAACCATGTTGAACTTTGGTTTGGAAACATTGCATAGCTTTGACATTTCGGAGCTATTAGGGGAGACACATTTTGGCAGCGTCAAATCAGTACAATGTGAACCATGAGCAAAGAACTAGTGACGCTATAAATGGAACTAACGCATTTCACACTTTTTGGTGTTACGTATCTTCAAAACGAGTCTAATATTTAGGCATAGACTTAGCAATAAAATGCCCTGAAATTCCATGTGATGCTGATTGCCAGTTTTGACAACTTTTTGTTGAGGTCGGCAAAAGATCTTCATAAGATCAGATTGCTAATTCCATAAATGAAATCTTGTAAAGTATACTGAAAAAAAAGTGAAATTTCCATCACCACCAGTCTTTATCGAAGTTTTAATATAAATGTATCGCTTTGATCATTGTGCATGTACATTCTTCTTCTTGACTGGCCATAACGACCAGTTACCGGGTTACGGCCTGATGTAAAGCGCTCCTCCAGACGTCTCTGTTTTGAGCGCGCCTTCTCCAATTGATGATACCAAATTGTACTCTCTACCTGGTCTTCGTCGGAGACATGGTCTGCCTCTTCGTCGCCTCCCTACCACATCCTTTGAAGACCTTTCTCGCAGGAGCTTCTTCATCCATACGCAAAACATGACCTAGCCAGCATACCTCATAGAGTTCGTTGTTCCATCGGGTGCGTGGGTCGTTGCCAACGCGTAGATCTTACGTCAAAGATCTTACGTCAAAGATCTTACGGAGTACTTTCAGCTCAAACACTCCAACGTCATTTTCATCAGACTGCGTCACTACCCATGCTTCAGCGCCACAAAGCAAAACGGAAGGAAAAAAACATAAACTTTGTGTTGCCCTGTCATTCGTGCCGGAGTATAGCCGGCAAATCATGGGAAATCTCTCTAAAAATTAACCGATGGCGCTACCTAATGGTAATAGGACATGTGCTCACCACCCATTGCTAGGGAACAAGAGTAGAACTAACCTCAGTTAAAAGCGAACTCATAAAGATTTAGAAAAAAGCCTGTGCATGAGAGGAGCAATGAGAATCTGTCGAAAAGCAGCATTAGAAGGCATCATGGATTTAAGACCGCTTCATATATTTAAGGGACTGCAAATAAAAGCAATAGTACTAAGAATTTTCATAAAAGGGTGATGGCAATGGCGATACAATTTGCAACCGAGAGGCTGATGGAATGGAAAATACCATTCCGCCGCTTCTACAACCCAGAGATGAAATGACCACTGAGTAGCATTTCATGCGGGACTTCAGGACTATGTCAAGCATTTTAGAAGATATGAATGTCAGGGAAAGGCACACCATAGCTTGGTACACAGACTTATCCCTAATGAATCAGGACAGCGGACGCGAAGTAGGGGCATAAATAGCAGCGTTTTCCAGACTGAGTTTTGCGCTATATGCCGATGTGCTGGTTTGAACCTAGAGAGGAATTACCAGTATCGGTGGATAGGCATCAGATAGTCGGGTAAGACCGTTTGCATTAACTAGAATAAACTCTAAGCTGGTTTGGAAAGCCCGAATTGAACTAGACCTGGAAAGAAGAAACAAACTATGATTTCAAATGGTTAAGAGTCACACCAACATTCCTAGGAACCAGCTTGCCGATGAACTGGAACACACACGGTTAAACTACTACCAAGGGAAAAGAAAAGATTGAGATGAACCACAAAATGGACCTGTGCTCCGGGCCTAAGACAGGCAAAGCCACAGAACATTGAAGCGTTTAAGAAACAGCTCTTAAAAGTTACTAACTGAAAATTGGAAACCCATAACATCGAAGTAAGCCTATGGAATGTTCTCAAATTTATCACTACATAACAACAAATAGTTTATTTTTAAATCATTCCAAAGTTATTTCTCATTAGGTAAAGTCGTAAAATAAATCAAAAAGTTGAATATTTTTTTTTCAAAATTTTCTATAGTCAGTGTAAGTAGCATCGTTTTTTCGTCTAGGAATTTAAACTAAACTTTTTGAAATATTCAAGATGGATAATCCTCAAAAGGAAGTGCGCGGGCCAGTTGTTGGAGGCAAGGATGACGTCATGTTGCCCAAGATCAAACTTGATTTTGCCAAAATGGGAGCTCGGCTCGGCTGGACATCGCCTTCGATGAAGATGCTCATAAAGCATAATCTACTAATGGCATTTGCCTCTCCATGGGCACAGCGTTGTTTGACATTTCTTCAATGCTTACGTTAAGCGGTAATTTTTGGACGCCAAATTCAAAATTGTTTTTGAAATATTGTTTCTTAACAACAATACACTCTTAAATATACTAAAGAGACAATGATTGGCAGCGTTTCTGTTCTTAGGGTTATATATATTTGTTGGGTTTGGTTGCAACATGGTCCAGCGTAAAGTTTACGCTCGTAATAGATTGAGTGAAAAAGGGGGGCTATCTGTATCTTGTGGTAGCCCAGCAGCTGGCAGTTCTCTTTATGGGAATTCCTCTCAAGGCTCGAGAACCTTCTGCTTCACTTCAGTGGGAGACAAGTTGTCTTATTGCCGGGGTTCCTGAAGCCAAGAAAAGCGATGTGGTCGCTGCCCTGTTCTCCTAGTAGCTCTGGGACTCTGAGACTATTTCCCAGAGCCAAATTGGCAGCAAGTTCGACTAGACAAGGCAGAAGCGTGGTTTTTATGGTATATAAATAAGATAACCTTGTTTTTACGGGCTATCAAATTCAGCCTTATAATCGACAAAGAGATGGTGTGTGTCGATTTGATGTTCGTGGGTCATTTCCAGAATTAGGCGTAGTGTGAATATCTGCTCAATGGTAGACTTACGAGGCCTAAAACCCCTCTAATAGGGTCCAATCAGTTTTTTCTTTTTGTTCTTCTTTGTTGTCCTTGAGCCGCTTGATTGCGACTCTGACTTCGTCATAGCTAGTCGGCGGTACATCCACGCCGTCATCTATGAGGGAGGGCGTCCGGAACTTTGCTCCGGAAGCGGCATCAACCTCATTATCACCAGATAGTAGGCCAGAGATGTGCTCCCACCACAACCTCAGTGCACCCTGTGCATCCACTACCAGATTTCCCTCTGCATCTCAATAAATAAATACCACCTCTGAATGCAGTTGTAAGTAAGACTTGCACAATAATATATCAATTATGAGAATCGTAAATAACTAACATTGTTATGGACAAACAACTCTTTATAGTGATTCTTAGAGTTGACCAACAAAAGATATATTGCAGTCACGGGTTTTAGACTGTTTTTCGCAACTTTCAAGTCGAGCCACCCTAATGTACATATTCGCAAATTTTAACCGATTCTACAGAAAATAAAGTTTATCTTTAATCATTTTTATACAGCTGTTGTATTTAGCGAGCATCTACTGTACTTTATACCTGCGACCTCTATAAGTCCTTGTCTATGTGTTTGCGTGGGTGCTGCTTGCCTTCTATAGGTTTTACATATGTTCTACGATATTGGGAAAAACAGAGATTTATGTGTATATATACAGTTAAATTGCGGCATTTACTTATAAGCGCAAATGTCAGCCCATGCAAATGCCTACATACACTCATACATGCATATAGTATTCGTGTTTATGTATTGGTAAGTTGTCTATGTTTTTAGTTGGAAACTGTTTTTTTGGCATTTGCTTGTTCTAAGCCAATTAGACTTTTGTGGAACAAGAGTAGAAACTAGTGTAGGTAAATTGGACAGCTATAATGGAGGGTCAGTCAGTCGGTCTTTAAACTATAGCATACTTAAGAGCGCCTGCAGCGGGCAGCTTTAGCAGTATGATAACTGTTTTTGGTTTCAGGTCCAAAACTCAAACGAATCAATTGTTTTTCAATCTCTAGATAAGCACTTGGCTAATAAACTTGTCCCAGTGGCAGTTGCACGACAATTGCAGTTGCACGACAATTGCCGATAACGATGTCTTTTGTATGGCAAAGTTATCGATTGTTAGCGTTGTTTTTAAGGCCCTTGTCGTCCGTTCTATTATAGGCTTTAAAACATACCTTTTTTGCTGAGTTTGAGGTCGCGCAATTTGAATCCGGCCTTGGGTTTTCGCTATTTACGAAAATTCCATGAAACGCGAGTTTCGATGTCAGTAAATCTCATCTTACTCAACGCAAATTTGAATCAAATCCGAAGAAGAATGGAAAAGTACATAAAAACGCTTGGCTATAACACAGATTTTCGGGTAAATATGAGATCGTTGGCTTCGAATCCGAAAACCGTTTTAGTTTTCCTAGCACGATATTCAAATTAACGCTATTTAAAAAAAAATCTATATTCGGCGAGTTCGAAGTTACCTTCTTCGGTCGAAAGGTTATTCAATATAGTTTCAATGTCCCTGGACTCCTCCGTTAATTAATTGAGTAATTTTTAAGACTTTTTTTAAACAGTTTTTAATGGTATATCGATGCCAACTTGTACTAACAAATATTTCGCTTGACTATGTCAATGTCGTCGTAGAGCTCATAGAGTTCGTCGTTCGATTGGATGCGGCATCGACACCCAGCCGTCAGGGCCATAAAGCCAAATGGGAAGGATGTGCGTCTTATAGGGTGTTAGTTTTGATATTACCAGCGTAGGAAAGCAACTGTACACTCGTATATTTCAATATTGTCCTGTTCCAATGTACTTCGGCCATTCGCAGCACATTCTCCAACATAACGTAGAAGAAGTTGCAGGTGGGGGCATCGCCTTTTCTGAAGCCCCGCTTGTTATCAAAGAGCTCGGAGAAGCTCCCTCCTACTTTAATGGAGCTGCGTGTGTTCGGGCAATGCGCCACACTAATAAGGTGCAATCAATTCACCCAATAAGCTCGTTGGCGCCTATATGCAATAGAAAGAAGACGGGTCACACGGTAGTTAGCGCATACCGCGAGGTCACCCTTCTTGAGGACAGGATACCAAGGTAAGCTCTCATCTAGCCATATTCTGCAAAATAGCTCTTGCACGTACCCTATCAACTCATTGCCAACAGTCTCAGCGGGCAGCCATCAGCTTGATTGCGACCCTGATTATGATTGACGTTAATGCCCGTAGCGGCATTATTTCCACGATTGCCTGATAATAAGCTGGAGAAGTCCCTTCACAACCTCAGTACACCCAGTGAATGAACTACCAGATTTCCATCTAAATATCATCTCTACAGAAAGACGCACCGGTACTAAATCCTCAACATTTTGACAGTACTTTCTAATATCATTCCTCTTCTCTCGCTCGCGTGTTTCCTATTCGCGTCTTATCGGTCTGAAAAGGCAACTCTCCGTCTGCCACAACTCCTGATAGTGGTCTCGCACAGATCGTTCTATAGTCGACGTTCTTCATTCGAGACACTCCTGATGGTAGCATTGTTTCCTCGGCAGTGTACGTTGGAAATCAATTACGTTCTCCGCGGCAGTAGGCAAGGAGTGAGATGCATACATAATTTACAAGTACCGTTATGGTTTAAAGCTAACGGTCTTCAATTTTACTGTAAAAGTAGGCTTGGTTTTGTGCAAAATAGCAATGCATATATATAAAACCCTGCAAACTCAAATTTTATGTTCCATTAAGCATAAGTGAGTAAAGATGGAAAAACTGTTATTACAAATACTATAAAATGTATCTTTTTCCCAAATTTGGCATATTAATTCGATAGAATTGCGTAGCAGCTCTGCAAATTACGTCTTATTTTACAAAAAGCGTTCATTATAAACTTGTATGTTTACAACGATTTTTGGCCTGTGGCCCCATTGTGCATTGCCAGCTGTACCATATGAACCGAGCGCCTTTGCAATTTGAAAATTCATTTTTCACCAAAATGCAGCATTGTTGCACAGCTTAAAAGCAGCTACTGTTTCGAAATGTTTCGTGTTGCATTTAGTTTGTTTGCAACATAATATAGCTGGCTTTAGCGCAGCGACGCCATTTTGTTAGCCAACTGCCAGCTGCAATTGATTTACAGTTAGTAGTTCGCGCTCTCGCTCTCGCGTTGACTTGCTAGCTGTAAAACTTAATTGCAAGCAATCTTGTCACACACACACACACACACACACACACACACACACACGCGCGCATATTGCTTTCGGCTATGTCTACCTAGAAATGCTCGTAGCATACTTTTGAGCGCAAGTGCTTATATTGCTTGGTAGTGACGTTGAAAGCGCGCTTGCAATTGCTCAATTACAGCCAATTACAGAGTACAACAAGAACAACGACAAAGCGCATATAAACGCAGCAACATTGTCTGTGTGTGTGTGTGTGTGTGTGTGTGTGTGTGTGTGTGTGTGTGTGTGTGTGTGTGTGTTGTGTTGTATTTCACGCCATGCCAAGTGTAGTCGTAGTTTTTCGCCATTTTTAATGCGCTGTCTGTGTGTGACTGGCGTTCGCTCTCTCTCTCTCTCACTCTCTCTGACTCTCTCTCTCTTGCTCTCTCTGTGTGCATGTGTTGGTGTGTTTATATGTATTTATTGTTTAATTAACTTTACGCCTGTCTATAACACACACACACACACACACACACACACACACACACACACACACACACACACACACACACACACACACACACACACACTGACTCACAGACAAACATAACACTTTGCCGCTGCCGCTTGCCTTAACCCTTGTTTGCACTTGCTGTCTGTGTCTGCTTTTGTAGCTGCTATATGTGTGTGTGTGTGTGTGTGCTTATATAACTGTGCATTGCCGACGCATGCCTCATTGTAGTTGTTGGCTTTGTTGCTGTTGTTTTTTCGGCTCACACACACACACACATCGACACTTGTGCAAAAAGTTAATCAGTTACGGCAATGTGTGAAAAACAAAGTGCATTTCATACATTTTTAGCACTCAAAAAACACACACACACACACACACACACATACACACGTAAGCCGGGTTATGCGCTGCAAAGTATGCTACACTTTGCATATATTTGCTTTAGCCTTGCTGACGCACACACACACACACACACACACACAGCCGTAAGGCTAGCAAATGAAATTATACAAGTTTTATGCCAATCTGTCTCTCATTTTGCAAATTTTACCTCAATTACCAGACTTACTTATGAGCTTGATAAAGTGTCACAAAACTTTTTTGGTCAAGTGTCAATGGCTTTATAAACTTTAAACTCTAATTTAAAATGTTTGCTTTTTTAATACTTTTTACTTTTTTGTATTCATAAAAGCAAAGTTCGTGCTTAAATGCATATTAAAGTAGAGTATGATAATTTTGTAGTTCTAACTTTGCGCTCTCTAAAGTTCTGAGAAGATCAAAAGATACGCTTCATTAAAGAGTGATCAATTAATACGATTCTTTCGTAATTTTCAGACGCCAACTTTCGAAATTCATTGCTTTATGGAATGAACTCATATTCTTTAGAAAGAACTCAACAATTTGATCGATTTAACTTCTGAGGTTGCCCAGCTAACACATACCAATTTTTGATACATTTATCAATGACTTGAACTTAGTTCTGCTCTAGTTTAACTGATGTTCAACTTTGTACTTATGTAGCAAACTTCATCGATGGAAGTCATCTTAAGTGTGACCTTTTTAATGTTTTTGAATGCTGTGCAGTGCATCATCTCAATCTAAAATGCGGTGAAACCTCTATTGTTGCGCCTTGGGGCTAAGACCGGCTCCTGTGCCTTTAAGAAAATCTGTTACTGCGTTCGAATGGTGTTATTTTTGGATGGTGTTACGCTCATATGAAGTTATGCTTGTGTGCGCAATGCTTGATTTCGTGCATTCAGTAAGAGTGAAGAGCAGAGCTTACATAGTTTGTTGTATTTGTTTTCGCGCTAGATGGCGCCACATAATGCCAAGTTTGAGAGTATTTTGGCAACGACCAACGCATCCAATCTGTTGGACAAACACTAAGACGACATTGACATAGTCAAGCGAATAAACATACATAAGGCGCCGCTGGCTTGGTTATGTTGTGCGTATTGATGAAGCAGCTGCTGGGAGCAGGGCTCCCTAATGCGGCTGTTGAACCTGGACGTCGAAATATCACTCCGTTTCTTCTTTGATAAGGTCAGTTAGAGAGCGTACTAGTTACCTTTGGTATCGACGATTGGAGGATTGCTCATTGGGCTTGTTATGGCTAGTTAAGAAAATGAGGATTTCTCATTGAATCTCAACTAACTTTTAAGGAGCCGTCATGCTTAATAAAGCAAATCTCTTCTTAGATACATAAAGTGCTGTTGAAAGTAGTTCTTGGCCTTTACCGTGTCTGGTTCGCCCGACTTTAGAATATGGGTTACCGATTTGGAACCTTCAATATGCTGCGTATGCCGACCAAATTTAAGTGGCTCAAAAACAAAGCTTACTCTTTGCGCTAAAAGGCTTACATTGGAAGCAACGTTTTAGCCTATATATGATGTTAGGGTGCCGTAAGATCTCCTGATCCCATTTGATTTGCCGACGCTAAAGAAAAAGACAAGCTTGTTTTGAGCAACGTTGATCTTTTCTAAGGAATTGTATCAAGCTACTTTATCGCTATGGCAACCTTGCCGAACCTAGAGGCTAGTCGGCAAAGTGGTGACCATTTATGACGCTCAAGTCAGGGTTGTCAACAAACCGACGACTAGTGATAAAGCACTCGCACCTATGAAGCTTTTGAGCCTATCGGAGATCTACGCTAATAGAAGCATATTCAGTGCTTGTAATGTTTTTGTAGATGTGACAAACTCATCAAATTATTGTCTAATTGCTGATCGAATAGTTTCGATGCCGAAATATAGCTGTTGTTGCTGAAAGATGTAAGAGAATCCAAAGCTCTTGATTTCTGCTTGAAGTTGGCCTTTTTGCACTCTCAGCTGTCATTCTGTCATCTAATGGACATAAAAGCTGAAGCGCCAAAAACAGATTGCTGGCAAGTTTGCTAATTAAAATCTGAAGCAGTTAAAAAGGGCTCCAAATTTGGTTGGAAATATTATCTTCGGAAATTAGTTTGTTTTGGGGCGAAAGTAGCTCACAGCACTGCTTGTCAAAAGTCAATATGCATTAAGCTTTTGGACGCCTAAAAGCAAATTTGTTGTTGTTTTTTTTTTATGCGGTGTGCCGTACAACCGACATCGTGTGGCAAAATATTGTATTTTTATCGATTTTTTTGGCAGTGCTTGCTAGACGACTTCGTTGACTTCGTTTTGAAGCCACTATTTAGCTCCTATCAAAGTAAGAAACACCAAAAGCATGTACAAGCATGTGCTAGAGATCCGTAAACGGTTTAGAGTTCCTTTTATTTGAAATTTCTTCAAAATTCCGTTAATCAGATGCTTCCCCGTTCGATTTCCCATGTTCTCAAAGCTAGTTCTATCACATTGACGAATTTCATTTTGGTTCAAATTCGCTTTGGAATGAAATTCGGTTGTAAGAGATTTCAGGCACACCCCAGATAATCTTGGTTTCTCCGAATTTAGCTATTCTTTTTCTGCTTTTCTCTTGTTGTAGCACTTTTTTTTTCTTTGTCGTGGGTTGATCAACTTGAGAAGATGCTTTGAAGTTGGGGCGCTTTTATTGCGCGTCGAACAATTTGCCCGTTTCTGTTTTTTTGTTCGTTTTTTTTCCATTGAAAAGAACTTCACAAGCAATTAAACACACAAAAGCGTTTTGCCTCGCGACTGCGCTGCAAATGCGTTGAGCCGCAAGCGAAACTGCAGCGGATGGTTGCAACAACAATGTGGCAAGATAAATGGCGGCTATTGCGGGCGACGATGCGCAGCAAAAACAAAACACAGCAACAACAACAACAATAAGGAAAGACAGCCAAGCTTCAACTCCTAGCAAGCAATATGAATAATGCGTTTGAAAGTGTGAGCGTTGCCAGAGACGTGACAGAGACGGGGGGTTGCCACTCAAAGAATATCTCTGGCTGGGCTGTATAGCCAACACTTTTTGTGTGAAAACTTACACTGAGCGAAAAAAGGTTAGTTAAAAACACCCGTATTTGCTCTCTTCTATCTAGCATTCGCAAAAACGCTTACTTTCGCTCTGTCTCTTCTAGTAAGATTTAGCTATATCGAGCATAAAAACAGTGATTCCAAAATATCTCTAACCTTTCTAGTATTCGAAAGCACGCTTACTTTCGCTCTATTTCTCCTTGTACCCTAACAAAATTTATTTAAAGTTGAAGTTATTGTTAAAAACATATTTCCAGTCCACTTGAAAATACGCTTATTTTAGCTCTTTACTCTTTAGTATTAGAAAGTACGCTTACCTCCGCTCTAAGAGATTGATATTTTAAAAAAAGTTTGTTAAAAACAATCCTATTTTCTCTCTTCTATCTGTCTTTTCTAGTACCCAAGATTTAGCTATATCGAGTATAAAAACAGTGATTCCAAAATATCTCTAACCTTTCTAGTATTCGAAAGCACGCTTACTTTCGCTCTATTTCTCCTTGTACCCTAACAAAATCTATTTAAAGTTGAAGTTATTGTTAAAAACATATTTCTAGTCTATCGCTATTGGTAATCAAGTTATTGCTTAGTGAGTTAAAAAAAAGGGACTTGAAAATACGCTTATTTTAGCTCTTTACTCTTTAGTATTAGAAAGTACGCTTACCTCCGCTCTATCTCTTTTAGTACCCAAGATTTAGCTACATCGAGTATAAAAAAGTAACTTGAAAATACGCTATATCCTTTTTAGTATTCGAAAGTACGCTTACTTTCAATTTATCTCTTATAGTACTCAAGATTTAGCTATATCGAGTATAAAAACAGTGATTCCAAAATACGATTAATTTTGCTCTAACTCTTCTAGTATCTATCTAATAGTCTGTATTTTGGCTTGCTCGAGTTTCCTGCGGTTTTAACTACTCAAACCTCTAACATCTTTAGCTAAATGTCAAGTGAACTCAACTCGCGCATTTTCGAAGAGTGTTGGTTATGTAAGAAATACAATACGCTTTTCACGCTTCTTAATTCATATACAAAATACTCTTTTGAACATCTTTCTTCATAGATTCATTATCCCTTTTTACTAAAATCACGCCTGTTCAAGAATTTCATAATGCTTCGACTTCCCGATGTCCAACACCACTTATATAAGCCAATAAATTCGTTTACTTTCGTGTCATATTTTGTGTTAAACAGATATTCTGATGGCTGCTTCGAATTAAGAGCGTCAAAATACTTTGGAGTACAGATGAAGACACTTTTTGTATATATCACCATAATTTCTGTGATTTTGTGGTTAAGGTGCAGCCAAGATCCGTTGAAAGAATTCTGATGGCTGCTTCGAATTAAGAGCGTCAAAATATTTTGAAGTACAGATGAAGACACTTTTTGTATGTATCACCATAATTTCTGTGATTTGGAGGGGTTTTTTGAGGTTAAGACCGCCAACATATTTTGAAATACAGATGAAGACACTTTTTGCATGTATGACCATAATTTCTATGATTTAGAGGTGTTTTTGAGGTTAAGGTGAATTAAGACCGCCAACATATTTTGAAATACAGATGAAGACACTTTTTGTATGTATGACCATAATTTCTATAATTTTGAGGTGTTTTTGAGGTTAAGGTGCATCCAAGACCCGTTAAAAGAGTTCCAATGGCGGCTTCGAATTAGCGTCAGAATACTGTACTGTTAATGAACAAGTTGTTTCACGCAAGAAATGCGCATGATTTCTTCAAGTGTAGGCAACACTTTTTGTGTGAAAAGCTAAGAGTAAAGGCAAGGAAATGGCGTCAGCTACGAAGCGCTATATATTTAGTATATACTTATATACATATATATATATGTATATGCATATATATATATATATATATATATATAACTGTGTGAGTGTTTGCACAAGCGATTGGCCAAGACACATAGAGAGAAGTCGCAGTCTTCTTCCTTGTTGTTGTTGCTGTTGTCGTTGTCAGTGCCATGGCATGGCGTTGCAAAGGAGTGGCCTAAGTACACAAAATTCACACCAACACCAACACTTGACACATACACCAACACTAACACACACACACACACACACACACACACACACACACACACACACACACGATGACGATGACGATGTCGTTGCCTTTGCCATGTTGCTGGCTGACAAATGTAGCTACCAACAAACACGGGCGTTGTCTCTGTCTCAAGCCTTGTCTACTTACTCTGAGTTTCCGTATCTGTGAGCTTTTGTGTGTGTGTGTGTCTGAGTGCCGCCGTGCAGTCGCCTACGCTTGCCAATAGGCAAACGTCAAAAACGGCACATGCCAAGAATACAGCAAATGGCAGTCATCGTCATCTTGGAGCCCCCAACTGAGCTCTGATTTTTTTGGGCATGAAAGTTGTCTTCTGAAAGATGTCAACAACAACTGAGGAGGGATAACCAATGTACGAGTTGGCAGTCAAAGATTGCAATGCAGCTCAAGCAGACATGTGTTTCGAGTTAGGCTGCGGAAGATGCCCAGGTGGGGAGACAAACAAAATGTCACAAGAAAGTTGCATCTTGACATGAACATATTGACTATATGCAAAGAGCTGTGAATGCGGCTGAAGTAATTGCACTGATTTCCTTAGACTTTGTGTCGTATCATAAACCAAGCTTCCGATACTTATTTTAGGGTTTAGAAGTGCAACAAAAGGAGAAACCTAGCTAACGTCGAGCCCTTTATAACAGTAGAAGCGTTGCCTTTTCTATCTAGGGACTAGAGAAGATATTATATCGAAAGCGTTTGAATTGTGTTTTCCGAACACTATTGTCACTCCGAATGAGTTAACTCCAAAACATAGGTCTTAAACGCTTTAACACCTTCTTCAGGTATCGAAGAACGTTGATCACTTAAATTACTCTTGATGTGCGGAAACAAATCAAAATCATTGGGTGTCAAATTGGTACTATATGCCGGTTTGACACCTTAATTCCAAGTTTTGGTTGCTCAAAAAGTATCTTGTGTGAGGACGATACCTTTTTGGCGACACGTTTTTCTTAGTACTCCAAAAACTTCTGACAAAAATGCAGAATGGAGCGGCCTAAGTTTATCTCTATGTCCGGTTTTTGAAAAGAATCAGGCGAACATTTGGGCATTCTGATCGAGTGTGAGCATTTTCCATATCCGAATGCTAATGGAAAATGTTTGGCAACCTCACATTCTCTGATCTTCCAATATATTGTCATGGATTGTATCGACATTTTTCTGGCTTGTTGAACTCTTTTGAGAGTAGAACCTGAAAATAATGCTTAATGAGCAACCGAAATTCAGTTTTTGCAAGAAACACAAACTAAGTCACAGAGTTTTTTCCGAATTTGGCTGCACTCTAACTAACAGATGACAATTGACGGGAGCAAAAAGTCACTGACTTATCAAACAGTTCTCATATATTCGATAAAGCAAAACTGTTCGACAAAATCGCACCTTCATTTTGAGTTACAATTAATTCTGTTTGCAAGTAAGGTTGACGGTTGTTATGCAATTTGCTGACTTCGACACTCGCGAAATCGCATATTTTTAGAAATACCGAAATTTGGTTACACCGATCCGAAATTAAGCAGAAAAAGCATATTTTAGCCAAGTGTAACCTAATGTATCTCTGCCTGACGTCACTACATCCTGAGGCCCTGCTGGCATATTAGACATTATAACAAAACTTCTTGAGCTGCGTTTATGCAAATGCAAGTTCATAAACAATGTTGCAGCTGCAACAACAACACCGGCCACAACAATAACAACTAAAATGTAATGTAAATGAAAACATGACACCTGGCAAAAATTTTACGATGCGCTAAAAAGCAAACTTTCATTTTATTATGCTGCAAAAAGCAGCAAAAACTAAACCAATCGAGCTAGAAATGAAGCAACTAACTTGGCCAACAAACCAAGCTGACCAAACTCTGTGCGGCTCATTACAAGACCTGCGGCTGTATGTCTGCGTCCCTGTCTATCTGTGTGTGTGTAAAGTTTGTTTGCCTTGCATTTGCCACTGAGACGGAGCTGGAGACGGAGTCGGAGTCGGAAACTGAGCTGGTTGCAATAAAAAGGCGCCTAGACGGACGCATCAACGTCAGCAATTATGACCACACAAAGTAAGTACACTACACAAAGACTTAGCGTGCGAGTGTGCTGGCAGCTTGGCAACTCTGTTCAGTAAACAAAAAACCACAACAACAAGGGCACAAGCCCAACAACATCTTCAGGTCAACACTCGAGGTGCGATTGTAAACACTGGCAAACGGTGCGTGGCCAAGTCTACCAAGTCAATTTGTGTGTTCCCCCACCCTTAGTAGGAGTCATGAGACCTCGATCTCAATCCCGGAACCGTAATCGCCGTCGAACACATGCCTTTGAACTTTGTTGGCTCCATGTGGAAGAGTAGTAAGGCCTAAACGCTGCTGCTCTCAAAAAGATTGAGTAACAAATATGGGCGATTTAAGGCCTGCAGTTAGCTCTTCGCGTAAACTTTAGCGTGAATGCATTAATTTTCAGGCATCGCATAGCTTAAAAAGTAATCCAAATCCAAAAATTTTAAACTCAATTTCGAAAACTTTGCTTTTTTCAGTATAATCTCTTAAAACATTTGAAACTTTCAGATAAAAAAAAAACAATTAAGAATTATTTTACTGGACAAAGCAAATAGCCTAAAGTGGACAAATCAATACTCTCTTTTTTCTGATCATGAATGAAGACATTACTAAGCGAGTGAGAAGCAGGAATGAATATGGTGAATGAGCGTTTTCCGAAAAAGTGATGTCATTTACGTACAATTCGTGGTGACGATATTTAATTATGTGATGGTATATGGAATTTAAAAAAAAAGAAGCATTTTCCGATATTTCGCTTAGTTATCGAGCTATCGGCTTCATATTTATATATATCTTCATATATATCGAAAACTTCATATCTTCATGTCTTCATATCTTCATGTCTTTATATCTTCATGTCTTTATATCTTCATATCTTCATATTTTAATATCTTCATATCTTCATGTCTTCATATCTTAATATCTTCATGTCTTCATGTCTTCATGTCTTCATGTCTTCATGTCTTCATATCTTCATATCTTCAAATCTGCATACCTTCATATCTTCACATCTCTATATCTTCAAATCTTCATATCTTCATAGCTTTACATCTTCGTTTCTTTATTCTTCAAATTTTCACATCTTTGCTCTTTTACATCTTCATATTTCCATGTCTCTTTCTCTCTCATTGCCTCTTCCCGCTTTTCTCTTGCCTTTCATCTTCTTCCTCTTCTTCCTTATTCTCTTCATCTGTCTCTATGTCCTATTTGTCTCTTCTTCATTATTCTTCTTCTTACTACTGCTTTACTGGTTTCTGTCTAATTGTCGGTATTTCACCGGAAGTTAAAAAGCTCTATAGAAAATAATGCCCATTCGAAGCATCTACATCAAATTGTTGTCATAACAATGTTTATCACATAATATGCCCTCCTGTTTCTAAATTTGGATATTTTCAAAAATTGTGGTAGAAAGCTTCAATGGAGTACTAGACTTGCCAGATCATTGGCATATGCGCATTATGGGCCACTAGTCTGGATTTGACGCACTTGATGCCCTAAGTATATGTTGGCCACCAATCAACTAAGTGACTATGAATAAAAATACTTAAAGGAAGAAGAAATTGGTATGCGAAAAACTAAAAGCAAAAGACGCGCTCAACATCCAATCAAATGAAATCGAGCGACCCATAATAGTCGAAGGAGCGACCCACCACTCCTGCCACTAAGTAAATGTCAAACAGGGCGTATGAATGAAAATAACAACAAGAAGAAGAAGAACAGCAACTTGCAAACAATGCAAGGCAAAGAAATGAAGAAGAAGCAGCGGTTGTAGAAGAAGCAGAAAAAAATTTAGAAAAAGAAAAGAAAAACACTTATAAATAAAAACATGCTCATTAATATAAAAGTCAACGCCAGAGCGAAGCTATAGAGAAATATGGAAAAAAGGGAATAGAGTGAGAGATTGACGTGCACAGAGCGCGACTCGTCTCCCTGCACAGACAATGGGGCTTGGGTCCTTTGGCAGGCGTCTGACTGGTCGCACTTGTAATTTTCTTTAGTCTGCGCTCCAATTGCTTTACTGAGTGTGTGTGTGGGAGTGAGTGTGTTTGTGTAATATTGTATTGAAAGTGCCAAGTGATGCTGTCATAAAAAGTTGCGCTCGCTTAGAGAGGCTTTCCAGCGAAGTACCAAGCACTATTATGTATGAGTCAGACACCAACGGCGGGTCCTGGCAGCTGCCAGGGTTGCGCCCTGTCCTTTGTGTGTGTGTGTGTGTGCGTAAGGAAAAACTATGCACAATAAAAGTGGCAGAGCAGCTTGGAAATGAAAGTTTTTGTGCTTTTAGGAATCACTTTAAAGGAGTAGCTGCAATACTTAAAGCTTAATTAATTAAAAGTGAGCGTTACTTTAAGTGCAAAAAGCTGCGCTTCAAAAGAAACGCGCTTCGTTGCAGCTTTAAGTCGGGGTTGTGTGGTTCGAAGCTGCTTTTGAGATCGCTTGAATGGACCCGTTTGGAATGGAAGATTTATGGGGAGTGGAGAAAACAGCAAACCGTTCAAGGTATACGTACAAGCGCTTAGGAATATCTTAACAGAAAGATCTGAGTATAGGTACTAACAGAGCGTTAGCTCCAAGTGCGAACAGCAACTTTAAACGCGTTTATCTCGAACTGAAGTTCTTCAAAAAGTGTAATGTTTAATTGCTAGGCAAATTTCCATGACTAACTTTTTGTTTTCAATGAAAAGCCAGGACTTTTGCTTTTCATAATTCCACATAAATCATATCCGCGAGGGAAGCCAGGAAAAGAGTGTTTTAGCACAAAGGCCTTACTACTGTCAATTTTTTTGAAAAGTTCTATAAGGTTGCTCTCTAACTTTCACTTTATGCTAAACAAATAGATATGAGGTGTTTCATTCAATTGCCCATACAATTACTTGAACTACATAAGAAAGGTTTTTAGAACCCTAAGCTTAAGGAATTTGTCAAAGAATATTTTTATTTTTTTGTATCTTCGTAGAAAAGGATGTTTCGACTATGGTACTAGCAAGTATCATTCTATAAACAGTTGACGAGATATAAAACTTTCTTAAGCGCTGGAGAACTGTTGTTTATTTTTGCTTAGCGAACATGAAATGCAATTCTGTCTTTCGTTTGTTTCTACCGAAACGAATGTTATATAGAACATAAGCTAAAATTTAAATTTCAAAATCGCAAACTTTTGACTGATGAGAAGTAACCATACAGCGAAGTTTCGAAAGTGCGTCAAAAAGTAGCTAATATTATGAGCTCCATTGTGAAACTGTAGAATGCAAAGTCTTGGCTATCCTCCAATATCTGAACACTTTAGGTTGTGTCCTCGCGTCAAAAATGGCAGCATGTAAAGCAAAACTAAATGTTAGATAAAAATTTACAGCTTAACTCAGTTAACATGATGAGAAAAATGACTTCAAAAATGCATTACTTAATTGAAGCGCATTTAATTTTTACTGCTTTAAGCAAGAATTTGGTACAAACCCAAAATCGGGTTTATAAAAACAAAAAACAAGCACGGATATTCACTTTTCTAATATAAATTTTTATGTGAATTTATTTAAGGGCATTATATTCAAAATTTCAATTGTTTACGTAAGTATTCAATGAGTACGTAAAGAAAAATTTGTCACGTAACGTATGTCACGTCACGAATAGTGCTATGAAAAACTATAAGTTAACGTCTTTCTTGATCATATTCTAATAATTTGCTTAAAACACCACTACGACTTGGTGTCACGTCAAGTATCATATTCGCCAGCTAATAACTTAAAAGGAGACTCCCGATTACTCTTAGCTTTTCGTATGATAAGCCCCACCCGTATGGGTGGGTCGCTACCCGATAATACAGCTGCTTCAGCGACTTGTAGAGCGATGGAGGTTATCAAATTTAGTAGTCGCATAATTGGCGTCAAAATAAGATAGACAAAAACTGCAATTGAATATAGGTTTTTGTGTAATGGCTTTAGCTATTTGTGACGTCACAGTAGCTTGTCTACTCAAGCTGTGACGACTGTGTGGGTTCATGCTATGTAAAAACTTTTTGCATGATGCTGCTGCATAGCAAAGACATAGAGTTGTCACGTGCGTAACCAAATGCTATAGCTCTGGCTTTTATATAAAAGAAAAC
Organism: Chymomyza caudatula; assembly: GCA_035041775.1. Classification (NCBI taxonomy): domain Eukaryota; kingdom Metazoa; phylum Arthropoda; class Insecta; order Diptera; family Drosophilidae; genus Chymomyza; species Chymomyza caudatula. Next base: position 1,451,813 of record JAWNKW010000145.1, read on the forward strand.
CAAGAAAATAACTACGATTTTGCAGTTTTTTTTTGCTTGACAGCTAAAAGGCATGCAGCTGGTGACACTTTTGCAGTTTAGAGTAACAACATTTTGCTCTATAAAAGCAGAGTTAAAGCGGCTTATATCATAGTTGAACACTTCATTGGAACTTAGCTTTTAAAAGCTCATTAGTAATTTCTTAGCAGCACTTGAGATAGTAGAAGCAAGTAAAACGCTTTCATGTCTTGGGCCTAAGCTGCTGCCCGATAAACTGCTAGCGCTTACAATCCACTCGATTTGCATAGCAATTAAACCAAAAGCAAACTGTCGAGTGTTTTCTTTCGCTTTTCCGTCTGATATCTCTTATATCCACACATAGGTAAGTACTTTAGAGTATTGTATATTGTATATCTGTGCTTCAGTACTTTTACTTGGGCGCAGACAAACAAACAAATAGCGTGAAAATACGAGAAATTGTTAGAAAAAAAAAGAAGTGGAAGGCCCTTCTCCTGTACATATTATGCAGCTGAAGTGTGCGCTGTGTGGCAAGGGGAGCGGGGGCACGCAGCAAGACGCACAACTTTGTAGCCAAATCATTCGAGCAATGTGCAGAAACTCGCTGAAACTTGAAGAAAAAGAATTTTGCCTCAATTGATGTCGGAGTGGAATTGGAAGTTGTGTGTTCGGAACCTTGCAGCTGACATTGTCAGACATGTTGGGCTGAGTTTTTTCTTCTTTATTTTTTTTTTTGTGTTTTTTGGGTGGGGCCTGAAATTCAGGCAAACTAAAGTGGGTGAAATGCTGTTATATGTACTTGGTTGAGTCGAAACACTTAAGCAGCAAAATCAATACACTTGCCACAACACACTCGCTCATGCTCGCTGCTGCACGCTCTCCCTTCTCCCTCACTCGCCGGCTGTCTAAATGTCGTGCTTCCTTTACGAGCACGCTGTTATAAATTAAATTCGTAATTGATTCCTGAATCCGCAATCCTGCAAATGGGATTACAACACGTTGAAAATCAGCAAGCAAGTCAGTCAGTCAGTCAGTCAGCCAGCCAGCCAGCCAGCTAGCAAGCCCACGCCGTCAACCCACAGGGCACAGACCCCGGACGCCCACATTGGCCAACCCACAGGGCACACGTAGCGGCAACCACCAAGCAAATAACAACAAAAATATAAAATGAAAATTCTATAGATACAAAATTGCGTGTGCTGTAAATGAAACTGAGTTGAGCTGCGCAGCGCTAAAGTTCATGTCAGTCGGACGACGGACAGAAGTAGTACTACTATCTGGCTATCTCAGTGCCGCTCTGCTGCTGCGATGCTCCGTCCGTCCGTCCGCCCGTCCGTCCGTCCGTCCGTCCGTCTGTATATCTGTCTGTCAAGGCGTCAGCTGGCGCGTTAGTCAGTCGATAGATAGATACACAAGTGCCTTGTACTGGGCTGACTCTGCGTCCGTACGTCTGTCTCTCTGTCTGTGTGTGCGTCGTCAATTTTCAACCCCGATACGTTAAGTGTAGAGCTACTACGCTCCTTGCCCTGGCAAGCGTAAAAAGCATCCATCCAACGGCAATTTTATTCTTCCGCCGGTAATAACAACAACAGCAACAACAATAACAACAATGGAACGTGGCACACACACACACACACACGCACACACGCTCCCACATAAATACACATTTAGAATTTTATAGCAAGGTTCAGTTCTGCTCACTCCAGGCCTCACTCGCTTAACGGCTTACAATAATTTCAATGCCAAAATAATGCAAGCTGATCCCCCCAACCCGACCCCAGTTATTCAACTCTGGACTACTTCTTGGCCCTTGCCATGCGGCACTTCAAATGCCCCGTTTAAGCCTTAATACGTCTTGGCATTTTGAATGCTCTGCTATTGATACCACCAAAGGTTGAGCATGATGAGATTTTTCGGACTAGGGTGCAATGCGATTTTGCACTTGAGCCAAACATATGAGCTTAGCTTAAGTTTGATGCCTTTAATTGGCCTGTTTGTGGTAATGCCGGCGCCCAATGTGGGGCGCATACCAACATTATATGCGTATTGCAGGAATGTGTGTTGAGTTTGTGGTACCTCTTTTGAAGTTCAACTGAACGTGGCTACATATTACCATTGTTAAGTTAAGCTGCCAAAAGTTGCTAAAAATTTGATATTATTTAAAGCGCCTAGCTTGGGGCTAAGCAGATAGGAGTTGTTAGTCATTGATATAAAGGCCTGTGTGCAATGTGAATGCAGTCGATTTGCGCTATTGTTTTGCCAATTCAGCACTTAGTAAGCAGTGTGGTATGCTTTAGGCGCCCAATATGGGGCGAAATATTAATACGTTTGCCTACAAGCGTCCAAGCGTTGGCGCTGATTACTTCTAGTCAGATTGAAGACGCTTCGGGCAGACAGACTGTGAAAGGGTTAAACGTGCATTTCTTTGCAAGAATCAGGTATCAGGTAATCAGTATTTGTAAAGATCTTTGCCCCCTTATGGGCTTAGGCGCCAATTAGCGCATTCAATGAAACAATGAAGCGTATTAACTTACAGCAGCTAAGCAAGTTCGTTCATATCTGCATGAACGAAGAAACAGCTCCAAGAGCCGTTACAGGAAGATGACGATGGCTTAGTTTTCGCCAAGGATCAAGTAGAGAGTCCACTAGCCACTCTTTACACGGAGTGAAAAGGAAAGAGGTGGCTAAAGGAATGAAATGCATAGGGGCATAACGGGTTGCTATGTCCAGTCAAGAAGCGTAGACCAAATTGCCTAAAATACGGATACGGACTAATACGGGGCCTGTCAACTTGCTTTGACGATTCTATACAAAAAAAAAAAGGTAGTAGGGAATGCTCATTGAAATATAAGCTGTCGCGAAGTCTATGATTTTCCGAGCCCAACTTGGGGCACAGCAACAAAAGCATTAACAGATCAAAATGCGGGGCCTGCCAACTGGCTTTAACGATTTCATATTAAACAAGAAATTGCTTATGCTTAGTAGAGCCCAACTTGGGGCGTGCAACAAGCCAAGAGGTAAGAAAACACTAATCAAATTGTCAAACCTAATTAAGCTGCATGCATTCAATAATTGCACAGAGCGCCTAACGCGGGGCCTGTCAACTTGCTTTATAGTTTTCACCTATCACCATTAATGCCTAGTGATAGTTTATCTATGCGAGCGCTGGCTTAAGGAAAATGCATTTAAATACGAGATAGATTAGGTTCAATGTTGTTTAGCCAACATGTGGCATATACATACATACAAACAACGCCTACGGCAAAGCCAGTCAAGTTCTTACCACGCTTATAAACTTGTCTAAACTGCAGTTCAAACTATGCAAAACACTTCATGCCTCATGCCTGCCGCCAAGTTGTACTACTCGATACGATTCGACTCGACTGCTCTGGCTTGGTCTTGGTCTGGGTCTCGGCAAAGCTTGGGTATAATTTTATCCGCAGCTGTCAAATTTGATTTGACAAATGTAAATAATACACCCGACAAGCAGACAAACAGTCAGACAGTCAGACAGACAACAGGCGCAATGGCTGCCAGTCATGCCTTTATACATATGTGTATCGCTCTACGTGTGACTATGTTTGTGTTTATATAAATATGTCTGTTTCAATTGCGCTAAATGCAAGCTGACTTAATGAATCCGGCCTATGCATTCGCCAGCCTTGCCAACTGCATTCAAACATTGCAAAAACAAATAGTTGCATATTTATTTACAAATGTTATTTACACCTCTTGGCCGCATTTCAGCTCAGGCTATTTGCTATTTGCCACTAACTCCCGCCCAAGCTGTGATCTTGACAAAGCTTTGTTGCCCCTATTTGTTGTATGCATACATACGTATGTATGTGCATGCCACATGCATGCTTCAATGCACCCCGCCGACAGACTGGCAACGCCATGCAAATGAATTGATAATGAACGCGGCATAATCAACAAATTATCGCCTTGTCAAATGTAAACAATGTGATGATAAGCAATGTCGTCGTCATTATCATCATTGTTGACTACGTCATTGTTGTCGATATGAATTATTTCGAAATGGCGATTTTACACTTGATGTGGTATTGGTAGCAGATTTTAATTTTGGTGCGCGAATTGCATATGAAACAACTTGTGGCTTGTTTTTCAGCTGGATAACCATTTGGTTTTTGTTGGTTTCTAAAGCAAAGCTTCATAACGACGTAATGTATCTATGTACAAACGATGTAACGCAAATCAAAGGGAAACACCTTGTTGCTAGGAATCGATGAGAGTTATGCTAGCAAATGTTAGCAGTGCAAAGCGAAAGTTTGGCGTGTGCCAAATTTTGAAGGGAAGCACAAGAACGTGTAACGCAAATCAAGCTGAAACGGGTGGTTACTAGCATAAGATCAATGTGCAAACATAAGCCGTGCAAGGTGCAAAGAGGCGTTCAATTTCCTGTAACGCAAATCTAGCTGAAACAGTTCGGTGTTAGCAATAGATGAGAACTTTACAAGAGAGTTCAAACAGGTGTAACGCAAGTCAAACGAAATAGTTTCTTGCTATCAACAGATGAGAACAGGCAGAGCCCCGCATAACCGTAAGCACTGCATAGAGCGAAATTTCAGCTTTCCTTAAACAAATTAAGCGAAACAGTTGCTTGGTAACAATTGATTAGAGCAGGCAGAGCCAACGTAAAACTCCGCAAGTAAGTTCAAAGAGTTGTAACGCAAATCAAGGTGAAACACATCTATATTTGGGTTAAAGAAAATGATTTTTATGTGCCGAATTTTGAAAAACTTGCGATTATGAGTAAAAGTGAGCTTAAACTCAAAGTGGGGTATGTGACACTTGTGGATTGTGTCGCAAAGTAGTTAGAACTTCATAATTTGCATTTGTCATCTGAAAACAAAACTGCAGGCAAAACTTTCTTATATGTACAGAAATGTTGATATGTATTCGCTCCCTGCAATGTCAATCAGCATTTCGCAATGTGAATGTGAAATTCAAAACAGTTGGATATGTAAATCCACGCAAAAAAAGTAAAGCCAGTTCTAGCGTTGGGATCATTTTAGATGCAATCTTAAAAAACAATCAGCTTTTACGCCCGAACTTTTCAACTTATTCTGTTTACTAGTTTCGGATCAAAATACACTACAAAAGATATGAAAATTGCGTGCAACATATGTGCCATTTTTTCAGTCTTTTTGCTTTTTACTTCTGAAAAGTTGTTAAATGTGTTGTAATTTGTTCACTACATGAAAGATCGATATTCACGAAATATGCAGCGCATGCATCAAATTTATGTAAACAGGATGAAATATGTTCGCCCTTGTATATCCAGAGGACAAACACATTTTGCGGCAATCTATGTCGCATTTTTATTAAAGCTAAACCAATGATTTTGTTAACTAGGTAAACTGTTCGAAACTATAAAAAGTTATAGTTACGCTCAAACTTTAATAAACGCAAACTAGCTGAAGATACAACATTTACTAGTTGTTTACTAGGTAACGCCTTAGTTCCCAAAAAGTGTCTTTAACATCTCACTTTTTTTATAAGCACTAACTTTGCTCACGATTGCTTTGAGATACGCAAACTAACTTTAAGATAGTTTTAGTTTTTGTACGTATTACAAGAAACTAATTGCTTTGCTGGTCTATACAAAGTGGCTTTAAGTAGCTCATTAAGTCTTTAAAGCACTTAGCTGGCAAATGTTGAAAGATACGCAAATAATCTTTAAGATTTGCCAAAAAAGTCTAAAACCTTGCTACGGCCTTAATATATAATCAAGCGTATTTGTTGAGCTACAGTTAATTAAGGGTCTGAAACAGCAGCGCTGCGTATTACAAAAGGAATCAGCAGAGATTTAAGTAATTCAATGTTCTGCCCCAACAATTATTCCATTTAAAACTCACGAGAGATCATTTTCTAAAGAGTTTTGGCACGATAATCCGTGTTTCGCTGAGCAAAGAAAAAAAAAAAACGCACACGAAGTAAAAAAAACAAAGGCGCAAGCAAAAATTCCAGGTAACAGCAGTGCAGCACAGATCGGATAATCGATAACCGATAGCCGATAGTCGAGTTACTGCAAAAGCTGTTGTTTGGTTGTGGTAGCAAACCTCTCAAGTTATTTGTTTTTATTTGTAAGTTATACTTTGTATTAGCTTTATTTTCACAGTTGTTAGAACTTTTGCACTTGAAACGTGAAGAACTTGTTAAGTAGCACAGTAAAAAAAATGCAAAATATATATTCCATAAATTTGTGTTGTTATTATGTTTGCACTTTTCGTTAGAAACAAGTTCAAATCAAAAATTTCCAAACGCGACGCGTTTTTGCTGATTCTTAAAACAGTTTTCAAAGACGCGACGGCAAACGACATAGACGTGGACCTGGACATGGAACGTGGCCGACTCAAACGTGTCAAAGCCAAAGCACTGGCGGAGCAGAGCAAAGCACAGCGCACAGCCGGCCAGGTTAAGACGACAAGTCAAAGTCGAAGTCGCTGTCGCTGTCGCCGTTAACGCTGCTGCTATTGCCGACTGTGCGAGCGACGACACGAAGCAGCAGCAGCAGCAGCAGCAGCGTTAGCGTTGGCGTTGGCGTCGGCAGCAGGCGCTTTTAGCGCGACAAAAATCAGGCAAAAGTCAGTAGCAGTTGCGGGGCGGCAGGCTGATCGATGTCGCCATCGGCAACAAAGTAGCAGCAGCTGCAGTAGCTGCAGCAGCGACGTCGACAGCACAGCGAGGTGCAGCAAACGACACAGTGAAGGCGACATTTTCGCCGCAAAAGCTTAGCCAAGCTTAGCTTAGTTTGTCGGCAGCGACGGCGGCAGCTACAATGTTTGACAAGCATTTTGACACTGTTTTGTTGTTGCTACCGACGCGACTGCTCTGTCTGTTATGTGTCTCACACACACCCACAAGCTTAGGCGCTTGTCAAGATGGCGCCTTAGCTTTCAGTTTAAGCTTTTAAAGCTGCGCTTAAAGCTTTCGCACAAAGTCCTACATAAAGTGATCCTTTCATCGACATGCCGGCGCTAGTCGGTGCGCTTGCATACGCTGCTCGTTTGTGCTGTGCGTGCGCTCATCAAATGACAGCGCAATTTGTTGGGTTTGCTTGCTGCGCTTGCTTAACAGCAGAAACTCACCACTGCTGCTGCGCATCGCCGACGCTGACTGCGCTGTTAGCGCCACGGCCGCTGTTTGCTGAGTTAATTAGGCAATGGCGTCGGGATTGAGCGCGTCAGTGAGTTTCACTCAAAACCGGTTTTAGGCGGGCGCTGTTTATTTGTGGCTTATATGCTACCGGCTACAGGATAATACGCACACACGCATCCTTGCCGTGTGTGTGTGTGTGTGTGTGTGTGCGTCTGACAGTCCATCAACGCGCACATTTCTCATTGCTCGCTCTCGTGCTCAGTCGCTGCGTAATTTGTTCATGTCCTTTTGGCTTGCATCTTCGTCCTTTGCTCAGTGAGGAGCGACAGTTGGAGCCCACGGTACAGGCAGGGACACAGCAAAAGAGCAGCCAAACTGTCGGCGTGGCAGGCAGTCAAAAATGGCGACAACTGTCGCAACTCCAAGAGCAGGACATGCCGAGCTAGCTCCCTTTTGGTCCCATATGAGCACTTAGCAAATGTCGGGTTGCACATGTCTATTTGGTTGCATAAGCATATAAATATGGGAGCATTTGTTGCAAGCTACAAATGCACTAAAACATTTATTTGGAGAGCTAACAAGGAGCGCATAAGTATTAGGAATTTGAAAAACTTTTAAAAGTTCCGAAATAATCATATTTATAGAACGTCAAAGTTCCGCTTTGTCAACACAATTTCTCGATACGCTTCTTATTCAGTAGTGAAATCGGGAAGAAGTGGAGAATACGAAAGATTCTAGGTTTGAAGTCATTTTGTGGCACTCAGATATTTCTTAATTACGTGCCTGCGTAGAGCTTTTTATGAAACTCATTTATAAAGATTTTCTATTATTTTACACTTAGAGAAAAAATCAAGCAATCCGTGCATAAAGCGGTGACGGTAAGTCTGAAATCAAGCACAGAATTCTGGTTTCAAGCATTTTTTTAAAGAACGAAAATACTTATTTTGAGTTTGACTGAAACCTGAGCATGATTCGGATTTGATTGGTAGCCCAGCGGTTAAGGTACTCACCCAAGAATCAGCAAGCATTATAATAACTTTGTCGCAGAAATTTAGCAACTTTTGGTTTTATTTTTAATTTCTAGGAACTGTTAAGCACAGTATGTCCTTTGAATAGAAACTTATAAATTTGCATTGGGACACAACGGAACTCAAAAGTGCCAAATACATAAAATCACAAAACTTATCATGACAGTAAAAAGTGAATTATTTAAAACGACAATTTGAAAAACTTACTGAAAAAAATCATTTTTAACAGCGTGCCTCAACTTCTTTCAAGCGTAAAACTGAAAAAAATGGCACGTAATGAAAAGTTGAATTCAATACATACAAAAATTAAAAAAAAAAATTATTTAGAAACTATTGAAAATTGTTTTGATGTTATGTCTTTTAAGAAATGTACGAATATGATTGAAAAGTTACGTATAACTCTGGCAGGCTATTCAGAAATGACACCACGACTAATATGTTTATAAATGACGTCACGATTGAAAGATCTCTGTAATATACGAATGTGATTGAAAAAACTCTGGCAGGCTGTCCATAAATGACGTCACGACTCATATGTCTATAAAGGACGTCTAAATCCTAAAGATCTCTTTAAAGCCATTTATGAACAACCTCTCATAAAACTTATCAATATTAAGCAGTTTTATTTAAGAACGCGCTATCCAAGTTTTCACATTCGTAAGCATTTAGTGAAATTCGAAGTATTGATCCAAGATCCAGACTTAAATCAGTTTAAATTTAAAATAAATTGCTTCTGAAGACGTTCTCAGATCGTCAGAAATGAATTGAAGTTTTAACTTATCAGTTGAATCTTGAGCCAGTTATATGTTTGAATCTAATGTTGAATTGAAAAGCTGAAAATAACTTGAAAAAATAATATATGTTGCTTTTCGGGGTTTTACCTGTCTAAATGGGTCTTTGGGGAAAAGTTTATGCTTATTTTGATATTAGCAGCGCTTTTGAGCGAAATTACGAGCAGTTTACTAGTGATAACGTTTTCGTCACGCACAAATCTCTAATAAGTGCAAAGGTACAAAAATCTTGTGAAAGTAGAAACGTAATATGCCTAAAAACAACATAAATTGTTAGCAACTAAGCTTGAAAATGTGTGGGTAATTTTGCAAAGATTTTGATTTTGAAAATTGATTCCCCCATGTGGTGAGCGGGTTAGAGAATACAAACTTAGCAGGTCAAAGCTTGTCGTATGAGGCGACTAACAATGACACTGGGTTCTTTCGAGACGAATAGGCCTTAAAATGGTTGTGCGTAGGGCTTGGGACCCACCACGTAAAACCACAATTTCAATGACAGAATGTATTTACATCAGGCCGTAACCCGATAACGGCAGTTAAGAAGACTAAAGCTAGAACCATAAGCTGGAAAATGTGTGCATAACTTTGCAAAGAACTGCTTTAAGTTGTATGTTTTTACCTGAAGAGAGATCTGGAGTACTTCATGTGTTCAGCAAACTCCGAGTTCCTATAGAGTATTTGGTAATCAAGTTTCAGCTGCAGATAAAATGGACAAATCACGCGAAAGATACGCCAACTCGATAGGGGGCGCCGCCGGGTGGTGGCAACAAAAAGTGGAAAGAAAAAAAAGAAATGGTGTCATTAATGATAAAAACAAGTAAAACAAATAAACAAACAGTAAAAGGCAAAACCCAACAACATGGCAGAAATTGTTGGCGACAGCGACGGCGACGGCGACGCTTGACGCTGGCGACGCAGCGCCATAAAAACGAGAGTAGCTGTAAAGCAAAGCTGGCAGTCGGACGTTGGCGTCGGCGGAGACGGAGACGGCGAAACGAAATGCTTTTGTGAATGTCTTATGACACTTTCCTTGGTGGCGCTGGGCGAGCACTGAGCCGACGAGCAGCGCCAGCAGCGCCAGCAGCGCCAGCAGAAGTAATGAATAAAGTATGCGTTGAGCGGAAAGAAGAAGAAGAATATGTAAATTCGTTTACAGCGCGCGGAGAGAGTGCTGTAAGTGAGTGAGTGCGAGTGTGAGTGTGAGAGAGAGAGAGAGTGAGAGCGAGCGCGGCGACGCTGTGCAGCAGTGCCGACGGCGTGCAAGCGAGATGGCAAACGCTGCTCGCTGTTAGCCGTTGTTTACGCCCACCGAGCGACGACCATTTTACAGCGACCCGTTTGCGTGGCGGGTTTGAGTGTGAGCGAGAGCAAGCTTGCGTCTGCGACGACGCAGTGAGCGTGAGCGTAAGCAGCGTGCTGCGCTGTTCGCACGCATTGTATGCAGGCGTCGCAGGCGGAGTGAGTGAGTGCGTGCATGTGTGTTGGCGTATTGAGCGCTTTTAGCTGCTGTGGTGAGTTTCAGCCTGGCTAGCCGGCAAATTTGTCAAACGCTCAACACACACACACACACACACACACGCACGCACGCACGCACACTAGCACAGGCCGCGATCGCTTTGTGGGCGGAGTTTAACCGTAAGCCGTGCCATAAGCATGCGTGTGCAAGCGAGATGGCCTGCCTAAAAGACATTTTTGTCACACTGCCCAAAGGTTTTTTTGCTCTTACTTTTGCTTTGTTATTATTATTATTATTGTTTTTGCCGCTTTACCGTTGTAATTTGTTGTGGGTGTCCTTTTTACAGTTACTGCCAAATGCTGCGCTACTAAAGTGTCGGGCTTTTCAAATTCCGCATGTCCTTTGCGCAGCCCTTAAACGTTGCTGGCATTTTCCGGCTCAAAATATGCCATATTGGAAAGGGCCAAAAGTAAATGCTTTGCAAATAATTTTGGCGCGAAAAGTCACGCTCAAATTGCGGCATGTGGAAAATGTTACAGTGGTTCGCAACACACACAAACAATATGCAAATATTTGGCAATTTGGCTAGTTTGGCTATTTCTAAGACATTTTTGAAGAGAAGTGGCTTTTTGAGCTATATGTAAGGTTTGAAATGAGCTCAAGATGAGAGAGAGAAGTGCGGCGTTTAGACTCTCAGAATGCTTCCGATAACTCTGATTCTGGGTCAGCATGGTCAGTTCAAGCGGTAGATCACTATTGCCAATCGATGCTACATTGGTCTCATAGGCTTATCACTAGCAGAAAGCACTCTCGGCGCTCAAATACTCTATAAGCAGCTCATCCTTACTGTTCTGCTCTATGTTGCTGTAGCATCTGTGATGGCGCACTTTGATGCAGATGCCCTTGTAGCTTTCTTTTTTTTTTTTTAGCGGAAATTACTCTTCAAGATCTTTACGCTTTCCCAACGATTAGCGCATTGGATGAAAAGACAAACTTCGAGCTAAAATACCACATTGACCTAGTTAAGCGTATTAACATACAGAGCATCGTATGGAAGTAAACGCTCTTCAGAGAAAGGACGTGTCCTTGTTGTAAGGACGCATTAACTTACTTTGGTATTATTGAGTGAGAAGAGACATCTAAAGATGTTATTGTAAAACGGTAACGTGTTCTAATGGCTAGTCAAAATAAATGGTTCTTTGAAAAGTTGTGCTTTTTTTCGAAAAATACTTTGTTTCTAAAACACTTGAGCTTTTAGAAATGCTTATTTGAAATCTAGAAATAAGAAATTCCAAGAAATCAGAGTTGCTGAAGAGAAGGTAAATAAGTTAGAAATTCAAATTTTTCAACATGTTTACTTTTTTTTTGTTTTACTTTGTTTCTAAAACATTTGAGTTTGAGAAAGTTGGCAATTATTGAAGCAGCTTATTGTGTGCCTTTTAGAAATGCTTATTTGAAATCTAGAAATAAGAAATTCCAAGAAATCAGAGTTGCTGAAGAGAAGGTAAACAAGTTAGAAATTCAAATTTTTCAACATGTTATGTCGTACATGTTGAAAATTCAAAAATGTTCAACACATAAAATGCATATTTTAGGACAAAAAAGATCAAAAACTTTGTAGAAAAAGACATCCGAAAAACACACATAACATGTGTTTACGAAAAACAAATTGTTTAAAAGAATTTGTAAGACAAAATTTTGCAAATTTAAAAAAAAAAATATGCTAAAAGCTTTCCAAAAGAAGTTGCAGCTGTAGGCATTTCATAAAAAAAGTGCCACAAATCGCACTTTTGCGCTTGCTTTTACAGCTCTCCATCTCTTTCAGCTTCGGCGTCTTTACAAAATGGCTGCATTTGTAAAAAAAACACAAAAAAACAGCTGCCGCTTATAGCAGCCGAAAAAAAATACAAAAAATCAACTGTTAAATTGCTGCGCGGTTGCAAGGAAATGTGCAGCTATGTGCCACAATGTGCAATTGTTGATAATGAGGCATGTGGCGCGCATATCCTCCGACTGGCGCCAGGGCCTCAACTCGAGCCGTGCCGCGCCTGCGCCTCTGCGGCTGCGGCTGCCCTGCAACCAGACGCTGGTTCATCTAATTAGTTGGAGTTGAGTTGCAACTGCGCTGAATGTTGCATGTGTGCGGTGGGGTTGGGGGGGTTGGGGGTTTGTTTGTGGCACCGTTGTATTTGTTAAACTTTGCATTAAATTTTGGCGCTGCACAGGCGGCAGCCAAGACGAGCAACTTCATGTTGCATGCTGCATGTTGGCCTTGCTCTTGCAACGGCGTGGCAATTAATTTTGACGCGCAACAAGCGTTGAGCGTTGAAATGAAGTGTGACGAGGATTTCGCCTGGCTGAATGGCTGAATGATTAAACGACCGAAGGACTGTGCGACTGACGGACCGACTGACGGACCGACTGACTGCTTGATGACTTGACTGCAGTTGGCAGTTGCAACTGTACGTTGCAAATTCGACTGCATTTTCATTTTCCCACCTTGGCTGCAATGTGCGTGACAATCTCGACGAAAATTGCAGCAATAAAAACCTAAAACATTATTAACAGTTGCAAAGAGAAATAGATAGAGCGAAATGTGCGCTAAAGCGCACCGAATTCTATACACACTTGCTGCCTTATATATGATTGTTCGATATGCTCTTGGCTACTAGATTTCTCGGTTTCGTAACCAATATGGCTTATATTTTTGCACTGCATGTGAATAAATCGTTATTTTCCAACAAACATTATTCCACCGATTCGATGTTGGTGTTTGAAACAAGCTTACTGTTCGAACCAGCGTTTACAGCGAAGGACTTAGATGGTGGTTTGGGTTGCTGCAGATAGGTTTAAGATCAGCATCCCAAGCACATGGATCAGTTTCAGTCGTCAATTAACGATTCTAAGTTCCTGCCACTTCCATAAGTGCCAAATAAAGAAGTTGCTTGTTCAAACTAATTTCTAACTTGGTTTGGCACGTGGGTTACTTCAATCCTTCACTGCTCTAGGTCGCTGCAGTCCGTTATTTTGGCGTACTATACAGAGTATTAAACCAAAACAATACGAAATTACGCGAAGTTTGGGCAAAGCTTGTTCTGAAAAGAACAAGTCCTAAGCGCTTTCTCTCTAAACGCGGCACCATTTGGTTCCTGGTAAACATTTCATAGGCAAGGAAGTTACTACCACTTTTAGGTTCTAGCAGTTGGGGGTGGCAATAAAGTCTATCGATTGTTTATCAAAGTAAAACGCTAGCAACGTTATGTGCTTACTTTGAGATAAGATCAATTAGATTAATCTTGGCCAACATTTTCAGATACTACAGAACACTTCTCCGAACTATAAGATAAGATCAATCAGATTGATATTGGCACATAAAGTCTTGTTGTGAAGAAACACTTCTACGAACTATAGCGAAGATAATGATGCCTCTAAAGTAACTTACCGACGTACACAATCAAGTATGACGTAGTGGACATAGCCTCGCTTAGTCAAGGGTTGAGGTTCCTAGTGCTAGTGCAGCAATAAGTGGATATGAATATGGTCAAAGAAGGATGTACCCAAGTATCAGTCTTCCTTTTATCGCATATAAGCGTGTTGTATGAAACACCAATGCAATTCGCGAGCCAACAGATCGCATATTATGTGGCGACTCTTAAGTCCAGTATTGACCCGCTTCTAACACTGCGACAAATTCTGAAAAACATCCACGAGTAACAAATCGACACTCACCAACTCTTTGCCGGTTATAAACCAGCGTGTGACAGTCCGTTCAGGGATCGCATATATGGCGCATTGTCTGAGTTCGCTATTCCTGCAGAATGATGTGGAGCAGCACACGCAGCTCTGTGAAGGTAGGAATGTAGCTCTACAAACATTTTGATACCGTGCGACTCGCATACAGCGGCTCCGCTGTCTGGGTTCTGTGCTGTGTATGGATGAAGCTACTGCTACAAAGACCTTCAATACGACTGTCGAAGGAAGGCAACGAAGGGGTACGCTTCTTTGGAAGAACCAGTAGTTGACCTTACTATGATGGATTGGAGAAGGTGTGCGCGCAGCATAAGCACCTGGAAGATTACGCTACACCAGGCAGTAGCCCGTTAAGGAAGTTTTATGGCTAGTCAAGAAAAAAGAGTTCCAGTTTAAAGCGCAAAATATTCTGATTTCCGTTTTTGTAACGGTTCAGTTCGAATTGATATGCAGCCCGACTCGAACCTAGTTCCTTTCTAAATTAGTTAGATTGGAACTTGAGTTAGATTTGGAAGTTTTTCAATTTCGCCAATTGATCGATGATATTTTTGGACTTAAGATGCTGCATTGTTCGAACCACTTAGATTAGAAGGTTGAACCATCGCTAGCACTTGGGCAGCCTTGCCCATTGTACAATGCACGACAGAGGAAGTTAAAAGAGAGAAAATACACTTGAAATAGGAGAAAGAGTACGAAAACAGATAAGGCTTGCATAGAGGCTCCTATAACCTTCTTAAGAGAGTCGGGAAGACTACATAAGGTAATAGTATACATCTCGCTCACAGAGTGTGCTCTGTGGAGTCTTGAATGAAAAACTAGAACTAAGATCAAATTTTAAACTCTCGATTAAGATAAATATAAGATACATTGCAGAAAAAGAAAGAAGTTTATTAGAATTTTCAATTTTGCTTATGAACTCTTTAAACTAAGACAAGAACTTTTCAAATGGGCTTTTAAGATCAAAAGTTAGGACGCTAATTTCCGTCGAGATGACTAAAACTGGTCTAGCCTATTTTGTAGTTGCAATTCTAAAGCGTGTCTTAAGTCCTGTTCTATGTGTAACATATGACATAACCCAAGTAATGTAGTCCCTTAAAGTGTATTCTATTAAAAAGAGAAACAAATTGTGAAAATTGTTGGTCTTTTAGTTTGAGACTTGGCAAAGTTAAACGAAGCGCTGTCCGTTGAAGTTTCTGCTTCTTCTGCCTCTTTTTGCCTCAGTATTTGGTCTTTTGGAGTTACATCATTCAAGCATGACAATAAAGACCATTTGTTGTTGTGTTTGTTGTTGTTGTCGTCAAACACTAGCCAACAAATTGTTGTAATTATGCCCAGTTGCGTTTCGCTTGTCGCTTCTCGATGTCATAATGCGTGCAACTGTGTGTGTGTCTTTGAGGCCTGCAATTATGGTAAAAGTTGCATGAAGTAAACCAACAAATAGTTCAAAGCAACAATAATTACAACAACAACAAGCGGCCCTTCATTTCGAAAAACAAAACGTTTCATTTTCAGTCATGAATTGAATATTGTTTTTGCCTCACATCACTTTTTTTTTTTTTTTTGCTTCATCTTTTTGTTGTTAGCTAAGTAACGAAAATTGCACATATTTTGTGTTATTACTACGAATTCATAAATACCCTAAACATATCATCTTGTAAGTTTGAATTAGATGCACTTCGAAACATTATCCTGTGGTTTTGAGTCGTTCGGGAGGTACACCACTTGGCTGAAGAGCTATCAGTAACCTTTGTGGTAGGTAATTACCCTTTGTAACCTTGGGGTGACATTGCAAGTGACAGCGAGAACCAGCGTTTACTATCAAAAGCAGGATATCTATAGGGAACTTTTGGATTAGCTGGTTAGATGATATGAATTGCAATAGATTTGAGCTATTATTATATTATATAAACTATTACGAACGACTAATATTCAAAAGGTTAACTCTTTTCCACATCAACTGTCATACAGCAGAACTCATGCTGCAGTTGAACGAATCCCTAAACTGTCTTTCGCATTAAAATCTACTTTTTATCATTTGAATGGAGATCAAAAAGTATTTCACAGAGTTGTCGTCTTTTTTTGCCGAGTTACATTTTCACTGCTTACTCTACTTTTGAATCTCAAAAGACTGAAAGCTGAAGGAGTATAGAAATGTACGTTTTTTTTACCCAAAAGCTAATGATGACTTCATTATATCATGAATTCTTACATATATTTGAGGAAACGATGATGATAAAGGCAAAAATTGATGTTTCAATGTTTTGCTTTCATTTTAGGATTGTCAACAACAGCAAGAGAACTATTACTACTTTTATATCCTATTGTTATTGATGGCAATATTGTGGATACATTTTCCCAGCCTTAGACACATTGACACTAAAACTACGAAACACACAATGAAATAATCCAAATAGATAATACCAGAGATCCTATATATTTTTAATCCAGGCACGGATTTTCTCTCTGTACACCACATAAACTAGTTTATATCCAAAGCTTAATCCAGTGAGATCCCATTTTATATATATATAGGTATTTGAATAACTTGTTTTTCCACAGATTCTCCAAATGTTGTATGAAAATAAAGCGATTATGCTTTTTGCCGTATCAAAGCTCAAGTTATGAAACTTTCGCGCTCAAACTGAAACATAATTTCAAATTCCACTTGAACTTTGAATTTCCGCGCATCCTTACTATCTGATAGTATTAGCTATACTCCTGTTCTGATAATCCCTAACTCCTACTGATTCTCAATCCATTCGTTGTTTTGTAGTGAGAGTAACTGACCTCATTGCTCAGCGGAATTAATGTCAAAGTTTTTGCACATCAATCACCAACTTAATTATCGATCTCCCATCGCTTGTCTTACTCGAGTATTTTACGGCTCCATCTTCCTCATCTTCCGTAAGTGATCACGCACAGTTCACTTAGCAGGCGACTGGTGACTTCGCGACACTTCTGATTGTACAATTGGTTCCTCGGCAGTGGTCGTTGGACGCCAAGGATTTTCACCGCGGTAGTACACAAGGAGTGGGATATACGCTTCCAAAGTCCCTCTGCACTATGAGGCTCGGAGGCAAGTAAATGAAACTGCTCAAAGAGTTAGGCGAAGAAGGCTTCGGAAGTCTGTTGTGATTGTAATGTCCAGCTTTCGTTGTGCGCTGAATAGCACGTTCTACCTTGGCTGCAAAAAGGTAATGATGAGAGTTGATGTTGATCCCTCTGAATGTACGAACATCAAGCACACTGGATGTGTAGATTGTGCATATCCAGATGCTGGTACTTGGTACTACAGACTACCGTTAATCCGTTATTCGAGGTGGAAATGCCGCAATACGGCTTGAAACCAAATTATCTGATGAAAAGCAGAAAAGGACCTGGTATGCATGAGGCGGGAGTTAGATTTGGTCAAAATGCTTTTGCTTGATAAAAGGCTATTGAAAACTAGTGAAAACTTTTGAAAACTTTGCAGACTACTCAGTTGAGTACTTGTTGAAATCCAATACCAAACATCAAAGGACGGTCTTATCGCCACAAGCAGTTGCTTAGTATTGACATGATGAGTTGCAACGAAACAGGGACGAAGAAAAGCCATATGAATCTCAAGTATCAGTCCCAGGTTCCTTATATGCTTGGCACAATTTTGAAAAACGAAAACAAGGAATGCTTTTAGGTATAATACCCTTTTGTACAATGTATGTTAAAGTGAGAAGGAGGCTTGGCAGACCATAAGTTCTATGGTCTACAGTCGTTAGGGCTCGGAGAACATCTTTTTCATCGCGGTGTGAAAATAATCGAAACCGCTGCTCCTAACAGCTATAACATAATTCTTAAAAGATATAGGAAATATAAGGTATCCCAATCTGGCACGCCGTCACGATTCACTCGCTGTTTAAGGCAGTAATGAGATATCACGCTATCATGGAAGTTGAAGTTTGCAGAACCGTCTCTCAGCCACAGCCGATGGTGTTACCTTTATAGTTCCCCAAATAGTGGTCCAAGCGTTTCTTGAGATTCCTTCACTTCAGTCAGCTGTAGCCGCTTTACAGCAAGTTCTACCCCTAATTCGAGATTCAGTTCGAACACATGCTTGTTTGGTCGGTACAACCCGCTGTTTAAGCTAAGTTTTACAGGTTGTGCTCTCGAGAAAACGCTATAGTATTACAATTGGCGTTGCCTGTTACCGTTAATATTGCCACTGTCGTAACCGTAGGCGTAGCCGTAACCGTAACCGTAGCGTGTTGCGGATTCATGGCACAGACATGCAACAAGCTGTCGGTCCCTCGAATGGCGGCAATTTTTTTGTTTATTATTTTATTTCTGTTTCAGTTTTTGCTTTTTGTTTTGTGTTTTTTGTTTTTATGATTATTAAATTGTCTCCGTGAGTCTTCAGAATGGCAACGAAGCGAGGAGATAATTATGAGATGCGCGTTGAGCTGTTTTGACCTGACCACGTCATACATCGAAACAAACAGACAAAGAGACGAGTACACATGTACTTATATGCAAATACACTGAAAGAAAGTGGTCAGACTTGCGTGGAATTTCAAAGTTCACATTAAGTTGCAATCGTAAGCGAACCCTCTAAACCTCTAATCGCATTGAAACCTTAACTAAAACATCGGCCAAGTTCGGTTTGTGTTTCATAGTGTTAATGTTATAATTGAGAAATCCATTATAAACCTATTCTGACTGTTTTTTATACCATTTGGAAAGAAAGAATGACGCTTGCTGAGCGTAACTACAATGATTATAACATCTGCCCGTAGGATTAGACCTTTTTCGCTGTTTTCTTCTTTAGAAGTGCATTTTCTATAAGTTTCTGTATGGAATGTTAAACGTGATTAGAAACCATGAAACCGCTGCCAACGCCAGGCAAACATAAAAATTAGCAAGGGATTAATGCCCGCTCAGCAGAGAAACTAACAACTAAGAAAAGTGAGGAAATGCAGCGACTTTGTGTCAGTGTGTTTTCTTAACGATGTCTCTTTTGGTCACATACATATCTTAATATTCCCATTTTTCATAGCAGTATTGTTTATTCTTTTCCAAGTAAAATAATAATGTCTGAACTTTTCCAAACATCGGAAAAACTCTTCGAAAATACCATTTTAGAGATAACTACGTAATAAGGTACTCAAAAGCCTCACTATGCCTTACATATTTGACAGCGAACAACTAAACTTAATCCTTAACGATGTTTAGTACTGTTAATGGTATCGAAATATGAGATCGGCAGAGATCTTAACCAAAACCGTAACTATTAACCGATATTAGCCGATAAAGCGGAATTCATGCCTTAGCCGATATTTAGTACCATTACACTAACCAAAATAATAAACTGATTCAAGGTCACAACAAAGCCATACCTGGTAGACCTTATGGTTCAAGATGCTTGCTACTGAAATCTTTGTTCATGAGATGAATAAAAACGTTGTTCATAGTAAAGTTCTTAAGTGATGATTTTCAATAAAATAGTGCTAAATTTCTTGAATTTGGAAATCCCTAGACGGTTTTGCGTGAAGTTTCTTACAAACTCCGTAGTTCAGATGCTTTCTTGTAAGAAAGCAAATGATATTTCTCTTCCCTTGCTCTCAAAGATATTTCTGGCAAAATGACGAATTGCTTCTTGTTTGAAATTCGGCATAAAAAAAGGATATCAGGCATACCGAAAAATTGCTTTGGGTTGGAATTCGGTTAAAAGAGATTCCAGGCACACTCCCGACTATGTTGCAATTTTTGATTGCTACGATATTTTTATAGTATATTTTCAAGCAAGATTACATCACTCGATAAAGTAAGGAACGCTGATTTCGAATACGACAATTGTTTTGGGATTTCTAGCATGACTTTTGAATTATTGCTATTTTAAATAATCTTAAACAAATTATTTTCAAAATTTCAAAAATACGATATATTACAAATTTGGAAGTCAGCTGCGACTTGCTGACTTCGAAACTCGCAACTAAGCGATTCTTGATAGATTTTTTAAAAATTTTGTGTTTGAAATCATCAGGTGTATCGTTTCCGAAAGTACTATAAGCATGGATTTTGAGTGCAAGAGAACGATGTCTTGATTTAAAATGCTAACAACGTGCATTCTAGACTTAAGAGTTTCATGTTCTGAACGAGATACAAGCACATTTTACAAGAACGATTGGTCTGCAATGCCAAACTGTATTGAGTTTTTCAAAAGATTCAAACATCAGAAGAAATTTTAAAACTTGAAAAAAAAAAATCAAAGTTATTTAGGAAAGAGGTTTTATCTGCCGTGAATGCATCGGTCAAAGGCTCTCATTTTAGAATAGTAATGCATATTTTTCTTACATTGATAAAATACTTTTATGGGTTTCTGGCACAACGACGGTTTGCCGTTCGTTTAAAGCAGTTTTCTGGCACACGAAACGTCAGATGTGACATCGAAATTGAACGCAACGTATCCATTTTGCAACAAGCTCAAGACAAATTAGTTGCTATACCAAAATTTTTTGTTTGTAGCAGTGCTATCCTCGACAAAAAGTATTTCTATAAAATCACATAAGTCAGTGATCGGCATAGGATTAGTTAACAGTGCTGAAGAAAACATCTACCTTGGGTTAATGCTAGCGCCTTCATTATATCATGATAACGAGCGTCACGGCATACGGCTCGATCAACTTTAGAAAAAAAGTAATTTGCAATACGTTTTTCTCTAAGTGTACGACTTATTGGCATGGGCAATGAGTTCTAGTCATGGGCATGTTTTCGTGCTTGTGGTCATGTCGCATGACCTGATCGACCGGGGCCAGTGGCAGTGCTAGAGACCCAGACCAGGCCAGGCCATGCCAGGCCAGACGAGAACCGAGCAGCCACGTTCAATGTTTTTCAAATTGGAGCAGTCTGGCAATTTGACATGACCAGGTAGAGCTCCTCATACGGTATATGCCACTTCAGGCTTATATGCAGTCCACTTATGCATGTAGTGCCCCCGCACACGCACATCCACACACACGCAGCAAGTGAGATGCAATTTAGCGTAAGTGCCTCTAGACGCGACAATTGTCGTCGCTGTTGTTGTTAACTGGCCCTTTGCCCACCACTCATGGGAAGCCCTTGGGCTAGGGGCTGTGGCAGTTGCTGTTGTTGCTTACATATGCAAGTTCCGTTGCTGTTTCCGCCTAGCTAAATAACAACACCCAAAATGTCACCAAAAGCAGCACCCCGAATGCAGTCATTTAAGAGCAACCAGTAAAACCCCGTTCCAGCCTGTACCCAGTCCCAAACAGTCTGTATCCGTCAACCAGTCAGCCAGGCAGCCAGTCAGCCAGGCAGCCAGTGAGGCAGCTCGAGCTCTGTCGAGTGTGTTGCTTGAGTGGCTGGGCACTTTGCGCTTTAGGCTACTTCATGTGTTCCTGTGAGCCGTTTTCTCTCTAATGTGCTAATAATAATCATGGCAGCCAGAGTCAGCCCCTGAGCCAGAGTCATCCCGCGCACAGAGAGCCAGCAGCCAACGACATCAAATGGCATGTTAAATTTTACACATTTCACTTGCAGCGTCATCATCAACGTCGTCATCGTCATCGTCATCACCAGCTACTCATCGTCATCCACGTCGTCACCCGGAAATATTTTCCAGCACAACGTCAGCCCTACCATTATTAGCTCTCATTTAGCTAAATCCCATTAAAAAAGCAAAATGAAATGCAAAAAAAATTTAACGTTTGACATTTGGTTGGCTGCACTCGAGGGTGTTGACTGGGTGCTGCTGATTCCTGGTCTCTGATGCCTGGTGGTGTTAATGCAAAGCCTTTTAACCACCCAACGCACACACACACACACACACACACACACACACATACACGCACTCGCACACTTGCCGTCACATATATAGGAAACAATGTGACGTCGTTGATGACGCTCTTAGAGATTGTAAGCTTCTACATACTAACTTTTTGTGGGTTGTGGCTTTGGGTTTGTCGATATTATGCTAATGATTAGCTATGTCTTTGTTATGTGTTTTGTTGCATACTTGCAGGCGTGCTAAAGAGCTGCCAATCCCACACACACACACACACACACACACACACACACATGGAAACATATTTAATTAGCTCTCTTTGGAATACCGAAATTACTCCGAACAATGTCAGCAGTGGCAGAGCAGCAAAGAGCATATTTGAGTGGGTCCTTTAAAGGCTTTGCGCTGCGTTTCTCTGCCTTAGAAATACTTCTTTTAAAGCTACCAAATCGAAGAACAGAAGCAGCGGTGGTTTCACTTTCCGAAACATGACTTCAAATTTTCCGAAAATTTCTTAGAAACTTGTCAAATTCGGTTATCATCCTTAATAACTTTGTCTTATGAAAACCTTTTGGTTCTAGAGTAATCAATAGGAAGAAATTATGGTTTCCGGGTGCTATAGCCTTAGACTCGCGACTAACGAAAATCCAAGTTATTCGATAGAGTTGTAAAAAAATATCTAAGTTTTGCTGCTTAATCTAATGTATCAGGCATGAAAGAACATTACTTCTAACATATCCAAATGGTAAACGTGCATAAACGTGAAGAATTACTAGCGGGAGCTTCGCCTTTTAACGTTATGATAACGTTTGGTGAAAGTTCAGATGACGCGTCATCAGAAACCGTATGGACAAAGCGCTGCTACATCTTTTTCGGAAGTGCACCTTTGTGTTGACCACCACTAACATTCAGTTTATTTTGAAATTCATTTAAACGGTATTTCGACGGATTGAAGTTTGATTGAAAGTCGGTCAAAAGTTGTTTCTAGCGCAACACTATGTGACAGTGATTAGATTAGTTTGTGAATTTCTAAGTGAAACCATGTTCAAAAAGTTGAATGCAAGTCTAAAATTCTGTAACAATGTTCCCCCATAGAAGCGAAGTTTTCAGTGATTGGGACACATACCGTCACTTGCGACCTTTGTAATTTGCCAAAGTACTACACTCTCTTGGGCTATTTTCTATTAATGCATATGATATTGTGAGAGAAAATCTGTCAAGGTTGGTCTGGTTGTAAATGAGCACAAGACAATTACATAAGTAGCAATAATGAATAGCTCTGACTTATTGGTTTCTCTTCCTTTTTCTTGAATTGGGCTGATCTTTAATAAACAGAACTCAGAAAGTCATAGTATCGATCCACACCCTCTAAAACAGTTAACGTTACTTCTGGGGTTCCACAGGGCAGCCACTTGGGTCTACTGTTTTTCTCTCTTTTTAATGACCTTCCGTATATAGTGGATAGTTGTCGGGATGTACTGTATGCTGACGATGTGAAGCTTTGTTTGACGTTAAATCGTCCTTCATCTAGCGTTCTTCTACAGAATGATGTTAATGCCCTCCAAAGGTGGTGTTCGCATAAAACCCTAAAATGCAAATTTATGTCTTTTTTTCCGGCGTGGCCACAAGGAGACCGACTATTTTATTGATGATGTTCCACTCGAACTCATCCCTACAGTTTCTGACTTAGGTGTCCGTTTTGACTTTAAATTATGTTTTGATCTCCATATCTCTTCAATTTTAAATAAAGCCAAATACACTCTTAGCTTTATTAAACGATGGGCTAAGGAATTCAATAACCCTTTTGTAACCAACCCTTATGTAACTCCTTTTTCGCCAATTGCTGGAATACAGCTCTGGTGTGTGGAACCCTCAATATATTGCACAGCAAGCACGCATTGAATCTGTCCAAAAGCAATTCCTTCTTTTTGCGTTTCGTGAACTCAACTGGGATCCTAGTATTCCCTTAACTTCTTACCATAGTAGGTTGCTTCTAATTCGCTTGCCTACATTGTCTAATCGTAGAAAACCCCTTAGGGCTTCGCAAGGTAATTTGTGAAGAGGGTGACTCCCCATCCTTAGTCAGTCAGCTTAGGTTTGTTGTTCCTTGCCGCACTACGAGAATTTTCTTATCCCTAAGTAGATACAAGAGTAACTTTGCCTAATGTAACTTATGACCCTTTTCGTGTTCTATGAACATATTATAATGACCTTCAGCAACTTATCTCTTCTAATCTTTCTGTATCTACTCTAAAGCTCACTATCCTAGAGTATCTTAGAATTAATGAGGGCCTCTGATCAATGTTCGGCTGTGAGCAGGGGCATAGCTGGGCATCCCGCAAGTAAAATACCACCACCGAATCGGTGAGAGTTTAGACAACATTTTTATTTATTTTTTTAAGCTTTTTTTAAAGTATATTTTCTGTTTTCCTTAACTTTCCTTTTTTCCTTATTTTCTATTTCACCACTTTATTTTTACTTTTTTAATATTGTTATCTTTTAAGATTTCATGTGTCTATATTATTTTTGTCACTTTTTTTTAATAAAATAAAGTATATATATATAAAATATGTATCCTTCAACCCCGTGTGCCGCATGAGGCGGCGACTCTTTTATTCGATACTTCGGCCGTGGCCACGTTTGGCTGCTTCGACAAAGACTGTTGATTTCCAACTAGTTCTAGGTGTATCTTGAAGACTTCATTCGAAGGACTGTTTCGCAGGAGGACGAGCCGAACCTGTCTATCTCTTAGGAGCACGGGAGTTAGGGAGCGAACCGCACAGCTGTAAAACGCATTAAAAAGTCGTCAAAATGGCTATTTTACGGCATTTCTCGATCATGTCAATTTTTCGAGGCAGAAATTATCGATAAACGATTCGATGCTGACCGTTTTGGCAAAAGGAGCTTGGATCTGTCACTCTGACGCCCATGACATGATAACACTATGCAACAAATTTGACCTCAATGAAAATCCTATGGCTAAAACATAACTTGCCGGTAAACTTTGGGGTCGCTGATCCTCGAGGACAGTGAAAAAGATATTTGCTTAAAATCGTCGGAGAGCGTTGAATTGTCCAGATGCTAGATATCCCGTATGGTCAATGAGTAAACTTTTATCGTTCGATTTTCGTATTTTTGCTGAAATTTTTCTAGAATCTTTACATCTACTAAGTAAAACTGTAAGCAAGCTTTCCATAAGGAAGAATAGAATTTTCGCAGAAAAGTGTATAGATTCGAATGTGATGTCATAGTCATTTTGCTTATGCGAAATATAAGAATAATAGTTTTTTTTTTTTAAATTAAAATTTATCAATTTGATTAATATATGATTTCGGAATTACGGGAAAGTTGTAGCACCTTGTCGTAGAGTCTCTTCTGCTTGTAGTACTTGCAGGTTCCCCTCCACAGTTCTGCCCAAACAACCCATCAACGCCCGGTCCAAAATCAAACAGTGCATGCAAATATTCTGTTAAGTGGGCGTGGCATGGCTTCCCAGTGCCAGTGCATTAGGCGCTTGAGTGTTCGTCACAGGCGCAGAAAGCGTTGCAAGCAAAGAGCACAAAAGTTGACGCTGGGTGTGGAATTAAGCTGCTGGCAAGGCAGGGAATGAATGAGTTAGGGGCAGGTTAAGTGAAAGAGGGCGTTGTACCAGTGGGAGGGGGGTTACGCCGGCGAGGTCTATGTATGGGCTGTGCAGTTGCAGCCATAATTATTTTTACGGCACATTGCGTTGCACAGCAGCGGCCCTCACAGTTTGGTAGGCGCTGGAGTCGCAATCTGTGCCAGACGACAACAACAACCTCGACAAAAACAACCACAACAACAACGATGACGAGGGCTACTCATAGAAAATAATAATAAAAATAATTATGCATATGCCACCATCATAGTCATCGTCGTCGTAGTCGTCAACAAGCCTAGTCGAAACCAACTTGAGTAGCACTGTATTTCTGAATCTCGAACCCAGCTCTACACTTGGCGAAAAAGTAACCTACATGCTGAAGAAAATTTGTAAGACCAGCTGTATTAGGCTGTGCAACTCGAGCATTCTTTCACTTCGGAACATCATGCCTTCGCAACAGCTACCAAATTTGGGTATCCTTTTATTATATCTCTTAAGTCGGGCATTTACTTCGACTTACATTTACATTGGAATATGAAAATATAACTATTAATTTTAAGCTCCGCAGCAGACAAAGTCTGAACCCAAAAATCCTCCCGAAAAAAATGGAAATAAAAACTCAAAAGTTTTAACATCTTCATTGAAGCTTGAGCCGAAGAAAATAGCTAAGTAACTCTTTGATTTGAAAATCTGCGGCAAATTAGAGAAATTTGATTATGTTTGGAACAATTTTCAGATTGCATGAAAGAAATCTCTACGAAGTATAAACAATCCACCCAACTCTATAGATTTTTGGAAAGGTATGTCTTTCGACTTCGAAAATCGGATTATAGTTACAAATATGTAACATACAAATGTTTGTTGTAAATGTTAGAAGAAATGTATGGGTTGTTCCACTTCATAGCTTTTGGACTCCATTCGCGACGTATTGCTAACGAAGAAAATAGAATGGTAGAGACCCATGAGCAACGTGTTCAACAATCCATACCACTATCCGTAACTGGTTTTAGTATCATGATGAGGTAGTGCAACGGGAAGGGAAACAAGAACTGGTACGGGAAGGGTATTAGAAACGGGAAGATCAAGATGAAGAGAAAAACTACGAGAGGCAGGAGACGGTTAGCTAGTTGATTCTACTCGATTACATGGGGGGAGCGATGTAAAGGTAGTGATGATGGAGAACTCTATATTCCATTGCTTTCGAAGAAGTCAAAGAATTAAGATTCTAAAGCCACGGTTGGCCAAGGAAGAGGAGACATCGCCAGAATTTCAGTCATTGTTATGGTATTTGTGAGTCAGCAGAGAGAAGCTTTCAATGTGTTGCATGCATGCATATAAAATATCTTAAGGAGTACTTTCCGCTCAGTTCCTCTAACGGCATTTTATCAGACTGCGTCATCATCAGCGCCATAAAGCGTCATCTAGAGTGTAAGCTTTGTCGGGCGAGAGTGATCTCAACTACTTATTTGCCTACTGACATCAAAGTAACATCTATTAGCAATATTCGAGGATATCCATGCTGATATCGTTTTTAAACGTGACTGTGTGGCTAAGGTAGACTAAGTTATAGATAACCTCAACACTATAGTTTGAAACATCGATCCTAGAGTCCACCCGTCTCTCTAGTGGTTCTCATATATGAGCTTCTTCTTATATAGCTGTTTTTTTTTCAAATTTCCAAAAGTTCACTTGTTAAATAGAAGAGTTCAGAATGTCGTTGTGTGTTTTGTAATCTGAAAAGAAGAAAATAGTCAATGGATAAGAGTTCTGAAAACTAGATAGCAGCACCCGTGTGGTGAGCGGGTTAGAGAATACTATCTCCGCAGCTTGTCGTATGAGGCGACTAACAATGACACTGGGTTCTTTCGAGACCAGTAGGTCTTAAAAGGGTTGTGCGTAGGGTTTGGGACTCACCACGTAAAACCACAATTCCAATGAAAGAATGTATTTACATGAGGCCGTAACCCGATAACGGGTTGTTATGGCCAGAAGAAGAAGAAGAAAGCAGCATATTGTCATAAATGTAATAATAAGCAGAGCTCTAATTTCAGGAATTTTTGGAATTTCACTTGAAAAACCGTTGTAGTTCTTGCACTATCCATACTTGTTACACAATATAAACTTGAAATGCAGCTCGTTCGTGTTAGCTCATTGATTTACGCATACCGATTTTCTCTCAGTGTAGTCCGCTTCTGATTGCTGCTTATTTAGATGAGCATGCTCGACGGTAATTTGCATGCCAGTTGCAGCAGCAGCAATAGACAGAAGCCCAACAGACAGTGCAGCGGCAGCTCCACCCCTGCAACATGGCGAATTGCATTGCAACTGCTCTATGACTCTCTCAAAGACTAACCCAACTAAGCTGCTCGTCTGTCGGTCGGTCGGTCGGTCGGTCGGTCTAACTGGCGGTCTGCCAGAGTGCAGCGCGTTGACAAAGCCGCCTTCAATGTGTCTCCATGTGTCGTCTCACTGTTGGCTTTTGTGCATATGTTGGTGTTGTCTTTCAGTTGTTCTTGTTGCAGTTGTTGCAGTTGTTGTTGTTGTTGCCGCTCCGTCATGTCATTCACACACAAAGTGTGTGCTGTGAGCTAAAATGGCATGCACTTGCACACTTTGCTTTGATTCGCCACTGCGACAGTTTGCTAACAGAGCCACTAGAAGTTGAAGATGGGGTGCTGGGGCTGTACGAGGGGCCTTGTGGCTGCCAGCAACTGATTGTGCTACTAATTGAGGCAACAGCTGGCAGCTGGTAGCTGTGCCAAGCGCAACTGTACCAAAATTCAAAACTAAATGCCAAGCTTGACTCAAGTGAAGAAAAAAGAGACTTGCAAGTGGAATGGAAGCATGTCTGAGATTGAGCGCTAGAATCTAACGGCAGTATGGAAGCACACCAAAAAATCTCATCGGTTAAATCAATCAAAGTCAACAGTCGTTTAACAGTAGAATTGTGTTTCATGGTTTTCGTTCGGGTTTTTTTTTTTACTTTGACAACAGTTAAATTTGCCTTAGATATTGGCATCCCTAAACAGCAATTTATCTCCTCTGTCAGTTTTATTTCTGAGATAAACCTAATTCTCTGGTTTAGAGCGCACAGAACCTGCAAGTATAGTACTGGAGCTCCCTTCAGCCTACAGTGTCCCGTTAGCAGACTTGTCAAAATCCAAATGGAATTCTTTCCCAATTGTGACCAATTCTTAAACCTATTTAAAATATAGTAGCTGAGGAATTTTTTTACCTGTCAGTGGACACCATTGCGAAGTTCGTCTCAATCTGTCCTCTTGTCTTAGTAGCGGTGTGTCTTTCAATGCCGCAAAAAGGCTCTGGCCTAGGAATTCGTAGCACCGTTTCCTGCTAGCTTGTACGCGAGCTCATGTCAGAGATCCATAGATTCTGACAACAGAGTCTGCGGTGCCACGACTCCAAGTCCTGTAACATTTTGAAAGTCGCGCGTAAGATTTTTTCACTTTTTCGCTTGAAAATTTCGCTTCGTGTAACAAGCCTTTATTACAAATAGATCTTTTTGCCAAAACATACATATTCAGTTGAAATTGGGGATGGCGGATTTCGAATTCGTCAACTGAGCGTTTACGATAATCCCCTATATATGTGCGATTTTGCTCATATCGTAGTTGAAATGTTAGAAGGGAATCAAATTATCGAAATTAAATGGATCAGTAGACCAACATGTTTTGATTTCGGATTTAATTACTTTAGAAAAAGAGTTTTTGAATCTTCGAAAAGAATGATTGAGTTTCCACAATCGAGTGAAGAGGCCAAAACTATTTGCAGAACATTGAAATAATATACTGAATTACCTTTAATTTAAGTTTGACTAAGGTTCCCGACTTGTTGATTTAGCCAACTCTCGAATTTTTCGAAAAAGTGGAAATTCGAAAAAACCTGCGACTACAAATTTAACGGTAAACGAATGTTTGTCAAATTTGCTGCCTAGTGTTACTATTGAATCATGTCACTTCGATTATGAAATATCGATTTGCATTAAATATAAGTTACGCGCTAAGCTTATGTATTTAAAAGTAGCTTTTCATTAATGGCAGGCGAAGAGGATCATTAAATGGTGACGAATTGAGATGATATGAGAGGATTTGAATTTCGGAAGAATTACGTCACTATAACAAAGTCATTAAAAACTAACAAAGAACGCAATCGCGATAGCGATTAGTGCAGTTTCATAAGCGGGGGAAGATGTTGGTTGACTTAATGTGACGATTTTCACAATGGTTATCATATATGTACTGCATCTAATAACGTTAGGGATGTGAGCGATGGCTCATCAGAGAGGGTTGAACCATCCCTATCACTCAGGTAGCCTTGCCCATTGTGTCATGCCCTACAAAGGAAGTTAAGAGAGGGAAAGAACAGTTGAAATAGGAGAAAGAGTACGAAATCAGAGTAGACTTGCATAGAGCCTCCCTATTGACATAATCTTCCAAATAGAGATCTTAAACGAAATCTTTCATGTAGCCCTATTTTCAACTACTTTGACTATTTGAGTTGCTTCCAAATCATATCTCTAAAGTGGTTTATCTATTGAAAAAGAGCTCAGAAAACTCGCATAAAGCAGCTTAATATGCTAACCGCTTTGATAATCAATACAAAGCATGAAAAGTGCTTTATGGAAAACGCCTAAACTTTGATGCATTTTTCCAATTTACAATGGCTGCTCTAAAAAAGAAAATGGCTGACTGGCTGCCAGTTGACAGCGTCAACACAAGCTCCACAAGAGAGCTCCACCCAGCTAACAGTAACACACACGCACACACACAGAGGCAAACAATGTTTTTGTTATGTGGCGACCACTTAACGCCAAACCAAAACTGTACATAAAAAAGGTGAGGCAAAAAGTATATATACAGAGTGAAAAAAATATATATATTACAAAAGAGCTGAGCTGGTAGCTCGAAGCTCCAACTCCATTTCCCTATAAGGGGCAACCCATGCACATGCTAATAGAATATGGCGTGGTGCTTCTGTGAAAACCAAGGCTGTAAAGGCAATGTTATCGAAAGCAACGGTTCAGGGCTGCCAACTTAGATGATGAGCATGAGCTTGCCTTAAGTACCTGAAAAATTGGCATTTAAAAAGATATATGAGTTAAACTTTCATTTATTTACTAAAAGCTATAATGTAAAGTTATTATATTCGATATTTTATGATATTATCGACCAAATCTTCTTTCTATGTCGTAGGTTTTAGACGACTCAAGTTCCACTTGTATTGGCTTATTTGATGCTAAGCTTATTGCTATGCTACCGTCACGGCATACACGTGACACACACAAGAAGTCATTAGTTTCATATTTATTCTAGCGACTGATTTGGAAAATAACAAACATTTTCGTGTATCAGTTTAAGTTTGGCTAAAAGTTCTTTTACCCGTGTGGGAGCGGGTTAGAGAATACCAACTCAGCAGGTCAAACCTTATCGTATGAGGCGACTTACAATGACACTGGGTTCTTTCGAGACCAGTAAGCCACCACAGGCTTTAAAAGGGTGGTCTATCCAACGGAGACACAACTCTTCGTCGCCTTCCGTAGTAGTTTCCTTATCCAAACGTATAACATGACCTAGACAGCAGGGCCGCTGAATGTTAACTCACTTGACTATGTTAATGTTGTCGTAGAGCCCAGATTCTCTTTCAATAGCTGCACGGGCTATGCTAGCTGCTCGCTTAGTACGACCAACGATATCGATATCATCTGCGTAACTGGACTACAGCTTTTCGCAACACATTCCCCAACAAAAAGCTAATAGGTTGCACGAGAGGGCATCGCCTTGCCTGAAGTCTCGGTCGGTTTCAAAAGGTTCGGAAATGTGCTTTCGTACCTTGAAGTAGCTGTGTGTTTTGCTTAACTTTTCAGAGATACCGAACTCTGACAGTGCAGCGTATGTGCGATCTCTCAACGGGCTATCATGAATAGAAAATTCGGACTAACTGTATTCTTAGCGCCAGAAAAGTTGCGTCACAATAAGCAAGTAAAAATATGCAATTAACATTAAGTTGTGCCTTTTTTTGCTTTAGTGTTTTGTGACATCACATTGTCGTGGGGATCTTTGGATGTCTGTTTCTTTATAATTGTGAACATTTCCGACTATGGCAGTTTGAAAAGTTTAAAAATCATGGTGCCGTCAAATATGACCAACCCTTAAAAGTAGGTCTATGAACCTACTTTGCCATCATTTCAAACCCTTTTTACAAAGAAGTTATGGTTTTGAGCTAAGAGAGTAAATAAGAGTGCGCAGTTTACCTTTTCAGATATTCCAGACAACGATTGAAGAGTGTTGGTTTGTGCGAAAATAAAGGTTATGTGTGTCGTTAAAGGGCGTCTTTGAAGGATCGCGCACACATGTAGCTGAAAACTGAACTTACTGCTGATGTGAAAGATAACTATAACAATGAAAGTTACAATATAATAATATCAATAATGTTGTGCAAAAAACTTGATAACTGCTAAAAAGAAACGCAGCAGTAAGTTTTGTTTTCAGCCATAAGTGTGCGCGAGCCTTAGATTCTTTCAAAAGCTTATATGTAGCGGTTGTAAAGACTTACTACGACTTAAGCTACAATTGGCTTAGGGTTCTATGAAGGGGTTTAAAAATGTTTTGAGTTCGAAAATATAGGAAAGAGATGCATCATCTTTGAAGAGAAAAATTTAACTGTAAAGTGCGCCTCTTGAAGCAAATGCTTAATAACCAATGAAATAATGGAGTTCTGAAGCACTTTCATTAAGTTATAATGAGTTATTAACTATAAATATAAGTAAGTATGCTTTTGGGCTGGAATAGCGAAAAATCACCAATCTTAGCAATTTCGTTCTTTTTTAAAAATTGTTATTAGAAAAACTCATTTTTTGTGAAAGTTTTGTATAGCAAGTGAATACTGGGATACTGAACCATATTAACTTAGGGATAATAAAAGCCCTTGATATTTGTTAAAATGACAGTGCTTATAAGGTTTTTTATGTATGTCCAACTGTCAGCGCCGAATTATTCGGCTCAGGAACTTACTTTAATAGCTGAAACAAAAAAAGAACAACAAAAGCCTTACGCGCCAGCCCTGGCTCAAATCCTGCAATTGCTTTCCAGTTAACTGACAACTCAAACAAGTGCCAAGAGCTGCTCCAGATGCAAAATATCGGATTCGGGCTAGAGCTTTGATGTGAGTAGCACAAGTCAAGACTTGATTGATATGCGAGTGTAGCTGAAGTATCTCTGGGATAGGGCATATCAGAAGTGCCTAAGCTGCAGCTTAAATATGCTACTGCCCAAAAAAACCGAGAGAGCGAGAGAGAGGTAGAGAGTGAGCGGGAGAGTAGGAGTTCACTGCAGTGCAGCGTAGCTAGCTGTAAAGTAGACGTAGGAGCAGTACATGGCAGGGAGCTAGGGCGACACATGTGAAACACCTTGCAAAAAAGCGAAAAAACAAACACGGCAACAAATCATGGCATACAACGGAAGCCATGCCACGCCGGCAACACACTCACACACACACACACACACACACACACACACACACACACACACACACACATGCATGTGCATGTGCAACGCTCCATATAAAATCAAATTGAAAGGCAGCAGCAGCAGCAGGCGAAACTGTAAACTATGGAGGATGACGCTGACGACGCCATTGCAACTAACACTAATGCGCTTGGTGTGTGTGTGTGTGTGTGTGTGTGTGTGTGTGTTTTTATGTAGAGAGTAAATTTTACCGCCCGAAGTGCTGTCAGCAACGCCAAGCCCTGGCTTGGCCTTTGCCGCTTTGGATTGGATTTTTTACCATTTGCTGACGGGCGGCAAACAGCAACAACAACTACGACGGCGGCGATGGCGACAGCTTTTTATGCCACTCAGCCGCCTCATTGTTGCTGTTGTTGTTGTTGTTGTTGCAGTGGATATACTCTTACAAAAGTCATATGAGTTTAGCCAGCTGCATTTAAGTCACGAAGTAATCATGACTTCCGTTGTTCAGCAGCGCAGCAGAAAAAGCCTGTGACGTCAGAGGATCAAATCCTTTCACGCGCAAATATATTAAGCTTGTGACGTATATGGACAGACAGAGTCAAAAGTTGCACACGGCGAGGCGAGATTTCATTACTTCTAGACAAATATTTATTGCTCTCTTCCCGTTTTTCTACGTAGTAGACAAAAGCTGTCCTGCGTTTAGCGTAATCGAGAGCGGAGTTTCTAGAAATATAGCAAAAAATTTAACTTACTGTAAAAAGAAACGTTAATGAGGAATATAATATATACTGCAAATAAAAAAACGTACATTTTTTAATTTTAAATCATGTAGCATTTCTAGTTCCTCTCTCTCTCTCTCTATGATTTATATGGGCCACTGATCTGTGAGTAACAAATACATAAAAAAATGTGTCATGTTCTGCCACACGGCCCGAAACTTGTCGGCTACACAGAAACAGCCGTAGTGCAAGCTCAGTAATGCCAATGCATCAAACAATATAAATGTTTTTCTATTAATTTTAAGTATGATTTGGCAAAATATATGAATAAAACTTATATTCTGTACTTCTTATGAAAATTCCCTACACAATGGTATAAGTTTCATCCATATTGGTTTCCATATAGTTGGTGAAAAAGGGGTCCACAAATTTTCCCTTAGCCTATTTATATAATATATAAAGAAAATGTCGTGTTTATCCTTTTATATAATATATAAAGAAAAAAATGCGATAAATCTTTACGTCACATTAAGTTGCAATGGATGCTTCTTCAAAATCTTAAGATTCGTGTTGACGTCGTTTATGAACAGCTGCTTATGATTTTATAGAAACTATTATTATAACTATTTTTAAACTATCGCCTTGTTGTCGATATTCGACGACTTACATAATACAAGCTCTCATTACAGCTCATTACGAAAAGGAGAGAAGAAAAGATGAAATAACAACGTTTGTGTGTACAATGAAGTTTGTTGTTCGAACGTATACAGTTTTTTTTTTACTTCAAATCAATATTTACCTATCTAAAACGCAACGTATCCAGGTGAAATGTGTATTTGACAAACCGCAATCATTCTATCTTTCGAATGGTATAGGTTTTATCTAAAAACGTTGCGTTATAGAGAAGCAATCGGTACCATACTGAAGTTTTGCATAGCGTATTTGTGTACAGACTAGTATTCGTCTTGTAGTCGACCTTCGATGACTTAAAACACGCTCTCATAACAGCACATTACGCAGAAGAGAAAAGAAAACACGAAATTACAACGTTTGTGTGTACAATGAATTTTGTTGTTGTTTTTTTACTCAAATCACTTATTACCTGACAAAAACGCAACTTATCCGTTTGGAACGTATATTTGGCAAACCGCAAGCAGTTTATCTTTCTAATGGTATAGGTTTCACCTGAATACGTTGCGTTATTAAGATGCAATCGGTACCACACTGAATTTTTGCTTAGCGGTTATGCATTCGATGCTATACCAAAAATTCGGTTCCATTCGCTTTAGGAACAGTACGAGTCTTAAGAAATTTTTCAAGAAGATTTTGAAATAAAATTCGAGCAATTTCCGGTATAAACAATAAACGTTAAACTGTTTCACTTGCGATCGCTAGTTGTCACGGTTCTTAACGATTATGCTTTGATTTACTGTACTCTGTGTAACTGGTGGCAGAGCATCTAAGCGTCGGCGTTCCGAAATGCAACACTTTTTTTTGGTTCTTTTGTTGCCATTGCTTGCGTTGAAAGCGTTACAATGGCGTGAAATAATATGCAAAATACTTATGCATACTTACGTGCAACATATACACATGTATGTGCAAGTGTATGTGTGTGTTGCACTAAGTGCAGGGCACACACACACACGCACACACACACACACACACCAGCAAATGCAGGGACGAGGATGAAGAGTGGTGTTGATCGCCGCACGGTTGCTAATTAGGCCACTTAGAGGCAGGCCAGGCACTTTTTGCAGGAAATCACAAGACCGCGGTTAGAGAGTGGGCGAGGCTGAGTTTGAGGGTGCGCATAGAACTTGGCTCTGGGTCTTGGTCTGACGCAAAGGGTTGATTTGAGCATAACCCCGGCCATTATTACCTAGTGCTTTGTAAGTGTGTGCGTGAAGGAGGTCAATGCATTGGCAAGCAACCAAAGCCAGAGAACAATAACTGCTTTAAGCAAGAGATTTAAAGCTTTAGCTAAGAATTGTAGTTACCTGAGTGCCAAAAACACCGCCAATTAGCATATACAGCTGCTGGAGTTGAGCTAGCCTAGAAGAGCAGCAAAACCCAAAAGCTGCTCCGGCAGCTGTCTACAACTTAATTAAGCGTCTGTGCTTACCCAATTATTAGCAAATAAAAAAAAAAACAAACAACAGCCAAAAAGAGTTGAGCGGAGCGGAGCGGAGCAGAGCAGAGCTGAGCTGAGCGGAGCTGAGCCCCATATAAGCTTACAACTTTTGCTCAATGAATGTGAATGAATGAAACTCAAGCACAGGATATGCGGCGCGTTTGATCGAACTAACTGGGACTATCGCTGTGTGAGAGAGTGAGAGGCAGTAGTTTCTGTCGGAGATGAAGACAACGACGACGACGACAAATGTCGGCAACTGCTTCAAGACTTAGACAAGCATAAAGATCAGAGAAACGCAGCCGACCGCAGCAAAGTTTTGCAAAACTTTTTATTAGGCCCTTTTTTTTTCTTGTGTAATTTGAGCTGTTCGAAAGGACATGCTCATAAGCAGGATAACTAGGGTCGTTCAACTGCTGTCAGCTTAGTTAGTGCGGAGGAGTCAAACAGTCGCTGAATTGTGCTTGATCTGATGATCTTCTAATGAATGGAGCTGCCTCACTGTTTTGTCAACTGTCGCGGGCTTCCTGTCCTGTCCGCAGCATCAGGTTGGTTAGGGAGCGGCATCAAGCTGTTTTCAGGCTTAGCTAAGTTATTAAGCTAATATATTAACAAATCATTTGTACAGAGCTTATTCAGCTCTCCTTTGCTGATTCGACTGCAATGACAGCTCTGTTCACACTATTAGCTCCAATTCGAAATCATCAAAAGCTTCATTTTTTGATGTTTTATATTAATGCCTGTGTTTAATTTTGATACCGATTTCGATTTGTCGATTTACCAATGCAGTTGGGCTTTTTTTTAGTCTATATGTTAGGAGAGTCTTAGTCTAGATTTCATTATGGTCATTATGAACGCAGTTTTCAGCTTTGTTGACCAAATTTCGGTGAAAGGCCGTGAAAGTGTCAAAGTCTTCGATTCAATTTACTAACTTTATTAAGGCACTTGATTCCCGTAATGAGACTTAGACTTAAATTCAATACATTTTCATTCAAAAGTTATGAGCAGATATCAGCGGTTGATTTGTCAAAATTATATGGCTAGCGCCCTGCAGATTTTGTTCCAACGCATTTGAAGAAACTTAACCATATGTATCTGCGTTATTATTGTCGAAAAAGGTAGCAAAAAGTCAGAAAGGGACGTGCCTGAAATTGACTGTAAGACAAGTCGTGCAATGACGATTCTCTGAAGTTTTACTCACAGAACTAATATACGATTTACGACATAAATTTGAAGTAACTGGTCGGATCTGGTAAACTAATCCAGGAAATCTTTCCTCGTTATCACGCTGCACTCATTACTAATCAGAAAGGCCAACCCCTCTTTTATTGTACCGAGACTGGTATCACCAGCTTAGGCATTTGTAAAGAGGAATAACTAGTTACTTAACAATAATCGGTAGACATCCTTTCATGCTACCTTATAGAAGTAGTAGTAGCAATAGGTGGGCCTGGGTTCTGGTGGAACAGGGTGAAAGCTTTTGATCGTCATTCACTGGGGAATGGCCAGGGTGATACCTGTCCCTACTTTAACCAAGTTGACGCACAACCTCTACGTGGTGCCACCTGGATAGCTATTCTAATCGCCAACCGGTGTTAGAGTAGTGAGCTAATGTGCGCAGCGAAGCCCTCCCTGGGCTTTAAATGGATTGCGCGTAGGGTTTGGGACCCGCCGCGTACAAACCCCCTCCAATGAAAGACTACAATTCGGAACACCACCAAAGTTGACGACCCCCCGCAAACGTATAAAGAACTATCATTTGAGGGTATGCACCTGGAATGTCAGGTCACTTAATTGAGATGGTGCCTCTACCCAATTGGCCGATGCTCTCAGGATGTGCGGAACCGCCAGAAGATGCGATGGAGAGGTCACTCATCCAGGTGCCTCCGCTTGGCGCATGCCTTCTCTAATCGTTGATATTAAAGTGTACTCTCTACCCAGTCCTTCCAAAGGAGACATGATCTGCCCATTCGTCGCCTCCATTTAAAAGCCGCACTAAAGACCATTCTCGCAGTAGTTTCTTCATCCATACGCACAACATGACCAAACCAGCGGAGCCCGTGGATATTTATTAGCTCGACATGTTGTCCTAGAGCTTATTGCGTCGTCGTTCAATCGGATGCAATAAACGTTGCCAACGCGTAAAGGGCCAAAGTCTTACGTAGTACTTTCCGCTCAAACACTCCAGGAACATTTTTATTACACAGCGACAACGCCCATTCTTATAAAGCAAAACGGGAAGTGTCTTAAAGAGTATTAATTTCGTCTGGCCTCTACTACCGATTTATCTGCTGGGACCAAAGTAACATCGTTTGACAAGATTTATTTCTCGCTTCATCTACATAGCTCATCATTGTGACGGTGATGCCAAGTTATCGTTGCCTTTTTCACACGTTCCGTTTAAAAGCTTATTAATTCCAGGCTCTTTATAATAATAATAATGTTAATAGACAGTTGTGCACTGCGACGAAAAAAAGGCTCTGGCCCTATCATGGTGCTCGCCATTTCTTGCCAGTCCGTCGCGAGTTCACTTCAAGTAAAAGTTTGTTTCGCCTTCCTAGAAATTCCAATTTGTCTCGGGTTTCGCGAACTAACTTGTAGTTTATTCTAGTTCCTGAAGCCGCTCTTAAGGCGTCCTGACTGCCCGATAGTATCGCTATTTTCCTATTCTCAATATGTCAGCGTCCTGGTCTGTGGCTTATTGAGCAATGTTAGGATAGAGCGGATCATAGTTGGGTAGGACACGATTCTCAAAACGTTGATATGGAGTGTAACTTGATGAGCCGCGTTGCTCGAGCTTTAGGGCTAATCACAAAGTCTATTAGAAGGACTGTCGAAAGCAGCAGCACCAAAGAGCCTATTGCGCTGGACATAAGTAGTATGTGGTGCGGTGTCCCTATAATGGTAAAAACTTGTGGTAAGCCTTTAAATGAAAATATTACCAATTCTTATTCTTATTAACATTATCCTTGTGTGTTATACAAGGAATTAAATCAAAGTTTCTGGTTTCCGCTAAATGCGCTTTGTCATTACGCGTTCTCCTACACGTTACACCTCTTACGACCTCTAAGTTTGAGTGCCACAATTCAAAGACTATAGAGAGTGGCTTCTCCTGTGCACACTTCTAATTCTCTCTGCTTCGAACACATTTGCATCACTCCGTGATACCAAAGGTAAATATTAAGCCCTCAAGTAGTTAGTTGATATCGAACTTTGCGCTTTTGGCGATTTTCGTACAATTTTGCATAGATTTTGCGGTTATTCATAAAGGGATTCATCTAAATTAAGAAAACTTGAATATAAAGAAATTATTTGCGCCAACACAAGAAAACCGCTTGAGCTCTAAAAATTGTTTATGGCATATTTACGATCGGTATACTAACGGCTTGTAGGCTTCCGTAGCCATTATTGATCACGGCCCGTAGCAAGCCAAATACTATAAAAACTCGCTGAAAGATCATTAATGCCACGCTTTCCCCTTTGTGAGAGCGGCCGGGTGGTCTATGTCAATTAAAAGCGCAGGCAGTAGAAAAATTTGAAGATTCCAAGGGAACATCAATTCCCGCTGATTTATGCAATTTGATGAACCCAAAAACTGGCCACAAGCTGCTCTGCGGCTATTGCGCACTTCCTTCCGTTATGGTTTGACCAAAAACAAAAAAAAAAAAAAAAAAAAACGATTGGTGGTTGTAGCGCTTGTTTCGGACCTCACACTGCTGCTAATATGCGGAGCGGAGAGGAGCTGGAGTAGGAGAGGCCAGCTCGATAATAACTTCTTCAACGAGCCGCCATCAAGTGAAATTATTTGGGTAAACATGAACGCTAATTACAAAGCCACAACGAGCTGCCTGCAAAGAAAACAAGAACCACAGCAGCCCAGAACAGTCCGAAAACAACAACAGCAACAACAAGAAAATGATATAATATTTTATGAATCAATTCACGAGAGCGCAAAGTGGACCACCGTCGCTGTCGCTGTCAGCGTCAGCGCCAACGCCAGGCATGCCATACAAAGAACCATACCAGGGCATCACATGGCCTAACCCAGCCACAGCTCCAGCTCCAGGTTCAGCACCAGCAGCAGACACAGTTAGAAAGAGCTCCAGCACACGAATATCGCCAGCGTTGTCTTAAGCGTCGTCGTCTGCAGCGTCGTCATCGTCGTGCAGTTAGCGAATGAGCCACTTAAAGAGCCACAAATAATAATAACGACTTTAACGACAACCACAACAACAACCACAACAACAAGATCAAGTAGTTTCGGACAGGCAAGAGCCAAAGCTGCCCGTACTGGATCCCGTACAGTCCAAGCCACACAACACGCTCCAGGGTCGAGCGTAAAACAAAGTTGAGGCCCGCCCGCTTATGAACCAAAGTTTTTGCGTTACTCTTTTCTTTTTGGGCATATTTTTTTTGTTGTTTCGGGTTTTTTTTTTTTTGATTATGACGACGGGCGACGATGATGATGTGGCTGTTGCCGTTGCCCCTTAACAAGCTTAAACGAACAGGTTTATTATGATATGGGGCAACATAAAACACACACTGAGAGAAAATACGTTTCGCAGATCTGTCGTTACAGCACAACAATCTCAACGTTTGCTCCAGGGAAATTGGTTCCGGCCCACGTAGAGTTTCCGCTGATATTATCCATTTGCAGATCCGCTGTTCTATAAGTTTCAACACATAGACTTACTGCTTGTTGCAGGCACCTTTTTCAACCTATTGGCGCAAGGATGTTTGTGCTCGCCCAGACCAAGTGTGTTCTACTCTCCACACCTGTTCGGAGGTTCTGGCATTTGAGCCACATTCAAAATGATGAAAAACAGATGCTTTGCAAGTAGTTC
Source organism: Chymomyza caudatula (assembly GCA_035041775.1). Lineage (NCBI taxonomy): Eukaryota > Metazoa > Arthropoda > Insecta > Diptera > Drosophilidae > Chymomyza > Chymomyza caudatula. The sequence goes on from JAWNKW010000145.1 coordinate 1,492,534, forward strand.
AACTTCTTCTTCTTAACTGGCCATAACAACCCGTGGCCATAGCAACCCGTTATCGGGTTACGGCTTCATGTAAAAACATACTTTCATTGGAATTGTGGTTTTAGGTGGTGGGTCCCAAACCCTACGCACAACCTTTTTAAGGTCTGGGGTGGCTCTACTGGTCTTGAAGAACCCAGTGTCATTGTTAGTCGCCTCACACGACAAGCTTTGACCTGCTGAGGTGGTATTCTCTAACCCGCTCACCACACGGGTAAGTTCAACTAGTTCGTGAAAACCTCAAATATGAAGCAATTTTTAAGCTTTTGTTTTGAACTAATCCTCCCACAAATTAGAGTGTCTGATACATGTGGGGTGTCTGTGTGATGATGCTTCCTGATAGCTGCCAAGTTGACGCACAATTTTCACGTGGTGACCCCTGGTTAGCTGCTCGAACCACTACGCTGTGTCAGTGAGTCTTCCCAGGACTTTGATTTGCTTGTGCGTAAGTCTTAAATCCTCTCCGCCAATAAAGGAAGTTATGGTTCGCCTGATGGAGGGCCCTACATCAGGCCGTACCACGTTAATTGGTTGTTATGGTCAGTCAAGAAGAAAAAAAATGTGCATATGGGTATTTCTGCAGTTAGGCTCATCATGACCGTCATGGTAATGTCGATAATTATGATAGTTATTGCACAAAATCACTCTCAAATGCTGAGGGTCTCGATTAATTATCAATTGTTTATAAGCTCAATTGAGGTCATAATGTCATATCAATTAATGAAAACAGGCTGTATTTATTTTCCTAAAGCTTTTATCAAATAACCAAAAAAATTTTGTCACTTACGTATGTACGTATAATATTATGCCTTGAATAAAAAAACGTAAATGATTTTCCAACAACAAAATTTTGTTTATAAAGTAGCGTTATTCTGATTCAAACTGTAACAAATTGACTTTTCGTCAATTGAGATTATCATGTCACGTGCGCGATAGAAATGTTTTAAATCAAAACTAGCTGAATTTATTTACTTTAAGTTTTTATCAAAAAACTTAAAAAAAAATTTGTCACGTTACGGGTCACCTTTAAAATTATAGCTTGAATAAAAAAAAACGTAAAATGATTTTTCAACAACAAAATTATGTGTATAAAGTAACGCTATTCTTCTTCATAGTGTAACAAATTGACTTTTGCTTTTTTATAGCTGCAAAGGCAAAGCACTTATATTTTCTGTCACGTCACGTATAATTTTTTGCTGCTAATTTCTTAGCTCGTAGTTGTTACAAAAAATATAATGATAAACTTATTTTATAAACTTTTCCAGCCACGAATCCTGATAACTGGATTTTACCAAAATACCTTTTTCTTCAATCGAAAATCAATTCGAAATCGTTAATCAGAAGAGTGATTAAGCTCTCAACTTATCTTGAAATAAAAACATATATTTTAAAAACTCGAAAATTTCATCATAAGCTTCTTTATATAGTTATTTTTACGTTTAACATTTTTGTATTTCATTCGTTATCTAACATTCAACAGCTTTTTTAGGGTTCCAGGTCTGAAAGTAAAATTTTGATTAGTCTTCTTTATAGGACAAATTTAATTCGATTTAGAACTGTTGACTCAACTGAAAAGTTTGAAAGAAATTAGATAATTGAACACAAACACTTGGGAACTGAATTTCCTAATGTTAGGGTTTTCCCCCTAGCTCAATTATCACATACCAAAACTACTAGAAATTCTTTCAAAATGTTGGAAGAAATTATTAAGTCGATTTCGCACTCATTTTTCTCTAAGTGCACACTAGCACTTAGCAGTGCCTCTCAAACTGCACGCATTAACAACACACAAATGAGATATTTGTTCATAAAAATCACCTTTAAGCTGTTCTTTTGGAGGTCTATTTAACAAGCCATTCAAGTCTAACAACAGTCCATTGCTCATCGTCTGCCCGTCGAGCTGTCCGTCATGTCCGAACGTTTCAATAGACGAGCCATCACATCCGTGTGTAATAAAATGCACGCACGCAGAGCCAACACCCAAGACACAGGCGGATGACGTTGGCGTTCGGTCAACGATTCCCGTAGCAGCATCCGCTGGCTTCACGACGTCGACGCTGACGTCAATGAAAGCGGCAGCGTTGCTGTCATCATCATCTAATCAATGATCGCTCATTCGTATGGACGGACGGACTGGTGTTGAAAGCCCTAAAAACGCGTGCATGCTATCTCTTTGGTAGGTAGATAAATAGCTGTGCTTTTTCTACCCCGCCCCAACAATTCAATGCCCCATAAACTAGGCAACATTTCATGGTTTTTTTTCTCAATTCAAGTTAGAATTTGAAATTTTACTTCGCATACGGCAAACGATTTTGCGCGTCGACTCTCTCACGTAACTCACGAGGAGTGAGCATAATCAGGATCAACCATAAACAAATCGAATGGGCTAGGTGATAACACTAGGTTATAAAATTCAAAAAAAAGAGTCCGAGAACTACTGGAGAGTATAGTATAAGAATATAAGGTAAGCTGTGAACATCAAAGAAGAAGGTTATGTCCACGCATGTCATTGCTTTGTTAAGCAACTCATGAGAATATTTGCGTGTGCATGTGTATGTATTGCTTGATGTGTGAATACTAATACTTGTGCATGAATGCACCTCTTACTCTCGCTCTCTTTGGCTCTCGAAAAAACTTAAGATACGACATTTGCAGAGAAAGCTTACCTTGCATGCTTTAAATCATGCTGGAGAGCAGGCAAATCATCCTCCTAATCCCGGCTAGCACAGTAGCACTTTCCATCCAATCTATGTAGATATAAAAAACCTCGAGAGCAATTTGAGAATTACCGAAGTATAGCATAAGAGATGCGACAGATTCTTCCAAACGCCACAAATATAATTGTAGCTTCGCAGCAGCAAAAGCTTCAACCGGGGAATAGCAAAAGGCAGCCATATCATCATGAATGCAATGAATAGGGCTTGTACTACCTTTCAAATCGTCATTCTCATCCTCCGGGCTCGGAGCAACAACTAAAGGTTGGAACAGGAACTGAAACAGAAGCTGAATTCAGTTACATTTGCGATACAAATACAAACAGAAACAAAATTTAAATATTTTGTACTCATAGGCAGCGAAAGGGAAATAAGTAGATTTGAAACAGAAACAAGTCAAAAGTACTTGTTTCTTTTTTGTGTTCAGCGTAAACTGTTATTGGCGCCATCTTTCTTGTTTTTATTTCTTTGCATTCACGTGGTTTATGGTGAACATTTTGTAAGAAGGTAAATAAAAGTATGGAAAAATATAGTGAAAAATGTCGAAAAAGTTAAAGTTAAGTTGTTCAAAATATATTCTGTTTCTGTTCTTTGTTGCACACCTTCAAAAAATAGAAACAGGCAGAAAGTGATGAATTTCAATTTCTGTTTCCGTTTCTGTTCATTGTCACGAACAGCCTTAACTAGTAGAGCTGCAAAACAATCCAAAGTGATGCCATGCGATATTTTCGATAGTTTCAGGAAGAAGATTCGGTTGTCACGATAGTACCATCGGTTTGAAAAGATTCGATTCTTTCGATACTATCGGTTTATTTTCAATCTTAATCTTCCCAACCTTAGCCGCTTAGCGTGATAAATAGATAGTGAGTTCCAAAAAAAAACAAAACTCTACATATCGATAGTACTATCTACAATTTGGGAGCACTATTGAGTAGAGTCTTAGCATAGGATCCCAAACAGTTCCCTGCAAACACAGCCTTGGGTTCAGAACCCGAACTCTTGACCTTGACTTGGTACTAACTTTCAAAAGAATGTAAGCAGAATTAAGAGGTTGCTCCAGGTTTAAGGTTTATAGACACAACAGCATACTCTCAGGCACTTGGTAACAAGGAGAATAACAGCACAGCAGAGTACTATATTGAGAATGATCTTCAATGCATTATCCGATAAGGCTTTTAACATTCTATAACAAATCATGTCTGCAAACGGTTGACCTTACCAATATTTAGCTTCCTAATGGACAGCTTATACATCTGGCTAAGTAAAAGGTGGCAACAGGAAGTTCAGGTGGCAAGGCTGCCACGTGTCTAGAGCATATCAGAAGGAGAGGCTAAATGGAAATGGAAACTATCTTTAAGATATATCGCCAGTGTCTATGCATGCTCTGCCTTTCTTTCCGCTTCAGTGACACCCCGTGTGGTGAGCGGGCTAGAGAATACCACGTCAGCAGGTCAAAGACTAACAATGACACTGGATTCTGTCGAGACCAGTAGGCCTTAAAAGGGTTGTGCGTAGGGTTGTGACCCACCACGTAAAACCACAATTTACATCAGGCCGTAACCCGATAACGGGTTGTTATGGCCAGTTAAGAAGAAGAAGATAAAAATAGGAGTGTTATTCTGCTCTCTTCTGCTTTTTGCTGATTTCTATGTGTGCATGTGTGTGTGTGTGCTCACGCTTATTTGCAACACCTAACGGTTGATTTGTATAATCGGTTATTTCAAATGTTATAATTAACATAAGCGGTTCCTGCTGCGGTTGTGCCCGATGTTGTGCCCGATGTGGTTGCTGCCTGTTGAGCCTTTAAGTGAATGGGGCAAGCGCAATAAAACAGCCTAAGCCTCAAATGAAGATTAATAGATACTAAGATACTGAGAGTGAGATAGAGATAGACTGAGGGAGCGAGCGTTGGCGAGAGAAGGCAAGCTGCAGATCGACTTGGTTCGCCTACAACGAATATTGTCAACCTGTGTGGTTGTGGTTGTTGTTGCTGTGCTGCTTTTATTGCCTCTGTGTTGCATCAATCAGCTAGTCGTCAGTCAAGTCCGTCATTTAGTCAGTCAGTCATTCATTCAGTCATTCAATTCGGTTCGGTTCATATGGCCTGCAGCTAAGCTTAGGCAATTCGTTGATCGTTGCAGTCCCAGTCAATTTATACAACGATTGATTCATTGTACCCCAAGCTACAGTAGCCGCCAAAAGTCTACCGCTACAGCTATGGGTTGCATTTCGACTGGACCACCCACGCGGCCAATGGGGCGTATGAAACAACAACAGTTTTTGCGAAGAAGAAGACTATTTGTTGGCACTTTTAACAGGCGGCCATTGTTGTTGTCTTTCAATATTTTGACTTGTTGTGATTATTGCTGCGGTTGGTTGTTGTTGCTGTTGATTTCATAATCTCTTCCGCTGTTGGATTTGTGGGTGACCGCGCACTCTCTAAAAACGTCAATCACTCAATTAAACTTAATTATAATTGCGAAGCGATGATGGCGGGCGTAGCGTTCGGGGCAGTTTCGTTGAATAAATTCGAGATAAATAACAACAACAACAACGGGAGAAACATTATCAAACTTGGATGGTTGTACGGACTCGGCATGGGGGTAAGCAACTTTAAGTGAGTACGTACACTGAGACGACTGTGCAACTTGCAACTTGCGACTTGCAGCACTTTGGCTCTGTGGTTACTCTGGCGGCGGCTGTACGTCGTTCAGATTTCAAGAAATTCGCAGAAAATTGTAAATGCACGACGACGACGACGATGATGATGATGGCGGCGACGGCTGAGGCTGGCTCTGTCTCTGACTCCGAGTCCGAGGCACTGCGGCTTTGACTGCCTCCACTTTGGTTTCAAATTTTGTTGTTGTTGCTGTAGTTTTTTTTTTTGTTTTTTTTTTTTGATTGCTGGCCTGAGAAAATGAAAGACCACAGCAGCTTACATGATGTTGTCGCATTGTACATAGTTGTTGTTGTTGCTATGAACTGGCCTGTCCACCAATTATGCAAAATGTGTAGAGTCGTCCATCTCGTTTACTCCCACACAACGCGCCGCAGCAACATTTGGCGATCGCGCGCCCACCCAGAAGAGCTGCAGCAAAAAAAAAACTGTACGTACCACCAAAACCACCGCTAACCGTGCCACCTTCAACTCAGGCAACTCGTAGCACTTTGTAACGCTGCTGGGTACTTTCACCTAGACAGCCCAAGCGTAACTGGCCACACGGCTACACGCCTCTCCTGCCCCTCAATCTGCTCTGCCACTGCCTCGCGCTCCTATGATCTTTCGCACACTGTGACAAAATGTTGACATGCTCTGACATGTTGTGTGTCTTGCGCAGAAGCGCAGTGCAGAGCAGGGCAGCTTTGAGTCGTCTATGAGTGGGTGCTGTTTGGTTTTTGCACAACAATTGCATTGTTCCATGTTCACATGGAAAACGCTCCATGCCAGTCCATTATGTAAAGCCTCCAAAACGCAATGTGTGGGCGTCAACTGCATTTGGTTGCCAGTGCGAAGCGGTCTGCCGTACACATAGACAGATCGGCGGACGGACAGACGGACAGAGAGACGTCCAAGCAGCCAACCATTGTGGCCTGCCTTGTGCGTGGACAGAAATTGTCACATATTTTTACGCTTTTGCGATTTGTGACAAGAAGTTGTCATATGTAGTTGTTTTTTTTTGTTTCTATTAAGCTACATATATAATTAGCATTGTTTTGACTTGAGTGAAGAGGGCCTAACCCCGGGCTCTAGGCTTAGTTAGTGGAAAGTTAATATATAAGGTCTGCATTGTTGCTTGACAAAATATTGGGTAAGCTGTGCAATCGAGCGTGTTTCAAAGCAAACGTTGTCCATATTACGGAAGACCCCGTAAAGCCATGTCACTATGTAGTACTTACTATGTGATTAGAGCAACTGCTTGGTAATTGCTTAATATCGGAGTGTCAGCAACTCGGAGATCATTAGAGTTAAGTACAGTAACAGTTGAGCAGAGAAATCTGTGTCCTTCCCCAGCTTCAGTCTTTTTGAGAACTTCAGCAAATCTATCCAACTGTAAAATCAAAGCGTCAGACGTGTAAAACCACAATATACAAGTTAATCTTAGGGCTAACAGTACGGCATTTGCTAAACCGTCGTTTTTCGAACAAAGATCAAAAGAGGCAACTATCTGTGTCTTCTTGAACAATAGAGTATGCTTCTAGTCTAGCCAGTCAGTTGGCATGCCCACTTGGATTAGGAATCCATCTCATTTTGGGTAGAGCATGCCTCTGACTTTTTGTGGTGTGAGCTTAACTATCATTACAATATTAGTTTATTGACTGAAGCTACAGATTCCTCGAATCTCCATTTATAATCTCTATGAATTCCTATCCTTGGACAGGCTAAGCGTATGCTGGATCTGTTCAGAAAGTAGTTGGACTGAACATTCTCCGCCCAGGCAGGCAGTGGGTCCAACTTAGGTGTAGGACAACCCACTCAAGGTGCTTTGTATCGCTATGCGATGAATATTTTTCTCGAGCTTTGTCATGGGTCAACAGCTTTGGCTATTCTTCGTCTTTGTCTATTTCAGTCTTTGGACCGCTGTGTTCTGAAACTCTTACCACTCACTAAAGGTTCTCCCCTGCGTCGTGCTCTCTCAGCGGGAAAAATGCAGTACGTAGACTTTCGGAAAAGACGCTGCAAATACTTCTGGTTCGCTTTGTTGAACCCAAAAATATAAATTGCTCAACATGTGGACAAGTTTTCTTTGCGCATATGCAGATGCTATTGCAGCGACTTAGATTCTGAAGAGGTCAATGCTAGTGCTGCCGATTCCTGGTCTATTGGCATGGTACCGAGGCGACAAGGAGACCCAAATTTGGGGCACTTGCACAAGGGATCAAACCGGTCAGTATCACAGCTTTTTCAATATTTTGGAGTCAATTTTCACCCTAAGATCGTGAGAGTAGTAAATAATGCTAGCTTTAAGTTCAATGCCACACATATTTGTGTTTCATAAACTTCTGCTTTTCAACACAAGCAAATCGTTTTGTCAAATCCTTGAGAATAAACTGCACTCAACTGTGAATTACCAGTTTCACAATTTATAGGCTGAACCCAGAATGCCAACAATATCTATTTATGCTCAACCCACACTTGTCAACTCACTTTCGGCTAGATCTGCGCGTCTTACAGTTAACCCGCAGTGGTGCATCATATGGCAGCGGGGCTGTTTTTCCGCTCGCTGGTGCGTACAGCTGCCCGAAACGGGGAAGTAGACGATGCAGTCAAGTAGATTTAATTGCTGCAAGCCCTCAATTTTGTTTTATGTGAGATTTCTGTTTTTTTTTTTTAAATTTCGTGCTTCTTCTTGCCCTCGTTGTCGTCTATTTCGCGAGCACAATGCAGCGTAAATGTTCTCAATTTCATTGATTTCAATTGTTGCATTGCAAAAATATCGATTACAATAAAACTAAACAAAGCAAAACACAAATGAAATAACAACTCTGAGCGGGGGAGAGTTTTCGGCATATGAGCTATACTTATGGCTAACAATGGCAATGTTTAGGGCTATTAAGAGCGACTGTGGCTGCAGTTAAAACTGCTGCAACTCATTCAGGTAGTCAGGACAGACAGTCAGCCTTTACTAGCTGCGTCTCACTCACCCAAAGCAAAGACAAAGAGCTAGAGCTAAGCCTCACTTAAGTTTTGGGTCGTTGCATTGCAGCTGTAAATAGTTTTAACTCGTAATCGATATATGGTTTACATGGGCTTTGAGTTTTGAGTTTGTTTGGGCTCCTTTAATCTCATTTATCTATATCTCTTGGTTTTGGGTATGTGTATGTGTATGCGTGTGTGTGTTTTTATATTTTGCAACGGCAGGTGGCGCTAGTTGTCAAGTTGCCAGCCAATCGATTCGGTTAGCAAATCAACTAGGCCTCACCCCCTGCGCTCTACCCACCGCCTGCCACTTTACGCGTAATTGCCGCACATCGTCAGCCTCGTCAACGTCTCGACAGTTGCCCAAAGCCCATTGAGTGCGTCCATCCGGACCCCGCTGTTGTACAAGACCTATTATTTGTAGGTCATAAATTTTATTGCTCAACTGCCGTTTTGCAATTAAATCTCAATGGTTGCCGCATTGCAGCGCCGTCTGCGCACCCCCGCCTCATGTTCGACCATTGCGGCATCTTTTGTCATTTGCCAGTTGCCCCATAGAGCAACCGACCGACCGACCGACCGACCGACCGACCAAACATATAGCGACAGATCTCTCAGTTAAGCGTGGCATTGCGTGCACTTGAAAACAACATCCAACTACTGTACACAAGGGGTAGCAAGGGCTGGCAGATAGATTCTGCCCTGGCGTATGGATGTGTTTGCGGCGCAAATATTTTGACAATGTTGCAGCCAACAATGGGCACTGACCCGACCCTAACTTGTACATGGCCTAACGAGCTGCAGCACGAATTTTTAGCTTGCTGATCCATCAGCTAGCCAGATCTTATCGAGCGTTTATCAGCCGCTTGGCGTCGTGCCCGCCATTAGCCACAAATGTCGCTGTGGCTGTGGCTGTAGCCCTCGGCGCACTTGGCTGTGCTATCAGTGCTGGCAAATCTCAAATCTGTGTGCGCTGATAAGTGTTGGTTAACTCAGGCAGGGCGAAAAATATCCATGTTAGTTGAAAGTAAAGCCATCGAAGGTCATAGCCGTATTAGAAGTTGTGGTTTTGGGTTTGCTAGCAATTAGGTCAACGCTTCGCGAAGCTATGTAAGAGCTAGTTATCTGCGAAAATGGAGTTATATGTTTGGCGATAGGTCGTCTGGGAACGTATAAGCAATTGGTTTAAAATTGCAGGTTATTGCTTTGGGCTCATGAGTGGACAATCCAAAGATATTGGATGTAAACAACCTATATCGACGCAAACAGTGCTGAAAGTCCCGAAAAGCTAACACAGAATGGGAATGGCGATAAAGACATAAACTTATCAGGTCACACTTCTGTACCAGGAACCGGGATAAGAATGAAGTCCCCAAAGTAGTTCGTCATTCCGTAAGCTTCGGTAGTTCAAGCGACTCCTATATGCTAGTAGGTTAAGCCCTTGCTGCCAAATTAAGCTCCTTAAAGTAAAAAGCAGAGAAAGTTTTTATCGGTATAACCAGCATATTAGGGATTTTTATACATGTGACAAGATTCTAAAGTTCGGCGGTCGAGTGATTTGATTAGCCCTTTTTGGATATAGGTATTCCTCCTTTGACTAATACAAGAAGATAGTTTGCTCTATTGATCATTACAAACTCAAGTCAAGGGGATTTAGAAAGCTTGTAATGATAATAGCTTTTCACGAAAAATACATCATTTTGCAGTTGTCGCTGGTCAGATTGAGACGATGAGCAGACATCCTTCAAAGAAGTTATCGAGGACATATAGAGCACTACTGCAGCCGTTCTCATCTGTTCCGAGAGAGTAATTTTCAAGATCATTAGCATACATTTGAATCTTTCATGAATGTAGAATTAACAGCAGGTTATTAATAAATACATCAAACCATATTGATATCGGATTCATAATAAAATCATGATTTTAGCTTGACGAGCAAATTTTCCATAATCATGGCATCAACGACAGTCGTAGAAGCCGATACGGGTAAAAGCCAACAGTTTCCGTAAAAGACAAAGTTGTTTTACAGTGTACAGAACAACACTTAAGTTTTTTTTTTTGATTTGTACCTCTTTCATGTACAAAATCGGGCTCATGGTTAGAGTCACTGTTGAAAAAAAAGCCGCGTTTATTTAAGCATAAAACGCTTTGGTTGCCTGCCGCAGTGCCATTGGTGAAGCGCTCATCCTTGTCATACGCTGTCCAATGCTCCGCCTATGCTTGTCCAGCTCTGCCAGCCACTTATACGGTATACACTGCCGTGCAAAAGTGTTTGGATCAAAAAAAAAAGTTTGATGAAAAATCCGAAATAACGATGACTCGATGCCAACTAATACTGGGATCTAATGATGCGAGTTGTAAATATCTTTTGATATTATACGCTACGCCATATAATAGGTTGTATTCTTATAAGCCGTCTGCCGACGCTCTCTACTTTGTAAGGTATTACTTTTCATTTTGTTGCAATCGTCAAAAACGGAGGTTGTTTCGACGCATATTTAGTCCCTTAGCCGGCAGACGGTTCTTACCTTGTTATACATATGTCTTGGGTTAGGTTCATTCAAGTTGACAGTATTGATGCACAGATTCATGTTCATCCAAGATTGTTTTCAAGATACGCCTAAAGTATTCATTTTGCTTGTTTCGGGATTTATATTGGTGAGTACAGTCCAGAAAAAAAATGCCTTCGCATACTAATCATGAACGGGATGGCATTACTGGGGCATTTGATGGAGTCTGAACGAGGAACTTGGCGCTGCTTAAGCTCAAAAATGCCCTAAGACAAAATCTTGCGAATCGCACCTACAATAAGCCTGGTGAATAGGTTTGGAGCAATTGGCACCTTAGGTAATAGCCATTTCGCTTACACAGGAACAACTGACGCTTTAAGGTAGCAGCTTAATGAAACAAAGAGTTGGAGCTCACAGCTAAAAGTGACGAATCCTCTTGCATGCTCTACTCGCTGAAGCCAGTTTACGCATTAATCTTTGGCAATAAGAAGCTCGTGTATACCATATTTTGCCATACACCTTAACATCAAATTAGGCTGGGACAAAACTTATATAAAACCATAAGGTAATTCTCTTGGGTAGCTTCAACAAGTTGTCCATTGCTAGCAAAATTTCGCTCTACAGAAGTATTGTTATGCCAATCTAGACAAGCGGCTTTCAAGTATGGAAAACTAAACAAAAATCCAAGTAAAACACTTCGCAGAATGACTGCCTCTCTTTGCTACTTCAAGAACCAAAACAACTACCGAGACGCGCGATAGCCTACATAGGCGCCAGTAGCCATTACGAAGACCGTCAGTGTTCTACAACATCGTGTGCAAAGACTTTTGCACAGCAGTGTATATTTTTGCACACATTACACGCTGACTTGTCAAAGAGACTCGGAACACCATAGACCAAGTTAAAAGTAAAGTTAATGCCTTCAGCCGAGCCTGAAATTAATAGGGAACAATTTTCCCACAGGCGCCGCCAAAAAGGCGCTTATTATAACGAGTTACGTGTCGCGCCATCAGGTGGCAACCCACAGTCAGACTCTGACATAATAGCAACAAGCAAACCAATAAAACAGGGTATAAACAGAAAATTTTTAGACAAAGTCGACCCTTTGATAAAGCCAAATGGCCTGGCACTGGTCTGGTTTGGTTTGGCTTGGTTTGGTCTGTGTGTTTCTATTAGCAATTCCATGGAAATCGAGGCGCATCTCTAAAACCGTTATGGGCCAGCATCAAAGCATCAAAGGGTAGCGCTGCACGGTATCGCTCTCTGGTGCCGGCTCAGTCTCGGTCTTGGGCTGGGTCGATTCCGTTCATGCCGGCGACACACTTTGCGGTCGTTCCGTGCCGTCAGCAAACTGCTCGCTTCACTGAATACAGTAGCGCCGTCAATGCCTGCCCAACCGACGCCACCAACGCCACTTGCAAAAAAAAAAAAAAAAAAAAAACAACAAAAAATCTGCGCAAGTTCAAAGCCTAATGCGAAAAATTCGCAGAAATCTGTCATCGCCTTGTCAACGCGGCGTCATCACCACCAGCAGGAAGCTTCAGCCCTAGAGAGCACAAGAGCGCGACAGAGCGAGTGCTAGAGCAGAGCGTGTGCTTCATGTAGCTACAACTCCAATTGGCGCTTGACAAGCCACAACAACAAGAACAAGAGCGCAGACAAGCAAAAATATTGTTCCATCAAAAATCATCGGTGGCTGGCGACGACGATCATATCAAAGCGGCGCAAATTTCCTGCCCCGATGTGCCGCATCAGATAAGAGCAGAGCCAAAGGCACAGCCCAGGCGTAGGAGTCTTGCTCCAGGAGATGCTCAGCTCAACTTCACTCCTTGCCTCCAGTCTCGCGTTTTTGTGTTGAATCTGTAGCGCCATGACAATCAAACGGCGTCTATCAAACTCAAAAGTTTCTCTGCTGCTTTTTTCTTACTTGTCTTTTGTCAACTTGCCGCCGTTTGTCTGCTTTTAGATACTCTCAAAACGAGTCGGTTGACAATTGCATCAAGATGTTACAAAGTTTGATGTGCCATTAGGGATTCAGAAACCGCGGGAGAAATAGTTGGAAATTGTAGGCATATATGGGTTATGGCAAGCTGTCTTTATGTTAAAACACAAGGGCTGCTTTTTGTGATTCGCAAATGTGCAATTCTAGGCTTGTTGCATCATATCTGATTTTTACAGATAAAAAAAGTAAACTTTTTCAGCCAAAAAATGAAATTCAATCGTGAACATTTTGGCGATATTAGTTTTAACAGCTTTCGAAGTCATTTATAAAAACAAGATTTGGTCGATGAAGCACCATCGAAAACTGCAATAAATAGATGACTCTCAGAATTTAAACTCTCAAAAACAGCAGTTTTCTGATTGTACAAGATTGTTATACTTTGAGTTTGCAGCATGTTTTGGAAAGCATTCAACTGTTTTGGAAAGAATTCCAATATTTGTCCGTCAAGAAGACGATCATAAGATCATAAAATCGGACATGTAGACATCATATCATTGAGAAACTTAGAGCGTTCAATTCTGATATATGGTTCTCCAGAAGTTTACGGAGAATTCAAGAAAACAAACAGTCAAAAACTGATCCTCCTTTATCGCGAAGAAGAAGAAGCGGTCAATGCGTTAAAAATACTTGTTTGGAATTACCTCATTCGGAGTGCCAAACGTGCATCGATTTTCGATAACAATAAAACCGTTTTTGCTGAAATTTCTTGGTTCTTGTCCTCTGTTGCCGAATTTTAAAGGCAACTCCCATAGATGTATGGAATCAACCCTTCACAGCCCCTATTATGTTATTCATAGAAATTTGATATTTTTGGGGAAAATAGGTGCATACAGGATATCTCAATGTCGGGAACATTTCCGTTTCTGCCGCGGGGGTAGGGTGTGTTGAGATAGCAACATGATTCGACAAACTTCAACGGAGTAGGGAAAATGCTTATCTGAAATTTTTGTCATCATAGGTGTTCATACGGACAGACAGATGGACGGACATGCGGCTATGGCTATATCGACCCGACTATAACTTTTTGGTCTATGGTAGCTATGAACTGCCATGCGATCGATTCTTTTATCGTTGTCGAGTTATTAAATCCTTTTGGCTATTGACTCGGGAGATATAGGGACTTAAAGAAGCCCAGTCCCTTACTCTAACATGAAAAAGTAATAACGTCGACTTTGGCGTTAAGGGAAATTTGTTGTTGATACTTAGTAAACTTTTGTTTTTTAGTTTTTCGTCATGAGCCAAATGAGCTATAAGCAGTAAGACGTTTTTCTTGCGATTCTATCAAAAGTGTATCAAAACTTCGGTATATCAACAACAGCTTTTGCCTATGTTTTTTTGTAGTTTCTTGGTTAGGTATGTTGTTCGTCTTGTTGCTGTTGTTGTCGTTGTTGCATGTCATTTGTTTGTGCCAAAGCGCTCGGTATTCGCCACTCGGCTCTATTAAACTTCAAAAGTCAAACGCAACTGGGCGCAGAGCATTTAACGCCAAATTCCGCGGTACAAAGGACGTACCACTAGCGGGGCGTGGCCCGGGGAGGTGGGCCAAAAGCACAGGTAGCTAGCTAGGTTGACCAAGAGTCAACCAGCTCTGGGAACTTATGGGACTACTGAGTCAGCAGCGAGTGAATTCCTTGCATATTTGTCGTTAGATTTTTGTGCGCTTAATTGCCGCAATTAGCGGCAGTGGCAACAGCAGCGAAGGGGCAGTGGGGCAGCGCAGCAAAGGGTTAAGCACAAAATGTACATATGTGATCCATGAGGCGCTTTGTAGTGATGCCACAATGCAAGTGAAATGAGACGGAAAATTTTTTTAAATGTTGACCAAAAAATATTTCTGTCGTTGAAATAATAAAAGCGAAATGAGCTAGAACCCAACAAAAAGTTTGTAAAAAATCGCTGTGCGGCGCCAAAAACGGTATTTAGAATGCCTAAAGCTGTGCCATTTTTGTCCCAATTTAGTTTATATATACATTCCAAAAACATTTACGATGCGTCATATGTACGAACTTTGGGTATCTAAAGAAAAGCTCATTCTTTTGTTTTTGGCCTGAGGAAACTATAACTAGGCCAAATTCGAACCAAAAATTGTAAAATTCGTCAAGTTGCTTAAAAAAACACATTAAAACAGCGACCTCCTTGAGCTTCTTAAGTGATTTTAGGAATGAAACTAATGTTTCGTGTCAAACCATCGTATTTGCTCCTGCCAACTCATTGTTTCGGATTAACAGCTTTAACTAGTTGTGAATTGTAAAGCAACATTCACAGAAGCATTTTAGACTCGCTCCATAGAGTGTTTTAAGACAAAACTTTGTTAAATTAAATTTGTAGCTCAAAGCTACTCAAAAGCATATTCAGTCAACTGAACCTTAAAACGCTGACGGTGCTACTGTCCCCACAGACGGTAATCCTGAGATTCTTGATGTGCTCTTCGACCACCAGTTTGCAATGCATTCGGAGGTGTTTGGTAAACGAGTACATGAGATTAGTATGCCCCCCATTAGCAAGTAATGCCTTCTCCTCTCTCAGTTCCTTCTAAAGTCTAATCAGGGCTCACACCAATGTATCTTCGCCAAGATTTCCGCCGCGAACTTTGTCATTGCCCACTAGGCCATACTCTCAATTCAATTCAATTCAAATCGAATTGCCGAATAGATAAACAATGTCCCCGAGCTAGAGTGACTCAGAAAGCAGCTGTAATAGAATTATGTATTTCTCAAGCAGCATTATCTCAATTTAGTATTCAGGTAAATAGCATTGAAAGCCCATGTCTGATTCCATCCAATAACACTAAAGACTCAATTTCAAATAAAGAAAAAGGGAGGTATACTAAGAGGTTCGGGATTAGGCACTTGGATAAAACTAAAAATTAACTCAAAATACAATGATGAAATTGAGATAAGATTTGTACATTCATACTTGCAACTTCAAAAGTTTCTAAACTTATTAAAGCCAGCGTTTACACTACTTCTTCTTTTTGACTGCCCATAACAACCAGTTACCGGGTTACGGCCTGATGTAGTGCACTCCACCATGTGGCTCGTAACATCTTTCCCTATGCACAACACTGTGAAAGTCCTGGGAAACTTCGCTGCGCATATTAGCTCATTGCCCCAACCCTAGCTAACCAGACATGGAGTCTGTGCATCAACTTGCTTAAGGAAGAGACAGGAAGCAACTTTTAACTATCTGGAAAATATGATTTCTATTTAAGAACTTTAAAGAGTAACTTTGAGGCCACCTAATCGAGTTTTATAGCGAATCTGTTAATATAAGTTTGTTCTCAAGGTAGAATAGTGGTTACTATGGCAGAAGTTGCAGTTGTTTTCTCAAATGTCTAAAAGTTTCGTTAATTTGCTGGGATTTGTGTAGCCATCTTGGGAAAGCCGGATTACTTGGTGTTTCTGTTTTCATTAGAGCGGCAAAAGAAAGTGTTTTGCCAGTACAGAGAACGGCATGCATGCAATGTTTTACTAATACGGAGCGAGTCAGGTCAGTCTTTTGCAACAAGTCAAAGCCATGCCTTAACCTCAGATCCCGAAAGGAGATCGTGCCCATATGCCTGGCTGTTGCAGAGGCAACACAAGTACTGCTCAGATTTGACTTGGCTGACAATAGTTCCATGAGAAACTACTGTAGTGATATGAACAAGGAAGCTCGTGTAGGATTCATTTGAGGATTTTGAAGAGATTTAGTAAGGATTTATCGAATTAATAAGTCGTAATAAGCTATGTGTGGTGAACCAGTCAAAGCTAGTCGTATGAGGTGACACTGGGTTCTTTCGAGCCACCAGTAGAGCCACCCCAGGCCTTAAAATGGTTGTGCATAGGGTTTGGGACTCACCACGTAAAATCACAATTCTAATAAAAGAATATATTTACATCTGGCGATACGGGTTGTTATGGCCAGTTAAGAAGAAAAAGAATAAGCTAAGTAAGCTCAGAACTTCTTGAAACCGTTCTGATGAACTTCAAAGAGAGTCGAAACAAAAAGTTTGTAAGCCTATTTGAAAGCGAACCAGTCTTAGCACGAAAGGACAAGGACGAAATTTTGCATTTTTTTTTCCTAAATCTTTTGGAAGGTACCAAAAGTTTTGCCAACAGTACTTCGGTTGTTTTCTAGATTCCTTAGAATATGGTTTCTCTCAGTTTTAAAGAGGGTTAAGTGAGGCAACGTTGTCTTTATACCCTATTAAACCAATGTGTGTAAAACACAGAAGTAGGCGTGGTAATGGCCGCGTTCATATATCCTTTTCTGTCTGCTCTTCATAGCTAGATCTCGGATCACATAAAAGTAAACTAAACCAAACAATTTCAAAAGGTTTATGTGATGCATTGTATATCCAACTCTTATTGCCATTACTGTAACAGGCTTATGGGAGCCTTACATTAAGAATTATGTAGACCTGTTTTTCGGTACAAAACGTGGCTCAGATTTCATAAGCTTACTTTTCAACCGATTCGATGAGTAACTTGTTTTTGGTAAAAATGCGCTTACTATTGGTTGTCTAATATGATCTCTCTTTCGGTTATCAGACTGCTGTAAACATTTTAACAATTTGGATATGCTCCACAATAATCAATTGCAATTAAGCTAGTAGGATCAAATGAGTCACTCAATGATTTTGATTATGAATGCATTTGAATTAAGGAAAACAACAAAGAGAGTTGCTCAACTTTTGCGTTCACACGAGTGCCAAATGATTCAATGATCCAGAACTGCTCACTGCCAACTGGTGCTGTCAATAAAATTTGCGTCTGGCGCTGATTTGGCCAAAACGTGAAAGGAGCAGATGATGATCAGAGCGAGAGGAAGAGATCGAGTGAGTATGGGAAGGGGTAGAAGCAGCAAACGAAGCGACCGGCTGGCGCGCCTGTCGTGGCCGATCAAAATCAATGCACCATGGCATTGCAAATCAATTGCGCTAACTAGGGGCAAGCGTAGCCAAAGAGCACGAGAGAGTGAGACATAGAGGCAGGGAGAGACAGAGAGTGAGGGAACGGGAAAGGGTTAAGAAATGTCCCATCATTTTGTTGTTTTGGGCCAACAGTTTTGCACAAATGTGAGGAAACGGTATCGGCAGCCGGCAGCTCGTTGAACAACAGTCGTCGATCAAAGAAAAAATCCCGGCGAGACACAATCGACAGAGAGAGTAAGTTTATGAGGAAGAGTTAGAGAGGGTAAGAGGGGTAGGAACGCTACTGGCACATCCATCCCAGACAATGACAATGAGCTTGGACTGGCATCGTTTGGCATCGTTCGATGAAGACGACGTTTTGCTTTTTTGGCGACACTGACAAGCGGCTGCTGCGACAACCAAATGTTGATGCATGACGGGACAGAGCGGGGACTCCAATACACACACACATGCACACGCACACACATGTACGTACACATCGTATATATATCGTATTCAAATGCAAGATCAGAGCCAAGCGATTGTTGCTTCTGCTGCCGTTGCACGTTTCTTGTCGCGGCGCTTGCAACTTGATCGATGAATGGTTACTGCGGCACAGTCGCTCGTCCAGCTTAAACTGGGTCTGGTACTGGCATTGGCATTGGTATTGGTACATTGGATGTTGAACGGCGCCGTTGCCGTTGCGAATTTAAGCGCCGCTTTTGAGTTGGGGGCTCACACAATGTTAGCCAGAATTCAGAGATCAAGCAGAGTTCCAGCTCAGCAGACTTGTTCTATGCGCTGCCTTTTAGGCTAGACTTACCAGATACTCTTGTGCGATGCGTGAAGCAGTAATACTCTCAAAGCAGCAGTTTTTACGCTCTGATTATTGCTGGAATGTGTGATGACAGACTTCGGCTTGAAGACAAAATCAGCAAAGTATGTTTTACTCCAAGCGTTTATTATTGATTTTTTTTTGTACGGAAATTCAAAAAAAATGGTTTATCATGGAATTTTTGCGATATTCCCAAATACCTTCTCAATTTCGCTACCAATTTTGCTCAAATTAGTGTTGGAATGTTCGCAAATAATCCATTTATCGAATCCAAAAATAACCCATAAAAATTGTTTTTCATTTTTGATATAATACATATGGAGTAAAAAAAAATAGAATTTTAAATTAAAAAAAAAAATTTAGTTCATTGCCCACTTGCAATCAAATCAAGTTAGACCAAACCAAATCCAAAATGGTTTCCGGTCTCGAAATCAGCGACGTAAGATTTTCCGAAAAAGGTATGTTTTAGACATAGGCTTTTTTTGTTGTATAGTGTTATAGCTAAATGGTGATATAGCTCTTTTTTCCAATCAACGTTTCTTATTACTAACACTTACTGTACGATTTTTTATAAAATGTTCAGTGGTGAATATTCTTTACTCCAGAAAATTCGTGCGATTCGATAACAAAGATTACACAACGCAACAATATTGACCTTAATGAAAGGCCTATGGCTGAAACATATCGATTCCCGCAAATTTGGAATCGTTGATTTCGATACACTCCGATCAAATCGGCAGTATCGAGTAAGATGAAATTTGGTGTCTTCGCAGCTTTCGAAATGTCGAATTTTTTGAGATAGCGATAATTTAAAAATGGTGCTGGAAAATGCAAAATGGTTTCCGGATACGAAATTGGTGCCCCAAAATTTACATGAAAAGTATGTTTAAGATATAGGTTTTTTTTTGTTGCATAGTGTAATCAACCCATCAGCAAGACGTCAATGTCCCATATATGTACATATACATATTTTTCCAATGAATTTCGAAACTGAATACAAACCGTCAATTTGCCAGAAACACCTTTGAGAGCGTGGGAAATCTATCATGCAAATTATTGCAAGAGATTACAAATTAAACTTACGAAAAAGCCGTCTAAAAACGATTTCTGTTGTGGCCATACAATATATACCTTTAATGCAGACAAATTCTAATGTGAGAGAGCCTGGGGTCAGATTTGTTGAAAACACTTATAGTTTACCTTCTATAGTTTTTGGTTTGTTACCTAAAAAACTACCTATTAGGCGCTGGGCGCCCTTTAGCATCCTTTAGCCGACTAAAACTTTGCTAAAGATTGCTTTCTTGCTCAGAATGTGCCAAACATTAAACTATAAATCTCTAAAGTATGCTATGGAATTGATCGGACATTCGTAGAACAAACTTCAAAATCTGTAAATAAAACAAGCGGCAATTCACGAGTATATTTGTGATAAATTTCAACTTCTCAGATATTGAGTTGAGAAGCTCCCTATGCGGATTAGTAGGGTATACAGAGTAAAGCCTTAGCCGCAAAACTTGTTGCACTTGTAAGCACACACACACACACACACACACACACACACATGTGTCAGTGTGTGTGTGAGTGAGTGTGCATGTGAAATGAAATGCAAGCATGTCCACTTTGTTTGCCTCCAAATGACAGCTGATTGCTTTTCAGTATGCTTGTACGTGGCGCGCTCTCCCCGCTCTTCCGCCTTTACCGCTCTTGCACACACACACACACACACACACACACACACACGCACACACACACACGTATAAACACATATACATTCAACTTGGCCAGAGTTCCCAGGTTCTGTGTATGCCGGCGCCTTTAATTGGCATTTGAATGATGTGCGCACGCTCGCACACACACACACACACACACACACACACACACACACAGCCATACGCACGCCTGGCTTATCAGCTACTTGCTAACAGCGACGCTGACTGCGACTGCGACTGCGACTGCGCTTACGACGCGTCTTATCAAAGTTGTCGATCGGCTGCGGCTGGCGCTTATCTGATGCTCGTTTTGGATAAACGCATCATTATTACTGTCGCCGCAGCGACGGCAGCCGCCGCGGTAATGGCAAGCGCCAAAAAAGGGTTAAGCAGCGGAACCGTAACCGAGCTGTCCGAGTGAGACGAAACCGTCGAAACAGTCGGTGGTCAGCAGTCAAACTGCTCGATGATTCTGCTCGTTCTGCTGCGTTTTACGAGTTTTTTGCCTTGTTATTGTTGTTGCTTGTTGTCATTATCAAACAATCTCAATCGCTGCTAATTAATTTCTAGGCTATTTAAGTTAATTTACATAAAAAAAAAACAAAAAACAAATGCTCTGACATGCACCCGTTCAGCATTTAACTCCAGCTGTAAATTGAAGCTGCTGCTGCTGCTGCTGCTTTTACTGCTTACTCTTCCTCTAACACTTCATGCGTTACTCTCGCTTTGGCTACGCTTGCGCACACTTGAAGTTCTCTTCTCACTGTCGCTTTGTGCGTAGGCGTCGCAGTCGGCGCTAAATGCACTTAATGTCTGTTAATTAAAGCAAATGTCAGTCGCTGGCATACTATTGGAAAATTCCCAGCCGTAACTATTAAAGGGGCTAACAACTACGACTACGACTTGACCAAACTGGCGGAAAAGCGTTGCAATTTGGCATTGGCATTGGCATTTGATTTCCGTGTCATTAAACAGGCAATGAATGGATGTACGGCACGGCTTATAATCGAGGGTGGCTGACAGTTTACGCTGCTCACTCGCAGACTTGCACAAATAACGGCACTAAACTAAAGTTACATCCAGAACATCCCTGCACGAGCTCTAGTTTCAGACAAATTGCGCCTTTATATTTGATTAAATAAAAAATATGATGTTTTTGCGACTAGATTCGGCTCTAGGAATATAGTTATTGCCCCAAACTCTCAATGTTTTTACTAAATTTGCTGATTTATCATGGCTCTATGACCAGCATGATCTAATTGCTTCAAAACATAGGCTTTCCTTTATGGAAGAAGTACTTAAAATTGAATATAATTTTCAGCATTTATGACAGGTTGTGGTTTCAGGTTTCGCTCTCTATCTATCCTGTCTCTTATCGGCTGCGGGCTAGAAATTTTGGTTTCTTTGTAATTTGATTCTGCATCACGACAGCACAGAGCGTTCGATTAAAAGATTCATATTCGTTGATGACTCACTTACTTGATACAATTACAGTTGTTCGCTTCAGCCTTCATTGAGCGGATATTTGGTATAGTTTGAACTTGGTTTGAAACGCATTTCAGCTAAACTGAATCTACATGCCAAATTTCCAGGCTCATATATTAACATATACAAAAAAATCCTGTTGCAGTTTATAGAAAAAGAAATCAGACATTGCCACATTATTGGAATCCAGGACTGCTAACTTCGCCCCGGGGTACACTTCACCAACATTGGCGATAGACTCCTTGTACAGCTGAACAGAGCGTGCGTCGTCACAGGTTTTAACTTTAACGTTCCCTGGTACCACCCCACATCTTTACAGATGGGTGGGGGGCCAGGATCCTTTTCCAGTAGCTCGAAGCACTGTATGGCCAAAGCTGCTTCTATCCAGCGCCACTGCGCTGTCGTAATTTTTCCATCCAGGTTGCCCTACCTATAAATCTCAGCGAAAGATTTGTTTTGAAGGCCCTTTGTCCTCTTAGCAGAAGGCTCATGAACCTTCAGAGAGCGCTGCCTTTTAGGCAGAGCTCTAGCCTGGGTAGGCCTTTCCTTGGCAAAGTCTGGAAGGACAGATTTTGCCCATTCAACCTTTTTCAGCGACCCTTCGGTGTGGGCGGTGTGTTGGCGCGTCAGGATATGCCTCGTATTCTTCCTTTCCGCGTAGGTACTTTTTTTCGACTGAGAACTGGTCAATGTCTGTTCACTTGGAGCACCCAACACTAGAGGAGGCTCCGCCAAAATAATGGTATGCCAGGCTATTGAAGAGCCACCGCATACGGTTCGGATCACTGACTAGGCTAACCGTCGGCACCCTCGGAGAGGGTTCAGTCGAGGATTCTGCAAACCATATTATTGGATACTTTTGGAGGTTTTATCCTATCTTAATGATATTTATACCAAACGGCTTCTCTTTGTTGGTTCGGTGTAAGTGTATTTTGTAAAATTATCCTATGAAAGAAGTTGATAAGAGGCCGTTACTATTTTTGCAAAACTAACTTATGGTTTGCCACGCCTGTTTCTACATGCAATATACATTTTACCCATATTAAATACCCTTATTCCTATGGGAATTGGGTATGTTAGCATTCCCCTATGGGACTTACCACACTTTTTTTGGGTTTGTTAGATTTTGTTACTGTTTCGCGTGTTTTTGTACTCCAAGATAAGCTCATTGCAGGATCATGATGACATACCAAAAGATGTCATCCCAGATTAAAGGTGCTTGAGTGAAGATGAGCATTGCAATAAGTCTTGCGTTTTCGATCCTGAAGAACAACAGAAGGCTTAGTGTTCTAATTGGATGATATTGTTTGGCTTCTAAGCACGTTATAAGTATGAGTCAACACTGAGAAAGTGGTCCCAAAACGTGTTAGAATAATCTCTGCCATAGGGCTAATGGCTCAGCTCAGTCTTGCTGGCTTATAGAAAATTTCGTTTCCTTAAATGACCCGATGTACGGGCACAATTACGAGTGTGGGAAAAACAGAAAGATAACTTTTAGAAACTTAGTGCTTTCAAACCTGCCTTAGTCTTGCTGGGAAGGTGTATGGATAACCTGAACCCTGCTCTTCTGATGCACTCTATCTTGAAGCCGGAAGTGTTAAGCTGGTAATTCCACCTGTGAAATAGAAGCACGGCTTGGAACATCTGTGCGGTAGGATCTCATAGACTCTGTGTGCTAGTTCTGAGACCTTTTTCGCAATCCCATACAAATCCAATTTCTCATGCCATGTATTTCTGGAATCATTTGTGGAACATCAATGAAGAAGTTTTGTTGGAGTTGTTTCAAAAGGATACGCTTCGACACGCCTAAGAGTATTTGGATTTTGAAAGGAAGATACATATAATGCAATAATGGGGGAAAAGAAGTCTTACATGGTTTCCAGTTAATAGTTCGCAACTTCGCAAATAAAATCTTAACTAGAAGACATGTTGAACATAAAACAGTAATTAAATTTTCATTTGTGAAGCTATGTCGTAACATTTCCAAGTTGTTTAAAGGTGATAAATTAACAACTAATAAAGTTGGTCAACTTTATGGGTTAGCCGCGGGCTTTATGCGTCTGATGACACATTATAGATCATATCTAGAGCAGGAAAACTTAAGTAATCTCTGCCGCACTCATTCATTTATTCAAATGGAAAATCAGCAAATGGCTACAAGAATATTCTTTTGGTTTCTGCGATAAAAACTTAATAAATAAATTGGCTTTATGGTTATGGCGCTCCAGCTACATATGAGTGTCCGTGTGTCCGTGTGTGAGTGCCTACACTTACAATAAGCGGAGAGTGTGTAAGGTCCTTTTGTGTTTGCCACAAATAAAACCATAAATAAAACGCAAACGTCGCTCGGTTCGGGCAGTTTGCGCATTTTTATCAGGCGCAAAATGTATTCATGAGTAATTGTCACGCGGGGTAGCTGTGGCAGGGTGGCTGGTGGTGCTGGTGGTGCTAGTGGTGGCACACTGTACTTGGGTGGGGATGTGCTGCGAGGCAATGAGTTTGCGGCGTTCTGATGCTGACACCAGTCGGCGGCAGGACGGAAGTTATCGGCTGAGCGGAAGCAACGGCTGCATTTGGCGGCGTTTGGCCTGGCGCTGTGCCACGTGATCGGAAGGAAGCGTAACTTGCGAATTGAAACATCCGACACAGACAGACAAACACACCAAGTGATGGCGCGCGAGAGAGGGACGTTAAACGCACACAATGCCAGAGATAGAGATTTCAAGTGGCAAAACTACTAACTGAGAATTGTCAACTAATCTGGCGTCTGTCGCTGACTTTTCACTTTTCACTTTATGCGTATTTTATGTGTTTCCTTTGCGTAGGAAAAGTTTCTTTTCTTACTACCATTAGAACTGGGAAAAGCTGTGTTTGTTGTTTTTATTGCTTGCTTAGCTGACAAATTAGCGGCGCACGGTTTGGGAGCCACTGTGCAAAGCTGCGAGGCCACAGGGCGCATTGCAATGTCTCACCATACACACACACACACGCACACACACACACACACACACACACACACACACATGCATGTGCACACACACGTCTGAGCTGCCATTCATTGTTGTGTCCAAGTGAGCCCAAAAACTTTGTTGTTACTTGCAGCTTTTTGTTGTTGTTGTGGAAAAAAATTTTCGACTGGCGCCACTTGAATAACTTGCAGAAGATGAGGCAAGGCAAGACGACGCCAAGCCGCGGCAGCAGGCAGGCAAGAGCAGCGCCGGCGTCGGCAGCAGAGGGCCAGACCCAACGTTGTCTCAATATGAAGACGATCCAATCCAAAAAATCGAACGAGTGCACACTTAAATGCAAAAGGACATGAAAAGAACACGACTTAAGGATTGCCTGCGCTTTGACTTGGACCTGCTCGCCGTTATTGCTCTTCTTGTTGGTTTTTGTGTGTGTGTTTGGGTTTTTTTATGTTTTTTTTTGGTTTTTTTTTTTGGTTTTTGCTTTGGCGCTGTGGCTGCCAACGCGCTTTTGTTTTAGCTGAGTTTGTTTGTTTGCTTGTTGGCATTGAAGCAGCCGCAGCCGCCGCCGTTTGATCACAGCTCGATGCCGCCGTCGCCGTTGCCGCTGCGCCGCTGCCGCTGTCGTCGCCTGAGCTTAAGGTATGCGCGCGCCCGTGCCGATGCCTGGCTGCGGCTACTTGAGGCGCCAGCAGCAGCACACATTGGCGGCGGCGGCGGTGTCTATACAAGACATTTGCTCCAACAGCACACACACACACACATGCACAAAGACCAGTGGCGTAGATAGCTTTTTGCGTTGAGGGGGAGGGCAAATAGTTAGGTTATTGGGGAGTGCAACGCATCCTTTGAGATTTACTGTGCCCTCTACTGAACTTATAGCTACTCTGCCAGTCCTATCTCTGAGATATGTGTACCTAATTATCTTATATGCTTCCAAACGGTTTGCATTGTACATCTATATCTGCCAAAGAGCATTTTTCTCCATTTCGGTTCACAAAAGCTATAGTTTTTGGAGCTTGTGATGTCTAGCTTACTAAAGTTTTCTATCAGCCTGCAGTATCCTGTAAGCAGACTATTGGAATTCTAACGAAGTTCTTTTCTCTTTGCGAGGTTTTCTTAAAACCATTTATAGCAGCTGAGCAACTGTTTGGCCATGCTGAGGCTTGAAGCACAAATCCAGCCTGTGGTTCGTTTGGATCTGGGCTTGCATCATCGTTTCTTGCTAGTCTATATTATATATACTATATTCCCGAGAATTAGGCTAAAAACACTATGCAACAAAATAAAAACCTATGTCGTAAACATACCTTTTCCGGTCAATTTTGGGTCGCTGATTTCGAATCCGTAACCAATTTGGTTTTTCTAACATCGTTTTCGAACTATCGCTATTTCAAAACCGGACAACGTTGTTGCTCTTCGACAGGGGCCCCCACCTGGAAGAATTTTTTCCAATCGCTTAAAGTAAAATGCTTGTATTTATATACATAAATTGCAGATACGTGATTTTTATTTTTTTTTGGTTAAATATTTTTTCGGTAATCTTGGTTTAAAACCTTGGATGAGAGTCCACTTGAATCGTTCCTTGAAAATTAACTCACAAATACTAAAGATCCAAGCCTGCGAACGGAGCTTAGATCAGGTGAAGACGGCTGCCAGACTATCTTTTTGACACACTAAGCACTTAAATCGGCTAATTGTGCTGGCTTAGGATCTAAGATATACTCCTTCTATGTTCAAAAGGAACTCACGCACACAGGGGAACCAACCAGATGGAGAGTTGAAATCTGCAATGGGTTGGGTTGAAATTGTTGAAAGTTCTAAGATACTGGATATGAGCAGAAGAGTTGTTCAACTGGTCGCAAAAGTCATTGGAAGTAGCGAAAGGTCAGTGACACGCACAACTGCGGTGCATCTCTTCTGATTTAGAGAGCAGTACTCCACTATGCATTTTTGATTCCTTTTAGGCCAGATTTGTCTGGCTGTATAACAGCTTGTCACGTTTTTCCAGTTTTGATTGACTCTTGGATTGGAAAATTCCTTGACTTAGAGCTTACAAGTAACCATGGGCATGTTTGTGCCTACTCCCTCAAAGAGAAGGGAAGCGGTAGGGACTTGTTTAGCAAGTTCGTCGGCTTTGGAGTTACCTTCAAAGTCTCGGTGGCGCAGAACCCATATGAGACTGAAACTGATATGGAACCATGAACCATTTCATGTAGAGATCTGTCGTTGTTACATAGTTACTGATTTCGATAGCTGAAGGCTTTAAAAGACGTTTGGCTAACCCCAGAAGTATTTGTGCTTCTGGCAGTCTAAAGATAGACTCATTTTGAGTTGTAGCTCTGAGTAGACGCCGCCTTCAATCCTGTTATCTAGGTCGTAGTTGGTGGCTTGGGAGACCAAGGCACCATGCTTCCCTACATGGAATAAGAGTGTTAAAGGGTGTACTGGAAAAAAAGGTGTTGATTATAGTTTCAGACAAGAAAGCAATGTGTAATCTGCAACAGAACCTCATTACATGGACACATAATGGGGTTATCCCCCAAAAAGCCCCCCATATCTACACCACACATCTAAGCTGTGTGAGCTTTTGAGTGGGCAAACGCAGGCCAATTGGCGTCAGCCGTCGTACCTTTCGCACACAACCGTTCACATTGGTTTGCGTGTGTGTGTGTGTGTATGTGTTTGTGTCGGCACTTGCCGTCACATGCCGTCACTGCCGCCGCATAGGCAACAACAGTAAATCAAACAACAGCAACAACAAGGTAAGCATAAAAAAAAGCTAGGCGGTGGTCTGCGCTTAAACTGTCCGCATATTTTTACTTATTATTTCATACAAACTTTTTTCGCTTTGCTTTTATTAATTTTTTGCATTGCATTTTGGCAATTTTTTTTTATTTTTATTTATATTTTGTTTAAATTATGTTCATGGTTTTTTTATTAGCGCTTTGGCCTTGCATTTGCATGTGTGTGTGTGTGTGTGTGTGTGTGTGTGTGTGTGTGTGTGTGTGTGTGTGTGTGTGTGTGTGTGTGTGTGTGTGTGTGTGTTTGTTTGCTGCTTTGTGGGTGGTGCACATCAATACACATGAAGAAGAAGGTCGCTGCCAAATGACATTTAAAATGTGCATCAAATTATGACGAGCGGGTCCAAATCTTTCAGCCTCAAATAAGCATAACTCGAAAACTAAAACAGATATAGCAAAAAGCAATATAGTTTTGAATTGCTGAAATCAGTGCCTAGATTGAAGGCAATCGTAATTTCTTTTTTTGAAACTTTAAAAGGTTGTAATTTGAGAACAGGAAGAGCTAGAGCGTAAGTAAGCGTAATTTGGAATCACTTCTTTTTCAACTGCAAAAAGACAAAAACCTAGTTTTGAAGTTTATCAATGTAAAGCGAGTTAATACCAACAGTGGAGGCGAATACAGTCAATGGAATAGCCTATGCCAAGTTGTGTATTCATACGTTGAAGGTATTCAAAGCACGAAATATGTGGGGTAGCTACTCAGTCTAGCTAAAAGGTCAACATTGTTACGTCTATTGGACTCACTTATGTAAGTTTACATACCAAGTATGGTGACTCTAGCTTATATTTTAACTTTTCTACAAAAAATTTAAGTTTCTAGCAGCTTATTGGAGAAGAGTTCTGAAACGGCTACATAACGCCTATATCAGTTTTCATTCGATCTTCATGGTACTCACAGCATGGTTACTAACAGTGGTAGCCGTTTTAGTGTGATTGACAAATTTCTTAAGGCACAGATTATATAGTCTGATTAGATTGTAGAGTCTGTCATCAGACGCATAAAGCCCGCGGCTAACCCATAAAGTTGGCCAACTTTATTAGTTGTCAATTTATCACCTTTAAAACCAACTTGGAAATGTTACGACATAACTTCACAAATGAGAATTTAATTATTGTTTTATGTTCAACATGTGTTCTAGTTAAGATTTTATTTGCGAAGTTACGAAATATTGACTAGAAAGTCGTTATAGGAGCGGACTATGCTTCCTTTCCAAATCCGAATACTCTTAGGCGAATCGAATCGAAGTCTTTTCCAAGAACTCCAACTTTTGTGCGCTAACAAGAACGCTTCACTGATATATCACAAATGATACATAATATGAGAAATTGGATTTGTATGGGATTGCGAAAAAGGTCTTAGAACTAGCACACAGAAAGATTTGGTTTATATGAAAGGTGTCACGCCCACCTTTTCAAATGTCTACAATATCTATAAGTTAAATTATGATTTCGTACGACAACCCAATACTATAGTGAAACTTTCTAGAGGATTAAGAAGTTGCAATCAATTGTGGCATCTTTAATAATTGGCACTGTAGATGAAGTGCATCCCATACAATGCTTTGGTTCTGCACAATTACAACGTGGAGCTATAGAGTATAGTGTGGTGTGGAGTGTGCAAATAGAGGCGATGGCGTCCTAACGCAAAGATGTTCCTTGCCGTGCCTCTATTTCACAGATGGAATTACCAGCTTAACACTCCCGACTTCAATATAGAGTAAATCAGAAGAGAAGGGTTCAGGTTATCCTTTCTGCTTTCAAGAAAGTTTATGGCAGCTTTGAAAACACTAAGCTTATAAATTATCATTCTGCTTTTTCCCACGCTAGTAATTGAGCCTGAACATCGGGTCATTCAAGGAAAAGACATTTTCGATGAGCCATCAAGACTGAGTTGATCTATTAGCACTCTGGCAGAGATTATTTTAACACGTTTTGGACGTTCACTCAAACATCTTTACTCTGGGCTATACCAAGCTAACCTCTTCATTTTCGTGAGTCTTCTTTTGACGAAGTTATGATCCAGAGAATTACCAGCAAGCTTAGAAAAAATTTACCAAATCCAATGCGAAGCACACCAATTGACAGAGTAACATCAGGAGCGATCCATACTGTTATAGCTATCACTGCTGCTAACAAACTATATGCATTTGGCACATAGTGATCTTAACTGGGCTGCCAATCAGTTTCAAACCGACGGATCATTGACCAGATGCTGCAGCTCTTTGTAAAGTTGTCTAGTACCTTCACTTCATGGAACTTTGGACGGTCCGATGCGGTGATGATTGTTTCTAGCGTGCTTCATCGCAAATTCAGTGCCTGCAAATTTTTTTGGTCATAGTCCCAGCAAAGTCTAAAATTGGTGAGCTCCACAAGCTTCTAAAGGGTATTCGAGCAGCCGTTGGCGAGCCATTAGGGGAATTCGTATGTAGAAATGGAAACTGCTAGCTGCTTGACTGCTTCAAAAGGTGCAGATAACTGCCTCTTTGTTGATTTGTGCAAAGTGTAATCGACTGAAACCTTAAAATCATATATTAAAAGACGACTAACCATATAACATAACATAAACATATCAGAATATCCGTTCAATAGAAATACATTTGGTTGCAATGAATCTGGCTGTTGAGGTGTATTTGTGACGTGTCCTTCATGTTAAAACAACAACAAAATAAAACAATTAACCAACTTGTGTTCAGCCACGTAAAGAAAGTGACTTGAAGACCCACTATTTAGCTGAAGCGCTTCAAAACTCCCAGCATGCTTTCGACCCATTTTGAATGAGAGGCGATTTGAACAATCTCGTTATCCACAAAGTGACGATTTAGCTTATTCACATCAAACATAGTCCTAACTTTCTCCTGTCCTTTTTCCCCGTCCATCTTTAGGTCTGTCATGTTGAACTCTGCAATGAGCTTATCTTGTGTTACAATAACACTCGAAAAACTACAGCAACTTACCTTCAGTTATATTATTAAATCTGCTGATAGATTTTTTATATATTTAATTTATTCGTAAGACGTTTTTATTTTTCAAAATATTTGTTTTAAATTAAATTGAAAAGTACAAAAGTTATTGTACATTTGGACAATAACCCTGCTGAAATCTTTTTCCCGAATTTGATAGATAATCGTTATCCCAATCGACCAAAGGAACTAGAGGATACGTGTTTGTAAGACTTTGTAAAATGGTACGACATCGTCAATACGAAAGCTGTCAAAAAAAAAGTCGACAATTTGGAAAAAAAATATTTTAAAATTATCATGGGATTAATTGTTGTCCGTCTGTCCTTCAATCCTGCCCTGTCAGGGCTCAGTCTTCGAAGACCGTCAAACTGTAAACTGTCAAACTATTGGGTGACACTCAAACTGCGCGTGTTCCATAAACTGTTTTTAAGCTGTGTTGTTTTTTTTGTGGCCAACATTGCTGTTTGTTTGATTAATTGCGCCCATTTAAGGCAATTAGCTGCGTATGCATAATTATTATTATTGTCTTTTAGATATATATATATATATATAGAGAGAGAAAATGTATCAGAATTCAATTCATTATTACGAGAAGCTACTTTATTCCAAGTGAACGTCAGGGGTACCTAATTGCGAATTGCTTCCAACGAGAAATAGAAGCAGGACTGCCAGGAGTCTTGCCCATAAAACCCTAAGAATAGTCTTCTTCTTCTTAACTGGTCATAACAACCCGTTATCGGGTTACAGCCTGATGTAAATACATTCTTTCATTGGAATTGTGGTTTTACGTGGTGAGTCCCTAAACCCTTCGCACAACCCTTTTAAGGCCTGGGGTGTCTCTACTGGTCTCGAAAGAACCCAGTGTCATTGTTAGTCGCCTCATACGACATGCTTTGACCTGCTGAGGTGGTATTCTCTAACCCGCTCACCACACGGGGGAATAGTCTAATTACCTTAAATTTAAGTTACAGTTTATGCATCCGGAAGTTAGCTTCCCAAGTAACGTGAGATTTTCTGATTTTGAAACTCTGGAAATCTAAATAAATAGCGATAGTTAAAAAACTGTGCTAGAAAATTGCTAAATTGCCAAATTTGCCGGAAAAGGTTTGTCTGAGGAACTTTCATTGAGGTCAAACTTGTTGCCTAGTGTTATTCCTTGGCAAGAAAAAGGCGACTATTTAAGCCTTGACTGTCGTTAAAAATACTCATAAAATAATTATACCCACTTGGTTGAAGGATCCAATTTCAACCATTGAAGATGGAGTCCATTTCAATCGAAAGTCAAGAGCACACTGATAAACGTTGTTGGTTTTTTTGAGGAACTACGTGCCTTTGTTTACCTTTGACTTTCAATCTGTCGTGATTTGACAGTAGAGTCAGTGTTAAAAGCTTGTGCTTGATTATTTCAGGCAAAGATCATCAAAATAGTGATACACTTGCTTTTCTCTAATGCAAAATGTATGAAAATCTGCAAAAAATCCATGGATAAAAAGTAAAAAAGTTTAGGAAACAAAACTGACACTTTTCATGGAAAATCAGTGCAAGCGTCAAAGCTAAGCACATTTATGGACAAATCACTGCGTTTAGTGCCCTACTTTTATGCGTTTTAAAGTTGATGCACTGACTCTCAAACTGTTGCCGCTCTCAAACTGTGCTGCAGCTTAATAAACCTTGTTTCTCCCTGTATATTTGACATGTGTGTGTGGGTGTGTGTGTGTGTGTGTGTGTGTGTGTGTGTGTGTGTGTGTGTTGTGTCAATTGCTTTTTGCCTTTAGCCCAAAATTGCCTCGAGATGCTGCAGCAATTAGCTTTGTGCTTGTGCCACATGCCGTGGCAATTGCGTCACGTAGCAGCAGCAGCAGCTAGTAAAAACTCCGAGCGCCATCAAAAAATACACACGAAAAAAAAAAAAAAAAAAAAAACAAAAAGTAGAGAATACTACATAGAAAAAGCAGGTCAAGTGCTATGCTCAAAACGTATAAAGCCGCGTGTCAGTGCAAATTTTCTGGCTGACTCAGCAGCTTCTTTCCAAGCGGCACCAGCATCCGCATCCGCATCATTGTCATAGTCATCGTCACCAAGTTGCCAAGTGTGCCTATTAGGGGAAAAAAGCGCCGAGTAAAAACAAAAAATCAAGTGGAAGACTTAACAACGACACACACACAAACACACACAGATCCACACACGTTGATGGCAGCATGACGTGCCTCAAAGTTTGACAAGCGCTTGAGCTTGATTTGGCTTGGGGGCGTTCTACAACTCACACATACACAGTATAGTTAAGAAAAAAAGATAAAGAGATGACG
The DNA here is from genome assembly GCA_035041775.1 of Chymomyza caudatula. NCBI lineage: Eukaryota > Metazoa > Arthropoda > Insecta > Diptera > Drosophilidae > Chymomyza > Chymomyza caudatula. Next base: position 1,525,393 of record JAWNKW010000145.1, read on the forward strand.
CCCACCTGGATGACAAAGCGCTGGCGGGGTTGCTAGCTAGCTTGTTGGGTTATCTTTACCGTTGTCTGATGACTTAACTTAGCTTCTGACAAGTTGGAGCTTGCTTGTTATGATGCTGCTCTTTGCCATGCTTTGAATGCTGGACAGGACATGCTGCATGTTTACATACAATTAATGCCACACACACACACATATGGTTCCAGTGACAGCAAGGGCGAGAGTTGTCCAGAAAGGGTGTTGAATTGACGGAGCTGCAAGTCAGTCACTAGCCGCAGGAGTCGCGCAATTACAGCTAAAGTTACACTGCGAAAAATGTATGCCAAAGATTTTTGCAACCAATAGACTTGAGCGGCAAATCTTTATATGAAAACTTTAAAAATGTTTGCAGCAAACGCTTATATTTGAACTTCTTCTTCTTGACTGACAACAACAAACCTCATAATATCTTTCAAAAAGTTGCAAAGTTGTACGCAAAGGTTCCCAAACCCTACGCACAACCCTCTTAAAGACCTTGGGAGACTTCACCGTGTACATTAGCTTACTGCCCGTACAGTGGGTGCCAGGGGCACCATGTGAGGGTTGTACTTCGCCCTGTCCTAACCATATGGATCTCATGTCTGATAGCTTTTACAACAAATCAAAAAGAAACTTCCTTCAGTCATCTTTAATCAAGAAATTTCGTGCTCTATTTTAGGAAATACATACTTAACCCAAATTTGACAACGATTTTGTTGACTTTCAGCAGAGGATTCTTCATTTTTATCTCAATGTGCACTGAAAACAACCAACACTACAACCCTTTGGTTTATTTGCCACTCACAGGCAAAAGTAGCACATGGCAAAGCCAAAGGTATGGGGCGATGGCCGGGGGCAGGCGCAAGGAACCCTAAAAACTTTGCGCGAATGTGAATGCCATTGCAGATTTTGTGAAGCCAAAGCAACATTGGCGCCTGCAGCGCCACCGAATTGAGATATTAGCTGAAAGCAACCACAATCCAGACGCCGCCAGACGCCACCAGACGCCATCGTAACAATCGTAACCTACGTAACCATTGTGGCCATCCTGCCCATCAAGTCCGCCGCCGTGGTCAGCGGCACAGCGTCGACGTCAGTGCCTCAATATAACAAACACTCATTCATTATCTCACAGTTATTTAAGCTCTGCCGTAGCGTATGACTATTTGCTGTCTGCAATTGTATTCAATTTAGTTAAAAGCGCTTGGAATAAGCAACAAGCAACGGCCAGCCAGACGTAGTCGTCATCGTAGTCATCCTCGACGTCTTGGTCGTGGTCGTCGCAGCTGATGATCAGCGAGCCAAACCTCAAGTAAACAGCAAGTAACGCTGATGAGATCTGGGACTAAGTGGGCTGCTCTTACGTTCATTTGGTTGGCTGGCTGACTTAATATGCCACTTAGAGCTGATAGCGTGACACGATGTGCGCTGAGGCAGTCACGAAGGCATTGTGTTAGGCTTTGATTAGCATTGGTTGCTCATAAATTAGCTAGCTAATGATTATATAATTAGTCTCCTTTAGTTATGACTCATTAGCGGTAGAAACTTATAAGTTGTTTTATTAGCTAAAATAACACTAGGCAACAAATTTCACCTAAATTAAAGGTTGCAGGCTGTAACATGCCATATATGTTATGTATAGGAAATTATAGTTATTTCCAAAAATTAGATCATTCGGGTTCAGTGAGTCGCATATCTCTTGTGATATCACCTTAACTTAAATGAAAGGTAAGGAAATTTTTCCTTAAATTCACTTGGTGAAGTATCTTGGATAAATCTATATCTTCGAATGACATGGCTATTAATTAATTTTAAGACGAAGCAAATGTTTTGTTTGTTACATCAAAAATCTCAAAACAGGCTGGAGAACAAGATTCAACTTTACAAAGTCATATTAAAGCCAATGGAATTGTGGGCGGTACCAATTAAAGCTATTCCTAACTATAGTTAACTAGGGGGCTCCACCCCCTGCTCGCTCCGCTCGTCAACCCTGTGCCACTTTCGAGGTGGAGCATATTCCTCTTCCCGTTCCACTTCCCCTATTTTCATTTTCATCTTCCTTGTCCTCTTTCTCATTGTCTTCCTCTTAATGTTCCTCATCCCAATTTGAAGAGCTATACGTTTTTCATCTTCCTCTTTCCGTACTTCCTTTTCCCGTTCCTCTACTTCGAGAGTTATATTTATTTTCCACTTCGCCCCCTTCTCGCTTCGCTCACACCCTTCTTGCCCCTCTGTAGGTTGATCGCATTCATCTTTCATTTCCGCTTCATCTTCCACTTTATGTTCCCCTTCCAGTTCAACTTCAGACTTTGTGCACAGTTTTGGAAAAAAAATAATAGTAGGTTTTGAGATTTTGTGTAATTTTTTCTAGTTTTTCGCTTTTTTCCACCAAAATAAGACTTTTTTTGAGATAATTTTTACACCGCATATGCACAGTAACAATGTGCATAGCTGAGCCAGGGCGAACGGGGTGAGATATCGACATGAATCGACAAATCTGTACTTCTTATGAAAATTCCCTTGACAATGATACAAGTTTCACTCATATTCCGCTCCATATAGTTGGCGAAAAAGGGTGCATATATTTTTTCATAGCCCATTTATATAATAGATTCTTTTTTTTTCAATGTAAATATACAAAGAGAGCTAAACATTCGCCATATAAAGGACGAAATTAGTAACTTTAGTACTGGATACATTAGGAGATTTAACAACCAAGCCCTAAACCTTGCAGATAATAGTTTGACAATGAGAAGACTTAAAAGAAACAAAATGCTGTACAGATCTGTTTATTAAAACATACATGGAATCTTCGTAAACCTGTTCTATCAAAACTGTTAAATAAGGTGCTCGGTTACACTATTCTCCATAGTATTAACTTCACTCCGCACTTTAAGCTCTTTAAGTCTTCCGCAAATCTTATTAACTTCAAATATTTTTTGACCAATTTAAGCTTTAAAATTTTCGTTCGTTTTTTGAGTAGTGTAGCGTTTTTCTCTCTGTGTTTTAACTATACCTATTTCGATGATTGTATTCACTTCAAGACGAATTTCATTGAAAGTCTGCTCGAGAATTCATGGACAAAGCGAAAAAGGAAATCGGCAGAGAGAGAGAGAGAGAGAGCGAAACAGTTGCAGTGCGAAATATTATTTCTGTTGCTATTTGTTACATAACGTCACGTATTTGTCACGTGCTCATCACTAACGCCAAAGTAAAACGTCGCAGACACGAAGTATACAAAAATCGATATGACTCGATTAACGTTTGCCTGGAACGTCGTAACTCGTAACTCTCCAACGTTGCAACGTCGTCGGTGGTGCTATTGATGGGCTGTTTGGCAGTAACTCTGCTCAGGCTGCCACTGCGCTTGGTAGCACATAGTACTACTAGCGCCACCAGGGTAATGGGTATGTTTCACTAGTTTGGAGCAAGACTTTTGGCCAAGCATAAATAAGTTTATAAACTGACCATGCAGCTGCAAGCGATGGTCAGCCATGTGCCAAGAAAGCCAAGAAACAGCAACAACAACTACTTGCTACAGCTACTTTGCGTGGTTGCGTTCATCATTTTGGTGTCTTGTTTTGTGGGTTCCAATGGCTTGTTGTTGTTGCTGTTGGTGCTTAAATAGCAGGGCGGAACTTGATGAGATGATGGGCAATTATCTGCGGGAGGTCCACACACAGTCGTAACCATTGCCAGCAACAACAGCAAATGTGCCTTACAACAATGACTGGCAATGAGATTTTGTGGTTGCTGCGCATGCGCGCCAGCTTCAGCGCCATCGCCATCAACGCCTGCGCACACACATGCTGAGAGAGAGAGAGAGAGAGAGCGAGAGAGAGAGAGTGAGCGCAGCAGCGAGAGAGACAGACACGCGTGCGCGCTAACAAGCGACGACAGCTACGATGCAAGCTCAGGAGCGGCGGCTGAGCGGAGCTTCATATGCGCGCGAGCAGTGCGAAATGAAGCGAGGTGCAAAGCAAAGATCCAGCCAAGTTCCAAGGCAATGGCAATGGCTATGGCAGCAGCAGCCAATCATTGCCTCAAGGCCAATTTGGGGCCTGGACTTGCACTTGGGTCTGGGTCTGCGCCTGGGCCTGAGCCTGGGCATGCGTAGAAATATTTTCAAAACACGATCACGACGAGCATTGAGGCTGCAAATAAAAAAATAAAAACAGAACCTAGCGGGTTGAGACGTAGTATGCCCATTAAAGCTGGCTGGCTGGCTGGCTGGCTGGCTGGTTGGGCCACCATGGTAACTGGCAACTGGCAACCGCAGGCACTGCCATCGTGTGGCGTCGGTGGCGTCTCTGACGGCGGCTAACCAAACACGATGAGGCGTTGTTGGCGTCATGAAACTACAAGCAGCCCATGGTGACGCCAGTTCCAACTCTGGGCTCTCTCACACAAGCGCGCGCGCGCGCGCGCTGGCCTCCGCCGTCGACGTCTCTGTCCTCGCTGACTGACGTTGGCATTCGATAATTGCTTTAGAAAGTATGCGGCTCTCGCTTCGATTGGTCCACTGCCCTCTCGATCTTGGGCTCTATCTAGTTATACGCGCTTATTATTGCTCCTGCGATCATCGATCAGAAGCGTTGGGGGGGTTCAATGTTGGTTGACTGTGTGTGTGTGTGTTTGTGCTGCACCGCAATTAATTGGTTTTGTGTGAGAAATGATTTCATTGTGTGCCCGCTAATTGGCAGTCGCTTAAATTGGGTTTTAAACTAAGACAACAACCAAGGATTCACACCCCACAAGCATAAAATGGGTCAGCCAAAGATAATTCCCGCCTTACGCCTAAAGGGCACTCACTTATCTCTATGAACATCTGCGAGACGAAATCTTAAACTCAATTAGTGCACGCTTTACAAAGAAATCAACAAACAAACTAAGTCCTCAGCCACAACAAAGCCGGCCCAGCACTTTAGGATGTCAACCCAAACAAAAAACAAACAAAGAAAGAAAAACTCTGAAGAGAGGGAACAAATTTGGATAAAGTAAAATCAAAACGAGTGTAATTGCGGAAATCGCATATAAGTTACCCTTTAAAGGCGACCCCAACGATTTTGAGAAGTGCTTACAAACAACTAAACTTGGGTTGAAACTTTAAAGTAAAATTTGTCAAAATGAGCAAAAAAAAAAAAACTGTAAGAAGATTCTGTTTAAATTATGCACATTTTGATATTTTCGATTTGAACGAACTCACAGACATAGATGGTAAAAGCTGAAGAATTATTGGATTTTCTAAGTTTTCCCTACTCAAGTTTCTTCTTATCTGACTAAGCCATTACTTATAATTCAAAACTGAATAGCGAGAAGTTTTTGCGTGCACTGAGCTAGCAGTGAGAGCGACAAGAAGAGCATACATGCTTATGTTACGGTACCTTATTAAGCCAAGTTGCATAATATCTCCAAATTTTCGTCCACAATCTTTGCCGTTTGTTAAATTGTTAAAACTTCTCTTGGCGGAGTTTTTACACTATCCATACTTTTCGCCAATTCGGCTCTTTACAAAACGGTTGTTGAAAATTATGAGGGTTGCCTCTTATATTTCGGGTATAGAGGACACGAGCACAGATAATTCATCGAAAATGGTTTTATTTTTTCATAATATTCACCACGAAAATTGATACACGAACCAATTTTCGAAATACTTTTGCCACTTCGAATGAGGTACCTTCAAGAAATGTGTTTTCAACGCTTGTGTCGAAAAGCGTTGATCAAAAAGAAATAATTGGTTGCCAAATCGGAACTATATGCCAAAGCTAAGTATTCAACTCGACGTTTTGGGTGCTTAAAAAGCATCTTGTGTGAGCCGATGTGTAAGAGCTCGCAGTGAAGGCTGATCCGATTTTGGTGATTCGTTTAATTCTTCGAAAACTGCCTGCAATTAAATTCAAAATTGACCTTCTTACGTTTATCTAATAAGCGTCTACCTATTTTTGCATTTCTTTGAATCGATTGACATATTATGCGGTATTCAACGCGAACGTGAAATCTTGATAATCAAATGCTCGAACTTTCACATCTTTAGAGCGTGCAAAGTTGACTTATGTGTTAAAAAGGTCAATGGTTTTGGATCCTTTTGGCAAAGTTTACTCTTGCATATGTGTCTATATCTCCGTATAGCCCAAGGTATATTTAACAAGATAGGATTGCTTTAGAGAAAAGCAAATCACTCTGTTTCTAGCTGAAGCTACTAAAAGCTCCGAACCTTGGACCTTGTTGCCACTTCGTTTTCTGTAGGTGATACGTACACTATTCTTTTACAGAAAGCTGTTGACCTTGAACATTACATACCAAGAAATGCAATGCATCAAAAGGATCAATTGAATAGCTATGTTCAAATTAAAAAAATGTAGTTTCGAATGCATCCCGAAATTTGAAAGTTTTCTAATAAATACTTCTACAATAATATTATTAGTTATACGCATGGTGATAGTAATGGAACTAGTCATAGCATATTCAACGATGATGAGGTTAAATTTGTAACCCATTTGCTGGTAAAACCGGAAAAACGTATGGAAACGAAGGGAAGGCGCCTGCCAGTGTGCACTTTTGGCTCTCTGCGTATATAAGTTAAAAATTTTTGCACTGCTTAAATCGAAATTGGATTGTTCAATACATGGGTTTAAAAAGAATTTGGGATAAATCTTTACGTATGCGATCGATAATAAGGTTCTCGAGTAATATGCGACTTACTGACTTTTAATTTAAAAACAATGCTAAAAAGTCCAAAACGGTTGCATGTTCTAGCCAAGCGCCATTCATTCAGCTTAAGTTTTTTGTTAAGTGTTATATCAAAGGTTGAAGAGGTCGCAGGATAGGGCATGGCTTTGCTTGAACCCTCGGTTGGACCTTATATGCGGTAGTTAGCGCACACGGTGGGGTCGCCCTTCTTGAGGAGAGGGCGGAGGAGACCATATTCTGCAAAAGAGCTGGTGCATGGACCTTACCAACTCATTGCCGCCAGTCTTGAATGACTCTGAAGGCAGGTCATCTGCGCCAGCAGCTTTGTCGTTATTGAGCTGGTTGATTGAGATCCTCACTTCATCATGGCTAGATGGCGGTATATGCACGCCGTCGTCTTTAATTGAAACCCGTCACCATAAAAGCCATCCGATTGAATTAGGTAGCAGTTATGCAACTTTTTATAGAAAATTATCAAGATCGTATGAAAACTTCATAAATAATGTAAAAATACATAAAATTGCACCAAAAACTATGAGAAACTGCGAAAAACTAACTAAACCTTCAAAACCAGGCAATTCAAAACAAAAACTACCTAACTATCATTTCTGATCTATGATTTGAAATCACGGCTAAAGAGTTTTTCGAAGAATCGATGTTATGCAATTTAATTTGAAGAAATTGTAAATCTACGCTGCAAATTGAAACCCCGACGAATTGACCATTAATCGGTCGATAAATGTTTTTAGTTGAAAACGCAAAGTGACTTGTTTTTAGTATCATACGATATTAATCTGTCTAACATTAATTAGTCTATTGCCGTGTGGTGAGCGGGTTAGAGAATACCACCTCAGCAGGTCAAAGGTTGTCGTATGAGGCGACTAACAATGACTCTGGATTCTTTCGAGACCAGTAGAGCCTCCCCAGGCCTTAAAAGGGTTGTGCGTAGTGTTTGGAGCCCACCATGTTAAACCCCAATGCCAATGAAAGAATGTATTTACATCAGGCCGTAACCCGATAACGGGTTTTTATGGCCAGTTAAGAAGAAGAATATTTAAATAATTTTTTCCACGCAATCATTTATTTTGCCCGTCTACTATGCTCCTCGATTCTCTCTCGGTAACTAAACGCTAAATATTTAAACGCGTGGGAAAAAAAACGAATCTTACAAAAAAAACGAATCTCAACAGAAAAATTGTATATTGAATAAGATGGAGAAAAAGCACCTGTCTATGCTTCTAAGCGAAGCAAGCAGGGTGCAGAGTCCCCTAGTCACATTTAAAATAAATGCTCTTTTATATAAGTACTTAAATTAAGCTTCTAAAAGTGAATATCATTGATTACACTAGGCATCAATAAAAGGCCTATGGCTAAAATATACCTTTTCCCGTAAAAAGAAAGCATTTTTGATTTTCTAGCACCGTGTTCTAACTATCGCTATTTCGATAAATTTGAGATTTCGAGAGTTGCGAAGTCACCAAATCTTATATAACTCGGAAACCTTACTACCGATGAATTGTAACTCGAATTGAAGGTATTTTATATCAAATCAGGGGTTTTCAGACAGTTTGTGTCTAACTTGATTCGATTGCAAATTACAGGACAATAAACTCAAAATTTTGCTCTCGCTTAATCTCTTCTAGTTTCCGAGATTACCGTCATCATAGGCTCATTCAAAAAGTATTATGGGTTTTAGCTATCAAAATCGTTTCATTAACTCAGCCTGTGTAAAGTGTGACTCTCTTATTTTTTCATACGTTCAGAGAAAATCAAATCAAAACGAAACTGCGCTTAACACGAGTGAAAAGCCTTCAAGCTTTCTACAACTTGCCAGCGACCTCTGGTATGCGTCTATGTTAACGCCATCTCAAGCACATGATTGTGCCAGAGTCACGGCATATATGCGAGCTGGTTCTACACCCAAAGACACGTCATTATACTTGTTCATTCATTTTGACATATGCCATATACTCTTTCAACCATTCTGCGCCTAAAGTGTATAGGAAGCGAAAGAAACAGAGGCAAATAAGCAACGCCGCGGCTTGGTTTCGTTTGGTTTTGAGCTGCCGGAAACAGTCAGTTATATGATGGCGCTGCTACTGATGCATACATCCTAGGCAGAGTCGGTAGCACACACAGAGAGTAGCACAGTTCGTCAGTCAGTCAGTCGGTCCAGCAGTCTGTCATCCATCATTCATCATCACTTCAGTTACCTCAAGTGTGTGATTGCTATCAACAGCTTGATTTTAAATTTCTTCTCTTTTTGTTGGTTTTTTTTTTTGTTTTTCATACATTTCTGTTTTTGCAAAACAAAGCGTTGTTGTTGTCCTACATATTTGTACAACTGTTGGTATGTCGCCGTGTCCGTCCGTAAGTCGGCATGTCCTGGCACTTCCTTGCAAGCGGCGTGCAACGAAGCGCATTACATGAGCCGCATAGTGCGCCAGCTAGCTGGAAAAATCACGCACTGAAAGAAGGGAAATGCGCCTGGTGCATAACTAAAGGACTTTGCAACTATGGCTGTGAGTGTGCGAGTGCATCATCATCTCGGTTAGTTGGCTCGGCTTGGTAGGGTGCACAATAGGCTAAGCATAGGGATAATTACTTTTGTGCAATTACAGGATTAGTTTATAGGCCAATAGTTTTGTATGTAGCCGACGACCAAACAGTCAGCCGCCAATTTGATAACTTAATTGATACTGCCAACAGCGTATAGCAGTACTCACTGTACTCAGTAGTGGTTGGCGTGGAAACAAAGTTGTAGCTTAGTAGCCAATTTAATAACTCATAAAATATTCCGATTCGCAATATCGTTTCAGACAAATTCCAATGCACGCAAAAAATCATATATGACGTCGTCAACAATGAGCGGTAAGAAGGGAGGCAAGAATCTGGAATCAACATTTTATCACTATACTTATATCATTCATATTTTCAAGATAAAGATCATGACAAAGGAGAAAACGATATGCTCGCGAGTTGTACCATTTGGCTGGAAATAGTACCATTCGAAGAAACCAATGAATAATATACATTGTGACCAGAAACTTTCCGGAAATTGTAAAAAAATTTAAACTTCATCGATATTAAAGTCTCCTTTCAAAATATGCCCCTTTTTAAAGCGATACTGCCATCACTTAACCATGCCTACATGCCTTGTAGGCGTCGGCCGGGATGTCCTTCAGCGAATTTTCTTTGAGTCGAAACGGGTTCCACGTTAGTTTTAGAAATATTGAATAAGTTTTGGGCCTAATAATCATTCAAACCCACTGATTTTTCACCTAAACGTCTCAAAACGGTCCAGTAATAGTCTTTATTGACCGTCTGGCCGTTTAGTAGGATGAGTTTCTGGTGAACCAAACCGCGAACATCCAAAAAAACGATGAGCATCACTTTGAATTTTGAGCGGTTTGAGTTGTTTTTTAGGTTTTGGCTCGTTTTTCTTCTTCCATTTCGATGATTGTTGGCTTGAATGTCGTATTCATAGACCCATATCCCGTCACCGGGTATGTCCATCAAAATTAAACGAGCTACTTCACGAGCCCACGTGCTATCTATCTAACACTCGTATGACGATTTTCGAACACGATCTCTTTCACTTTTTCAATGTTATCGTCAGTGGCTTCGACAGTCTCTCGACCAAATATTGTATATATGGTCAAAATAAAGCTGAAGCTAAGATACAATTTCAATAAATGAAAATAGCGACCTGAATTTCTTCTCATAAAGATGCTTTGTCGGCTCAAGGTGCTTGATGATATGATGGGTTTTATTGACTCTTGCCATAGAGCCTTTCATAGCTTGCTGCAACAACCTTGAAATACTCCAAGGATTGCTGAGATTCTGGAAAAAATAAAAAGTTTAAGCAATCGTGAATTTGCGGTGGTTAAAGAGGCAGGCCATGTCTCCGTTGAAAGGAGCAGGTATCACCTATTAGAGAAGGCGCGCTAACCTAACTAACCAACTGTTTGTTATGGCCAGTTAAGAACAAATATAGCTAACGGTATATGGATTTCATCTCTTCCCAGCATTCAACTACTTTGTATTTTATTTCTATGACTATAAGATTGGCAAAGAAACTTAGTACGCCTTGAGGATAGGTGAACACACACCTTTTATTATTCTTTGTTTAAATGCCAGATACTTAAGGTGCGCTCATAAACACAATATCAACAGTCGAAGACATTGCTCTTCCACTCCCAATGCTATCGTCTGCATGAGCAATGTCCTTTCTTTGATAGCCAATGTCAAGGCGTACTGGAAATACACGTTTTGAAATCTCTAGAATAGTAAATTTGATGCTGCCAGTAGAGATGAATGTTCCATTTGCACAAAACGGTAGTCAAATTGGCTTAAAATGTTCATCGCTAAGTTATTTGCCATGTACAACGATTATTTTGGCACTAATCGGTTAATCTGTTGACTAATCAAAAGGTTTAGGCGGGTTGGACATTAGCAGTGCCATCATCCAGGAAAAAAACTACGAACAGCAAATCGCGAACGCCCATCTCTTTGATGTATCCCTGAAAAGATGATGCGACTATCCACAAAGCTCCGTCAAGGTGGGAAAGTCCCTTAGATTTTTAGAGTTTTTCAGCGGAATATACTTCGTAAGATATTTGTCTCTACCGCTATCGATGGAACGACGTTGACTCTGTGAATCAATCGAATCAACATCCGGCGGTTCCAATGGCTCGGTGCTCATGTTGTATTTATGGACGAAGGTGTTCCTGTGATAAAAGGTGACGAAGGGTTAGGACGTGTCTCTGTTAGAAGAACGAGGTGTAGTGTGCACTCACTGTCTTCATTACCACGGAGTGGAGCAGGTGTGTGCGGAGCGAAGCGGACTGTTATGACCACTCAAGAAGAAGAATCAAAATTGCGACACTACCACATAAAACATAAATTGTAAAAATATGTTTCCTCTAGACTTAGTACAGGGAAGAGCTAGGGAAATATGAAAATTTAAGCTTCAGCTTCTTGATGGACTACGCACAGGTCTAGCTTAAGAACATCCTGAACTTGTTGTGAGCAATGTTTGTGACTTTTTACTGTTCCACATAGTTGCAGTACAAGTGCGTTTTTCTCAGCAATCGACTTGGAATGCTATGATGTTTCGCCAATTGGATGATATTCTGGATGCAAGGTGATCCAACTCCTCTGATTGCTTTAAATTTCACGATTGGTGAATCGCGCGTGAATGTGTTTCGCTATCGGAACAATGCATGTGATGATGGCTGTTCGACGTTGCAGTAGATCTGGCAAGAGATGGCGTTTATTTTGAAACCAACCTACGAGTTTCGCAATGAACACAAATGTTTGGCACACACATTCTCCTTCTAGTAATAAAACGATGTTGACAAGTTGATGACATCTTTGATTATTCGAATTCTTGGAACTTGATTTAGTACATTAATTTTGCTCACAAAATAACGAGCACATCGTTTTACTGCGCCGACATCCATCATAAATTCATACTTGCATCCGTAAGATATAATAATTCATCGAAATCAAATTTGATAGTTGGTAAAAAAAGATATGCGTTTCTTCTAAAACTAGTTCAAAAACAGTTCTTGTGGCTGACTCATACATACTTGACATTGATTTAATCAATATATCAAATTCACATACGGCATAAAATAGTGTCAGAATTGTTTCACACCATAAATAATTGGCAGCACAATGCAAAATGAAAACCCCCAAATGAAAATCAAAATGAAAATGCAATTTTCATGGCAAAAGCAGCACAGCAAATGCGTAAAGCGTTCGCAATAAATAAAATGCTATCAAAATTGGCTTAACTGCTGGCAGTGTGTGTGTGTGTGTGTGTGTGTGTGTGTGTGTGTGTGTGTGTGTGTGTGTGTGTGTGTGTGTGTGTGTGTGTGTGTGTGTGTGTGTGTGTGTGTGTGTGTGCACCTGTCAAATGAATAGTGCACAATAGTTTAGCAAATTGCGCACATAAACACAATGCGTGCAAAAGAGATAGATGGTGTGTGTGTGTGTGTGTATATATGTGTGTGTGCGCTAGTGAGGGGGAGTGATTGGTGGTTAGTTTTGTGGTTTGAGAGACTTGCCCCATGGTTTGTCAGTGATATATTTTTCACGGTCATAAAATAAATGTCAACCATAAACCGTAACCAAATAGAGAGACAAACAAATTACTAAATAAACGCAAGCCAGATGAGATGAAATCAGTTAGGAATCAAGTCAAGCACACACACACACACACACACACACACACACACACACACACACATGTACTCACACACATAACCTTGCATGTGTGTATATCCTGCGCCACTCAATTCCAGTGCACAGTACGGAAATCATCATATAAAGAAATTGTCAAAAACAAAGCTGCTGCCAAGTTTGATCCAACAACAATTGCACAGTGGTGGCGTCCAAAAGGGGTTTCCAGGCGGGGAAAGCTATTAATCTAGATTGAGAGATGTCACTATGCTCTTTGATGAAGCTAGTCTTTAGCAGAAAGAAAACCAAACAGTTTCGTAAGCGCTATTGAGCTTTGTAGCATGTCACCCACAAAGGAGATGCCGAAAATGTCGGCTCCTGAAGAATCAAGAAGGTTCAGACATTTTGTTTGATTGCATTTTTTTTTGGAATGAGGAAGATGGAGAGGCGCCTTTTTTGGCGTAAAACACGTTAGCACGAAAAGCGCGAGCGAGAGGCGATCGAGATGTCCAGGCGCAGGAATGACGTAAGGAAGTTATTACAAAAAGTCAAGCGTCTGACTGATGCATTTAGTACCCGTGCGTCTTCCTGCAGAGATGCAGAGGGAAATCTGCTAGTGAATGCACAGGCTGCACTGAGGTTGTGAAAGCAACACTTCTCAAGCTTACTATAGGGAGATGGGAATAATGTTGCTTCCGAAGTTAACTTCCCGACTCTCCCAATCATAGATGACGGCGTAGATAAATAGCCGCCTAGCCATCACAGGGTCGCAATCAAGCAGCTCAAGAGCAACAAAGTTGTACAAGACTGGCGGCAATGAGTTGGTTAGTTGCATGCGCCAGCTCTTTCACAGAATATGGCTAGATGAGAGCATGCCCGATAATTGGAAACTTGGTCTTCTCTGCCCGGTTCTCAAGGAGGTTGAACTCACGGTGTGCGCTAGCCATAATGGTATCACTCTTCCTTGTGTTGCACACCAAAAATGTTATGTGAAACACTAAAATCATTCGCAAAAGAACTGATTGAACCTTATTAGGTGTCTTTACAACAATGTCCAACATTGAGCATATAAATATGTAGTATAGTGGAGACCACACTCGCCAGACGAAACTCACACCCTGTAAGACGCTCATTCTTCCCGTTTTCCTTTATGGCGCTGAAGCATGGGTGCTGACGCAGTCTGATGGAAATGCCCTTGGAGTACTTAGCGGAAAGTACCCCGTAAGATCTTTGGCCCTCTACGCGTTGCCAACGCTTACCGCATTCGTTGAAACGACGAACTCTATAAGCTTTACGACGACATTGATATAGTCAAGCGAATTAATATCTAAAGGCTTCGCTGGATAGGTCATCTTGTGCGTATGGATGAAAAAGCTCCTGCTAGAAAGGTCTTCAATGCGAGCGTCGAAGTCGAGTGCTCAAGTTGTGAGCACACTGGCAACCTTTGGTATAATCGATTGGAGAAGGCGCATGCAAAACAGAGGCGCCTGTGGGAGTGCTCTACTTAAGGCCATAACCCGATAACGGATTGTTCTGCCCAGTTAAGATGATGTGGATTTTTGCGGAATGCATCTTTCTGCTTACTCTGCTACTGCTACTCCTCACTTGTACTCCGCATGTTGGCAATGTAATACTTTTGTAGAGCGCAATTTTGTTGGCAATGGACAACTTGCTGAGACTGCCCAAGAAAAATGCCTAAAGTTATCTTTTTATGTTGGTCCCGGCACAGTTTGGTATCAATGTGTAAGCAAAACATCAGATGTTCTTGCCTCAAGTTCGATTTATTCAAGTGCCATCTCTGCAGCTAAAACCAATTTTAGCAATGGGGCAAAGACTTGCACCAACAAGTGTCGAGCAATTCTTCTTTGACGGCAACTCTGAAGGCGCGGTTTACAAGATATGACTCCAGAACTAGGTTTTGCCGGGCAGGAAGTGCATTTTTTTTGAGAATTTTAGCTTAGCGTATTTATATATAAGATTGATGAAAATTAAAAGGCGCTTACTACGCCTCTGGTGCCGAGTGTCCACTGGACAAACAAGTGCTAGCAATATTGCTTCTATGACTAACTGTAGCTGAGCTGTAGGACACACCCGCACCAAAATGTAAATATTTAATTTTGAAACACTGTAACTAAAGGGATTTGAAACGCGCGTGCCAAAAGCGAGCAACCCCCTGCCTTCCCACAGACACACACCTCGCACACATCTTGTGTCTTGTCCATGCTGATGTCGTGTAATCCCAGCAGTTGGTGGTGGTCGCGGAAATCAGCAGCCCGCAACCCGCAGCATTCGTTACGGTCCATTCCACGACCAAAGCATTCAACCAACCGAACAACCAACTTACCGACCATACAGAATCCAACGATTTCATCTTACTGTTGCTCCCATATATACGTATGTGAAAAGTTTTGCTCCTTTTGCAACTTGCCACTTTTGTTGCTCTTTGCAAGAGTGTGCCAACTGTTTCTTGCGTTTTGTCAAACGAAGCTGGGAACTAGCTGGCGTTATCAGAGAAGGAGTAAACAATCTAGACAATTCCTAAAATAGGTGACAGGTAACTGATCTACTATTGTAAGGGGCTATTCATAAGTGATGTCACCACTCTCCCCTATTACCTCCCCCCCTCCTACTGTAACGTCACAAATCGCTAAAACAAAAACACAAACACCTATACCCAAATGCAATTTTGTGGCTTTCTTATTGTGACGTCGCTTATCCGGAGTACGCCCCACACAAATTATCACAATTTGATGAACCGCCATCTCCAACTCCCCCTTAGTGCTGACGTCATTTATAAACTATGGATAACATACGCAAATCATTACTTTCTAAGCAGAATTTGGATAAATAAAAAAAATTTGTTAAGAGAAAAACTAATTTGTAGTTTACCAAAAAAATAAACGTAGCAAACCTTTAGACGGTTTTGCCAATAATTTCATTTGAATTCTCTTCCACAATATATTTCGCATATTGACAAAACGCTATTTAGTAAAAATTCGGTTGAAAAAAGTAAATAATTGAGTGATTATTGAATTCAAGGAAAACCATCTTTTTACGGGACTCATTTAGGTGCGCAACTTTATTTAGTTACCGCTGAGCTTTTATCACATTGGGTCAACCCTGACAACAAATTGAATTTCCACAACGCGTACACTATAACCAAACGTGTTACACAAAAGAAATCGCCATGTAATCTTAAGAGAATAGCCACATAATCGTTGTTGTGCCAGAATTCGATTTCAATCGTATTTAAACCCATTTAAGCCCAAGAGTATTCTTGCTTAAAGCTTTTAAGAGATTTAAAATTAAATGTAAGATAGATCCCTCTAGAGATTTCTAGCACACAAATGATGATGCCATATTTACTGTTGCTGGACAAACAAACAACAAAGCGCTTTTCAATGCACGGACGTAGTTTTGACTGAAGATCTAGACACCGTCCAACCCTAATGACATTTCCCTTAAAAGCTTATGATGTAGAGTTCGCAATTAGGTTCTAGAACATTAAGCATTAGGCTTAATACGATAAACCATTTCTGATCATACAGATTCCTAATGACTTTTTCTTCTTCTTCGTATTGGCTGGCCATAACAACCCGTTACCGGGTTACAGCCTAATGTAAAACATTTTTCCAGGCAGTTCATAACATCTTCCATTCTATAATTAGAGCAGCTTATCAGGGGGCACCACGTGGAGGTTTTACGTCAACTTGGTAAAGGTATAGGCAGCGATCAGGGAGCTTCACCCGGTCCCATCTTAATAACTGTGGATTTTAATACATTTGATTAAAAAAAACTATTATTTATAAGATTTTTCTTATATTGGTTAATCCCTTAGAGGTAAATAAAACGCATTCAAAAATTTGTATTTCTTGAGCAGCTATTAGAGTTAGCACAAGAAGTCAAATTCAATATTTCTAAGAAATTGTTCCTGATAGCACTATCCAGAAAAAAATGTCGAAAGAAATGACTCGATCAATTTAAGTTGATTATCGATCTTTTGCAAATATCATAAGTGTTTCGAAAAGTTAGTGAAACTCCACATCTAGTGTCGTCAAAAAGGGAGCCCAGGACCGCACTATCGACGGCCGGAATTTTGGTCAAAATAAGTAAAACATGCAACAACTTTATAAAACGTCGTCGGGGGCAGCGATTTTTCTCGACGCCCCTTCCCATAACAAACCGTTTTTATTTTTAAAGTCTTGCATTTCATTTTTTCAGTAGTCTTTTAAAAGTGTTCCGAAAAAGCGACGTCACTCAAAGTCAAAAACTGCAATTATATAAATGTTTTTCTATAACATTACGTTACGTCACAATAGGGAAGGAAAGAAGTGTGACTATTTGTGACAAACTCTTTAAAACCTAGATTACAGAACCAAAAATTTGTTTTGCTATCGAAAATATTACAATTTTATAACCGAGATTAAAACTATTTCAAATTTGAAAAACTATGCCTGATGTTAGGATGACTTTTGAACTTAAATTTTTCACACTACGTTCTCGAACGGAATTATACATAACTTTTAAACTCAAATTAGCAGCAAAGAGCACATCAAAAGATTGGAGTCATTAAAACCACTTTGTAACTTTTTGTCTCAGATGAATTTTTTTTTGAGTAAAAATAGTTTTCCAAAAAGTTTGTATTTCATTGCCTCATCTGAGAAATCTGCAAGCTTAAACACCTTAACCAATTGATAAGGGGCATCAAAATATTGAAGATTATGAACACCCCTCCCCCTTTGTCAAAATAGTCACCATTGGGGAGTGGTTTCTACTTGTCGATGGGTTTCGTCGAGGTGAAATCAACTTTTTTTGAATCTTGAAATCCCTCAAAAGCCAGTGTCAAATCAGATTAGCAAGTGTATATGCACTTTGCAAGTGTATTTGGCAACTTTTTGGGTGATTTTCATTTGACTTTTTCTCTTCTGACAATTCGCCCTCTCCCGCTGTGAGTGTCTACAATTTGGCTACTTTACAACATTTTGCATGCTGCTTACAAGTGCCACCCAAAGAGCAAGAGAGAGAGCGCTCGTGGCCATGCACGAGAGTCACCCAACCACGTTGGCCAACACATAACAAATGACATGTGTCCGTGTCCTGTTCCTGCCACTGCGCTGCTGGTCCTTTCTTTTATGGCAAAATAATATCGAGATAAGCGCCGCTTTATCCAGCAAAAAAAACATATATGTAAGAAGCAACGCAACTTCAAGGCTGCGGGTTGTCTCCGGGGCGTAATTCTTGCGTTTTCGTAGGTGTGCGTGTCCAAAAGAGGCGGGGGGCGTGTGCGTGCCAGCAATCAAAGTTTAAAAAAGGGTTACAAAAAAAAATTGCGCAACTTTTTAATCGATTGATTGCTGCGTGTTTAGTTTTTATGCGGGAAATGCCCCCAACTGACCCGGGTCTCTTGCTTGGGTCATTGTACATATTTAGTTTGCTGTCAGATAAGATCAAATTGCAAATTGAGTTTGCTTTTGGGCAAGGGGACACTAAATTGTGGCTGCCTAAGGTGCTGGCGGGGTTACTGGGCTTTAAAATCTGCTTCAAAAGTAGTAAGGAAGTCGTTAGAGTTGCACGGAAATGCTTCAACTTTGCTGGCTAAATAAACATCCACAATGTAAGACTGAACCGATTTTCGTATTTCATTTATTAAATTCTAATCCTTATCGCATCTCTGAAGCTCGTTAGCTGGCTTACATGCATGCTTTTTTGCACTAATTTTGAGCTAAATTTGTCTAATAGTATATTTCTGGTTTATTTGCAAATTATTATGGTACGTAACGGTATATGGTGAAAGGTCACTCTAAAAACAATGTTGCAAACCTGTGAATCACATTGATCGCATTCAGGACAACTGTGCTTAAAGCACTTGCTTGACGATTGTTGCTGCATGTAAATGCTCAAAGTTCTGCTTCATTTGAATTTTACAAACACTGAAATTCCGCTAAAGCAAAAATAAGAAAAATATATCTATAATGTCTATGAGTGTGTTCCCTTCTCACGTCTAAGCCGCTGAACCCATTGTTTGGCATTTTAGTGTAGAGATAGGTAGGTCCTTGGCGACAAACATAGCCGCTTTTTTTGTTTTTTTAGGGGAAAAGCACAAAAAAATTACAAAATCGCAAAGCCAACTATACTACAACTCTAGGAAGTGGGAGAAGAAGAGGAAGAGAAGGAGTAGAAGAAACTACAGGAAAATAACCTACCTCGAATGGAATTGGAATGAGGATGAGGATGAGGAAGAGCAAGAGGAAGAGCAACAAGAAGAGGAAGAAGAAGAAGAAAAATACGACGGAGAAATGGAAAAGGAACGAGAAGAGTAATATGCTATACCTCAAGAGTGGCACAGAGGCTGGCGAGCGAAGCGAACAGGAGGCGGAGCCCACTTGTATATTTATTAAAGAGGGGAATATTTTTCATTATGATTGCTATGTAATATATCATGTAAGTGTGTGTAGAAAACCGTAGTGTGAAAATCCGAATGCTTCTATTATAACTTTGGGTTATTCGATATGAAATTTATGAATTTCGAATGTAAAAAAATTGCTATTAGAGTTAGTTAGGCATTTAGAGACCTTAACTTAATCCTATGTCCATAGTGAATCCAAGCGAGACCCTAACTAACTCATCTAAGCGAAAGTAAAAGCCACTTAGTTCAAAGCTGTCGCCGAACCTGCATTTGGCGATTTGTGCTTTCTTATTGAATTTGGGGGGCTCCGCCCAATGTTCGTTCCGGTCACCAACCCCGTGCCCCTGTCTAGGTAGATAATTTTCCCCTTCCTCCGCCTCTTTTTCTTTCTCTCCCTCATCCTCTTCCTCATATCCATGCTAACCCCAGCTGTGGATATTGCCTGTTGAGAAGTTTCCATGTCTATACAAAACCAAAAAATGTAATCGAAGTGTTTGCCGCCACAATGAGTACACGAATCAGCTGTTCAACAGATGTTAAACGAAATACGACAGTAAAAGTGACGTAATGGAACCACAAAATGCTACTATTCGCATTTTTAGAAAAAGGACATGCTGTAACATTGTTGTCATTGAATACTAGAATAGTTCACTACCACCGGCGCGGTTTCATCTGAGCCACCTTCGAGCGAGTCCCGTTATGAGGAAATCAATGTGTCCTCAAACATCAAAAAAATGGACTCCAATCCAGCTGCCGTTGCTTTCTTGTGCAGCTCTGAAAATGGTTCAAGGGCTGCAAGGTTGAGCGCAAGAATGACAGCGCTGAAGGCAAGACCCCCATCGAAGCTATCAATGCTATTTTGCCCCCATCTCGCGCCATCAATATGGCTCTGCGTCTGCCCCAGAGGGGTGTGCTCACGGCCTGTTGGCCGTGTTAAGACTGGTGTCTTGAAGCCTGGCACTGTTGTTTTCTGGAATTTAGTATGTTAAAGCGCACCACAAAACGTTGACAACGTTGTCTTCAACATTAAGAAAGTCTTCGTCAAGGATTTGCGGCCAAGACTGCCGACTGAACCACCCTAGCCAGATTGCCATAGGTTACTCTCCACCGTTGCCACACCGCTCACATTGCTTACAAGTTCTCTGAAATGAAACAAAGGGTCGATCGTCATTTCGTCAAGACAACAGAGTTGGACCCTAAGTTAAACAATACTGGTGATGCTATTGGCAATTTGTTGCATTCTTCCTTTCAGGAATTCCCAACTCTGTGTCGTTACAGCGTGTGTGCCATGAGACAGACTATGGCCGTCAACTACAAGGATGCTCGCAGCGGTAAGGTCAACAAGGCCGCAAGGAGAGGCAAGGCAAGAAGAAGACTACCAAGTTCAAGAAGTAGCCTTTGTTGTTTGACACATCGTGAAATCGCCTTTGGTTTGAAATTTGGGAGGATGAAATGGATTACTTTTGGTCTTAAATTGGCTTATAAGCCGTGTTAGAAAAGCTGAAAGCTATCAAAATCAACAAACAACAAAAACAACAACTGATGTTCGAGAACTAACCTTAGCTGCAACACAAGGCGTTTTTAGTAATTTAAAATTTCAAACAAATATCCAGACGGTTTTGCCAAATATTCATTTTGAAATCTCTAAAAAAGGAATAATTCAAGGTGCCAAAATAAATAGTGATTTATCAAAGTTATCAACAGAATCATTGTGAACCATTCAGCAAGCCCGTTCGTTGTGAATGGCACATATCGAAACGTAAACAATAACAATGTGACACCTAACAAGACAGTTTGCAACGCAGCAGGCTTGCAGAATTTCCTTACGCTTCGTTCGACAATTAGAAGTGAAAATTTTTGTTCAAGTCAATAAAAAATGGTAAGTCTGCAAACTGTTGTCGGTATTCATCTTAAAATTAACTAATATCCAGACGGTTTTGCCAAATGTTCATTTTGAAATCTCTAAAAAAGGAATAATTCAAGGTGCCAAAATAAATAGTGATTTATCAAAGTTATCAACAGAATCATTGTGAACCATTCAGCAAGCCCGTTCGTTGTGAATGGCACATATCGAAACGTAAACAATAACAATGTGACACCTAACAAGACAGTTTGCAACGCAGCAGGCTTGCAGAATTTCCTTACGCTTCGTTCGACAATTAGAAGTGAAAATTTTTATTCAAGTCAATAAAAAATGGTAAGTCTGCAAACTGTTGTCGGTATTCATCTTAAAATTAACTAATTTTTTAGTTCAAAACACCGGAAATGGATTTAGTTAATGGCGTTGCTGCAAAGTGCCCTAATGAAAACTGCAATACATCTTTGGCACCGTGGGCGCTGCTTAAGCACTATGCGTCGATGCATTGTGACACTCAATTTGCCATCCATGTCGATGAGAATTGGCCAGTAGTATTCCCTATCAATGTGCTTCAGCTGAAGCCTTTAGAGAGTCATGTGGTGGCTATTTTTGCCTATGGCGGACCCAACCAGCCGGTTCATAATGCAGAATCCGCCTCGGTAGGTATGCCGGTGTTTTTAATGCTCTACGTGGGCGCTCGACCACTGCACGTCAACGATAAGCAGGATTATATACTCTTCTTGGTCACTCCACAATGCTCTCCGAATGTTTCGGCAACTGTGACGCTCTGCGATGCACAGCTAGCAAATGAGCGCAAAGGGTTGCGCTGCTTGCGCAACATGCTCTCCGCACCGCTGGACCTGAATACTCATGATCGCATCCATTGTGGCTTGGACTATATGTTGTACAAGGGCAAGGATTTCCAGGAATTGTGTGCAAGTGGCGAACTGTATCTTATTTACGTTAAGATTACGATGTATGGCAAGCCCGATCAAGGGCCAGACTTTACACACTGACTTGGATGATGGAAGCTGGCCAAGCACGCTTTTCTAATAAAAAACTATTTTAATTATAACATAAGCCAGTAGATAAATCTAAACTAGTTTACCATAATGAATATATATGTACAGTCGAAAGACTAAAGATTTGTTTTCTCTAATTGGTAAGGGCACAGTTTCAGATCTGCATTGGTGTTATTACTGCACATATTAAAAGGGTATAGGGGCAAAATAGTTAATAAATCTCCAGCGTGGAAAAACACTTGTTCAGCGCAATCTAAATTGCGTTTAAGAACTGGCTGATGGCTCAAAAGCAGCCGAAGACACTACTTTCGCAGGCGTTCACAGCAAACATAACATTGAAGAAGGTTCGCTTCCTCCCTACAAAGCCAATGGCACTTTCCTTATTGAAAGCAGCAATAATGACGCATTTTCGGTAAGGACAGCGTCTCATCTATGGCAGTCATAAGCAATGTTGCCAATTTAGCTTTTTCCCGCTAGATCTATATTTGCGCATTGATAAAGCAGTCGTTCCCCTTCTCGTTCCTCTTTCTTTTCTTTCTTTCTCGTTTCCTCTTACGAAGTTCAGCTGCGGATATTGGCACCAACATTTTCATATCCTCTTCATCTACCTCTTCTTCTTCTTAACTGGCCATAACAACGCGTTACCGGGTTACGGCCTGATGTAAATACATTCTTTCATTTTAATTGTGGTTTTACGTGGTGGGTCTCAATCCCTACGCACAACCCTTTTAAGGCCTACTGGTCTCGAGAAAACCCAGTGTCATTCTTAGTCACCTCATACGACAAGCTTTGACCTGCTGAGGTGGTATTCTCTAACCTACCTTCAATCTACTTTTAATTAATAATCTCATTTGTCGGAGAAAGGGCAGCTTCTATTGACAAAAGGTAGCACACAGTTTTGATAAGTAGGAATATTATTTATTATGTATGCTATGTAATATATCATGTAAGTGTGTGTAAAAAACCGTAGTGTGAAAATCCGAATGCTTCTATTATCACTTTGGGTTATTCGATATGAAATTTATGAATTTCGAATGTAAACAACTTGCTATTAGAGTTAGTTAGGCATTTAGAGACCTTAACTCAATCCTATGTCCATAGTGAATCCAAGCGAGACCCTAACTAACTCATCTAAGCGAAAGTAAAAGCCACTTAGTTCAAAGCTGTCGCCGAACCTGCATTTGGCGATTTGTGCTTTCTTATTGAATTTGGGGGGCTCCGCCCAATGTTCGTTCCGGTCACCAACCCCGTGCCCCTGTCTAGGTAGATAATTTTCCCCTTCCTCCGCCTCTTTTTCTTTCTCTCCCTCATCCTCTTCCTCATATCCATGCTAACCCCAGCTGTGGATATTGCCTGTTGAGAAGTTTCCATGTCTATACAAAACCAAAAAATGTAATCGAAGTGTTTGCCGCCACAATGAGTATACGAATCAGCTGTTCAACAAAAGTTAAACCAAATACGACAGTAAAAGTGACGTAATGGAACCACAAAATGCTACTATTCGCATTTTTAGAAAAAGGACATGCTGTAACATTGTTGTCATTGAATACGTCGATTCTCGCAAGTTCATTACCAC
This sequence comes from Chymomyza caudatula, assembly GCA_035041775.1. Taxonomy (NCBI): domain Eukaryota; kingdom Metazoa; phylum Arthropoda; class Insecta; order Diptera; family Drosophilidae; genus Chymomyza; species Chymomyza caudatula. The sequence continues at coordinate 1,549,149 of JAWNKW010000145.1, forward strand.
CGGCGCGGTTTCATCTGAGCCACCTTCGAGCGAGTCCCGTTATGAGGAAATCAATGTGTCCTCAAACATCAAAAAAATGGACTCCAATCCAGCTGCCGTTGCTTTCTTGTGCAGCTCTGAAAATGGTTCAAGGGCTGCAAGGTTGAGCGCAAGAATGACAGCGCTGAAGGCAAGACCCCCATCGAAGCTCTCAATGCTATTTTACCCCCATCTCGCGCCATCAATATGGCTCTGCGTCTGCCCCCGAGGCCCATTGGGCCCATTGGCCGTGTTAAGACTGGTGTCTTGAAGCCTGGCACTGTTGTTTTCTGGAATTTAGTCTGTTAAAGCGCATCACAAAACGATGACAACGTTGTCTTCAACATTAAGAAAGTCTTCGTCAAGGATTTGCGGCCAAGACTGCCGACTGAACCACCCTAGCCAGATTGCCATAGGTTACTCTCCACCGTTGCCACACCGCTCACATTGCTTACAAGTTCTCTGAAATGAAACAAAGGGTCGATCGTCATTTCGTCAAGACAACAGAGTTGGACCCTAAGTTAAACAATACTGGTGATGCTATTGGCAATTTGTTGCATTCTTCCTTTCAGGAATTCCCAACTCTGTGTCGTTACACCGTGTGTGCCATGAGACAGACTATGGCCGTCAACTACAAGGATGCTCGCAGCGGTAAGGTCAACAAGGCCGCAAGGAGAGGCAAGGCAAGAAGAAGACTACCAAGTTCAAGAAGTAGCCTTTGTTGTTTGACACATCGTGGAATCGCCTTTATCAAAATCAACAAACAACAACTGAAGTTCGAGAACTAACCTTAGCTGCAACACGTGGCGCTTTTAGTAATTTAAAATTTCAAACAAATATCCAGACGGTTTTGCCAAATGTTCATTTTGAAATCTCTAAAAAAGGAATAATTCAAGGTGCCAAAATAAATAGTGATTTATCAAAGTTATCAACAGAATCATTGTGAACCATTCAGCAAGCCCGTTCGTTGTGAATGGCACATATCGAAACGTAAACAATAACAATGTGACACCTAACAAGACAGTTTGCAACGCAGCAGGCTGTAGAATTTTCTTACGATTCGTTCGACAATTAGAAGTGAAAATTTTTATTCAAGTCAATAAAAAATGGTAAGTCTGCAAACTGTTGTCGGTATTCATCTTAAAATTAACTAATTTTTAGTTCAAAACACCGGAAATGGATTTAGTTAATGGCGTTGCTGCAAAGTGCCCTAATGAAAACTGCAATACGTCTTTGGCACCGTGGGCGCTGCTTAAGCACTATGCGTCGATGCATTGTGACACTCAATTTGCCATCCATGTCGATGAGAATTGGCCAGTAGTATTCCCTATCAATGTGCTTCAGCTGAAGCCTTTAGAGAGTCATGTGGTGGCTATTTTTGCCTATGGCGGACCCAACCAGCCGGTTCATAATGCAGAATCCGCCTCGGTAGGTATGCCGGTGTTTTTAATGCTCTACGTGGGCGCTCGACCACTGCACGTCAACGATAAGCAGGATTATATACTCTTCTTGGTCACTCCACAATGCTCTCCGAATGTTTCGGCAACTGTGACGCTCTGCGATGCACAGCTAGCAAATGAGCGCAAAGGGTTGCGCTGCTTGCGCAACATGCTCTCCGCACCGCTGGACCTGAATACTCATGATCGCATCCATTGTGGCTTGGACTATATGTTGTACAAGGGCAAGGATTTCCAGGAATTGTGTGCAAGTGGCGAACTGTATCTTATTTACGTTAAGATTACGATGTATGGCAAGCCCGATCAAGGGCCAGACTTTACACACTGACTTGGATGATGGAAGCTGGCCAAGCACGCTTTTCTAATAAAAAACTATTTTAATTATAACATAAGCCAGTAGATAAATCTAAACTAGTTTACCATAATGAATATATATGTACAGTCGAAAGACTAAAGATTTGTTTTCTCTAATTGGTAAGGGCACAGTTTCAGATCTGCATTGGTGTTATTACTGCACATATTAAAAGGGTATAGGGGCAAAACAGTTAATAAATCTCCAGCGTGGAAAAACACTTGTTCAGCGCAATCTAAATTGCGTTTAAGAACTAGCTGATGGCTCAAAAGCAGCCGAAGACACTACTTTCGCAGACGTTGACAGCAAACATACCAGTGAAGTGTGAGTCAAGTAACTTTAGTTTCTTTTCCTATCGTGTTGGGCATGTCTTCCTATTGAATTTGAGCACTCCAGTCGCTATAGTTGGGTCGCCAGAAGAATAATAAGAGTAAATAATTTTCAAAATTTGTTGTTTTTTATTTTTTTTAAATTTGTATTAGCTAATTTCGGTTGTTTTGATAAACGGAAAAGCCTGAGTTGGTTATCAACTGTTTATTTTATAATATGATCGATGCTGCTGCTCTTGTGACCTAACATCACTATTAACTGAGCCGCCCTGCTCAGTAGGTTGAGCAAGCAGGAGAGAAGACAAGTGTTCTTGAAAGAGCTAGCCATGGACTTAGCAAGAAATCATCGTGAATGAATCGTCTCGTCGAAACTCCACGACTGAAATCATCCGAAAAATTGGCCATGAGTTTGATTGGAAAAACAATAAGCGACGCAGATGTGAAATGTGTAAGGACTACTGGCGTGTGTGATCATTGTTTGAAACATCTCTGTCCACTGCATTACTTTCGTTCGTGTGAAATGCGCTTCTTTAAAGTTACTATTTGCTGAAATATTCGCGTTTGTTTATTGAATTTGAATGATAAATGGCGTAAAATGCCATAAGGGTCGATCTGACCCGAGAACACGCGAATATGTTGAAATTTAAGTGCATGGGTCAAGGGTTAAGACGCAAATGATGATCCTGCCTGTCAGGCGAATCCAAAGAACTTAGGAATTCTACTGGATAATTGACAACTTCGTGTTTGTTTTCAACGCTACCGAATGACTTGTACGAACGCAATTCACCTAGATTTTGATTTTGAATCGTCTAATTTAATTATTTGACAATATTTTTCGCTGTTTAAACTGCGCGTGCGCTCAACGAAGCGTAGTTATAAAAGTTTCGACCGATTTTCGGATATATATTAGTGATGAATTAGTTCATATTTCGTTGAAGTGAATTGTAAAATGACATGTGGATGAAACCACTGGAAGTATCTGCCGGATTCTATTGAAAAAAGATGGATGCAGTTTTACCGATTAAGGTCACACGAGTCTCCACACCAAATTTTTTAACTCTAGTTCACAAGTATCCATATCTACACGTAGTGGAATTTTGGCACAGTTTATAGGCGAAGGAGGGTGAAATTAGCATATTTTTGACTATAGCTTTTGATGTATTTATCCGATCACGATTATTTTTGGAAGATGCACATTAACACGATGCACATCTCTGAGGAGTTTCGAGTTGATAGATACAACGGAGCGGTTGTAAATTGCGCAAAAACTGTCACGGGGGAAGGGGGTAAGATATCGACTTGATTCGATAAACTTCATTTTACATTAGATAACGCGCATCTTTTGGTAAAATTTTGTATCTCTAGCTCTTATGGTCTCGGAGATCTATCCCCTCATACGGACAGACGGACATGGTCCAATCGCTACCCGAGTCAATGATAAGACTTTTTGCCCATGGAACATATCGTCTTGCATGCCTCCATCTGCCTGTTACAAACATTGCACAAATCTATAATACCCTTTTTGTGTACACTTGTAAAAAATTGATTTGTGTGATTATTCAAACAAGAAGTAGATTAGGGTTGAAATTAATAACCCTATTAGGGTTTGAAAGAGTCTCAAATGGTAAGCTTTCTTTTTTTTCTGAAACTTTTAGCTATTTTAGGTTTTAGTTTTTTGTCAATCTATTTTTTTTTTTTTGCTGGTGAAAAGTTGGCATTCGAATTTCACGGATTGTCATTGTGCCCAACTTATCTCTTTATCCCCATAAACACCAAAGATAAGCATAAGAAACCTAGAGCATCCGTACTTCAGGGACGGCAAAATGGGCCACACAGGCATTCCTGGAACCGGGGTTTCTGAGGAAGCTGCTCGGCTTATGTGTGTACTTCGTCACCTCCATAAACACCAATGATATTCGTAACCTCATCAATCGGTGACACAAAGAAAGAAAATGACTGTTTGCAGGCTATTCTGTCATAGGTATTTGTCCAACCTGCTGCAAAAGTTTATGACCCGCATACGTGGCAGCCAGTTATCTTAAGACCTTGTGTAATTAATACACTTGGTCTTGTGTAATGCTGGATATCAAGCAGCTGGAGCGAAACGCTGGTAGTACCTAACGGTGACCTAAATTATTAAACGTTTGAAAGATCAGTAGTATATATAACCTAAACTAGGAGTCTAAATGGATAGTACCTTCACATATGACTCTTTTACCTGAAGTGCAATCCGTTAATCTTTGATTGTGGCCGCTCAAGAAGAACAGCGGTAGCTGTGGCTTATACTCAAAGGCGAGAAGTGTTCTAGACGGAGCGGCGTTAGTCCAAAACAACCAAGTGCTGGGATCCAAAGAAGAGCAGAGGGATGGTTAGCCTCGAGCCAACCTAAGGTAGAAGAAAATTGAACTGACAAAACTGCTCTCATGGTTCGTCCCATGTTTCTATTGGATCTTTAGCACCATGAGCTTTAGCCTTAATAGGCAGGTGCTCACGTTAAAACACATGATTTACTGCCTGCATCCGTACCAAAATGAGCCTGCGCAGCTTTAATCCGTCTAAGTACTGGTCATGCTGCTTAACTTCTACATGGAGCTGCTTGAGCTTGCTGCAGATAGGATCACACAGTAGACCAACTGCTGGACACCTGCACAGAGTTGGAGCATATCAGGGAAAATCGAATTTCCAATCGAAGGCCTTCGCTGCTAGTACTCATTAAATGATGCCTTAAGTTATGTATTATTTTAGAAAGACAGTAAGCAAACTCTCGCAGGATTGTGTGTACAATCCAATCTACTTGATTGAACCATGTGCTTCATGTTGCCTTTTTAGAGATTCAGCAAAGCTACACTTAAAATGCAATGACCATCGCCAAAGATAATATTTATTTTGGCCCAAGCCACTGACCAATACAAACTGCTATCGACTCATTGTATCGAATGTTTACATAAAATTAACAAAAACAAATACATGAGGCAAAAGATTAGTTTTAACGGGATAATGATTTCAAATCTTTTTGGCCGCCCACTAATGCGCCTCATTAGAGGCTTAGCCAGCGGCTAAATCTCCAAGCCAACTCGCCATTGGCTTTTCTTTTTCTAACTCGCTTTCCCTGCTCTTTGTTTGCCTAATTTTCCACGTTGATTTTCTAGCCGCAAAACAAATGATACGCTGCCTGCATATTAAGCATCTAATTTAATTTACGAAATGAAATCTCCAAACAACAACACAAAAAAAGCATAGCCAACATGGACAGCAACCACCCCCCGGGACCGGGTTGTTGGGTGTGTTTGTTTGTCCGCAGGGTTGGGCTCTTTAAATGCCACTCATAATGAAAAGCTGTGATATAGTACCATACATATATAGACGATATTATCTGCCATTGTACGTTGTAATGTGAATGCGGCTTTGATTTTCCGTTTACTTTGCTTAGAGGCCGTACGGATTACGGATTTTCAAGTGGTTGATTGTCTGTCAATAAAGCGACAACTTTTCACTTGCATTGGGCAGTAGAGTGCGACTAGCAAAGGGCGTGGGTGGCTGTGGGACGCCACTCGACTTGGCACGCACGTCTGAGTCTGCTGTGTGAAGAAGTTATTAGTGGACAGAGTCTTGATTGCGCTCCGGCATATGTCAGCAGTCAATGTGAGAGATTCCCAGCTAGAACTTTGCATAGATAATTATGAAGAAAAAGAAAAACAATGTTTGGAGTTCATACCAGCATTGTGGTCGGTATTGAAGCGCAGCCCGGTCAAGTGCCAGAAGTAATCAAACTAAGGAATAAGTGCTTGCCCGGGGGGCGATCTCTGCACAATATACGTCACAATACAAGAATAACATTTTAGTACTATTTCAAGCAACAAACGGGCAAGGACAATTCTGAAGGAGATGCATCTCGCGGATAGCCAATGAATGAGGTAAGCGGGCTTGGAGTCGTAGGACCGCGAACATATCTCCCTCAATCTATGGGCATAAACACCAGCGTTTTCTAGGCTGAGATTTGCAGCAAAAACCGATGTTCAGGTATAAGTCTAGACAGAATTACCAGTAAAGGGGAATAAGATTAACCCGAATCAAAGTAGACCTTCTGGAAAGACCAAACAAACACTCACTTCGATGGGTCAACGTTTATATCAACGTTTCCAGGAACCAACTTGCCGATGAACTAGCAAGAACCAGAGCAGCAAAACCCTTGTTAGCGCCAGAACCACTTTGTGGCATTGAAAGACGTACGATAAAGATTGACGCCAGCCACAGAATGGAGCTCAAACAGGCCAAGCAGTTCCTCATCTCCTACAGCTCCGTTAGGTTCTAATGAGCAGACTAGACACGTTAAAGTTAAAGGACATTTGACTAAGCTAGGCATCATCAGCTTCAACACCAGTTCCGGATCTGCTTCAACGAGCGAGAAGATGGATAAACTCCCTAGGAGGGTATAAATTTTCAATAATGTCTGGAAATTTAGCGCCCAAATCCCTAGGCGGAATCAAGTGAGTAATTTGATTGAACATTATTCCAGAAATGCATACATGTATGTAAGTGCTTTACAATAGTGTCATCTTTTTCTTAACTGGCCATAACAACCCGTTGCCGGGTTTCTGCCTGATTTGGAACACTTCTCCAAGCGTTTCTGATTTACGCGCGCCTGCTTCAATCGTTGATACCAAAGTTATTTAGTGTGCTCTTTACCTGGTCTTTCTAACGTATGCACGACCTGCCCCTTCGTCACCACCCTGCTTAGCTTCTTCATCCACCTGACTCATGCTTCAGCGCTAACGCTTCAACCCCTTCAACGGAAAGGGAGTTTAAGCTTCGTCTGGCGCGAGTTGTGTCTTTGTATATAATGATATACTATATATATTCATAGGTTCTCATACAGGACTTCGTTTTACGGACCAAAATTTTGATCATAAGTCTGCCTGCGCAATGGGACAACTGCTTGTCAAGCAATGCGTCAATGCACGCGGCAGAGAAGGCGTGGCAGCCTGCAAAAGAAAATAGCCTTAATAGCATTCGATAAGTTAACACCTAAATCTTGAAGACTCTAAGAGTGAAGTATAAACCATTTTAGTAACGATGATTGTTTATTGCAACTTATTGGGCTTTTTTTATTGTAGATTTCGCTAAATTCTATTTTATCTTCTTTCTTGTAATATACGTTTTATTCTAGACAGATATTCTTGCTCTTCAATAGTGCATTTGTTGGTTTCATCGCTTATGAGTTTGTGTCTTGTAGTATGCTAGTGTGCCATGTCACGTCAAATGTGGCATGTGCCGATGGGCGATCGGCATCTTCCTAATCTTTAATTCACGTCCATTGAAAAGCGAGCCATCTAGTTCTAGTGCTGCTGTCACATAAAAACTGCTGGTAAACTCCAAGTATGCCATTCTTAAATCTGGGTTACACTCATCAACGCCTAAAGCAAGAGTTTCAAACTCCTGGTAATACATTCCAAACAAATTTTCCAGCTCGCAAAACGTTGTCGTAAATGACAAATTATTTATTAAAATAGTTCTTTCGGGATCGGGCTGGTAGTCTGGGTCCGTGCTCATTATGCTTCGCTTTTTTTTAAAAACAACAAAAAAACTAAAATTATTGCATAACTCTGGTAAGGATTATATTTTTATTCGTTAAGCTTACCTTTTTTCTTGTCGAGTTGTCAATCGAAAATCTATAATCAATTTAATCTACCTTGTCAATAAAAGCAATGACTAAGTGAAAAATACTTTATTTTGAATGTCTGGCAACGCTGGTTCCAAAAACTTTAACAACACTTGATTGGCAATATTGGCTCTTTCATGCGTTTTCCAACCAATGTCAGCAAGTCAAAGCTTGTCGTATGAGGCGACTAACAATGACAATGGGTTTTTTCGAGACCAGTAGAGCCACCTCAGGCCTTAAAAGAGTTCTTTCAATTCCATTGAAAGAATGTAACCCGATAACGGGTTGTTATGGCCAGTTAAGAGGATGAAGAGATGGCTCATTGCAGAAAGTTGACCTTTCCTAACACTCAGTTAGTGCGGCATTTTGTGCCATACCAAATGGAGAAAGCAAGAAGACCGGCTCAGGCTCTACTGGCCAGAAACCTAGTATAAACCGAGTCTATTATGACGTCATGTTCTTACACTAAGTGTTGTTCTCCCACACAGCATTCTTGCTTAGATCCAGCTCGCGGCATTCAGAATAGCCAAAATTTCCGTCTGGTAAACTGTCAGACAACTGACCAGCCAGCAGTATAACAACCAATTCCATAGTTCATTTTGGAATCCTCATAGTTGTTTCCCCCTCAGTATGAGTTCTGTATCGCTTCTCTTTATCGCTTTATTGTGTATACAAAACATACTTGCAATCGAACCTTCTCGCTCTTCCGCTTCCCTCAGCTCACTTCGATGCTTTAACAACTTTAAATTTGCAATATAGAGTACTTTGGCTCATTTATATTTCTTTTATATGCCTTAACAAACTTTTGGACAAGTTAAGCTTTCAGGTGACATTCAAGAAAACAAGAAGCGCACATATTCGTTCTAAGTATCTTTATGCCATAATACCAAGCTTCACGAAGCAAATTTTAAATTCGATCTGCTAGAAAGACTAGAATTGCTCATTGCCGATATATAATAAAAAGCAGCACTCGTACTTTTAGTTACCATTCAATATTTTACTTTCGTAATAAATAATTTTAAGAAAAACGTCCTTGGGCCAGCAAAGTGGCAGTCAGTCTGTGACGTCAGTCTGTGCATAACCTGGCAACCTGCCTGTGACACTATGACAGAACTTCTGGAAATCCTTGGACTTATACAACATATAGTCTGAGCCACAATGGATGCGCTGATGGGTTTGCTGGTCCAGTGGAGCGGAGTTCATGTAACGTAAGCAGCGCACCAATTTGCGTTGATTTATTAGCCGTGCATCGAAGAGCGTCACTACAGCGGAAACATTCGGAGAACAGTGCGAAGTGACCAGAAAAAGTACGTAAGTAAGTCATCAACGTGCAGCTGTCGTGGACACATGAAGAGCATTAAAAATAGCGGCATATATCCAACGTGAGGCATAACATTATGGTCCGGCAGGTTAGATTGGAAGTGTATGACCATGACCCGTTTTTGATGTCAAACTAAATGAAGAAATATACCTTGCCTAACATATGATATCGCATTTAGTAAGTAGTTAATTAAGGATGAATACAGACAACCGTTTGCAGAGTTACAATGTTTAGCGAATCGCCACAATCTACTTTGCAAAAATATAAGCGTAAAAACGCTCTGATAGTTCTTCGAATTCTTCAAAATACACTGCACACTTTGCCGCTTTGGTACTCTCTGAAAGAGCATGAAAATAATAGAGTGGAATCCTTGGCCGTTATACTGAGTTGACTTGCTGAAAGGTGTCCATTCTCAATTTTGCTGATGAACGAGTCGATCCAAAAGGGAGCGCAACACAAGCAGCTTCACACAGGCACAATTATGATCGGTCTAGGATATCACTTTATTCGGAGTTGTATTTAGTAACTTTTTCAACACAGTTTCGTATGGCACAACACAAATTCCCACAAAAGTTAAGGTTAAAGTTTAAGGAGATGCTGCAATCTTAGAGAACCAGAGCAGCAATTTCCACACCATTCTGTTAATGTTGATGTAAGGCATAGTGGCGGTGTTATGCAAGGAAATATACAGTAATTGGCCTTATACGGGGTCCAGGCATGTTCAAACATGACTTTTTGTACTTATGAATGAAAACGCTGCTGCGAGAAAGGCGACGAAGGGGCACATCATGTCTCCCTTGGAAGGACTAGATACAGAGCACCCTAGCTAACTTTGGTATCGCCGATTGAAGAAAGCGCGCTTTTGGGAAAGAATACTTAAGGTCAAGTTGACTGATGCTGTTGAGGGCCTTGCCTCAGTAACAATTTGAATTTAGATGACGTAACGTGACAGTCGTTGTTGGCTCAACCTTGTCACTGATCACAGTTCTCAGTGTATCTGAGACGCCTCATTACTGCAATGATTTATTTCTGTGGATGTGAAGCAAGCCTTTCAAAGAATCTGGCAAAATAGGTTACCACATAGAGTAGTACTATTGAAGTAGTATTCGGAAGGCTGATTCTGATTACAAGACACGTCTGATGCTCCTAGTCCTGTAGTTGAGAATGATGATTTGGGGAGATATGCCATACTTCAATACTGCAGATGACATGATTTGTTCCTCTCTGGAAGAAGTAACTGCTGCTGAGCTTTTGTTATTCTTGTGGCGTCTTGAAAATTGGACAATGCATTGGGACATTACGATAAAAGGTTGGAAAATGTCTAAATGTATGCTATACCTTGAGGCGTGGCATTGCTTCAAGATTGTGTTTCAATGATTCTGTCATTGCTGTGCCTATCAAGGCTAAATATCTATTCTTTATATCGGATGAAATGCTTCTATTTGCGCAACATTTTGCTGGGCAGATTGCCACTTTGCGAGCCTGGATTAAGTTGTGTCTTTGTATATAATGATATACTATATATATTCATAGGTTCTCATACAGGACTTCGTTTTATGGACCAAAAATTGGATCATGTGACGTAACGCGAATAGGTCTGCCTGCGCATTGGGACAACTCCTTGTCAAGCAATGCGTCAATGCACGCTGCAGAGAAGGCGTGGCAGCCTGCAAAAGAAAATAGCCTTAATAGCATTCGATAAGTTAACACCTAAATCTGGAAGACTCTAAAAGTGAGGCATAAATTCTATGTCTAATAAGGAACCCCCCGTGTGGTGAGCGGGTTAGAGAATACCACCACAGCAGGTCAAAGCTTGTCGTATGAGGCGACTAACAATGACACTGGGTTCTTTCGAGACCAGTATGCCTTAAAAGGGTTGTGCGTAGGGTTTGGGACCCACCAAGTAAAACCACAATTCCAATGAAAGAATGTATTTACATCAGACCGTAACTCGATAACACGAGTTGTTATGGCCAGTTAAGAAAAAGAATAAGGAACCCTTGAATACCCTTCCCTTGATTTGGCCCTTATCACTCAACTTGGCAAAGATATGAACTTTCAGCTAGACGATATCCCTCTGCCGGGCAGCGTCACGGACTAACTCACTTTTTTTTTTTTTAAATATATTTTGTCAGTAATGATGATTGTTTATTGTAACTTATTGTGATTTTTTTGTTTTAGATTTCGTTAAATTCTATTTTATCTTCTTTCTTGTAGTATATGTTTTATTCCAAACAGCTATTCTTGCTCTTCTATAGTGCATTTGTTGGTTTCATCGCTTATGAGTTTGTGTCTTGTAGTATGCTAGTGTGCCATGTCACGTCAAATGTGGCATGTGCCGATGGGCGATCGGCATCTTCCTAATCTTTAATTCACGTCCATTGAAAAGCGAGCCATCTAGTTCTAGTGCTGCTGTCACATAAAAACTGCTGGTAAACTCCAAGTATGCCATTCTTAAATCTGGGTTACACTCATCAACGCCTAAAGCAAGAGTTTCAAACTCCTGGTAATACATTCCAAACAAATTTTCCAGCTCGCAAAACGTTGTCGTGAATGACAAATTATTTATTAAAATAGTTCTTTCGGGATCGGGCTGGTAGTCTGGGTCCGTGCTCATTATGCTTCGCTTCTTTTTAAAAACAAAAAAAAAAGTTAAATTATTGCATAACTCTGCTAAGGATTACATTTTTATTCGTTAAGCTTACCTTTTTTCTTGTCGAGTTGTCAATCGAAAATCTATAATCAATTTAATCTGCCTTGTCAATAAAAGCAATGACTAAGTGAAAAATACTTTATTTTTAATGTCTGGCAACGCTGGTTCCAAAAACTTTAACAACACTTGATTGGCAATATTGGCAGGCCTTTTACGCGTTTTCCAACCAATTGTCTTAACGAATTCACAAAGCAGCTAAGTTTATGGTTGAATAAGATTTGTGCTAGCTGAATCCCCGTGTGGTGAGCGGGTTAGAGAATACCTCCTCAGCAGGTCAAAGCTTGTCGTATGAGGCGACTAACAATGACAATGGGTTCTTTCGAGACCAGGCCCTAAAAGAGTTCTTTCAATTCCATTGAAAAAATGTATTTACATCAGACCGTAACCCGATAACGGGTTGTAATGGCCAGTTAAGAAGAAGAGGAGATGGCTTATTGCAGAAAGTTGACCCTTTCTTAACACTCAGGGAGTGTTGAATTTTATGCCATACCAAATGGAGAAAGAAGCCAGAAACCTAGTATAGAAGTTCGGCTGGCTTCTTTCCAGTAAATTTATGCTTAGTATCAGTCTCAGTTTACCTACAAATTCTGTCGTCTGTCTGGAGGCATGAAATACCGCTTTCTTCTGTAGAGTGCAAGCGTAATTGGAAGCGGCTGTAAGCATTGCAAAATAAGGTTCCGAGCTTTATCTGTGAAGTAAGCATAGCATATGGATGTTAATACTATGGAGGTTCTTGAATAAACCACGGGCCAACGGTTTGGTTAGGAAAGTGCCCATGAGAAGACTTAAGCGCAAACAGGAGCTTTAATGGGATCGAATAGTCTCAGATTGCCAATCGAATTAAGGTAAAATAAATCTGCTTAGAGACATTGAACCGATATTCAATTATCTTTAATCCGAACTAATGTTCATCTAAATCGATAGTAAGGTAGTAATACGGTAAGTTCGAGAATCTCGAAATCTAGAATTTTTTGAAATAGCCATAATTCGAAATTGCTAGAAAATCTAAAACGGTTTCCGGATTCGAAATCCGCGACTCCCAATTTAGCTATGTTTTAGCCAGATTTGTTGCATAGTGTTGTTATGGTTCAAAATTGAACTATTTTTTACATATTTTTGGAAACCATAAATTTACAACCTTATAAAGCTGTCATGTAGCATCCTTTAGAATATAAACTTTGGCACGTGAAATTTTTTTTTAAACTGTTTTTTTGATGTGTTGAACGTCGTTGCGCACTTAAAGCAAATTGCACTGCAATCCACGGGGTGTTGTCACTTTGCCGCCCACCAAACAGCAACAGCCAAAACGATAACCAAGTGATGCGCACCCCAATCCTAACCCAGCCAAAGCAATCCTATAAAAAACAACAACAACAACAAGAGCAAGAAACAAAACGCGTTCATGGTAGTGACAAAGTCAAGCTATTTTGAATAGGAAACATTTTAATACGCGGTCGCGGTTGCTGGCAACATTTTGTGGCAGGAGTGCGACGGGTTGTGGGACCTGAGGCACGTTTTGCATGCCGCCGCCGAGTTTGTCACTGTGATTTATGCGCGAGAGGGTTGCAATCTAAGGGGTAGGGTATTTGCCAGTCAGTAAGGCAGCCGCCCCATTGTCAGCAAGTCAATGAATAGTCAAAAAAACAAAGTCTATGAAAAAGTAAAAGTTTGAAGACTGGCAGCCAAAAAGCCAACCAGCACGGCGTCCTTTCCAACAGGCGTCAGCAGGATGCGGCTGCTGTAGACAGCAACTGTTACTGTAGCCCGGGATTGGAGACATCAGTGTCATTGGCAGCGGCAGCAGCAGCAGCAGCAGCAGCAACGTCGACGTCATCAGCGGCAGCGGCGTTGCGGCTGTCAGGTTATGCGCTGCCAAGCGCAGCCGCCCAGACCAAAATTCGTAGTAATTCAACCATGGTCATAATCGTAATCATTGCCCTGCCCACACTCGCGTTCACGCAAATAGAAACACCCCCAACCGCCTCAGGCTGTGTTTCTATGCGCTACAATTGAGAATTTTATTTCATTTTTATGGCTTTTGGAAATTAAATTGTTGTCATTGTTGTTGCTTGTTGTTGCTGTCGCATGCAAAATTAACCTAAAGATCCTGCTGTTGTTGCAGGATTTGCATAGGTGTGACCTAAGCATAATACCCGCTGGGCATTACTGTAAAACAATGGCGATACCCTAACTCCTTTGGCGTACATCAAATTGTGCATTTCGAAGCCATAAAAAAAGTTGGCACTTGAAATTGAAAGTAAAGTGGGAATCCCGACGCCAATACACACGGTACTCTCCGCTACAACTCACTGTAGCACACAGCAACCATATAATATGCTGCGAATATGCGAATCAAATATCGGTGAATCGAATCGAAATCGATATTATTGAAAAATATAATCATTAACCGTATCAATAATACCGATACTTCCGTAATCGTAACCGTATCAGTAATTAAATTCGTTTTGTTACCCTAATTTTGACACTTTTTGGTGATTGTGTCTTTATTACAAAAAGAATTACGAATCGCTTTTTGCTTGGGCTGATTGCTAAAAATTGTTAAAATTTTCGCTATTTTTAGATATAATAACTCCCGTAAAATAAAGGTAAAAGGCTCTTAACTACAAAAGAACGGTACATAGCGAAATTGCCACTTAAAAACTGTGTGTGCATAAGCCCCGAAAGTCCATGGACTGCAAAGGTGACCCATAGTAAAAACTGATTCCTTAAGGTCTTCCAACACAAACATATTAATTTATACTACATTGAATGAGGCATACCTCTTATTTAAGTTGACAATATTTAAAGGAAAATTGATTGCTGTGGAAAGGGTATCTTATATTCGGCGAACCCGAAGCAGCACTGCGATTAGTTTTTTTTTCAAATTAACTGCATTTTGTGTAAACAAGCTATTTACTCAATTGTTAAATACATAAAAATTGATTTTAAATTTATTTGCTGCTAATAATACTCCTAAATACTAGTTTTTACGGTGATTTTTATCTACTTCTAGTCTATACCAAACCATTCTTCGAAAAAAAAAGCAACTAAGCCGAATCTACGATTTAATGCCGTTATAACAGTATAGGACCGGATCGGCGCTACACCACTGCGTAGTCGCTCGCTTTTCGCCACAGTCGGTGCTACCGCTTTGTATGATGTCTCAAAGTTGAACCTACATTTTGGGATTAGATTTAATCTTGGTGCTAGAAATAGGAATATGAATAAAAATTCAGAGAGAACATGTCTCTCTGGATGTTAAGGTGTGCTAGACCATTTAGCCTTTGCTCTCCAGTTCGGCTATGTATGTTAGGTATGTTTTAATACGCCTGATCATTGAGAACGAACGTTCGCTACAAGCAACTGTAACGGTAGTGTCGCGCCAATTCGCGAAAACCGGTAAACCGTTGGAAAAAGGGTTTTATGGCAACCGTTAAGAGTCTCTATAAATGATTTTGGTCTCTGAGCTGTAGGTACACTTGAAAAATGTCTGTAACGAAACGTATTAGTATCAGCATTTGCATTCGTAGAATAGGTAGCAAATTAATAAAACTGCAATTGGTAATATGGAGAAATTACCTTTGCCACATTTTAATTTGGGCTTCGAACTCTTTCGTTTTTCCAAAAATGTCATTCGGCCATTCATCCTCAAAAGTGTGAACAGTCCGATTTAGCTCTTTTGCATAAAGTTCTACGCATTTTGACAGAATGATATTTTGAATTTGAAAAAAGAATTTTGCGATGAAGCTGTTCCAAATATATATCTATGAAAATAGATTTCCTTCAGGGTTTCCTTCGTAGTTATCACGATTTTTTTGTTGGCCTAATCGTCGGGGAACCGTCAACTCTACTCCAAGTTTCTCTGCTGCTTGGGTTGCCAAAACAAAAATATGGCGAAAATGCTCTTCGGCGTTTGAAGTCAACGCATTTGCTCCAATCACAAGAAGGAGACTTTTTGTTAAGCTGAATATCGGCTTCAATAATATCAAAGCTAAGCTCTGCGAATCGAAGATACTAAAGTTAATGGCTGTACACCAACAGGTTTTGCCTTCTCCTCCAAATCTTCCAGTGCTAAGCAAATAGATTTCAATACTTCGTAAAAAAGGCCAAGCCATTTTGAATGCTCTACCCATCGCGTCTCACAGAATTTAAGTAAACGAAGCTGCTAGAATATAGCCTTTTAAAGTTTCAGCCGCTTTGTTTGAATTACGGAAAAAGTTAACTATTGATTTTAGTTTTGACATATATACAGTTCCTAACAGCAAGAATATGACACGCATTCGTTATAGCTTTATTTAAGCCGTGATTGGCACAGTAAACATATATAGCGTCAGGATATTTTTTTTTACAAAGGTTAACTTTCTTCTAAAATCTGTTTTTGTGAAATGCATAACATCTCATCATCTCTTTTCTTAAGACAACATGCTCAACATTCTGCAACTTTCTGTGTATAGTGGGTCCAATACAGAACTTCGAATGCCTCGAAAACTAAGTCCAGTACAATGAGTCCGGACACTCGCTGACTCTCTAAGGCAGAATGGCAGGAACTTCAGCATAATCACGGAAGCTCGACGAACATGCACTCTGTCCCTCTTTTGTAGATCGCTATTATCGATGGCATTCGCACAGTGGCACAAAAATAAATAAATAGCATTAAATAAGAATTGAAATATGAAATTTCAATAAGATCGATTTGCCTTTGTAATAATTGTTTTGTCAAAAGATTATGATCCGGTCATTTACAGGATTCAATGTATTCATGAACGAGTCTGTAGAATCTCAGTTTTAGTCGAAAAACAAGTTTCTCTGAGATACATACCATAAAAACCATGCTTATAAATCCGTCGCCTTGTCTAGTCGAACTTGCTGCCAATTTGGCTGTGGGAAATAGTCTCAGAGTTCCAGAGCTACTAGGAAAGCAGGGCAGGTGTTGCTAGCGACCTCATTGCTACCCTTGGGTCCAGGAACCCCGGCAATAAGTCAACTTGTTTCCCACTGCAGTGAAGCAGTTACTCTCTCTCGAGCCTTTAGAGGAATTCCCATAAAGAGTACTACCAGCTGCTGGGCTACCATCAAAGATACAGATAGCCTCTTTTTCGCTCAACCTATTACGAGCGTAAACTTTACGCTGGACCATGTTGCAACCAAACCCAACAAATATGTATAACCCTAAGAATAGAAATGCTGCCAATGATTGTCTCTTTAGTATATTTAATGAGTGTATTTTTGTGAAGAAACAATATTACAAAAACAATTTTGAATTTGGCGTCCAAAAATTACCGCTTAACGAAAGCATTTAAGAAATCTCAAACAGCGCTTTGTCCATGGAGAGGCCAAGGCCATTTGTAGATTCTGCTGTATGCGCATCTTCATCAAAGGCGGTGTCCAGCCCAAATTCCAAAACACATTAACTTGATCCACGAGCCGAGCTCCCATTTTGGCAAAATCAAGTTTAACCTTATGAGGCGGCAAGGGCAACATGAAGTCATCCTTGCCTCCAACAACTGGCCCGCGCACTTCCTTTTGAGGATTATCCATCTTGAATATGGCAAAAAGTTTAGTTTGAATTCATATACGAAAAAACGATGCTACTTACACTGACTTTTTAATTTATTTTACGACTTAACTTTACGAGAAATAACTTTGAAATGATTTGAAAGTAAACTATTTGTGACTATAGAAAATTTTGAAAAAAAATATTCAACTTTTTGATTTATTTTACGACTTTACTTAACGAGAAATAACTTTGGAATGATTTGAAAGTAAACTATTTGTTATTATGTAGTGATAAATTTGAGAACATTCCATAGGCTTACTTCGATGTTATGTGTTTCCAGTTTTCGGATAGTAACTTTTAAGAGCTGTTTCTTAAACGCTTTCATGTTCTGCTGGTGTGGCATGTTTTTCTTTGGTAACAAAATGTTTGGATTTTTGAAGAATTTGGTACATGGACCTAGGATGCTTGGGTACTTGCAGCTCCAAGCAAATTTGTATATTCTTCTCACTCCTCTTGAGGTTGAAAAGTGTACTGAAATTAAGCGCATCGTGAGCTCTCTCTCTCTCAATGCACTTGACTCTTAAAAGACGTTGAGTGATTAAAAATTTGTTGTTTCCAGCGAGAAATTCATCTTTCCTGTTAAGTTTGAACATCTCTTTTCAAGAAGAAATAACCTGCCTTATCGTTATCGATATAGTAAAGATTATACACTTGGAATAAGAGCATAGCAGATGTTGAGCGTAAAGCACTGTTATGACCTTCTGATAATCGAATCATGACCAAGAGTAATAAATGCTGTAACTTTCAAAAAGAATCTTCAGTGTAGTCTTAAAAGTGCTTATCGAACTTGTTGCGTTATCTAGTTTAAAGAAACAGCTTTTTATGTCAGTTATCTGCTAGCAATGTTGTCTTAGAAGCCTTTGGGACATATTTTCAGCAAGGTTTCTAGATTACAAGTGTTGCAACTATTACGACTATTCAAATAGTGATGTGCGATCTTAGACACTACTTTTGTGTGGAATACAATTGACATGAGAAACATTAGAATAATAACACTAGTCTACAAAATCCAACTTTTCTAATATTCTGTTTAAACTATATCGCTCCTTACTCAGTTTTTTCCGCTCACCCTCAGCGAATCTCGCGGATATCGGTATTTTGCGGAGGTTGCACTTAAACCACTATATATCTATTGTGAAATGAAGTATCAACTTAATTTTTTTTTCTATTTAAAGATAATGAATGCCACTACAATCCTTTTATAGACCACTTTTCAATTCAAAATTCGCTCGTGACTAAAATTTATCCAAAAAAGTGCGGGTGGCCAAAATATTTTTTAATAAGAATTTTCCTGAATCAGTAGTTCTATTCGAGAAGAACAAAATGTGCCATGTCACGAGCAAGTTGGACCGAAAATGAAGCTGTTATAATGGTTTGCAGGGGATGAAATTCACGAAATCTGAGGGTGGTAAGCAGTGATATTGAGGAAAGGTGGTTTAAACATGATCACCCATCAGAGTTTTTGAATATGAACTCGTGTTGAGTAGTGTAATCAGCTCAGACATAATACTTAAAGAGCCGTAGAGTATAGCCGGGATGTGCCGACTGTAATATACACTGTGCGAGTACATTTTTTTATGCTTAATGCGCTTGAAAATATTCGTTTAACTTCTCTTCTGCCGCTGTCGAACCCTGGGTTTTAAGTTAAAAAAGGTGAATCTCTTGTCTTGGACAAAATGAAGTACATATTGGTTTTTATTTTTAAGTTCACATGCGTTGAACGTAAAAAAGGTGATTTTAAGAAGCGATAAGCGTACAAAATTAGACATTTTTGGGCATAGCTTTTGCAGTTCGCAGTTTCCGATTTAAACATAGCTTTAAAATGTCTTTAGAGAGGTGTGATAACAAATCTAAATGACTTTCTACGATCGCTCATGATTCCAACAGTGTCGCTATCCCTTTCGTGCTCAGACACAATACGCGTTTTCGTGCTCAATAAACTGTGCGCCCAGTTTGCCTGTTACACATTTACAAGTTTTCGGCTGCACATGTCGGTATAGCGAATACACACCACGCTACTGGGACACATTTGCTTTGACTAGTTTTTGCACAAAGTTTAGCAAGAAACCGCAAACACTCGCGGCAAGTGTATCATAATAGAGAGCAGCACCAGAAACTTTTGCTGTCTTTCGTAGAGCTGGGCAAGATTAAGGCCAGGCCTTGTGGGCTGTTGTAGTTTCGCCAAGTATATTCAGGCGTGTGCTAATGCCCCGAAATTGTGTGCAAAGATTTTTACGAAAATTGTTATTACCAAGTTTCGGCTGTAAATACATGCTATATAGTATATATATATATTTATGCTATATGTTTATGTTGGATTTTGTGGCAGGGCATAACTGAATATGTTGCAAGCTCAAAACTTTGTAAAGTTGGGCAGCAACAATAACAACAACAACTGTAACAAGCGGTAAACGGCTACCGGTTGTTGTTGTTGTTGCAGCCATTGTTGTAGTTGCTGTTTCTGTGTCTGTTGTCCTAGAGGCACTTTTGGCCACGCTTGGCTGACTTTTGGGCTGCTCTGTGTAGGATTACGGATTACAAACTATCTTTTTGTTAGTAATTAGCTGCACACGATAAACGTGACATTATTATTGTTGCCATGTTGCCAGTTGCCAAGTTGGCCAAGTTGGCCAAGTTATCCAAGTCAGCCAAGTTGGCCAAGTTGCCATGCTGGCCACGCTTGCCCATTGCCGGGTCGTTTTGCCCGTTGTTATTGTTGTTGCTGCTGCTGTTACTTGGCAAAGTTAGGTCCAGCTTGTTTGCTTGATTTGTTGCTCGTCTCAGCATCTTGTTCTACGTTTTTGGCCACATTTGAATTCACCTCTTAACGTCTCCCTTTCTCTCTTTCATCCAAACTTCAGCTACAGCTTCAGTTTCAGCTTTGGCTACTGTTGCTTCCAGTTCTTGCAGTTTTACATATGCGAATTTGTTAAATCAAAAATTCAAGTGGCAACGCCGCACTCGGCGGCGCCACAGCGCCCACAACCACATCGAGGCACCACTCCACTCCACTCCACTCCACTCTACTCCATTCCAATGCAGCGCCCACAAAGAAGAAATTATCAATTTTCAACTGCGATTTGGCGTTTCTTCCGCGGCTCTAACAACCTTTTGTAATTTATGCCATTTATTGTTTGTTGTGTGGTTTTCTGCCGTATTTCACCTTGTGGTTGCTTCTGACTTTGCAAGCAATCAGCAAATTTGCATAAACGTATTGTATACACATACATACATATTAGGATGGACCAAAAAAAAAGTGTGTCTTTTGTTAAATTTACAAAATTGCACACTTTACTTAAGTTAGCTAAGTTTTTTCTATGCATCCAAAATAAGTTTCATCTTTGATTTCAGAAAATCATCGAAACAAGTATGAAATATTCATCTTAAGCTTAAATATCTTATCTGCTTAAAGAAATGTACTTTCCAGATTTCTTCTTCCTAACTGGCCATAACAACCCGTTGCTGGGTTACGGCCATATGTAGAACACTTCTCAAGGCGCCTCTGCTTCTTCGGTGATATAAAAGGTAGTTACTGTGCTCTCGCTGGTCCTTCCAAGGGAGGCTTGGCCTGCGCCTTCCTTCAACTGCCGCATTGAAGACATTTCTCGCAATAGCTTCTTCATTCATATGCACAGCATGACCTATCCAGCGGAGCCGCTGATTATATCAATTTCGTCCTATAACTCATAGAATCCGTCGTTCCCTCGATTGCGTTAGTCGTAGCCAACGTTTAAAGGGCCAAAGATCTTACGGAGTACTTCCTGCTCAAACTCTCCAGGGCATCTTCATCAGACTGCGTCATCACCTATGCTATAAAGCCCAACGGAAAGGATGAGCATCTTATAGAGTATCAGTTTCGTCTGGCAAGAATGGTCTCTATTACGCATTTGCCTACTGGAACCAAAGTAACGGAGTGATCTCCATGCTGACATCTTTTTCTTAATTGTGACGATGGTGCAAATCCTTGACAACATCAAATGTATAGTTTTCAGCATCAGTCTGAGATTCAAACCGCACCGTCTCTCTACTCGAAGGACACATATACTTTGTGTTGCCCTCTCATTTATACCAACCCGTCCGTTGTACCAGAGTATAGCCGGCAAATCATGGGAAATCTCTCTAAAAATTAACCGATGGCGCTACCTAATGGTAATAGGACATGTGCTCACCACCCATTGCTAGGGAACAAGAGTAGAACTAACCTCAGTTAAAAGCGAACTCATAAAGATTTAGAAAAAAGCCTGTGCATGAGAGGAGCAATGAGAATCTGTCCAACAGCAGCATTAGAAGGCATCATGGATTTAACACCGCTTCATATATTTAAAGGACTAAAAATAAAAGCAATAGTGTAAGGAATGTTCATAAAAGGGTGATGGCAATGGCGATATAATTAGCAACCGAGAGGCTGATGGAATGGAAAATACCATTCCGCCGCTTCTACAACCCAGAGATGAAATGACCACTGAGTAGCATTTCATGCGGAACTTCAGGACTATGTCAAGCATGCGCAAAATTAGAAGATATGAATGCCAGGGAAAGGCACACCATAGCTTGGTACACAGACTTATCCCTAATGAATCAGGACAGCGGACGCGAAGTAGGGGCATACATAGCAGCGTTTTCCAGGCTGAGGTTTGCGCTATATGCCGATGTGCTGGTTTGAACCTAGAGAGGAATTACCAGTATCGGTGGATATGCATCAGATAGTCGGGTAAGACCGTTTGCATTAACTAGAATAAACTCTAAGCTGGTTTAGAAAACCAAAATTGAACTAGACCTGGAAAGAAGAAACAAACTATGATTTCAAATGGTTAAGAGTCACACCAACATTCCTAGGAACCAGCTTGCCGATGAACTGGAACACACACGGTTAAACTACTACCAAGGGAGTAGAAAAGATTGAGATGAACCACAAAATGGACCTGTGCTCCGGGCCTAAGACAGGCAAAGCCACAGAACAATGAAGCGTTTAAGAAACAGCTCTTAAAAGTTACTAACTGAAAATTGGAAACCCATAACATCGAAGTAAGCCTATGGAATGTTCTCAAATTTATCACTACATAACAACAAATAGTTTATTTTTAAATCATTCCAAAGTTATTTCTCGTTAGGTAAAGTCGTAAAATAAATCAAAAAGTTGCATTTTTTTCAAAATTTTCTATAGTCAGTGTAAGTAGCATCGTTTTTTCGTCTAGGAATTCAAACTAAACTTTTTGAAATATTCAAGATGGATAATCCTCAAAAGAAAGTGCGCGGGCCAGTTGTTGGAGGCAAGGATGACGTCATCTTGCCCAAGCCGCCTCATAAGATCAAACTTGATTTTGCCAAAATGGGAGCTCGGCTCGGCTGGACATCGCCTTCGATGAAGATGCTCATAAAGCATAATCTACTAATGGCATTTGCCTCTCCATGGGCACAGCGTTGTTTGACATTTCTTCAATGCTTACGTTAAGCGGTAATTTTTGGACGCCAAATTCAAAATTGTTTTTGAAATATTGTTTCTTAACAACAATACACTCTTAAATATACTAAAGAGACAATGATTGGCAGCATTTCTGTTCTTAGGGTTATATATATTTGTTGGGTTTGGTTGCAACATGGTCCAGCGTAAAGTTTACGCTCGTAATAGATTCAGCGAAAAAGGGGGGCTATCTGTATCTTGTGGTAGCCCAGCAGCTGGCAGTTCTCTTTATGGGAATTCCTCTCAAGGCTCGAGAGCCTTCTGCTTCACTGCAGTGGGTAACAAGTTGTCTTATTGCCGGGGTTCCTGAAGCCAACAAAAGCGATGTGGTCGCTGCCCTGCTCTTCTAGTAGCTCTGGGACTCTGAGACTATTTCCCAGAGCCAAATTGGCAGCAAGTTCGACTAGACAAGGCATAAGCGTGGTTTTTATGGTATGTAAATTAGATAACCTTGTTTTTACGGGCTATCAAATGCAGCCTTATAATCGACATAGAGATGGAGTGTGTCGATTTGATGTTCGTGGGTCATTTCCTGAATTAGGCGTAGTGTGAATATCTGCTCAATGGTAGACTTACGAGGCCTAAAACCCCTCTAATAGGGTCCAATCAGTTCTTTCTTTTTGTTCTTCTTTGTTGTCCTTGAGCCGCTTGATTGCGACTCTGACTTCGTCATAGCTAGTCGGCGGTATATCCACGCCGTCATCTATGAGGGAGGGCGTCCGGAACTTTGCTCCGGAAGCGGCATCAACCTCATTATCACCAGATAGTAGGCCAGAGATGTGCTCCCACCACAACCTCAGTGCACCCTGTGCATCCACTACCAGATTTCCCTTTGCATCTCAATAAATAAATACCACCTCGGAATGCAGTTGTAAGTAAGACTTGCACAATAATATATCAATTATGAGAATCGTAAATAACTAACAATGTTATGGACAAACAACTCTTTAAAGCGATTCTTAGAGTTGACCAACATAAGATATATTGCAGTCACGGTTTTTCGCAACTTATCGGTGGATAGGCATCAGATAGTCGGGTAGGACCGTTTGCATTAACTAGAATAAACTCTAAGCTGGTTTGGAAAACCCGAATTGAACTAGACCTGGAAAGAAGAAACAAACTATGATTTCAAATGGTTAAGAGTCACACCAACATTCCTAGGAACCAGCTTGCCGATGAACTGGAACACACACGGTTAAACTACTACCAAGGGAGTAGAAAAGATTGAGATGAACCACAAAATGGACCTGTGCTCCGGGCCTAAGACAGGCAAAGCCACAGAACAATGAAGCGTTTAAGAAACAGCTCTTAAAAGTTACTAACTGAAAATTGGAAACCCATAACATCGAAGTAAGCCTATGGAATGTTCTCAAATTTATCACTACATAACAACAAAAAGTTTACTTTCAAATCATTCCAAAGTTATTTCTCGTTAAGTAAAGTCGTAAAATAAATCAAAAAGTTGAATATTTTTTTTCAAAATTTTCTATAGTCACAAATAGTTTACTTTCAAATCATTTCAAAGTTATTTCTCGTAAAGTTAAGTCGTAAAATAAATTAAAAAGTCACTGTAAGTAGCATCGTTTTTTCGTATATGAATTCAAATTAAACTTTTTGCCATATTCAAGATGGATAATCCTCAAAAGGAAGTGCGTGGGCCAGTTGTTGGAGGCAAGGATGACTTCATGTTGCCCTTGCCGCCTCATAAGGTTAAACTTGATTTTGCCAAAATGGGAGCTCGGCTCGTGGATCAAGTTAATGTGTTTTGGAATTTGGGCTGGACACCGCCTTTGATGAAGATGCGCATACAGCAGAATCTACAAATGGCCTTGGCCTCTCCATGGACAAAGCGCTGTTTGAGATTTCTTAAATGCTTTCGTTAAGCGGTAATTTTTGGACGCCAAATTCAAAATTGTTTTTGTAATATTGTTTCTTCACAAAAATACACTCATTAAATATACTAAAGAGACAATCATTGGCAGCATTTCTATTCTTAGGGTTATACATATTTGTTGGGTTTGGTTGCAACATGGTCCAGCGTAAAGTTTACGCTCGTAATAGGTTGAGCGAAAAAAGGGGCTATCTGTATCTTTGATGGTAGCCCAGCAGCTGGTAGTACTCTTTATGGGAATTCCTTTAAATGCTCGAGAGAGAGTAACTGCCTCATTGCAGTGGGAAATAAGTTGACTTATTGCCGGGGTTCCTGGACCCAAGGGTAGCGATGATGTCGCTAGCAACCCTGCTTTCCTAATAGCTCTGGAACTCTGAGACTATTTCCCACAGCCGAATTGGCAGCAAGTTCGACTAGACAAGGCGACGGATTTATAAGCATGGTTTTTATGGTATGTAAATTAGAGAACCTTGTTTTTCGTCTAACACTGAGATTCTGCAGACTCGTTCAAGAAGACATTGAATCCTGTAAATGCCCGGACCGAACTAGACTACGCAATAAGCATGGGTTTTGCCTTAACCAAAGACCATATTAAGCGCTTTTATTATAAAAGTCTTTAGAAGCACAAAACATGAAGAACTCATAGGGTTCGTTGTTCCATCGAATGCGGTAGTCGGTGCAACGCGCAGATGCCAAAGATCTTATGGAGTACTTTGCGCTCAAACACTCCAACCATGCTTCAGCGCCATAAATCAAAACGGGAAGGATGAGCGTCTGTTAGAGTGTTAGTTTCGTTTGGCGGTAGTGAACTCTACTATTCATTTGCCTACTGAGACCAAAGTAACATCTATTGTCAAGTAACGGTGACGCTGGCACCAAGTTGGACGAAATCTTTGACAACATCAATAGTATAGTTTTTGCGTATGAGAGTCCAAACGCTGTGTCTCTCTACTCAAAGAAAGCATTTACTTCGTCTTGCTCTCCTTTACAAACAGACCCACCCTGGCAGAACCTCTTTTTGCCCAATGATATCCATATCGATATCATCCGCGTATGCACACAACTGGACATCCTACCCATCCGATGTACTTCGGACTTTCGCAACACATTCTCCATCACAAAGTTAAATAGTTTGCAGTAGAGCGCCTCGCCTGTCCTTCTGACTTCCCAAATTACTGTCTATTATTAGTCCGAAAAAGTTGAAAATGTGCCGCAAAATAATGGCGCAGCTGGTACTCTCGCTCCTCTACGGACGCAGAATTATAGAATTGTGCTTTAAGAGAGAATTGCCTATTTTGGAAAAGAAGCACCTAAATGTTGCAATAAAAATGAAGGGTCCGTCCGTAACGTGGCTTAAACTTCTGCAAAATTGTTGCTTTTTTTGCGGCAAAAAGCTGTTTATAATAAAAGAGAAACACGGATTCGATTAAACCTTAATTCCTAACTTAAGTTACGCAAAAATCCAGCAAGAGTATTTGAATTGTGACTCGCAGCAGCTGCATTTTCAAGGAATCCTTGCTTCTTTTTTTTTTTGCAAGTTTAAACAGCTGTTGCAGTTGTTGTTGTTGTTGTTATGCCATGCTTGAGGGCTGTCCATGTTGCTGGCAAGTTTGGCCACAGTTTGGTGCAGGACAGTCTGCAAAAGTTGTACAGTGTATACAAAAGTTTTAGTTAACAGAAACTTATAGCCAAAGAATCGTTTTTAAACTATAAACATATTATGTATAATATATATATATATATATATAAATTTATTTTGTATATAAACTTTGTATATTAAGTATTGTATAAATATGCAAATATATTTTATATAAAAAGTATTTTAGTAATTACAAAAACCACAACAACGAAAAGGCCGTATAAATATATAATCTAAAGGTTGCTTCAAAAAGTGCAAAAACAAAAAGAAGAAAGTTCTTATAATTGAGTTATGTTCAAATTAAAAACTTACAATCAATGTGTGGCTAAGGGTTTGCTTTAAGTTTAACTAAACGCATAAATAGTATAGCAAAAATATAGAAATTATAACTTAAAATATATATAAAGTAAACAAATTTTCAGTCGTCATTTTAGAAACTTTAAAAATGCATAATTTTTTCATATTTTTTTTTGTTATATAACTTTTTAGTAATCTTAAGCAACTTTTTGAGCAGCCTGGTTTAATATACCATATCAAATATAGGTGCAGGTGCAGGTGTGTGTGTGTGTGTGATTGTAACAAAGTGCATAGAACTTACATAACTAGTTTAATTGGCTAGAAAATTCAATTGACAAAGCTATTTGTTTTTAGAATTTGAAAAATCTGTAAAATTTTTACAAAATTTAAGCCTGAGACAGTCTCTAATTGACTTGACCCTGAACTTTCTAGAAGCACTTTTTGAGCAATTTCAACAAGTTTAACATTTCGCATTTTATACACATAAATAGTTTTATACAAAATTTTTTTGAGATTTGCCTAGAACTTAACAAGCAAGTAGTAAAAAGTGCTTAAGAGTTGGCTTTTCTGACCAATTCGCTTTAACTTTTAGTCTTAAAATAATATCGCTTTGCATATGAGACTCGCAACAAAGTAACAAAATAAACTTTTTAACAACTTTTAAATAGAACTGTGCGTTTAAATACGCTCTTTTATATAGACTTTGATTCATTGAATTTACGCTTCATTGCTGCGTCGTCAAATTGGAGCCAAACGATAGCAAATCCGCCTGATCGGGTCTGTCACGCGTTGCATGATATGCCTCACGTTCGCGATCCGGAAACTTGGTGGGCAAATTAGGCGAATGTAGATTTACTTTGGCTTCGAAGCGCACACCTGCCACCTCCACCTCATACAGACCGGAGAGCACATAATCATTGGTTACCGGCAGCTCCTGTCCCTGTGCATCAAAGTTTCGCACAAAGCCCAGGCACACCTGCTTCTCAAATGTATAGCCATAGCCCGTGGTGGTGGTCATGCCCACATAGACGCCATCGCGATAAATGGGCTCACCGCCCCAGCACCACATGTCCACCTCATGATCGTGATTGTTCAGCAGCAGCTGGACATACATGCGCTTGACGCCCTCCTCGCGTTGTTTCAGCAAAGCGCTGCGTCCTATAAAATCGATGGGTTTCTGCAAGTTATGTGCATTAGATTTATGTATAGAATACGACAGTTTCTGTTATTACTTACATTAAACTTGACGCGCCAGCTGCGACCGCACTCCAGCGGCGTGGTAAACGTATCCAAGTCCTGACCCCAAAAGGCATAGAATTTCTCAATACGTAAGGCACGCGTGGCATAGTAACCTGTAAGTTCCATAAGATATGTATTGTAGGACGTACATATGTATGTGCATACCAGAGTTGATTGAACACACTAAACCCTATTCAAAACTCTAACTTCACCAAAGGTTTCATCTACTCCAAGCAAATGCTTGGCGTAGATAAAGAAGACGGTACAAGGAATGATCATAGTTACGTTTTCCTTGCCACGTTTTATCAAAGCGCAGCCAAGTTGGAAGGGATTGATTTCTAAATGTTGTCTCAGTAAAGTTCTCATCTACGGACTGGGGGTATATGTCTTCCGTCCCATGCAGCTCAAAGCTGCTCAGAAGGAGGCTGCAACGCACTCCAGGAGGGCGGAGATGTCTGCCATACAACTAACTTATTAAAATTGTCATGTACTTGCAGGATCTACCTGGTGCTGGACCCAGTAGCGCTTAAAAAGGATGTCCACATGCTGTTAGAATTCCATTGAAAGAATAAGCAGTAACGGACGTGTCCATATGGACACTCTGCCTACTCTCGTTAGGCAAGAACTAAACTTAAAGATTGCTGGACTAGGAAGTAGGAACAGCAACAGACGACGACGATGCGCTTCAGTTCTGCTCTGTTAGAACGCTTTCGAATAGCGTGAAGCCTTTTCCAAACTAATTTGCTTTTGTGTATCCGGACCAACCCACTCTAAGGTACATTGCTGCAGTCCAACTTCAAGTCCGATTACTTACCTGCATGCTGTATATTGTACTTCTGGCCAGCCTGGTACAAACGCGAGTAGACATGCAGCGCATATTCGTTGGGTATATAGAGCACATAGCCCAGTTCGCCGGTGTGGGTTATGTTCAGGACCCGTATGCCATCGGCTAGGCCCACATCCAGCTCCTGTTGGTTACAAAAACAAAAAACCAAGTTATAGTTAAGAGCGGGTTGTAGGGTCGACTCAAAAAGAAAAACAAGTATACGCTTCGATTTGCCTGAGCCATAGTTACTACTGCAACATCGACTGGCTGCGCTTTAGCAAGGGATTAGCTAAAAGTCACGGTGAACAACGTCGGCACTGTGTGTACGGCTGGCAAAGCTGTGTTGTCTCGGAATTTCGAGGAATGCGCTGGTGCCACTTATCTAAACAGCCCGACATTGTCTTCTATGTACATCACGCACTCTTCAAATGCAATCTTTAAATTGCTGATTGATGAACTCTTGGAGCATGAATCATGGTGAACTCGATCTTTTCGATTCCGGCGCCAAACGAAGTTTCCACTGTTGTTTCCCATCAGCGCTACAAAGCCGATTCGCTTGCTGTCTACTTCTGGAACTCATTTCTTAGTAGTAAATCAAACACACAACGTTGCTGCTTACTTTGTAGGTGAAGAAGGGGAAACTCTTCGCCGAGAGATCCGTGTCAGTTAACTCCGAGAGCAGCACACGTGTGTAGGGACCCAAAATACAAATAGCCGTATACATAGAGGTAACATCAGCCACATTGACTTTGGCACGCAAATGGGCGGGCATATGTTTGCGTATCCAGCACATGGAGCGAGTTTGCTGTATAGTAGGCGCAATCATCATATAACTGAAGCATAACAAAGAGCAAGCTTAGTGCACGGAAAGAGTGTGATGTATGTGTGAACTTACTGCCGCTCGGAGAGACGTGCCAGAGAGCAATCGTTCTCATAGCCACCGTTTGGATTTTGCATGCCCGTGTGTATAATAGAACCGACAGCTACATCCACATCGTTGGAGCACAGATATTGCAATAAATCGACAACTTCGTTGCCTTTGGACCACAGATCGTATTTGGTAAAGGAACTGTAATCAGCAATGCCAATGCGCTCACGACAGGCACGATATTCCGCAGCCACATGATCGAACCAAGGCGGCTTGCCAAAGGTCTTGGTCTGAGCTATGCGAAAACGCGGCAGACCGAACTCATCTGTAAGCGAATAAGTATATGGAGTAGTTCGTAGTAGAAAGAGACAGATAAATGAGACTTCTTACCGTGCTTATCATGTTGATCAAAATAGTTGGGTCTCTCATAGCCCATGGACTGGCCAAAGACACCGCCTACCTCCTTTAGCTGCGGATAGATGGGCGACATGCGCAGATTGCGTCCGGTCTGGAACTCATCGAAGGGATAGTTAATTTCAAAGTGTTTACCAGGTGCCTCCTTGCAGCGATCCCGCAAGAACTTGCGATTATTATGCAGACCCAAGAATCGGCTTATATCCAGTATATGTAAATCCAAATATGTGCTGCCCTTGGTTATGAGATCGGTAAGCACACGTCCAATGCCACCCGAGGCAGATACGCCCATGGTTTTATTGCCCGCGGCTACATAATAGTTTTGTAGCTCAGGCGCCTCGCCCAATATCCACTTGCAGTCGGGTGAGAACACCTGCAAAGAATTGGTCAATCGATCTAAAGAGGCCTCTCTAAAGGAGGGCACACGCTGCAGCAAAGCATCGAGCAGCTCATGGAAATGATCCCAGTCCGGCGGATGCTCGCGCGCCTGCTGTGATAAGGGTATGACGCCATCCTCATACACCATTTTGGCCTCACGCTCGAAGCCGCCAGCTAATACATGACCCTCACACTCGCGAAAGAATATGCGTCCATCAAAGTCGCGCACAAAGGGCGTATTTGGATCTAGATCTGGTATGGTCTTGGTATGCAAATAGTGATGTTCCACGGCTTTGAGCGGCACCTTTACCACGGGCTTGGACAGTGTGCCCACTTCGCGCGCCCAAAAACCGCTACAGTTAACGAAAAACTCGCAATTTACATTGCCCGTTACGGTTTCCACGCTAGACACTTTGCCATGCTCGCTGTGTATCTTCTGCACAGCACAATGCTCTATTACGCGCACGCCCATGCGCTTGGCTTCCTTCAAGTAGGCATGGCAGACCAGCTGCGGATCACATACACCATCCTCGGGTATCCACAGACCGCCCTCGATGCCGTCCAAAGAAATGAGCGGACAGCGTTCTTTACATTGCTCAGGCGTTAGTATCTCACAGTTCATGCCCCAGGCAACAGCCTGAGACTTCATGCGATTAAAGGAAGTCATGCGATCAAAAGTGCGCGCCAAATTAAGGCTGCCCACTTGACGCCAGCCCGTGGGCAGACCACGTTCTGTAAGCGCTTTAATCAAGTCAATAGAATACTCGGCCAGCTTCAGTTCCGTATAGCTGGGCTCAAAGCGTCCCGCCAAGCCGCAGGCGCTCCAGGGCAGCTCGCCGCCAACGCGATCCTGTTCGATGAGCAGCGTTTCATTACCCCAGCCTTGCAGGCCCAGATGATAGGCCACCGAGGCGCCAGTAATGCCGCCACCGCAGATAACAACACGTGCCTTGCCGGGCAGCTTTTCGCTTAGCTCAGCAACATGTTTATGCGGCTTGAATTTGCGCTTACGCAACACCCGTTCATCAGCGGCATCCACGCTGCTGAGCAGGCGCCGCAGTTCAACTGTGTGTGGCACATTGCTGGACGGCACTACGTTGCCACCGACTGTGCGTGCAATTGGAAGTGTGGCGACGACATGATGACGACCTGCAATGCCGACGCCACGCAGTAATTTATGCATAACTGGAAGCTGCTGCTCCTGCTGCTGCCCTGCTAAACGTGGCTATGATGCTGCAGTTGCGGTGCATGGAAGCGGTTCGTTGTTTGTCGATAAACTACACTTTTAAGCTGTAAAACTAATGCAAAATCTAGCAGAAACTAAGCGTACATGGCTTAAAATAATAAAACGCTGCAGCGTTGCCAGAAGCACTAAATGCAACAGCTGCTTACAGTTTGGTTAGCTGCGTTTAGCAAAGACACACACCGTTTACAGTTTGAGAGCGCAGCTGTGCGACAAGTGCACACAATATTTGTTTAGCTGTTGCGCTGCGCACTCAAAGCCGAAATCCAAAATTGAAAGTAAAATAAATAAAGTGCAAAATGTACTGTGCAAAAAGTTCAAGTTACAATTGCAACAAATTAACGCAGCAAAAAAAGAGACTAGCGCTGCCAGCTGACATGAAAAAAAAAAACAGCTCAGCTGTTTGCAGTTTCGAAAAGTTTTAGAGCCATTGCGACTTGCATAACAGCTCTGTTTTTGCCAGTAGCGTAGTCACGATTAAGTTGTTATAGTTGGTGACCTTGAAAACGATGTTAGAATTTGAAAAATTATTGTCTACAATGTTTTAAAACATATTTATTATCGGATACTGTCATCACCTGAAACTTTTATTTTACAGGTTTGCAGACATGTAAAGCAAACGCCAAGAAGAAAAATAAATGGCAGCCTACAAATAAACAATCGCTGGAAAATTGTCAATCCTTCAGTTCCCATGAAGAACTCCTAACTACTGATCCGGCCGAGCACAACACGAAAAAGTGTTGCCTAGTATACCCTCTGCCGCTTGGACTTGTAACTCAAACGCGATAATCAAAATAAATCAAGTTCATATTTTCTTTTGTTGGTAAAGAAACAGTTTCAGGTCTACCTAAATAAACCTATCTTTCGTAATTGACATATTTTATATGTCAAATCCGAAATCCGGCTCGTCTCGCAAGTTATGCGGATCATCCAATTATATTTATATTACTAGGGGCTCCACCTCCTGCTCGCTCCGCTTGGCAACCCTCGTACCCCTCTCGAGGTATTCCACTTCCCGTTTGCCTTCCTCTTTTTCTTCTTCTTTCTCTTCCTTTTCCTCTTTCTCATCGTCTTGAAAACAACCAGTTTTACGTTTCTACTGGCGCGGGCGAAAACTTAACCACACAGCCTCCCTAGGTACGCTCCTTGTCAGTTGTCAGAGTTAGAATTTCAATATACTTTCAACTTTTTCTGCCAAAAAACGCTTACAGTTAACAAAGCTTCCCATCTCGATAGTTATGTATATCCGAAAATGTGTAAATTCGAACCTTTTCGCCTGCAAGCATCGCTAAAAAATTACATTTTCCCATTGAGAAGTTTTCCAATATTGGAATATTGGTTAAAATGACTTTTCTACCCAAAATTTCAGTATTTTGGGGCCCATGTTTTATGCTTCTATCATAGTTAGAGTCCCCAAAGTATAAAAATCAAAGGATCCACTAGTATCAGCCTTCAATTACAATGTCTGGTTATTGTACTAACTTTTCAATCAACCAAATTTCGATATGTACAATGAGCTCTGGAATATGCCTCCGAATATTCGCTTGGCGTGGAAAAAACAACAAATGAAGATTAAATTAGTACTTAGAGATTATCAATTGCAATTGGTTGGGGTCAGAGCTCATAATAGTGTTGTGCTAGGAGGGCACAGTGGACGGGAAACATTTGCTCTTCGTGCTGAAGATGGTCACCATGTGTATGTCCCTTCCGAATGCTTGGCGAATTGGCAGAGATGGTCGAAGAAGACCCATGGTTTTTGGGATATTACAGCTATTGGAGATAAAATTGAGATCAAATTTGACATCTTTGCTTCAGTTGGTGAAAAGGATACCTGTTGATTTGGGAGCGGAAAGGCTGAGATGGCTTGTCGTTATGAGGATTAGAGACTAGTTTGCCGCTCCAGGTAGTTGGAAAGCTGCTACTGCTACATAACATTGTTGACTGGAGCCAACTGCCAAGCATGCTACTAGAGACACATTTCAGCCAGATCATCGCCGTTAAATCGAACTTAAGCCTTTCAGCTCAATCGCATCCCCTACGACATTCATCAAATTTGGTCTGTTGCGCCCTTTGGTAACATTCTTTAAAGAGCAGCGCACACCCGTGTGACATATAGGGACAAAAATTAACTCTTGTTACTATGCATTTCACATCGTTCAGCTCATCATCTGGATCAGCTTAATCTGTCGCCAAACGGTCAATCGGCAAAGATCAGAATCATAACATACCAGCTGCTAACAAACTTTACATCCATCTACGCAGCCAAAGTTCCGGACTTACACAAAAGCATTAACCCCTTAATTTGGGATACTGAGATCGATTCACAGCTATCTAAAACACAACTTTATCATAACCATAACTCTGCCACCAATAGGCACAAGCTGCCACACAACCCTAACTATGCCCTACATTCTTATAAACTAACCCTTATATCAAATACACAGAACCCAACTCTTTAGAGCAGCGTCCATCTCAAACATACACACATATTTGCTTCATAATAATAAAACATACATATCTAAATAAACATATCATATTCTAATCATGGAATTATATCAACATTTTCGTAGTTACTCATAAAATTGATACCCCAAATAGATGGCCACTGCTGTAGCAGCGTACGTGATTCACTTTGAGCCATTGTGCCGCAGCTTGTGTGGCATTACAATGCGTTTGAATAACAAATATTGTTAAAGCTGCTTAGTATTAAATTTAAAATTTTATTACAAAAAAAAGTATTTAATTATTGGTTTAAATAAGACTGAGAATGCAACAACTGCAACGACACACGACATTTTTACACAACACGTTTGACCTCAAAGAAGCGCTTCAGATAGTAAACCTGGCCCACGGTCATCAGCACCAGAACCAGAGCCTCAAACGTAGACCACAAGACGACGCGTGAGTTGGTGCTCTCGTTGACAGAGCGATGGATTTTGTCGCGTACCTGAAAAACATATGTTTATAAATGTATGCATACATGTGTATATGAAGCGTAGCTCTGGGCAAAAAACTCACGTGCATGTATTCCTGTTCGTGCTTGACGCTGGTCAGCGTACCAGACAGCTCGCGTATCATGTCCTCCAGCTTGGTGTGGCCTACTTCATCTTCGCCAGGAGCGCCGGGCGCACGTTGCGGCGTATCGCCCACATCAATGGAGAACATGACCAGCTTGGGTGTCATGCTGCTGCGCTCGTTGTTGAAGCAAACCGTATAGACGCCCTTGGCAGGCGCCACAAACGTATATTTGCCGGATGATTCCTTTTCGCTTTCGTGCATAACATGCTGTTCGGGTCCCGTGACTTTAATATCTACATCGAGAAAGCCGCCTTCAATTACCTCAAACGTAACACCTAAACAAAAGCACCATTAAAATTTTCAGCTTGAGCAGAAAATGCTGCTACTTACCAAACTTGGTGCCGCCTTCAACATTCTCAAAGAAGCACTCCTCATTGTGCGCATCCACACTGACAATAAAGGCCTGGCTGCCACTCAACAGCAGCAATAGGCTGCAAATTGTGAGCAATAGTTTATGCAACAAATTGTGCATTCTGTGGCAGCTAAACGCGTTTAAAAATATTAATTTTGGAGTGGATTTCGTTGAAAACAGCAGCCACGTAGTTGTCGAGTTGTGAGTCGATGTGCGATAGCTTATCGATAACATGCAATTATCGCTGGCAACAGCTGCAGGTACCAGTTCCGCTTGCGAACCAAACATCGCCCAACATATCGATAGCTGCACATACGATGTCTACAAGTGGCAGTATTTTGACAAGTCTACACTATGTCTGGCCATATTGTTACGGTTACAGCAGCCGCATCCTTTTTGGCCACAATCATAAAATCACAATTATTCAAGGCGTACGGTTGAGCGCTGCGCAACTTGAAATCAACAGCAACGTTGCGATTGACGCGAACTTTACCACAAATCGCGGCATGTGCTTTGTTGTTTGTTTTTTTATAGTGCCGTTATTGTGCGATTTGATACTTTATTTTTTTTTCTGTGATTAACTATAAATTTGAGTGAGACAAGTGCGACCCCCTCGCTACAGCCCCCCCCCCCCCACCAATAAAAACAAACCAAAAAAAAAGCCTGGTCCGTACCATGGCTGCTGCCGCGTCAAGCGCCACGTGCAAGCGGCGCCGCCTCCAGCGTCTTTAGCAACGAGAAACAACAACAACAACGACTACAACGACCGTGGTTAAAGTGTTGTGATTTATTGGTCTAAATTGTGCATACAAGTTGCACAGGCTTTCGCGCTTTAAAAACAAAACTTATTTGTGCTTGCAGTGTCCGCCTTTATACCTTCGTCCAACAGGCGCATCCATTTGCCAACAGTTGGCAGCGCTGTCGCCATTAAATTCATAACGGTACGCACCGTGGTACAAGTGCTGTAAACTTTT
The DNA here is from genome assembly GCA_035041775.1 of Chymomyza caudatula. NCBI lineage: Eukaryota > Metazoa > Arthropoda > Insecta > Diptera > Drosophilidae > Chymomyza > Chymomyza caudatula. The sequence continues at coordinate 1,585,215 of JAWNKW010000145.1, forward strand.
GGCGTGCATTTTAAAACAGTCAATCGTCATAATATAACTGCAACCCAAAAAAACAAGTCTAGGTAAGCGCAAAAAAAATTAATCAAATAAGTTTTCATTACGTGTGTATGTGAAACATTTGCAAATTAAGCTGGGTTTTTTATGATATGCATTGAGTTTTTACCCAAACGGGGCCCAAAGAGCTCCCCCCAGGGGAGGAAGTTCTCAAGGGCCTTCGCAATATAGACAGTGACAATAGTCATAAGACCTAAAAAGGTCATTAGAACCCTGCCCCAAACAATGATTTTTGAAGTTTTAATATCCTAACACTATATGTAAATTTACTTGGTGACTCGTATGAGTCCAATAATCAAAATAATCTTGACCATTGTCAATATAAGACTGCCTAAGCCACCAATGAATTTGCCTTGATTACGGCCATACTATTCCAAAATATTCCCCCTAATAATAAACTTGTATGTTTGGAATTTAATGGGCCAAAAGCTGTTTAGGTGTTTATATCAAGGCTGCAAACCTTGGAAGTTTCATGCTTCGTTTTGCGAGTTCGAACTAATGGTTACGGATTCAAGAACCGATTTAAGCGGACCTCTAAACCCGGGTTCAAACCCAAGACATGAAAAAATTGGGATCATGATCCAAATTCAAAATAGCAAATTACGGAGCTATGGTTCGTTAGCCGTTTTACCAAAAAGTGAATATCGTAACATTCTTCATCCTAATAGAATTGTGATTTAGTCACTAGTGCTAATTAATTAATTGAGGCAAGTCTGACGTACATATAGAGTCATGCCATCGATCTTTTTGGATGCCATCGAGAGCCGAACCCTTTAAAAAACCGCTAAATTCGAAAGGGCATCGAATACTATTGAAATTGGTCTGTCCTCGAAGAAACAGCGTTTCAACATTCCCTGTCATAAATTTGACAGCAACGAAATCCCTAAATTGGCGCGCATTACTTGAGTGTCTTATATGATGGTAGTTTGTTCAAAACAGGTGACCTATATTCCAAAGTCAGGGATTTGAAAAGCCTTCTGGTGTATCGAATTCGTTAATAACTTAAAGAAGGTTCTGCCCAACGTTTGTCACTATGATATTCACCAGCATTTTCAAAATCCCAATGTATAAGATTGAGTTCTCGAGTTCTAATTGACACAAATGATACTTTTGGGATACAGTACGCTCAAAAACTTTTTGACTAATAATGACTAATAGTCTTTAAAAAGGATTTTTCTCCTACAACGAAAATCGTAATGCACAAAATTTAGTATGTTTCGAGTTCTAATTGACCAAATTCTCATAATGAAAAAGAAAATCGTGTCTTTAAAAATGGACTAGGAAAGACATTTCTCTATAATATTCTTCATCTTCTTCTTTGGCCAAAAATATTTCTCCGCAATCATTTATTTTGCTCCCCGCTTCTCATACGTGGAACCTAACCGCTGAAAAATTGTAGCGAAGGAATAAATGGGTACTGAAAAAGTGAAAATCACATAGGGAAAGAAACGACTTCGGTAAGCGAAGCTAGAAGGGTGCCTAGCCCCCCAGTTAATGCCAGAAACGTTGTGGGTGTGTTTGGAGGCATATACCGATTTCAAAACTTTTTTCGTATTTGATAGTGTATGGGTAGATACAAACGCTCGTCAATTTGTGTCGGAAGGTCGAAAGTATTGCGTGGGTTTTGGTTTAGAATAGATGGCAGGTTGTGAAAAGTTCTTAAGACTTCTTGGTTGAGAGTTCGTTTGGTGAAACCATTCAATTAGAACTAGTGATATGATGCACAAATTTCGAAACAGCAAAACATATTAAACTAGTGACTAGGCGAAATCAAGCTGGTGTCACTGTGCGTGGGGGTGCATTCCAGTGCATTACCAAGCGGAAGGGAAGGCGCGCGAATTCAAATTAGAGCAGCACACACACACACACACACATACTGTCGCATTAGCGGTATTGTGTACAGTAGCGTCTGTTAGCGACAAAGCAGCAACAACAACAACAACAGCAACTAACCAAATTGCTTGCCACAGAAGCGGCAGCATAGGCCAGAGCTACTTTGGTTACACTTTGATGCGGCCGCCTTTGTCCCAATGTGCAAGCGAATGCGGTCGCCCGACTGACAGCGCAGACCGAGCCAGAGAGATCAAGTAACCCACTGACTGAGGCGTAAAGACGGTGTTTTTTTTTTTTTGTTCGCGCTCTCTTGTCGCCTTAAGAAAGAGTTTAATGAGATATTGGGTAAGAGCCAGACAGAGATAAATGCAATTTTTGCGCATATTAATTAAAACAAATTAAAGTTGCACGGTAATGCTCGCCCTAGCTGTAATTGTAGACGTCACAGAGTAACGGTAGTAAGAGGCAGCAACGGCAACGGTAAAAAAAAACAATAACAAGGCGCTATGACTGACTGATGCTGCATTTCTCACTCTCTCCCTTCCTCTCTCTCTCCCTTCCTCTCTCTCTCCCTTCCTCTCTCTCTACCTTCCTCTCTCTCTCTGTCTCTCTTGTTGTTGTTTTTTTATTTTTACTTGCGGCTGTAACTATGCCAGACGTTTTCTTGCTGCTGCTGCTGCTGCGGTCGCTGACTTTTTTTCACCGTTACTGTCTTTGTGCTTCCGCTTTTGCCTGTTCGTTGTTGCTTTTATGTATTTTTATAAAACTGTGTCGCGTCACGTCGTCTATGTGGTCGCTGTGCCTGCAAAACTGTTGCCAAAACAACAAACTATGCACAAAACAGTTTCGCTCTCTTCGGTTTTACTTTGTTCTTTGATTTATGCCCAACGGCAACGCGTCGCAAAATTATAAAAAATAGCTACAACGCGAATATTGCAAAAGAGAGAGATAAAGAGAGAGATAGAGAGGGAGAGTAATGAAAAGATGAAAGAAAGAATTCAATATTTTATCCATAAATTCTCTAGCGCATATTTTGAGTGAGTTTTTGGCACACTATTTGCCGCTAGCTGAACAATTAACATGTGCAAGTTTTTTTTTTTATTTTTTTCTCTCTTTTAGCAACATAAATTCTCACAAAACTTGAGCAATTTGTTTGAGAGCCAACTTGGAGCGAAATTGTTTGTTTTCGTGGCTTGGCTTTGTTTCAGTTTTTAAGCAATAGGCTAAAGGGTTAATACAATAAATTAAGGCTTAAACAGCGGGATTTATTGTATAGCTTTGACTTGGCGCTAATTTCGCTTCTAAAAGGAAGAGTCAAATTTGCAGTAGGAGATTCTCTTCGAAAGCACATGACACATGATGAGGCGACCTACGTAGCAGTTAAAGAGTTTTCTATATTTCAATGTTGCCATTGATTAGGCGCTTGTTTTAAAAACAAGTCGTCATTTCGATTTTCAAGTCACGAATAATCCTGACAAGCACATAAGTAGATCAGATCCATGCTATAATAATAGAAGTGCGTAAGCTCACACACATGCAGTTGTGAAGATCAACAATACGTGCATATAAGGGATGAAGCCAGTAATATGATCTTCTTCTTATTTAGCTGTTTTCCCTACTCAAGGTCCAACTTAAAAGTTAAAACTGCACAAACTTCCTCATTGAAGTTCGTAACAGACAGCATCGGCTTACCTTGTACTATTCTACCATGTTGAGATTATAATTCGAGTCGGATATGGAAATGTGGCTAATAAAGATAAGTACGTTTTCGCAACTTTTGTAGCTGCGGTAATATTGAGCGTAAGTTGTCTTGTCTACAAATCCGTGCGACTTGCTTCGCATTGTATAACGTTCTATTATTAAGCGAGTTTAGCAAGCGATTTTTATTTCACTTACTCAGTGGCGTGCCAGAAACCTCTTTCATCCCAATTGCTAATTGTCAGTATGCAAGATATCAAATAAAACCGAGTTTCAGCCAAAAGCCAGAAATATCTTGGAGAGCGTGGTATATCTAGCAAGAATGCATCTGGCCGACGGGTTTGAAAGGGAAATTGAGCCAAAACCGTCTGCGAGTTTCTGGCACAACCCTGAATCGCTTGTTATTCTCGACAGAACCTGGAAGTATGCTATGATTTTTTTTCAATTGTATCATATAAGCATGGGCAAGAGAATTGGAATGAGTTGAGGCTGTGAAGGATGTTGTACACGAAGGAGACGACAAGTTCGCGTTGAATGTTACGGTTTTTTGCTTACTACGGGATGCTTTGTTCTATATTGCATGGATATTCCAGATGCGATATTTAAACGCTGATTTTTGCGTCTTTTTTGTGCATCACGTGCTTATAACACGAATATGAACGTTACAGCGTAGTTTCGGGCTCAAATAAGACTGTAATTTTTTCACTGAAATGGGCAAACAGTTCATAGAGGTACACTTTCTATTCGTCATCATGTATAAGACGCATATGGAATATTGAGACTGCTTGAAGGTTAGTAGCTTTAGATAGCACAACCGAGTGACTAAAACAAGATGCCTGTCTGCAATTACGTATACATGAAAGAAGCGAGGTACTCAGCAGTACTATGAGTAGGTCATCTTTTACGGAAAAACTGAGTAAGCGGTTAATTAGGTACGACAATTATAAGCAACGGTAAAAGCCCTTACATAGCCTATGAGTTTGCTCTTAGGTGCTGTGTCTCGATTAGCATTAGCAGCTTTGCTGCTGTCAAGTTTCTGTGCTTTTGAATGCTTGCTTAAATGGCCATAACAACCCGTTATCGGGATTGTGGTTTTAAGTGGTGGGTCCCAAACCCTTTTACGGCCTGCGGTGACTCTACTGATATAATAGTTTTGCGAATAATGGCGGCAGGCTGATCGGCCGATATGTTTTTAACGGCCTTGGAGAGTTAGTCAGACCCAATATCGCGTTGAGAATAAGCAACGTATGCAATGGTTTTCATTGAAATTATATCAATTCAGCGACTCAAGATCCTTAGGAAGTGAATACTCGGCAGAATTAATGTGGAACATGGTGCGATTTAACTCAAAACAGTTGCGCTCAAGACAGCTTCAGCTGACTGAAACTCTCTTTAGTATAGCAAGGCGTGTAAATGGTTTCTAAACACACATAATTGAGTAGTATTTTTTTTTATTATAGACCAAACAGTAGCTCCTAAGCTGAACGGTAGCAAAGAAACGCTGACTTTTTTTTTTTCATTTTAGTGTCTTATTTATTTTATTAGCCTCAAATGCACTTGTCTTTCCGTCTGTCTGAGTGTCTGGCGGCACTCTATTTAAACAGTGGGTTGGGCAGCTTTAAACTGAGACCACACCAAGAGAAGAGACACTCACACAATAATATGGCACAAAGTCAGAGAGCTCAAAGGACTACGCTTGACTGATTTAATGCATGTCAAAATGTCAAAATCTGTTGTTGCCAAGGAAACAGACCAACTCCAATACACAGCGTCACACTGTGACGCCCCATTACACTCCCGGAGAGAGAGGGAGAGAGGACGAGAGAGAGAGAGCGGGAGAGCAACAGAAAAACCCCACAGACAAACAATTATAAATGATAAATGCCAGCCAGGCACTCAGCATTTAAACATATATTAAACTTAATTTGGCCCAGCTCATTAATAAAACATACCATAAGCATATACAGAGAGAGAGAGAGGGGGAGAGAGAGAGTGAGGAGAGAGAAACTACTGCACAGTGCAGTGCTGTTCAAACTTTAAAGTTGCTTGTTGTCGTTGTCCTGAAGCAGACAAATGACAGCCGCTTGCATAATTTATGCATAATAAACCGTGCGACAGCAACAGCAACAACTTATTAAAAAATACGCACAACAAACAAGCGACAACTATAAATAACATGCAACACACACACACACACACACACACACACACACAGGCACACGCATATGGCACACTTACACAAAGCCGTCAAAACTGTAAGCTAGTAAGCGAGCGACGACGAGCGTTAGCAGCAAAACTTTTTCAAGTGGCTGTGAAACTGTAAAAACTCAACGCTCGGTTTTGTTTTATGTTTTTGTTGCTTGTTGCTTTTTATATTTATTTTTATTTTTATTTTTATTTCATTTATTTTTTTGGTTTTTTGGTGTACAACGTTAAGCAGCCGCAGCAGCAGGCAGCGCTGGCAATTTTAGTTTCATTTTCGTTTAGTGTCAAGTGGCAGCAGCAGCAGCAACAACAACAACAACAACAACAACTACGACAAAAACTAACTGTAATAGCTGCACACGACAAGCAGCAGCAGCAGCAGCAACTAACACTGTTGGAATAATATTAGCAACAACACTCACACAACAACAACAACAACAGCAATAACAACAACAGCAATAACTGTACAAAGTACAAGAATAACGGCATCTTGTCAAATTCAGCTGCTGCTATTGTTGTTGTTGCTGTTGTTGCTGTTGTCGTTGTTGTTGTAATTGTTCTTGTTGTTGTTGTTGTTCCTAACTGTTTGGCTGCTTGCTTAGCTCAGCAGCAGACATTTTGTGATTTATATATGTTTGTATGTATTATATAACTGTAAACACACGCACATGCACATACACTGCGAAAAATTACATTTTAAGATAAATTTAATCGAAAATTAATTACTTAAAAGCTTAACAAATTGCACATGCCTCTCTCTCTCTTTGCCTTAGATGTATTAAAAATAGAACGGAAAATAGCCGGAAATCCTTAAATCAAATTAAAGTCTATAAATAAACGTTTAAATTTAAGTTCAACATGTTTTAAGCTTAAATCTCTGAAGCCGCAGTACGGCTTAGCAGCAGCCAATTGCTAGAACAATTTCGTCAACGATTCGATATTTTACATTAATTGATCAAATTTCGCATGTATTGTGTTGTATTGAAGCTAGAAGCCAAACAAATCATCGCAAATGCGATAAGGAACATCTGCAATATTTCACATATTCATATTACAGTAGATGACGCTTTTGGTGAAAATGGAGAGCAATTGTTGCTGTTAGAAATAATTCAACTAATCGATAATCGGTTACAGAATATATCGCTTATAAGCATAGCGATAATATAGCGCATATTTTGCATATAAGCGATAATCGCAGGTATGCAAAATATTTCAAACAAGCCATAATCAGATGAACGTCTTTTAATTCATTGAAAATGTTTTTTTTTTTTTTTGTTTATAATATAAATTAACACGATGCATTATTGCAATAATATTTAATCAAAAATGTATCGATGAAACAGCTGATGATATGTATATATGGACAATAATTGCAACATATTGCAAACAAAAAGCACAAAAACTAACTTTTAATGCATGATGGCAATAATTTCATTTAAACGATATGTCAATTTCGTTCAAACGATATATACTCTATATTAATAGTCGATAGTCAAAAAACCGTGTTTAAGGTTCGCAATTTATTGTGAAAAAATTAAAATACTAGCATAACATTTTTATCACGAATATATCTAGATAAGATTTACTACGGAAATCTTTGCGTGCCAAACCTACTCTATTTTCCTTGCAGTTCAAGTCGAAACTATGTTCTAGTTTTCTATGAAAAGAAAGTTACCATTGAATCGTTAATTGAAACTGAACCCAATCTATACAAAGGTTCACGTCAACTCTTAGCTATGTTTAGTGCTATCAGTAGCTAAGTTTTTTCCGCTGCTATAAGCTATTGTGTTTTTATTTGCTTGATAAAAAAAGAGTCATTCGCATAAAAAACTTATGGTTATTAAGGGCTAAATTCATAAAAAACGATTATTCGCTTAAAATTGCCTAAACGACTCTGAAATCTACGGTCTCATCCAAACGCATAGATGTTATTAGCTCGAATAGATCTTGTTTTCTTCAAAAACAATACATTTTTTTTTTTACTTTAAACGTGGGAATTGATTTTGGAATCATTTCTTGTAAATATATATAAGTGGCTATATATATCTCCGATACTAAAAGAGATAAAGCAAAAATTGGCTAATTTTGGATTCCTTAAAGATTAACTGCTTTCAGTAACTTTATCTTAAATGTGCTCAGCTTTTAAAGTAGTTTTGTTTTTATTAAAGCATATTTTATCGCAAATTTTTGTGTCAAAATCCGACGTAAACAAATCAAGCCATCTCTAGACGGTTTTAGCTTATTTTGCTTATAAAAACACTTAAAAATCTTTTTTCTCAACTTTTAAAGCTCTCCATAAAATTTCTATTCCTTTGAAGGATGGCTTTTTGGATGTAAACCGTTGGGTTGGTGGATTTTGGCGCACAAATATACCTCTTATGACTATGTGCGCTTATTCAATGCCTTGGTAACTAAATAGTTAAATAGTTAACAGATGTTTTAACACGTAACACGTAAAACGGGTTTTGGTTTGGGTTCTTAGGTTGAAAACGGAAAACAGTAATAAACATTTTTTTCGCTAAGTGTTCTTTCAAAAAAGTGCTTTCTAAATAGTTAAGCCTTTTGACAATGTTTTCGATAGGTAAATCAGCTTTTGCTGCATTATTTCTCTCAGTGTATATCAGCTTATGCCTAAAAAAACGCAGACCAGGTCAGACCTGTCCAAGCAAGCATTGCATGTAGCGTTGCAGTGCCTCCAAAACTGTAAGCAGTGCACATAAATTAAGGTAAAGCGACTAATGCAGGCACTTCTGTGCGTGTGTATGTGTGTGCATAATATCTACTTACATAAAAGATGCGTTTTCTTAACCTTATTTTTGCGCACACTACTTAAATACACACACACACCGACACACTTGAAACTTTGGTGCCCCTCTTGCCTTTTTTGCTGCCTTCAGGGCATTCGATGATGCTAGTTGCAACCAACGGAGACGACTCCTGCTGCTGCCGCGCAAAGCAATTTTGTAAATTGAACAAACACACCGACGCACAGTTACGCAAACACACACAGCTATACACTTATTAATACATATAGTCACCTATTCCTGCACACTTTGCACAAACAGCACACAGTGCGTATGATTAATTTAAATGCAATGCTATTTGCATAGAGTTGAATGGCAGTTGGCAAACGAGGTAGCGGCAGAGCCTGCGTCAGGGCAGGTGGCAGTTGTCTTTTGGTAAGAGAGCCATTTTCATAAGACGCCAGAAGCGTCGACGTTGAAGCAAGCATGCTTACTTACTCTTTTGATACCCTTACCGCGTGAAGTTGTATCAGTTTGGCGATAAAGCTATCCTAGTCGCTGCTAGGATGGATCATTCATTACTTTGGACTCTTGCCTCAACACGCTTCTACTCGGTTCTGATACATTACGTCGACTTACTTTCGATTGTCAGTGCTTCTTGTTGTTCCTACAAGCATTCAATGCTTTTAAAAATCTTCTTGACAGCGTTTGCAGCGTCTAAGTTTCGGTCAATAAGCACACATAAAGATTTGTAGCAACGCTTAAAGCACGGCGCAGCATATTACGAGCAAAACTGACAAATATATCCCTAGGAACAAAAATGCTCTCAATCTTGTGCTCTGTTTAGTATATTTGTGGAGTGTGCTGATGTTCAAAAACAATTTTGAAGTTGACCGCCAAATTAGGTCAACATCTAAGAATTACCGGTTAACGAAAGCGTTTTATAAGTCCCAAACAGCGCTTAGCCCATGGAGAGGCCACGACCATTTGTATATTCTTAGCTAGGCGTATCTTCATCAAGCGCGGTGTCCATCCCAAATTCAAAAATCCATTAACTTGATCAACGAACAGAGAACATCTTGGCAAAATCTATTTCAACCTTATGAGAAAGCAAAGCCAACCTTCCCAAATCGTTGCCTCTGACAACTGGTCCGCGCACTTGCTTTTGAGGGTTATGCATTGCAAAAAGTTTAGTTTGAATTCTAACAAGAAAAACAGCTGCAACTTACCGTGATTATGAAAAATTTCCGTATAAAATAGTACAATTTTTCTTTTTAAATATTTTACGATTTCACTTATCGAGCAACTCAATTCGAATGAAATTAAGCAAAACTATTTGTTGTTATATAGCGACATTAACATTTTATTTCTGAAAAGCTTGCTTCGATGATAAAAGTTGTTTCCACATTTTAGAAGACTTTAACCACAAAACAGTCTGAAGAATTTAAGTTGCTGCAATAGTAATTGTGAGTCAGCAGAGAAAAGTTGTCAATGTGTTGCACGCACATTTTCGCTTCTATGCTCGCTTTGCCGATACCTGCTTTAATAAGGGGATTGAAGAATTTGGTACAGGGACCTGGTACCAACGCATTCTGCCTTTGTTGCGGCACTCCTAAGTTAAGCACATTTTCATCTCACTCTGCGCAAAGGTGAAAAATGTTCGCAATTAAAACACATCTAAAGCGAGTTCTTTGTTAAATTTCACTCGCTGTGGCTCTTAAAAGCGGCAGAAAGATTTTGTGGTACTGCGTTTTAGTTGCGGTCCAAGTGTCCAGCGAGTTAATAGTAAGACATATGTATTCATAGTTTTTGTTAAGATTTAGAGGTAGGTGCTTCAAGAAGAAATAATCTGCCTTATACTTATCCATCCAGCAAGAAATTACGAGATTGGAGTAAGGATATTTCTGATGTAGCGTTTAGAAGCGAGTGGCTATTTTCAGAAACAAAATTCAAGGCTTTCTACATTAGACGTTAAGAACCGCCTTCGACTGCTCAAATAGTGAAATCAGTTCTTAAGGACTCATATATATAAAAGTACATATCATAAACTGGCATATTATGCAGCTCTGACATAGCACCTATAGAAGCCGAAGAGTATGGTCGGCAAGTGCCGACTGTAATATACCCTGTGCCTTTGAGAACTTACTCCAATCAATCGAACTTCAGCACAGGTTCCATATGTTTTTGCTTAAAATGACTAAGGAATAGCATAGCTAAGGCATTTGAGGTGTTCTTCTCAAATGGTGGATGACATTGCAAGGGACAGGACAGGGTGCCCGGCGTTGGAGGTATAGCCTACAGGGAACATGCAATGGCATGCATCGGCAGCTGCAACTGATGTGGCAACAATAATGTTTACTCCTGCAACTCCATTGCCATTGGCAACGTTTTTGCCATCGCTCTCTGGTAAAGTGTCGTCACGATTAGATAGGTATAACTGCATAAGTGTGACGTCATCAAGAGTAAAAAAATCACGTTAATCATCACGTTAGGCTCTAATTGAATCCATATTATAAAGCTTTAGGCACTTTTTGCGATGGAGTGCATCAAAACTTCGGCATTTTGAACTTACTTCCAATCATTTTCTTTACATTTGTTGCCACATTGGCATTTGCGAGCGGCATTTGCATGGCTGGCTGACTACCTGAGATAATATATCTATGCGTATCACTCTCGCTCTCTTGCGCGCTCTCTTCCTCTCTCCCACTGAGTGCGTGAACACCCTAATGTGTTTGTTTCTTGAAGCGTAGTAGACAAAAAAAAAACCCGCTATTACTCTATCCGTTTGAGTGTGCGTATATACGCATTTGCTTTAAGTGCTGAAAATCAATTAAATGCATAGTTTGAAGTTGCTCAAGCCGTTTGCACTTTGCAGCAAACTTGAGACCCTTGAAAACCGTACTACCACCCACCACGCCCCCCACGCCCCCACGCTTATTGTGTGACTTGTGTGCCACTTTCCTCTGGCTTGTCAAAAACTGCTGCATACTTTTGTGCGCGAGTAAAAACAATTTTTATGCACTACGCTCAAATTCATTAGCACGCAGTAGAGTCGAGTTGTCTGTCTGTCCGTCTGTTTGTCGCTTCGACTGACTGTTTGCCTGTTTTCAGAACTGTCGCTGTCTCTGTCACCGTCCACATCGCCGTCTCCGGATCCGTCTGTCCCTCTGTCAGTTAGTCTCTTTGAAGTGTTTAGCTTATTGAAAAGTTTTCATTTGGCGTGGCGTGCACGTTTAACGTTAACTTGCGTTACGTTACGAGTTCTAGAGAGACGACTTTCGGGAGTTAGTTGGCAGGCAGCAGGCCTAAACTTTAGCTGGCCTGGCTTTTAAGCTTGACTCTCACTGACAAAGTGCAGCCATGAATGTTGGCTAATCAAGAGCCGCACAGTGGGCGAAATGCCCAATCTAGCTACAGAAAAGTCAATTATTTTGTTTTTGTTTTTTGTGTTCTCACTACCTATACGTTCTCGTTTTTTTTTTTTACCATATTCATATAACTGTAAACGCTTAAACATAAAACTTGTTATAAGTGCTGTTCCAACAGTTAATTTCACTTTTTTGAGCGCTGCGGTAAAAACATTGTAAACAAGGTGAAGTTGAAAACGAAAAAAATTATGGTGTCACTAACTGGACATAAAACTGGTTTCTTTACAAGAGGGTGCCCGACAGTGGGATACCCTGTCCCATGAAAATCGAATTTGAGTACAAATTGTTGTATCGAAGCGTTGCAGGGTATGGGCTTTATTAAGGTAACTGGACAGCGGGGTGTTAATTCGGCGAAATGTCAACGTACCAAATATTGTTGAAGTTTGTAGGAGGAAGGGCCTAAATTACCTATATCTTCTAAATATACTATCCAATCTTGATACACATTGACTACAAATTCACAGTAACAGAGTACACACTTCTGGGTGTAAACCGCAAAATTCTGTCACGGGTCGACATGATTCGACAAACTTGATCTTTTCCCAAAAAATGCGCATCTTTTGGTAAAAGAAAGAACAAATTTTGCTCTAACTCTTATAGTCTCTGAGAAACAGGTTACAACAAGCACCGACGGACGGACAGGCTAACATGGCTATATCGACTCGACTATTGCTCCTGATCATTTTTGCCAATGGAACATATGATATGCCACGCCTCCTTCTGCCTGTTACATACTTTTACACTTTGTGTACAAGGTATAAAGATTAACTAAATCCTATAATTGAAAAGTATTTTGTGCATATTCGTATCTGTTGTAAATAACATTTCCTCTTATGCTGCTTTTAATTCCTTGAAGTACAAAAATTAAGCTGTTACTCCGCGTTTTTTAAATACATCAACATTTCGATCTTCTTTTCCATGCAAATTTAGGCCAAGTACGCAGATACGCGTAATTTTTATTTAATATTTTTTATATTTTATTTAATATTTTTTATATTTTATTTAATATTTTTTATATTTTATTTATATAAAACATTTATTTCCGACGTGCGCCGCAACAAACACAAAAAAAAAACACAGGCTGCCATGCCGAAAGTTGTCACCTTTTATGTTGAGAGCTATCAACAGTTATACAAGAGTTGCCATACGGACAGTATTTGTGGATTGAATGAACAGCTGAAAATTCGCGCGAACATTTGCCAATAAAGCAGCGAAAATATACATAAAAATATAAACACTGTTTCGTCTAGTGAATGCATATGGAACATAACAAATAAACAGTATATGGATGGATGGTCATTTAATTTACTCGCTCATTTTAATGACAACAAACACAACTGACATCTAACTGCTGACAAAAAGTTCAGATCAAGTTCTTTTTTGTCACCCTTCTCTTTATTTATTTTAATACCATTTACACAACAACAATGTTCTGCAGATGTCGTCGCGAAAAATTTCGCATATCAACGTACTAGAACTTAAAAACAAACAAACAGCTGATTTTGCATGACTACAGCCATTTGCGAAAGTACTTATCGTAGGTTATCAGTTGTGGCAACGGATATCCTTGAAACGGCACATGAAAACAGCACAACTTTGTAGATTATAAAGCAGATTTTTATATTCAGCGGCTCCGCTGGCTCGATCATGCTCCATTGTTTTTTACGCTAAATGTCATACTTTGACCACTGTGCGGCGGTGGCAGCGACCGCGACAGAAATTGTGGCATAGCAGCAGCAGCGGCAAATGCAGTTGCAAACTTTCGTTGAGTTATGTAGCGAGACGTTGCAGCGCATTTCAGGCCAACTTCGACGTTCAAATAGTTTTAGACAGCGCTAAGCAGAGCGAGTGCCGTTAGTAATCGAAGAAAAATGGGCGTGGCATGCTAATAAAGTGATTACCAAAGGCTTTAACTGTGTCTTAGGCACATTTACACTAGGCCAAATGTTTGAATAAGCGCTAAAATATGCAAGGCGCATTTTCATACTGACATCAATTTCAATTTCTCTAATTGTCAATTAAGTTTAGCTCGAAAAGTGAATGATAGATCAGCGGTGTTACATTAGCTACGATTAACACACCAAATTTAAAGCTGGAATATAGTTTGTATTAGAAGCAAACGTTTAGAAATACTTATAAAGCTTTTCTAAACTTAGAAACAACTCAAAATATGTACAATTTGTATCCAAAAAACCGGTTGTCAAATCAATGCAAAGTCACGAAAGTTATTTGCTTTTAGAATTTTATGTCCTTCCTTCAATTTTATAAAGTTATTTTCTAATTTTGTACTTCTATTCCGAAAACGACATGTTAAGGACTAAGCTTAGCATTTTCGTCAGCCTTTCATTTCAAGAAAAATAGTTTTCGAAAAGTTATAGCATTATACCCTTCATTTCCTAGCCGATAACAAAGACTTTTATGTGGCATGGTTATCGATTGTTAGCATTATTGTTTTTGTTTTTGTTTTTAAGTCATTTTTGGCTAGCAATTGTCGTGCGACTTTCAGTAGGAGAAGGGTATTATAGCCTGATGTAGAGAACTCTTCCTGTCGCCTCTGATTTGCGTGCATCATCGGTGATACCAATATTAGTTGGTGTTATCTTTACCTGGTCCTTCCAACGTAGATCCCATCGTCGCCTTCCTTTACGCCGAATCGAAGATCTTTCTCGCAGTAGCGCACAACATGGCCAAGCCAGTGGATTCGCTGGGATGTTGCTTGACTATGTCAATGTCATCGTAGAGCTCGTAGAGTTCGTCGTTCCATCGAATCGCGTCGTTGGCAACGCGTATAGATCTAACGGAGTATTTTCCGCTTAAACACTCCAAGGGCATTTTAATTTTTCCGATTGCGTCCCCTACCATGCTTCAGCCCGATAGAGCATTAGATTCGTCTGGGGAGCGTGGTCTCTACTACTCATTTGAGTAGTAGTTTCTACTGAGACTAAAGTATATCTATTAATACATTTATTCGTTTTCTGGGGTGGTCAACTTTTGGTGGGGTACCTTATCCGAGAGGCTGCGATTGCTTTTTCATTGGATTTATGATTTTTTGCGCCAGGGGCAGTTGTGCATCAACTTGGTGAAGGCAGAAACAGGTAACACCCGGCGAACAGTGGCTTTCGATCTGCTCCAACAAAACGCGCCCTCCACCGGAGCTGCACCTACTCTTGACTTTTTATCTAATTGCAAAGAGTATTCAGTGCTCTCATACGCTCAGACATGCTCTCTTTCTGATTTAGAGAAACTAGCTAAAACATGGACAGCTATTTATTTATAGCTGCAAAGAGTTGTGAAGTAACATGAAAAACTTGCTGAAAATCATGCCAGACTCTCTGGTTGCCGAAATAAAAACGTTATTTATTATTTATTTATTTCGTTATCACTTTGTATGCGACACAAAAACCCGCAAAAACCGAAACCGAACCAAATGAAACGAAACGGGGCACGTTTTTAAGGCAAAACCAGAACGTTTCTGTCCGCTGCGACAGTGGCGCAACATTTATGAACTAACCGAACGACTTAACCGCAAAGTGACATAGTCTCCTAACCAGTTTCTAACCAGGAGGTCCAAGCGAGCGAGTTATCCTTCTGCTGTTGCAACGCCCACAAAAAGGAAATAAAAGTAATAGTTCGGTTCGTTTCGTTTCGTTGCGTTCCGTTTTTGGTGTGGCCTCAACTAAATATCTGCAACTAGCTCTGTCGCATTCCAACTAAAGCGCGCCCGCTCTCTCCCTCTCAGCCTCATTCGCCGCCTGTGTGTCTGTGTTTGCACGCATTTGCGATTAGAAAAAGGATACACGTAATTTTTTCCATTTCTGCTCGTTTTTTTCCATGTGCTTTCTTCTCTTCTTTCATTTGTTTTTTTTTTTACCTTTTTTTTTTTGCACAATTTCGTTGTGCGGCACTTTTACCGTTACGCTCTGCGGCCACAGTTAACTGTTAGCCGTCCCATAATAGAGGTTGACTTAGCTATTGGTGGCGGCAAGGTGACAAGTTGGCGGTTATTATTATGCCGTTTGTGCCGGTCGCCGGACAGGTACAGGTAGGATAATAGTTAGATAGGTTGGTAGCCGGAGACCGCTTGCCGGGATGCTGTAAATGGTTTTTGCCTTTGCATTGGATTGAAATGGTTATGCATGGTTTGGGCTCGGTTGGGTTGGGTTCTCTTTTTGGCTAGGCTCCGATTAGCTGCCATTGCATTGGGCTTTGTTATTTGTGAATTGGTCAAATTGCTGTCATTGATCACTGTAAGCTGGTTATATATGCATATACCTTAGGGTATACTTTATTTGTATGCTCGGCTTATTTTATAAATAATAAGTGGGCTCCGCCCCCTGTTTGCTACGCTCGCCAACCACCATGACCCTTTCGAGTTAGACCCTATTCCTCTGCCCATTTCGCAGCCTTCTTCTTTTCTCTTCATCATCATCTTCGTCTTTCTCATCCTCTTCCTTTTTCTTTATCCTCTAACCGATTTACGTTTCACTTTGCCCCCTTTTCGCTGCGCTCTCAACGCGCTTGCCCCTTTCTAGGTAGATCAAATTTCTTTTACTATTCCTCTTCCCGACAGAAGCTGCATTTTCATTTTGGCCCGAACTTTTCGATGTGTTTGGCATAGAGCGTTCAAGAGTGATTTTTCACTTTATAAAGGTTTTTCCAAAGTACTTCGATAGCTCTTGTCATTTCGTACTTTTTCAGACAATAGAGAGTCAACGTCGGACTTTTCTAAAACATGATGAGAATGTATATTGTGCATCTGTCGATTTGGAAAGTCATTGGTATTTCGAAGTTCTTTAAGACGATTAACACACTGCTTTCATTTATAGATTATTGTTATAGATTTCACGATTTCTGAAGCATATTTAAGTTAGTTCTACTTACCTTATAAAAATCGAGGCTCACATATATTCTTCTTTGCACTCTGTCTGTAATATTTATTACCTTGTATCGTTAGTACCGCGTTTTAGACATTAAAGCGCGGAGCATAAGGAAGCTAGTGAAACCACTCATTAGAGAGTGCTTTATGTTCTGCTTGTCAAGAAGTTTGTCGCTCGTGAGGGGTTAGCAGGAGGCAGAAGGGATGTCACTTGGTGGCATCGAAAGGTCAGAGCAGAGCTAATCATTCATTGCTTGCCAAATGAAGCTAGCCAGCTAAATGCATGTATGTTTGTATATAAATGCTATACATATGTAAGTATTTATGCTCTACATATACTCTTTAGCACTGTGTCGCCCCCTGTGGGCTTTAGTCTATTTACAATTAATCATAAAATGTGAAGTAGTAGCTGAAAAAAAATGCAGATAAACCTTGAAAGTTGCATGTAAAATGAGCAAAATACACAAACCGCCCTTTGGCACCTGCGTTGGTTTATCAACATAGTCAAGAGGGTTGTCCAACACACACATACGCAACCACTAACCACACTACACCGCCGTTCATTTAAAGAGGAACAGTATTTGTGCGAAAGTTCAGACTCGTTAATATTTCTAGTTAGATATTTTTATACTTGCATTTGGCCATATTCATTTGAAAAACGGCTAAAGAATATTTTGGTTATGTCTGATCCCGATCAATTACTGTTTGCGATTCGGGTTTTCAACGAGTGCTCAAATCGAGTTTAAATCGTCAAATCACGAAAAGAGATTGTAGGAAAAAGAAAATGAGTTGTCAGCTTACTAAATTAGGCGGAAATTTGATATTCCAGTCACTTGTGATCTTATAGAGTTTCCTCTCATATGTCTATCACAAGAGTAAAGCTTCTTCTACATTTTTTAGGTACTTCAAGAAAACTAGTGTTCGCCTTGTCGTCAAAATTCGATGACAACTTAAAGTTCAGACACGCTTAATACGGTAATACGATAAATACGCCTAATCGATTAACTATATATACTGCTATTCGCCTTCTCTCAAAACAGCCCATTACGAAGAGGATAGAAGAAAACATGAAATAACAACGTTTGTGTGTACAATGTAGTTTTTTGTTGTTTTTTCTCTAAGGTATACAGCACATTTATTACTACAAATCAACTTTTAACTGTCTAAAACGCGTTGTATCCAGTTGAAATAAATATTCGGCAAACCGCAATCGTTTTATCTTTCGAATGGTATAGGTTTCAACTAAAAAAGTTGCGTTATTGAGAAGCAATCGGTACCACTTATATACATACTTTTGGTCTTATGGAGAGCATAAAGGCAATCTTTGTCATTGCACTAAAAACGCTTGAGTTACAGTGCACTAAGCTTAAGTATAAAACTGTTCTTATTTAAGTGAACGGCAGTGTAACAACATTCAAAACTATGCACGGCGCGTACTTAATGTATATATGTAGGTACGTACATATATACATATAGTCAAGTTGCAAGTTGGCTGAGTACTTTGCTGCTTTTTGTCACATGGCAGAGATGCCAGGCAGATGGAATTGGGCAAGGAGATGCCAGAGTGAAGATGTAGATGATGGCGCTGGCGATGGCGTTGGCAATGGCTGCGGTGGCGCCTGCCGTTGAAAATGATGGCAATGGTGATGGTAATGCTTGGCAGCGGTCGCATACAAATCCCAGCGCAGTATACGCAATATGCCAGACACACACACACACACACACACACACACACACACACACACACACACACACACACACACACACACACACACACACACACACACACACACACACACACACACACACACACACACACACACACACACACACACACACGCACTCAAACACAGATACATTTAACCAGCAGGCGCGACCCAAAGGGGAAAGCAATGTGCCACATCCAAAAAGGAAAAAAGAAAAGCCTCAAAGAAAAACAACAGCAAATAATTTGGCGCGCCACAAACTCGCATAAAAATATTGCGTATGTGCGTGCCGTGTGCCACATGCCACATGTGTGTGTTAAGCAGCACATTGGGCGTGTGGGAAGTGTGGCATGGGGCGTGGCTGCAGTTGGCTCTCTGTCACTGCTACTTCTGCTACTACTGCTACACTCCGCCACATTGTTGTCTGATAACAGCGAATGGGTTTTTCTCTTCATTGAGTTGCCACCTTGTCAGCATATGTCTGAATGTATGCGTGTGGCTTTAGTTTAAGCCATAATTTGAAAAAAAAAAGCAGCAGCTACAAAAACAACAAAAACTGTCTATGCTTTTGATGCGCGCAACATTTGCTGAGTTTGCTCGTAATTTGCATTTAAATTTGCCAATGTTTTGCCTTTTTCTCGTTGCAAAAACAAAACATAACAGAACAAAAGGCGTAACGGCAGGTGCTTTGGCCAAAAGCGGGCACAGGGGGCTGTGGGTGTGCCACTAGTGCCACCCACTACCATTGGTGGTAGGTGCCCCACCTTATCTAGCCAAGTTGACAACAACTTTCCAATGCGTTTTTACGCCCATTCTACGCATTGAAGATGTGTTTTAATATTTTGCCCAGCGGCGGGGCGCCGCCCAAAACTTCTTCCCTTTGCAACAGCTGCTGTCGCAGACACCCTCTCTCTCTCCCTCAAACAACGCACAAAAAATATCAAAATATGTATAAAATAATAATAATAAAAACCAAAGGGAAAAGTTTACATTTTGATAAAGTAAACTTTGGATACCCTTGCAGTTTAAGTGATAGTTTTTATGGCTACCAGCAAGACCATATATTCCCTTCGATGGTTATGATACAGTGATGCGCCGCAAATATCGCACAACCTATCGGTGTTTTGGCTTAACTTTGTACCCAAACCGAATTTTAGACCAAAAAGCATTTCGTCAGGGATTCAGGAATAAGTATGATAGTTCGATTTTAAAGATGAAATTATATTTTTTTAAATAATTTTGTTTATTGAATTAACATTTTAAAGTAATTTTTCAAGATTTTAATAGCTGTTTTGATTTTTTTTTCATAATTTGCTTATTAGAATTTTTTTATTATTTATAAATTTATTGATTTTTTTTTTGTTTCATTGATTTTTTTATTGATTTTTTATTATTTTAATGTTTTTTTTTATTATTATTTTATTAATTTTTTTTTAATAATTATTTTATTAATTTTTTGTTTTTTATAATTTTGTTGATTTATTTAAATATTTTTTTTTTATTTAAAGGAAATTGGCCCAACGTGATTTTTCAAGTAATTTCAAATAAAAACTAAGGCAAGCCTTCTTGAGGAGCACACCAAAGTAGTGAATAACAAAAACAAAGGAAGAATAGTTTCCAAATGTATTTTAAATAATTTTATTTACTAAATAAATGATCAAACATCAAAAATTGATAACTTCGTCTAAACCGTAAAATTTGTAGCATACTTTTTTGAGCTGGATGCAAAGTTAGCTAAAATGAATAACATTTTAAACCGACGCAAAAAAGAAGGCCACCCAATAAGAAGGAGATTACGGAGGTTACATCCGGTCGACTTTGTCAATTGGTTGATGCAAAATATGTACATGAAATTTATAAAAACAAAGTCTTAATTGTACATTTTAAAGTTGTTTTAGTATTTTTCTTTAAGTTTAAGTTTTTGTTAAAAATAACAGTAAAATTAAATATAAATAAAAGTTTTATAACAAAAAGATGTATGTTGCAGAGAGAGAGTATAATTACAGGACTATAGATATCGATGTTGTTCAAAATTTTAAGCCCTTCGGAATTCGGAATCCGGTTACTGATTGTAGCACAAAATACTTTCAAGGCGAAGGTTCTTTGAGAAATATGTGACAAAATTTCGTTTAGAAACGGAAAATGGAAATAAAGGTAACAATATTAGGAAAACGAGCGAAAATCAACTTTTATAGGGAGACAAATATTGTGGCAAATGATGAATTATGTTGAATCAATTGACCCATTTCCCAGAATATGCAGTCATGGCTGTTTACTTAACATTTTTGAACTTGGCAGTTCCTTCTGATAGAGCAAAATTTATCCTAGGCGAGACTTTTTCTGTTTTTCTTTGCTTTGCATCAGCTGTGTTCGGATCACTATCAAAAGATCTGTACAATACGAATCGACATTTTTCGCTCTGGGAAACAAATAAGAACAAAATTACTCCCTTTTTTATTTAAAATAGGTTTCAAATGTCTCAGAAAAACTGCGATTTAAGCTTTGTTCTAAAATAATCCAAAAAAGCAACACATCACTTTTTTCAATAAAAAGCAAGTCCATTTTGCTAAAAGTTAGAATACGTACTAAAAATTGTAGTCCTAAAGATAAAACTTTTGATAAAACCTACAATTTGGTTCGTTTTACAAATGGGTCAATTAGCACTCGAGATATACTCAAAAAGTTCCAAGCAGTTAGTGTGCACTCAACCTGGTCCTTCCTTCAAGAGCCCCTTTTTCAAGGAGCTTCTTTATCCATACGCACAGCATCACCTGGCCAGCGGTGCAGCTGGATATTAATTCGCTTGACTTTGTGAATGTCGTTGTGGAGCTCATAGTGTTCGTCGTTATCTCGACTGCGTTAAGTACGACCAATGATATCTATATTATCTGCGTAAGCGAAGATAGTCCTATTCTGGTGTTTTCCGTTTTTTCGCAACACACTCTTCTTTACAAAGGTGATGAGGTCACAGAGAAACCATTACCTTTTCTGAAGGCTCGTTGGGTAGAAAAGGTTCACTGCGCGTGTTTCTCCACGTTATTATGCGAGGGTTACGGCCTGATATAAATACATTCTTTCATTGGAATTGTGTTTTTACGTGGTGGGTCCCAAGCCCTACGTACAACCCTTTTAAGGCCTGGGCCTTACTACTGGTCTCGAAAGAGCTCAGTATCATTGTTAGTCGCCTCATATGACAAGCTTTGTCCTGCTGAGGTGGTATTCTCTAACCCGCTCACCACACGGGTGAGCTGCTTTATATCTACAAAAAGATGTTGGGTTTCGATGCGGTATTCGTGGGTCTCTTCCAGGATTTGGCGTAGTGTGAATGGTGTACTTACCAGGCCTAAAGCCACACTGATAATGTCCAAACAGTTCTTTCGCGAAGGCTTTAGTTTTTCACACAATACGTTCGATATGGTCTTATATGTATTGAATATAAGAACACTGATCCCACGATAGTTAGCGCACACTGTGTGGTCACTCTTCTTTCGGACAAGGCAGAGGACACCAAGGCTCCAATAATCGGGCATGTTCTTATCTAGCCATATGCTGCAAAAGACTGGATTCATGCACCCTACCAACTCATTGCCGCCAGTCTTGAACAACTCTGCAGGCAGATCATCTGCGCCAGAAGCTATTGGGCTCGTGAGCCGCTTGCTTGCGACAATAACTTCGTTATGGCTTGGCGGCAGTATATCCATGGCGTCATCTATGGTTGGAGACGTCGGCAACTAAGCTCTCGATGAGGCTCGATAATAAACCGGATTAATGCTCCCTCCACAACCTCAGTGCAATTAGTGAATCCAGTCTCTCGGCGTAATCAGGTTTGGAGGAAGGTTGAGTGTTATTTTTCTGTTTTCAACATTTAACATTGATGAAAACAAATAAACTCGCTGTCAAAGAGCATAAAAGCCATATTAAAACGCATATGCTCTTTGGACACTAAACTTTCCCCAACTTATGCAAAATTTAATATACAAGCAACAACAAAAACAATGACAGTAAAAACAGCAAATTCGCAGACAGGGAACAAAAAAAGATCGCAATGCCACACTTAGCTTCATTGCCGCCTTGACAACGGTTAGCAAACTGTAGTCAAATATCTAATAACCTTTTTTGGTTATTGGCTAAGCCATGACGTAGACCATACGCCAGTGTTGCCACCCGGCGACAAAAACACTGCTCCATAATCAGACGCCCAACTATAGGCTCGGTATACACTTTATTCGCTTTTATTGTTTCAAATACAGTTGATAGCGCGAAGGCAAACAACTTTGCTTTTGTTTCGCTTTCTCTTTCTCTTTCGCTTTCTCTTTTGCTTTCTCCCGTTGTTATTGTTGTTCTGGTGTCTTTTTTACAATTTCCTCGACGACAGTTGACAGTTTTGTGTGTGTATTAGTGTGGCAAGGGCAACCCACTCAACTTTATGCGCATTTTGCGGCTGTTAGGCTGTTCTCGGTGTGAGTGACATAGGGTGAAAGAGAGTGAGAGACGTGTAGCAGAAGGTGCTGTGCTATTGGGACAGAGTTCCCAAAAGTTTTGTGCCGAAAATTTGATGTAAACGCTCATTAACGTGATATAAATTAGATTTCGAAATGTTTGTGCTGCAAATTTAGATATACTTGGGCACTACTTGGCATAGTTAATGCGTCGCACACCCTTGTGTGTGGGTCTGTGTGCGTGTGTGTGGGTGTGGGTGTGTGTGTAACTGTATTTGGCTGCGTATGTGTGAATTTGATGCTTGTTGGCATTCTGTCATACTCGTTAGATATTATATTGTTAGGCATGCTTTGAAGTTTTGCCACGCATTAGCTCTAATACATATATAAAATGCTGATTGGATAAGAGCTGCAACAGAAATGTCGTGGCAGAGAGGCGAGAGTGTAACATAATATCAGAGCCGTGCACAGGAATTATTCTTGGTAGGAGCGCCTCAACTTCTTTGGCAGATGAGGGATCGTTCCTTCTCGGTGGTGCTGGATGGTGTCTCATCTGAGCCTCCTGATTTTGTTTGTAAGTTCGCCTGCGACGCTAGAGATACATATGTTTGCCGAAGGTCAGGCGCCTGTTCAAGTGCACACCCAAGTACTTGTAACTGCTGTGATGCTCCAAGAGCTCTTTGTCCACCATTCAAAGCTATGCAGCTTTTGACCTAGAACATCCATTGCTACGTAGATACAATTGTTTCTGGCCAGGATGGCTGTGTTGTCAGCAAAAAAGTTTGTGATATACAAATTATGGTTATAGGTATAGTAATTAATAAGCAATTTGCTTAAAAGAGAGTCTACCAAATACCAAGCCAAATGAGTACGTGCAGCGTTGTAGTATTTGCTATACTACAATTTGAATGGGAACACTGCTAAGTGACTTATAAGTAAGGTGCTCACTCATACGTATGGCACACCATAAGGCAAAGGACAGTTTTATTTTTTAGAGCAAAGGCCAAAGAAAATATAATTTCTTAACTTAACTTAATTAACAACGAAACTGAGTTTTGAGTTAAAAAAGAGAGAGAGAGAGAATATTTGTATTTGCACTATTTGATACAAACTTTGCGTTAAAAGTGAAGAGAGAGAGTACTTGTATTCGCACTCTCTTTGATACAAATTTTATTAGAGTACGCATATACTCACACATCCCATTTTCGGCATACTAAACTCTTGTTTCTTTGTGTGCTTGTAGTTATTTGCAGAGACTTGCAGTTTTGCAAATCTGTAGAGTATTTGTTAGCAACTGCATTAACGCAAAGCTCAAGAGTAAAACACACAGTGAAACGAATAATTTTTTAGACTCGAACCATATCTGAGTGACTTGTAGCGCTATTTTTGCGCTTCAGATGTCTCGTGCCGGTAATTCCAATCAATCAATGTTTGTCAATCGGCTGAATAATTGCATTGTTAGCGAGTTCTTAAAACACATTTTTCTGGTTGATGTTCAGTACCAGAAACCCGGCATCTGTTGCACGATGATGCACACGCCTCGATATAAGATCATACGCATAGAAACTAGAGTTGAATTGAATTACATACGCTATGCATCACGGCAAACGAGCTTACTTACTTGGGGCAAAATTTTGAAGACTATTGGTGGATATGTTTGAAAAGTAAAGATTGCATGAATATATAATGATTCTTTCAAACTTCATTAACATTTTGATTGTGACGTGACGTTTTCGAAACACCCCACCCCCTCCCCCATCGTCACAAAAAGTCACAATTTGAATTGAACTCCTGCTCCCCCTCGGTCGTGACGTTATTTATGAACAGCCCTCTTGGTTGTTTCACATTCGCTATAGAAAAACTTGGCCAGTTTCAAAACTTATTTGTCGCACTGTAGCCGAGTTTTATGCTTTGCGGTCATAGGCCTTCATTATAACAATTGTAGCAAAAAAGCAATTTACTTGGCTTTTTATAAACAGCTCACACCAAAACTCTTTAAATATGATTTATGGCTATAAAAGTAACTCTCGCTCTGTCTCTCTGTGCTCTATTATTATTGCTAGTCAATCATATTGCTATAACAGCATACTATACATTTCTAATAACAACCATAATGTCAAGCAAATCCACTGTAATCCTAGTCCAATTTCAATTTCACCCGCTTTTCGCTCATACCTTTCGCCTTATGTTTATTTGTGTAAGTTTGTGCCTTAGTACCGTTACCTGCTTGTGTACAGTTATCTTCTTCTGTTTTCACTCGCTACTTTTGTTGCCGTTACTCGCTTTTTTATTGTTTAGCAAATAGCTATAAACGTGTGCCTTGGCACCAGCTGTATATGGCCAAAACACACACACACACACACAGGGTGACCCCCGACCCACAACTAGCGAGTCTGGAGAGGAAGCGACCCAACCGAGCGCGCAGTGTACTTCAACGCATTGTTGTTATAGCTATCTAATATTGGATTTGTTATTGTTACTTTCTTTTCATTGTCTTTTTGTTTTTTATATACAATATATTCACAAACAATATTCATATGCCAACAATGCTCCCTTTCTCGCTCCCGCTCTCTATCTATCTCACTCACTGACTCCCACACTCACTATATAAATACTCTTCCCTTCAGCTCCATCTAGAATGTATACCCTGCTGGCTGCCATCACTTGTCTGTTGTTTCAGGCGCCCAACTTTTTCATACATATGTGTGCCCGTGTGTGTGCTCGCTTGTCCGATGCTAAGCTCGAGATTTATGTACTAAAAGCACGTTGAAATGCAAAAAATTTCTATATATGTTTATAAAATAAAATAAATTTTATTATTTATATTTGTCATGACTTCGATTTATATGGCATGTACATTCCATACAATCATGCACAACTATATACACACTCACACTCACACACACACACAGAAGTGATATCAATGTGTGTTTTTTATGTGTGCAAGTGTGTGTTCTGAGTAGATTGTAGCTAGAGATGTGTGCAGATAAACTCAGCTCTATTTGGCAGAACGTAACGCATATGGCCCTAGTGTGCACAGTGTCCACTGTACGAGGGCGAATCAATAACGACTTGAAACATACGCCAGAGGGCGCCTGCAGTGGTTACTTTTCTGACAACTAGCATTTATCAGCTGTTTACTGTCAACTTTTTGTGAGCGCATCATAAGTCACTTATGGCTTAAAGACGTCTACATGAAAAGTGTTCAGAGTCAAAACAAGGTTTTAGAAGTACAAAATTTTGTTATCGAAAAACGCTTTTCGAGACAATATGGAAAAACCGAACACTTAAAGTATTGTCCATAACTGGCTGCTATTATCTCGGAAAAATGACAGTGAGGCAATCCAAGTTTTCTGCATTACAAAAATTCTGGCCGTTTGCTGCATATCAATTTGTGTTTCATCAAAAACACCACAGAGTTACACAGTGTCGTAAACCACATTTAAGCTAAGCCCTTCAGCTATTAAGCCTTCTCGCCAAAATTAAGAAGACACTTTCCGCTTCCTCTATCAGCTGATTTAAACATAGAATTGGCTCCTTGGACATTTTACATTCCCGGGAACGAACTCGCGAGCGATGGTGCTGCGAACCGATTGATAGGACCAGATAAATACTCCACGCTTTAGACAGGCCAAAGAGTTCCTCGGCCCTTATAACCTAAGCAGGTTCAAGAAACTGTAACAGTTAGGAAATAATTCCATTAAAATTCTGACGGGTCTGTTTAGACTGTTCAGACTGTTGGCCAACCGGCTGGCTTGCGAGATTCCAACTAGACGACTCAAGAGTAACCTGTGCCCCTGAAGTCCTCCTTAAAACGGACAAGGCGAGGTTAATCTTGGTTGGAATCTCAAAAGTGGTGTTCCGGAAATTTTCAGACGGTTTCGTCTCAACTTTCGCTTGAAATCTTTTGAAAAAAAGCCATCAGTGAAAAATTCTTTTGATAGATGTCTCATAATATTCCGAGACAGAGATGAATTGATTTTGCAATGGCATACCAACAAATTACAATCGGGCTAAAATTTAGCTGAAAGAGATTTCGGGCACACCCCTGATTATTAAAAAAAGGAGAAAAAGTGAACCGGTGACCACAGTTTTGCTTTAATCGAAACCAGAAATAATCAAAAGTAGCAATATCCATAGAGTATGGCAGGTGCGATAAGTAGGTAGGTAAGTATAAGGTTTTTGGCACCACGGTATGCACGCAATTTGAATGGCTTTCGCTGGTGGGGATACGCCTTATTAGGTTCCTTAAAGTGATTTTGCCAGAAGCCCTTGTATTTGACTCAAATCATCATTGAGTTATGCCATTAAATATTCATCTTCTGAATATTTTGTGGGTGTTCAAAACGAAGCTTGTCTTCAATGTTGAAATTCCCTTGCTTGGATTATCGAAATAATCATAAACCCCCAGAAGCCTTCCAGTGCTTCAACTGCACTTTTCAGCCAATGAAAAAAGAAAACTTAAATTTCCGGCAAATGCTGCTTAGTAAGCACAACAATGGATTTGTATGAGAATTGAAAATTAAATATTTTGATTTTTGTTGGCAGAGGTCTCTAAAATGTCACTATGAATCATTCATCACACATTTCTCGCTTTTCAAAAAGTTGATTAGGAGTAGGTCAAGATGATCTGGATAGATGTACGTGAAGAGCTCAAGATGATTTCGGCTGAAGAATCGTTTCTTCCAATTCTCCAATTCATTTCTGGAATTCTCCAATGCATTGAAAGAATGTTCTTTACCATATTCAAAAAATCGAGTTTTATCAAAAGATTTCTGCAGACTGCAATATCAAATCTGCTAAAGAGCAAAGATTCTCTTATTTTCTTTACCTAACCCCATGAATGGTTTCTACGCACTGGTAATTCCAAAAATCATAAAATAGCGGACGAAGTAATAACAGAATTTTTAAACAAAATCGATATTCATCTTTAAATCTTGCAGCCATATGGCCAAGAATGTATACTTCTTAGTAAAAATTTAGTCAACTCTTATTTTTGCATGTCTTAAAAGTTTGTTTTCCACATTGGAAATAACAATTTTCGTAGGAAAATGTATGGATTTTAATAGTGATGCAGCCAACCCAAAAAGCTTCATAGAAAACTGTTATGTCAGCAGCAACACTGATTGGTTGTGTTGAGTCAACATTCCACTTTTCGTTGTGTCCTTGTCTAACATTCAAATCTCACTACGATTGTGTACTATTGAGCACTCGCTTGCACTTATGCATCACATTATTAAGTGACGATTGAGTTTTCCAACAACTTTTGAACTTGCCCTCGTACAAACCCGTATGTGTGTGTGTGTGTGTGTGTGTGCGTGTGTGTGTGTGTGTGTGTGTGTGTGTGCGTGTGTGTGTGTGTGTGCGTATGGTTTATTGTCGGTTCTGTGCTTTGTACCTTCTTTTCAATATAGCCAGTAGGCAACAAAATGTTTATAGACCCCAAAACTGGAGTAACTGTAGGGGACAGCTGCTGGTTTGTTGGCTTGTTTAAAAGTTTTATGCTTAATGGAATTTTGGGTTTTAGTTTATTTACTCAAAGGGCGTTTTTCCTGCTCTTTTTTGTTTTACATATAGTGTATATTTTGAGGGTTTTCCTCTTTTTGTATTTGTTAGTGCTTTAGTACTTTACGCTCCAATCGTTGTTTATTGTTTGTATAGTGTTTGTTGACATAAATCTAAGCAGCCGGTAATCAAATATTTATGCGAATTTCATAAATTTCAATAGACTGGTTCAATGTGCCACATATGTTTGTATACCACTTTTGTACACAACCGTCAGGAAGTTTAAGACCCGTGCATCGAAACAATAAAATACGTGCAGAATAGAACAGATAGAGAAGTAAAAGACTTCTCAATCTTTCTCGTCGAAATAGCTAACTTTACTTTTGATGACTTTCGCACAAGGTTGCTGCCTTTTGGCCATTCATTTTCCAAGAGTTTCTTCAACGACAGCGAAAGACATTTCTTTGAGTTTATCATATAGTGATTTTTCTGAAGCTGTACGTTATTTTCTACGTCGTAGATTGAGCGCAGCCTGCAGATGCGCTCTAGTTTGGGGCGCGTTTTCGAGTGTCACTTTCTCATAGATAAGGTTCGATTTGTTGACCCATCCCTAGCACTCAGGTAGCCTTGTCCATTGTGCAATGCCTAATAAAGGAAGTTAAGACATGAAAGGATAGTTGAAATGGGAACGAAAATGGTGTAGGATGATATAAAAGTTAACTCATTAACGCAATCTTCTCGAATCCAGTAGTCTGGATTACAGTATTTTTATAAGTTTGTCCCTGCGAGAAATGTTACAAAGCTGCTGTTGAAGAAAACGACGGTGGGCAGGCCATGTTTTCGGGTAGAGAGCATACTAACTACCTTTATTACCGATGGCGTGCGCGAAGCAGAGGCGCCTGGAGGATTGATTTTTCACGCTGTAAGCTGTTAACGGGTTGTTATGGCCAGTTAAGAAGACGAAGCACGCAGCTGAGTATCACAACTCACTATCAGTCGAAGCGAGAGCAGATCGCTTACAACAAGTGCGGAAGCACGCAGCGGATTATCGGGACTTCTAAACAGACGGATCAGAGTAACTCGCTCACAGCATGTGCAGCAGCACTTAGCGGAGTATCGAGACTCACAGTTGGAGGAATGTACAGTAGCTGACTTACAGCATGTATGACAGCACTTAGCTGAGTATCGAGACTCATAATTGGAGAGATCAGAAAAAAGCAAGTGTGGCAACTCGTAGCTGAGTATCGTGACTCATAATTGCAAGACTCAGACTAACTCGCTTACAGCATGTGCGGCAGCACTTAGCTGAGTATCGAGACTCACAGTTGGAAGAACGCAGGGTAGCTCGCTTAGAGCAAGCTGTTTTCTCCAGTTCAAGGTGGGGTGTTCGATATCAGTTGTTATAGATATTCGATTGGTACGATTTCTAAAAATAAATTTTAAATAAAAATGCTATTAATTTTCTGGTTAATTACTTTATTCTTACATTGAAAATTATTTTTTACTTTTTAGTTCTGTTTATCTGTTATTCATTAAAGCGTGTTTTGTTGTCTTTTTTTTTTCAACATATGTAATTTGTATTGTTTTATACAATTATTATTTGCTAATTGATTTGTACAGCATTCGTTAATAATTAATTAAATATTAGCTATAAATCGAAACAGTTTTTTCTTTCAAAACATCATGTCAATGTGGTTGTGTGTGTGTGTCTGTTAGAGATGATTGAAACATCAATGACAGAATTATGGGACTGCATTAAAGGATTTAAGAAATTTGAAATATTTCTCATCAATTGGAATGCTGTGAATTTCATAATCTCCTCTATGCAACAATTAATTACTTTGTCTTGTAGCTACAAGTATCGAATTGCTGTACATTGTGCAACACTTAAGAGATTACTTTTCTCCTTATCTCGAGTTGTTTCCTTTTTGAATACATAGTAAACATTTCACTCTTACACAAATTAGATACATTTTGCAACATGGCAAGTGCCACACACACACACACACACAAACATCCGTCATCTGCTTGACTTGAGCATCGACGTTGATTTAAAATTGATTTTTAATCATTACTTAATTTACAATTTGGAATTATGTTCGCCATGCGGCTAAGTAAATCAAAACTTCAACAGTTTGGAGTGATTATAATATTATATTATGTACTAGTGGAAAGTATGTAGTGAACTTTTGTACAAATTTCAAGACAGGTTTGTGCGTGTTTAATTTGATTATGAGCATAGATTATTAAATTGCTGAAAATATCATGTAATTAAAGCTACACTTTGAATTAGTTTTGGTGTTAAATAACCTAAATGGATTTGTTTGGCAAAACTTTTCGTAACAACTTTTAATTAAAGTCTTTAACGTGCACAGCGTTTAACTGCAATTCTCCTGAAGATGTGAAAGCAGACAAACTGTAGTCTAAAATCTATCTTGCGTTACATTGTAAATCATCCTTATGTGACATATTAAGGCTAAAACCGACGTGTATATGCCGTGATGGTAGCCTATCAATGTGTCTACATTATGCCAAGATCTGATTCAACTATTCAATGGTCAGGTTCAGTTGCGCTTATCTATATACATAAAAACGACTGCCAATTCTCTGTGACTCTTCTTCTCAAAAACTACTGGACAGATTTTGATTAAATTTAAAGGATAGCTTGCCATTATGTTGGAGAGTGTGCGTATCTAAGTTTAAACGACTAAAAGACTAGGGGTTCCGGAGATATTGCAAAAACGATTTTCCATATAAAACATACTAAATGTGTTTCTTCTTATATAGTAGGCAATAATAATTATAATCAAAAATAATTATAAGAATAATAATTATAATATTCGTTTAATATTCACAACTTTGACTAGGTTAAAAATTCATTTGAATTGAGGTAGAGGTAGAGGATATAAAGATATTGGTACCAATGTCCGCAGCTTGACTTAGTATGAAGGAGAGAGAGAGAGAAAGAGAAGGAAGAGGAATGGGAACAGGAAGAATTATTTATATAATGAATTTATTGACGTCTTTAGAGGAGCGGCGTTCCATAGAAAACAGAAACACGATGGGATTGCTAATAAAATATCAAATTCTGTCACTATATATTTATTGACATGTCAGCCCTGGCAACAGGTTGTTCTACAATGGATTGATAGTAGAAAATTGCCGAAAATTTATTTCAAAGCCAACGAAGACGCGATAATTTGCATAAAATTGTGACGGCAGTTTATTAACGAAGACTATCCATACAAGATTTGCCTCCTATATTTCGGTTATAGGTAACAAGCACACAGATATTTAATCGAAATCGGTTTTATTTTTTTTCAAAATATACACATTTGCATACGCTTGCACCATTTTTCGAAAAAATTTTGCCACTCCGAATGAGGTGTCTTCAAAACATGGTTTTTGAACGCGTCAATCGCCTCTTCAGATGTCGAAAAATTTTAATCTCACCGTTTTTTCTTAATGTGCCGGAAAAAGAAGAAATCATTGTAGATCAATAAGCGTGTTGTATGAGCGTGTACACGATTATATTCTGAGAACCATTTATATATTGTGGTTTTCAATGGTGCTTCAACGCCAAGAATCAAATCAAGTTCATGGACGCACTCTTTTTGCAATAAATGACATCGAAACTTGTAAAAAAAAATTCGCACAAAAACGTTCATAGCTCAATTCCTTTTTTGCCTTTTCAAGTGACTTATCAGAAAACAAGAAACACTCGTATGTTTATACGTTCTGAGTAGTCATGTAACACATTCGCTTTGATTGGCGTTACAACCCATTACCAGGTTACGGCCTGATAAAGAGCACTCCTTCAGGTGAAAACAAGGGTTGTTAGTGTGCTCTCTACCTGGTCCATCAAACGGCATTGAAATCCTTTCTCGCAGTAGCTTCTTCATGCATACGAACAACATGAGCTAGATGTTAATTCGCTTGACTTTGTAAATGTCGTCGGGGTGCTCGTAGAGTTCGTCGTTCCCTCGAATGCGATAAAAACTCCAAAGGCATCTACATCGGACTGCGTCATTATCCATGTTTCAAAGTCATAAAGCAAAGACGGAAGGGTAAGCATTTTACAGAGTGTTAGTTTGCTCGGAGAAAAGCGGTCTTTACTGCTTATTTGTCTACTGAGTCCAAAGTAACATCTACTGGCAAGAGTGATTCTCCATTTGAACTCCATGCTGACATCCATATTCATTGTGAAGATGGTGTTGAGATAGACGAAATGCTTGACAACATCAAAAGTATACTTTCAACATAAATCGGAGAGTCCAACCGCGGCGACTCTCTACTAAAACTTTGAAAACACCTACTTTGTCTTGCTCTCATTTACAACCAGACTCACGTTGAATTATTCTTTTTCAATAAACTAGACAATCTTATACGTAGTTCAATATTGTCAAGTTCCTATGTACCTCGACCTTTTGCAACACACTGTATATTACAAAGCTGAAGAGGTTGCAGGAGAGGGCATTGCCTTGTCTAAAATCTCGCTCGGTATTTGAGAGTTCGGCAGGTGTTGCTCAACGTCATTCTTTAAAGTCGCACCAACTTTGCGAACTCATAAAGTTCGGGATCCACGCCATCCTTTAACGGGCTATCAAACGGTGCTTTACAATCACAAATGGTGGGTGTCGATTTGGGTCTTTTTCAGGATTTGGCGTTGTTTGAATATCTGGTCAGTGGTGGACTTACCAAGCCTAAAGCTTCACTTCATCAGTTCTTTCACGAATGTCTTCAGTCTTTCAAACGCTCGATAGGGGCTCTTATGCGATATAAAGAAGACTGATGCCACGGTAATTAGTGCATACCGATGGGTCACACTTCTTCAGTACAAGGCAGAGAACACCAAGGTTCCAATCATCGGGCACCCTCTCATCTAACCATATCCTGCAAAAAAGCTGTTGCATATATCCCAACTTGTTGCCGCCAGACTTGAAAAACTCTGAACGCAGATCATTCGCGAATAATTTTCGTCATGTCAAAGTAGACCCACTATACGTGCTTACAATTTGGACCTAAGACTAACGAGGACGGGTTATATATACTATTTACATAAATACCCACTATACGTCTACATTGGTATAATAGCAAACTTCACGATGCAAATTTCAGATGTTATCTAGGAAGCCTAGAATTACTCATTACCCCCTAAAGTAAAGAGTATAGGGTTTCAATACTTGTTGTTCAATACTAAACCCTCGAGACATTATTTGTCTCTGCGTAACACTTACGCATATACATAAATACGTATATGTGTATCTACTTGGAAAAAATAATGCTATAAGTATGAAGTATTATCGCTCATAATTTAACATGAGTAATTGTTTTGGTGCTTAAATGGCAATTCATATTATTTTTGGAATTTATGGCTTGTGTTGGTATAACATATACATATTAAGGTAGTTACACCCTATACTCAAGTATTTGATAGTTTTGCGAAATGATTGTTTTTTTTAGAAGGATTGCCTGTGTGGCCATAAGTTCCTTTTGAAATTGTTAGCTTTTAGCAATTGTTTCTCTTCACAATTTTAGGATACCAAATTTGATCGATAGAAACGCTTTTTCCGTTCGCAGTTGAAGTTTGTCGAAACGTTTCTTTACCTATTAGAACGACCAGAGAAATAGATCTTGTATCTTTTCCTATGAAGCGCAACCAAATTTCACTTTCTGTAGACATGTTGATATACGATACATGTTCTTCTTGACTGATGTAAAGCTCTCCTCCAGGCGTGTCTGCTTTGAGCCTCCACCATTTGGTGATACTAAAGATAGCTAGTGTACTCATCAGAAAATAGGAAGGATTAGCGTCTTATGGAGTGTTGGTTTCGTCTGGTGGAAGTGTCTCTACTACTCATTTGCCAAAGTAACATCTACTGGCAAGACATCATTCTTCATTGTGATGGTGGTGTCAAGGTTGCCGAAATCCTTGACAACAACAAAAGGATAGTTTTCAAAATCAATCTGAGAGTCCAACTGCTGTGTATCTCTACTCGAAAAAAACATATACTTCATCTTGCTCTCATTTGCAACCAGACCCACCAGGAAGATTCTCTTTCAATAGCCGCAAAGGCTTCGGTAACCACTCGCTTAGCATAGCCGACGATAGCAACTGGACATCATTATAATACAGAATACAGTCCCGTTACGATGTGCTTCGGCTTTTTGCAACACATTCTCCAACAAAAGGTTGAAGAGGTCGTAGGAGAGGGCATCGCCTTGTCTGTTGCCTCGCTTGGTATCGAAAGGCTCGGAGAAGTAGTACCTTGGCTGGTGAGCTCATTCGCTATGTTGTTACCCTTTGTGTCCCGGTGTCCGGCGACAGCTTGTTACCGATATCGAACTAGATAATATTGGGGTTATGGATTTGATAGCTGCTTAGGTATCACTATGAATGTTAACGTTTCCAGAGACGTAGTTTAAGAATTTTAAGCATGATTATAGCTAAGACACGCTGGAATAAGCTGCAGTGCTCCGCAAAACTAAATTCTCTTTTTGCAAGTATATTGAGCTGTTCTGAAAAGACTCCCCTTCATACTGGGTTGTTCAGCTTTGAGCAGCCCGTGAAGAAAAAGTGTGGAGTTGGTAGATCCCGTCTGACCGATGGACTACTCATTCCCGTTTGCAATAAGGGTGTTGGAGTACTCTACTGGTAAACAGTTGTCTATCGTGTTTTGCTGCGATAGAGAAGTGACCAAATTCGGATTCTAGCCAACTGCTTGAGTCGCTCAGTCTTGTGACCGATAAAAGAGCTTGTTTCTCTCCTGCAAGATTCAAGGAAGGAATGCTAAGTATGGTTTCAAGGTTTGTACTTAGAGTGGTACGCGGGGTGACAAAGGTATCGTTGCAACCTGTAATGCCAATGCGACAAAAGACACATTTAAGAACACTAAGAACACTCGGAAAAATGCACTAAACCATATTTGTACCGACTGTTTGCTAAGCAATTTGGCAGCTGGCGAACCCAAAAAACTGTCCAATTTAAAAGCCACTACTGTACAACAATTAAATTGTAATGCCAAAAATCATGTCGAAAACAAAGATAATTACTTCCGGGGCGGATGCTGGCACTGAAACTGGCCTGGTAGCCCATTACCAAATAAGCTCATTAGGAACGGAGAGCTAAATTTGTTTGGCAGCAAACTTTTTTCTCTCCGTTCATCTGTCTTCAGTTCGGTTCAGCTCCGAAAATGCTAATGACAACAAAAACAGCAGGCAAAAACACCAAGGAGATAAAAAGTGAAATGGAAAAAAGCGAAAATCAAATTCAGCAAATCAACAAATTAGCGCTGTCAAATCCAAATGGCCAAGTGATGTTGGCCAAGTGGCGAAACGCGTGCGGCTAACTAAACTGGCTGGCTATAATGCCATTTGAGTGACCCTCAATAAACACACACACCCACAGACACCCAGATATACAGAAACAACTGTCTGTGCTGGACACTCGAAATGAGTCTGGGAGTTAACTCCTCGAATACGAACACACACACATCCGCACACAGTCAATAAGTCAATATTTACGCATTTCATTTATTCACTTTCAATTTATATCCATTAAATTTAATTTCTGTTTCCAAGCTGGGG
Source organism: Chymomyza caudatula (assembly GCA_035041775.1). NCBI lineage: Eukaryota > Metazoa > Arthropoda > Insecta > Diptera > Drosophilidae > Chymomyza > Chymomyza caudatula. Next base: position 1,621,290 of record JAWNKW010000145.1, read on the forward strand.
CTAAGCGTAGCCAAATGGCCTGCTGCCCATATAAAAGGCCTCCAAATCTCCAACTGCCGGAAGCCCCAAACTCCCACATCGATTATGTAGCCGCTGGCCTTTACCCTCTGGGGAACTCTGTGCTGAGTGCCCTGCTAAGCTGTTTGGGTTGTGGGCTTAGTGTCCTTTCCCAGTTTTGCTCATTTGCGCATTCGCACGCATCGGATACTACAATTTTTTAACGTTAATTTCCGAGCTACTTATGCGCACGAGAAGATCTATGCCGTCCAATTCCGTGCTCAATTTTGCCACATTTCTAGCTTTATAAATAGTCAAACAATGCTTATCGGTTTATGTATGTATATATATATATATATATTTGCTACCAAAAACTGCCCCACTCAAAGCCCCTGGCATTATTTTACAAATTTTGCGTTAGTTTTTTGTGCACTTATTTTTAATAGCCGCCATTTTCATTCGTTTTGTCTTCTTCTTCTTGCTGCTACTCATTGGCATTTTTCGATAGGCATAAAAGTTGTAAATTTTGTTACTAAAAATGTTGCCTACGTTTTTCGGAGCAGGGCTTTGGCGTCGCCGTCGCCGTCTGCCTCGCGACGTGCATGTTCATGTTGTTTGTCGCTCTTGGTCGGCGGTGGCGTCTGCCTTGGTCCGTTGTCCGATTGTCGATTGTATAGCCCGTAGTGCCCGCCAGCCATTTCAATTGTTTCAATGGCGTCGGAGTCGGCGACGACATTGCCTGCTTTAAATTTGCTGACAGTGTATTATCTCTCTCTCACTCTGTATTCTATACTCTACAAGTGGTTTAGGCTATTACAAATTAGTCAGTAAGTTGGGCAGCTCACTTGAACTTATACGTGATAATTACACTTACAGCTTTTTTCAATTAAAGCACAGCGAAATTGTGGCCTAGCATGCTCATCACGGCATGTACGTGGTGTAAGAATCGGTTTTACGCCCATGGAGCGCCGTTAGATGTTTATTATTAATTACACTATGCAACAAAACTAAGTAGTAGTAGGTTCCCAAGATATATGAGATTTGCTGAATTCGCAACTTTCAAAATTTGCAGTTTTTTTAAATAGCGATAATTCGAAAATAGTGCTAGTAAGTTCAAAATGCTTTCCATATTCGAAATCAGCGACCCAAAATTGACCGGAAAAGGTATGTTTTAGTCATAGGCCTTTCATTGAGCTCAAATTTGTTGCATAGTGCTATTTTACATTTATTGATGAACATAAATTTAAGATTATGTCCTTCAAATCATGTTTTTCTACAACCATTTTTCGGGTTGGATCTTAAGTATGGCTTGAACGATGTGGACTAAGTATTGCAGCTTCTAATACTTATTACTAATAGACTGCGACACAAAGTTCAAAAATAAGCCAATTTTGCAAATATCGCGCTCTGGGAACTTTTCTTGCAGCAACTCCCGCGTAGCGACTGTTGTTGGTTTCCTATGTCATTAGGATCTATGAGATTTTTTTCATTCGGAAGCCCATCCCCACATTTAGTCAGCCGCAGTTTTTGACTTTGCAATAGTGACGTCACTTTTCTGAATCATGCCCACTTTTCAATTTGAAAGCATTTGTGTTAGATTAGTAAGCTGGTTTAGGCGTTTAACATACCAACAATCTTTGTAAGCTTTATATTTCACATCCGTTTTCCAGGATTAATAGAGTAATAGCAGTAAAGCGACGGTGCCCTTTCTATTCAATCCAAAATTTGTATAAATATTTTTGTAAAGGCAACTTTTACTTGTTAATGATGAAGATTGAAGTAAAAAACACAAAAAAGTGTTAGGAACTATAAAAGATAAGGGAATTTCTGAGGTTAAACATATAATGGCGCAACTTGGCTGTAAGAGTGACTCGTATACTTGCCGTGATGGTAGCATTTCAGATACCTTGAGATGCTAAATGTCGCTTGCATGTGCGCATGCTGGATGGCGCCACAATATGCCAAGTTGTAGGTTCGTTCTTCGCAGTTTCTCTGAATATAATGACACAGATTTACATTTGATACAAGCGTAGCGAATGTTTTACGTTCATTTGTATGACAGCTATATGATATAGTGGAAGTGATAAATTTCGGAACAACTTTCGGATAGTAAACGTGTTTGTTTGGGTGCCTAAAACCGAAAGCGAGGTCGACATATTCGATTATATCTTTGGTCATATGGAAGAGTAGCTTAAGTCGATATAAGGAAATGTTGAGTTATTGCTTTCTGGAGTTTTATAGATGCGAATTCAAATAATCATTTCTTTTTAAAACTTGTACATTTCTTCTCTCACAAACTTTAAAAAGCAACGGTGACTTGTAATGACTTCTATAAAGTTCTAGAGCGCTATAACTTAACATTTCCTTATGTCGTCTTAAGCTACTCTTTCATATGACCACAGATATACATTTTCCTTTGCATTTACTAGGCAGCCCCTTGAGGTATACTATGATTTTTTTTAAATTCTTCCGAACATACTTTTTGTTTTAAATTGTTTTAATATTTATCTTTACTATTATTTTTAACAACAACTTAAATTAAACTTAAAAAAAAGTACTAATATAATTTAAAAATTTACAATTAAGTCTATGTTTTTATAAATTTATTTCTATACATAATAACATTAACCTATTGACGAGGTCGATCGGATGTAAAATCCTTCTTATAGTGTGGCCTCCTTTTTTGCGTCGCTTTAAAAGGCACCTTGCCAAAGGGCTTGCCCTTTTAAGATATCCCCAACTTAGGCACATCTTGGTCACTCTCTATGTCCGCAGTTCCCATGTACCAGGGGTCACCAGTTAATATGCGAAGGGTTTTTGCTTGCAGGATTCGAACATACTGAATTAGGTGTTGAAAATATGTTCGAATTTTCCGAATACCGATCAGTTGCAAAATATATATATGGTGCATCTCTATTAATAAGACAAAAAAAGGTGAAAAAATTTGGTTTTACAATTTGCGATATGTAGAGTATTAAGACAACGACGCGCTTTTACATGTATATAATTTTATAAATAACTTTTATGGGGCTATTTTTTTCTTTTGTATATGTATATGTGTGTGTGTGTGTGTTCGCCTGAACTTCGATGAGTTTGCGGCTTTTGTTGCTTTGGTCTTTAGTTTGTATTTTTAATGTTTTAAAGTTTTCCACCGGACACTTAATTTTTGAAGCACAAACTCTCCTTCGCTCTTTTATAGTTGCCTAAAATTAGGCAAAGCACAAATATTGAACAAATCAGCTTAAAAGTCTTGTGTTTTCATACTAACTAACTCCTTTAGCCATACGCATTTCCGCAAAATGGCTTCATTTACAGTTTTAACAAGAAGCAGCAGCCGAAGAAGAAGAAGAAGAAGCACCACAAAAGCAACAGGAACCATAACAATAGCAACAACAATAAGCGGAACTTCCTATAACAGAAAAGCGGCAGTTTGCAGTTTGCTGCTGCTTTTCTTTCTGCCATTGTTGCTGTTCTTGTTCTTCTTCTTGTTGTTGTTGTTCTTGTACGCTTTTCATTTTATTTGATTTCATTTTTCTTTTCTTCTCTTTCCTTTTTTCTTTTTTCTCTTTTTTTTTGTATTTTTGTTAAGCTCACAAAGAAAGGCAAAACTTTTCCACTTTACAACGCAGTGCGGCCCGAAGTTTATAGCAAGAAGCAGCCAATCTAAGAACCAAAGAACCAACCAATCCCACGAAAATATAGTGAAAATCTATTTTCGAATGGCAGTCAGCAAACTGTTGGCACCGCCACCCATTAGACCGTCCACGATTCACATCATCACGACATAGCCTCCAACGCATTGGAAAAAAGTATTTTTCATTACATTTGCCAACACTTCAACGCACAGACCGAGCGCTGAGCAACTCACGCTGCCAACACTGTCCGCCGCCGCCTATGGCCAAGGCAAAATCTGCTGTCTGGTGTCTGCTGGTTGGCAGCCAATCCCCCTGTCAAACGAATGCTCCCGCTGCCGCCACTCCCTGGAGCTAACGTCGACTTAATTTATAATTACGATAATTTGCGCGTTACGTTTTCTTTTGTTGGCCTCGACGACAACGACTAGGATGCGGCTGCCACCCTGTCCCTGGTGGCACTCAGTTCTCGAGCTGCACAAAAACTTTTGTTGGTTAGTTGAGCTAAACTCAACCGAGTTGACTTACATACTATGGTATATACTATTTAGTGGCGCGCGCCTTGTCGCTCCAGGGCTGATTGGTTCGTAGCTTTCTTCGTTCATGCCTTGCTGTGTCCAAGTAGCGCTTGTCCGAGCCCCAGAAAAGTGCCCAACCCAAGACTCTGTTCATATTTCGGTTCATTGCTGCCACTGCCGCTGCTGCTGTTGTCCTTGCGGCTTATCAATAATGATGATTTCACTCTGTGTCGCATAATTGAATTCTGAAGTTGTTAAGTCAGAGCAGCAAAATTTACGCGCGTATTCCCAGTAGTCCGTCCGTCCGTTCGCTCGTCCTTGTCTTCCTAGCCGTTGTTGTTGTTGTTGTTGTTGGCGCTGCTGCGCTGATTGAAAATTTGCCAATTAGAAATAATGAAGCGTGTGACATTAAATGCAAGACAGTCAGCGAGCTAGCGAGCGAGCGGCTCGCGGTGCTCCCAAGAGATACGCCTTCTATGCCAAATACTGCCACTGACAGTCGCTAGGCGGCGCTAGTTAAAAAATACCTTACACGCACACACACTTAGTGTAATATATTGGCAGGCGCCATGGCGATAACAAATTTTGCTTAGACGGAAGTGGAAGCTCTTAAAATCTCATTGCCGCCGCCCAAATATATTCCGCTCTATACCCCATACGCCCCAACCCAGCAATACCCATCGGCAGAACGGCAGTCGTTAGGCACGGATATCGAAAATTTTCATGTCTTCCTTTAGTTTGTCTTAGTCTTTGCGCACACATCGAGGCCTTCCTTGCCACTTGTTCAATGCATCCAATTCTAGACATCATTAGACTACGAGCATGCCTAACCGGCACTGAAAGCGCATACCCTGCCCCAGCGCCACCCTCACCGCAACGGAAATTTATAGTCTTGAGACGGCACCAAGGTTCGAGCACAGCATTATAGAGCCTCTCCCTGGTAGCTCCACCCCATATCCTACGCGTAGGTAAATGCGCATTAGTAGTACTTATGGCAGGCTGTGCCTCCTTCCTACACCCAGCAAACAGCCACTTCAACTTGATGCATCTACAAATTTTTCCATTTTTCTTCTTCTTCTCATGCTTGTCTCTGCTCGTTTGCTGCATTTCACTATCTCGGAGCGCCAGAACGCCCGACCGCCCGACCGCCCTACTGATAGACGCACACGCATGCATATTTCTTTTAAGTAGCTCATTATTTTTACTGATAACTGACAATATAGAGTTTGCCCAGCTGCCGCCGAAGCCCCTTGAGCAACATTCCAGAAGCAATGTTGGCATTGCAGTTTGCACTTGGACATGCTCATAAATATGTCCCTGTCGCTGTCGATGTTTGTCTAGTGCTATACGAGTGCTTATAAGCCCTAATCAATGTTTTTTCTTTTTTTATCATTGCAGCTACTACTAGTTATTCTGACTGGCGTGGATTCCTGGTAAGCTACTAGATATTAACAAAAGCTGCTTGGTGCAAAAGCCAACAGCGAAGTGGATGTTTATTGAAAGCCTTTATGATTAGGGAAAACTAACAAATTAAATGACTGAACTTATTAAAGGCATAGAGTATAGCTAATGTGACAATTCGAATGGAACAAATTTTTGTTGGAAAAAACGGCCCTTTCGACCTGGTCGAGACACATTGAGTCCAGCGCTTTTATAATTTCTATCTTCTTGACTGGCCATAACAATCCAAGACATAGAGCACTTCTCCAGGCTCACGTATGCAATCAACTGGACACCATTATAGAATACAATCCCGTTTCGATGTACTTCGGCCTTTTGCAACACATTCTCTTTATCAAAAGATTGAAGAGGTCGCAGGAGAGGGCATTGCCTTGTCTGAAGCCTCGCTTGGTATCATAAGGTTTGGAGAAGCTCTTTCCTACCTTGACGGAGGTGTGTGTGTTGCTCAACCGTATTTTGCACAGTCGCACCAACTTTAGGGATTCCAAACTCAGACATAGCGGCATATACATGATCCCTCAAAGGGCTAACTAATGCTGCTTTATAATCGACAAAGAGAATGTGGGTGTCAATTTGTTGTTCGTGGGTCTTTTCCAGGATTTGGAGCAGTGTGAATATATGGTCAATGGCGGACTTACCAGGGCTAAAACCACACCGATAAGGTCCAATCAGTTCTTTCGCAAACAGCTTTACTCTTCTACACAATACCCTATATAGGACCTTTTATGCAATAGAAAGAAGGCTGATACCATGGTAGTTAGCACACACCATGGGGTCACCATTCTTGAAGACAGTTGATGATGACCCTTCTGAACTTACGAACCTCGAGCACACTGGATGCATGCCTTCCAACAAGTACAACATGATCAATCTTATTTAGTGTAGATTGATCAAGGGATAGCCATGTAGCCTTGTGGATATCGAGATGCTGAAATCTGGTACTAAAGACTGCCATGCTGAAGTATCCGACAGTAAGAGCAAAGATGCGTTCTCGTCCAATCTTTCCATTAAAATCGCGATTAGAGCAGATATCCAGGGGGCACCACGTGGAGGTCGTGCGTCAACTTTGTTAAGGTAGAGACAGGTATCCCCCAGGCAATTCCCCAGTGAATGGCGATCAGAAGCTTCAACCTGTTTCACCAGAACCCAGGCCTACCACCTATTCGGCGTATAGAATGTATTGCTATTTTCTTCTTGCGGTTAACAACAGAGGCGAAATCCAGATACTTATTGTAGAAATACCGACACTGAAAGAGACTAACCGAGCAGACCATATAGACCACCATCAAGACTGTTGGTAATGCACTCGAATAGGTCCAAGAATGTGTTGATACTTTAATAAACCTCGGGCAACTGCCCTGGGTACGTGCCTGGTTATAACAATAGATGTTTCACAACAAAAACACAGGTATTCTAAAACTATAAAAAAGGAATGCATAGGCTTTCAAAGTTATTCCTTATATATGGCTTCAAAATGTTGTTAGCTAGTGTAATTAATAAACTTTGCCACTGTGTTAAGACTAATTCCGACAACTTACCCAAGGGCAGCTTTTACCTACTATAATTCTTCAACTTGAGTAAAACATTGCAGAGAAAGAGAGAGAGAGAGAGAGAGAGAGAGTGAGCAAGAGAGAGGGAGAGCTGATTAGATCATAAACCACTTGAAATGCTGTGTCGCAAGTCTTAACAACTGACCCAAGGGCAGCTTATTTACAGTTCAGTGTTCCACATTTATTCGCTACCAAAAAGCTTATTCATCTTGTTCCAGAAAACACTTTCAGTCTACTTTTTTTGCGCTCTCTTTTTTTTTTTTGTATGCCTACTGCCAAAAGTCAGGCCAAGAAATTAAATTAGAACCCAACTTGTCTTAATACCAGGCAAGACAGCCAACAGCTACCCTAAATTCATATACATAGTATATATGTACCCAGCGGACCAAACACTCGTTTCTGATAGCGCATACGAGTGAAATGCGAGACTCAAACCGACAAAACGCACGTTTTTAGATGCGAAAAAGATACGAATAAGATTCATATGTCGTTCAGTTTGTGGCAGCAAAAGCTTCGTTTACTTGCATATGGAGATATCTTTTTTGACTCGTTAGAAATATCAGAAAAGTCTCGCAAAAGATATCGCAAAAGGTTCGCTAGCCGTATCAAAGCTCGTATGCGAGTGTTATGCGAGGAAACACCGAAACACTCGTTTTTCACTCGTTTGCGAGCTCATTTGCGAGCATTTTGCGAGATTTTCGCTAAAGGCAAGTATATTGGTCCGCTGGGTAACGATGCGATGTGATAGCTATGAGTGTGTGTGTGAGTGAGGCTTAGGCCTGTCGAGTTAAAGGCAAAAGACAACAACAGGAACAACGTTGTATTCGCTGGCATCGCTCACCTTAAGCACATAATTACAATTCTACTTTATATTTATTTATTTTACCTTTTCTTGTAACTCGCTCTCTTATACATGCTTAAACTCTGCCTCTCTCTCTGTCTCTCTCTCTCGCCCACGCTCTTACATAAGACAGACAGAGTTGCCGTTGTCACTAAACATAGTCTACCACACACACACACACATAAAGTTGTCGACATATTTCACGTTGATGTATGGTTTAATTACATTTACGTGGCTGTTATGCGTACGTCGGGTAGCTATAGGGTTAAGGGTAGCGGGTTAACGCGCCAAATTGGGGGCTAACGGGGGAAAATGTCTATAATACCCGGTAGCTGTAAAGCCAGCTACAGAGTCAGCAGACAGACGCCTTTCAACGCTTTTGTTTAGCTGTCGTCGTTGCCATTACCAAGCTGTTGGGTGTTCTTGTTGTTGGTTGTCGCTAAGTTACAACGCTTCAACGCGCCGTCTTTCGGGATGCCAAGACGGCAAACAGCCAACAGTTACAACAACATCGCGATAAAGCAGCATCATCATAATTATCAAGCAACTCAACAACCCATGCTCCAAACTCCATTTTATGACTTTTACAACGTACCAAAACTTTACTCACTTTTACTTTCAATAGTGTCACACACTTACACACACACACACCTTTCATTATAATGACAAGTTTTAGTAGATTTTAGGGTATGCCTGCGCCTGTGTATAATATAGGCTGACAGGTTCTTCGTCATGATTGACTGGCGGTTATGGGTTAAGTAGGCATATAAGGTTTGTGGCTCTTTAATTGCTGTTAAGTTGTAAGTTTAATTGCGTCATCAACACCAATTCCATAACGACACATAGCAAGCACTGCACACTGGGCGGAATCAGTGTCAATTGATTGCAAGTCTAACAAAAAGGAAAAAACACAAATTTTGAAAGAACCGACCACGCCCTCGTTTTTTGCTGTAAAACATCGATTGTGGCGTCTTGGGGGTAAAACCAACACCTAAGACGTCACGCTTTTGTGGTGTGCCTTGCTGGAAGTTGTCTAAAAGTACAGTCAAATAAGGCGCAAAAAGGCGTCAACTTCGAAATGAAAGTTAGTTAGCTGTAATTTCGCATACATCTTTGTTTAGACATTCTATAATTTGTGTCAAAAGTACCCATGAATTTCGAGTGAGCGTCTTAAGATATTCAAAGGTCACGAAAATCGTGTTTTGCAAATAGTGAATTTTTCTGGATTTCAAATGGTAGAACTATTTTTGTAAAAAAATCTCTATAAAACCGACGTTGGACATTTGTTTTTATATAATTAACTTTTATTGAGGCTTAGCGCTAAGAGCGAGCGCCCAGAATAGAAGCACATAACATGCTGAACCAGTCGGAAAAATATTTTGTATCTATAACTGTCGCAATCGAAAGATAATGAACTTATTTTTATCAATACGCTTATTTTGTACTGTGCTGACTTCTTTTGAAGAACATTGCTTTAGAGAAGTGAATACACATATTTCTAAAACTCATCTGTCATATTGCCAATCCTTTGAGCGTCTATTATGTAATGAATGTCATCAGAAATCTTATATAGATCATTTATCGATTTGATCTATGAGTTTGTGGTCACGGAGCGTGAAATTTAGGCAAAATATACTTTTTAATAAGACTTCTTGAATCAGTTATTCTATTTGAGCTATTTGAGAATTCTAAATGAGCCGTGTTTGGAGCAGAACGGATGAAAAATTAAGAAGTTATGATGTTTTAAAAGGAAATGCAAAAGATCAACAGCCTAATCGATAATTTTTATCGATACAAATTGTTTCATTCGTTACAATCGTTATTTTTGTAGAATCACGTTAATACCTCATACAACAAAAGAGATTAACGAGCATAAAATTGCTGAAAAGCGACCATTCCATGTTGAGTAGTGGCCTTAATTGTGTATTAAATGTTCAAAATTAAAGTTTTTGCTTGATTTTCAAAAGACTGATATACATTTTATGAGTGTTTTTAGTTTTTTGGCAAACAAGTGCTGAAAACGTTTAATTGACTTATCAAATTATATTCTTGGTTATAGTACAAAGATTAATAAGCTATTTTGTATTTAAGTTTTTGTAATATTACTTCCTGTTTCCAAAATATATTGGTTTAAGTCAGGTGTGAGCCACTGTATATGCGAACAACGATCAAAATGAAAATCATAGGCATCGCCTGTTTTTTTTTTTTTTTTTTTTGATAAAAGTAGTGTCGCACTTCGCACAACTAAATTGGTTGCGGTTTCTCTAATTAGTTGCGGCCTATGGAACTACGGCCCAAGCGCACATCAGATTTTCATAGCTTTCCTCTAACGATTTGTTGTGACTTTACGAATGCAAATATACATTTTAAAACACTTAAAGAACGCTACAATTCCGCCCATTGTACATTTCAAGGCGGCACCCCCGCCTGCCATCCATAAGCTTCGCCTATTTTACACGGTTCGCCGTTCATAATGAATTCTGCATTGGGGGTTGAGTATTATTGCTGACTTTCTTGATTTTAATTTCCAAATACCAACATCCTGGCGGTCGCCCCCAATCCTCTCCTTGCTCATTAAGCTGATGCTGCTGCTTGTGCTTTGTGCGTATGAGTTTAATAAAGTTATTTAGCAGCAAATTGGAGCAGGCATTGTGGGGCTCAAACACTCACGGGCTAGCGAGGGCGGCATAAACATCATAACATAACTTGAGCTCTGTGTTCAGCCATTTGTGGCAAAGTGGCAAGTTGCAAATGCCACTAAAGCATGAGAAATTTCGCTAAAAAGTTTCACAACTCTGTTTGCTATTGATATATCGCAAAAAGAGAGAGAGAGTGAAAAAAAAACAGCTTGTGCCGCTCTTTTGTATAATGTATTACGCTCATTTGCGCTCTTGCTTGTTTTGCTGCTGTTTTTCTTGACCTTTTGAAGTGCTGTTACCTTTTGCTATTTGCCAAGTCTTTGGTTAGCTCGCTCACACTTTCGCTTGCTCGCTCTCTCTGGGCGCTGCACAGTGGCTCCGCCGGCCACAGCATGCCAAAAAACGTCAGCCCTTTCGAAAATAAATAAATGCATCTAAAAGAGTATGTTGCGAGATTCAGAGTATGCATAAACGTTTTGGACGTTTAATACCTTCAAAGTTGAAAATTTTTTTTAGTTTGCAAAATTAACCTTAACTTAAGTTAAACAATGCAATAGATTGTTAGTTTCTTGAATTGTCATGATAAGTGTATTACATGTAAAGCGAAAAAAATTGTTTGCAGAGAAACAAAGAAAAAAACTTCTCTAAATGATTGTTTTCTCGATTTTCGATAAGATAATGCAAATAGAAATATTGCGACTTTGAAAAACAATTTTTTTATCTGAACCATTTGAGGAGTTATATATGTATTTAGAATAGGCAACTAAATCCATATTGTTCTTCAACAACCTTCTTTAAATTTGATGAATGAATTTTTCGTTCACCCCTTTCAGTCCTTCCCAAATGCGAATAGCAATCAAGATCACGTCGTATTCTCGAATTCAAAACTTATTTCAGCATCAATACTGAATACGGTATTTATTAATATACTTTGTTATCGATTTGATCTATGAGTTTTTGGTCACCGTGCGTGATATTTAGGCAAAAACCTACTAATTTTTGTCTTACAAAATATAGTTTTTAGTTTTATTAGACTGAAGAAAAAGAGCCATGCTCGGCGCAAAACGTATAAAAAATGAAGAGGTTTTAATGGTTTGAGCGAAAATGGAAAGAGCCTTATCAATAATTTTTATCGATACAATTAGTTTCATTCGCGACTTACTTTTGAATTGAAATCGTTACTTCTGTAGAATCACTTTTTTGCAATTTTCATACAAAACTTGTCGTTTATGTAAAAATCGCTTAGTATCATAATTTCATCGATAAATTTTTGCTAAAATATGATCGATTATATGCAAAACATTCCAGAACAGTTTGACGATGATAGCTTTGCTACCTAAAAAATAGCTATGTTCAAAGAAATAAAAGACGTTAATACAGCGTATAACTCCATATCGCTTGTATAAAATATTTTGCATATATCCGATCATCGCTTATATAAAATTAACGCTCTTATGCAAAAGATCACTGTAAACTGAACTATAAGACCGATTTGAAGTGAAAACTATGTTTAATCACTACACGAATGTTATATAGTACTTTTTTTGTAGAAAATGAACGACTAAGAATCACAACAATTTGGTACTTTTTAAGCACTCATGCTTAAACCTCTAGAGACGGGACTAAAAGCAATTAAAAAGAGGACGTTTTTCCGTTCTTCTTATTTACCTATGGTTGGGTGTCTGCAATCAATTTTCCTGTCCAGGCAGCATCAAAGGAAACTTGCCACCTCTTGACATTTCGCCATAGTTGTATCTTGTAGATAGGAATGCTGCTGGTTACACGCTACTCAGTTGGCAGCCTAGGAGAACCAGCGGTAGACAAAAATCACTTGAAGACAGACGACCAAGAGCAGTATGGTTTGCTATCATTGCTGATTAATCGCCCACATACTGTAGGTGATCTTTGAAAGACAGCCTGTGGCATAGCTCCGACATAGCGAATGGCCAGTTTTTAAAGTATACCGGTAGCAGCCACTCGAACTGTTGTTGTCTCAACTTTGTTTCTGCTGCTAATGAGAACAGCCTCTATCTGCAGTCCGTTCTCTGCTGAACAGTCAGTAACAGTATTGGTGCTCCCCTTGCCAACATGCAACTCCTACATCTTTAGCCGGTAGAGCCCACAAGGGTCGTAGCTTCTATTATCGTCAGGCTAAACACAGCATCATGCATCACATTCCCAGCATCGAGAAATATGTTGATGAATGGGAGATGATGAAGAGCTATATGTGTTACTGAGTGTTAAATAAGATGTTTTCTGTGTGCTCCGACGGCCTAAAAGAATACTCCAATGCATACATTTTAGATCGTGAAACTAACTTCACTACTTAAAAAGTTATGATTTTTGCTGAGAATCACGTCAGATGGCCCCACGGTGCGCTGCTCGTTCGTTAATGGCCGCCCTCCTTTCAACAGTTTTCAACGCTTTATGTTGTTGCTGTTTGTTGTTCTTGTTGTAGTTGTTGTTGTTGCTGGACTGTGTGCACTTTTTATTTATTTATAAGCAACTTTAGTTTAATTAATGTCGGTATTTATCGCTTCAATAATTCGCATACAACTTTCAACAGCGTTGAGATAGTCAACAATAACAACAACTGCAACAACAAAGACAACAACAACACCAAGAACAACAGTCAAAAGTCAGACAGACCTTGGCTGCTGTGAGTCCTTTAGTCAGTCCTTTAGCCATTGAAACACTCGGGACTTGGACTTTTGGCTTATTGTTTGAGTTTAATACGATACAATAATGAGCTTAATACACTCTCACACTCACAGACAGACAGACAGACAGACAGACAGACGGACAATAGCAGGCGTTTCTTTTGTGCGTCGTTGCCAAAACTTTAGCAAGTTGGCAACATTGTAAGCCAGGCCAGAAAGCTTGTTGTTGTTGGCCTGTGTTGTGTCCTGTTACCTGTCAAATCAGCGCTGTTTGTTTGTCAGCCATTCGGTCATTCAATTTTTATAGTACTTGGCCAAGTGGCTTTTAAGTTTGCTCATTAGAAAATCTTTGTAATTCTCATTGTGTTTATGAGAACTTTTACAATGCGTCCGTTGCGTCGCGTCTGTGTGGCACTGAAAACTTTTACGTAGCAGCTTAGTGCTGCTTTAATAAGTTATTTGGTACTACATATATATAGTACCTCAGTCTTTGTTACCGTGCTTTGTTTTTAGTAAGTTAAGCAGAAAGCCACGGTCAGACGAGCAGAACTTTGAACATTTTGCAGCAATTTGATGCACAAAAATGTTGTTCTAACAGGTGAGTTTGTTCAAGAACGCAGAAGCGAAGCCACGGTCAGACGTGCAAAACTTTTGTCGAGACAACATTGATAAGAAGCAGGTTTCGACAGTGGAATGTTGGCCGTTTGCCCACTGTGCTTCGTTCGTGAACACATGCATGTGTCAATACATTGACAATACTATTGCAGTTGCCAATAGCTAACAGAGAAAACGATCGTGAACAGTTACCAATACTTGTAAAGACATCTCAACGTAAATGTTTTTTTTTTTTTATTAATTTTACCTATGATTTGGCAAAATATATGAATAAAACTTATATTCTGCACTTCTTATGAAAATTCCCTACACAATGATATAAGTTTCACCCATATTTGTTTCCATATAGTTGTTGAAAAAGGGGTCCACACATTTTCCTAGGCCTATTTATATAATAGATTTCGATTTTATTTCAAAAACACTAGTAACAACTACGATTATTTTCAACTCAACTGGTATGATTTTTATAGGCTTGTCATGGGAAAAAATATTAACTGGTATGAAACTAGTCGCATTTGGCTTAATAGAAAGCTTTTTTAGGAAAAACATTCCAAGGCCGGATAAAATAAAAAAATGACGTAATACCAAGGTCCCATTCAGGGTTCGGTTTGAAGTGTAAACATAAATCTGTTAGGCTTCGAACTTGGCTTGCAACATTAGAACATCATTTTGAAAATACTGAATTGTTGCCCAATTGCATTGTAACTAGTTTCTTTTTAGTTGGGTTCACACCAAACATTTTTTAATGCAGTGTAATAGCTGATCATCTCTCATCTCAAGTGAATGTCAACTCAAAAGCAATCTATCGAATAAAAGACATAAACCAAATTGCAGCCCAAAGGCATGCTTCGATAAGCCAGCAATAGCTTTTGGGAGCGTTTAAAATCTGTCATGAAATCTTTCGACCGACGGTTTTTTAAGCGACAGTTAAATTTAAAGCTTTACGGCATAACACTGAATAACCGTTATTTGCTGTTATCTTTCCAAAAGAAAGACGCAGAATTTTCGTAACTAAATTATTTTGAATTTGTCCAATGAAAAAAGTTTGCTTAATAACGCGCATTGGAATAAGTTTGATGATAAAATGTAATTTTCATTGTGAAATCTATGTAAACATAAGAATGAATGCAATATTGTTTTTAAGGACGAGGACGTTACGACAAACTTTATAGCTCTTGGAAAGAGGAATTTTGAAAAACATTAATCAATATACATAGAACATAAGAGATTGAAAAATAAAGAATCTGCGGTGCTGACGTCACAGCTATGACAGTACCTAAGTAAGAATACATTGGTACTGTTAGTTACTAACTGAAGTCGATTCAGTCAATTGAGGCTATAAGCAAAAAAAAGAGGCGCGGTAGTAGCTTTAGCAGTTGCAGAAATCTACCAATAAATTTGCAATTTTACAGTTACTTTTACGTAAGACATCACATTTTCTTAGTAAAACCTTGAACCGCAAGTATCGGCTGGGAATGCGCCGACCCACGAAACCACAAAATTAGTCAATTTTACTATAAGTTGCAATAGCTCATTATACTAACTGTATACCATTGTAATATTTACTGAAGTTTGCAGTTATTCGCTTTTGCTTTTGTGTGTACTGTAGCTTTCTGCAACATGCTTAATAGCTTATACTACTAGTAACTGGCTTCCTACTGTGATTTTAGATACTCTAGGAAATGGAAACTAGAGCGAAAATTTCTCTGTGGCGAGTTTGAAACTCAAACACTGACAGGTGGTCAATAATACCACAAATTACACTTCAAAATAGTTAAAATATTTGCAGTTACATTGACTGTGAGACAGTTGATTAGTCAAAAAATCAAAATTTGTAAGCATAAGTGGTACGAGTGCTAAGCGCACACATGGAGCTGAAAATTGAACTGACTGCTGATAAAAAAAAAGTTCTATGTGGACACAATTGGTAAATGCGAAGAACCAAAAACTGTGCTGATAGTGTCATTTACTGTGATAGCATTCATTAGCTTTAAATAGTCAATGGAATTAACCTAAGACTTCATTTGACAAAAGAGACATAGCGGCTTAAGTGGAACTTTCTCAAAAATACCGATATTCGCGAAATTCCTTAAAACCTGACGATGACCAGAAAAAGCTTAGTACGGAACGATATTGAGGGAATCACAGTTCTTGAATATTAAAAAAAATATGAATTTTGTAGACTAGTGTAATTGCTAACAACAAGTTCTATTGATAACACTGTGCGACAGTGAAAATACATCCGACAAATCATATAGTGCAGGCTTTAGATATGGTCGAGTAGAACTCTAAACAATTTACTTCTTTTCAGGGGAACCCTCCATTTTTTTTTTGACAAATAACGTTTTTTTTTTATTTTACAAATGAATCTTGTTGGTACTCCACCGTTTTTGAACCAATTTTGCTTATTTAGAAAGGCGAAAGACGTACCTTTCTAAATCTATATAGAGTAAGACTGGCTTTTTCGTAACTTAATAGGGATTTTTTCAATCTAATCTAAACTTTTCTAAAAAAAAATTTAAGTTTTAAAACTTTGATCGACATTTACCGCATTTTTCATGAGAAAAACTTATATATTAATGCCTTATTTCGAAAGCAAATCTAAATCAGAGTCAAACGAGGGTTTGGATCATCAATTACACAATCACAATGCCTGAAAAGTTCCCTGTCCGACGCATAACAAGTGTCACATGTGGTAGATTTTACCAACCTTCAAATGATAACTCTAAAAATTACATGACAATCCGATCATTAGTTTTAAAGTTACAGTGGTTTTAGTTTCAGCTACTTTTGTTAGCTTTAAAATATGAATTCAGCATTATTTTCTCATTCGGGCGAAGTGTTGCTCTGGTACTTTATATTTTATTCATAAGATGGTTAATTTTTGACCGATTTTCATTGAAAAAAAGTTTTTGTTTGACTCTAAGTTACGATCTGATGTAAATACATTCTTTAATTGGAATTGTGGTTTTACATGGTGGGCCTCAAACCCTAAGTACAACCCTTTTAAGGCCTGTGGTGGCTCTACTGGTTTCGAAAGAACCCAATGTCATTGTTAGTCGCCTCATACGACAAGCTTTAACCTGCTGAGGTATTCTCTAACTCGTTCACCACACGGCGGAAATACAATAGGATAGAATAGGACATACAACCTACACTTTATAATGTGCTCCTTTTGTTTAGGGCTAAACATTGGGGTGTGTGAGCATAGCTTAAGCATGCAAAATACTTGTAACATGTTGCTGCATAAGTTTTAGCGATGTTACAACTGAAAGTCCAACCCATTCCAAGACAGCATTTAGCGCTGACTGACAGAATGACGGACTGACTGACTGACTTACTGAGAAACGGGCAAACTGACAAACTGACAAACAAAATGCACGACTCAATTAGCCACATGAAAGCCCTCGTCAAGCGCCTCCTGCCGCCTGCGTCCTGCGTCCTTTCTGCCCGTTTGCAAGTTTCTTGGACAGGCGTCGGGGCACCGCTGAATCGTAAAATTATGCACACTTTACATTTACATTTTGCGGTTTCGAAATGCTTCAGCAGTGCTTAGCCCGTGCTTTGGCTACGGCTGTTGTAGCCGTAGCTGAAGTTGAAGCTGTCGCTGCCAGCTACTTATTTACTTAGTTTTGTAACGTGAATTTAACAAAATCATTTTGTATCTTAAGTACAAATGAATTACTTAAGTAAAAGTAGCAACAACAATAGCATAACTTGGTCAACAGTTCTGGTTGTTGGTGTTGTTGTTGTTGGGTCATTGTTTGTGTGGCGCCTCGGCTGGAGCGTAGACTTAAGCTGACAACAATTGAAGCAATAAGACAGCCCAAGATGAACCGCAAATTGTGGCCAGGCCCAGAGACTTGGGTTGCGTTTGCTTCGATTTTGGCACAGCCGGAACGCCTGGTGTGGCGGCTCCTGGGCGGGGCTGCACTCAACGCGTGTCTAATAGAAAAGCGATAAGCGTTGGAAATTTGTTGCCGTAAGATAGGCAGCAGAGCGGACGCCCGTATTCCATGGAGAGTAATTCAAAAAGGTCACCTAGCCAGCGGTGGGAAGCGCCCGCCCAAGTACAGCCTCAGCAATTGAAGGTCAACAAGTGTAGCGCCACGCGGTTTGGTAGTCAACAAAAAAATAATAAAAAAAACACACACACACACATTTATACCTGAAAAAATGGTATAAAAAATTAGGCAACAGAGACGCAAGCGCCGCCATTGAAAAAAAGCGAGAAGGTGCACGACACGGGGAGAGGAGACTCGAGTGGGGCAGGGTAATATGATTAAAAGCAGCTCGTAATTGTGGCAAGTAGCGTTTGCTGAAATGGAATGGCTGGAAACCTTGAAAGTGTATGGCCAGAGGCGATAAGTTATGGAAGCTTTGGGTATGATAAGAGCCGAAGAGCGCAAAAGAGTGAGATAGAGAAAGAGAGTAAATAGAAAAAGTTCACAGGTGCAAATTGGAGCAAATGAAAACAAAGCAAAATAGCTGAGAAAATGCTGCATAAAAAATGTTAAGTGGCTGACGCTAAAGTAATGCAAAGGTAAAGCGAAGAGAGTGAGTGACAGAAAGAAAGGGAGTGAGAGGGAGAGCGAGCGAGCTGAGATTTCAGATAAAAGAGAAATGTGTGTGTTAACTAGCGTTGAATATTAATAAAATCGAAAGAGTTGTGAGGCGATTCGCTCAAAAGTCAGATAGAATCAAAGTCAACAAAGAAGAAGAAGAAACCATAGAATCAATTTACAAAGGGTTTCGCTTGTACCATTATTGGCCTACAAAATTGTAGCAAAAGTGCAGAGAGAGAACAACGAATTTTAATTAAAATGCCAAACAGAGCGGAGATTAAGTATGCGAGTATGTAAAACAGTCGAAGATAGTTGGTGGAAACCCAAGAAGAAAAGTTACTAAACACGTGTAATAATGAAAACCAAATTTAAAGCTAGAAATGAAGTTTAAGATTTGGAACAGACAAGTTCAGATCCGGTATCGGCACCAGACAAGTTGTATATCCCTAACATATTGAGAACACACGAATACAATTGCAGTGACTCAAATTCGGTAGACGTCTTTGCTGCCTATACCTGTTTTAGATAGATTTGCTGTTTTCGACTGTTTTTAGCCAAAGAAACTTTTGTTTTTTAAGCAAATAACCTATTACTTTGCTTCTATTGCAAAAGAATCTGTGGAAATTATATCTGCTCGAAGGTTTAAAATTTGGAACCTACAAGTTCAGATCAGGTATCGGTACCGCCACCAGGCAAGTTGCGAAAATGTTCGTATTCATGCACGTGAATGTGCATAATACATTGAGAACACACAAATACAATTGCAGTGACTCAAATTCTGTCGACGTCTTTGCTGTCCATCCCTGTTTTAGATAGATTTGAAATCTATGCCTTTTGTATCTATTTAGCATTTTTTTTTACCGTTGTTTTGTATTAGCTAGCCTATTTGTTTCCTCTTTATACTGATTTGTTTAAGCAAATCACCTTTCATCATTTTTGTCGGTATTCATGCAAAAAACCTATTTTTTTAAATTGTTTTTATTCCAATCACCTTTATTATATGCAAATTTTTTGCCAGATTTCACGGATTTTAGGAAAATGCTGTCTACGAATGTTTTAATGCAAAGATCCTTCCGTTTTTGAGCAAATAGCCTATTATTATGCATTTATAGATAACTTTCAGCTTTGCAAAAAAGTATTTACGAGGCGAAAACTGCTTATGAAATAAATTAAACATGTAAAAGTTCTGGAAGTCCAAAAGATTGACTTAAACAGTGGCTATACTACATTATATGTTTTAAGAAACTAAACAGATAAATTACCATAAAGAAGCTGAAAATATATATTAAAATCATTAAAAAACTTGAAAATAAAGATTATACGTTAATGAAAACATGATGTGTCCGATATCTCTTGCAAAGACTTTCAAAACCTTCGCTGAACGCTCTTAAAGACGCATTTTGTCAAATCGGCTTACTTTTGGTTAGAGATTAAGTCGAAAAAGCTTGCTGTAATGTTGAGATTCGATTGAAAGATATTTCATACTCTTTCGAATATGAGAAATAACAATAAAAGCATCTCAGTCACAAAGACGGTAAAAGAAAAACACAAGTAATACGGCCGTTATTTCAAATAAGTCAAAACAAAATATAATAAGACAGCTGAAATATGCATAAAGAAAATCAAAGATAAGCCTACGATAGAACGAGTTAGAATATATGTTAACTAGCGATAAATATTTCTACATCATATTACGGAAAGTGAGAGCGAGTGCCAGAGATGAAAGCGCCGTAGAAAATCAGCGAAACGACGTAAACACGCAAATAATAGAAAAAAAAACCCTTGGTAAAAGAAAAAGGTCCTTTCTTGGAAATATTTTGTTATTGCTTTGCTTTGAATATTAATCGCAAAATCATAGCATACTTTGCTGCTGTACGGCACGCATTGCTTCATTTGATTGCCAGCCGAGGAATTGACAAAAACGCATTGTAGCATACTTTGGAGCGTCCTACGCTTGGGAACAGCAGCCGCAGACCCATCGAGAACCGTAGACCTTGCCAAAACCGCACCAACCTTTGCCATGTGTCAGTGGGTGTGGGGGTTTAACACAAATTGAGTTGCCCTTGCCCATATTAAAGCTGCGCTTATTTCACTTTTCCACTTGGCTACCATTACACACACACATAGACACACACACACACACACACACACACACACACACACACAGACACAGACAGATAAAGAGAAAGCAATTTCGCTTACTCATACAGCCAGTGAAAATCCCACCATATACACCATATAAACTTATACAAATGACATCCGGCGTACATTTCTTTCACACTCATACTCATACTCACACTCATACTCATACTCACACCAATACTCATACTCATTTTGGTGGCTCGCTGAACCGTTCGTCCGTCCATTGTTGAATGATGTATGAAGCTGGGGCCGCACGGCTCACACGCACGCAAATACCGCAATGGCCGACGTGGCCGAGGTGTAAATTTGTATTTGAGCGCGAGCGTTCTCTCCATACAAATACAAATACAAGTACAAAAGCCAGAGAAAGATAGCAAAGACAATGTGCGAAAGAGCGAGCACTTGCAATTGATTGCCGTGCGTGACGCTCACGTTTATGCAGCACGGTAAAAGCTCGTGATATCAAAGCATGATTAGACAAAAGTTGTGTGTTTGAAATTGTTTTCGAAAAGAACTTTCATGAAAACTCATATGAATATTTTTGTATAATTTGTAGTTCTCCAAACCAAAAATGAATTTTCTGTTATGAGTGTGTGTTATCTTATTTCAGGCGACGAGTAATATTGGATGCTTGGTGTCATCTGACGGCTGACCTTCTTTTTACCGCATAGAAGACTCTGCCGAGCGTATTTGTGTGGCCTCAGGCGTGGTTAGTCCAGACTACGCCAAATCTTGAAAAAGACCCACGAATACCAAATCCACCAGTCTAAACTCAAGTAACATTTGATAGCCCGTTGAGGGATTACGACTATGCAGAATGACGTTGAGCAACACACGCAGCTCACTCAAGATAAGAAAGAACTTCCCTGAACCTTTTGATACCAAGGCTGCTTCTGCGACCTCTTCAACTTTGTGATGGAAAGCGAAAGGCGAAAGTACACGGAAACGGAACTATATTAGATTTTTGGTCCTTGTCCAAAGGACATGGTAGAGAGCGCACTACCTACCTTTGGTATAATCAATTGTAGAAGACGCGCGCTAAGCGGAGGCGCCTGAAAGAGTGGTCTACCGCACGCAGTAATCCGATAACAGGTTGTTATATCCAGTCAAGAAGAATACTTATATGAATATTTAGATATAGTCAAATCATAAACCTTGACTGTCAATCGTTTAGCTATATTACTCTTTGCCAAAAGTTAGAAGAAGCAACTTTCGAGTCATCCTTTTCCGAGTTTTTTTTTACATCTTTTCATTGGCATTGGCGGAAAGTACTACATAGTCAAAGTACTACACATAGGACATTGCCAAGCGAATTAAGTTCCACCTTCTACCTTTGGTATCAGCAACTGGAGAAGACGCGCTCAAAGCAGAGACGCCTTGAGAAGAATTTTACATCAGGCCGTAACCCGATAACGGGTTGTTATGGCCAGTCAAGAAGAAGAAAAAGAAGCAAACTGCTAGCAAGTCGTTACTTTCCAGAAAACCAAAATTTGAAGAAAGTGATTCCTTGAATGCTGTCATTGTGAATTGGCACATGCAAGTTTTAAGTGATGACGGTCCCTAAAGTGCTTTTCGATGACCTCTTGAAGTAGTGTGAAAGTGATATGAATTTTTTGCGTAATGTGACTACGGGTGACACAAAACGTGGGCTTTCGAGTATGATGCGGAGTCCAAAAGACAAAATGCTGAGTGCCAAAAGTTGGCTTCTTCTCGCTAAAAAACGCGTCACTAAATCAAAGATACGATGCCTTGTAGACAACTGACTCGCGAATCATTGACTTCGGTAAGCCCCTACCACGTTTCTCGGCACTTTTTTACATTTTTAATGCTTAGGGCTGGGGTACGAATGTAATGACTTTGAAATTTCCGTCACGAAGGTACCGTTAGTTTTCCGTCGCGAACGCATTGTTAGTTACCTATACATGAAAAATAGGCGCAAATCAAGCAATACATCAGTGATGTTCTTCCATAGTCCGTACGGGCAAAACTCTAGTTGTTTTTTCACACACACATCCGAAGAGCTAGCTGAGTCCGTCGCTCACTGCTTGTGCGAGACTAAATGCGACTCTGCAGCGCGTTGTGAGTGAGCTATTTTACCCTTCGCACAGTAATCTTCGCTGTAATTCATCGGAGGTTTCAGCTCTAGAACGGTGTTTATGAACATTCTTGTGTAAAGGTAAACTTACCAGTAAAAAGCGGGAGAAATTTATAAGAAAACTGATTTAACTGTAGTAATTGCTCTCTTAGTCTGAAGAAATGGTTAAAGATGAAAATGCGAAGAAACTGATAATCAAGTCAGCAATAAATTAAATCCTCTAGCTCAAACACTTTCTTACTCCCGGATTCTAGTTTACACGAAAAGCACGCAGCATGAAATCAAATAGAACTTTAATAGTTTTGGAATGATTTACACATAAGTCGAGGATTTCTTCGCTCTTATCGTAGAACAAGTCTTTATGATGGAATAATAATAATATTATTAATATTGATTTGCCAAAAAGTAAGCTCAATAACTCCTACGTATTTGTGCCTCACACGATTGGTTTCCAACATAACCTCAAAGAATGGTCATCTTACAACAAAATCAGTCAAGCTATATTGCATGAGTTTTGTTCTTTTTATCTTTGTCTTTCATGAGTGTAATTTCTGCATAAAATCTCACTTATTGCTGAGAAGTGCACTTTTCACTGATGTTATTGATACATTTAAGCCTGAATTTCTAGAATATAAATAGTGCACCTGGAATTTATACATAGTTCTGCATACCACTGATTTTCAATGAAAGTACAACCCTATGAGAACGCAGTCCTGTTGTTTCGCAAGCTCTTTGTAAAGATATTATTCATTTGTGCCCCAGAAAATTCGAGTATTTTCGAAAACGTTGTTATCCGTTTCAATCAATTATTACTTCTGCTAAATTTTCTTTTTACTTTTAAAGCTTCTTTTCTCAGTTATGATCTACTTATGTATTTCATATTTCGCAGAAATGTTACACAATTGATTCTGTTTGTTTGCATAAGTTTGTGTTTTCAAGTTATTTGTTTTGGCAGCCATTGATATTGCAATACATTTCAATGTAACTAATCTGGTTCCAAGTTTTGTTTCAGCAGATTGTAGCTCGTTAAGGAACATGAGTAATACAAACTGTAGGAACAATTTTTGTCACGTAACGTATGTCACGTTTAATACTATGGCTGGAATAAGACAAGTTAAAATAACAATTTTAATTAATGAACATATGAATATGATGTTACGTTATTTGCATTGCAAAACTGTTCGACATAAAGTTTTTCGTTTATGTAATTGCTTATAGATCGGTTTGCTGTCACGTCACGTATCGCTCTTTGCTAGATAGTGTCTTAAGATCATACTTTCGACGGCTCATAGCTTTTACCCTAGATAAAATGCTACTGAAAAGGTGCTATCTAAAAATCCAAATAGGGAAAGAATATATTTTTTTTGACTGTCATGTACTTAGTCATTGAAATTTCTAAATCAACCTTGATTTTTAAATGTGATTGCTTTAATTGAATGGGCAATAGTTTTTAGAACGTAACATGTTGGTGCGAATTTTCGATCTAACATTGTTAGGGACTGTTCATTAATAACGTCACCACCGTGGGGCTCATCAAATTGTGACTTATTGTGACGATGGGGGAGGGGGGAATGTGACGTCACATTCAAAATTTTTACAAAATATTTATATTTTCATGCAATGTTTTCTTTTCATTTCGAATCCAAACATCGATCAAAGATCTTGCATGAAATTCAAAATTTTTGATTCTTCAAATATCCTCCTCTCGCTTTTCTAACACTTGCGTATATTCTGTGCCTTCTATCAGCAATGATTCAGTTGTCAACTATTTTATTAAAAGTTTCTACTAACGCCCAAAGCTAATTTGGTTTTTTTTCCCTGCTCGATTTGGGACGTCACATTTGGGGGATTTCTAAATGCGACTATATGTGACAAGAAAGGAGGTGGGCTAAAAATCTTCAAAATTTTGGTGACGTCATTAATGAAAGATGTCTGTTTAAACTTTATCTTAGATTCTATAAACCCTTCTTTTCGTATCAGCAGGGATCGGCAGCAAAGATGTTTGCACAATGTGCTGGGTATATTAACATTCTCTCACATTTCTCCGTTTTCGACGTTTATAGGAGCGGCTCAAACATGACGCCTCGTGAGCAGCTTGAATTTCCTAATTTGGTATATAGACCCGATTTGGCACCCAAAATGCTTGATCTCAAAAAATGGACTTATAGCTAACATGCCATTAGAGAAACGAAAGACTGAAAGTTATACAACCATTTGTTTGACAAAAGTTTTTGTAGACCTAAGAAAAATCAACCGCCAAAAAAGGAACATTCTTCATCACGACAATGACAGCTCTCCCAAGAGGCTTTTTGAGCATCCAAAACAGCGATTTAATGTTCCATTTCTCGTATATTCCCAATTTGGCATATTAAGAAAAAAACTGCGAGTTCAACGTTTTTCACATGTTTCGAAAGTCGGTTGAAGCGTGTGCAAAATGTGTACCGATTTTGAAAAACAGTAAAACCGTTTTCAATGCAATATCTGTGCTCTTGTTCTCTATTACCGAAACATAAATGGCAACCCTTAACACATAACGTTGTCATCTTGTTAGAGTATTGTCTAATTCGTACGTATGTGCCAAACATCGTTTTACACTCTACACAGTTGTGATTGTCTGGCAACTCTATTACTTGACCAGCTCCATCCCACAGAATAAGCCACATTCCGATTAGCCGCGCATAAACGTTGTATGCATTAGATTCGCTCGTTTGCCACGATTAGCTGGCCATCTGGCTGTGGCTTTGCTACAATTTGGACAGCCTTTTTTGGTAGCCTTCGAGGCAGACGGCAACTCTGCGCGCTGCTAAATGAATGACTGGCCATTCGGCATTCTCGCTTTTAACAGTCTCAAAAACAAATCTGCGCCCAAAATCCGCAGTCCAAATACACAATGCACCCACACGTACTCACACACACAACCCGGGTCCGTGGCGCCCCGCTAATACCGCTGGCCACGCTCCACAAAACTTCAAAATGGCGCATTGCTCGTTACGGTAAGCGTATCAATTTGATCATGCGTGTCTGCAGCTGTGTAAGTGTGAGTGTGATTGAGTGTGTGTGTGTGTGATTGAGTGTGTGTGCGTGTGTGTGTGTGTGGGTGCTGTGTGTGTGTGTGTGTGTGTGTGTGTGCTAAATGCTGTAAATTGAAATATGGTTTTCGATTTTCTGTTTATTCGCAGCAATCTATAACCAATGTGTGTGTGTGTGTGCGTGTGTGTGTGTGTGTGTGTTTGTGTTTGTGTATTGGTATTGGTTTATCGTCGCTCGTTTCGTTTACTTTATAAAATTGTTGTAGTCTGCTTTTTTGCTCTGGCATTTCAACTAGTTTATTATTGAATAACGGCTTAGCCAGTTATTGTGAATATACAAATACAAATATAAATACACTCATACACACACACACACACACACACACACACACACACACACACACACACACACACACACACACACACTCATACACACACTCACACACACATTGTCATTTTAAATCATACAATTGGTCAAGTTGCCACTTGCAACAACAACAACAAAACGTGTGGAGTTAAAATAAATAAATGAATACAAGCCGCAGGGATACTATATGCGAAGTTTGGGTGTGCCGCACTTTTATATACGCTTTGCGGATTGGTAAAACATTATGAAATTCAGGATATCCATTCGGTATCGATTTCGACTGGTATCGAAATCGAATTTGGCAGCAGGCCTGATTGTTGTTTGATATAATTTTCGAATAAGTAACATATAGTTTTTCGTGGTTGTGTCGAAAATTTCTTGCAGTCAATTATCAACCCAACGGCTTTACGTCTATGTCAAGAGGAATTCAATGCAAAAGCCAACCGGAAAAGTGCCCGGAATATCTTTTAGAGTGTACAAAATGTAAGATCAAAGCTTTCAACCTACTAATTTTTCAAGCGATTTCAAATAGAACCTAAGGCAAAAGCGTCGTTTTTTACACACATTAAAAAATAATCGTGTTATTTCATAGAGTCCACATTTTGGCCTTGAATTTATAAGTTTGTTCTAAACAGAGCTGTAATATGTTCCTCAAATATAACTATTAGAGCAGATAACATTCTAAAATACAAATTCATCTATATAATCATTATATTAAAACGAAAGCAGCTACTTTGTGGTACATGCTGTGAGAATACTACGGTACTTAGTCTTATATATTTATGCACATTCGATAGGTATTTTGATGTAGATGCGCCGAAAATTAAGGATTTTCTCAATTTTTCTTTATAACCCGTGGAAAACCTGCACGAAAAGTAAAGGCGTGGATTAGCGAAGCCAACTATATATAAAAATGAATCCGAAATGGTGTATGTTGCCGATGTTTCGAAAAACGGCGTTATGAAACGTAAATCGGATTGATAAAGATAATTTTTTCCCAAAAAAAATTTGGAAAAATCTTTCAAAAAATCATTAAACTACAAAATATGACACAAAATTTTAAAAACTACTATTCAACGCCTACTGCATGTCAATAGATTAGGCAACTTTCACAACTGGTGCCAATATACGCAGCTGGACTTAATATGGTGAAGAGGGACAGGAAGTGGTAAAGGAAAAAGAAGAGGACGAGGAGACAGAGAAAGACAAGGAAGAGGAAGGGAAAGGCCGTCAGGAAGGTGAATGGGAACGGGAAAAATAATATGAACTACCTCGAGTGGCTCGAGTGGGGGGGTTGGCGAGCGGAGCAAACAGGGGGCGAAGCCTATCCTTTTGGACATGTCCAAGTGAATGGACAAAAGTTTCTCCCTGTTCCACCAGAATCCAAGCCAAGAACCTAAAGGGAAAAGGAACAGAGAACGGAAAGAGGAAGATGATAAGAAAAAGGAATACAATCTACCACGAGATTGGCTCGGGTTTTGCGAGTTTTATTTCGGCAAAAGGTCATCATTGTTTGGTACATAAGCATAGCATTAATTTTATATCACACATGAAGTTCCCATGTTTGTGCCAAGCTTCAATGCAAAAGCTTCTATAACGTGGGTGTAAACCACGAAATTCTGTCACGGGGGAAGGGCGTGAGATATCGACATGATTCGACAAACTTTTTTCTCTATCTTTTATAATCTACGAGATCTATCACGGACAGACGTACATAGCTATATCGACACGACTATTGCGCCTGATCATTTTTCCCATGGAGCATATGGTATGCCACGCCTCCTTTTGTCTGTTACATGCACTGCACGAATCTATAAATAAAAGAAGAAATTTGAAAACGAGAGAAAAAGAAAACGTAGCGCAAGATTGGGATGAGGGTTGGCAAGTGAAACAAGCAGGTGGCAGCGCCCCCTAACTCTAAAGTGATACAATTTAGAAATGCAAAAGTGAAAAAGTAAAAATCGTATTTCCCTTTTCTAACGACATCGAAAAAGTTTATTGTCATCTCTGCTTGAATTTTTTTTATTTTGTTAACTTTTAATTGGAACCCGTTTAAAACTTCTTTAAAAAGTTACAAGTAGAGCAGCGAAATGATCACCGTGGGAAATTTTCGATTGTTCCAGGATAAAGATTCGATACTATCGAGAGTACCATCGTTTTGAAAAGATACGATACTTTTGATTGTACTAACGGCTGTTTTTTCTTCCTACTTTTCTTAAATTAGCCGCTTGGCGTGTATTCGAGCTATCGCTAGTGAAAAAGAAATAAGTCGATATATCGATATTACTATCGATAGTTTTGCAGCTCCAGTTACAAGCTGCTTGACAAACCCAAAATACGTTTGCTTCTCTTAAAAGGAGCATAAAAAATGGGAAAGTTTTTTGAAAACGAAAACTGGCGGGCGTAATAATCCAAACGCGCTCGTCCATCACACATACACTTTACACTCTCACCCATACACACACACACCCAAATGTATAGACATGGATTCGCACACATTGTTGAGCCAAAGCTTTTGCCAGCTGCGCATGAAAATAAACCGAAAAATTTGCATGCCCCTTGCAACCCGAAACACTCACCCACTGGCCACGCCTCCTCGCCCCTCTAGTCGTCAAATGCTGCCATTTTCGTTTTGGCTTTTTGAAAAGTTTTTTGCATTTGATTTTGTGCCATGCGGCAATGTTGCTTTATAGACTTTTCGATTTCAAACGCACACACATGTATGTGTGTGAGTGAGTG
Source organism: Chymomyza caudatula (assembly GCA_035041775.1). Taxonomy (NCBI): domain Eukaryota; kingdom Metazoa; phylum Arthropoda; class Insecta; order Diptera; family Drosophilidae; genus Chymomyza; species Chymomyza caudatula. The sequence goes on from JAWNKW010000145.1 coordinate 1,650,140, forward strand.
TGAGTGTGTGTGAGTGAGTGTGTGTGAGTGAGTGTGTGTGAGTGAGTGTGTCCATATTCCGCTGTTTGTCTTTTTTGTCGCCTCTGTCGCTTTGTATGTTGACGCCAATAGGCAGCTTAGCTAAATTTGCATTTATTGTTAAAATGTTTCATTTCATTTATTTGCCTTTAAAATCTATGTATCTAACTGTACACGTGCATGTGTGAGTTAGTGTGAGTGAGTATGAGTGAGTGTGAGTGTGTGTGAGTGTGTGTGGGTGTATTAGTTGGTCATGGCCGGTTGGCCAAAATTGTGGCAGCGGCTTTTATTTGCTGTCTCTGCGTTGTTAGTTTTTTGGCTTTGGATTATGACAATGCGAAAGAGAGCGAGAGAGAGCGAGAGAGAGTGAGCGAGAGAGAGAAAGAGAGGTCTGGGTATTAGTTTGTTTAGGTTAGGTTTGCTTTGGTTGGGTTTGGTCAGCGGTTTTAAGCGCATGCATTGAATTAAGCAATTGACTTGCTCTATAGCCGATTAGTCGGTGGCATGCCGAAGTTCAGAAGCGCCTTTGTTAACCTTTCAACCAAAGCTTGACACGTGATAGAGCTTTTCATATATTTCCATCAATTTGTCTAAAATTAGAGCTGTTTGATATTGGGGCTTTTTGGTTATGGGCTTATTGTTGCAATTACCAGTTTGAACTCTTTGTACTTCACGAAGATCATATCATCTTCGAAATTTTTTCAAGTTTTAGATACTTGTTGAGTGTGTTGTGTGAGAGACTAAGACCATAAACGAAAGTACTGCACCGACCTTATTAGCTTTTAGGCTTTAGGCCTAGTGAGTCCACCATTGAGCAGATATTCACACTATGCCCAATCCTGGACAAAAACCCACGAATACCAAATCGATACACATCATTTCGTTATCGATTATAAGGCATCATTTGATGGCGCGTTGAGGGATATGTAGCGTATGCCTGAGCTCGGTTTCCCAGCAAAGCTGTTGCGACATTGCAGAATGATGTCGAGCAACCCACGCAGCTCCATTAAGATACGAAAGAACCTCTCCAAACCTTCTGATAGCGACTGAGATAAGCCGATGCCCTCTACGGCGACTTCTTCAACTTTGTGTTGCGTAAGGTCGAAATAGATCGGTTTTGCTCGCATACGCAGATGATATAGATATCATTGATCGTTTTAAGCGAGCTGTTATCAGAGCAAAACAAAGTATATGTCTTTCTTTGAGTAGGGAGACGCAACGATTGCACTTTCTCGAGTAGGGAGACGGAACGGTGGGACTCTTACATGGATATTATATTGATGTTGCCAAGTGTTTCGTCTACTTTGACACCACCACATCAATGAATAACGATGTCAGCATGGAGATCAAGCGGAGAATCAGTCTTGCCAATAGGTGCTATTTAAGTGTCCGTAGGTAAATGAATAGTAGAGACCATTCTCGCCAGGCACGCTCATCCTTCCCGTCTGATGCAGATGCCCATTAGAGTGTTTAAGCGGAATGTACCAGATCTTTGGCAACGACTACCAGATTCGATGAAACGATAAACTCTGTGTGCTCTACAACGATATTGATATAGCCAGTTAAGTTGCTCAGCTGGCAACTTGGTCATGTTGTGCGTATGGATGAATTAGGTACTGAGAGAAAGCTCAGGCTTGGCGTCGATGTGTCTAATGGAAGGACCAGGTAGAGAGCACACTAAGTACATTTGGTATTTCAGCTTGAAAGGGAGCGCGCAAAACTAAGGCGTCTGGAGAAGGAGTGCCCTACATCAGGCAGCAGCTCGATAACTAATTTTTGTGTTCATTAAGAAGAAGAAAAAGAAATGAACCTGTTTTTTGAGTGAAGATTAAATATGTTTAAACAGAGATTCAAACTGAAACTTGTTTCGAATACGGTTACGATATCGGTATTACCGGTACTTTGAATGCTTATATTTCGATTTCCTTTTTCAATAAGAACGATTTTGACTCGATTCATCAATATTCGTTTTGGTTTACCGGTTATTACGGTATATAAAAGACAACTACAAGAAAAGATGTAGGTCCAAGAGATGGAGAAACTTTCGACGATAATGGTTATTTGATAAATAAGCCCAACCTAGAATGTGGAATTTCCCCTCCCCTACTCCCTCTACTTCAGCACATTTATCGCAGTGTAACGCATAATCTTAATGATTTCTCTGTTAAATGCATTGTAAATTTTGAAAATGTCTTTACTACTTCAAAAGTTATGAATGTTGCTTATAAAAAGACAGATGGCCACACTGTGCGACGTAGATGAAAATGCTTCACAGAATTAAGGAATATAAAGAACAACACAATAAAAGATGTATGCTGGCATAGAAAGAAAAAATGAAACCGTATCGCTATAAATATATCGGTTTCAATTCGGTTATATCGAAAATATTATAACGGTATTTCGATTACGGTTTACAAATTTAATCGGTTGTTTCGAATTACGGTTAGGGTTATAAATGTTTATCAAATTGAATAAGTAAGAACGTTAGTTTTTTCTGCATTGAATTTTGCATATTCGTTTGAATATATACATATATATTTCCGCAATACTTAAATTGAAATATTTTTATGTGAATTAACTTTAATTTTATAATATCACCGAAGTGCAATGCAATTGACTGTTTGCCAAAAGAATGTTTCTACTAACGATAGCTATTTTCCTTTGAGGTTTTTCCATTTACTATACAAACACAACATATTCGTAACTCACTCATAGTTGGATTTACATCACACAACGTATAAAACTAGGATATTCTATGCTTAAAATTCAATTGAAATGTCAACTGCATATCAAGTGCATCAATATGCAATTGCAATTGCGAATACATGTGAATCAAAATACCATAGCATACTTTCAAGTGCTTAGCATACTTTTAGGTGCACACACACACACACACACAGACACACACGATAAAACTCACAAAGAGATAGAGAGGAGAGTGTGCGAGAGATAGAGATGGGTGGGTGGCATTTGACAGCACTGGCAATTTGAAAAGTATTTAAAAAGTGTGTTCCAATGCATATTTCATTCATCGTTCGTAATTGTAGCGTAAAAACGAGCTATACTTTTCTCGACATAACGGTAAATGGTAATAACTGTCATTTCCCTCGACCTACTAAATTTACCATGGTACTGACTCGTTCTTGCTCTTTCTCCCTCTCTCTTTCTCTTTCCGCATTCAAGCACTTCAAATGTGTAAAGATGAAATCCAAAATGAAAATTGCCGACCTCTGCAAAAACGAAGCCTAAAAGTTCACACAAAAACACACGCATACTGTGCTCTATATATATGAGTTTTGGATGAGCACAAGATACGGTCACGTTGCGTCGTTGTTGATGAGCGTTTGGTCTTTACACACACCCAAACACACACGTGTACCGCCCACAGAGCTACATATAAACAAAGAGATAGATTGGGCTGGCATCTTGCTTACTTTACCGTGCATTGCATAATTTGTTATCTAAATTCAGGTTGTCTGTCGAAATGTTTAGAAATGGTATACTGATTAAATTTGCTCGCACTCAACATAGCGCACAGTGGGCCAGCGAGTGTTGGTATTGTGCAAAAATTGCATGTTTATAATCTTCATACTTCACCAGCGTAATTTTCGTAATTTTTCGGCAGAAAACTTTCGGTTTAGCTGATGATAAACAATGAAGTTAAAGCTAATTATTTAAAAGCTTATATTCTGTAATTTCGGAGTTGGAGAGGCACTAAAAAAGCCATGTAGCTCTCGCCAAGCCGTTAACAAGCATTTTTATTTTATAAAAATCGAACATCAAATAAAAAGGTCGGCTGCATTTTGTGTGAGCCCTAACAAACTTTTTTTTTTGTTTTTATATATTCTCGACATAATTTTTCCAATAGGCCAAACCTTTTTTTTAGTAGAAACAAATAACGCTCTCAAATTACACTGCTTTTCTGCTAAATTACTAAACTGGATGTTTAAATTGAATTTATTTAGTAAATAAATAAAAAGAATCAGGTGAAATCTCTTTCAACTGAATATCATGATTATCAAAATGATTTTCAGCCAGAAATTTGAGAGAATTGAGAACGTATTACAGCTAGCAAATGCCACTTTAGGCAAAACCATCTAGAGATTTCTGGCACATCGCTGCATATAACCCTTTACTTTGAAAATCAGCGTCAAATGGCTGCCAAAGTTAGAAAAATGTGTTTTTTGTTGAGATAGTTCCAGATTCAATTAAGCCTAACTCTATATATCTGTGGACTTTTGACAAAACCACTTATCTCGAAATAAGACAATTTGCCAAGATTTTCGCTATGAATATAACTTTCATATTTCTGTCTTGGTGGCATCCTTCTGCGATTAAAGGCTCAAAAGTTATTGAGTACGTCTAATGATTTTTTCTTAAAATTTTTTTTAAAAAAAATTGTGCAAATAGCCTATATTATTATTATGCAACTGTGGGTAAAAAAGCTTTTAAAAACTGTTCAAAACTGATAAAAGGAGCTGTTCCTCTTATCAGGTATACAATAAATGGGATGCTATCGAAAAAAATCTTGATCTTGGCGTAAAGTTAAAGATTGGTTTCAAAACGGATGCTATTCTCTATGTATTCTTATGTATTCTGAAAAACTTATGATTTCCAAGTATAGATCTATACCAGAGCTCTACTACCTTTTATGTTTTGGAAATGGACAAACAAAAACCAAAAAAAATTTAACCGAAACCATGTCATCTAACCATCTCTCTTTTGAGAGAATTACTGGTTAACGCATTTGTGCTAAGTTTGATGCAAAATCGGTCCATTACATCATAAAGCTGACAAATTATCAAAAAATTGCCTGTATAAAATGTGAATCAGCGGCGCCACGCTTGCTTACTTTTGGCCCCTTAGAGTTGGCGCCATCTAGCGTGCGTATATGCAAGCGCTATCAAGCATGCGTCTATGTCAGGCCATTAAAACGCTGCCATCACGGCATGTACGCGGTATATGCTTAGCCAGTGAAATTCCATCTTTCACGAATAGTTATAAAGCAGCTTGCAAGTAGTTATTTCAGAACTTTATGAAACTGCGCGAAGAGTTGCTGAAGAGGTTGTACTTTAAGAGCAACCATTTCTTTGGCCTATTCCGTATTAAAACGTTTTCTTTTCGATATTCCAATTTGAATGCCGTAAGGCAACAGAAACTGCTTCTGAAATGAATTGCCTTGTGACAAAAGATTTTTGAATCTGAACACTTAATTTAAGAGGCAATACATTTTGTTACCGAAAATCTTACCTATTTGTAGATAACTTTCTGAGCTGTACTTACCCTCTAAGGGTAGCATAAGGTTATGAGTCTAACATTTTCCAAGCGGTCTCCAAAACACAGCAACATTGCTCTTTTATAAACTAAATTAGAACTTATGCCAGAATATATGCGTTTCTTTAGTGTCGATAAAAATGTAACGCCTTGTCAGCAGCTTTTGTCCCACTGTACTGGCACACACACACGCACACACACGTACTCAAAACCGGCAGCCACAAACATGGTTGCATTGAAAATAAAGAAAACAAAAACAAAAAATTGAAAGAAAAGAGCAAAGAACCTTCGGCTAGAGCTCCTTAACACGTTTCATGGCATGAATGAACGTGCAGATACAGATATATTGTTTATAGGCCACAGCGAAAACTACCAAATACGTACGTATTACGGCTACAGATAGAGATACAGATACAGATACAGTAAGCGTTAGAGATTGAGATACATATGCGAAGGCTTAAAAAGTACGAGACCAGCAAACAAAAGAACGTTGGGTTATGCCCAGCAGCCCGCAGCTTGCAGCTCGCAGTTCGGCATCCTTAGGGCGGACCTTCGCTGTCTAAGGCAAGGCCACGTCTACAGGTCTCCATCACCGTTTGCAGCTCCTCTCGCAATCCAACATCTCCATTTAAATGGCGTTGTGTTTCATCTGACTGACATTGGCAGGCCGTTCCGCTTGTTTATGCATTTCGAGTCGCCGCCATCAGAGGTCCATTGCCTTGGACCGTGCCTAGCCGCTTTTCACGTACTTCATTGCTCTGGCAGAGCTCTCGATGCAAAAGATTACAAAGTTGTTGGCATGTGGCAACTCTGGTAACAGCAGCATCAAAAAAAAAAAGGCTGTAGGAAAAGGGAAAAGTTTTGTATGCTTTTGGGTCATTATGCAGGCCCCGGGGCGCCGCACCATGAGCTGCCCGGCAACTACTTGCAATACATGAAATACGCGCCAGTTATGGCTGTTTGCTTTTTTGGACGCACTGCCACTGCCCCTGCCAGCCGCTTCCGGCTGCTGCTACATCTACGTCGAAGCAGCCTGGGCATTGCGGACTGTTGCCTCTGCTGCCTCTGCAGCGCTGGCCAGAGAGAGATTTATTTATTGAGGCTTTTAAGTCGTTTTGCGTGATGTGGCAATGCAGCAGCCACGTTGGGATTCGTCTTTGATTTGCAGCTGCCAAATACGGCAAGTCTCCGTCCGTTGTTCTTTAACTCGTTGCCTTGGCTTCGAACGAATGTTGATTGCTTCCTTGGTCGCTTGGATTTCGGTTAAACTGTGCGCCGGATTGTTGGGTTTTTCTGATTAAGGGCAAAACTTTATTTACTATGCCATCAATTTTAGTTGTCATAAAAGGAAGGCAGCAATTTCGTGCTTACTCGTTGCAACAAGGGGTTAAACAATGTAGCTGGCTATAACCCCTAGATCCTTGCATTATGGCTAACTCGTAACTGTTTTGGGTTTGGCACATAATACTAACTTAATCTTATATAATTAAAAGTAATTGAATTGAATTAGAGGTCATATTTTCACAGCAACTTGATGCACGGAAAATTGTGAAGCTCTATTTCCCATGCTCGGAGCTATGCTTTTCGAATGAATGCCGTTGCACAAGTAGCATAGTTCTTTGAATCGTCTGAATCTTTTTTAAACTAAAGAGTCGTATTACTACAATTGATACCAGCAAAATAGCTAATATCCCCAGCTTAAGGTTTCTTCTGAAAACACTTACTTCTTAGAATCAAATATATCTTTGACACTTTTAATTCGTTGGGAATAGCCGATTACTCTCGAAGAGTTATACATGCACAAACAGACAAGCTGTTTTTTGAATATTCTCAAAGTATAACTCTCTTGAAAACATATTTTCAAAATTTTAGAAAGATTTGACCACTTGACCAAAAGTTACAACTACTAACAACACGCTACCCTTGAGTGCGAGCCATCCAGAAGAAAAACTTTTTTCGCTTAAACGCGAAAGTACAATTCGATGGAATGACGAACTCTATGAGCCCTACGACGACACTGAAATAGTCAAACGAATTGAAATCCAACGGCTACGCTGGCTAGGTCAGGTTGTGCGTATGGATGAAGAAGCTCCTGGTGATTGCAATATAATACGTGAATTTCAAAAAAAAAAAACTGATTAAAAACTTTTATGTATTTATATTCACGAAGATTCATATTTGCTATCCGCCATCTTGAATTTCGCAAACCTGAATGCGGATTCGTAATCGATTATACAAACGTCGCATTTCAAAAGTGTAAACTTTGCTGCGCACTTTACCCCACCACCTACTGTACCTTACCTTATGAAATAAGCCATGAAGCTCCTCCTATAACGCATTTTATGGCGGGCTACAAAAAGTTATAATCCATAAACACTCAGAGCGCCAGCTCTGGCTGTGGCGATAAGCGCGCAATTACGAGCAATATGTTATTTTAATGCTATTCAAGCGTAGATTCAGACTTTCTCAGATTGTTTATTGGTTTGGTTAATCGGATTCGGTAGATACTGGGGAAGCTGGGGGAACATAGAGTACAAGTGGATATGCAATCTAGGCATACGTTGTACAAATCAATTTTGACCAGTGAAGAAGATTGGACATACTGGGCAAAAGATATAGCTATTTCGAATTTTATCCGAAATCGGTCAATTTGTCGCTCTGTCACCTAAAGTACACAGGAGAAGAACATAGGTTATGGAGAATGTGCGAAAGCTCTTAGTTTTATGTCAGTGGTGCGATTTTGGGACTCTGTCTGGTTCGCAGATAACTGCTGTTTCCTGAAGCTAGTTTTGGATTTGGCATGGCTATTGATTTTGGCGGTACTTTCAAGTGGCGTCAGGACCCTGTTGAAAAGTGTACATTTAAGTTCAGTTTGGCTGAGACTGTTGAGAGTTTGGTGCGCTCCTATTGTGGAATGTTGTTGCATGCCACCAATAAACAACTAATGATTGTTCTTTTAGAGAAGCAGAGCCATTTTGTGCTATGGTATCGCATCGATGCGCTCGCGGCTGTAATCGGTAACAAGCAGAGCTATTCCGATGGCAAAGTGTCCGCAGAAAGCCACTGCAATTAGCTAATGCACTATTATGACCACGTCAGTATTCACTGGCCGAGCTCTATTGCGTATGTTACTTGGTTGTTCGTTTACGATTGTGTAGCCATTGTGACGCCAAGTGCTGGCATGTAATCCAGCAACGAGCGGCAGTCCTTAGGCGCAGCACCAGACTAAAACGATGCAATGGGCGGAATGCTCAGCTAAGGCGGTCCTTTGTGTGAACTAGTAACATAGTGTCCAATTGATGGACACACAGTGCGTAAGCGGATTTGGTGCCTGACGCTAGGCCAGCCAGAATACACACGCCAAGCGTACACATTCTCTTCGCACGTCCAAAGGAGCGTTTCAGTCGTTAATACATAATTAAAACAAAATAGTTGGTGTTTATATTCGGTTTTTCTTCATCAACAGTTTCAATATAAACTACTTATGACAACTCAGAACCTTGAGCTTCCAGCCGTCGTTTTGGTCAATCTAGAGGTTCAATACAGCTCGCTTAGGGGTTTTTAGATGTATTGCTCAGGTGTTATAGTGGAAAATAAGATTGACCCCAAGCTCATTTTAAAGGAATTGCTTTCAGGATTGCGAAACTGCGTGCATTAAGTGAATGCAACAATCGCTTATCTTCGATGGGCTTCACCTATGGTGTCTACGCTAGCGTCATCTCAAGCTCATTTAGCTGCTACCATCACGGCATGTGCGCGACATATGAGTTTTTAACGCCAAAGCGCTACACTTTACAACAAAAACTGAAGATTTCTAAATAAAACTAGGGTTGACCACGCTGTCGGATCCCAACTGCAAATTAAAATGCATAAATTTTTCAACTCAAAATCATTTAGCATTCCTGTTTTCTCTCCCTCTCTATGGTTTATATGAGACACTGAGTATAAATGCAACTGTACTACGGGGTTAGGAGGTTGATCTGGCAAAACGTCAACCTTGTTCAAAACAAATTTGTTGGCTCTAACTTAAGTATTAACATTTCTATAAAAAGTGAAATTTTGTTGCAGTTTATAGGAGGAGGGGCCTAAAATTGTAACTTTGATAACTTTATCTTTTAAAGTTCCTATACGATCTCGATAACTTTTACACCGCACATGTACAGTAATAGTGTGAATAAGTGCGCCAAGTTTGAATTGGATAGTTCTAATGGTGTGGCTGTAAGCCGCGAAATTCTGTCAAGAGGGTGAGATATTGAAATGTTTTGAATAATCTGCCTACACAATGATATAAGTTTCACTCACATTTGTTGACATATAGTTGGTGAAAAAGGGTTCCAAAATTTAGGTTAGGTTTACTTTGAAGAATATAATGCTATCGAATGGGCACAAGCACGTTTCAGGCGAAAGATTGGCAGTTGACATTATTTTTCTAACGATATGTTTGTTGACTAAAAAAGTGTGTGGAAAAGTTTCAGATACAAAAAAAGACGCGGAGTTACGCGCTTGCTTGAAGCCATTCCACCGTGTCTCAAAAGTGCAATTACTTGGCAAGCAGCGTTTTTTTTGTTTTTTGTCTGCGGCGGCAATGTAGACGCGACATAGTGTTCAGGAATTATGCAGTTAATTTGCAACAAAACCGAGTAACGGTTACGTTTGCAACCAGCCAATTGAAAGCACTTGTCCAGTTATTATTATCCTTTGGATGCCTATTTTCATGCATGTTGAAGAGCACTTGGAAAATGCTTTTTTTTCGTTTTTCTTTTTTGATTTTTTGACGCACGCCCAAAAATAGCGAGCTGAAAATGTTGAAACAAGAACAAGAACAAACCCAAAGTCGTAGAGAGGTCCACAATGGGACTGCCGCTGGCCTTGTGCCAATCAACGGCAGGCCACGAGGATGCAGCTTAGCTCAGCAGCGGCTCAGTAGGGCTTATCTCAGTTTTGTACGTCTGTTCCAGTGTCTGTCCCTTGGCTGTACGTCAGCGCCACTTGTGGCAGCAAGTCTTGCCATTTGTCGCCTGCCACGCCCACCCTTTTTGCCGCATACTCGCCATCGCCCTCGCCCTCGCCCGCCGTCACCGTGTGTGCGCTCGGCATCTTTATTGTGATACAGTAGAGACAAAATACATATGTAAGATGGGCTAGCGTACATTTGGTGAGTAAGTGCATCAAAATTCCGAGCGTAAAACTTGTGTCCTGTTTTTGTTACTGTTTCCATTGCTATTTCTGGCTTGTATATCTCTCTGTAGTCCTTCTTGTTGTGTTTTTTTTGTGTTTTTTTACCTTACATTTTGTATGATTTTGTGTTTTTTTTTTGCTTTCTTTTGCTGTTGCTTTTTCCATTTTCTTGCCGTTTTCTATTTGCTTTTTATGTTTTTTACAACAATTTTATGTTGGTTTCTTGCCTCAGTGCGCTCAGTGCTCCGCCGGATCCGGCGCCGCCCCCCGCTGCTACGTGCTGCTACGTACACAGAGAGAAAAACGACATTCTCAAAATGAGTTGCCGCGTACTCAATATGCGAACAAGCATTTTTGAGTACATATTTTCAGAAAATACTTCAAGTTCATACTCAAATGAAAACCAAGTACATGATGTATTTAAATTAAGTACAAATAACTCAAAATGAGTAACATTTTGAAATTTTAAAAAAGAACTGCGTTATAATTTGTCAGTGTGGTCGAGACACCTCGCATTTACTTTTTTGGTCTCTTCTTCTTCTTAACCCAACTGAAATATGTGTATCTATTTGGAAGTGCATTGTTGTGTTTGTGTGCATTAGTTAATTAAGTGTTTACCCCAAATACTCGAGGTCGTGAGTTCGATTCCCACTATGACCGCATCTATGTTTGGTTTAATGCTGGTATAGAAATGTTTCTTTCACTAATTTTCCCAATTGTCCCCGATCCCATTTAAAGAAAAATATAATAAATAAAATATACAGATAATAAAAATACCATTGGTAAAAAAAAGTAAAATAATTACAATAAGCAACAACAACATACAAACAAAATTAAAATTTTTGAAAAAAATTTCAACTGCTACGACTGGGAATCGAACCAAGGACCTCCTGTGTCTAGGCACAAAAAATTCTCAAAAACGTAAAAAAACAACTTAATTTGAGTAATTGCAAACTCTGAAATTTGTACTCAAATTTAGAATTTTTTACTTAAAATTAGATTTTATGTACTTGCACGGCTTTCGTGCACGGATGTGCTCACTTTGAGTACAATATACTTGACTATTTTTCTCTGTGTAGAAAAATGCACACAAAATTCTTCATTTTGCTTAGCAGCAAACGTTGACGTTGACGGCGACGCTGACGCCGACGCCGACGTTGACGGCCAAGTCGACGTCAGGCAAAGCTGAGCTGTGCTGAGCCGAAGCTAAGAGTTTGAATTGAATTTAGAGCTGCCAGTGAGCAGAGACGCTCTCCACCGCTGGGCAAGTGAGTGCGAGTGTGTGTGTGTGAGTGTGTGTGTGGACATTCAATCATTGCAAGAATCAACTCAACAAGCGCAAAGGGCCGCTCCGCTGCGAGTGACTGATTTTCTCGTATTTTTTCAATTTATTTGCTTGGCCTGGAAAATCACCATCTCTAACCAACAACAAATCCAACAAAGACAACAAAAGCAACAAACACTCAGCTAGCGCCCGTTGTCAGACGTGCCTACGTTTCACTTTGCAATGAAATTGTCTTTTCATTTTCAATTCACCCCTTCCCGGCTTCATTTCGCCCCTTTTTTCTATTTCGCGCTGTTTCTATTTCTATTTCTACGTCTTTCGGCTCCACTTCGCTTCAATGTTGTTGGCAGTCTTGCTGCCTGCCATCCACACTTTTATTTGTATGCAATTTTCAGCTATGCGGCGGCAGCAAGTGCCCTACATGCCCCTTCACTACACTAATGGGTTAACTCGACTTTGTTACAATATGAAACAACCAGTAGTAGCAGCAGCAGCGGCAGAGAAGTCGCAGGGTTGCGACCTTAAGTGGGTTAAGCCTAAGCATTTGTCTGCGCTGCCTGTTTGACGCCCAAGCTCAAGGCTCAAGTTCAACTTGTGAGCTGAAGCAATTGTAATGGCTTTTGTTCGTCAGCAACCGTGCCCCACCGCTCTGCTTTATGGGCAAGGCAAGTTGCAGCAGAGGTTGCGCCATTGTGGTGAATGGCATTGGAGCAGCTAAAAGTGGCAAATGAAGTGTATTGAAATGAATCAGTTAAGGCAGCTTTTGGTTTAGCTGAATTTAGATTGATGTTTTAGGCTACAGATAGCTAAAATAGATTGATCTCATCGTTGCTCTCCCTCTAGCTGTCAGAGATCTGTGTCACTGTAAGAGCACAAACATTGTTAGTGTGTGGATTCAGCTAGTCTTATCTACTAGAATAGATACAACCATCAGGGGCTTACGCGCATATTTGGAGCTGCTAAAATATGTAGTTCATGCAGCTTAAAGCGTAACCGGTTGTCACGTGCGAGATAATTTTCCATTTTTTTTTTTCATTGTTTTATTTTCTGAAAGCAATAATACAAAATTTCTTTTAACAATTTAACTCAAAACTTTGATTTCACTATCTGAAAATTGAGCTGAGTTTTGCTTCGTGCAAGCCTTACATATAAGTAAGTTCTTACAAGTTATTTCAAAATGGCGCAATTTTTGAGTAAATGTTCAAATATCCTTTATAATGGGTCTACGTAGACGAAATCTATGTTCAAGAAACCGGTTTTTTGGGAGTTTATTATTCGTAGTGCTGCCTTAGCTGCTAGCCACTCAAATTTGCAGCTGTGGGTGGAATGGGAACGGGAAGAATTAACTTATATAATGAGTTAATTGACGGCTATATCAATGCGCAGCAGAGCGCGTGGGTTCAGCTAGTGTTTTTGTATAATATTTTTCGAAATGTAAAGAATTTTTACATACTAGTTTTCGCGTTGTCGTCGACCGTCGAATGGCTTAATACACGCTCTCAGAATAGCTCATAACGAAGAGGAGAGAAGGAACAGGTGAAACACATATTCTGCAAACAGCAAGAATTTTATCTTTCGATTGGCATAGGTTTCACCTAAAAAAGTTGCGTTATTGAGCAGCAATCGGTACCACACTAAAGTTTTGCTTGGGGTATTTATATATAGATGTTTTCGCTTATATTTCGCCTCCAAATCAATTTTCGTTCTTGGTGTAGCAATCCGAGTTTCTCAAACTCATTCATGCTCGTCATGCTTTACCTATGCCTCTTTTTATTGGTTCATCTTCATACTTCTTCGTTGCACTTAGCATACCCAGCATAGCGAGCAGTTAGCGGTACCCCTTAAGCTTACGCTATTCTTTAAGGTTTTTGGCAAATCTTCTTCAAAATACCTTTAAAATTAGCAAAAATATGTAAAGCTGCTTAGCGTAGTATGGACACAACCCTCTTATTTAAACGAACTGAAAGAGTATACCCTATAACTTTGATGATTTCTTGAAAAAACGTACTAATCTTCTTTTTTCTACTTTCAGATGTATATAAATTGTCTCGCGGCAGTTAAACACAGTAAGTTACGATGTTTAATGATCTTATTTATATAAGTATGATCTCTTAATCTGTTTACTCTATGCTAAAAAAGAGGCAAAGTACGCATGATACAACGAAGACAAGGTTCTGTTTAAGCAAACGGCGGTGTGCCTGAAAACTCTTGCAATCGAAATTCAACCCAAAACACTTATTTGGTATGCCAGATATCTTTTTAGACCGAATTTCAATGAAAAAGTTATACGTCAAAGTGTCAGAACTGAGAACCTGGGAAATCTAATAATTAACAATTTCAATGAAACATTAGGCAAAACCGTTTAGAGATTTCTGGTATACCCTTGAACAGTTGTAATGTTGTTAATTATCTATCTACTAATCTCTAATCGATGTATCAATTACTTTCTCGAAATATAGAGCTACGAAATCAAAAAGAATCAAGGTCTTTAATATATAAAATTGCGCACCGAAAAGGCTTGTTTTAGGGTTTCTCAAAAACCTACAAAGACGACTTCGTTAATGCCTAGAATAATGTATTTTTTTTTTTTGGGAAATTTGCTAAAACAATAAAGTTGCACTGTTTTATTTTCGGTATATTGGAAAAAGTTGCTTAAGAAACGAGGAAAATATAAGGAAATGACTAATAATATTAGCAAAGTATCGGGAAATCGCAAGTTCTCGGGAGCCGATTCGCTGTAGACAGAAACTTTTTGAGATATTTATACCAGACATCTTTTTCAACCAAATTTCAACTCTACAACTATCCGAAAGTGTGTTAGATTTCCGTTATGAAGCCTGGGAATACTACGGTATAATATGCGTTTTCGAACCTTCGATTTTCCAAGAGTTTGCAACTGATATTCAAGCAAAACCGTTTAATATTTCCTCGTACGCATATGAATAAGCTTAACTTAAACTACTTTATAATGTATTTCATCAGGACTTATAATTCCCGAGGTTTATGCGATATGCAACGTGCAAATCGCGATTCTTTTAGAAACTGCATACATATTTGACTATCCTTAACATCTAAATGGTCTAAATGAGAGTTACTGAAACACAGTTTTTTCATATTTTTGGGATGAGTAATACAATTTCTGTAGCTTGGGTTGTCCTTGTATTATAAGTCCCATATAATTCCAGCAAAATGACTCCAATCATTGCTTTTACAAGCGAATCTCTTGACTTTTCTTCAGCAACTAACAGTATTTGTCCTCGCTCTGTATGTGCGAGACTCCCTCTGTGGTGTTGCCCCTGAGATGCAGTAGCTGTATCTTATTCCCGAACCTCAATTGGTTTTCAATGGGCACACTGATCCTGATTGCTGGCTGGCCAGTTAATATGCGGTATTCTTAGCCGGCAACAATTGCCGACGGTTAACATTAGGCCACTGTTTCTCGAATGTGACACTCACCCGAAAGGATCGACTTAACATTTGAGCTAAGAATGGGCATCTTAGTGCAGTTATAGGTAAAGCAGTCAGCATCCCAAAACCCATGAACTCGCCGATTTACCAGAAGTTGTAATCAGGCTTCCTTAGTAGTTGATGGATGTTAATTCCATAAGGAATTCACCACGAAGACAGATGGGTTGGCAATAGTTCGTGATTATCTAGTGTTTGAAGTTAGCGTTTCACGTCTACGAAAAGATGGAATACCTGATGTCGTCAGCGTAGGCCAAATCTTTGAGACTGCTGATGCCATTGTTCGTGCTTGGTGCATCTTCTATTATAATATAAAACACTACATTAGAGAGAGGTGGGAATGTTAATACGTCTTCTTGACACACTCCTAAGTTTAGCGCAATGTTTTCCCTGGCTTTGATCTCGTGGGATATCCAAGGCCTTCTCGAAGTCTAAGAGTAGCGTCGACCGTCATTCTGTAATTCCACTGGGGTTTTGTCATCATTAGTTTAAAAGCCTAACGTTTTGCTTAAGCTCATTCGTTAGACCATCGCCATTCCGGGATTGCTGTAGCATATACTTTATAAGATGCGTCAGGTTTGGCTTTTGAGAGTTCAGGTGTAATACTTTTGCAGATTTTTTTCTTGTTTTAGGTCTCTGCATATCGTTCAAAATGCCGCAGAAGACCAATTTAACTCTTTTCGCTTAAAAAGCCTTCTACCTCTACGGTTACCATTACAAATTCCGACGCTTCTTGTGTTGTCAGAATTGCCGGATTCCTGAGCACAAGAACCCGAACCCATCAGTAACAATTTTCGCGATCACAGTTTCAAATCAATAAATCTTTGAAGCTTTTGAGAATTGAGTGTTGGAATTTCTCAACCCATCTTCTTATGCGCCATCGCTATTTTACCTATGGATACAAATTTTATCCATAACTTTGAAAAATGTTTGTAGTATCAACACACCAAAACTGGTTGTTCGATTTGCTTGGGATAGTTTTTTTTTTTATGTTGTGTTCTTCTCGAACATACCATACGTAGTGCGTTAAAAAAACCTGGCAAATGCAGTTGGAATGGTTTGAAAATCGCTTACTTTTACAAAAACTCTAAACCAAGCCGTTGAGACTACTTCATGAGCGAATAGCGAGGAATGGATTATGAAATAGTCGCATTGACATGTAGCAGTTACGTTCGAGAAGCACTGAAAATGCGAAGTGGAAGGACCTGCCTGCTTCTTAGAAGCATAACGGTTGAAATGCGAAACAAGCAGGACGCGGAGCCCCCTAGTTAAAATATATATAAATAGAAACTAAAAGTAGTGTAACAATGCTAGAATTCCCGTTTTGCGCGTTGGAAAATTGGACTTCAAAGCACAGGACGGAAGCACAATTTTCCCGTAAGCGTCGAAATTCCCAATGGACTCTTTCTCTGTCTCTCTTTCTCTCTCTCATATTGCTGATGATGGCCGACATCATAGTTGTCCCATATCTTTTGGCTTACTCTTAATGACTCTTGATTCGATATGTTTTTGCTTTCCTTTTGTGCAATCGAGTGCATGCGTGTGTGTGTGTGTGTGTTTGTGTGTGTGTGTGTGTGTGTGTGTGTGTGTGTGTGTGTGTGTGTGTGTGTGTGTATGTGTGTGTGTGTGTGTGTGTGCGTCTCTCTATGTCTGCCATTTGTCTTTTTTGCAGCCATTGTTGTTGTTGTTGTTGTTGTATGCTTTTACCAAATCCATGCCATGATTTGCAGTTTAATTGTGCAGCAAGTTGCCAAAACAAACACAAGGCATTGAGTGAGAAATGGATATTTGGATATATATAACTGTTTGCTGGCGCTGCTCTTTCTTCCACTCTTTAGCCTTAACTCATGCTCATTCTTATGCTACGTCGCACAGTGGTCCAACTGACATCTTTTTCGGCGAAAATCATAACTTTTGAGGAAGTAAAGATAAGCTTCTGCGAAACACCATGAAGCGGAGGAGCTTTTAAAAACGGTACTTAAGTTCGATATTATATACACCAAAAGTCGTATTCTTGCACCTACAAAATGTGCTTGTTGCTTAATAAAACGTTATAATTTTTAAAATCTGTTGGCAAGATGTTTGCAGCCTATTTTGATCTCTAAGTGTACACACGTTCGCCAGATAGACAAACTTACAATTTAGTACATGGAATTTTTCCATTACATGCAAGGATAAGACATTTGCAGTATATAGTATGGAACTTTACTACCGTTTTTTGAAGCTCCCTCTATGCACAGCATATTTATCTTTTAAGGACTTCTCTCTTCGCTGCATTTTAAATTGTGAAAATATCTTTACTGCCCCAAAGGTTATGATTTTCGCCAAAAAAGAAGTCAGTTGGATCCACTGTGTGTCGTTGTTTTTCTTCTGCTCTCATTTGTACTCGTCTTCAGAGCTTTGCTCTGCTGTTGTTCGTTTTGATGTGTGCACTCTGCTGTAAATTTTCCTTACTTTTGAAATTTGGTTTTTTTCTAACTGCAAATATTTTGCAACACCTCATCAAAGGCATGCCGCACGCACACATTTGCACACACAAACACACACACATGATTCGACATGAAAATGGTTTTTACCTAGATGGCCAGCTAACTGTCTGGATTTCTCTCGCCTGCTTCTTCGCTGGCTGCCTGGCTGGCTTGGCTATGCTGTGCTGTGCGGCAACGTGGCGTATGCGTAACATTTTACTAGCGGCTCCCTGCTGTTGTTATCCTGTTGGTATTGCCATTGGCATTGGCTGCATTTGGCTCATCAATAACAAACCAGGCAAAATGGAGCAACAAACAAACAGACATTGGTTTGCACTTTATGCATAGCACAAATGCCAAAACCCGAAAACCCGAAAACCCCTAAAACCGACAACCGAAACGCAATGCCCTGTTCCTAAGCTGAAGCTGCTGGTATGCATTTGGTAGAGCAACTTGTGCTCAATTGATTTGCCTGTCCTTAATGTGCTCAAATCAGTTGCGAAAATCCATCAAAATTCCACAAATAACTGCGCATATGTTTCGCTGGCTTTTCCTACACTGGCGGGCTCTCTCTCTCTCTAGGTTTGTCACCCTCGGTTAGTCGCTGTGTTTGTGCGCTTAAAAGTAACTTCGTTTCAATCAGGCAAAGACAAGGACAACATCAATGGGTAACATTGCAAGACAACTCGGAGACAAGACACAAATAACAACAATATAACTTAGACTAAGCGTACGTATCCACTACGTTTTCCCGCTCTACAACTCTTATATGCTCGGTCTCACTCCCACTGTCAAGACACCCGGCAGAGCTGGTAGCTACGTCTTGACAAACGACAAAACAACATGTACGCACGTTAGGGCACAGAATGCACTGAGCAAAATCATATGCTTAGTTGTGCTTAAGTTTTATGCAAACTGTTTTAAAGTACCAACTCAATTGTACTCAAAATTCGGCTAGTTCTTTGAACTTTTTATGTAAATCAAACGGAAAGCGCTGTTAATACCAAGCAAGCATAAAAATTAGCAAACAACTAAGGCAGTTCAAGAAATGTCAGTGTAAGCATTAACACAGCTCACACAGCAGCAACCCTAGAATGTACACGGAGTGCTGCTGCTTTGAAAGTTGCGAAAAAAAAAACCAAACCCCAAACCATGCAGCAATGTCTGGAAAACATTTGTTTTAGAAAATTTATTGCAACGTTGCATATATATTTTTCTGTCAATGTAGTTGCTTTGCAGCGCTTAAGTACGCCCACTGCCAACACATTGGCAACCCTGGCCGCATACCCAAACCCGTCATGCACACTTTGATTAAGTGCTGGACACTGCGAAAGCTCAGCTGATACACAACGATTCACGACGCCGTGTTTAGTGTAAAACGTACATGTGAACTTTCCCATTAGACCTAATGATCCGTGTAATCTGCTTGAGAGTTTGCTCAAGGTTTACCTTGCCTCGCATATGCAAGCCAAAGAAAAGCCAAGCAAAAGCCAGCAAATTGAGCAAAAGCCAAAGTCAACTAAAAGCTAACGTAACTTAACCTAAACGTTTGAAAGTTTTATGCATATGGCATAAGTACGCTATACATAGCCCTGGCGCTATATAATTGGCATAAGTTTGCACTTAAGTCGCGCACACTCAATCACACACAATCACACACAATCACACACAATCACATTCAATCACACACACATACAAAGACGCCTATGCTGTGTCTTATGGGCGCTACGCTTACGGTAGATTTAACACTTGCTTGCAATTAAAAAGCAGCTTTGGTTGTTGGTTTGTCGAACAGGTTGAGTGATTGACGATTGGTATGAGTGTTAAGGTTGATTGAAAGCACATCTGTACATACACATACTAAAGTATCTATCTATGTGAACTGAGATAATGGGCGTGCCTGTCTGTTAGGCAGCCTGACATGAATGACATTCAATGTTTGGTCGAAATGACAAGCAGCAACTTTAGTAATTGAGTCTTAATGAATGATTCACTTTCCAAGTTGGAGCCCCTGTACTAGTTATATCGAGCTAACACTTTACATTAAACTGTTGAGGTCGATCGAAGAGATAAGTAGCGGGAGCTGTTTTAACCGAAGAAAATCGAACTACACGAACGGCTAGATCGATGTGGTGCATTCGAATTGTATTTGGATTCAGTGGTGCACAAAAAAAATCAATGCATCGAAAACATCGATAGTGAGCCTGTGCATTTTTGGAAATGTCACACTCAACATGAGCGAGGTGTATACTCTTCGCTTACGTAGTCTTCCCGACTGCCGTAGGAAGTCAATAGGGAGCCTCTATTGCAAGCCTACTCTGTTTTCGCACTCTTTCTCCTATTTCAACTGTCCTTTCTCTCATTTAACTTCCTCTGTCGGGCATGGCACAATGGGCAAGACTGCCTAAGTGCTAGGCATGATCTAACGCACCCACCGCAAATCTAATCTAATCTCAGCCTGTAATTTTCCGATGTTCTCGCTAAGGTTTGTCATTAAAGCGCGGTGAACGCACTAGCCATACATGCAGACTTCTGTTTGATACGGTTCTTTTGATAATCTTGGCCAGCTGTTATCCTAGATCAGGTGTATTGAGAAACAAGATCGTCGGATGGCTAGCCGCCAGCCGGTTCTTACAGACTGATTGTAAGTACCGACACGATGTTGTCATTGTGTGCTATTTACCTGGTGCTTCCAAACGAGACAAAGGCGACTCGGGGGCTGTCGCCTTGCAGACCTTTCTCGCAGTAGCTTCTTCATTCATACGCACAACATGAACTAGCCAGCCGAAGCGTTGGATGTCAAATCGCTTGACCATGGCAATGCCATCCTAGAGTTCACTTTCGTTCACACTACAGTCAACTCTCTCTCCCTCCCGCACTCACTCTCTAATGCACTACTGTTTAAATGAATTGCAAAATTAAGCTTAGATTTGGCATCAAAAATCAATTTTTTCTCATTTTGTAGCATACTTCATTGCATCCTTTGGGGCTATCCTGTTGCCTAGTGTCATAGGCGGGCACATACAGTTCTGTAGCTCGACAGGTGCAGTGATTTTAAACAAGAACCATATAGATTTTCAGCATTTTAGTTAGAAATTTGTTGCGCTCAACAGTTTGTTTGCTGGAAAAGTTATTTACTTAACTTAATAAAAGACTCCAAACTCAAGTAACTTCGTTTGATTCTATTGAAATGGGTTTAAACAACAAAATTGCAATGAGTTTCTGCAACACAATTTACCACGTTATACGGATCAAGTATTCGGCATAATTGAGCACACTTACGAGCTGGCAGTGCATATTTACAAGGAATGCATAGAATTTCGAGCACAATTTTTGTAGAAAATAATCAAGGTAAGCAATTTGCTCAAATTACGCAATTAATGACGACTCGTAACAGTTATTTTAACGAATTTTGCAAAAATGTGTACAGTTTTGATACCCGGTACACATAGTATTGAAGATTATTATAGATTTGTGCAATGTATGAAACAGGCAGAAAGAGGCGTGGCAGAGCATAAGCTCTATGGGCAAAAATTCTTAGCATTGACTCGGGTAGCGTTTGGACCATGAGCGTCTGTCCTTACGGATGTCCGTCCATCTGTAGGGGTCGGTCTTAAGAGCTTGGCGCACGCACATTTTCGCCTCAGCCGATTTTCACGGCCTATCGATTGTTGAAGTCGTATAATTACAGCAAAAGTTATCGTCAAAAAAGTGCAGATTTCACTGTCGCAGCGCCTATAGACTGTTCCAAAATTGCACAACATGTTGACATGGAGCTTGAGTTGAATGTTACAAAATTTGGTGTGATTTTTCGTGTGAGCCTACTTATCAAAACTGTGTGTTACCTTTTGTCAATAGAAGCTGCCCTTTCTCCGACAAATGAGATTATTAATTAAAAGTAGATTAAAGGTAGGTTAGAGAATACCACCTCAGCAGGTCAAAGCTTGTCGTATAAGGTGACTAAGAATGACACTGGGTTTTCTCGAGACCAGTAGGCCTTAAAAGGGTTGTGCGTAGGGATTGAGACCCACCACGTAAAACCACAATTAAAATGAAAGAATGTATTAACATCAGGTCGTAACCCGGTAACGGGTTGTTATGGCCAGTTAAGAAGAAGAAGAGGTAGATGAAGAGGATATGAAAATGTTGGTGCCAATATCCGCAGCTGAACTTCGTAAGAGGAAACGAGAAAGAAAGAAAAGAAAGAGGAACGAGAAGGGGAACGACTGCTTTATCAATGCGCAAATATAGATCTAGCGGGAAAAAGCTAAATTGGCAACATTGCTTATGACTGCCATAGATGAGACGCAGTCCTTACCGAAAATGCGTCATTATTGCTGCTTTCAATAAGGAAAGTGCCACTGGCTTTGTAGGGAGGAAGCGAACCTTCTTCAATGTTATGTTTGCTGTGAACGCCTGCGAAAGTAGTGTCTTCGGCTGCTTTTGAGCCATCAGCCAGTTCTTAAACGCAATTTAGATTGCGCTGAACAAGTGTTTTTCCACGCTGGAGATTTATTAACTATTTTGCCCCTATACCCTTTTAATATGTGCAGTAATAACACCAATGCAGATCTGAAACTGTGCCCTTACCAATTAGAGAAAACAAATCTTTAGTCTTTCGACTGGACACATATATTCATTATGGTAAACTAGTTTAGATTTATCTACTGGCTTATGTTATAATTAAAATAGTTTTTTATTAGAAAAGCGTGCTTGGCCAGCTTCCATCATCCAAGTCAGTGTGTAAAGTCTGGCCCTTGATCGGGCTTGCCATACATCGTAATCTTAACGTAAATAAGATACAGTTCGCCACTTGCACACAATTCCTGGAAATCCTTGCCCTTGTACAACATATAGTCCAAGCCACAATGGATGCGATCATGAGTGTTCAGGTCCAGCGGTGCGGAGAGCATGTTGCGCAAGCAGCGCAACCCTTTGCGCTCATTTGCTAGCTGTGCATCGCAGAGCGTCACAGTTGCCGAAACATTCGGAGAGCATTGTGGAGTGACCAAGAAGAGTATATAATCCTGCTTATCGTTGACGTGCAGTGGTCGAGCGCCCACGTAGAGCATTAAAAACACCGGCATACCTACCGAGGCGGATTCTGCATTATGAACCGGCTGGTTGGGTCCGCCATAGGTAAAAATAGCCACCACATGACTCTGTAAAGGCTTCAGCTGAAGCACATTGATAGGGAATACTACTGGCAAATTCTCATCGACACGGATGGCAAATTGAGTGTCACAATGCATCGACGCATAGTGCTTAAGCAGCGCCCACGGTGCCAAAGACGTATTGCAGTTTTCATTAGGGCACTTTGCAGCAACGCCATTAACTAAATCCATTTCCGGTGTTTTGAACTAAAAAATTAGTTAATTTTAAGATGAATACCGACAACAGATTGCAGACTTACCATTTTTTATTGACTTGAATAAAAATTTTCACTTCTAATTGTCGAACGAATCGTAAG
Organism: Chymomyza caudatula; assembly: GCA_035041775.1. NCBI lineage: Eukaryota > Metazoa > Arthropoda > Insecta > Diptera > Drosophilidae > Chymomyza > Chymomyza caudatula. The sequence goes on from JAWNKW010000145.1 coordinate 1,673,298, forward strand.
AAAATTTTACAGCCTGCTGCGTTTTAAACTGTCTTATTAGGTGTCATATTGTTATCGATTAACGTTTCGATATGTGCCATTCACAACGAACGGGCTTGCTGAATGGTTCACAATGATTCTGTTGATAACATTCATAAATCACTATTTATTTTGGCACCTTGAATTATTCCTTTTTTAGAGATTTCAAAATGAACATTTGGTAAAACCGTCTGGATATTTGTTTGAAATTTTAAATTACTAAAAACGCCACATGTTGCAGCTAAGGTTAGTTCTCGAACATCAGTTGTTGTTTGTTGATTTTGATAGCTTTCAGCTTTTCCAACACGGCTTATAAGCCAATTTCAGCCCCAAAGGAATCCATGTCCTCCTCCCAAATTTCAAACCAAAAGCGATTCCCTGATGTGTCGAACAACAAAGGCAACTTCTTGAACTTCTCAGCGGCCTTGTTGACCTTATCGCTGCGAGCATCCTTGCAGTTGACGGCCATAGTCTGTGAGGGCTGTGAGGCCCCTTGCCCCTCTCGAGGTAGGTTATTTCCCTATTGTTCCTTCTACTTCCCGTCTTCCTCTTCTTCTCCTTCTTCCTAGAGCTGTAGGAAAGTTGGCTTAGCGATTTTATGTAATTTGTTGTACTTTTCCACTAAAATACAATCTTCTTTGCTACAAAAAGGCGCCTTTGTTTGTCTCCAAGATCCTATCTATCTCTACACCAAAATGCCAAACAATTGGTTTTGCAGCTTGGGCGTGAGAAGGAATAGACATTATAGATATATTTTGCTTATTTTTGCTTTTTAAGTGGAACTTCAGTGATTCTAAACTTCAAATGAAGCAGAACTTGGAGCATTTACGTGCAGCACCAATCGTCAAGCAAGTGCTTTAAGCACAGTTGTCCTGAATACGATCAATGTGACTCACAGGTTGGCAACATTGTTTGAAGTGTGACCTTTTCATATACTGTTACATACCATAATAATTTGCAAATATACCAAAAATATACCATGAGGCAAATTTAGCTTAAAATTAGTGCGAAAAAGCATGCATGTAAGCCAGCTAACGAGCTTCGGAGATGCGATTATAAGGATTAGAATTGAATAAATTATATAAGATTATTTCTCTATGCTTTTAAATTAAGTGCCACTTTAAGTCTTTTATTATGGATGCACAAGTTCCGTGCAATTTCAACGACTACCTAACTACTTTTGAAACAGATTTTAAAGCCCAGTCAATTGAGTAACCCCGCCGGCACCTTAGGCATCACCCTTGCCCAAAAGCAAACTCAATTTGCAATTTGATCTTATCTGAAAGCAAAGTAAAAAAATTCGTAACTGCTATTTTAACGAATTTTGCAAAAATGTGTACAGTTTTGATACCCGGTACACGTAGTATTGAAGAATATCATAGATTTGTGCAATGTTGTGAAATATGCAATATTATGAAACAGGCAGAAAGAGGCAGAGCATAAGCTCTATGGGCAAAAATTCTTAGCATTTACTCGGGTAGCGTTTGGACCATGAGCGTCTGTCCTTACGGATGTCCATCCATCTGTAGGGGTCGGCCTTAAGAGCTCGGAGTACGCACCTCTTCGCTTCATCCGATTTTCACGGCCTATCGATTGTTGAAATCTTATAATTACAACGAAAGTTATCGTCAAAAAAGTGCAGATTTCACTGTCGCAGCGTCTGTAAACTGCTTCAAAAATGCACAACATGTTGATATGGAGCTTGGGTTGAATGTTTGGTCTCATTCTTCTTATCAAAACTGTGTGTTACCTTTTGTCAATAGAAGCAGCCCTTTCTCCGTTAAATGAGATTATTAATTAAAGAAAATTAATGTTAATTAGTGAAGCAAAAAACACGAAATCTCAACGTTTCTGCGTAAATGAATTTTGTTGCTGTTTTTTTTTACTTCAAATCGATTTTTAACTGAAACGCAAATTATTAGGGGAAACTTATATTCTGCAAACCGCTATCATTTTATATTTCGAATGGTATAGGTTTCACCAAAAAAATTTGCGTTATTGAAAGGCAATCGGTACCGCACTGAATTTTTGCTTGGCGTATTTATATATAGATAACAACTTATTTGCCTTAAATTCAATCAAAAGCGAATATTAAGAGCTGTAGCCAATACTGTGTTTGAGTTGGAAAGTGTCCTCTAAAAGTTAAGATATTAGTATTCACTAGCTTTAAATCAGAATCAGCCGATAATCGAATTGGAAACGGAGATATAGTGATTTGAGTAGAACCCGTTCGAAAATTCTCAAGACCTGAGAGTTGGAACTGAAGAGAGATAGCTTAAGCCATCAGTGTAATCAACGTGCCAAATAAAACTTCTTCATTTGGAAAAATAAAGGCTTGAAAGTGAATACTTCCGTTCACATTTCAATGTATGGGCTTAGGCCACTGTTGCTCAATGTCCCGATTGTCTGGATCAAATTTATTTTATTTTTTTTTTTTGATATTTAATGGTATTACATTTTCGCGCGTTATCTATGTTTTTTCTATACTTTTAATCTTAAATCTATGAAAAACTGAACAAAAATTAAAAAAAAAAAGCTTAAATAAATTCCTTTAATGAATTTGCAAATGAACTTTGAATTGATGTTGTTTTTATTGTTGTTATTACAGCTCGATTTGTAGTCTACTTTTGGACTGGTTAGTTATGCATGGCAATTATTGAAATTTGCCACTTTGTATGCATTGCGAATGAATGGAATGCTAGATCCAATTACCAACTTTAATTGCCGCACTTTACCGCTTCAACAAACTGCTTATGTGTGTTTGTATGTTGGCTATAACAAAAGCAACAACAACTACAACAAGAAGCATTATAACAACTATAAGCAGAGTATTTCTGGCCGCAATTGTGGGCTGCGGCTAAGGCCTTTGCTCAATCAATACATAAATTGTCATAATAAAGCTGCACAACAACACACCGAGCTACACACACACACACACAGATACACACACACACACACACACACACACAGATACACCCAGAAACAAGCAGAGCATGAGATCTAGGAACAATTAGACAAGTCGTTAAACTGACTACACAGCAGGCATTAGAGCCTGGCGCGGCATACAAAACAGTCCGTCCAAGAGACACGCTTAACCCGTTAAGTGTTTTGGCAAACGTGCTAACTGGCTGCTGTCTACCGACAGCTCTGCCGCCCCCCTGACACGCCCACACAATGCCTCTCATAATTAGTATTGAACGCGTTGGTGCGCCAAGGCAGCTAGCAAAAACGCAAGTAATACGTATACGCAATGTTGTACTGGGCTAAGAAACAAAAACAATGATTGTGCTACTTTGGCTAGTCGAAGCTGCCATACGCTGCAAATAACGGTAATAAACGTCAAGATCGCGAAAAATAATTAGTTTTTCAAATAGTTGCTTACTTTATATGCGATAGATCTAGAGAAGTGTCTTGAATGTAAAACCGTCTAGCATGCCGTGATGGTAGCAAACATCAATGAGCTGGCAAGCAAGATGCCATCTCGAATAGGTCCGGGAAGGCGTAAGTCCTCAATTCATATTTGATGCGTGGGTGGGGACTTATTACAGTTGTTCTGCACAGATTTCTGAATGCTCGACTGCTCAACAAAACGATTTCTAGTCGGGCTATTAGAATTGCATTGAAAACTAGGGTAAAGTACTAACTGTTCCTAATCTCTTAACGAGCTGTCTCGATGCTTTACGTTGAGCGTATAACATTTTGCTTTATGCATATTCGTTTGTTTCTTCTACAGAGGGCGCCACTATATACTTACATAGTTTTAAACGCGCAAAAACAATAACTGATAACTCGATGTGCTCTACAGTATTCGTTTTTAGAAGCACACAGTGGACATGACTTGACCATGGTAAAAAAAAACACGCACTAAGCTACTACAATTGGCATGTCGATACATAAAAATTGAGCACATTAGTCGGCAACTTGTGTGACCGCCCGATAATCTGCACGCCGAGCCCTGACGAAATGAATCAGCTTTATCGGTTGTCTATATCGTGTCCGTCTGTCGGTTCTTACTGGCAGCTTGTAAGTACCGACTGGATGTGTATCGATTGTATAAAGCTATGGAAATGCTTGGTAAATGATCATGACGTAATAATAGTGTTGAATACTGTTTTCAAAGTCTTAATTTATGTCAATACACTTTCGAAATGCACATTTAAACTAAAACAATTGAATATTACACATCATTATATTGTGCTGATAAAGAAAGCATATCGATAGTACAACATTGGTTGCAATTGTAATCGGATATTGTTAAACGAAGAATTTATCTGATGTATTTTTATACCAGCATAATGTACTTCTTTTCGTCCTTTCGTTTTTTATAATTTTAATGTTTTTTTCTAGTTGTGCATATTCATTTCCAATGGCTTATAACGACTCTGACAAAGATTACTCAGATTACATAACCTTTGTATTCGTTTTTGGCGAAATTGATTCATGTTTTTCGCTTTAACTGATTTTTGAGCGCAAACCACGACGATTTTGGTTTTTGTTTTATTTTTTGCATCCTTTGTGTCTGCCAAAAGCATACATATTTGAACAACTCAAGGAACAAGTCGGCTTGCCAATTATCGGCCAATCTGACCCTAGCCTAAGAATTTCTGTGCAGAGTTTCCAAATTCTCAATAAGCGAAAGCAGATTTTGCACCACAAATTGATCTGAAATAACTCGAAAAAATGTACTTAAATCAAGTAGAAAAAACTCCGAATAAGTTGCACTTGATCGTTGCAAAAGCGATAAGAGTAAGCATTTTAGATATAAAAAGAGGAAAGAGCTAGTTTTCCAAACAATATTCCTATTTTTAATGCATGTTTCAAAGACGCTTTTTTGGGGAAATTCGAACCATAACACAGAAAAATTATCAGATCTTATAAGATTTCTGGGTAGCGACATCCGAGAACGCAAACCATTTTTCCTCAACATTATATCTTTGATCTCTTATGATCAGCTGGCCCCAACACTTTATGGTTATATAAATCAAAATTTGAATGAATTAAAACAAAAAATCATAGCATACTTGCTATGATGGGTTGCTTTGAAAATAACTATGAAACTGTATATTTTCAAAATCGAACATGACGTGATGCAGTTTAAACACGATCTCATCCCCAGATCAGAGATTTTTGTTTTTTGTGGCGGCGTCATCCGTTACAAACATCATTTAAAACTTATGAAACCATTTTTGCAAATAGAATACAGAGTATGAAAACCAGCGAAAAACCACAAGTCCAAAAGCAAAGGCAAAGCATAACACAACACATTTATTTTGCATGGACAGACAAGCAAATGTTTTGAATGGTTCGAATGGTTTGGGTTCGGGTTTGGAGTATTCATTCATCTGAGCGTGGGCTCAACCATAATTGAAGTGCCAAAAAAGTCATCAGCAGGGCTACTGCGTGCGTGTGGGTGTAATTGTAAGTGTGTGTGGGCATGTGTGTGTGTGTGTGTAGTGTACGTGCTTTCCAGGAGCAACAATGACAACAAGTTGGCAAGTTTTTGGTGTGTTTGTTACAGCGCTCAATCTTTAATATAAATGTCGGCCATCTTCACTTTTATCAGATTACGCGACACTCAGCAAACACACAAACACATCCATATGTGCTCACATGGTAATAGCAACACGCTCTAATTATACACTAGCTTAGGATACATCAGCTTTCTCGTAAAGTTTGCCCTGCTTAGGGAAACCTATAATTCTTTGAAAGTTTAGTGTTGAATTTCGTCCACTCAGTATATCTCAAATTATGCCACCATTGTCCAAATCCTGGAAAAGACCCGCAAACATCAACTCTATTACAATAACAACCCGTTACCGGGTTGCGGCCTGATGTCAAGAATTCTGACAGGTCTGCTTACTGTACACCGTCGTGATGCAATGCTCCCCAATGACATTATTATTTTATGTGAAGCTTTCCTATTAAAAAATCATGTTTAAATTGGAAAAAACATGAGCGCCTGAATGTAATTTCGCTTGATTACGTCAATGTTGTCGTAGAGCTTTAAGAGATTGTCATTCACAAGGTCATGGTTAAGCATTAGGTCCTATAAATGAAGGCAGACACAAGCTCATTGTGGCCTTATATTCAACCTTGCGCTTGTCTATGGCCAAAATGATAACTACCAAAAATGTTCAATAAATATATAACTTTGTTTATTTTGATGCAAGAGTATATGAAATTCGTTAAATGCCTACAAAAGGTTCTTGCACGTTTTTGCTATTGTAATTGTTGGCAGCAACACAGCTCTTGACTCAATTACACAGCATTTGCCATGCAATTTGTTGACGCAACAAAAACACCTAACATCCACACACACACACACATACACACACACACACACACACACACACACACACACACACACACACACACACACACACACACACACACACACACACACACACACACACACACATATGCACACTTGGGCATTTTAATTTTCGCCAGTTTTTCACAAAGTATTTTGCATTTGCAGCATCCGGCGACAATTTTTACAACACCGTGCGAGGAAAAACATTTCCGTTTTGCGGGCGGCGCCAGTCATAAAAGGAACCGCATCAGGACGTGCAGCAACAAGGACAACCACACAAACATTGACGCCTGCTACCAAAAGTGGTAAAAAGTAGGCGTTAACACATTCGCAACAAGGACGACATTTTTATGACGGTCACATAATAACGTCAACTGAGCGGCAAACGGTAAACGCAAAACCTGTTGTTGGCCAAACGGCGGCAGGGAGAGCGGCTATAGGGGGCAGACACAACGCTCGATGCTAGTCGATGCAAATTACGTGCCACATGACGCGACAAAGCTTTTGATTTGATTGCCAAGCGCCACAAAACCCGTCAAGGCGAGGCCTGCACTCTCATACACAGACACATACGCATTCATACATATTATTTGATTGATTGACTCGCCGAGCAACAACAACAACAACTACAACAACACAATGAACAAAAAGCCGCCCCTGCCTCTAGCCGCCTTTCTGGGCAACAATGACGGCAACAATGGCGCCACCTCTGGTCCGGCAAACGTCAATGGCGCTGGCAGCAGCTCTCAGCGCGGCGGCGGCGGCGGCAACGCGCGCAACAGCGGCTCATTGTGTTTCGCCAGCGCTGCAGCAAATGCCGGACAGAGTGCGGCCAACAATCCGGGCTCGGCCGCAGCGGCCAAAGCTGAGAAACAGCGGGACGCCGGCGGCGGCGGCAGCGGTGGCAGCAGCTTGTGCGGCTGTCAGAAAGCCCCCAAATCGCATTGCATATCAGCGACAGGTGAGTGAATGGATGACATAATTGATTAATCCAAATCGTATGTTTGTGCGGCAATGATTGCAATCTCAAATACTCTACTCGATGAGCGGAGCGTATATGAGCAAAGCGGTCGCAATGCTGCATACGGACTACGCCTATTTTGAATAATGAATTTCAAAGCCCGCGAACTTTTTATGACGACTTTTATACACGTAATTTGTCTGTAAGATGCAACGGGATATGTGTTAGAATTTTTGAAAACTCTTTTGGTAAAATAACTCGTCTTTTGAGAAGTTCCATGATAGAAGCCAATTTCGGGTTGTATTCTTCGGAAAAAGCAACAAGCGTAGAGTTTGGGATCCGCCGCGTAAAAACCTCCCTCAATGAAAGATCCCCAAAGAGGGTGAAATGGCTTTTTAAAAAGCTAAGCAAACCCGAGTGAGACAATAGATTTGAAAGATAATGTCGTATAGTGGTTACACTCCATTCTAACATAGCCTTTCCAAGTCCCTTAAGGAGTCGCGAAACTTCACTAATGTTAAGTGCATTACTTCCAAAAGTGCGCATTTGTGTCGCTGCCAGAACACTAAAAGTGTTCCTTATGTCGTCCTAGGTCCAACCCAACAAGTGCACATAGATCTTTTCACTTCTGACGAAACAGACATCCAAAAGCACCTTGCCCAAAGTGTGTGTTCCTTACAGCTTTGTCTGTATTGTCATCCATCCCATCAACTCTGTGACGCTGACAGCCATAACATCTATGTAGGTCAGTTTATCCGTAACTGCATTCTAATGGATACCTTGGTGTCAATGAACTCAGCATATGAAAACAAGTTCCGTCTGTTTTTGCGCTCGCTAAAGATGAACAACGTTGTGCAAGAATTCGCTAGAATTCGCAACGTTTGGCAGAGCATTGATGGAAGAACTTGATGAATTACTTATAACAATCGTGAAGCCTTAAAAAGCGCGCAGTTTGGATAGTGGAGGATAGTGGCACTGAACTGAACCGTAGTAGTCTTTCAACAAATAAACTGAGCATAAGACACTTTGATGAGAGCGAAATATAGCCAGTCTACTGGTTCAGAATGCTCTGAGTGCACCTACATACGTTGCTGGTCTTAGAATCCAAAGTGAACCCTTCACACTTTACTTTATTGGACAGCTCCAGTCAGACCCTTAACTATAGGAAGTATGAGTCAGTTGATCTTGAACTTCTTAGTGTAACGAACTAGTTTACTAAAGCACTTTACGTAAACTCGGGTTAACGCTGAGGTTCAGGGAAGAAACTTCGCTTAAGTTTGTATTTGAACGCCCATTTTTGCTCGTAAAAGAGAACACAAGCTTGCTTCCTAGTAGGACGTTACAGGAGCTCACATTGTGGACATAATCATGCTATTTCCACTGTTACTCAGCTGATTTCACCGTCACGACATCTTTCGACGAGCTAGTATATACACCTTCGTGAGGTTTTGGAGCACATTAAGTCAACGCTCCCTCATTGTGAGTGAGTACTCACTGACATTCCACTCACTGAGCAAATCATTCATACATTCACTGCATTTATAGTAGACCAGATTTTTTTAACTTTGACACGTACCCGCTTTTTAGGTGTACTGCTGTTGGTGTTGCTGTACACAGCCATGGGCTCCATTATCTTTGTCACGCTCGAAGGTGAGCCAGAAGATGCCACTGCACTGGAAACCGCTGTTGCAGCTTCCAAGCCATATCCACGCACAGAGCTGGCCAATGCGGAAATACGCTCTAGGTAAGTTATTGGCAGCTCAGAGTTGTCATAGGTAAACGCAATTTTAATCAAAAAACCCATGTCCTTCCACCTACAATCACACACACACACACAGAACCGTGGATCGTCTATGGTCCATAACAGAAGATCTAAACATACTCTATAAAGAAAATTGGACGCGTTTGGCTGCGCAGGAAGTGCAGCTATTTCAGGTAAGTGCTCAAGCAAACACACAGCCTTGTCCATGGCAACTAACTTGTACTAACGCTATCTTCTTTTTGTGCGCTTCCATCTCTCTCTCCCTCTCAATCTGTCTCGGACTCCCTAACTGCCACTTTGCGATGTCTGTTTCGAACTCAGGACAATTTGATGCGTGCCGTGCGTCAACCGAAAATTTATCAACCCGGCGGCGTGCAAATGAATGCACCGACACACAAATGGACCTATGCCTCGGCGTTCCTCTATTCCCTGACATTAATTACAACGATAGGTGAGTGAGTAGTTTAAGGCAGTGATGTAGTTATCCCCTTCTGGCATTGAATGGGATACGACTGAGTAAAGTCCCTAAAGTTATTATGTTTTACTGGCATACGAAAAAGTTCTTGAGAAAATCTTTTCGAGATTTGTTTACAGTTCAATTACGTCATTATGAATTGATGTTTATACGATTCATCAGCACTCAATATCTTACCCCAGAATCATATAGACGCGAAATTTACTTACATTTTAGAAAACGTATTTTGAATCCTTTCTTACGACGCTTTAGAAATTCTCAATACAAACACTGTAATCACAGAATTAGCAAATTGCCTAAAAAATAACCTTTGGCGTCACGGCATTTATGGCGGATATGCAGCTTAAAAAGTTCAAATAAATTATAGTTAGAAAAACGGTTTTTATGCTTTCCAATAAAGCAAGCCCAAAATTTGTTCAAAATCGGTTTACTACAACGTATGATTATCATATAAATTATTGGAAAATTTGAGCCCAGCCAACAACGTCCTCAAGCTGTCTCATTTTTTAACACTTTTAGGGAAATAACTATTAATGGACTTGCGACTTGGCATATTGTAGAGTCATGCTAGCATAACGGCATGTATGTGGCAAACGACTCGTGCCGTTAAAGCTTACTTAAGAGCGATCTTAACAACAATTTTGTGAAAATGCACTAAATTTACCAACGCTTATTTTGGAACCAAGAGAACTGAAGCATATTTTTAACTCAAGCTGTATTCTTGAGCTTGGTCACTATGTCGAAATGTTCTTTTCAAGGAAGCATGCTAATTTTGTCTAATTTACATATGATATCAAAATTTAGTCACGCCAAAAGCGTCATACGTACACCGAATGATCGACTAAACAGTAAAGTAGTAAAGTAGGACTTAGTGCTAAGCACTTTTTCCTACATCTTTTATGACTCCCCTTATCTTAATTTCTTCATTAATATGCATAATAAATTTTCTATTTTGATGAAAATCATTCTTGAAGGTAAAACTGGTTCGCATGCTGCGTATATGCCGTGATGGTCTTACTGAATATATCGTCTTTTTTTGACGCTCTGATTGATATCCTTCAAACCCATCGCTAACTACGCCAGTGTTTGTGGTAGTGCGCTGGTTTGGCCAACTGACCAATCGGTTGTACAGCCTGTGTCCTGTGTCCCTGTACCTTTACCCTTACCTTTGACTCTTTGCCTGACGATTGTGCCAATTTATTAGCCGTATGTGACGTGAGGCTGCCAAGTGCATGCCTCGCTGCGCTTTTACATATTGCTGTCGGCAACTCACGCACCTTCAGAGTCCCCGTAAGGCCCCTTTCTTTACTTGCGTGAGTGTGTGCGTGAGTGTGTCCGTGAGTATGTGCGTGAGTGTGTGTGTGCGGTGGCTGAGACATTGACGAACTGCTGCCAGCCTGGCTGCTGTTTTTAATTAACAAACTGCCAAGCCAAAGCCACTAGCAACTTGTGTCCTTTTTCATTCCGTATTTTTTCTTACTGAATTTTCGTTAGCAACGACAACATCGACAGGATTCTACATATATGTACATATTTTTTTTCCTTCTCTTTCAATCTCTGCGTGTGAGTTGATTTTTGCATTTGGGCCTGACATTTGACCTGCTGCCATTTTTGTCTTGGCCAATTTAAATAAATATAAAATTTAGCTCAAGGCTAACCAATTTTGAGCAGTGTTGAGCCTGTTTATTCGATTGCTTTTTGCCTAGGTAACCCCCAAATGATGCAATTAAGATTGCTCGAAAATGTGATTAACTAGATTTTTGATACAAAATCTAAGCAACATTTTGCAATTCAATTAAAATGTCGTACATTAGAGAGTTAGAGCTGATTTAAGTACCAACGAAAGTAGGCTAAACTAGATATAAGAGTGGGTTGCGACGGGTTTATTGCCTTAAAGGGTTATGCACACTTGGTTTCAATAGTTATTTTATAACGTTTCTAGTATAAATTTCTGGTTGTTGAGCGCAAAAAGTCTATTTTCTGCATAAATTAAGTGACAAATCGATGTCAGAGTACTTTAAATAAGTACAATTTGTACTTAATCGCCGCAAAATAACTTGAAACGAAAATTGTATTAAAAAAAACTCTTTTTTAGCTTTTGTCCACTTAAAACGAGAATGTTTTACATGAAACCGAAACCTATTTCGGATACGGTTACGATTACGGTAGTACCGATACTCCTGATCCGGCAAACTGTTTTATTTCGATTTTTTTTTTCAATAATATCGCTTTCGATTCGATTTAACTTTACAAAAAAGAAAGTAAGTAATAGAGTGGAATCCTGGACCGTAATATAATTTGTGCTGAAAAGCGACCATTTTCAAGACAATGCTGCTTGTGTTGCTGCGTCTGTTACACCGACTCGCTCGTAGACAAAATTGGAAAGAGAATGTATGAAGTGTCTTGGGAATGGTCGCTTTTCCGTAAGTCGACTTAATGAAACGGCACTCTATTACTTTAAAGCTGTTTGACAAAAACAGTGCCAAAAGAGTACTATTTGGAGATTCATGAAATTTTCTAAAGAATAGGACAATTTTCACAGTAAACATATGTTTAGCAATGCTTTTGTGTCCTATGTACTCCAATTATACAACTTTGTAGTGCTCTCAAGGGCCCTGCATAATACTGCAGCAATACTAAGAAAGATCCGAACTAGAACTGAACCAGAATTGGGGTCAACTAATATTATAGGTTTTCCTGCGATAAGCGTTTTTATTCTATGTCTAGAACTGAACACTATTTGAAAATCCAATGAAATTTTTAAGCGGAGTAGCTTGAAAACCAAGTGATAAAGCCAAAAATGATGCGTAGAATGTTGCTTCCGTATGAATCTTTTAGCAAAAACTTATTTAGGGGTGTGCTTGAAATCTCCCCACGGTTTTGCCAAAATTTTCGTTCCCAAAAAAATGTTAATTCCCTTTAAAAATCCGTCGAACAGATGCTTCCTTAGCTGTCCACAAGTGACGTCACTAAAATATTGAAGTAACATTTTAACTGTGACGTCACGTTTTCGGAATACCCCTCCTTCCCAATCGTCACAAAAAGTCACAGTTTGTCGAACCAATTTCCCTCCCTCGGTAGTGAAATCATTTATGAACAGCCACTTATCAGAATTCGCAAATACCTTTTTGACTGAAAATCGACTAAATTGATATCTTGCTTACCAACAAACTACATTTGGTTTGATATTTGGTTGAAAGCGATTTCAGGCTCATTACTGATTATAATGATTTTGGAGTTGGCTTTTAGAGTGCACTGCAGCAACACACAATACAAAGCCAAGATACTCACGTAGCAAATACAAACGATCTAGTTTTAGCTTAATGGACTATATTTCATAGTCCTTCTTCTGCTTCAGTTAAGGCGTTCTGACCTTGAAAGCTCCTTCTAACAAACTGTATTATCTTTTGATTACTAATGCCTCAGATTCAGCGTAAAACTCATGAACGCATCCAAGATAGAAGAGCATAGAAATATAGGCGACAGCTCTTCACTTAGTCCGCACTTGAAGTAGTGTGACATAACGACTAAGATGCGCTTCCAGTGATTATTGTTCGACAACCTTTTAGTACAGTCTGTTGTAGTCAAACTTGGAGTGAAACCTGCTGAAACCTAGCATAAGCCTTCATTTATGACTCACGTGCCAGCATCTTACGTTATTCAAGTTTAAAGGTCAAGAAAATCCGCTTATGTCACATAACTCATTTTTGGGAATTCCAATGAAATTTGAATGGCAACTGTTCGTTACTGAAAAACAGCTCGAACAGTGAAATTTAGAAACGTTTTGTCTTCTTCTTGACTGGCCCTAACAAGCCGTTACCGAGTTACCCCTTAAAAGTGCAAACAAATAAATTTAATGACCTTAAATCTTTCAGCATTTAAAGCAATGTAACAACTTAATTAACTACTTTGCAACGAAACTTTGTAGCAAATTTCTTGCTCAATCTTGTGGAAAAACAACCATAAAAAATGTGTCAGGCTAAAGAATTTTTTACAATTTTTTTTTAATAGAAAATATTTCTACAGCAATGACTTGCAGTTTAGAGAGCAGTTACAAAAAAAGAAAAAAACCTATATACATATGCTGCGGCTGGCAAGCTAGTACATAAAAGCGATTGGTTTGGCTGCCATTTGTGGCAAAATGTCAGCTACACATTGTGCTGCAGATTTGTCTGTCAGTGTGACCATATTTGTAAATGTAAAACGGAAGCAATGACAAAACAATTTAGAATGTGTTGACAGCATTGCGGGCACATTAACTAAACCATGTCAAGCCCACATACAAAAGAGCGAGCGTAAACTTAACTAAATCAAACGCACACATGCATGCCACACACACGCACACATGCACACGCACCACTGAAAGAAGGCATGACACACGGAACACACTGAGACGCGTGTAAACGTCAAGGCAAATTAAACATCAAAACCAGAAAGCGGCAAGAGAGCAAGACAGCTATAGAGCTAGAGAGCAAGAGAGCAGCCGCAGACAATAAACGCGCTGTCAAATCAATCGAATTTGTAGCAATCAGCGTCAGCAACTGAGTCAGCGTCGCAGTCGACTGCAGCGTCTGCGTCAGCGTCAGCGTCTATGTCAACATCAAGCTGAGCAGTTTTGGCCATGTCAACGTGCCCATGCCTCGCATTATGGGAATTGAGTTTCAAATCAAAACTCAATTTCAGCCTCAAAGCGTTTGCCAGCCAACAAAAAGTATCAGCAGAGGCGAAACGTCAGCATACAATAAAAGTGCTAAAGAAAAGAAACGAAACGAAACGAAAGCAAAAGAAACATTGTCAAGTAGTGAACAGGAAAGAAATATTCAGTATAGCTATCAAAATTCAGTCTAAATAACTCGACTAGTTGGGCGCGGCGGGTGGCCCCAAAAACCAACAAGACGAGCCTAAAGCTTCACAGCAGCAGCGCCCAAAAGCGTGCTTGTTGAGGTTTGTGTGTGTGTGTGTGTGTGTTATAAAAATTATATTCTCATCAGCGGTTGGCAGGCAGACGACAAGCTTTGTAGCACAACAAATACGATACACTAAGCCACTCGCATGCGTGGGTGTGTGTGAGTGTGAGTGTGTGTGTGTGTCTGTGTGTGTGTGTGTCTGTGTGTGTGTGTGTGTGTGTGTGTGTGTGTGTGTGTGTGTGTGTCCCTTAGTCCTTTTAGTCTGTCGTCGTTCTCGTCTGGCTGTATGTGCGCCTTTGGTCTAAACGAAAAACTTGGCCCTGCGCATCAATCAATTATGAAACAATTTGTCCAAAATGTGGCATTCTGCTTGGCTCGTTCTGGTTTGGGGCCATTTGATTGTTATGCTTGGCTGTCTAACTGTAAAACTGAGTTAATGTGTGTTTCCATTGCTGCTATTGTTGTTTTTTTTTGTTTTTTTGGCCTTTTTTTTATAATAATGAAATGTGACCCTGTCAATGTTAGCAGCTTAGCTCGCACGAGCGAGAGCTAAGTATTGGGCGGAGAGTTGGCAGCAAACTAACTAACGTGGCACACATGCAGCTAACGGTAACTAGCGTTACCTGGAAAAGTTTTAGCCATAAGCTGCCAGACCCGGCAGCCATTGTATATATGCAGCTAAGCTTAAACTTTACAGCTGCTGTTTTTGTTGTGCTTTAATGAGTTTAGTCTGTTTAGACAGAGAGACAGAGAGAGAGAGAGCAACGTTAGTTGCTTTAATTTGATTTGCCAAAACTTTGTTGCAAATCTCTTGTTTTTCGTTTTGATGAAAACCCGACGGATAAAGTGATGCCGCCGCGGCTTAGCTCAGTCAATTTCCCAAGCCAGACAAAAGCTGGTCGCTAAGCCATAGCTAAGCCATGGCCTCCAACGAAATCCATTTTCCAACAAACAAGATATCCATACCATATACTAGTTATATATATAAGCATATGTATCTATATATACATATTCTTGTAAGTACTTGTATATCTATCAAAAAACCTAAGCGAAAATCGATTATCTGTTACGTTCGCGGCCGCAGCTCGATTTCGCTGTTTTTAGTTACACTAATAAAGGCTACTTGCGGCTAGTCATTAAGTTTGCCAAAACGCATCAGTCCTTTTCAATGTTAAGATTCCGCGATACCTTGGAATTGAAATACATTGGCTTTTCGTACAATTTTTCAATTGCCAACACGAGTTTAGCTCAGAAAAGAAAACAATTCGTTTCAAATTAGTTAAAACGTTGAAAAACATTAATACCTACATATGTTTCGCTTGAAATTTGCCCAAAAAAAAAGAAAAATTCCGTTCTACGCATTTTACATAGTTTATTCTTCAGCTAAAATCTATATATTCTCTCCCAAATATTATGTTCATAACTGTACCGCGAATTATTCTTCTTAAGCTTTACCAAATCTGTTGTTAGTTCCACTGCAGAGTGCGTTTCAAATGAAAGCTCTTCAAAAATGCTCTTGTCCAAAGCATTTATTAGTAATAAATTTTTACGGATTTTAAGTTTTGGAGGATTAACAAATTGCTTCTTGGTTCTTGGCCTATAACTTGAGCTCCAATTCGCTTAAGCGGCCTATCCACTGTGCTCAGGATGTACGCCTTTTTTGTCTGTACTAGGGGACTCCACCACTCCAAACAATTTTTACATACATATATATTCTGTTTTAAAATATGTACATTTTCCTCAAATTTGTTTACTTTTTATTTAGCAAAGACAGGACGTCTTTTATTTCTGCTGCATGAAACTTGCACCTGATAATTTTCTGTTTTCAATTCTTCATTCACTTCGTTCATTTTTCTTATCAAACGTATAAATCGAAGTATTTCGCTGAACTTATATCTACACAAAGTTGCTACAAAGGCCCATAGCTTAAGGTGCATCAACTCAAATATCTCAAATCCAAAGGTTTTTCTGACTCAGGATTCGGATTCTACGCAGCAAATTACTTCGTAAATGACCCTTAACTTTCCAACAACTGACATGAGCCCGGTATTTGTAGACCTGTCTATTCAAGTTCTTCTTATTCTTCTTCTTCTTTGTACAACACACTGTAATCAAATATAAGTTAACTAATTTCGAAGTTTGAAGTCAGTTCTTACAAGATTCTTTGGAATGCGCCATTCAATGAAACAAGAAGAGAAAAGAATTGCACTCTCTTTTTTTCACTCATAAGTAATAAATTTCAAAATGAAAAACATTATTATAACTTTCAGTCATATGATTACATAATTCTTCTGCTTTTGCGTGAACTCGAAATTTAAATATGAAGCAAGTGGCCGTGTCTTCTAGAGCTAAAATAAGCGCATTTTTTAATACAAACAACTTGCGTAAATGGGAATTCAATCGAAAGTTAACTTTCTAAAACTTTAAGTTTCTTCCGTTTCTTCTAAAGCAAGAAAAATGGCGATTTTTCGAATCACTGCTTTGCATGCAAACAACTCGTCTAAGAACGGGTTTTCCAGCGTAGCTTTGAAATTACACAGGTTTTCAGAAGCAAGATGAGAAGAAGCAAATGACTGCCCTGAAAGAGCATGCAAATTTCGGCCATTTGAAGCTGGCTTTTTGGACTGGTTTTCATTTTCAGTTGGCAAACAAGTCTCATTATTTGGTAATGAAGATATTTTGTATCCTTACACTTTGATGGCAAAAAATAGCGCCTGGGCAGCACAATAAACCTCACTTTTGAGCTATTTTTGATGAGTTGAACAGCTGCTGGGCGCACACACACACACACACACACACACACACACACACACACACACACACACACACACACACACACACACACACACACACACACAGAGTTGCCTGGCAATTTGAGAGGAACATTTTGAACCTTTCAATTAAAATTTCCTGTTGCCGGAACAACATTTGTCTTGGGGCAGCTTAGACCTCGATTTGAAGGCAATGTTTTTATAGCCTTTGTTTATTTATTTGTATACGGCGTATAGAGGGGCCCAGAGAACAAAGAAAACCAAAGCAAACGATGTGTTTAACGGTGTTTAGCTCGGGCTCTAACGGCATTGAGCCTCTAAAGCAACATAAAACCCATTTCATTGCCCGCTTATTAGCGCCCCCCAAAATACATATAAATAAAGTTATTATGGGGCTTTTACTAATGACAAACAATAAGGCCCATTGAAGTAGCACTAACTCCTTCAGGTTTAGCACAGGCCATAAAGCAAATACCTCAAATGCCATTGCCTATTTTGAGTAAGGACACAGCAGCGAAAATTCATTACAATCAGCTCAATTGCCGAGCTATTAACCGTGTGGCCAGAAAACCAATTGCTGCCATTGTGTTTATGCGTTTGTGGCAGCCATTTTGTTTACCTGTACATGTGAAATAAAAATGTCGTTGCATACTTTTCTGCGCATATGGCTAAAATGGCTAGACAAAAGCACCATATAAGCTAAGTTTGAGCCATTAAGCTAATTTTATTGGCCACTTTTGAGCAAAAGCTTTAATTTAACGTACAGTTTATGGCTGCCAACTTATTGTTGGCATTCGTTTCCTCTTTTTTTTTGGGTTAGTTTTTATGCTCTGTAGCTGAAAATTGGTGCACGCTTTAGACTTGTGTGTTGGGTGTTTGCCTTTATGGCAGTACCGTGAGCTTTGGAACCTGACCTACAAAGTTGGCTAAGAACTTTTAAAACTTGATAAATTTGCAATATTGTATAGTGCGTAGTAGTGGCAGATATGCCAATGACTATGAACCATGACATCTCTGAACAGCGAGATGGGAATGTGGATTGGGATGATACTGTAGATTTTGAACTCTTTTAGAATAGCCATTTTGTTCGGCTTTTGAATGCGTGGCCTAAGACATCACTTTATTTTCCTTTAAATTTGCAAACTTTTCGTTTTGGTTTGATTAAACTTAATAACTGCGCTATGTGTGTAACATCATAAGCGCCTTATGAACGAAATTATGTGGCTGTTTGGCGAATCACGCTTACCATGCATTTGACATGAACAATCTAAAAACATCTTCAAAGTAAAAAACATGTGACGAAATCGTCACGTCTATATTCACGCCTAGATTCTATATCTGCTTTTATCGCAGATCCATGTCTGCCCGGCAACACGCTAGATCTAGGCAACATTTCCCTTGGACCATTATTCAAACCAATAGCTAATTCAAAAAAGGTTAATCTACGCTTTAATACCTAGACAACGTTATATAATTCGACCGGATCCGACGCTGTAGGCAAAAACTCAAAACTTGCCGTAATTTATAGCTAGTGAGCTACAGCACTTTGTCAGAGTCTTCTGCTTTCGTCACAGCACGAACAACCGTTCGTTGTGTTATGCACTAAAGAACACTTTTGCTCAATGGATATGATAAATCCCTAAGATTTTGTCATGACTGCAAAAGGTTTTTTTTCAAATATAATTACTACTATTGTGTGTTATAGTTATATTCTTCATATTGGATCAAAACAAAAGGTAGCACAAAACTGAAGTGAAGCTTTTGCTAAAAAATATTTGAAAAGTTTTATAGAAATGCACTTTAAGAATTTAAATAACGTCAATTTTTCTAGGAACTAGCTTTTTCCTTGATCTGCCTGCTGCCAGGGATGCCCGCCAAAATGCCGATAGGCGAATGACGTATATGCGCATGGCATTGGAAAGAGCCTTATAATCAGTTCTCGAGACCCTGATACACTGGAGAAGACAATTCCACTGCTTCTCAAATCCAGTGGTGAATTGGCTTCTGAGTACCATAGCATGCGAAACGACAACATTATTATATGGACAAAACTAAAGGAAAAGCCTTGTATGAAAATGCATATCATTGAGAAAGGAAGGTGAAGACCTCATGTCAGAATCTATGTGCTTATTAACCAACGTCCTGCAGGCTTAAATTTGCGCCACAGACCGATATGTAGCTATAAACCTGCACAGGAATTACCGGAATAGGGGAATAGCAATGGTATCTCATAGTCAGATTTCGAAAACTATCATTAATTCTGAGCAGGTTCGCGAAACACAAACCAAATTTTAACTTGTAAGACGACGAAGCAAACTCTAACTTCGATGTGCTAATGGTTACATCAACGTTCTCGGAAATGTATTTTGAGGCAAACTAGTTAGATGCTGCGAACACTCTGATACGGCCAGAGCCTTAGTGGAAGACACACTGTTAAGTAACCACCAAGAGAAGCGGCAAGACTGAGATGTACCCGAAACTGTAGCTGCTTTCCAGGCACCGAACGGGCCAAATTGTTCCGTCGTTTCTATAACTTAAAAAGGTTAAAAAAATTCTGTTAATTTGCCAGGACATCTATATAATTCTAGCTACTAGACAAGTTCGAAGGATAACGGTTCGAAGTTCGAGAGACACTAGAGTAAGCTGCGCTTCTATAGTATGTTTCGAACCTATAAGAATCCATTTTTGCCAAGGTCGAATCCCTGAACAAGCATATATAAAGTAACGAGACAGCGAGCTAATCCCATTCCTGAATGACCATTGGGACAGCTGGATATTTCAACAAGTAAACACTTCGATCTGCTAAATCAGACTTTGAGGCGCACAATATTAGCTTCTCGGAGTGCCCGGCCTTGCGCCAGAGTCTTGTCTTGATTAAGTGGTTAACATTTCTGCTTAAAGTTTCGGTGCCAAGTGAGATACGACTTCTTAAAGAAGCCTAAAGTGGCAAATCTTTACATGCCAGCTCTACAAAACTACGCTTTGTTCGCCAAAAATCATAACTTCTGAGGTAGCAAAGACATTTTCAAAACTTAAGCAGAAAATTGCTTCAACAGAGTTTTATGAGTACCTGGAGCTTAATAAGTTAGAGTTTAATCACTAAAAACTTGCTATATTTATATGTTATGGAGAAATTCCTTGTTCTAACTTGTGATCATTGCTCAATGAATCGTTCTTGTCAAATATGTCTACAATTCGCTGTAGGTTTTTTCGAAAACCAATACAGATTTGCCCACTGTGCGACAGTTGCGGCGGTGTGTAACTAATGCATGTGTATAAAGTTAACTCGTGTTATGGATTCCATTCGAAACTACTCTCTTATAATGGATGTAATGCCAATATGCTCATGTGCATAACACACAGTGCGTATAAGTAATAACGCAAGGCAATTTCATGTTCTTCTAGCTTTAAAACCTCAAGCCAATGTTGCTGTTGTATGTTGGGCCAATAAACAAATTTGATTGCCTACTTTCCGGATTGGGGCTTAAGGTATTTGCGGTCGCAAAGCCAAACAAATTTATTTGCACGCTAATAAACGCGTGCCAAAATTATGGCAAATTAATATTGCGCATACGACACGTTGCATGCTAGGGTTTTGTTTGGCTCACACTTTGCCTCTGCAAAGAAAGTTGCTTACATAAATGTACGTGTGTGTGTGTGTGTGTGTGTGTGTGTGTGTGTGTGTGTGTGTGTGAGTGTGAAGTAATAAAATTAACACATATGCGCATAAATATAAATTTCGATCTACAGTATAACTGCCTATTGAGTCGCAATCGCGTTTCCGTTGGCCGCACTTCTCGTCGCCATTTTGATTTATGTTGATGCCTTTTCATGATTATTGACAGCCATGTGCCATGGGCCTTTACACACACAGCCCCAAGCTGTAACTCTGTGTGTGTGTGAGTGTGTGTGTGTGTGTGTGTGAGTGTGTGTGTGAGCGTTGCATAAAATGTAATTATAGCTGTGACAACTGATTTTTACACGTTGCACGCTTGCCAATGACACTTGCGGCCATGCATAAAAGTCAACAAAGCCATTTTGAGTCACCATGACAGACACACACAAGCACATTTGTATATGTGTGTGTTTGTGTCAGTCATTAGAGCTGCTCGTTTGTTATTAATTAGCCAATAAACTGACCACGCGCTCACATAGTAATTTTAGCTGCAAAATCGAGGCTTCGAATTCTTGATTAAACTATGCGGGGGTAATATTTGTACAGAAATGGTATAGCTTTAATTTAATGGCTTTTGGCTACATAATTGTGCCTCTAGATAAAGCACTTCATTACAAAACGCTTACCAATCGAAGTTAATCCAAGAAAGTTTAGCATAGGAACAATATGAGTCCATCAAGGGAGCAGCTAAAACGCGCTTTATAGCCAAGGTAGCACTTGGTAATGTAGTTATGCTCAAGTGCTCGGTGTCATTGGAAAGCTTCACTCTTTGGCTACAAAACTGCTGAATGAAAATTTGACGTAGTATTTAACTTTGACCCTAGAACGTCATCCTTTGTCAAAATGAATACACGTGCCATATGACGTTAGTGTACAGAAAAAAAGGATGATGTTACAGCGTTAACTAGCAAACAGTAAGTAACAAGTTGGTTAATTTTTATTTTTGAAGTTTTTCTCTAGCGTTTTCGGTCTGCTTTGAGTGGCGTTCGAATGACACGAAGGAGGGAATAAGATCCTTTGCAATGTTTATGCATTTTTGAAATGAAACATATAATGTTAAGCTTTGGCGGTAAAACTAACTCATATGTACTGTACATGCCGTGACGCTTACTACATGCCGTCACGATCAAATTATAATAAACCTATAAGTGGCGAGGGAATGCGTAGCTAAAACAAACTTGGTAGACTAGTAAAAAACTGAAACGACATTCAAATGTTTTCTAACTGATCGGTCAGAAGTTCTTTATTAGACTCAAAATGATTTATAGAAGAAGAAAAACCAACCTATGCCTCATCCTTATAAGCTCAATATTGAGCAGGGTTTCATGGAAAATAAGCTGTCGCCTTCTTCTTCGTGGAATATTTTGGTATCCATTACTGCAGTGCTGAGAATAAGCTTACCTCAATCTTATGCCTTAATGCCTGCTCCTGTAGTAGAATTCATTAGATTATACAATTGGTAGATTGAGGCAGGACTCAAAGTGCAGTATTCTATCGCATAAAGGTTACTTAATGAAACATGAGTGCTTATGGTGTGTTGCTGTTCTGTATGGTTTCTTTTGTATGTCTTTCTAGTACTTGCATAGGTTATACATATAACTGACAAACCTCTGACATATACTCTATTTGTTCATCAGCTTTTCAAGCTTTTACATTAAGCGTTGTTTCTTGTAATCATTTGAATTACAATTCGAAAATAGTCACGTTGTTGTAAATATTTAGAAACAATTCCGTAACTTGTACGAAACATGCAATCCTAAAATAACAATATCGGGGAAAGTCGGGACATGTCGCCAAAATGAGATGGAAGCTGTTCTTCTCATATACTATGTTTCGCTTATTAATGAGTCCTCTTGGATCTTCAAGTTGCGTCAGTGTTTTCAGTATATAATGTCTTAGTACTTTCCATTGTCCGTTGTTAAATGAAATGAAGAAATATTCGATGAAACTCAAATTGCTGAAAGGTACTATTAGTTACTTAAATTACTTTGTTTTTAACAGAAGTGAAAAAAACAGTTTTCGAGGATGTTCAATTGTAATGTGCAATGAGTTCAGAGCTACATTTACATGGATTCTCATGTGGAATAGTCTTCTGACAACATTGGAAGCCACAGTGAAGAACACTTCGCAAGATTTCACCAAGATACTAATATGATAAAACACGGACATCAAGGCATATGGCAAAAATCAGAGTGTATGTTTAGTCCGGCGAGAATGTCTTCGAATCATTGAGACCAAATAAATAGCAAGAATTACTCTCCGCTTGAAGTCCATGCTGACATCATTCTTTATTGTGACGCTGGCTACAAGATAAACGAAATCCTTGACAATATCAAAAGTATAGTTTTTAAATCAATTAAAAAGTCTAAAGGCGGCGACTCTCTACTCGAAGAAAACACACCCAAAGTTACAGATTCTCTTGCAATGGTCGCAAAGGCTCCGATAACTGCTCGTTTTGAACGATCATTGTAGCATTGTACTTGCATATTGTCCCGTTGCCAGTCGCAACGCATTTTCCACCACCAAGTGGAGGAGGTTGCAGGAGGGTGCATCGCCTTGTCTATCTCGTCTACGGTGGACTTATCAGGCCTAAAACTCCTTTAGTTTCAATCAGTTCTTCCGCGAATGGTTTTAATCTATTACACAACATATTCAAGGGGATCTTACGATAGATAGCGCACACCATGGGGTCACCTGTGGAAACAGGACAAAGGACACCAAGAATCATATCATCGGGCATGATCTCATCCAGCCATATACTGCAAAAGAGCTACTGCATGCACTCTACCAACTCAAGTTTTGACTCTGTGAAGGCAACTTTTGAGCCGCTTCATTGTTACCCTAATGCCGTCGTCTGTGTATCTTCCTCCAACTCCCTTTAGTAGTCACGCACAGAACGTACAGCGTAAAGTCGCCAAATTTGATGTGAAATCTTGTGTGAGCCTTATGATTGAAACTGTGCTGACCTTTTGTCAGTAGAACACAAACATTCATCGATTACCCTTAAATACTGCCATATTCCGAAATATATATATACATATATATATATATATAGGAAAAGTCAGATCAGACTACTTTAAAGAGATATAAAAGTAGACACTTTCGTTCCGATTGTCTGGAACAATTTTTTTTTTTGTGGCCTTTGGCAATTCGCTTAATGAGCAATCAAAATCGTTAAGTGACACTTGGCAAGTTTTCTAGATTAAGTTGCATTGTTTTAGCTGTGCGTATCCTTGACACACATACAGACAGACAGACAGACAGATGGACGGACAGCTAATACCAGCATTAGCTGCTTTTAGATGCTTTTATTGTTAGCAGCAATCATTGATAGAAATTGGTAATGCGAATAAAAAGCGTTGCTATACGTATGGCCCGCATTGTCATCGCTATAACTATCTATTGATATTGATAACTTTATTAACTACTTGTATTTGCATTATTTTGCACATCAATGAGCCAGTGTCTGCGTGTGTGTGTGTGTGTGTGTGTGTGTGTGTGTGTGTGTGTGTGTGTGTGTGTGTGTGTGTGTGTGTGTGTGTTGTGTGTGTGTGTGTGTGTGTGTGTGAATGTAATTTACATGACAGCCGCTGTTCGCTGCGCTTCATCAACACACTAATACACACGCACACAGCAGAGATTTATCGATAAACACACATATATATAATCGGGCTTATGGTGACCTATGTCAGAGCACGTTTTGTTGTAATATTATTATTACACAATTTGTGTGCGTTGCAATATTTTTTGTTTTTGTAGTAGTTTTTGTTGGTTGGCAACTATAATTTGCAACACGTGCCACAACAGCAACAACAACAACTGTGCATCGCCATTGATGTATGTATCTTTAAATATATGAGCGTGTGTGTGTGTGAGTGCTGCAAAAACGCGGCAGTTAATTTTATTTTATTGCATTGCCATTCGACGGCCATTTTTATGACACTTATGCCCATATGTAAGCATGTGTGTGTGTGTGTGTGTGTGTGTGCGTGTGTGCGTGTGTGTGTGTGTGGTACAGTGTCAAATATAATACAAATAATGTCAACAGCGTTACAGCAACAAGAGCCAGAATAATGGCAATCACTGATAAGTCAACACTGTGTTTGGGACAAAAAAAAAGCAATGGCTACAAGGACGATCGAGGAGCGAGGAGCAAGAGAATGCTGACAATGATGAGGATAAAGAGGCGTCTATTCAGGGGATAAAAATGGGCGAACGAGTGTCAGTGTATATATGCTTTATTATATGTCAGACATTGAATCACACACACACACACACACACACACACACACACACAGGGTGACTTTTCGTTTGTTTTTAGCCCATTTTCTGCTATTTTCAAATATTTGGTTGAAGAAGGTTATTCTAAGGTTGTTCTAAGGTTATTCTTCCTCTTTTTGTTGATTGGTCACGCCGTTACCGGGTTACGGTTCTTCTTTCTTTGGTTATTCCAACGGTGACATGGCTTAACTCTTTGCCGCTTCTAACCCTTCAACAGCCTTATTCTAGTTAATTTTTGTCTGGCGAGAATACTTTCTAGTACTCTTTAGCCTCAAGTAGCAATAATACCTCACTTGATCTTCGTGACGCCAAAGCCAACGGAATCCTTCACTACATCAAGACTGCAGCTTTCAACAATAATTTCAGTGTCGAACACTATTTGAAGGAAATGTACAGTTAATCTTGCTCTCATTCACCATCAGACTCACACTGACAGCTGTTCTTTTTATATCCGCAAATATTTCGGCAACATCTCGCTTGGTAAGACCACTGATATCATCTACGTGTTGGCAAAAATGATTCCGTGTATTCAGGCGTTTTACAAAAACATTAAGTTGAATAGCGCATGGCAGACTGTTAAACACTGGTTTCAGTATTTCTAAGTCTTTTGGAAGATTCAAATCTTGAAAATTGCGCGGATCTTTGTGGCAGCAGCTAGAAACAAGATGCTTTTGAGCTTTATAAATTGGATTGATTTGATGTTGTATGTACAAGAATACAGCTTAACATCGTCAGCATACATAAGGATTTTCGATGAGAGGAGTGCGAGCGGCAAGTCGTTAATAAATATGTTAGACAGGATTGTACCGAGGTGACTACCCTAAAAGAACTCCGGAAGTAAGATTAATCAAGAAAGAAACCTGTAGAGTTCCAGTGATCCAGTGTACCAAAGAGTTCGGAAATCTAATCATATCTAATTTTAGCAGTAGCAAATCATGCTTTACACAATCGAACGCTTTTCTAAAACAATTGAACAATAAAGACATTGATATGGCTATGAACCTTGTTTCAGTTTTAAAACTACAGAGTAAGCCAGTGATAGATAGAGTGTTCAAACAATGCAGCTAGCCTGTTTTTGGGTTTTGAAAACAAACGGTTTTCGGATCAGGCTCAGAGATACCTTCGATACGTTTGCATTATTGCCGTAAGTCGCCGACTAAAAAAAAAACTTCAACTTTTAGCTTAGCACGATGCTGCAGAGCACTCAAAATGAAACACCCTGTTGTGTTTTTGTATGTGCGCGCACTTACACAGCGGAATTGGCATGTCGCAGCACTCGAATGTGACTCGTAACGAACCACTCAACACTTTATATATGTCCTAGCAGCAGCGCCCGCACTTCACACTTGAGCCCCGTACCGAGGCCGTCTCTCTGGCCATGTTGCATACATTTTTTAATGTCTTCCTGTTCAACAGTATGAGCCATGATATGTGTCAAGCTAACATGCAGCATCCCCTTGGCAGCCCGCAAGCCCCTGAGCCACCACCGAGCCACTGAGCGGAGCAGCGCCATTTGTTGTAAAAACCGCTTTTGTCAACTTGTCTTGCCTTGGCTCACATTGCGCTTAGACTTACACACCACACACACACACACACACACACACACACACACACACACACACACACACACACACACACACACACACACACACACACACACACACACACACACACACACACACACACACACACACACACACACACACACACACACACACACACACACACACACACACACACACACACACACACACTCAAGCTTGCTCTCTGTTACTCTCTTATTTGTCGTCTGGTAGTTTTCCAACGTTGTGCTAGGCAGCCATTTTGTTATGCACTCCATGCTATGCCTATGCGTCGCTTACTGCAGGCAATCAATCACACACACTAACACAGTGGACAGTGTATACAATGTCTGTGTGTGTGTGTGTGTCTGTGTGTGTGTGTGTGTCTGTGTGTGTGTGTGTGTGTGTGGGCGCGCTTTGTCTATGTTGGTTTGGCATTTAAAGCCGGCGTCTAACCAATCAACTGACATAACGGCTATGTTTATGTGTATGTGTGTGTGTGTGTGTGTGTGTGTGTGTGTGTGTGTGTGTTGTCGCATATCAATGCTTAATAATTTCATAAAATCAAAAAGTCTTATGTGCGACAATGCGTTGGATTTATGCATGGCCAATATGCCGCAGCAGGCACATAGAAATACACACACACACACTCACACACACACACTCACACACACACTCACACACACACTCACACACACATTCACACACACAGATACACACACATGCATACAGCTGCCATAAGCTAGATAATAGCATACATACATGCATAATGCTTGTTGTATATTGACGTTGTTACAATTTTATGTTGCATACTTTTGTGGTGCCCAAAACTTTGCCATATTCAATGACCTTTTGAAGCCTCTGTCTAGCAGCTGTCAAGCATTAACTGTGTGTGTGTGTGTGTGTGTGTGCCTTGCCTAACCAAATTGCAACTGGTACAATTTGTGCACAACTGTACCTATTAGGGCTTTCATCTTTTTTGTGGTTTTCAATTTGTGCTGAGTTGCCAAATCACAATACACTAGCTTGGCATATAATTAGATCTACGGCTAGGGTTGCCAGCTGCACTAATTGTTCGCTTAAGCCTTTAATGCCTTGTCTTTTTCCTGTTGCAACTTAAAGTTATGCTGAGATTCTAGCAATAATGAATGAAAATGCAATTGATGAGAAAGATACTGTAGTCAAATTTACTTAAGCGGCGAAAGCAGCTCCATTCGCTTTTGATCAATCTCGATGGAACAAGCGTCGACGTGAAACTCTAAATGTATTGGCTGATCCGATTGTACCTACGTGTGCTATTTTTGTTGGCAATGCAAATCCTTTAAACCATATGACTAAACGCATTTGCTGCAATATACGATACAATTGGAGAACCGTGTTCCATCGACTTGCTTCTTTTATGCTTTAGACCAAATCCATATCGAAATAGTCAAGCAATCAGACAAATTAGGGTATTGCTTTTATCACGATAAGGCTGCCTGCTATGCACATTAATAGCATATATTCTCATCAAAGGATTTGATTAGACACATTGCTTATGTCTTATTGAGTAATCTATATCAATTAAGGCCATGACTTGCTCTTTTACTCTACTAATTTCCATGAAACACGGCTAGAAACTGAGTTTGCTAACAAACAAAGCTCAGTTTATGACGATTCACTATGTTTGGCTACAGAAAACCAAGACATTTAGCTCTGTCATTAAGTTGTTATCTTGCTCAAGTAAAGCAAGTAAATTTACAAAAAAAAATTGTATAAAATATTCACAAACTTTTAGCTAGGGAATACAAAGTTCGGCAATTTGGCAATTATCTTACTCGTTTTCTCCAGTGTATGTTGTTGCCTTCAGCCGCAAAGCGCACAAAAGCATACTACGGTTTTTGGCTGTGCGCCATTTCGATTCCCCAGCACCGACAGACCAGGGTTGCTCTATAAATGTTTCATTTTCGGCTAGAAATCTGAACTAAATTCAATGAAATCCATTAGGAGCTCATCATTAATAACGTCACCAACGTGGGGTTGGAGTGATATATTAAATTGTGCATTTATATGACGATGACGTGACGTCACAATCAAAATGTTGATAAAATCTGAAAAAATCGGTATACTTTCATGCAATGTTTTCTTTTCATTTTGAAATTAAACACATCGTTAAAAGATCTTGCATTATATTTAAAATTTTTAACATTTCAAAATATTGTGACAATAAAGTTGCCGAAATTAGAAATATCGCACCGAGCTGTAATTGTGAATGATTATAAGGCCAAAAACTCATTGAACATTGATCATCGATCAACCACCGGATTTGGCCCCAAATGACTTTTTTTCCAAATCTAAAGCTGGCACTCCGTGGAACCCGCTTCGACACAATTGAGGCTTTAAAAGAAAATTCGCTGAGATTGCTGAGGGACATGAGGGAGGAGAGGCATGTATTACCAATTGGAAAAAGTGGATAAAAACTAGCGTTTTATTTAGAATTTCCTGAAACTTAATTCTCTTAATGTATATATAGTCTGTGCAATGCAAGCTTCTAGTAATGCTTATTTTGATGATTTATTTTGTTTGGTTGCACGATTTGTGATGTCACATTGGTAGGAGGGAGCTGCTGAAATGTGATCATTTGCGATCACGGGAGGGTAAAATTCTTCAAAATTTCGGTGACGTCATTTATGACCAACCCCAACTTCAACTGAACTGTGAAGTATCTTTTGACCGACTCGTATGCCGTGACGGAAATGTCAGAAATTAGCTTGAAGTTGTTGCTTTCAACAGCACCATTTGCTACCCATAAATTTAAAGCCGCCAAGCGTAGCTCCATCATGGATCGGATATTCACACTGTGCCAAATTTGGCAAAAGGTCAACGAGTACCAAGTCGACATACACCAATTCTTTGTCGATTATAAAGCAGCATTTGATAGCATGTTATGGAATGGTTTATATGCCGCTTTGTTTGAGTTTGGCATCCCTGCAAAGTTGGTGTGACTGTTCAGAACAACACACGAAGCTCCGTCAAGTTAGGAAAGAGCTTCTTCGAGCCTTTTAATACCAAACAAGGCTTTAGACAACGTGATGCCTCTTCAAGTTTGGTGATGTAGAGTGTGTTGCGTAGGGCCGAAGCAAATAGGAACGGGACTATGTTCTATAAGAGTGTCCTGTTGCTTGCCTACGCAGATGATATCGATATCATTGGACGTACTAAGCGAGTGGATGTGTCTGGTTATAAATGAGAGCAAAACAAAGTATATGTTTTCATCGAGCGGAGAGACGCAGCGGTTGGACTCTCAGATTGATTTTGAACACTATACCTGTGACTTTGACTATGATTTGGTCTACGTCACCATGAAAAACGATGTCAGCATGGAGATCAAGCGGAGTATCACTCTTGCCAGTAGCTGTTACTTTGGTTACAATAGGCAAATGAGTAGTAGAGATCATTTCCGCCAGACAAAACTAACACTAACAGACGCTCATCCTTCCCGTTTTGCTTTATGGCGCTGAAACATGGGTGTTGACGCAGTATGGTGAAAATGCACTTGGAGTGCTTGAGTGCTCTGTAAGTAAGATCTTTGGCACTTTGCGTATAGGCAATGACTACCGCATTCGAAGGAACGGCAAACTCTATAAGCTCTGCGGCGATATTGATATCGCATAATCAGCGATTTGACTTATAGTGGCTCCACTGGTTAGGTCATGTTGTACTAAAGGTATTGCGGCTGTTGAAGGAAGGCCATGAAGGGCCAGGTAAGAACCAGGTAGAAGCACCTGCTGTACTGCTCTACATCAGGCCGTAAGCCGCTAACGGGTTGTTATGATAAGAAGAAGAAGAGTAGCTTAAACGAGAGTTTCTAAGATTTGCAGCCCTGCTTAAAATGGTAAAATATGCGGCTACTTAAGAGATGCTAAAAGGTGTAAAAGCTCGCGCTCGTTGCGTGTGTGTGTGTGTGGGAGAGAATTTGCATGCAGATAGACAAAACTACGCACGACCGCCATTTATAACAAACGACCGCCATTTTGTTCGCAATTGCTGTTCTGGCAAAACATATTTAGGGCTTATTATATATATGAGTTTTTGTTTGAACAATAACGCTGGCGGCGCTGCCGCTGCCAACGTCCGCAGTCCGCTGCTAGCCGCCGCATCATGATAACAATTTTAATAGGCCATTTAATTTTTAATTAATTCCTCAAGCGGCGGCATCGGTGGCGCCTCCAATTGCCCCAATGCCATAAAAAGTGCTTGTCATGTTTGCCAGTGTTGTTCAGCGTTGTTTATGGCATGTTTGATGTTGTTGTTGTTGTTGTTGTAGGCACATTTAATGATATGTTTTTGTTTATGTTGATATTTTTTATTGTTTTCATATACAATTTTTATTATTTTTTATTACTGTTGCATGCGCCAATGGCATATATTACGCTTAATATTATTATTACTTATTATTATTATTTAATGTTCAAGTCGTTGTTGCTGCTTTGTTTATTATTGGGCATTGGCTATTTATAGGAGTAACAGTTTTACGCATGATTGTGTCACAATTTAATTACTCAAAGAGGAACAAACACAGATACACACACACACACGCACACACACACACACACACAGGCATAGACACACACCATTGCAGGGACGCGCACATTGGCGACGCCTTGTCTATGTAATTAAAACGTTTAATGCTTTGCTGCCTGCTCCTGGCCAGCTCTGCTCTGCTCTGCTCTGCTCCATGCTGGCCTGGACGAGACCCCTTAGACAGCCAGTCAGGCACTCCACGCAAACACTTGACCTCAAGGCTCAAGCAGTACCCAACACTCACTACCAGCAGCACGCTGGTGACCGCACCGTGACCACACCCACTCCACTCCACTCCCAACGCCCACCCACTTATGCTCATTGTTTGGTTTTATATTTGAAAATTTTTGCGACTATCTCTTAATAGCTTTTTGTGAAAATTAATTTCTTAGCCACTGAGAGTTGCAGTAAGAGCGAAACGCCAAGAACAAGCATTAGCCACGCACAGTGGTCGAAATGCAACATTTAGCGCAAACAAATTAAAAACTATGCAAATACAATGCTACCTAGTTGGCTTTTTCCCGCTAGCTCTAGCAGTTCTTAAAGCCTGGCTGCAGAAATTCTAGCTTCTTTTTGAAAATTTGTTTAGCTTTTTTCAGCTTCATTTTATGTAGGTAAAAAAATAATGATGAATATATGTGTAAAATCGTGAAATCAAGGTAAAAAGTTGGGATGCTTTGGCGCAGAGAATCGTATGACGAGGTTGTTGTTATCAAGTGCGCCAGCTAAAATCGAAACCTTCAAGCGCTATAAGTGAATTTGTTGTCAAGAAAGGCGAAACAGCCGATTTTGAAAAAACAGCGGTGGTATTCCCAGAAAATAGAGAATTTTTATTTTCCATGTTCTCATGAATCAACCGATTTGGTTGTGCTAAAAATGACTTTACATTTGAGGCTTTCTTCAGGGGTTAAAGATTGTTATTTAAAATTTTGAGCATAACCGCTGAATTTTTAATGTTATCAAAAGACTAGAATAAAACACACATGTTTTCGTACTGCATATGAATAACTGTAGCTTGGATCGAGAAACAATCTATAAAAGCAGTATTGAGATATTTATCAACATCAATCATTAGTTAAATAAGATTATATTTGTTGTGAATTTAAAGTCATCAAGGTTTTAATGTAAAACATCGATTCGAGCGCCTTGGCGATACGATGGAATCGTATGCCGTCACGAAAACCTGAAATTGGACGCTCGGATGGTGTAACACTTGTGTACGCTATGTTATCAGCGTTCACGGGATAGCGGAATGATTACACGCTTCTTTCTTTATGTTGTATTATCAGTGAGAGTGAAAAGAAGACCATGCTTGTTTATGTTAGGTTGTAGTGCTATATGGCGCACTGTAACAACTAGCAAAGCTCTATTTTTAATGGTTTTAACAGTTTATGTAAAACTTGAGCTCATATATATTAAATAAATAGGATGAGGAATATTTTTGGACCCATTTTCCACCAACTATATGGAAACAAATATGGGTGAAACTTATATCATTGTGTAGGGAATTTTCATAAGAGGTGCAGAATATAAGTTTTATTCATATACTTTGCCAAATAATAGGTAAAATTAGAGATGTCTACATGTATTGGTAACTGTTCACGAACGTTATCTCAGTTGCTATTGGCATTACTCTCGCAAAAGCAATGAGCGACGGCCTGACCTTGGACTTCGGCTGTGTCTGTGTGAATAGCCGACAAGTGTTCGGCCCGTGCGGTCTTTGGTAGAACATGACTGTTTTATATGTATTTCTGA
Source organism: Chymomyza caudatula (assembly GCA_035041775.1). Taxonomy (NCBI): domain Eukaryota; kingdom Metazoa; phylum Arthropoda; class Insecta; order Diptera; family Drosophilidae; genus Chymomyza; species Chymomyza caudatula. Next base: position 1,706,342 of record JAWNKW010000145.1, read on the forward strand.
CTCACAGCTCAGTTGCTCATATAAATTACAGAGAGAGAAATCAGAAATGCTAAATGATTTTGAATTAAGAAATTTATAGATTTAAATTTGCAGTCGGTATCCGATTGCGGGGTTACCACTAGTTTGTCTAGTGATCTGTTTGAAAGACAGATCAGGCACAAGAAACTAGAAAACTCACATTTAAAGTGTATGAAAGTTGCTGTTAAGCTTTACTATATGAATCAGCTAAGAAAAAAAGGGAATGTTGTTCCAAAGCAACAAATATTAATTACGGCTTAAAAGTCACGTTTCTGTGCAAACTGGAAAAAAAGAAGTGTAGGTTCGAGAGTGCCTCCAAAAGCGCTTGCTCTAAAGTTTCATAAAACAAGAGCACTGCTCTGGATAAATTTGAATACAGAAAATAATGTGAATTTGGCTACAAGGGCTTCAAATTGTTCAGAATTGTAACCTATTGCAAGCCACTTAAAACACTATGAACAAGTGTACCATTTTCCTGGTTTCAAGTCTAAATTTAAATTTCTTCTGGTTATTTGTTAGGAATGACATCAAGATATCAAGATTTCGCAAAATCGCAGTAAAACTTAGGAGTTACAGTGCGATTCAGTTTTTAAGCGTAGTTGCTTTAAAATCTTTGACAAAAAACTTAACAACAGCTTGAAAACATGCCATTTTTCTCAACTTAAAAGTTTTTAAACAATGCATTTTTGAGTGACAGTTGAAAATTTGACTTTTCTGTAGCAACATTGTGCATTTCGACCACTGTGCGCTGTGTCGCTCACTGCTGCCCACTCACACACTCTCTCCCACTCGCTGTGCGTGCATTTTGTAATTACTTTAAGCTTGAAAATTGCTATAGTAAAACATTTGGTTGGTATTTTTTGTTGGTATTTTTTATGGTGTTGGCTGCCAAAACCAAGGCTGCCATTAGGCATTGTCTGTTGCTCATTGTGTCCTTGGCTCGGTCCTTGTAGACAATTTTGCATTTTTGTGCTCGCTTTTGTTCCTTTTGTTGTTGTCACCATTGTCATCAATTGCCACTAATCAAATCGTAACGATTTATAGTGGCAACCTCCACCAAAACCGCCCAAAAACCAACATTCGCTTTATTCCTTGAACAAATATTTTTACAACATGCCAGCCAGGGAGTTATCTATAACACTCTACCCTGAATTACAACTTGAAATTAGCAGATTCTTGCCCTTAATGGAAATATTTTGATGTTTAGCAAGATGAATAATAGAGCTGTTTGTTAAGCTTTGATTTGAACTCGAAGCATTTGTTTGCAAACACTCAAAGTATTATTTTAGGGTCATCATTTGTGGTCTAAGCTGTGTGTAAATGGCATTTGGCACATTGTGGCACAGCTTTTAGTTTAGCTGAGTCACAAAAAGCAGCAAATTTAAGAGTAAGTTCGATTTAATATGAAACTACTGAAGTGTTGCATTTCATTTTAATAATCTAGGCAGAATATTGGGCATAAATAAGGGTCGATGGGTTACTATGAAATGTAATACATATTTCTTGTCATCAGCTTTCATGCGCTGTTCAAGCGTTCTTAGAATGTGCTTTTCGCCGGGAGGATACACAATGAAGCTAGAAGGGCAAGAAATGTACTTTGCTTCAGCGTTCGCTACCAATTCGTTACCGATTCGTTACCGGAAGAAGGTTTGATAGCTCCGATACGCAGGTGATAATATATGACAATGTGAACGTGAACGTTGATGCAGCGTTTCAATTGATGGCAGTTTGGGAGATTTGGGTTAATATTAATTAATTTGCTCTTGTATCATAGAGTGATACTGGCATTTGATCGCTGTTAGAATGCTCTCTTTCGCCGAGAGGATAGACAATGAAGGTAGATTTCCAAGATACTGACTTTGCTGCAGTATCAGCCAATTCGTTACCGATAATACTCATAAAAGTCCTTTTGATAAGAGCGTCACGTAGTAGACAACTACGCTGCAGTGCACTATGGGCACTCACACAAGCATCTTCCAAGCAGTAGTATGCAGACGTAATCCTGACAAGGAACTATCAACATAGGGAAATAGCTATACTGTCAGACCATCAAGCCGCAATAAAGGCGGTAAGAATAAACTCCAAGCTGGTTCGGGAAACACGGATCTTCTGGGAAGGCTGAACAAACTAACACTTCGGTGGTTGCCCGGCCATAACAACATTCCTGGGAATGAACTTGTGGACGAACTAGCAAGAAATGGAGCCACAAACCCCCTGATGGGACCAGAACCGTTTTGTGGCATTGAAAGACACGCGACTAAGCAACTATTAAGAGACGAAAGAAGCAGGCGAACCGCTGACTGGACAGGGGCATCGGGCCTTAGACAGGCTAAACAGCTGCTTATCTCCTACAACTGTAATAGATTTAAGAGAATTGTTCAACTGAGAGTACTTACTGGATACTGTAGACTAAAGGCGCGCACTTAAGTAAGCTGGTCATCATCAGCTCTAATACCTGTAGGTTTTGCTAACAGGTGACCAGGTGAACAGTGTGAAGCACTGTTTAGTAGAAGACTGAACCTCCTAGGCGGTTAGAAACTCTCGATGATTGATGTTGGCCTATTAGAACCATGCCCGATAATGAAGTACACATCAGAGATAGGACTACTGGGGGAGCTATAAGCTAGGGCACAATAGATCCTTAGGCATCCTCCCTATTATTTTATTATAATTACACTGCAGTGCTGCTTTTTGGATGGCCACTCCTTCCAATATAAATGTAGTATAGATCAATATTCCCGAAGCAAACAAATCATATAGTGCCACACAACACATAAAGCTATCTACATCAATGGCTCTGCCCATTTGCATTGTAAAGATTACAATATGGTTTGCACAGCCTAACACAAGGTTCTGACCATGTACCATAGTTATCATATTTTGATTTTGATTACAGTCCAAGGACTGAGGAACAGAGAGTCCTTTTAGCTAATCTCTGTTGTTCACCCATGAAATTAAAATACAAGCAATTTCAAAACAAAAACGCCCAACAACTGCTGACAATGTCATGAATACCAATACAGATACGCACACACACACAGACACACACACACACACAGACACACACACACACACACACACATTTATGACATGTATGCATGATTACGTGTCTGTTTGTGTTTGTGTTGCATGTGTGTGTGTGTGTGTGTGTGTGTGTGTGTCTGTGTGTGGCATGCAACAGCGAATTGACAGCTGCGCCGCAAAGTAGGCAACGCCAAATTTTGTCAGCCAAGCGCTGGCAATTATGGCCAAAACCGAAAACCAACAGACAACAACAACAACAGCTAAACTAACAACAGACAGTAAAAACAACAACAACAACAACAACAACAGCAACGGAGGCTGCTTGCAGTAGGAAAACTTGAAAATTGCTATGCATAATTGCCAGTCTCTCTCTATATATATATATATATACCATATACATATTTTTTTGCAGTGTATACAGCCCGGTCTTTAGTATAAAGTACGTAATAGTTCGTTTGCGTCTGTGTGTGGGCTGCGGGCAGCTCCATTACAAATCTTCATAAGTTGAAAGGCCAAAACCAAGGCAGACGACGGCTATAGAACTGGCCGAACTATGGTGTGGTCCCATTATGGAATAGTATGGCCTGCTCCTCGTCGTAGTGCTCGCATTATGTACTGATCCAGGGCCCAGGGCCCTGTACGACCGTACGACGGACAAACGGACCGACATGTGCATGCCGTTAGTTAGTTAGTTATAACTACATACAATTTTATGTACGCCATATTGTAAATGTTATAATTTTCACTAGCAATTTCGAGCGAGCGAGAGAGAGAGAAAGCTGCTGAGGTTGGACAGAGGCGGCATTTAAGGCGTATAAGCTTGATGATAATTTTCAACAACTTTTTTTCAGCCTTAACATAACCCTCCGGGTGAGTAAGCCAAATGACGAGGTGGGCAACGCAGCAGAGTACCAGCAGCGACATATATGTATGTGTGTGCGCACTTAAACGTGCTCCGTTGTTTTTAAAGCCTTTACTACGCTTTGCTGAATGGGTTGGCCTAGGGTTGACTATGGGTGTGGCGGGGTATGAGCATACACAAAAAAAAACTTTTGTCGATATGGGACGAAATATTCAGTTGTGAGTTCTCTTGAACTAGACTATAAGGTGGCGCCATCTAGCGTGCGCAAATACAACTGTTTTTCACTTCCTAGTCAGAGTACATAAAAGAAAAAACCTGCAAAGTTGTCGATATTTTAAGGATGCTGCTAAAGCGACACATACAAACGTAACACCATTTCAGTGTAACACCATCGGAGCGTAATAATGGATAATAGATATTTAACATCATGCCCGTGTGGTGAGCGGGTAAGAGAATACCACATCAGCAGGACTTATAATGACACTGGGTTTTTTCGAGACCAGTAGAGCCACCACAGGCCTTAAAAGGGTTAGGCGTAGGGCTTGGGACCCACCATTTAAAACCCGAATTCTAATGAAAGAAATACATCAGGCCATAACCCGGTAACGGGTTGTTATGGCCAGTTAAGAAGAAGACATAAAAAAATGCTTTTCTAGTACCCAATTTCGTAACGTTAGAGTCAGTTCAAAAGCAATTCCTTCTTCGAGTTGTATGTTTTCTGCCTTGTATTGTTGTATTTGCGAAATCTCATAGCTCTCTCTCTAAGGCTAAGCATGATGCTCTGCTATCCTTCGAAACTTCCTTGATTTTTATTTATGTTATAGGATGACATAGGTTTACAAATACCAGGGTCAAGTGCTTTAATTAAAGCGTAGAAGGGCAAGAAATTTGCTTTGCTGCAGCATTCGTTACGAATTCGGTACCGGAAAAAGGTTTGATAGCTCCGATAAGTAGTTAAAAATGGATGGCAATGTGAATGTGAAGGATGATGCAGCATTCGTTACATATTCGTTACCGATTTGTTACCGGAAGAAGTTTTGATGGCAATGTGTAGGTGTTGGAAAGCTGAGGGTTTTGTCCGAAGTAATTTGCTGCGTAGAATCCAAATCCGGGGTTAGAATCGGCCCATCACCAGGATATTGAGGTATTTGAGATTATGTAGCCGAAAAACAGCTTTTTTTTCTACTCATGAATTTATGTACAGGGTGCACAAAATTGTTGTGGTCTGTCTCTCCATTTACATTATTTAATTTAAGAGTTCAAGAGATCAATTATATATTAAAGAGATAACAGAAAAAACCTTGCTATGTGAGTTTATGTGAAGAATAAACGCACGCTGTGCTTTGAATGAATGAGAGTTTGTTTTGTTTTCGATAACTGCCTGCTTTGGTTGTAGTTTTACTGTTGATACAGTTAACTTTTACTGTAGTTTTTGGTAACTAGCTATTCTTACAGGGAATACCATACCTTCACTGTAGCTTTCAGAAACTAGCTGTTATTACTGTGAATATAGTAATACTGTAATCAACGGTAATAAACCGATTTTTTCAGTCATTTATAGTAACTTCAAAAAGGTCGTTTGGTAATGCGCCAACCCAAAAGAAAGTCAAAATTAGTAAATATTGTTTCTGTATGCACTGTAATGTTTTTTGTTGCTTATAGTAGCTAGCACTGTGTCTAGTAAATATACTGAAGTTTATTGAAACTAAATATAATGAGAATATAGTACATATACTGTAGTTTAGAGTAACTTTTACATAAGGCGCTAGTTCCCAATAGTAAACCTCACCAAATACAGTACACACTTACTGTAGATTTTGGTAACTAGCATTTCCAACAGTTTATTTACTGTAGCCTACAGAAACTAGCTGTTATTACTGTGAATATAGTATATATTTATATAAACTGCAGTTTTAGTAAGAAACTGATTTTATCAGTTATTTTAAAATGTTTTCAGTAACTTACAGTAAAGGCAAATTCACCAAAGTTTACAGTAGCTAACTATTGTTACTGTCAAACACATTACATTGGCTATAGTTTATAGTAGTTTTCTTATATTTCAGTAATATATTTCAATAATAATAATAATGAAAATAGTTTAAACTTTTGCATTTCGATTAACTGTGTAAAAATGTTAATAATTTCATCGTTTGCATTTACTGTGCACACAGTTAATCAGTGCAAACACAAAGTAACACACATATTAGTTAAAATATTTGCAGTTTTATTAACTGTGTGCACAGTTGATTTGTAAAAAAATCAAAATAAAAGTAAAAATTTTCACAAGTTTTGTGATTTGGATACAGTTAAGCAATGCAAGTACAAAATACAAGTGTAAAGTTCCAATTTCTTTGGTAAATACAATACAATAGCAGAAGCTCTTAGCCTAAAAACACGTTTTTCGCCTAATTTGGGATCGCTGATTTCGTAAAATGCGATCGACTCGAGAACCTTTAAATAAACATACAATTTAACTAGATCGGAGGTAGCCTTGCTGACTTCCAAATTTGGAGATTCGGAGTCGGCGACACTAAATTTGCTGGAACTGGTACTCCCTTAATTCTATGGGAAACATAACCAAATACAATATGAAAGCAAATTCTAAACTGTAAAGGGATTTTTGGCATTAGTTGCCACAAGATTTTTTACTGTGTATAGAGAGGATTCAAGTCTGACATTGGGGTTTGGGCAACTCCGAAAGTATTTTGTGTATTTATTTTGCTGCTGTCGTTGCTCGTTGGCTGGTTTTTTATTTTTAAGTAATAAAATTTAATACATACATGGCTATATAGTCTGCACACACACACACACACAGCATACGCACACACAGACACAACTACACGCACAATTTTACTCAATTATAAAAGTTTCCACATTAAAAGTTCATTGCTGCTGAGACAGGCAACCCGGCTAGGAAGCTGAGAGAGTGCCAGACAGTCAGTGAGTCAGTCCGTGAGTCGGTCGGTCCATGGACACTAACGAGTTATCGGGCCAAGTCGAGCCAGTCCGAGGCTAGGCTGCTGGCACACGCATATGAGCGACAACATCAAAGCTGGGAACTGGTAATGTACTAGGACCCGCAGGCCAGACCCAAAGCCAAACGTCTGGTCGTAAAAGTTTTTGTGGCCAGAACAGGAAAAAATTAAAAATGTACTTAGGATCTTCGGCACACCCCGCGCACTCGCTCAACCCGGCATACTCCGTGTTTCTTTTTACTCTTTTTTTGCAGCACAGTAAAGTTAGGTGCCAGCAAATGGCTCAATCGATGTGAGTTGTGGGCCAGCAGCTTGTAGCTCCTGATTGCTCTCATCCATTAGCAACTAACCAACTGTCTCATGTGTGTGTTTGTGTCGTTTTTTATATGTATGCGAGTTGGTTTAATGAAACCCCAGAGACTTGCATGTGTTACACTCGACGAAATTGTTTGGCAGAGTTCATGAGACTTTTCGTTTCTTGCATATGTTACATTGCAATGCACTAAATGAGTTGGTTTCGATAAGATAAGTTAAGATTTCTCGCAGTGTATCAACGTAATAACGAACTTATCAGCTGTTTTAGCTCTTAATTTTTGTTTTTCTTTTTTGTTGCAGGCTTTGGCGGCGTCTCGCCACGCACACAATGGGGTCGCGTGGCTGCCCTAGTCTATGCGCTCTTCGGTATACCCATAGTACTGCTCTATCTCTCGGCCATGGGTGAAGCGCTCTCCGCCGGCATGCGTTGTCTCTTTCGACGCTCGCGCAACAAAGGCAATGGCAGCGGCGGCAATGCGAACGCCAACAGCGGCAGCAGCAGCTCACGCAAAACGGATAAGAGCGGTGGCAGCAGCGGCAAAGGTGCACACTACGGGCATCATCCGGGCAAGCTGCATCAGTATGGACTACCGCCGTCGGTCTATCAACAACAGCAGCAGGGCAAGCTAAAGGGCAATCGCAGCACTGGCGGCTCACCCAGTGTGCCCATCTCGATATGCGTCTGCGTGCTGCTCTGCTATGTCACCTCCGGCGCCATACTCTTTCACAAGCTGCAAAATTGGAGCGTGCTAGAGTCGCTGTACTTTTGCTTCACCTCGCTGGGTACCATTGGCTTTGGCGAGCTGGCGCCCAGTGGTGCTGTGGCTCTATATACGGCCTCCGCCTACATACTGGTGGGCATGGCCGTAGTGGCCATGTGCTTCAGTCTTATACAGACCGAGATAGTGCAATGGCTGCGCAAGTTTAGCGTGCAGGATCATGTTATGCCCAAGGCCGAGGAGTTGGCGCTGGTCTCCGTCTCAGTTACGCCCAAGCCCTCCTGACAACGACCGAATGCCGAACTGTTGGGCAGCGGCGCCGCAGCAGCCGGCGCAGCGGGCTCAAGTGCTGGCGTCGGCGCAGCCAACAACAGTCTGGCGCATCATCAAACCATGTTCTTTGGCCCAGCTCACACGCTGACGCAGTACAGCTCGCTGCCACGTCGCAGTCATTTGCATGGCGGTGCAGCGTCCGCAGCAGGCGTTGCCTCTGCATTTCAACGCAACACGCCCATACGCCGTTCCACGGGCATACCCGAGCATCATATGGAGTACTTTGTGCCGCGCAGCATTAGCGAGTTTAATTTGTCGGGCGTCGGTGATCTGGCACTGCCACCACCGCGTCGCTATTCGCCCAGCGGCATGGGCATGAGCACGGGCCTGGGCATGGGCATGGGCATGGGTATGGGCATGACCGGACCCGGCGGTTTGCCACATGGTCTGCAGCTGGGGCCGCCACAAACGTTGCTCTGCGCGCCGCCACCACCGCCACCGCCGGCACAGCTGCAAATTGTTACGCTCAAGCCGCGCAGCGAGAAAATGGTCACCTTTGAGGATGAGAATAAGCTGGCTGGCGGCGTAATGACAGCGCCGACAGGTGCCACACACTGTCCGCATGGTGTGCCCACCACGCCGCGCAAGTCCTCGACTGCGGGACTGCTGGGCAGCAATGCGGGCGCCGATATTTTCATGTGACGTGAGCCGGTGCTAAGTTGACAGCCAGAGAGCTCTGCGGCAGAGCTGCAGTCAGAGCTGAGCGAGCGCAACACAGATGACGCTGAGCTGAATGCTGCGCTGCGACTGCGCGACAGCATCGATGATGCGTTGTGCCCCAAGCCGGCACCAGGTGAGGTGATACGCGTCTAAGATGCGACACCAAAGCGGCAATGGCAACCCTATAAAACACATCATGACACAAACACACAAAAACACACACTCGCACACTGTAAGTATATGCACAAGAAATAACTATTAACTCGTATAAATGTTAAGTATATACAAATATATATATATATATATATATAAATACCAGCTAAATATATATACATGAACACTATTTGTAAGCCTCAATTTGCTTTGCTATAATCCCCCCTTTGCCCGTGTACCAAGAAGCATTTAATTGAAAACTTTTAACATGCAAAAAACAAACTTCGCTAGTCTCAATCTCACACTCCGTTTGGTGTTGACCAACACTGGAGCACACACCTTTTAATTGCTTACCGTTTGTTTGTACGTTTTTGCTTTCATCTTGAAGCCTTTTAAGTTGGGTAACTACAGTAGACGCTCACATTATGGAACTGCTTGAGAGCAATACTTCGGTTAATGCAATTATTATGGTTTTTCTCAAGCTAAACTGTATAAGTTTTTCTCACGCTTGTGAGAGAACTAAGCTACCGAGGAAGAGAGAGTAGAGCAAACCATACAGCCTTTATTTGCATAACAATTGTAAGAAAACATTCCTGGAAAACTCACCAATTGAAGTTCAATTCATATCTGACAAATAAGCAACTACCTTGGTTTTTATTTTTGAAAATTCCAAAAACTATATAGTTTCTATTTTCTGTACTTACTGTAGAATTCCCATCTATTGAGCAAGATAGAAAAATTTCTATAAATTCGAAAATAGTGCTAGAAAATCCAAAACGGTTTGGAGAACAGTTGTGTTTTAGCCAGAGGCCTTTCATTAGGGTCAAATTTGTTGCATAGTCAAGCTTAATAAAGCAATTTCTTCCGAAAGAAACCTTTCTAGTTTGGCTTCCTATACAACTAAGGGGCTCCGCCCACTGCTCGCTAAGAATATTTTACTTTATGTTGGATATAAAGTGCTAGCAGCCAGTTTTTCAAAGTAATCTTTCTTACTCTACATTTAATTGAAGTGATGAATTTTGTGTGGAATAACGATAAATTACCAAATATAAATCGCAATCATAGAATTATGCTTATTCTCTAGAAATCGCACTTTCAAATTGCTTTACAACATGCAAATTGCATCAAAGGTAAAAAGTACAGTATAGAAGAGCAGAAACTTTCTTGATTCTGGAAACTAGATGTATGAACTCTTTTGAGAACGTTTGTTCTTGATTTCAGAAACTACGATTTGTCGGATTTGTTGTTCTAAAATTTGAAAGGAAATGTCAAGAATTGGCTAAGTTTTGAACTTTTTTGGGAATTGGGAACACCCAAAGAAGAATCATTCATTTCAAACGTTTGTTGTTATTGGAAATGAAACCGAACGCTGCTTTGAGAAGACAGTGGTGTATACCGATGCCTGCTTGTCAGCTCCATAATGTCAATGACAGAGTCATTCCAAAAAAAAAATGACAAAACGTGACAAACTGTCATACAGCGAGACAAATCCAGCCTCAAAAAAGCCGGAAGTGCGTCATTACCGGACACTGATTAGCTGGTTTTCATGCAGCTACTCTCTGTATTCTTTGCGGCAGCTGTATTGGCGTTGAGCACCACTTCTTCTTCTAGCTCACTGTAGAAGGAGGCTCAAGTATCTAGGCAGCCACACAGCTCCTCAGAGAGTTCTGTAATTGGACACACACAGATTGCGGTTTTCTTTTAAGCTTTTTGTTGATGCTGCCCTACTGGCTATCAGGTGTGTGTGTGGATGTAGAAAAATGCCGCAAATAGTCAGTTGGCTTATAGATTCCTAGTTCTTTACAACGTGCCTACAATTGAAGGTGCAACAAGTTGTACTGGGAGCTTAGCTCACAAAACTAACATACGATTTTTTACATCGATTTGCTCAAAATGTTCACTACTACTGAGAATGGACCCAGGACAAGTGTCCAGTTGAAGAAATAACAACTACAGCTCCTTTCTTGCCAACAAGCGGTATTAGCGCCTTAAAGCGAATATTAAGGGTTTCGAAGAGCTACAGAAGCTTATAACGAGCAAAGACGCATTCAAGTGTGTGCCAGAAATCGCTTTCAACCGAATTTCAACCCAACATCAATTTGAGAAGTGCCCCAGTAATATCATTCATCTTTTTTATTAAGTATTTGTGTCGGCTGATTGGTTCGATCAGTAAAGTGCAGTATTCCGAAGACTTTTTTAAAGAATGATTGCAGTTTAGCTTACACTCTTGTGCTCAGCAACAAAGAATTGAAAAAGAAATGTCCTTGTTTTCCAACATCTCTCCAAATTCGTTACGCTCAGAATAGATAATATAGTCCAAGCAATTAGTAAAGCGAATTATTTCAATAATGAATAAAAGACGAAAACTTGGTGTTTTTGTAGACAATTTTAAATAATTTTGGCAACATTTTTACCCAGTTGCGCTATAGACACAATCTGCAAAAAGAAAATCGTTCCGATTATGTGCCGCTTGCAGATTATCTGAGCATGGCCGTATACTCAGCAGCCAATTTTTCTTCTCAAAAGTCGTTCACAACTTCGGTAAGATTCGTTTTTCTCTTCAACTTCGCCCTTCTAAGACTCTTGCGTCTTCGGTTGTACTGCTTTTCTTGATAGTCTTCAAGCTATTCGGCTTTAACCAACTGCAATCTGTCAGTTTAAAGCCGCAACAGCTGATTTGTATGTGTGCAGATTATCTGACGCGATTTTTGTATGTCGATATGCCGATTGTCGGCTCGTCTGGTCGTAGCTTAAGAGTTCCAACTTATGAGCTGCCACTGTAGTTGCCCAAAAAGTGTTTATCATTATGTTAATTAAGAGGGACAGCTTCGCATAGTGTTATTAAAACTTAAATTATAAACATAAAGCAAATATTTATTTTTATGTGTGTAAATAACAAAAATGAAATTAATGACAAAATGGCGCAAACAACAGTAACAAAAAGCAGAAAAAAATTACATATATATATATATGTCTATGAATGTGTTTGTGTGTATGAAAATGTAGCTTAAAAAAAAACACGAAATGCTAAAGTAAATTTAAATTCTAATTGCATAAATAATTGAAAGCTGCATGAAAAACGTTGCTGTTAATGCCACAAGTGAAAACAGAAATTAATAAATAAAACAATGAATAAGTAAATAACTAGAGTAAACAACGGTAAACTAAGCAAAGAGCGACAAAATTAAGAGATACAAGATACAAAAAATGAAGAAAAAACAAAAAAATGCAAATTCGGCAATTCAACGAAATTGTATAAAACTGAAGCGTCGAAACTTTTTAAGCGATTTGATGAAATTGTTTTTTTTAGAAAAACAATAATTTTTTTTCTTGTACATTTGTGTGATGTTGTGAGAGTGAGTGAGAGAGCAGGTTGCAGAACAGTTGCAAAGTTGTATGCAAAGCATATACTTCTAACTGTTATATGCATCGTTTTAATTTAATTTCCGTTTCATTTTTGCAATCTTCTACTTTTTGTGCTTCCTTTAATTTGTATAACGGCATTTTGCAACTTGCAACTTTTCGCTGTTTTTGTGGTTTAACCCTTATGTGCGCCGCTGTCTGCATGCGGTCACACTGCGGTCACTGAAAGCGGAATTGAGCTGAACCGAGCTGAAAACCTATGCATGAAAACATATAATATGCTCGACTTTTCATCGCTGATATGTTCAGTTAAGTTTCGCGCTCTCTATGCTCGGTACGAGGTTCTAAGTAGCTTCCAAAAAAGAACAATTATATGCAGCTTAAGCCACTTACGATGTTTGCCTCTCATATTACGCGAATAGAGTACAAAAGCAAGTTATATATCTCAAAAAACAGTTCTTTTGTTTTTCAAAACATACTCCGCTTGCAGCAATTTCCGAAACGTTGCCGTTTGATAGCTTACAGATGGACCGTCCGTGTTTTAACCTGTTTCGCAGAGACTATAAGAGTTAGAGTTACAAAAATGTTACCAAAAGGTGTAAATTTTCCCGAAAAAGAGCAAGTTTATCGATTCATGTCGATATCTCAGCTTTTTCCCCCGTGAGAAATTTTGCGCTGTTTACACCCCCACCATAAAAGCTATCCGTTTGAAACTTAGTAATGCACACTTGTACTGTGCATGTGTGGTGTAAGAATTATCAAGTTCGGACCAAAACTTCTAAAGATGTGAGCAATAATGTGTCAATTTTAGGCCCTTCCTCCTGCAAACTGCAATAAAATTTCACTTTTAAAGCAATGTTAAAGTTAATATTTATGTTGGAGCCCCCGAAACTGGTACGTAGACTCGTCATAGGCTTCTAAACCAAACAAGCTTTTATGCATTTTTTTCAATAATTATCAAAAGCGTGCCCTAAAACTTGAAAGGTGTACTTTATGTGTATAAAAGAGCTTACCCGGAGTGCAACTGCTTAAAAAAAGGGGCAGAACCCAAAAGCTTATTGGATGTCTAAGATAGATGAACAACCTAAGATTTGCTTAAAAATATTGGACACCACCTCTGGAATCTGCTGTGAAACTTGTTGAAAAGAACAGAAATAGCTCTTAAATGACCATGCAAAAAAAAGCTTGTTTCAAGTCGTTGGACGCAAAATAATTAGTAAAAAATTATTCTTTTTTTATGGCAAAAAAGTATTGCGATTGGTCAAAAAATTTAAATCTCTATTATTATGTTTTTTGACGATTTAAACACTCTGACACTCTTGTTGTTGTTTAAATTTCTTCTAGCTAATTTCGGTTTTTTTTTATAAACGTGCGGAAAAGCCTGAGTTGGTTACCAACTGTTTATTTAAAATATCAACAATTCCAGTACAGAATATGCAAACTAAGACTCAAAAATTCGACGTTTTTGAAGCACAAAAAGTCTCTTGAATGAGAGCTCGCATTCTCGTGATCAACGATGCTCGGGTTTTCGCGGTTCGTTTGCCTTAATTGTGCGAAACAACCATTTATTTGCTATAGATACTATTTTCCAAATAGCCATAATTCGAAATCAGCGACCCCAAATTTACCGGAAAAGGTATGTTTTAGCTACAAGCCTTTCATTGAGGTCAAATTTGGTGCATAGAGTATTTAGTTATGGACTCATGCTGATAGATTCAAGATTCTAGTGTTATCATTCTATAAACGTGTATTGAAGCAACGCTGCTTTTTCCACAATTCAAATTTAAATTTTAGCTTTATAATACTCAATAAGCTTCAAAATTAACAAGTGCTTACCTCACAAAGAAATAGCAATAGAAGATGTAGGATTTCAAGTTTTTGGAACGAATAATTTTTAAACTGTATAGTTTTCATTGCACTTATGAGCCGAAACAAAACGCGTTTGACGATCGGGTTGTCTGCACCATCTTCTTATTTTCTAAGATACCGATTTCAAAAAACGGCTTCTGAAAGAATAAGAAGTCGATGTTGGCACCAGTTTTGTGGTATAGTATTTACGTCAATCCGTAGAATATGGTATTCATCACTTTAAAGTTTAAACTGAAAGCTGTTGCGCCAAGAATTCAATTCCGATAAGTCTGAGCATTGCAATTTTCTCGGACTAGTCAGAATTGGAACTTGGCTATTGGCTATTTCTATTACTTTTTTTACGCTTTTTTACTGTTAAGAAATAAAAACCTATTGCACAGGATGTAGATTTGTTGAACTATATTGCAGCAGTCACACGTCCTTACTCCTTGAAGTTTAGCTTAGAACTGATTGCAGATAGATGCTCTGCCTTTATATATGTATAGCATACATATACACTCAGCGAAAAACTCATTTCCAATAGAAAGAGTTTTTAAGATATACGTCAGCTGAATTGCCCGCTTTTCATTCAGTGTATGAACGAAGAGCTATTGGATTGTGCAGAAACTGGAAATGTCAACAGGTTGCATTGCTTTGGTCCTGCGTTTCTTCAAAGTAGAGCTGCATCACTGCTGTGTCCAAGCGACCACGCCCACATGAGCATGCAAAAACCCACCCATCTATGTAAATGTAATGTTGACTCCCACTAAGAGCTTTGTGCATCAAAGGCTTAAACTTCGGTCTTTAAAAGAAGAAAACGCACAAATATCAGTTATTGCCTTTTCTCGCTCAAAACTGAGTACAATACACAATACAGTGGCGCCCTCTGTGAAAGATGTAGACGAATTTGCATAAAACTAAATGTTATGAGCTCAACTCAAAGGACAACGGCGGCCTGTGTGTGCCAGTGCTTTTTACCTTTTATGGGTTAACGGTAGTTGGAATTTTCAAAGAAAAAGTACACTGTTTTTCGCATAAAATTTTCGAAGTGCAATTTGATTGCACTGTACAGTCAAGCATTTTGCTCTTGTCAAAAACTATTTTCATAGCTTTAGCACATATGTAGATGTCCTAGAAGCTAAATCGGCCGAATAGCTATTATAAAGCCCAGGAGTTTTAAATTAATTGAATAATGAGTAATTATGTGCAGAAATCGAGTACCTTGAATGACTTTTTCTAGAAAGCATGTCTTCGAAGTCGTTGCCGACTGCAATTCAAACTAACTTTCGCTCTATGAGGAAAATTGTCATTTGCAAAAAGTCCGAATTGCGTCGGTCGCTTTGCAGCAGAGTGGCTTGAGAGGATTCCGAGGAGCCCATGGTGCTGATAAGATCGAACCAACTAAAGTCTGTACCTTGTAGAAACTGCGGAGATAAGGTTGGGAACAGCTGGAGAGGATTAGGATGAGCACATGGTTACAGGATTGCTTCTCCAGGCGAGCCGCAAACCAAGACCATATGGAAGCTAGATTGAAGAACGTCCAACTCTTGATGCCCCTCTAGGGGAGGAGCACATGGTAACTTGGTTGCATCTCCAGGCGAGCCGCAAACCAAGACCATATGGAAGCTAGATTGAAGAGCGTCCAACTCTTGATGCTTCTCTAGGCGAGCCACTACCAAGATTGGGTGGAGGAGCACGTTATTACTTGGTTGCTTCTCTAGGCGAGCCGCTAGCTAAGACCATATGGAAGCTAGATTGAGCAGCGCCCAGCTCGTGATGCCTCTCTAGCCGAGTCGCTACCAAAATTGGGTGGTGGAGCACATGGTTACTTGGTTGTTTCTCTAGGCGAGACGCTAAGCAAGACCATATGGAAGTGGGGAGGAGGAACTACTATTGGTTACCGAGGGTTACTACTGGTACTTCTGACTACTTTTAGACACTTTCCAGTTGATGCTGCAGGCTCGGTGATCAGAAAAACCGTGGTTCGAAGTGTATATGTTTCATGTGTAAGCACATGCTGGAACGGTCGTTTGCTCTTTGCAGGGCAAGCGTCGTTACAATGCTAAACTTGGCATTATATGGAAGTTGATCTAGGAAATCCTTGAGCTTGAATTACTTGCTCAGACGGAACAGACTTCATGCGTGCTTTTCTTCGCTCTAATCGAAGTTTGTTATCTCTTCTAGAATGGTAGACTTCGGAGCATACTTTCTCTTATGAGATTACTCTCCATAGGTACGAATCAAGGGGATTGCAATCTGGGCTAAGGCGGTGGCCAAAAATCCGGCGACCATTGGTAAAGTCAATCTTGGGTCTTTCTGAGCGGGTGCGAGTTTTGCTGGAATACGTATTATCTAGGACTTTACAACTGTCTTCAGAACATCAATGTAACATTCGGCCTTGTTCGAAGAAGTGAGCTAGCATGACATTCCCATCACTGCTTATGACATCAAGCACCATGACTTTCTGTGACTGTTTCGATCCACTGGTACTCAGCATACCGATTTTTTTTTGGGTATTTCGTAAGCTTGCGTGCCATTATCTGCTCAGGGCGAAGCGAATCGATGGTCGCTTCGACTTGGTTGCGACGCCTTGGCGACATCCCGAGATTTTGCACATATACCTCGACATCGAAGTTATTTTTTAGCTTAAGCATTTTTTTATTTATCTGTTATACTTTTCTTTAAACTGTTATACAGTGCAATATGTGAACTCTACCACATCGCGCATTTAACCCTTGTTTACCTGCGTCCATTTATTGTGCTTTATGGCTTGCGCTGCTTTTTTTGTTGACCATCAATTAGTTTTAAATGCTTTTTAAATGCATTTTGATTGTAGGTAATTAATCCACATATAAACATATTTGTTATTTGTTTTCGGATCTCTTTCGATTTTTAACTCGTTTAACACTCGCGCTGGGCATTGAACGCGGTGCTGCCAACTTGTTAGCCAGTAATTGATGCTGTCAACTAAGTGGGCCACTTGATTTGAACTTTTAATTGAATATTAATTTAATTTTGCTGCCTAACAGTAACGATGAACGAGTTATTTTTTTTATTTTATGCGCGTTTTTTGACGCCATGTTTAATTTGTGGCATTCAAATTAAATACTGATAAAAAAAAACAATGAAAGCAACAAAATAAACGGACATGCTTTAAATTTATGGGTTGTGGCAGTAAGTGACAAGGACAACAGGCTAAATAAACAAAAAAAAAATGCCAAAAAAAAAAAATAAATAAAAAACGATGAAAAAATATAGCTATAAAACATAGAAATGTAAACTATGCGTAAGCATTTATTTGTAACATTCTAAATGTGTCAAAGTTACGAGCATAAAAAAAAGCCAAATTACTACAACAAAATAAAAAAAAAAAACCAAAATGACAAACAAAATATTTAATATAAGTCATTGTAATTAAATTTAAGCCCATTTTGAAATACACTTTATGCATTCTAATCTTAATATCAGAAAAAAAACATATAATTAAAAAAAAAAAAAAAACGAAGCAATTTTTTTTTTCAATTCTTAGCGCGGTAACTAAACTTTAGCCTAAGCCGTTAGGAGTGCATGGGTAATATTACATATATATATATATATAAAAAAAAAAAATTAAACCATAAAAATAAATTTAAAATGTACTTTTAGCATAAATATATGTATGGCAAATTATATATGTATGTGTAGCAGACATAATATGCGCATATGTACATGTACACACACACACACACACACACACACACACACACACACACACACACACACACACACACACACACACACACACACACACACACACACACACACACACACACACACACACACACACACACACACACACACACACACATGAGCACACAAGCAACTAAATTAATTATTGATTAAAGTAAAAACAAAAACATGTTCGTATTATAAAAAAAAGGAAACATAATTAAATTAAAAATTTAGTCAAACATCAATTAACAGCTGCTGCATTTGATATTTATGGTTGGATTAAGGGCGCACTTTCAGTAAGTATTTATTACACACACACACACATACCCACACATATTTGCGGTGTTTATTTAATTAGTGTTTTTTTTAATTACTATTTTATATTTATGTACTACATTGTAACACATGACATCATGCACATTTTTTTCCAATATTTACAGCTTCTTCTTCTCGACAGACCTTTATAAGGCGTTGCTGGTTAACGCCCAGATGTTAAGTAGATCAACTCTACTCCTACGCAAACAACTTCTCAAATTTCTCATCATTGAATCATGAGTTGATTCAGTGGCGCCATCTAAAGCTATCTCAAAGCTCATTCTTAGCATCACGGCATATATGCGACATAAGAGTCACTTTTCGTTCAATTTCGCAACAATAAGTATGTGTTTTATGGTTTTTGTTTGGACAAACTCTCGACACAAGCTTTCATATACCGATTGGCTGATTACAACATATTTAGGCCTGATTCTAACTTTTCATCAAACTTTTGTCTGCATAGATCGCTTGTAGCCATTTTGTCATTAAAGCTACCCAGCATCCCAGTACAGACTGACTCTGTGCATATTTGGCAACATTGTATAAAGTTAGTAACCCGCACTAAGGCTCAACATAGCCTTCTTCGAACGATATAAGAAACGCGATTATTACCTAGACGTTGGAGTCCTGAATTCTTGAAGTGCTGAAAACAAAAAGTTGTTCTGCTACTTTTTGACTGACCATAACAAATCGTTACCTTAGGCGCCTCTACTTTGTGCGCGACTCTTCAATCGGTAATCTCAAAGGTAGTTAACCTGGTGCGTGTAACGGAGCCAAGTCCTGCGCCTACGTCGCCACCTTTCAACAGCCGCATGGAAGATCTTTCTTGCAGTAGCTTTCTCATCCATACGCACAACAAGACCAATTAGCTTGACAACATCAATATCGTCATAGAGCTCATAGAGTTCGGTAGTCGTTCCCGACGCGTAAAAACCCAAAGACTTTACGGAGTAGTTTGCGCTCAAAGACTTCAATGCCTTAGACCAAACGGGAAGGATGAGCGTCTAATAGAGCATTACTTTCGTCTGGCGAGTATGCTTTCCGCTACTTATTTGCCTACTGAGACCAAAGTAGCATCTACTGGCAAGAGTGATTCTCCGCTTTCATCGCGACGGTGGTGCCAAGGTAGGCGAAATCCTTGATATCGCCAAAAGTATATTGTTCAAAATCATTGCCTTTCACATCACACGATCCATCACAAGTTTGAAGATATTGCTGGAGACACCTATCTACCTAGCTAACTTTGCCAGGATTCCGTTTTTATAGATGCAGTCTGAAGTTGAGGTAATTCCTGATCATGCTTAAGGATCATAAATCTGTGCACCATTTTACTAATGCTTATGAATAGAATCAGCAGACATACTGCCAGGTAAGTTAATCTACTGATTTTTTATCTCTTTATGATGAATGGTAATTGAATAGATTACGATTTTCTGCCTTTTTTACACCTTTTTTTTAAACCTTGTTATGAACAACTTTTAACACTAACAATCTTAATATATAAAATTGTTTCTGCGGGGTACGCGTTTGTAAAACTCGAGAACCACTGAACCAAATGACTTCATATTTAAACCATATATTCGTTTGGTGTGCAGGAAGGCTTCTCGTCAGTTTGTGTCGGGTAGGTAGACAGGATCAGCAAAATTCTTAAGTGACATCATAAATGCATATTATTTATGCATATATAGTAGACTAGCTTTTTCATGTGTTTACAATTCACAACTTTGATTAGGTAAGCAATTAACTCTGACATTTAATCGGGATACTGTCAAGAATAGGAAACATTGACAGAAGTACTCGAGCCGCTCGACGAGATAGTGGTCCGAGAAAACTTAAGATCTTACAAATGGTGTAGCTGCAAAGCTTGCTGCACAAACTCCTTCAGAACGAGTTCAAAACTTGCAGGTAAAAAGAATAAATGAACATTGTAACCGCTAATTCCAAAATATTTGTAAACGAAATAAGAAGATTCAATAGTTGTTTTCAAATTACTTAATTTGTCGTCATAATCATTACTTATTCGTATGGCGTGATGGTTGGTTGGATGGCAACTTCCGACAAATACTTTCCGTGATTCCGAAATGAACAGCAGAGAAGGAAAAACGGAGCAAAACGAAGTTTGCGCAGTTACCTAGTGTTAAATATATTTAATAATTTGTTGCCTTAAAATGTTTTTGTATTACAAAATTTAATTTTTACAACATTTTTCAACTTGCGGCCCCACTGTGTGTCCGTGTTTGCTATTACTAATACTTACGCGCTCAAAATGGATGCCCAATTCCACGGCGTTTGCTTCTGGATTGAGGTGAGCGTTGCACTGGACTGTTAAAGCCTTGACCGATGAGATCCATAGATAATCGCATGTAACACGGTTATTTAGTATGATATTAAAACGCAGTATTATGAAAAGCAGCCAGCACGCTTCCAATAGTCAATCTATTAGTAGGTACACAATGACACATTTATGAGTAACAGGCATCTTGGGAGCAGGGACTAGTTCGCACTGAAACCAGCTGAGGTGGCTGACTGTGGGACAAAGGGTCTCCGAAAGCGAAAGTTGTGAGACTTGCAGCCATTTGCAACAGTATTCCATCAATGAAGCTATTATTTTTATTATTAATTTAGGCCTCCATATATCAAAGCAAGAGTATACGAGTTGCTTTGTAGTATTTGCTATACCGACATTTGAATGTAGAAACTTCGTAAACGTCTTTCAAGTAATGTTTTTCTCTCGCATCTGTCGGTGAACACACAGCAGGAAATTCTTTCGTTCAACACTTCAAAAGAGTTAAACTTTTTGCAATTGAAGAGTGTACAAATTAAAGAGGGTTCTGCCATTCTGTCAGCTGTTAGCCTTTTTTCCTATCCAACGACAATGCAACTCATTCGGAGTTTTTATATACGATGTGAGTACATTTGCTCAAGTTTTGACTAAGCACAATTTGTACTCATAACAAGTATTTTGTGACTAATTTGTACTGACAATGTTTAATTTTCTTTTTGTGTATACAGACACTTAAATTCAGACGGCGGGGACTGCGCGTCCTGCTCCTTTAGGACATCCCTAACTTCAGGCACATTTAAGTCACTCTCTATGTCTGCAGTACACATGATCCAGGGGGCACCAGTTAGCATGCGAAGGGTTTTTGCCTGCAGTATTCGAATTTTTTGTAAATGGTTCTTCGTAGCAATTCCGTAGATTGGCAATCCATATCGCCAGGAGCTATGCACGTCTTGTAGATGGTCACTTTGTTCTTTAGGGATAGGTTCTTGCTAGTTAGCAGCCATCGGAGCATGATAATACTGTTTTTATGGCTGCCTGTGAGGCTGCCGATGTGCTTGTCAAAGGTCAGACGCCTGTCCAAGTGTACACCCAAGTACTTGGTTGTTGGTAGTTGGTTCTCCAAGAAGACACCAGAGCAGGTTCTGTGAGTCCTGTAAGCCGATTTTGGAGACAGTGGGCATGTCGTGTGTGCAGAGGGTGTAAAGCGTGGGCATCAAAACAATTCCGTGTGGCACCCCAGCTCGGATGGCCCTGACTGTAGACTCAACACCATCCAGCACCAAAGAGAAGGAACGATTCGCCAAGTAGCTACGCACTATCCAGAGAAGTTGAGGCTGCAACAGAGGCTTGACTTTACAGAGGAGACCATTGTACCAAACTCTGTCCAAGGCTTATTTAATGTCCAAGTATGCTGTCATCACGTACTCCTTCGCCTCGAAGCCCTCGAGTATGAAATTTGCTACCCTATGCAATTGTTCTGGCGTTCCATGCGATTTTCGGGACACTAGGTCGAAAAACAGCAATGCTTTGGCTGGCATTGCCTTTAGTGATCTGTTTTCTAGGCCATATTCTCCTGGAGCCCCTCGCTCCCACCGCTGCAATTTGAGCAACAGGAGAATATAGCTGCTCGGGAATATAGAGTTGTGTACCAGCTTGTGGAGCTGCTTCAGCTGGATCTGGCCCAGGATCCGTCAGGATTTTTGATCGGAAACCTTGGTGTCGCTTGCTGTTTGTATTTTATAGCTAGAACCCAAAACGAGTGTCAAGTGTTTGCCAAGATATCGTTGTCTAAAGTTTATTCATACAGCTTCGAAGCTTTTCTCTCGAGAGTATCATATAAGCAAGTTATCCTTATGAACTGGCGAACTATTGTCTAAGCATTAACTTCACTTTATCGTTTTCCTGAATAAAAGTGAAAGATGCAAACCCTTTGAACTGTAAATGTGTTCATTTGCAATGTGAAAAACACGTTTTTTTTTATATACATAATATGGACACATATTGTACACGGTACTACATACATTTTCTTCTTTATTGAAAAACTCAAATTTAATTGCATATCAATCAGGAAGAACAGAGAGCTTCGTAGTTTAATTTGTCATGCAATAAAATCAATTTGTACATTAATTGGCTGCCACAAAAAGCAGCATGGATTGGGGATGCAGGGTGCAGGTTGCAGGGTGCAGGTTGCAGGTTGCCGCAACCCTTTGCTCTCTGTCCAACAGACTAACCAGAAAAAATGTCACCAAATGAATAAACTTTTTTTTAAGTCTTCATATATTTTATTGCATAACTCTTCGTTTATTAAATTTTTGGCTTCGGTTTGTTCTTCTCATTTACATGAAATTTAATTGTTTAATAAGTAAACAAAGAATTACAGCATATTTCAAGCCTATCATTCCGATATATATATATATATATGTATATATATATATAGAGTATGTTCTGTAGCTCAGCACAATAAAAAGCTACCATTTTTCGCATAGAAATCAATTTGTGCTTTGGTTTGAGTGCCAAGAACACTTTTGGCACCGAACTCTGTGGCACCGTATAACTCATGTTTCAGGGGCCAACTAGGCTGCGCCATATGCGGCAGGGTATTACACAATATTTCATTTATTATGAGCTTGTTTTTTTTTGGTTTTTGGTTTTATTGAATCACTTGTATAGGCAGCATTCAACGAAAGAAATTCTAGAGCATCAAAAGCTATTTTGGCGAAAACAAGACTGACGGATCCTGAAGCACTAAACCTTAAAATCTAAGACATTTTTCGGCATTAGTATAGTTGCTTCGGTTTGGGTGTCTTTCCTTTTCATCCTTTCAGCCAAGCATACTATTTAGTATGTATTCCATGTGGGTTAAATAAACTATCGCTGAGGTTTCCAAGCTTTCAAATGAAAATGCAATCGATTATATCGAAAGTGTCAACTAACTGCTCGCTTCACTCGCCAACTCCCCTGCCCCTCTCGAGGTAAATCAAATTTTTCTTCCCGCTCTATCTCTACCTCTTACAGAGTGCTTTGTCTGGCGACAGAAGCCTCTTATACTCATTTGCCTATTGAGACCAAAGTGGCATCTATAGACAGAAGTGCTTCACTCCAAACTGACTTCGTTCTTCGTTGTGATAGTGATGGCAAACGTGAAGACATCCTTGACAACATCAAAAGTAAAGTTTTCAACATCAACCTAAGAATCCAATCGCTGCTTTTTTTTACTCGAAGAAAATATATAATTTGTCTTGCTCTCATTTTCAACTAGACCCACATCAGGCAGATTCCCTTTCAATAGACGAAAAGGCTCTCTTGTCCCGTTCCGATGTACTTTGGCCTTCCGCGACACATTCTCCATCACAAAATTGAAGAACTCAGAGAGGAGGGCATCGCTTAGTCTAAGGCCTGCTCGGTATTAAAAAGTGCGCAGAGTGGCTTAGTGTGAATATCTCGATGGTGGGCTCACCAGGCCGTATTTGAATAATACTTTTGACATAATACGCTCGATAGTGCCTTATATGCAATGGAAAGAAGACTGATACCTAGTTGGCGTAGACTGTGCGGTTACCTTGCTTGAGGACAGGGCAGAGGACACCAAGTCTCCACTCATCGCGCATGCTCTCATCTAGCCACATTCTCTAAAAGAGCTATTGCATGCAATCTACCAACTCATTGCCTCTGTCGCATTGCATGGCCACACTGACTTCATCAGGGCTAGGCGGCGGTATGTTCACGCCTCCATCTATAATTAGGGACGTCTAGAAGCTAACTGCGGAAGCGGCATTATTCCTATCTTCAATCGATAGTACTCCGAAGCAGCCAAATTTCCCTACGCATCTCTAGAGGAAGAGGCATCGGTACTAAATCCTTCAGTAAGATGCTCAGAGAGTTGAGCGAAGAAGACTGTTGTGATTGCAGCGTTGGTATGTCCAGCTTTCACTGTGTACGCTAGATCGCCAGTTCACCGCTCTGCTTAGCCGCATGCGAATCTTGGCTGGAGCAAGGTAATGGTCAGAGAGACGTACGAACATGCAGCACACTGGATGCATGCCTTCCATCGATCACAGCGTATGGATTAATAAGGGAACAACCATAAAGCCTTGTTAATATCAGGGTGCTGAAATTTAGTACTACAAGGTAAAATTTTTCGGGCCGCGATGAATTCAATTGGACTTAGACCGTTGTTAGAGGTGATCCCGTGAACGGTGAATTAGAAACGACTTTAATGCCATGGTCTTATCAGCAGTTAGACAGACCCGAGTCTATCGTAGAGCGCATGTTTGGCCGCATCGTCCTGCCCTGTACATCGCATCTCCAGTATGTTGATTATGTCAGATTTGCACATTCTAAGAGCACCTACCAGTTGCGCAGATGCATCATGCCAATTGGGTGTCCGGACAATCCAGGTGCATACCCGTGTTCCTAAATCATAGCCCTTTAAGCTTTTGTGGAGACGAGTCATCAACTTTCGTAATATCGTTATGCGAAGCATCTAATCTTCTTATTGGAATTGGGGTTTTCTCACTACATTTTAAAGTCTGCGGTGGTTTCGCTGCGCACAATAGCTCACTGCTTGGCAATTGGGGCAGCTAATCAAGAGAAACCTCGAAGAAATGGTGCGTCAACTTGGTTGAAGCAGAGACAGTTGTCACCCTGGTTATTTCCAGGCTAGAGGCGATCCAACTAAACAAAGGCCGCCTCAAGTCACTAATAAGAAGCCTTTTTTTTATGAAATTGCCTTTTTCGTAAATTTCTTGTAGTGCCTTGCTTTTTAAAGAAATTATCAAAGATTTTTTTGCTCTAAAGTTCGACGATCTTTAGTGTGCTTTGTAGCTGGTGCAACTGCTTAAGCAAGGGGAAAGGTCAAAGAAACTGAAATGCAAATCAAGTGAAACGCTTGTTTGTACGTTGTGGTTTCCATAGTTACAAGCCAGGTCATCATAATAACAAAAATGTCAAAAACATAGCAGAGTTATTTGAAACTTTGAATAACTTTTTGTAGCACATTTGCATGCTGCCAAAAGTTGATCAAACAAAACTAACAATTAAACCCAACACTTTAATCAATTGAAATGACCAAGAAGGTTTTTGTGGTCAAAGTTAAAAAATTCAATTTGAATTAAATGCAACCAGGAGTTTGGTCCATTTATAAAGCATAAATAACAGTGTTACAATAACCAGAAGCAAAGGGAAAAATGAGTAATACAATTGTCAGACAGTTTATTTGTCCAATTTGCATGACCAGTGCCAAATTTCATTCATCATGCATGATGCACACTCACTCATTCACTGACACACACACATAGAGGGACACAAAGCCATATGTAGGGTGAGTTTACAAGTGACTGAGTCCGACTTTTAAGCATGTATTTGTATGCGAGTGTGTGTGTGGGCATATAAGTATGACCATGACTGTGGGTATGACGCTGTCTGTCATGCTTGATTACAGCTTTCTTTGGCTACAAAAGCAAAAGAAGCCGAAGCAAATTATTTGTAGCATACCGACGGGCGCATGGAAAAAGGAGTGGAAGCCGAAAAAAGGGGAAAAAAAAGACCCATCGAAGCAATAAATTCGCTTAAATGGTCTTTGTTAAAGTCATTAAAATCGCATTTGGATGGCGGTAGACGACGACGACGACGGCGCGACGAAGACGACGACGACCATGTTGATGATGACGATGGGAATGACGTTGTAAATGACGCTGCCGCTGGCTGCTGCGCTGCCCGCATTGGCGTTCCGTTAACATTAACGTTTAATGTTACGTTGTCAACACACTTGACATATAATTTGATTACGTATACGCATTTTATTAACTCATTTTCAGTACGTATTCATGTGTGTGTCTGTGTGTGAGAGCTACGTAAGACAAGCGCTTACGACAACGCGTCGCCTCGCGTCTCATTATGAGATACCGTTCAACAAGCGCTTCATATATGCATATGTGCGTGTGTGCTGTTGTTGTTGTTGTTGCTGCTGTTGATGCTGATATGATAGACTCAACAAAGTACTCAGCGCCGCTGCCGCTGACGCCGCACGCACATTAACAGTTAACAGTTGCGTCTTCCTCTCTCTCTCTATGTTTCCACTCTCGGTTTCTTATGTGCCGTGTGTGCGGTTTTCGAGTGCTACTCTGCTGCTGGCTTAGCTGCTGCGCCTTCGTCAAGGATTTCATGGCTCAATTACAACAACTTCAGCAATCGGTAATAATTGCTAGCGAAATCTTGTATACCCTTTTATGCTTAAAACATGCAAACATATATGAACTGTCGTTGATACTCAATAGAGCTCATTCGGAGAGCTCTGCAATAGTACACATTCAAGAAGAGCAACAAAGAAAGATGTTGTTGGAGCAACCAACTTGAATGCGGCTTCTTTTCACTTACAAGCAGTGCATCAAGGCTTCGGAGCACATTCGTCAAATGTAACTCGCAAGCTCGATCGGCATCAAAAGAACACTTTGGGCTTATTAAATATTCTTTTAAATGTTCGAGTTCGAATGACTGGACAATGATATTAAGAAAAGCTCTGACTTTTTTCAAAACTTCAAACTGTAAACATTTTGTCGGAAGAAGAAATAAAGTTAAATCTGCTCTATCTTTGTCACAAGTAATCAATTTCGAGCCAGGACTCTTACAGTTTTGTGCTAAGGGTTTGGGCCTCACCACCTAAATCCCCCCACCCAATGGTAGATGCTATGAGTTGCCTGGAAAAGTGCTCTACATTAGGCCGTAACTCTGTAACGCGTTGTTTTGGCCAGTCAAGATGAAGAATTAAATTCACGTGCACGATTAGAGCACGTTTTGAGCTGTAGAGCTCGGCTAAATCGGTGATGAATTGAAAAAATTTGCAAACTTTAAAAGCCTTTAATGTCAGGTATGTCAAATTCTGGACGATTTTTCCGTCACTATTTTGTAAAAAGTCCAATTTAACGATAGATTGACTGATAACTTCAAATACATTTCTGGCTTTCTTTAAGCTTGAAATTTGACTGTAACAGATATCTTAAACACTGGCAGATTGTTGTTTTGCTTTTGGTTGAAACCGCTACCGAATATTTAGTGATCTTTTTGATCAAAAATGCATCCTAAAAACTCTTCGATTTTGCTTAAATTAGTGCTGAAAACTTTGTGAGTTTATCGAAATCAATCATTAGACACTTTTTCGAATTTGAAAAAGAGCATTTTTCGAATTCCAACAAAATGAACTAAGCTCTCACCATCACGTCCAGGTAGACCAAAACCTTCTAAGGAACATAGAACTCAAATGACATAAACTTTGATTTGATTTCTAAGGAAAATAGAACTCAAATGACATAAACTTTGATTTGAGTTACAACTTATCTTATTCAAGATATGCGACTTTAAAACTCAAAGTGGCGTAAATATTGATAATTCGAAATAATAACACTAAGGCATTAAGTTGAGATCATATTTGTTGCATAGTGTAATATTTCAATTGAAAATTTAAGTCTTCTTGGTTTGTGGGCACAAAATTGTAGAAGTTGTCAATCAAATGTCTTGAAATTTTGCTACAACGTGAGAGCCATTTTTTAGTAAATTAAACCGATTAGATTTCTGGGGCACATAAGTCATATCATACATTATTTAGAAACGAGTGGCGTTATATTAGTTAATGGTTTATTTCGTCTCCGAATATATCGTGTGACTTTTGACATTTAAAGAATAAGACACAAGTTGTTGTACTACTTTCAACAATACCACAAATTTTGATCGACATTTTTCTGTTTTAAACCACTTTAATTTCCCATACGGCTTACGAGAAGGTCAACTTTTCGCTTGTCCTTCTCTAATGGGCATAACAGATGCCCAGCCATCGAATTCTTATTCTTCTTAACTGGTTAAAAAAAAACGTTACCGGGTTACGGCCTGATGTAGAGCACTCCACCAGGGTAGTTGGTGTGCTCACTTGCTGGTCACAGAGAGGGAAAACATCGACTTGCATGCTCACCATAACGCCAACCAGGTGTTAAAATACTAGTGTGTTTTTTGGCTAAATTTATGTGTTACCATCACGGCATGTATTATAGATAGATAATAAAACAACATCGAATAGGCAGTGATTCCGACGTAGTTCGCAATCCTTTGGCATGCCCACCATAACGCCAAGTTAGATGTTAAGCTACTAGTGTGTTTTCTGGCTAAATTAATGTGCTACCATCAACAATGTCTAAGAGGCAGTGATTCCGACGTATTTCGTAATCTGCCTTTTCAGAGCACAGGTTTTAGTGAGCAAAGCGCACAGCCTGCGAAGCTTCCTAGTTAACTATATAAGAACAGATTTATTGAAATGGCACATCTAATGGCGAGTCTTAGAGTACACATGCTGTAATGGCGGCAAATCAATGAACTTGACATAGAACTATGTTAGCTTAGACGCATTCTAGATGGCGTCAACATATGCACTCGCCAGATGGCGCCACTTGACGCCAAGCTATGATCCAACAATCAGAGGTCTCGTTATGCATAGGTTATTACACGTTATTTATCTGAACTTGCTAATAATGAGCTAGCTTGACGACACTAATTCACACTAAAGAGCATTAATAACTTAATTGGTAAGACAATTGAAAATCCGTTGAGTTGCTTAGTAATGAGAATGAACAGCAGACAGTTAAAACTTTACTAATGCTACCTGCTGATCAAGTATACGCACCCTATGCCACAACTGTGTGCAAACGCCTCTTGGCGTTGCTTGCTTACTGCATAGCCAAGTGAATATAACCACTCTGTAAGAGTATAATAAAAACAGACAGCAAGCCAAAGCCAAGTTAAGCTAAGTGAATCCCAAGGCAAAGCAGCTGCTGGCACAGCATATAGAATCTAGAACCAGCAACAACTAATTTCATTTTACAACTGTAGCAGTTTTTCAGCCTTAATATGAAGGTTCATATGCGTGCATATATGTGTCTTTGAGTGTGTGTGTGTGTGTGTGTGTGTGTGTGTGTGTGTGTGTGTGTGTGTGTGTGTGTGTGTGTGTGTGTGTGTGTGCAAGTGTTTGCTACACAGCTTCCGCATCATATATAGTACTGCATGCCATGTGTATAACCAAGCCAATATCTTGAAATGCGGCTAACAACAGGCGCTGACACAAAAAAACATCAAGCGCAAATGCGCGTCAGTTTACTTACACACACAGCCAACCCACACACACACACATACACACACACACACACACACACACGGAACCGGCACAGAAGTTATGCCTTGGCGCAGCCATTGAAAAGTCGTTAGCAAAATGGCTAACAAAAACAACAACAGGAGCAAAATCATCGGCATATGGCCATTGAGTGGGTTAGCAAACTGTTACCAAGGCTAAGAAGACAAAATCTTGTCGATCAAAACAGAAAACAAAACAAAAAATATAGGAATAATAATAATAAGGATAAAGTCAACACTGTAGTCAGAGTTAGGATCTTGATCCTAGCTAATATTAAAAGTAGTTGCGGGTTGTTGTTAAACTAAGCAGTAAGTTGATAAGCCTTAATGAAAAGTTAACACCAACTGTGAAATACGCTTTATATCGACAGATTTGACGAGAGCAAATGTGGCAGGACTTTGAGTAGTTGTAGCCAGTTAACGTTGGGTGAGGAAGCAAATT
The DNA here is from genome assembly GCA_035041775.1 of Chymomyza caudatula. Lineage (NCBI taxonomy): Eukaryota > Metazoa > Arthropoda > Insecta > Diptera > Drosophilidae > Chymomyza > Chymomyza caudatula. Next base: position 1,736,532 of record JAWNKW010000145.1, read on the forward strand.
GATCCATTCCTAGTACTCAGGCAGCTTTGTCCATTAGGACATACACGTGAAAGCAAGTTAAAAGACCGTACGGACAGTGGATAGGGTTGGAGTGGCACCCACAACACAATCTTTTCGACCACCGTAAAAATGCGTAAAGCTTAAGTGTACCTGCAAAAGCTGGACAGTGGCACAGAAAGTGTTGGATGCTGGTAAAATATATAATGACGCCTGTTTAGCCCAAAAAAGTATCTTTCCTCTTATGGCGAAGAGATTCAGATTGGAATCTTTTACAAAGTGTTTAGCTACGCCGCATTTAGTTAACAGAGATAATCGACATTGTTGCCTGTGAAGCCGAGCCTTACAGTAGCCTGTGTAGCTTGGTGCTTAGGAACCCAACATAGACTAACTCTATTATGACGTGAAAACATTGTGCTTCTGGCCTTAAACTCACAGACAATGATCAACGTTGTGCTTTAGATTTCACCTTATCAATGCTTCAGATAAAGCGATGCGCTTTACTGCGACCTCTTCAACTTTGCGATGGAGAGCGTAATGCGAAAGTTCGAAATACGTCGCAATGGGACCAGAAGAGTGTCCAGTTGCTCGCCTATACAAATGATATCGACTGCTTTGGTAGTACTAGGCGAGCAGTTACTGGAGCTTTTGCTCCAGCGTGGCTCTGGTTGTAAATGAGGTCGAGACAAAGTATAAGTTTTCTTTGAGTAGAGAGTCGAAGGTCGTTGGTCTCCCAGATTAATGATGAAAACTATACTTTTGATATTGTCAAGGATTACGGCTAGCTTAGCACGGAGACTCGCTCTTGCCAATAGGTGCTACTTTGGTCTTAGCAGGCAAATAAGTAGTAGAGATCACTCCCGCCAGACGAAACTAACACCAAGCAGAGAATCACTCTTGCAAATAGATGTTAATTTAGTCTCCGTAGTAGAAAACACTCCAGCCCGACGAAACTAACAACTTATACTCGTAAGACGCTCATCCCCCCCATTGTGGTTTGTGTCGCTGAAATCAGGGTGATGAACTTATACTCGTAAGATGCTCTTCCTCCCCATTGTGGTTTATGTCGCTGAAATCAGGGTGATGACGCAGTTTGATGACCATGGGCTTGAAGAGTTTGGGCGGAAAGTTTTCCGTAAGGCAAACACTACAGCACTTCGTGGAAAGACGAGCTCTATAAGCTCACCACGCGAATATTGACATGGTCAAGCGAATTAGCATCCAGTGGCTTTGTGACGTTGTGTGTAGTCTCCAATGCGGTTGTTGAGGGAAGGCCACGCAGGGGCTGACCAAGCCTCCGCTGGAAAAACCATGTAGTGAGCACACTTGCTATCACCCAACGAAGAAAGAGCGCATCACAAAGACACCTGAAGCAGTGCTATGAATCAGGCGGTAACGTGGTAACTAGTTGTTATGGCCAGTTTAGAAGAAGTAGACGAAGTTTTCACAACTGATGCCTTAATTTAGTCGATGAAATACTAGCGGGAGCCACAATGTGAAGCGCTAACCACTTCACTCTATAAAGCACTGCACAGGGTGTCGCTATGTCGTATGTGTTGAGCTTCTAGCATTACGATTTATGCAAATCCGTTTGTATCTTCTATAAAGGGCGCCACTGTATAGTCCACTATACTGTTTTTTAAGCGAGAAAAGCAATAACTGATATTTGGACGTGTTCTTCTGTTATCGTTGGCCATGGTTACAAAAAAGATTACCTTTTGTATTCGCACGAAATTTAGTATTAAGCCTTTGATGCACAAAGCTCTTTATAGGAGTCAACATTTACATAGATGGCTGGACTTTTGCATGCTCTTGTGGGCGTGGTCGCTTGGACACAGCAGCTTCACTATAAAGAAACGCAGGACCAAAGCAATGCTACCTGTTGACATTTCCAGTTCCTGCACAATCCAATAGCTCTTCGTTCATACACTGAATGAAAAGCGGGCAATTCAGCTGACGTATATCTTAAAAACTCTTTCTATTGGAAATGAGCTTTTCGCTGAGTGTATATGTATGCTATACATATATAAAGGCAGAGCATCTATCTGCAATCAGTTCTAAGCTGAACTTCAAGAAGTAAGGACATGTGGCTGCTGCAATATAGTTCATTGAGTCTACATCCGGTTTTTAATTCTTAATAGTAAAAAAGCGCAAAAAAAGTAATAGAAATAGCCAATAGCCAAGTTCCAATTCTGACTAGTCCGAGAAAATTGCAATGCTCAGACTTATCGGAATTGAATTCTTGGCGCAACAGCTTTCAGTTTAAAGTGATGAATACCATATTCTACGGATTGACGTAAATACTAACCCACAAACCTGGTGCCAACATCGACTGCTTATTCTTTCAGAGCCCGTTTTTGCAATTCGGTGTCGAGAAGAATAAGAAGACGGTGCAGACAACCCAAACTTCAAACGCGTTTCAAAGCGGCTCGTAAGTGCAATGAAAATTATGTTTAAAAAAAAAGCCACGCTGAAGGTCGTAGTTATACAAAAACAAATTCTTTCGAATCGTAGAGTTTTTGTCAATCTATTGTTTCTCGCGAACCTTGCTACCGAACTATTGATTAAATCCGTTTGAGCTAGTTTTGGTGTACCTCAATTCTATTGTAATTATAAATTCGTAATAAATTCGAAAAAAAATTTGGAAATCAAATTTTTTTTTTTTTTTTTGTTCAGTGCCTTGTAATCCACAATCGAGTTAATATAGACCAAAACTGCCGGGAGACTATTGAAGCGGAGCTTAAATACCTTTAATATAAGTTTCTGTTCATCTCGATCGGCAGTAAGGCTCCCGAGTAATATGAGATTTGATGAAATTGCCACTTTCGAAATTTGTAATTTGACTTTGAATTTTGAAATAGCGATATTTTGAAAACCGTTCTAGATAATTCAAAATGGTTTCCGGATTTCAAATCAGCGAACCATAATTTATCGGAAATTTATCTGTTTTACTGTAGGGTTTTTGTATTGTTTTTTGTTTTGTTTTCAAAATAATTATCGATTGTGGAATTTTTTCGATATTCCCTAATAATTCGCCGTTTCGATACCAATTTGGCTCAAATTAGTGTTAAAATAATCGCATGAATCAATATATTAGAATTTTAGAGTTCGAAAATAAGCCATTCAAAATTTGTTTAATTTTTTATATAATTCAGTTGGAATAAGGAAAATAAAGAACAATTCGAAGTTTATTGGCCTGTAACTTGAATCAAGTAAGACACAAACCGTCTGAGACATTGAGGATTTGATATTAAACTAACTTCAATTCGAGTAACAATTTATATCGATTGGTAGTAAGATTGACGAATAACATGAGATTAACTGACTTTACAACTCTCGAAATCTCGAGAACGGTGCTAAAAAAGCCGAAATGATTTTCGGAATCGAAAACAGCGAATTTACTGGAAAAGATATATTTTAAACGTGGGCTTTTTTTGCATAGTGCTATTATTCCAATAAATTAGATATTTGGAAAAAAAAATTGAATTAAAAAAAAATTTGACTTCGCAACTCTTGAAATCTCGAATTTTTTGAAAAAGCGATAATTCGAAAACGGTGCTAGAAAATCCAAAATGGTTCCGTATTCGAAATCAGTGACCCAAAATTTACCGAAAAATATATGTGTTAGACGAAGGCCTTTTTTCTCGTTGCATAGGGTTATTATTCCCATAACTTCCGGCTTCTTTGATTTCCGATTACAATATACACCCGCAGTGCTTCAAAATACGTTTATAAGATCAAAATAGGTAAAGAATCTGGGTTCTATGTTTATTGGCCGGAAATTAAATGTACTGTATGGTTTTCGATGACTCAAAGCTCAAATGGTTGCCTGTTCATTCTCAAAAAAGGGGCATGTGGCTACCATACCATTAGAGAAACGGACAAAGGACGGCTAATTATGAAGGGTACACAAATATTTGTTATCCGAAGTTTTCGGAGAATTAAAGAAAACTAAGCAATAAAAGAGGATGACACATCGTCTAACACGAGAGGGTTTTTTGAGTACGCAAAACGTCGCATCAATAGGTCATCCAGCGTATAGTTATGATTAGACACCCAATAATTTTGTTTTCACATCAAGAACAAATTGCGAGTTCAAAGTTTTTCGACGTTCGAAACACAGAGATACAGATTGATTGTTTCCGAAATAACATAATATAAAAAGTGAAACCTCGTATTTAAGACTTTATTGTCAACTATATTGTTCGAGACTGTACTGCCAATAATTACCACAATCAAAGAGATGACTTATGCTGATATTTGTACCTATAAAGTTCACAAAATAGAAGCATAGCCCAGTGCTTTGCTCTCTCCTCAAAGACATTGTACCCACGGCATGGTGCAACTACCGTGGTATCAGTCTTCTTTTCGCCTATATCGATAACTTCTTCACCATTGACCACATATTCACACTACGCCAAATCGATAACCTGTATTTTTCCATCTGATATAAGGCAGCATTTCAAAGACTGTTGGGGAAACGCATATATGTAGTTTTGGTATCCCCACAGGTTCGGCCAATACAAGATGTAGCAGCTCCTGAAAGAGTAGTGTTCAATGTGGCTTTGGAAGCAAGATGTGTAGGCCGTGTGAATAGTAGGTGTTACCAAAACGAACTGAAGTCTCGTGTAGGACTCTCTTCCGCCATCTCCAATCGGTGTGACCAAAGATAGCTAAAGCGCTCTCTAGGCATTCTTCAAAGCATCGATGCTTTGATATTACTAACTAAGAGTATCCATTAAATGTTTTTACGTAAAAACTTAAGCAAGGGCTCGAAAAATGCATAAAGAGTTCATATTTTGTTGGAAAAGAGTTTATTTGTGCAAGTTTTTTACTTTGAAAGCTTGCGCTTTGACAAAAAGAGTAACAGAAAATGGTGTTTGAAAGTATGATGAATGGTTGTACTTTATATAAATGTCCCGACACATATTTAATTTTAATAAGGCAAAGTTTCTGCTGAGTTCTTTTGCTCCGAGCAAAAAATAATGCAAATAAAGTCTACTGAAAGTCAAAATATTTGCTGCACATATCGCTTCAAGGGATGAAAACTTTTAAAAGTATTATGATGATGGTTCCTGATGCATTTTAATTTGCATAGATAAAACTTTCTCAACCATTGATAGATGATCTGTGCGACAAGATCTTGAGATTGTACTGCCAGCAATTAGCTCACTCATAGTTCCAGATGATGCACACAGGTGGAACAAGTTAAGATCTTGACAAATGGGCAGAGCAATGCTGTTAGCCAAGACTTATGCTTCTTGCCAACTGTGACAAACAAGATGCCACAACAGAGACAGAGTCAGGGACAGAGAGACGCCAAGTCGAAGTGAACGGAGGTAAGATAGAGCGCAACAGAGCAATTACGGAACCAAATTAAACCAGGTAAACGCAAGTGGTTCGCGAGCGAAGCAAAGTGCAGCCATTTTATGTACGCCCATAAATCTATTAAGACAATTTGGTAGCAAGAACACCGAAACCACAAATTAAAAACCAAAAAACAAATAGTAGAGGAATAGATGGAAGGAAGGAAACTTTTCGAAATTGTAGCGCACCGCAGGGCGCATATAGCGTAAAGGCAAACTGCGCAAAAATCACCAAGACAAGGCACAGTGGGCCAAGAAGATGCGGCGTCTACTCTAAAATAAGCAGCAGAAGAAGAAGCCAGCTTTAGCAGTAGCAAACAAAAGTAAACTTTTTATCCTTGTTTTTTAAGTACTGTCAAGGGTATCGCTATCTATCTATATACATACGCAGCGAATGACAACAAGAACTCGAACGCCGCGAACGCGTATGGGAACTCAAAAACCATCAAGCTCCTCCATGTGTGTCAGAGAGTGTGTGTTTGCATGTGGGTGATTATATGACAAGGTGCTTGGTGCACATGGCAGCACCCAAGCAAGCAGCCTGCCATTCAGTCAGCCAGTCAGTCAGTCAGTCAGCCAGTCATTCAGGCTATCTCAACCCAACCAAAACAAGTTCCATACGTTTTGGGTTTTTCGTTCATTTCCTAGCTCCTCCAAAGATATCCAACGCCATCTCGTCCCTTGTCACATTTTGCGCATGCAAGACAAAAAGCAACTTTGACTTGATTTGCTGCTTGGTCCTGACTATCTTTTTTTTCTTAATACTCTAACAAAAAGGCATAGTTATAGTTGTCAATAAGTTTGTAACATAATAAAGCAGTCACTTTTTAGCAGGTGGCTCGCGGCAGCTTTGATTGGCGGGAGAGCTTGACGTGGCGTCCTACAAGTTGCAGTTAGGGGCAGCAGCCCCCAAGTCACGATGTATCAAAGCCTAAATACATACTGCATTGGAGAGCCCAAAGTCAAGCAGTGTTCAGTTTGTTAACTCTTCTTATTTGAACTAGTTCTGGATGTACATCATTTTTTCCTTTAACACCAACGTCAAAGCGTTTCATTTTGATTTCCGTTACAGTTTTGTTTTCAAAATTGTTTTTCCTTTAACGTCAACATAAAAGTGTTTCAGTTTGATTTCCGTTACAGCTTTGTTTTCCAAATTGTTTACCCTTTAACGTCAACATCAAAGTGTTTCATTTTGATTTCCGTTGCAGTTTTGTTATTTGCAAACTATTACCTTTCTATAACCCAAAGCAGGATTACTTATTTTGAATTTATCTATTTCGAAACTAGTCTTGAAGACGGCATGGAATGCATTGCTCGTTTTTCGTTGCGTTTTCCAAATGCTCTTGACGCAGTATGTCTGCAATCCGGATCTCTAAATCACAACAGCATTAAAAAGCTGCTTAGCGATACTATCATCAATTCGAATATTCCTGACAACTCTTTCTTCCAATTAATAATTGAATTTTCTATCAACTGAGCCAAACACCATCATCTTTGGCTGAATTGGAGGATATTAGCAGCAAAACTTGTCATATTCATAATTCAGTAGTAATAAATTGAGTTCATTTGATTTGCTGCAATCTGAAATGGTTAATCGGTGTCTCTTTTTTTTGTATTGGTCTGATTTTGGTAGAAAAGTTTCAGAGAGTTTAGTCATCTGTTCATATTAAGTTTAAAATGCTTTGAATTTAATGCAAAAAAGGGTAAATTTTTATTCGTTTCTGGTTTACTTGATGGAAAAGTGCAGCTTGAGTTGAAGTTCCAACTGGTGACTAGTTTAATTAGTAAATAATTTTCGAAGTTCCAAGAATATGGATTTTAGCACTGGAGACAATACTTGCTCTCTACAACCAAGAGTAAAACTCCAAAAACAGAATTGAAACAGTACTCAACAAGCTTTCAGAATATGTTAATTGTGAAAGTCTCAAGTAGAGACTTTATTCATTTCAATGAAAGCCATGAAAGTGTTTTATAAAAGCGCAAATCGGATGTGCTACCAGAACCGCCATGTTCTACAGACATTGGTCCGTCCTGATTACACAAACTTGACCTCAAAGAAAGGTGCTTGGCTAAGTCTAGAACATTACTTCCGAGCACTTCTCATCGACCCCAACTGTATCGAAAAACGTATGTTTTAGCCAACTGTTTTTTTGATGCCTAATGTTATTGAAGATTTGTCACCGATTTACTTTTAACGCAGAAACCGAAAACTGGCCTTAACTTTGATCTCCTCAAAAAGACTCATCTCCTACAAATAAGTTAATATTTATACGTAGTACAACAATCTCTACGACAAAAGTCATCGATTTAGCCAACTGTCTGTTCGTACATTGGTATCACCACTCACCTTGGCGCCTATTTCTCAAACACAAACTTCTTAACTGGCCATAACGACCCTTTATCGGTTTATTGCCCGATCTAGAGCACTCCGCCAGGCGCCTCAGCTTTGCGCGCGCATTTTCCAATCGGTGATATGAAAGGTAGATTATATTAGATTTGTGGTGGATGCGATGGCTCATCAGAGAAGGTTGAGCCATCCCTAGCACTCAGGCCACCCTTAATCCAAACAGGGCTCGCAGATCTTTCCTTTTCTGAAGAAGAAGATTTCTGGAGGCCTTTGTACTGAGTTCTTTCACGAAGTGTTTCGTTACGCGGCATCCTGCCTTACAGACAGTATCTGTATAGGTCACTATGCATCCATAGATACCAAGGGTAGTAGGTGTGCTCTCTACCTGGTCATCGCCTTCCTTCTCGCAGTAGGTGATTGTTAATTCGCTTGACTATGTCAGTGTCGTCGTAGAGCTCATAGAGTTCGTCGTCCCATCGAAGATCTTACGGAGTACTTTGTTCTCCAAGTGTATGTGTATCAGACTGCGTCTTCAATCATGCTGACATAAAGCAAAACGGTAAGGATGAGCGTGTTTTAGTGGCTGCGACTGATTAAGCGACTTCAGTCTAAGTTGCACTCACTTGTGTCGCCTGCAAATAGTCTCGTTCATTTGTTGGCTAGTATTACAGGGTGCCTCAGGGCGTTGTAACAACCTCATTTAAAAGTGTATTACTCAGCGAGTTGCAACTTTAGCTGCTAAAAGCAGAAAGCATTACAGATCACCGAGATCGTAGCATTTGCCCAAATATGACGATTGGATAAAAGCGTAAGCCATATATCACGCCTTATATTAAAGGTCTTCAATGCAGAAAGAAGGCGAAGGACCAGTGCTCTAAAAAGAAGATATATCATTCGGATTTTGCTTTTTGACTCTTTCCCGATTTCGCTAGATTTCCATTCAAATGCCATTTGGCTTCATATCCTATAGAGTTTACAATTTTCGGTGCCCCGAAGTTAAGCTGCATTCCAATTCAACTTTTGCTCTTTTCCGCTCTGCTACTCTCTTTGCTATTCCAGCTGTGACTCCCGCGTTAGTGTCAACTCGCATGGCATACATTTCGGCGCACGCTTGTGCGACTGCAAGATACTGTCATACGGCGGATAGACTCCGGAGGGGCGTAGCGTGACTGGGTGAGAGCGAGAGGGTGAAGAGCAAGTCTTGCCGTAATAATCTATCAAAAAAATGTATGCAAACAAAATGTGATTCGAAGAGCGGGGTTGGCGACGCGACTTGCTGCTCTGCATAAATTTTATAAGGCGCTGTCATATGACAATTGCATGGAAAATATTACCGTTACATTTGCTGTTTATTTGTGGCAGCAGTTGTTGTTGTTGTTGTTGTTGTCGGCACAGCTGGCACAGCAAGTTGCATGCAACTGGTCGGCGGTAGGGGCTTAATATTTTCTGTTGAGTTATTTTCAACGCTTAAACCGGCTTAGGCTTTATGGCAACTCTTTGTAGAGGACGGATTTCGACTGTTTTCGACGGTTTTCGAGTTATGAGTGCTTGTAGAAGTTGCGGCAAATGTAATGAAAATAAGAGTTTTTTAAAAGCTGTTTTCTTTTTCTTTGCCAGCACTTATGATAACGCTGCTTTTTACGGCTTTTAAAGTCCCAAACTCTGGCTTGTCATCACATAAGGAAATTATTTTCAGCGCAAAGACGCGCTATAGTTTCGTCTCGCTCTGTCTCTCGCTTCCGCTTGCTGTCGCGCTCTCTGCAACTGTGTATGCTCAGTAATATACCTTTTTTTGTGACTGTACTTTGCCTAAGCTTCTTTTGTAAGCTGAAATTGTCCTTGGCATGCCAACTTTGCTTACATTCAACTCGAATTGAATCGACGCGACTTTGCTTTTACTTTCGCCACACACACACACACACACACACACACACACACACAGGCAGACGTTGTTGTGGGTGTCGGACAAGCAAACAAACAACAACAACGACACAAATTTCTCGAAAATAGCATACAACTCGCCAAAACAAAAGTCGAGCAAGAACCATTATTGCGACTGACAACAACAACTGAGATAACAACTACGAAATCGGAGCAAACAAATTTCTCTAGAATTACTCAAACAAAACGTAGACGAATGACGAAAGAAAGTGCAATTTGTAGCTTTCAGCTCCGCAGATAAAGCCAGCCAAAGAACATGGCAGCGCCAAATCAAAGTCAACGTTAGCGTCATTTCAAGAGCAAAAAAATACCAAAAAAAAAAAACCAAACAAAATAAGTAGCAGAAAAAAATCAATGCTCATCCGACTGAAGTGTGTGGACGTCTCGACCCATTGCCGTGCAAACATTTACTGTCACTTAGTTCTCTCTGTGCGTCGTCCAAATCCTATAGAAATTGCTTTGGCCGCGTAGCCGCAGGAGCAGCAGCATCAATGACAACGTCAAACTTTTACGCTGAAATGCAATTGCAGACAGCACACATACGCGGCATACACAGTGGGCCAAGTCAAATTTTTAGTGGCTAAAAATGGAAGCGTCTGTTAGACGCAGCAATTGTTACTGCACAAGCCGTTTTATGATCTCTAAGGATTGAAGGTGTATTGACGGCATTCAAGCTATTTGCGAAGAATGTTGCTGGTACAGTTGCTGTATGTTCAGACGGATATTAATTGCTCAAATGACGTGATGACAAGCTAGGCAAGCCTCTTCTTGGGAAAGAGCTATTATTAGAGAAGTGTAAAGAGAAAGATGGAGCTAAAGGCGAAGAGGAAGACGAAGGGAATGGACGGGACACCAGGCTATGTTTGACGAGGAAAATAACGGCGAAAAGAAAGCCGAAGAGTATCTCGAAGGGGCAGACGAAGAAGAACACAGAGTCAGTGTACAAGCCGCCAAGTTATGCATGCCAGATGGCGATGAGGAATACGAGGGCGAACAGTATCTCGAAGGGGCAGACAAAGAAGAACGTAAAGAGAAAGATGGAGCTAAAGCGAAGTGCAAGGCGAAGAGAAAGATGTAGGGATAAAATTGGTGGACAAGACGCCAAGTTACGCATGCCAGATGGCGAAGAGTATCTCGAAGGTGCAGACGAAGAAGAACGGAAAGAGAATGGTAAGAAGAAAGATGGAGCCAAAGGCGAAGAGAAAGTCGAAGGGATAGAGCAAGTGTTAAAGGAAAAAGGAAAAGAATGTAGAAGTTGGAAAAACATAAAAAGGTAATTAAAAAGCTTGAGATGTCTACGCTTGAGTTAAAATCGAGTCAAGATAGACCAAAACCATCTAAGAAACGTTGACTTGAGCTCCTATCTTGGTATAAAGCACGGCTTCCAAAGAATATGCTTCTTGTTGACTTTGGAACTTCGGAATTTCAATATTTCTCAACTTCTACCAATAATCCGAAAATTTAAAAAAAAAATTTTAGGACGTCCAATTAGACGACACTGCTTGCATATTATTTTATCAAATTTTTACGTATGAAAAATAATGGAATATATGTCTTCACATAATTTATATCACATACCATATATTAAGATTTGCATACAAGTATCTACGATTTCGTCACATGTTTTTTAAACTAGTTTTTTTTTTTTTTTTGCTTTATATCAGTTCTTTTATAATTTCCACACCACCACAGAGGTTGGGTTGCAGGCGACACAACTTACACTCAATGTAACCGTGCCTATAAAGAGCGCGAGTAACAAATCACACGGAATCACTTGAAAATCTCTACAAAGGCGTTCAGGATGGCCTTTGCGGCTGTTGAAAGTGCATCTAGCAAGATATGTGTGGTAGTAAGTGATTGCAAGACAAAGTAGAGAAACACGGCTGTTAGACTCTCATATAGATGTTGAAAATTATTCGCTTAGGCACCACCAACACAACGAAGAACAGGAGGATCACTCTAGCCAAGTGATGCTCCTTTAGTGAATAGTAGAGAACAATCTCTAACGCTCTATAAGGCGCTCATCCTTCACATTTTGCTTTGTGGCGAAAGTACTTCGTAAGATCTTCGGCCCTTTTGGCTACGACTACTGCTGGAACTACTGGAACGACGAACTCTATGAGCCTTACCACGGCATTGACATAGTCGTTTCATCTTTACTACATACTAAATTTACCTTTGGTTGAACCAATTTGTGCCACTGTAGGCACAATTGCATGCACTTTAACAAAGTTTGCAAAATCATCGCATTGTATACATGCATATAAATGCAAATCAAGCCAAGTATTGAACTGAAACTCAAATTCATGAGCTCTTCCGCCGGAAATATCAACAGTCTAGCATTGACTTAGGATTTTGCACCCCGCTTGCCGCAGCTCGAACCACTGTAGACGTGCTCAAGTCGCCATTTTGTATTTCTCTAGCGCTCAACTTCAAAGTTTTCTTTTGCCTGGATTTTGATTTTTCTGCTATTTCTTTCGGATATATTTTTTGTACGCTTTTCAGTTTTTCCTCTTCTTTTTTTTCGGGTGTTTTTCTTACATATTTCGATTTATCGTGGAATGTAGCGTGGCGGCAGCGGCTGGCAGTGTGGCCAAAGCTTTTTGCTGCATTGCTGCATTGCTGCTGCTGCTGCTGCTGCAACTGCAACCGCTGCTGCCGGCCAACTATTTTAGCCAGCTCGTTTATCAAAGCCAACGCTTTGAATTTGGAAAATGTCTTTTTCCGTTAGGTTGGCGGAAAAGCAGGCGCGGCCAATGCACGGAAAAGCATCGGGCCAAATTACATTGGTGCTCAGCTGTTTTGTTGCTTTGTGGCAGTCGTTTAGTGCTGCTTCTTCTTTTTTTCTTTGTTTTTTTTTATAGAGTTTGTTTGTGCTCCATTTCGGAGCTATACGAACATGACAAATAGATTAGACTATGGCACATATATGGCGTCTATATATGACAACAAACAGTTGCATTTAATGACAGCGCCAGCAATTAGGGTGCTGGTGTGTGTGTGTGTGTGTGTGTAGTGGGCGTGGCATCGTGACACTCTTGACAAACAAACAGTCAAACAATTCAAATGACATTTCAACAACTGTCGCATGCAATGCGGTTGCTTTTGCTTTTTGTTGGTTTCTGCTGTCAACGCATGAAAAATGTGCAAAAATATTGAAAAGCAACAACCAAAGCAACAACAATTACAATCATAGTGCCAGGGCTGGCCACACACATTTTAAATAATAAAAATGGCGTCTACCTAGCAACAACAAACAAAAAATAACATACAAATAAAGATATGATACAGACACGCAGCGGCCGTCGGCCGACAGCCAGATACCCTGTAGGATCTAGGAATAGGCTCTAAATGTCAACTTTGTTTTGTTTGTTAGGCTCACATGAGCTTGCACTTCAGCGTATTTGTGTTTTACCACTAGAACTTCTTCATTTTTCATCGTTTTAAATGGATCTATAGTCTTAAGGAGGGAAGTTGGCACAAATATTTTGTTTCTAGTCAAACTTACCAAGTCAGCTAGGTTTTTGTGTGGTTTTTTTAACAAAAGTTTATTTACGAAAGTCAATCAAAAGATTTTTATGAAAAACTATGATATTTGATAAATCCCTAATCATGAAATGTGGGAAAGTAGCGAGATTGATCAACTTTTAAATCAGATAATGTTTAATATCTATAGTTGTAATGGAAAATTTGGTATAGACATCAAACCCTATGAAGCATACTTTTTTAAATGATCGTAAAAATACTTACCCGGGCGTTGTTGGGCCGCCGTCGCCTTCTCCAATCGATGTGCTCTCTAACTGGCTCTACTTCGTCATCGTTCTTAAACAGCCGCTTTGAAGATCCTTCTTGCAGGAGCTTCTTACTCCATACGTGCTAAATGACTATGTAAATGTCATCGTAGCGCTCATAGAGTTCGTCGTTGCGGCGAATACGGTAGTCGTTGCCAACGCGTTTAGTGCCAAAGATCTTACGGAGCACATTCGCTCAAACACTCCAAGCGCATCTGCATCTGAGCGTCTCTACTACTCATTTGCCTTCTGAGACCAAAGTTACATCTGAGAGTCAAACTGTTGCCTCTCTCTACTCGAAGAAAACGCATACTTTGTATTGTTCTCATTTACAACCAAACTCACCACCTTGGCCAGACCTGGTCACCCCTGGCCAATGTTTTTATCAGGAGTTAACTAATGAGACGAAGAATGTCAGTTTCAGTTAGTTCAAATTGGTGAATTCAATTGGATAATGATAATAATGTTGTTGGGGAATAAAGCACCGCGAACTTATAGATCTATTGAGCCCCCTACTGAGCTTATAGCTCCCCTGTCAAGAAGACAACCTTCTTTTCGCTAGGGCATCACACTCAGCCAGGATGTGCTGGGAGGATTTATCCTCAAGTTCACAGAACCTGTAGGTGCTGGAGTTCTTCTTCTCTGAAGTTGCTCGGTCGGGTGACTGTCTGATAGTATTGCTAATTCCCTATTCTGGTAGTTCCTGTTTGGGTTTATGTCACCGCATAAACCTAGAATACTAGACGCTAGTATTAATGCCCATAAATTCTGACATGTGAGTTCGCGATCCCGAACTTTCACTTAAAGAACTCTATAATATTGGTTTTAATATTCTTTCAAATATCTATATATGTATGTATGTATGTGTACATAAAAATGAATTAAAAAGTGTGAAGTATGAAGATGAGCAAGAGGAACCTAAGAATGGGAAAGTCGAACGGGAAGGGGAAAAATATTGTTATTATTGATATTGTAAGAGGGAGAGCGAGAAGGAAAAAAGAGGAGAACTGGTAATAAGAAGGGGAAGAGGAAGGGAGTAGAGGAATATAATGTAGCTCGAGCCCCCTAGTATCCTATATAGACTTCGGTTACGGTTTCAGCGATTCAAAAAACATATATCGAACAGCCGAAACAGATTCGAAAATTTGACTTTTTGTATAAGTCCTTAAAGATATCCATGAGATTGTAAAAATTTACGCTTTCTGGCCAAATACCTTGAGCTAATGATAAGTCTTCAAAAGTTTCAGCTTAATGTATACACATTCTTTAAATTTCATAATTTCTTTTCTTTTTTAGTTATATAAGATTAAAAACCACTATCTTGAATCTGTTACCTTTCGAAACTCTGGGACTCTAAGAAGCCACTATCACTAAGTTTGAAGTCATTTCCATGCATGATTGTCATAGACTTTTTTAAAGGCATTTTGGTATATATATTTCATTTACTGTTTTTCTATACTCATTCATCACTTAAGTATCTTCATGCATACAAATCGCATAAACAAAAATGACAACAACTAACACACAATAAAACAGCCATAGCATAATAAACTCGCATACCCATAAGCTGAACTGTTTTTTCTCTTCTTTCTCTCCGCTATTCGTCCTACTCAAATGTAAATTACGTAAAAATAGTTCTTTAGATCGTTTTAATAACATATAGAGTGAAGTCCTTGGCACAGTCTTTACTTATTGTGTTCAATTATGCCAAATATTGCTCAAATCCACAATACCCTTACGCCTAGTTATACAAAGCAGGGTATACAAATAGTTACACTCGCTTTTTGAAGCCCCTTCAATTGTGGCGCTTTGTTGCTTTTGTTGTTTTGAAACAAATGACTGACTAGCTGAGCGACTGACTGACTGACTGACTGACTGACACGCTTGTTTGGCTCTGTGACTTATGGGCCATTCCATATGTCACTCTTACACATTTTATGGTTATTCGAGTTTTTTATGCGATGATCGCGGCCAATAACATGGCCAATTTAAGCTCGTTGGCGTAATTATTTTCTCACTGTGTATGCGTGCGTATGTATGTATGTGTGTGTATTGCCAATTGAACAGCACAAATGTTCAATCAATTACAATTTCAATTAAGTATTTGGCTTGACTGAAACTCGTAATGGATTGAAACTTGTAACGAGCTGCTTAATATAGTGGAAATTAAAACTGGCTAAATTTGCCATCAAAAGGAAAAGCTTTTGATAGCAATTAGTGTTTATCAGCGCTAAGTAATATAAAATTGCAGCTCTATTTACATATACTATTAGTGTTATCATTCATCACTCTTGAGTTTGTGGAGTACTTCGCTTGGGGATTACTTGAAAAGTAATATCTGATAGCTTTTGTTGTATTCGTTCGATAAATAAATAGCAAAAGTCCACGCTTAGGGTCTATCCTAGTAACGTTGACCTAACCCAGCATATTCTTCACTCCTGCACAGTGTGAAACGCAGTATTGTCCCTTACATGGCGCATAGCCAATGCTTTGTTGAGTTTTGTGGGACTTCATCAAACTACGGGAAAAGCAAGCAAGGAGTTCCAGAGTGAACAGTTTTTCCTTAAACCTCCTCAATTACTATAACTGCTAGATCTCCCCCCGCCCCCACCACAGGGCCTAAAACTAATGTCCTATGCCGATGACTGCTCGAGAGAAACCTTCCATGGCGGCTAAGCTGTTATTAAAGAGCGCATCAATGATTTCGATTCTTCCCTAATCCACTTTCTTTGCTGAACGAATCTTCGTCCCTCTCAAAGCCAATATCCAAGATTCAAAAATGTACTAAAGAGGTCTCAATCGATCTGAATATCATCTGTGACGGTCTTATTATGCACCCAGAGATATATCCAAAAAATTTTAATGTGTCCTTCGTCAGCGTCCCCCACTTTGACAAACTTAGCTTTAGGTAGTTCCTGGGCAAGGGCAAAGCAACGATAATCACGGCCTACAAAGGAATTATTCACCGTCACCTTGACTATACTAGACCAGTTTGGTCTTCTGCGAGTTCCAAACCGTGCAATTATTGTGCAACTTCCAGTGGTAAAATGGTGTGAAGAAACGCACCAACTGATTTCTATGGCCAGTCAAGATGAAGACTAATCGACGCTGTTATCCCAAATGATTGAATGTTAGGTTAGGTTAGAACGGCTATCAGGTTATTTGCCTAAAACACATCGGTCCATTGTGCTATTATTGTAGGATGTAAAAGCGCCATTAAAAATGCGACTCAAAGCCAGAGGAACAGATGAAAGTTTCAAACAGTCTTGGTCTAATATCAGCCAAAAAAAGACTACATAGCTTGGAGAATTCTTCTACAGCGAACCGAACATGAACCGGGAGGTGTTCTAGCGTTCATGCCTCTTCCTTTTGCCCGCATCCATAAAAAAATCTTTGTACGGTAAAAAAAGCCTGACTGCGTGGACACCACCTCACCGGTCACAACAGCAAATCCTCCCATTGGGCCAAGAAAACCGAGCTCCGCTGTGCTTTTTTTGGTACAGGCAGCTGAACATGTTTGAAGTATTCGCTGATTTTAATCTTTCGAGTAGTTGTAGTTGTACTCGGACTTCAAGCTCCCGTGCTACATATATCGAACTTTTGGATATAACTAATGGGCTTGATAGCTATAATCGATTGTTACCATTGTTGTTTTTGTTTTCAAGTTATTTTCGGCTAGCAATTGTCCTGAAACTTGCATGCCATAGATTTTATGACACGGCTCCAAGTACATAAGCTTTCGTCACAAGATTTTTACCGCAAAGAAGATTAAAAAGTTGGAACTAAAGTTTAATTTCTAAACATTAGATGTTGAGCGCTTTAGTTTTGGGGTTCCCAATGAAATTAAAGCTATTAGGAACTAGTAAACTAGAATACGCGTAACTTAAGCAGAAGAAGGTCATTTTAGAACTGGCTACATTGCTTGACTTCCTCTAAAAATATATTTGATGCCTTCTTGCCATCAACAGTTTTTTTTTTTCGCTTTTTTTCCTTTGTTAGACTCAAGTCTCTTTTTCATGCTATTTGAGTGCTCTTGCTCACATTTGGCCTCTTTTTTGTGGCCTAAGGCATAGTTACGTAGTGGGTTCCAGTTACCAGTTTCACTTTCGGTCTTGCGATGTTTAGATAGCTGTTTCTTGCTCCAATTTACTTTAAATTCATGTTGATTTCATGGCTAGTGATAAAAATACTTCCGTTAGTTTTGCTAGTCCATTTGCTTGTTGTTGTTGTTGCCCTTTATTGTGGCGCTGTTGACTTTGTTGCTGATTTTTTTGTTTTTTTGGTATTATTTTGGCAAGCGCGCCAAAGCGAAACATGCGAATCTATGTAAATGTGTGTGTAAGTGTGTGTGTGTGTGTGTGTAAGTGTGTTACACTGTGTGTGTGTGTGTGTGTGTGTGTGTGTGTGTGTGTGTGTGTGTGTGTGTGTGTATACGCTCGATTGCTGTCGTTTCGCGTCAAAATAAATACATAAATCAAAATGCCGCTCATTTGTCCTGCTGTGTGTGTGTATGTGTGTGTGTGTGTGTGTGTGCGTGTGTGTGTGTGTGTGTGAGTGTATTGTTCTTGGCTCGCTGTCTGTGTATTGGTGTGTTGCTTATTTAAGGCTTACAACAGTTACACAGAGCTCGCTGCCCTAGTGTCAATATATGGCAAGGTTTTTTTATCTCTGTAGGTTTTTTTTTTTTTTTTTTGTGTTATTCTATATTTTTTTCGGGGTGCTCCTTTTACTGTTGGTTTTGTAGTTTTTGGATAGTAGAGCGCCTGGTGGGGCTTGCTTTTAGTTGAGCTTTGCAAAAAGTTTTCGCTTGCGTTTGAATTTTATGCGAGTTGTTTTCTCCCCTTTCCTCTGGTCACCCACGCTCTCTGGCCCAACATTGGCAATTCTTCGCCTGTTGAGAGCGGGGCTGCAGAGGGTCGCCGTGTCGCATAAATTTAAGTTAGCAGCACATTTTCGCACTGGCCTCACTCACCTCTCTCTCTTTCTCCGACTCACTCTGTCTGGTACGGCCGGAGTCGCGACCCGCCAGCGTCAAGGACAACCGCAGAGAGTCACAGTTTTTCGGTTTACTTAATGCGCCTTTAAAAGTTTTTCTATTTTATTATTTCATTTTTTGGATTATTTGCGCTTTTTCTCTTACTGCTCCTTTTTCCATTTTCCATTTTCCATTTTCCATTTTCCCTTGCGTCTTTTTACATTTTTGCATGGTTTGGTTTTTCAATTTTCGCTACTCAACCAAACTATTTATAACTTGTATTTGTCTTGTTTTTCGACAGACCTTCAGGGAAGAGGCACGGCTGTTGATGTGTATTTCGCCGCGTGCCGGCTGCTTATTATAATAAGAGTGAGCCAATTCAAGAGACACGCCAAGCAGGCCAAGAGTCTCTCATACATTTAGCCGCTAAAAACTTAATTCATTATGTAAATTGAGTACAAAATTAAGTCTTGACACGCGAGTGCTTAAGTTCTTAGCAATATAGTAGTTATTTCTGTGGCAAGTAGCACATTAAAATTAAAACTTAAGAAGTGCCAAGTTTTAAAATAGATGCACGCAAAAAAAGTGTGTGCTCGGAACAGGAAGCCCAAAACGCAGTTTTAAGCCAATTCGCTTTAATTTAAAAAATAAGAGCACAACTGTACATTTGCTAAGGGGCGCGATAACAAAATAGTAGAAACGTGATTCTGGCGTCACGAAAATAGCATATTCAACAGAAAAGTATGGAAGAAATGCGTCTTAATGTGGACAGGCCGAAACCAAAGGGCGGTTAAAACACCAAACGGAAATACGTCCCGGAGAGCTTTTTCTGAAGGACGACTATTAATCCCGATATTAAATATGGAATACCGAACTCTTATGTGCATAATGGCATATCAGCACAAGTATCCTTGGTATCCTATGTTTTGGTACATGGCCACCAAACAATAGATACTTGTATAGTTCCTGCTGGCAGCCTTGCATCCGAATCCCGAAATTTCACGAAAATGTAATGTGTCTCAAAGAACGGCAAAATAGCAACAAGATATAAAGCAGAAGTTGTCGCTCTCTTGCAATCAACGGTATAAACTCGCAAAACTTGTCAGATGTAGCCGATGAAGGACAAGATGAACTTGAACTAGATGATATTATTTGAGAAAATTAATATTTGGAACTAGAATAAAATGAAGTTCCTGTTCGGTGGGTAACAGCCAAATATTATCTATCAATGTAAAGTTTTACCTATCAATGCAATAAAAATTTGATTCTGAGAGTCGGGACGGTGCCCGACAGTGGAATACCCTGTAAACTTTTTCTTTATAAACACTAAATATGGTAAAATGGGAACGGAAGTATTATATATATTTTTTTTTTATGTCTCCTTTCATAAGATCGATATTTTCCTATTGGGAAGTTCCAATTCACAAGTTTTCCTATTAGGAAGTTGGCTATTATGGAAGCACAGATTACTTTTATGCCCATAACTCTAGTATTCCAGTGTCCATAGATCAAAAATACATTTATAAATGTCTGTGGCAATTTTCAAATCAATACATAGGGGGGTGTGGCAGTAATTAAGGTAAATCGATTGCGGTGGAAGGGGGGGTTCCACTGAAAATGTGTATGCAGTTGTAACGATTAGGGTCACACGAGTCTCCACACCAAATTTTGTAACTGTAAATTTTGTGTCTCTAGCTCTTATGGTCTCGGGGATCTATCCTCTCATACGGACGTACAGACGGACATGGTCCAATCGCTAGCCGAGTCAATGATAAGACTTTTAGCCCTTGGAACTTATGGTGTGCCACGCCTTTGTGTACAGGGTATAAAAACTGTCGAATCAGCGACAAGGAAGTATCTATTATAACGTATATGCATGTGTACCGTTCTCATCTTGAGAACTACGGAGTCGTGGGGAAAAAGTGCGTACAGTCCAAAAGGTGCAGTAAACAAGTGTTTTTTGAAGAACTTTGTTTGGTCCACCAATGTAGACCTCTCTCTCTCGCCCACAAACCACAAATGCACATTCTCTATTTCCATTTCATTTGCTCCCATTAGCTTGAACTTAAACAATTCCATATGATATTAGATTCACATTTCCGCCCACATGCAATTATTGTCACCAGTTAAGTTAAGCTTTTAGCCTGAAGGCATCTAAAAATATATGGCAATGACGTCATTGAGCTAAGTTAAAAAAAAAAAAACTATGCACACAGCAGCGCCTGGGTCTGGGCCTGGGCTGCCGGTTCGCTTGTGGCTTCTGCCACACAATGCAGGAGCGGTGCGTGGGCCGCACAGGGTGTGGGCGCCTGTGCGGTGCTAGGGTTGTTGCACATAGGAAAATTTATTTATTTATTTATTTTTAGCTTCAACTGTGCTGCATGCACCATGCACTGGATGAATGCTTGGATGGTTGGTTAGCTGACTGTTTGCAGCGCTCGCTCATTGGTTTTCCGTTTGAATTTCCTTTGCACTCAATGAAATTTCAGCTTGATTTCCGTCAGCCATTTGTTACTTTTATTTTGAGCTCAAGTGACGTACATGCTTACATATGTGTGTGTATGAATACAAAACAGAGGCAAGCGAGACAAAGCTATAGCCAAGTGTTGACATCTACACACAAGCGGGCATAACTTGCAGCTGTGTGGGTGTAAGTGTGTGTGTGTGCGTGTGTGTGTGTGTGTGTTTGTGTTTGTTTATTTGGCTTAATAGTTACTAGCCAGCTGCAGCAAGTGAGCAGGCGGCGAAGCCCCCTCATATAAGTATACGTAAATGTTTATATGTATGTGTGTGTCTAGGTGGGCATGGCAAAAAAACATATAGCCAATTTTCCGAATCCGCTTAAGTGCGACATTGATTTCCGTCACTGATTCTTGACACAGCACAGCCACACACCCACACTCACACACACACACACACACACACACACACACACCCAAACTCAGACACACATACACATATATGCCACTGCAAACGTGTGAAGTGGAATATACAATATATTGAAATGGCTAAAAGGCACACACACCTCCCACACACACACACCTCCCACACACACACACCTCCCACACACACTCCTGGACATGGCCAGCAACTTTAGGTGAGCGTTGCTTTCTTTTGGGTGACTTATGTGGGGACCCCTGCAAGGGGTCGCTGTAGTTGGACTTGCTTGGCGCCTGTGGCAATTTCAAAATCTATGTATGGCTGTGTATCTATAAAATATTGGTGCCAACAGATTTTTACATAAAACTTTGTTATATTTTGTGCTTTTTTTTTTCCTCGTACCAACACTTTCAAGTAGCTGCTCAGCTCAGCTCTGGGACTCTGGCTGTGCGTGTGCGTAGGTGTTAGATTAGACTTAACTAGGTCAATATACCATACATGCATATAAACATGCATACATTTATGTGTACACTGTAAGAAATGTTATCAAACTTACACAATACGCAGCATGCACAGGCACACACACACGCATACAGTGGCGTAGAGTACTTTTGGGCTGAGAGTAGCAGATATGACTATTTTGATAGGTTACTAGGTTGCAACATTTTCAAGCCACAAATGCAACTATGCTAAATTTTTGATGTAGTTAGAGCACTTCTTCAGAGGCCATCGCTAGGTGCACGCCTTCTCCACTCCGTGATACCTCAGGCAGTTTGTGCGCTCTCTACCTGGTCCACTTTGTCAACTTCCTTTAAGAACTTTCTTCCGGTAGTTTCTTTGTCCATAGGGCCAACACGATGAAACCAGCGGAGCCGCTGAATGATTAACCGCTTGACTATGTCAAAGTCGTTGCCAAACACGCCAAAAGGCATGCTTCAGCGCCATTAAGCAATACGGGCAGTACGAGCGTTTTGTAGAGTGTTTGTTGCGTCTGGCGAGCGTAGTCTCTACTACCAAATTTGCCTCAATTGGCTAGAGTAGTCATTCGCTTGACCATCATCAAAAGGTTGAAGCGGTCATAGCAGAAGTCATCGCCTTGTCTGAAGCCTCGCTTGGTATCAAAACGCTCAGAGAAGCTCTTTGACGGAGCTGCGTGTGTTGCTCAAACTCATTCTGCATAGCCGTATCAACTTTGCAGGGATTCCAAACTCAGAGAGTGCGGCATAAACGCGCATTCAAATGCTGTTTTACAATTGACAAGGAAAAAATGAATGTCTGTTTGGTATTCGTTGGTCTTTGAATATATGGGCAAGATGCTTTGGCTTTAGACACTCACACAAAACGGTCAATAGGCTCGTCCTATGTGTGATTGGCACATACTGTGAAGTCCACCATTCTTGAGCACAGGGCAGAGTACACCCAGGTTCCGACCATAGGCCATGCGCTCATCTAGCTATATTCTGCAAGAGCTGTTGTCTGGTTTGCGGTTCTTGAGCGGCTCGAGGGTTACCCCTACTTTATCGTCGCGTCTTCTTCTTAACTGGTCATAACAATATCAACATTATAGTTTTCAACATCAATCTGAGAGCCCGACCGCTGTGTCTCTCTACTCGAAGAAAGCATATGCTTCGTCTGACTCTCATTTACCACCGGACTCACCCTGGCAGATTCTTCGCAAAGGCTACGGTAACCGCTCGCTTAGTACGGCCGATGATATCAATATCATCCGCGTATGCAAGCAACTGGACACCCTTATAGAATGCAATCCCGTTCCTATGTACTTCGGCCTTTCGCAACACATTCTCATTATGAATATCCGGTCAATGGTGGATTATACTACAGTCTTGAATTGCACTACAGGCATGTCGTCTGCGCCAGCAGCTTTGCTGTTCTTGAGCCTCTTGATTGCGACCCGGACTTCGTCATAGCGGTATATCCAAATGGTCTACTTTTAACTCTAAAGCCAACATTATCCCCGTCATCATCCGACAGTGGTCTCTCTACAACCTCAAGGCATCCGGTGCACTACCAGATTTCCTTCTGCATTTCCATGCCAAACACCTGGTACTTAATACTGCTCCTGCACATCTCCAGCTCCACTCTCTCTCTGCTTTTTCCTGCTCACCTTTCTTGTGGCTGAAAAGTCGCCTCTCTTATGTACTCGTCTCCCGATAGTGAAGCAGACGTATGCCGTGTTTTTATATATTTGGTTTTCTTCTCTTTTATGTTCTATACCATCAAATTTTCGAGTTCTGAGTGAGCTTTCTGCTCACAAATGAGCTAGTGTATATGATTTTGCGTATTTTCTAGCCAAATCGGTTTATTTAGGGGTGTGCCAGAAATCTCTATACGGGTTTGGTATTAATTTCATTTGAAATATCTTAAAAAATAAGTCGGTGAAAAAAAGTCATTATAGATTCGCAACGCTCTTTGAGGTATTTCTGGCACTTAATCGGGCTGGTTTTGACTTTAAACTTCATTTGAAAATATATATGGAATATCGCAAGATTGGGCTGAAATTCTGTTGAAATAGATTTCGGATTATGATTTAAAGTAATTTTGGAAACGTCTAAGATATAAAAAATACCGATTCGTTCAGAGACCACAACAATGACAAAGACTGCGTTTATGTGTCAACCAGGGAATGGACAATTACGTTAAGGACAACGATTCGGCGAGAAAATGTGTGCTGAAGAACAATAACAACTGGAGTGTACACAAATTGAAGGAAAACAAGCTATAGGAACATTTGGAGTTTTAGACCTAGGCCAAGGGTTCGCCTCTTTCATTCATCGTTTTGACTGTTGCACTTTTGATAGACTTGAAAATTCCAGATACCACAAAAACAGTTCAATATATTGCGCTTTGGGTGTGCGTGAATAGGAGGAGGAGAAAGAAAGGGTTATGGCTATGTTATTGTGTGTTCATTGTTGTTTTTTTTTTTTTTTTTTTGTTTTTGTGGTGTGCCAGTATGCGACATTGTGTGGCAAACTAACTGTGCTAACTAGCACAGAGGTTGGTGAGCGAAACAAACAGCTAGCGGAGCCCCCTATTGCGCATAGATATTATTGTTTTTCGTAGGCTTATCAATCCGCCGATCGCCTGAATACCTTCCCCTAGCTACGCCACTGCATACATACGTACCATGGAATATACGACTTGTCATTAATAACCAAACAATTGTATCAAGTCAGCTGATTTGTGTGTGTCTGTGTGTGTTGTGCTATAGGCAATTTGATATGTGTTTATGATAGCCGATGAGTGTGGCAGTGTGTGCGTGTGCTAGTAATGGCTTGGTTTCGACCATGTTCAACTCACCCACAGAACCCCATTCCGCCCACTGGTCACAGCCCCTTCAGACGTTATAAAAAATGATGGCAAAGCAAATACTTAAGGTTCATTGAGAAGGCAACTAAATCAAACAGGCCGGCCAGACGACTTAGCAAAGGTCAAGTCAGTCGTATACATTCATCTATAAGCCGGTCAACCAGTCAGCCACTTGACCAGGCCCAGACCCAGAACCAGAACCAGCCAACCAGCCAGATTGTACTTGGCTAAATAAATTTGCTGACAGTGCGACGTTGACGCTGCCAACTTGCTTCAAATTGCTTACAGTTCTTGTGCTTACTATCAGCTCTCCCTTTCTCTCTCTCTCTCTCTCTCTCTCTCTCTGTCGGTGTTTCGCTCTTCCACCCATCGATGATTAATTGTTAAGCATGGCTTTTAACAATGTTAATTTGTCATATGTATATGCAATGTTGCTTTACTTCCGGTTGCATCAACGAAAATGCAGCAAAGCGAAAAGCGTAAAAAACTACAAGCGTACGTGCAAGCAGTGCTGACGTCACAGTGCCGCAGCTGTAATACTCTCAAAATGTATGACTTTTAGACATTTCAGTTAGGGTTTGAGTCGTCTCTTGCGATACTTAAGAATTGACAAGAATTGGCAAATTGAACTCATTCGTAAAGCCTTTAAAATCGTTATATAAATTAAGTAACAAAATAATTATAAATTAATGTTCTTGAAATAAAGTAGTGCAGAAGCAGGATAGACGTTACGAAGTTCTTTCAAAAAGTCTAGCGTCTGGCCGAAGGCTTTGGTACCAGACTGTCTTCCTGAAGTGATGCTTTGGGAAATCTGGTAGTTGATGCACAGCGGGCACTGTGCCCTGTCCTCAAAAAGGGTGCTCCCACGGTGTGCGCTTACTACCGTGGTATCCATCTTCTTTCTATTGCATATAAGGCACTATCGGGCGTTCTGTGCGAAAGACTAAAGATTTTTGCAAAAGAACTGACTGGACCTTTTCAGTGTGGTTTTGTCGATGGAACGACGAACTCTATGTAGAGGGCTCATTTAAGAGGTTACAAAACATAATTAATGGAGCTCTGATAAAGGCCTTCATTGTAATAACCTAACAGTTATAGAAGTTCGCAATTATTCGAAGAACAAATGCAAAACTGTCGTATATATTAAACTTTTCTCTAAAGCCGAGATGTTTTGGAATGTCAGCACATATTCTATTCTCTCTATCATAAGATATTCTTTTTTGGATTTTCTCTAAAAGCTTATTTTTGCGAAATTGCACTATAAATATGGGTTACTTGCATGCAAAATGGAATTTGTTATGCATTGAAATGGACTGTTTGCATATAACTATATGAAAAAGAGGTTATTTGCATATAAAGAGTAATTTGCATACAAAGAGTTATGTGCATTAACTTTCATTGTCAGTTCACAAAAACAGCAAACAAAACTAGTTTATTTGGATTGAAAAGCAAATTGTTTTGTACTTAAAAAGGCGATTGCAAATCAAATAGGTTATTGTAATAAATGACCCAAAAAAAAAAGGAATTTGCTTAAAAACTGCATATTATTTACATTACGAATTTTCAATTCTGTCTTATTAAAAGATTATTTACAAAATAAAAACCTAACTTGAATACATTTACATTGAAAAAACTGATTTTTATTTGTTTATAAAAAAGGGCTATTTGAATAATAGACTATTTATTTGCATAGGTGTACACTTAAGAGAAATTGGTTTCAAAAAGAAAAGGTTATTTGCACAAAACAAGTTGGCTATTCACGTTAATTTGTACTACAAAATTGTTATTTGCATTTAATTTGCTTTAATTTCGCTTTTAATTAGAAAAAAGTACAGACAGATCGTAGGATCTTGTACTGTTAAATACTACATATATCAATCCAGTAAAGATCCCAATGGAAGTCGGTGAGCAAAGCCAAGAGATTGCGCAGACATATTGTACCTTTCATTTATATTTTTTAATTTAAAAAAGAACACATTTGATATTTCTTCGATTTTAAAACCACTTTTCATATGGCAACGATTCTCAAAAAGGGATTTCCAGTTTGTGCATTGCATCGTGGATATATGTATAAAATGTTGCTCGCGTTCACAAGGTTATGCATTGCTTAACCTCTTTTGGTTGGATCATGACTTGGCTTACTGTGGCGCCATCTAGTGTGCTTGTAAGCAAATTCATCGGAAGCGCTTTGATATGATTGCGTCACGACATGCACGCGACTTACAAGACGGGCTTACGCCTACTTAAAATCAAAAGGATTTTAGACCCATCAGTCTAAAAACATTTAAATGACTTATTGGTATAAATATAAGAATTACTCTAAGTCACTGCATGCACACCGGCAGGGCCGATCTATGACAGATTAATCATCTAGTATTCAAGAATACTCTTTCTGGTGCTTTCAATAATATTATCCCGCAGGTAATTACGAAAGAACCTGGAAGTCGACGACCAACTGATGAGGTTGATCAATTATTTGCCTATATGCAGGACCCTGAACTCGTCTCTAGGTCCATTAAAGCTCTTCAGGTAGATAGGTAAAGGTACTCTTCAAGGAGTTTCTGCTGGATGTTATGGTTAGTTTTTCTGAAAAATTTCCCTAAACCCTATGTGACATATAAATTGAAGCAGTTGTACGAATGGACAGCAAGCAGCGGATTAGGTATAAGTCCCGGAAAAACTGACCTTGTACTCTACACAAGAAGGTACTTATAAAATTCCATTGATTGTTCTCCCAAGCGAAATGATTCTCCGCTTTCATTCAGTTATAGTACTAGGATACTACTAGACATGAAATCAGACCAGAAACACACACATGTAGCGATTTCATTGTATTTTTGCAAAAAGATATGCCTAAATGGTTCAAGTGCCCTAAAATAGTATTAAGGTATATTGGTCAGTCTTACAAATATAAACTACTCCTAAGCAACTCAGTAAAATACAAGCTGCGGAACTCTGCATTACCGGTGCGGTTCGTAAAACGCTGCCCTTAATGTTATATTAAATATTTCACCGCTGATTTCGCAGCAGAGAGAAAACTGCTTGGCTAGCAGCGATACGCTTGAGAGAGCCAAACTGCTGGAGAAAACCTACCTTTGGTCACTTCCTAATCCCAACGAAACATCAGTTCGTTTCACTCAAAACTCACGCAGACTACTGTGTACCGATGGAGTTATCCAGTACACTATTTAGCAGCCTCATTCCACGTAGGAAAGATTGATCCTTTGTTTTACCAGAACCCGCCGGTGCCAATTCCTTCTTCACTGGAGGTGATCAGCTGATTACAAGCTTTAGAGTCCTGGATCACAGCAGTGTGTTACAGGCGGAAGCTTTTGTACTAAATATGGCACTAAAGTACTTGAAGCCCTAAAGTGACAGTCAAGCGGATATAAAATCGATCAGATGAATACCGTCAAATGCGATATCTGTAACAAGCTGGCGCTGGATCAGATGGCTCAACAGTTTGTAATTAGCCTGGTATGGATACCAGGACACCGGCGTATTGAGGGATACTGTATAGCCGACGAGATTGTCAAAGAAGGCACAAGTATACCGATGGCTACTTGTAAGCTTCATATTAAGAAATGTTACGACCATAAAGTCAACGAAAAACGGAAGAACGTGGCCAATTGCCGTATAGCCAAATAAACTAAGCCTCAACTAAGTCAAAAACGCACAGTAGAGCTCTGTTCCCTTCAACGGTAGAGATGTTCTGTAGACGTGCGCGTCATGACAGTACACTGGAGCTGCTTTGGCAAAAAGAAGGATGAAATGGGTAAGCATCTCTTTCGCTCATGCCCAGCTCTCTGTAGACATAGGCTCGAGCATCTAGGTTGTTACTTTTTAAATAACATAACAAATCTGTCCGAAATTAGACCTAAAAGGATCGCAGACTTTATCTCTGCATCTGGATGGTGCTCTCTCTCTCTGATCTTTGGGAATGGGGAAGGAGCTGTAGATGATACGGTATAAGAAGGGGCTGTAATACGATAACCTGGCAGCAGTTTACACCTAAAAGGAAAAAAAACATTTGTAGAGGGATCTGTGGAATCTCCACAATAGTGTACTCCCAAGCGTGCGTGCGTGCCAAAATTGTAAAACTTGACTATCGGGATTCTTAGTATTGCAAAACATATTTTTATGCAGTTGTAAAGCTGAGTTTTGGAACACATAACGAAAACTGCAGAACTTTCTGTTATACAAGCTGCAGCATCTATAGTATTCTGCATGTTGCACAGATATCTTGACCAAAATGATTATAAATGCTGTAAGGGTATAAAAAGAACAGTTACGGGACTGTAGAGTAATTCGGAAAAAAATCAAATTAAAAATGTATAATCGCTCTTGTCTGAACTCTCACGTAACGAGGCCAATGCATGCTATGGCGAAAGCAACAACTGCAACAACAACAACAACAAGAACAACGAGCAATCAAATCAATAATTCATATTATGAAAACGTTGAGGGGTATAACAGTAGTAATGTTGGCTTGCACAAGATGGTCCGCCATTTTGGACTGTGGGTGCTGCGTCATGCAACAGTGTGTGTGTGTGTGTGTGTGTGTGTGTGTGTGTGTGTGTGTGTGTGAGAAAGAGTTTCGACTTTTTGGCATGTGGCTTTACTCAATGGGCAGCTGCACAGGAGCGGGGAGTGAGCGCGAGAGCGCAAGGCGACGAGCGACGCCGAGAAAATGTAAATTTTCAATGACAACGGTAAGTGCATGTAAATGCAAGCGACGATGGCGGTGACGTCAACAAAAAATAACAACAACAACAAAATAGAAGAGCGAGACAGACACACTGCGAGAGAGAGAGAGCGAGAGAGAGAGCGAGTGTGTGCTGTAGCAACTGCAAACTGCAATTGAAATAAATTTTCATCTATTTTAGTTTTTGGGTTACGGCTACGTCGCATACATAACCACTACTTCCATCTTCTTCTTCCATCTCTCTCTCCCTCTCTCTCTCCCTCTCTCTCTCCCTCTCTCTCTCTTTCACTCGTTCGCTCTTGTACCCGCCCCTGCGGCAATCAGCGCCCCTCAACGGCTGGCTGCTGCTTCTTGCGCCCCGCAGCATTTACCACTTTGACTATATTTAAATACTTGCACGATTTCCGGTTGTTAGCGCCGTTAAGTTTCAAAATGGCTGTCACAAACACATAGACACTCACACACACACACACACACACACACACACACTTAGTCTGGCCGACAAAATTCCATAGCATAGTTAAGAGCGTCGTTGTCGGCTTCGACACAAATTCTGCTTTGGCGCTACTGCTGCTCCTTGATTCCAACTGCTTAGTACTGTGCATTTGTTTGGTAACAAGGCCAAAATGGTCAGGACTTAAATTGCTTGACTTGCTCTGAAACCATTGTATGATATGCATATTTGCACTGTCAAACGATCCCAAAAGTTTTGCTAGCCAAGAAAATTGATGACACTTTTTGGAAAATTGTGGAACTGATCAGCGCAAAGAAATAGAACACAAATGTAACCAATATTAGCCCCTTCTAGCAACTGATACAGAAACTGCTGGGTCGCGGAATAAAAGCTCTTTGCAGACGAATCCTCAAGGTCATTGCTTTTTGATGTGTATTTCAGGTCACTTTGAAATAAACGGCATTAAGAGAGCTGTTGCTTATTACGCTGCGCCATGAAAAGCTTAATTGCCACTGCTAAACGAAGGTACTGCTTCTTAACTGGCCATAACAGCCTGTTATCGGATTGCGGCCCGATATGGAACACTCCTCCAGGCGCCACTCCAATCGATCATCCCAAAGATAGTTAGTGTGCTTTCTACTTGGTCCTTCCAACGGAGACAAAGTCTGTTCCTTTGTCACCACCCTTCTACAAACGCATTCGTGATCTTTCAGGCAGTAGCTTCTTCATCCATACGCACAACATGACCCAGCTAGCGAAGACGCAGGATGATAATTCGCTGGACTATCTGAATGCCATCGTAGAGCTCATAGAGTTCGTCGTTCCATCGAAGGCGGTAATCGTTGTCCACGTTTAAAGGGTCAAAGAAACGGACCTACTACAATACTAACTTGATTGGTGCAATAACGACACCTCAAACATGGAAAGATTTAAGGAAGTTTATCTTAAGGAGAAATTTGTGAAAGTAAATGTACTTAAATCCGTGACTAATCAGTAGCTGAATTCCATGTCAATCAACGGTGTTAAGTGTGTCTATTCTTAAAGTGACATCTAATTACATTATGCCACAAAATTAAGCCCAAAAAAAGGCCTATGACTAAAATATGCCTTTTTCGATAAATCGCTGATTTCCAACTCTGAAATCAATTTGGATTTTCTAGCATCGTTTTCGAATTATCGCTGTTTCAAAAATTTATGATATTTCGAAAGTTGCGAAGTCAACAAATCTCATATACTACCGATCGAGGTGAACTGTGAATGGAATTGAAGATAATTTAATATCAAATCAATGAATGCCAGACAGTTTTGGTCTAACTTAATTCGATTGCCAGTTACAGGGATATGAAATCACTTTTTAACGAAAATTGAAAATTCTTTTTTACTTCAAATGAAAGGCCTAAGTCTAAAACATACCTTTTCCGTTTATAAAATTCTTGCCTTTTTTTTTAAATTCTAAAGAAAGTTAATCGAAAACTACACAAAAAGAAATTTAAAATACTTTTTGTTGACTTGTAAAACTTGTTGCTTATAAAGTACGTTTACTGTAGTTCATAGGAACTTGATATTATTACTGTGTGCACTAATATTTGCAGTTACTATCATGTCTTACTGTGAGCACAGTACATATACTGTAGCTTACAGTAACTAGTTATTCTTAATGTACATCCAATGTACAAATTAGCTGTTCTTAATGTACATTCAATGTACAAATTACTGCAGTTGCATTAACTGTGTGTGAATCGAGTTGAATGAATTAGGGAGAAGTTGTCTGCGATCCTTTTGATTCGCTAGATATTAGAAAAGATGTGTATAAAAAGAAAGAGAAAGAAAGGAAGGGAAGAGAAGAAAGGAAACAGATAAGTCTACTAACATTAAGTATCGATGGAACAGTTATTGATGAACCAACAAATGAACTAAAAAATTGATCTGCAGTACAAAGCAACATAACAGTTTTTGCAGTTTAATTTACTGTGGGTACATTAATAGTCACCATTATTTCCAGTTTTTATCGATTTTGCAAATTTGAAGATGTTACTAGACATTTCATCTAGAAGGAGACATACCCTCTCCTCAACAGCACTTCGTTGACCAGAGCAGCCCAGAACTGCCCAAAAAAGCAAATGCTTTAAGCATAGTTCTTCCGATCTTCAAATTGGGCATCCCTGTGTGTAATGCAGCTGTAATTCGAAGTAATGTTAGCTTAAAGAGCTTGCAAGCGTCGGGCAGGGAAGGGCTGCCACCGCTGCCCAAGTGACTACAAATTTGTGTATCCCCAGCGCAATATGCAAAGCAATCATAACAACCGAAAGCCACTGCCTCCGCCCCACACACACACACGGTTCCAGCCAGACAAGCCCCACATCCTAGCCAAGGCACACACACTTTGGCGTCCCTAAAGCTACATGCTGCTACTCTCTCCTCATGCGCTCACTTGCTCTCCCGCGCGCAGCGCTCAAGCAAATCAAAAATGTGTATGCCAAGGCCCAAAGCGATACCATTGGCACTTGGCTCGTGCTGCTGCTACCCTTTCCCGCTTCCGCTACCATTTCATGTGCCGCTTTTGTAACGGCTTCAAGCTTTGCTTTCTTTCATTCCCTTTTGCTTGTTTGTTTTCACTCTTTTTGTCTGTGCATGTATTTTTCCTCTCTCTGTGTGCGTTTTTTTCTGCATTTTGTGGCGGAAGTTCATTTGAGGAATTCCGCCATGGCATTTCAACTGCGGCGTTTATTTTGCTGCTGCTGCCGCTGCTGCTGCTTCTCCTGGCTTGGCCAACACTTTCGGTGGATTGGCGTTGGGGGGCAGCTGCTTGGAATAGGCCAAGCCAATCTCTGAATGAATAGCCTGATTTATAATGATTAATGCCACAGATTTATGTTGCTTGGTGTTGCTCGGGAATTTGTTGCCCTAAACTCAATGGTTGACAGTTATTAGGCGGGCGTCAACTAGGCAAAACTTTTTCATTCTTTGTTTGTTTCTTTTGCCTTTTCTTCTTTTTTTGTTTTGTACAAGTCTTTTACTTTGTTGCCTTTTGCTTTTTACTTTCGTAGTTGCTGGGGCTAATTTAAGGGGCGCTGGTATGGCGCAGCAGGTGAAGGCAATTTGAAGCCAAGTGAGGCTATAAAACTCAAGTGAACGGCCATTTTGTTGGCCCACTTTGTGTGTGTGTGTGTGCGTGTGTGTGTGTGTGCTGTGTGTGTGTGTGTGTGTGTGTGTGTGTGTGTGAGTGCATTTTGACTGATAAGGACTTAACCTGCTTTCGTTGCTCATAATAATATAGTAAGTAAATTAAGAGTACAAAACTGCAGCAAAGCTGCTTAGATATTAAAGTCAATCAGCAGATACGCACGATGTTGTGTTCTAATTGAAAACGTTGTGGTCAATGCTACACAGCGAGAAAAAACTTGCAGTAAGTTTCCTATTGTATTTACCTGAATTTACTTCACATTAACAGAGTTACTTGTATCATGGAGCGCTACAATATGTCGAAATTTTTAAAACTTATTCTATTCTTCTTTAATCGTAGGTTTTGTCTAAATAAACTTCCTGTAAAACCCTTCTTCTCATTGAGGAATGGCTTTTTGCCTGGAAATCGTTTTAAATTGATATCTGGAATAACAAATGGGTTAAAATTTGCTTGAATATTTTTGATATTTCTGGCACTCCCCTGAATTTCTTGCTCTGTTCAGCAAAATAAGCGATCAATTCAATGAAATACTGAAAAATTCTAGGTAGTGGCTCGATTGCTGATCAAACTGTTCGTGTCTGTTAACTGACTTACAATAACCAAGCGCCTCATGTTCCTAATTAACGTCACCATAAACCCTCTCCATTGTCACAAATTGGATTACCATGCGTGTGTGCCAAGACTAGCAGAGTTGCACAAATACAAGCCTGTCGGATATCGAAGGAGAGGGCCAACCGTGCGCTTACTTTACCGTAGCTGCAGTTCCCATGTGGTGAGCGGGTTAGAGAATACCACCTCAGCAGGTCAAAGCTTGTCGTATGAGGCGACTAACAATGACACTGGGCTCTTTCGAGACCATTAGGCCTTAAAAGGGTTGTGCGTAGGGTTTGGGACCCACCACGTAAAACCACAATTCCAAGAAAAGAATGAATTTACATCAGGCCGTAACCCGATATCGGATTGTTATGGCCAGTTAAGAAGAGAAGCTGCAGTCGACACTTAACTCGCGGATAGAAGTAGCGCTGCAACCGGTTCCTACTGCTAATATGGCAGAAGTGGTGATAGCTACACCTCACCATGTGCGAAATCAAAAATAAAATAAAAGATCTGCTATTAGGAATAATACATGCGCATAAATTTGCATATAGATTGTAGATACTTAGATTCTTTGCCTGTTTGTTCTTACACACTTTTTCTCTCAGCGTAGCCTTTGAGCAAAGCTAGTGAGCTGCCCAATGCCCACTTATATGCTACACTTGTCCAATTTTGAACTTAAGCCACAAATTATGCGACCTTGGAGATTGCTTTTATTGCTGCTACCGTTTGTTGGCCCAGCTCAGACGTACTACCACGCCCCTTTACGCCCATTGTGCTCATTTTAAGGGGCATTTTGCACACCGCATTTCAATTTCATTTTGAGCATCATAAAATATAATTGTTTTCTACCCACACGCGTCAAAGTGAAAAATAAACTGCCAATTTCGTCTTTGGCGACCAGCTAACAATAAGACACGGCAACTACAACAACAACAACAACAAGAGCAGCAATAAGCTATTTGTTCAACAGCTGCAAGTCAGCAAAAAGTAAAAGAAAATCTGAACAAAAAACTAAGAAATTAAATACAAGAAAAAATACAAAAGTAACTGTAAGAAAAATGAGCGAAACTGTACCTGGCTTTCAGTTCATTGCCAACTAAGCGGTTATATTTACAGTTCAGTTTAAATCAGCGGTCGGCAGTAACAGTAGAGATGTTGGCAGCACTTTCGCATGCATATACACGAACATTTTCATCAGTTGCCATTGGCATCTTCTTTATGGCCGCCGCCGACCACTGCTTTAAGAAACGCCAATCTCAAACTATGTCTAACCGTGACTCCAAGAAAAGTAAAAATCGACTGATTTTGCTGAGTTTCATCACGAATTGATCGCAATGAATCAGTCAATCCATGTCATAGGAATAAATAATTCTATTTTATTCGACGTTGGATCGCAGCAGCCCAAAACCGTTTGAGAAAAGGTACGATCGGGCTTATTGCTTGATTATATAAGCGATTCACTGATTTGGCAAAGCGCAACAACAAGTCGTCTTTCTTGAATCACGATATTTCGAAAGCCTTGCTGGAATCCCAAATTCAAGACGATTGAGGTCATTTTTGGATTTGCGTTTTATTTATTTTTACGGAAATTCGAAATTATGGTCGATTGTGACATGTGTTCGATATTCTTTAATAATATAGCCATTTCGCTGCCGATTTTACTCAAATTTGCAAAAAATCAATTTGTCAAATTCCAATTCAATTACTTTGGAATCTATACTAATTTTATATATAAAAAAGAAATTAATTTTTGAGTTGATTGCCCTATAACTAGCAATCGAATCAAGGTAGACCAAAACTGTGTGAGAAACACTGAACCAATATTTAATTGTCTTTAATTTGACAAACAGGTTATGTCGGTCGGTAGTAAGGTTAACGAGTAACATGAGATTTACTGACTTCGCAACTCTCGAAATCTCGTATTTTCTCGTAATGGTTTCCGGATTCGAAATCAGCGTCCTAAAATTAACTTGAAAAGGTAAGTTTTAGACATGTTTGCATAGTGTTGTTAAATATACTTATAAAGGTAACGCCGTCGATCAAAGACCCTTCTTAAAATTTTGTAAGAGTCTGAAATAGCGAAAGAGAGAGGCACAAGTTGTTCTCGTTGCTGAAGAAAACTCATTGATATTCGCAAGAGAAGCAAAAGTTAAGTAGCTGCGCTGCTGACGTCGCAGCGATGAGAGCACCTTTTTAAGTATACATGGGTGTTATTATCCCATGGTGCTGATCGCTGTTCTGTCAGCCAATCGCTGCTTGTACCCTATCTCTGTCTCGCTCTAAGGTGCAAACGCACATTTGCTTTGCTCCGTTATCTTTCTTAACGTGCTTTTTGATCTCATTTGCTTACGATTTTTAAAAACTAAACTAACTAAACATGCCAAATTCCGTTATGTACCGTGGTCTGACCTCTATTGTTTTCGTGTCAAATTAGGTTCAAAGTTATTTGTAAAGCAACATATTGAAATTGTAGTTAGTGGAACGGCCGTTTAGGCTTTGCAGGACAATAGTCGTTACAGTATATTCTTCTTGAAGTTTCACTCTGTGCAGTGAGTTTTATATGGAAAGGAGTACAAAATTGATTCAGTGTTACTTTTGAGTACACATTTTTCAATTTTTGTGGTTCTTGTTCTGCCCTTAAATTGAGCGCAAAGAGCTCTCTAGCCATAAAATAACATGTAAGATAATTTGCAGGACTTGAAGTAAGGCAACAACAACAATTTTTGCTGAAACCGCATTTATGCCGTAATTCAAATAATAGCGAATGAGTGTGAGCCGGGCGTAGAGGTAAGCGATTTTACCTATGGAAAAATGCCGCAGTCCAATTCCGGTCGGTTTCGCTCCAATTCAGTTGAGGCGTCGCTCTCAAGTTGAACTTGGCCCATGACAGCCCCGAGTTGAATTCATTTAAAATTTTAATGACCATTGGTGTAAAATGTTGTGTATCTTTGTGTGTGGGTTTGTGTGTGTGTGGCAACACCTACAACAAAAATAACGAGAACAACAACGGCCGCAATATTAAAATTCATTAAAAATGATTTGCGTAAAACGCAATTTTATTTTTTCGAAACAAAAATTAAAAAAATACAGCTAAAAAAACAGCAAAAAAGTGACAGCATAAAAATGAGCAAGGAAAATAAAGTACAGTACTCAAATGAAACAAATAAACAAGCATAGAGAGAGCGGATGATGTTGCTGCCAAAGGAGGTGAGTGAGAGTGAGTGAGTCGACAGTTGAGTGGTATGAGAAGCCGAGAGAGAGAGATTGGTATGGTCATCTATATACTCTATATTGTTTTTGGTGCTGTCTGCAGCACTCTGCTGACTGAATTTTAAACGAACTGTGAGCAGCGCTTCAGGGGATTCATTTGGTTTGGGATTACATGGCCAACAGGACTAGGAAACTGGCATTAAAATATAAGGAGAGCTTCCAACTGGTAATTGAGCACGGCAAAAGCTGCAACGTTCATAGAGTTGCAAATGGGAAAGTAAATATTATAGCAAGTTTTTTAATAAGTAAATCTATGAAAACGAGTAGACACAATGAATGTTTGTACATACCTTTGACTCAGAGGCATAAGTGGCTTGTGTTTTTGTCTTAAATTCTATTCCATTCTGCTTTTGGTAATAGTAAGGGAAATAAAGTAATATATAATATGTAAATAAGTAATACAAAATTTTAAGATTTCTGTGTAGTAGACGAAGAAATCTTGAGTTCCTGACACTCAAATTGAATAGTTCTTTGAACTTATGGAAAGAAAGATGAAAGATATGCCCCGGATAAGGATCTCACGCAAACTTTCTCCCAACCCGATAGCGCCGAAGGACTCTGGACAAATATAGCACACTAACGCTCGCTTCGCAATGCGCACTGACGAGTAACCAATTATACGATTAGGTGTGTCGCGATGTCCTGAACAAGGCTGCTATGCGATTAGTGCGAGATCACTATCGAGAGATGAGGAAGGTGCATGAGGTGAACAAGAAAAGCGTAAGCAGGAGGAGATCTAGATGTGCCGCAGCAGGAATGACATTAGGAGGTTCTTCCACGAAGTCAAGATAGATACAGAGGGAAATGTGGAGGTTTTGTCGAGCTATTCCGGGAATAACTACCCTATGCCCCAAATCACGGCGTGGTTATGCCGCCGCCTAGGCCGGACGAATTTAGAGTCACAATCAAGCAGCTCAAGATCAACAAAGATGCTGGCGCAGATGAGTTACCTGCTGAGTTCTTCAAGACTGGCGGCAATGGTGAATGCACCAACTATTTTGCAGAATATGGCTAGTTGAGAGAATGCCCGATGATCGGAACATTGGTGTGCTCTGCATCTAAGAGCACGAATTAAAATCACTTGTATCCCAGCGAAGCTACCGCAACAACCGAAAGAGGCACCACAATAAACTTGTTAACAAGCACCTTATTGTTAGGAATCAACCTGCTGTTAGGACATAAGCAATTAGCTGTAGTCGCTGCAATATGCTAACGCCAGGTACACTCAGGTATCGGGCACAATCCACCGGAGTTATAACCGAGTTTTGAAGGCAAACGCTGCTCGACTATTGGCCGCAATATTCCACATGCAGGATCATCTATCAAAGCCATCCAAAAACTACTGCGTGACCAACGCTGCTTCACTGGGACAAGCCAAAGACAGTGTAATCAGCACTTGTGGAAATAATCAAGTTTGCCACAACCGTCACCGGCAGAACACTGTCCTGCGGCACAGCTGCTGTGATGCAATGGTTGTCCAGCCAAAAAAACAGCAGACCTGTAGAGCTTGTTCTCAAACCACTAAGGACATGTTGCACAACCCGATAAACCTGTTCAGGAGTATCATGATGGTGCCTGGAACTAAAAAAATCATACCATGAAATATTCTTTTAAATATTTTGGAGAGAGTAGGAAGCAAGCCAATCGGGCTATAAGACAAAACATTGTTTGGAAGGGCCATAAGCACTTTGCCATCAACACCATCATAGTCAGGAGCCTCTTTCTCTTTTAGCCTATAAATCTTAAGCCGGATGAAGTCAGAGAGAAAGGCTTTATAGATTCTAAGGCAGGCATTTCCTCATGAGTGTCAAGTATGCCAACTGCATCCGCAAGCTCAAAGAGCGTGAACCGGGTCTCAGCTATCTTACCATCTGAATCCTGGACGTGACGTTTAACACATAATTATTGATAGGCTGATTATTACCACCGAAAATTGAAGTAAACGCTCTCAAAATTTCAGTAACCATTTCAGAATTTCGCTTGTAAGGTTTAACGTTGCTAGTTCTTGAACATCGCCATGATAACACCATATAACAATAAGCTTCTTCTTAACTGGCCATAACAACCCGTTACCGGGTGACACATGATATAGGGCACACCTCCACTGCTTTGCACACACCTTCTCCATTTGGTGCTACCCAAGGTAACTAGTGTGCTCTGTACCTGGTCCTTCCAAAGTAGATACCAACCGCATTGAAGACCTTTCTCGCTGTAGCTTCTTCATACACACGTACAACATGACCTAGCCAGCGGAGTCGTCGGATGTTAATTGGCTTGACTATGTCAATATCGTCGTAGAGCTCATAGAATTCATTGATCCATTGAATGCGGTAGTCGTTGCCATTGCGCAAGTACCAAAGATCTTACGGAGTACCTTCTGCTCAAACATTCCAAAAGCATTTTTATCAGACTGCATCATTAGCCATGCTTCAGCGGCATAAAGCAAAACGGGATGGATGAGCGTCTCTTAGGGTGTTAGTTGCGTCTGGCGAGAGTGGTCTCTACTACTCATTTGCCTATTGTAACCAAAGTAACATCTACTGGCAAGAGTGATTCTGCGCTTGAACTCCATGCTGACATGGTTTTTTATCAGGACGGTGGTGTCAATCCTTGACAACATAATTTTCAAATAATAACCTTACAATAACAAAAAAGCTGAAATAGTCTATGCCTGACCTATGGAACTGGTTTTGATTGTTGCTTTGCAAGCCTGGACGTTATCATGCTCATATAAGTCCTGTTTTAGTACGCTCATTATCTTAGCTTAGATTCGAAATCTCAGTCCTGGCAAGCGCATTAATCTCGTGCCAGGTGCTTTCGCGTGCCACCATTAATAGCAACAGGGTTTCCGTTGTGAGAGAGGAGTCCATGGCTGCATTTGTTCGAAAGCAAACATGCTCAGCATCTCCTGCTTACCCACAGCTGGCGCAGTTTGGGTCGTCATCATGGCCGCATCTGTGTTAGTACTTCCTAAAGCTTTCATGTCCACTGAGAATCAGCATGAGGTGAATGTTTATTTCGCCATGACATCTTGTAGTTCATGGGTTAATGTTGGGAATCAGCCTAAGCGCCCAGCGCCCATTGACTGACACGCTCCATTGCTCCTGCCATTTAAGCAGGTTTCGCTCACATACACGCTGACACTATATGTATAAGAGTGCGTTGGTATTCAAAAGACAAAATGGTTATGTGCCTAATTGAAAACCCTTTACATGCTCCTAAGCATTTAGAGGGCAGACCCTAAAAGTAAGCTACTCCTAACAGCCACTGCCACTGAAATAAGCGTAACCAATTAAACAAAAGTGTACGGTTATTGTTGAGGTTATGTCAAAGCCCTGACGTAATGCTATAAAACGTACTTCGGACTCGGATGCTCTGACAACCAAATCCGACAAACATTCTTTACTATGTTGCTATGCCGTGTAATTTCATTAGCTTTTCCTGGGCTTTATCTAATCGCAAATCTTGTATTATATATCATACAATATATACTCGTAAATGTATGTATGTGTGTGTTTGTATGGCCACAACTTGCCCTACTCAACGGCAAGGCAACATTAAATCTTTGGCACCCTCTTAGCCAATGTTCAAGTTATTGGCTTTTGGCCAGTCCTAACTCAATAGCTCTCTCTGTATTGATGTGCCGGACTCCAAGAACAACAAAAGCAATGTTTCTAACTTGACTCGAACTTGTTGGCCTTCAGAAACACTGAACAGCATTCCTGCAATAATCCTGGCCACTAAAAAATTAATGAAAAAATTGGCGCACAGGCACGCCAACACACACACACACACACACACACACACACACACACACACACACACACACACACACACACACACACACACACACACACACACACACACACACACACACACACACACACACACACACATGCATGCATAAGCTGCTGTATATGAACACACACATTATAAATGTATCTATGTGTGTGTGTGTGTGTGTGGGTGTGTGTGTGTGTGTGTGTGTGCCCCGTCGTCTACGCATATATAAAATTAAAAAATTTACTGCTTTCACTGATAGGCATCCAGATCCAGGCCATTGGTTGCCCGCCACAAAGCCCCCCTTAGACCTTGCCACAACCTGCTGCCGCCTGCAACCGCTTCATACAAATTAAAAAAAGAAAACAACAAAATTTTTGTCGGTAGGTCATGCAAAAAAAAAAAAAATAAAATAAAAATAAATAAAAAAAGGAAAAACGTTTTAAAAATATTGCGCGTCGTATATATTTTTAACAATCCATGCATTTTATATGGGGCTGGGCAGCTAAAAAGCCGACTGGGATGGGTTCGGGGGCCGAAAGCGGCTAAGGGACTGATGGCATTGGGCGTGTAATTTCCATGTTGGCTCAACACCAGCGACAAGTTTCACCTTGTTGCTTTTCCTTCTTATCGCTCGTTTATTTCGAATACCCTACAGTCAAGCATATTGGGATATGTATGTCCTGAAATTTGCAACTGGCAGTCGATGTAGACTGGTCTGAGTGGGTGGAAATGTGCGTTCACTATTATAAGTAGATTTCGTTATTGGTTTTGGAAGAGAATTTATACAATGCAGTCGCGATACAGTGAACTAGTTAAATCTGGTTGAAGGATTTAATATGGATGTCGATGCACAGACTGCACTGAAGTTGTGGTGGCAACACTTCTACGTCTTACTATCGAGCGATGATGAAAATAAACTCACTTCCGCAGGTTACTTCCCGACGTCACCAAATATAGATGAAGCGACTCCAGAACAACAAAGTTGCCGACGCAGATGATCTGCCTGCAGAGTTGTTCAAGACTGCTGGCAATGAGTTGGTAGGATGCCTGCACCGGCTCTTTGGCAGAATGTGGCTCGCTAAATTATGCCCCATAAGGAACCTTGATGTTCACTGGCCTGTCCCCACGGTGTGCGCTAACTGAAAGACGAAAGTCACTCGCAAAAGAACTAATTGGACCTTATCAGTATTGTTTTAGGTCTGGTACGTCCACCAATGAGCAGATATTTACACCACGCAAAATCCTAGAAAAGACCCACGAATACCAAATCAAAACCAGCCATCTCTTTGTCGATTATAAAGCAGTATTTGAAAGCCCGTCGAGGGATTGCGTATATGCTGCTCTGTCTTAGTTGAGTATCCCTGTAAGGCTGGTGCAAATATGTAGAATGATGTTGAACCACACACGCAGGTCCGTCAAGGTAGGAAAGAACAATTTTGAATCTTTTGATACCGAGCGAGGCTTCATACAAGGTGATGGAGAATGTGTTGCGAAAGGCTAAACTATATAGAAACAGGACAATATTGAACTAAAATAGTGTCCTGTTGCTCTCCTACGCAGATGATATCGATATCATTGGTCCTACTAAACGAGCAGTAACCGAAGCCTTCTATTGAAAAAGAATCTGCTACATGCTTTTTTCGAATAGAGAGACGCAGCCGTTGGACTCTCAGATTGGTGTTGGAAACTATACTTTTGATGTTGCCGCCCTTCACCGATTGGAGAAGGCGCTTTCATAGCAAAGGCGCCTGAAAGACTGCTCTAGGTCAACCCTTTCCCCGATCACTGGTTGTTAGAAGAGCTCTTACATTAGAATAGTTTGCTTTTTAATACTTTGTAACATATGCGTTATTCCACGCTATTTTTCATTGAATACGCTAAAACAAAATTCTGCACTTAGACTTCGACTTTGGCTCGTTTTCAAGCTTTCTTTAATTTAAAGCCCAGAGACTTTCCATCGAGCTTAGATCAGGGCTTGATGATGGCCAATCAAGATCATCCGTTACATTTTGTTGAAGACAAATTTTATTTTGGCGGTATGTTGTGCTTTTCCAAACTACGGAAAGGTATATTCACACAATCAGCTAGATTTGGTTATACAGGAATTACGTGATCTTGTAATATACAGATGTATTTTTTAGAATGTACCGTAAGCTTCAGGCAGTCTCTGTTGTCTCCGTTTTCTGTCGTAAATCTCTTTCTAGCATCAGCGATACATATAATACATATATTACATTTCGACTCGTCGCTAAAAATGATGGTGTTCCACTATTGCTGCTACCTTAAGTGGGAGTTTTTCGTGGTGAGTCCCAAATCCTACGCATAACCCTTTTAAAGTCCGGGTTTTCTTCGCTGCGCACATTTGCTGACTGCCTTAAACCCGAGTGGAAATAAGGGTTGGAAGCAACCATTGCATAAACTAGGGCTGAACATATGCAATATTTTAAAGCAATTACATACTAATAAGTCAAAAGATTAGAGGAGCTGGGATTGGCTCAAGGTTTTGATGCAATTGATGTGTATCATATTGAGGTGAGACCGCCAAAAGTGGATGCAACGGACTATTATGATTGGTATTCCTTCTAGCGCTTGTGGGCAGCAAGTACAGAAACTTGAAGCTCTTGGTAGAAGCAATGATTCGCAGATCTATGAACAGTCTGCTTTAAAGAGAGCCATTTTATTTTTTATTCGAATTGCATCAGTTATACAGTACCAATGTGCCCGTTGGTTAGATTGGAGTTTGAATATAGATTGTCGAAAACCAAACAAGTAGTCGAAAAAGCTTTTGGTTATTTAAAGGGTAGGTTTCAGAATCTTGGTAAAGTGCTGGAAAACAAAGTTAAGAAGCTAATGTAATGTTATTCCAAAGTGTTGCTGCGTACTCCACAATTTTCTAATTGACAAAAACTGTAAGTACGAAGTGGAACCGAGCTGCTACTGCGGAAAATGACCAAGAGTCAGTTGAAACCTTAATTGGCAGGGGAATTCTCAACCGGCGAGCGGAGGACATACAGACAAGTTGCCAAAGGTATATTTCTGCTTTCTCCTTCAAGGAGAAGTGGATCGGTAGCGCCTTGTCTACCCAGATAGCCAATTCAGGCTTATAATGAAGTTAAACAGTTTCAGCATCGACTTTTGAAGCAAGTATGTTCAAAATGAAAGTGGTCGTGAAGAGAGTCAAGTCTTCGGCTAGCACTTC
This sequence comes from Chymomyza caudatula, assembly GCA_035041775.1. Classification (NCBI taxonomy): domain Eukaryota; kingdom Metazoa; phylum Arthropoda; class Insecta; order Diptera; family Drosophilidae; genus Chymomyza; species Chymomyza caudatula. Next base: position 1,780,348 of record JAWNKW010000145.1, read on the forward strand.
GGTCGTACGTGCGACTCTGTTAGAACTTGTCTGCTATCGGTGCCGATCGCTGCTTTAGAGTATAGAAACTTCGTCGCTGTGAAGTTAGTTTCTAAGTCTACCTCTCTGTCTACTTTAGCTTGCTCTTTTCTTCGCTCATCGTTTCTTATGACGACGGCGACATTTATTGCTTTCTGGCTTAGAAGCTCGCTTACCTGTGTGTGTCAAAGTTTTGCCACTTATACCATGTGTGTTGCACAGGTGTGTGGATGTACATATGTATTTGTGTGTGGTGTAACTTTGCGTGCATGGAAATTGCAAGCATTTTCTCAAGTGACAGCTAAATGCTCAAAATATTAAAGCAATTAAAAGCACTAAAGGTGACAATGTGCCAAGTAGCAGACGTTAAGACTTTCAACGTCAGCAGGCATCAAATTCACAGCATTATAACAATAACAATAACAACTACAACAACAAAGCAGAGCTCCCGCAAGGTATATTTACACCTTGGGACCCAACGCGCTGTTCTTCCTGCAAATGTTGTTGACGTACACTCTGAAATGTAGACGTCTCTGTCCAGCTGCTGTGATGGACATTGCCTAAGCCCCCGGCATAAAGTATGTTTCCCCAAGGTGTCTCCTGACTGCGTCAACATCATAAAAAGCAAAAAAGATGAAAATTGAATTCAAGCACTAAAACGTTCAACATAAAAATGCCAAAAACACGAAGAAAAAAAAAGAGAATAATCGTGTTGGGCAACGACTGCGGAATACTCTATACGCTTAAACGGGAACTGTTATAACTAAGGCGAATACTCTCTAAATGCACTGTTTTTGTTGGGCTTCATTGTATTCAAATTTCGATTGAGTAAACGCTAAATTATTGCCACTTTCCTACAAAGACATATTCAAAAAAAAAAGATTTTTCGTTATGGTTTTACAAAGTTAATTGGCAGAAAATTCCGAGAAATCTACCTGTTATATACATGGCCGAAAATCTATAATGCCCTTGACCCTAGTACCTTGCAGTGCATAAAAAACAACATGCTGAGCACAGTTTGAAATTGTTTTTCTTCAAGCCAATAAGCTGCCGCCCAATGTCTCTCGAACTATGCGAATAATTGAGCTGGGCGCAGGGAGAGCCTAGTCGAATCTTTTGATTGGTCAGCTGCGTTGCACAGTGGTCGAAATGTCTAATTTAGCTGCAGATAAGACATATATCTCTGAATTTTTTTGTTTTGATTACTTATGCTCCATAGAGTTTAATGGCGTTTTCCTTTTTGTTGTGTTTGCTATGTCCGTACAACATAACATCGACCATTTTGCTTGAAATTATCGTATGTAACATTTTTTAAGAAATTCACTTTTTGATGCAAAATTGTTCTAAAGTCACTAACTCATCAGCTGATGATTAGCTTTTATGGTGATGTTCACTAAAGTCTCAAAAATAATACAGAATTAAATTTGATAGAGATGCTCCTGGCTGATAAAGCGCTACTCTACTTTATCATTTTTATTTTGTTTTAATTCATAATTAGGGCAGTTTTTGACCCAAATTAATAAGTGAACTATCGTTTGGTACAGATTTTAATGCACTTTTGAAATAAGGTATAAAAACTTAAATAAAAAAAAAATTGTATGAAGACAGTCGGGACGGTGCCCGTCAGTGAGGGTATCCCTGGAACTCATTTCATGAAAATCGAGTTTCTATGTAAATTTTTGTATCGAAGCGTTGAGGGATATGAGCGTAATAACGGTAAATGATCTACGAGGAAGGCGGATAATTAGGAAAATGATCAACATTGTTTGGTTTATAAGCCTTATGTATCACATTTGGTTTACAAATGTTAACTTTAACATTTCTGTAAAAAGTGCAAATCTGTTACATGCCCAGTAATAGTGTGCATAACTGTGCCAAGTTTCAATTGGATAGCTTTTATGGTGTGGGTTAAAACCGCCAAAATATGTCACGGGGGAAGGGGGGGAGATATCGATATAGTTCTACAAACTCGTATTTTTCCGGGTATATGCGCATCTAGCAAATTTTTGCTCTAGGTTTTATAGTCTCCGAGAACGGTGCGACAACACGGACAGACGGACATGGCTATATCGGCTCGTCTTTTGCTCCTGACTATTTTGCCCATGGAACATATGGACTACCACGCCTACTTCTGCCTGTTACATACATTGCACAAATTTATAAGAAGTTGTTGTTTTTGTTGTCTACCTAAAGGAGAAAAATGGCGTTGTTGTCGTTACTTCTCAGTGTATTTTTTTTGGGTTTTTTGCCACGCATTATCACGAGCTATCTCTCTCGCTCAATAACTGAGAGTTGTAAGTAAGCACATATTCTGCTGTAACGAAACAACAACTTTTTAAAGAATTGAACAAGGACTTCGGCAAAGTGCTACCAATGTAGAGCAGGTCCTCTCTGTCGATGAGCAAATTTGCGAAAGGCACAACGTTTAAGAAAAGTTTCCATGGCGCGTCGATCGAATGAAGCACAACAGTTTGTTTGTTTTTCTTAACTGACGATAACAACCCGTTATCGGGTTACGGCCTTATGTAAATACATTCCCAAACCTTATGCAAAACCCTTCTAAGGTCTGAGGTAGCTCTACTGGTCTTGAAAGAACTCAGTGTCATTGTTAGTCGCCTCATACAACAAGCTTTGACCTGACGAGGTGGTATTCTTTTTTCAGTACACAAAATAGCAGCACATAAACGCAACCCTTCAAGAGAGTACTTAGAGCAGTCCTAATAATTGCGCTTATGTCTAAAAATACTTTTCCAATAGTGCTCAGATTTGGAAAAATATTCGGAAAATGCACCAACTGAGCCCAAAGGAGAAATAAATGCCTAAGCTAAAATGGGATTAGCTACAAAAGCGAAAGAACAGCTGTTTTTTGAGTGGCCGGCCGCACACCTGGCTTTGTTTCAGCAACAAAAACAACAGCAGCTGCAAAACATACGCACGCTAAAAGCCGCGTTCCAAAACAAAACAAAATGTTTATACGATTTACCTCTCGACCCCACGTAACTCATACCGCCCGCAGCTAACTGAGTTTTTCTCGGTGTTATTTAGTACACCCAGAAGAGCCGAGAGCGCGCCAACAGTTGGCCCCAACAACGTGACGCACCCCCGAGCCGTCGCACTCCTGGCTGACCGCACGCCGAGCCGCACAACCCTGAGCCGTAGTCCATCAAGCTTAGCAGTGCCATCAGAGAGCTCTTGTTGGCCAAAGATGAGACAATGAGCGAGCGCAGCCCGATGGACGACGTAGGTGTTTTGGAGCGGGGGCGGGCTTCGGTATGTTGGCCGCTGAGTGATGAGTGCTGAGTGCTGCTCCTGCGGCTGGCTCCCGAGCGTTGGGCTGCGATGAGTTGGAACGCCAGAGCTAAAGCTGGAGCTGCGTTGCGCATAGAAATCGCATTAAATCGAAAGCAAAAGTCGTTGGCATTGCCAAAAGCTACAAATACGCGAAGCTACACACAGATACACACGCATACAAAAAGAAAAAAACCAAATTCATGTTTGTGTTAACACGCAGCTACACTGCAAGAAATATTTTTTAGCAAAGGTCCATTCCCAAGGTACATTCATCTTCTCAATATTTTTGAATCTTTGACCAGCTGAGTTTGTCTTATTTTACATGACTGACTAGTTATGGCATGACAGCACTCCTCCAGGTGCCTCTGTTAGGAGGCACAACTTCTTGCCATTGTAGACCTTTACCCCAGGAGTGTTCGTCCATACGCACAACATCCGACCGAGCCAGCGAAGTCGCTAGAGGTTTATCCGCTTGTCGTCGTAGACCTCGTAAAGTTCGTATTACCATCGAATGATATAAAGTATCAAAATCCTAGTTTTTCTTGCGTCATCACCCATGCATAAAACAAAATGGGCAGAATAAAAAAAAAAAAAGCGTATATCATACAGTCTTAGATTCGTCTAGGCAGAGCTGAGACCAAATTTGCAACGATGGGAAAGACTGATCCTTTGCTAGATATTCGTGCCGACTTTATTGTTCGTTAGGGTTAAATCCCTATCAACATCTCTCCACTTGCAGAAACAATGTACTTTTTCCTGGCTGGCATATCCCACCAGGCACATTGTGGCGAATTCTCTTTTAGTAGACACAAAGGCTCAGATAACAACTCGCTAAGTACGACAAATGCTGTCAATATCACCTGCGTAGACAAGCGATTGGACACTTTAGTAGAAAATGTTGCTTTCCGATGCACTCCGGCCTTTGGCAAGACACTCTCCATTATAAAGTTGAAGAGTTCGGAGGAGAGGGCGCCGCGTTGTCTGAAGCCACGTCGGGTTTGAAAGAGGGGTCGCATCCCAGCTCAGACAATGCGGCATATACTATATAGTACGTAAACGCTCAATTGACTATCAAATGCTGCGATATGGATTTTTTGTGTCTTTTTCAGGATGGAACATCTGGTCAATGGTTACTGAGGCCACAAAAGAAACAAAGAATCGTTTCGAAATCGTCATAAAAAAAAGATACGAGAAATATGCTCAAAAAGTAATTTTGTTTCCAGAAAATTTATGTTTTCTAGTTTTTTTTTTACGATTAATTATATTGCTAATTTCTTTTCTAGTTGCCTTTTAAAAGGCAATTTTCGTTAGTCAAATGCCAACCTTTTTTGTCAGTGTACACTAATGCGCTCAGTCGCTCACACTCCCATGCACACAAGCGCAGAGAGAAGGAGAAGGAGAAGGAGAGAGAGAGAGAGAGTACGTGTAACTGTATGCCTACATTTCCACGTTTGTTTTCGTTTCTGTTTCGTTTTCGTTGTTTTTCCTTTGCGCTCTGCTGCGTTTGTTTTTTAAATTTTACATTGTTGCTTTTACCTTTCTGCCTGCCTTCTTTTGATGTGGGCTTATCAGATATCAAAGCGAATAGCTGATAATGTGGTAAACAGAAAACAAAAAGGAGACCAAAAGAGCAGCAAGAAGAAGCATAGTTTTTGACGCCAAAAACTTTATACCCTTGCCTTGCCGTTTAGTCGATAATTCTTAGAGCCGCCATTCGATATCGTTGTTCGATTGGCAACAAAGTTGGCCATTTTTTGATATCTCGCACGAAAGTTAAAGTTGGTAAATGTCGGAATGGCGCTATAAATAGTAAAATGTTCGCTGTGTTCTATAAATTACTTTCGTATTAAATTCGCTACGAAAGGATAAAAGAGTACATTACTCTTTCTATGTCACTGTCCGACGATTGTAAGGCACGTATACGCATATTGGGGATGATAAACTTCATAAGAGTGAGAGTTGTATGCTCTCCCTTCACGAAAGTCGAGCTGTTTGATAAGAAGCAGGATTGCTTTCGCTCTCCTTAATTCCTATATCGGGCAAGGCTGCCTGAATGCTAGGGATGGGTCGACTTTCGTCGATGAGCCACAAATCTTACCTAAGTACTAGTGGAGCGTTCCACTCGTCAACATATGTATATCTACCAACACAGCTAACGAATTACACAAGCGATAGATCATTTGATGATAATCCTGATAATAAATTAGCTCTTCCCAGCATAAATAGATAAATGAAGAAAAGAACATATCAAAAAGGTCATCATCTTATCATTATCTTCGATTTCGGTGTTGTACAGTTTCTGGCATTGAAAATTGCAATTCAATGAGCGTTCTTTGTGTACCAGAGTTCAGCACATATTCAGACTAATCTCTTTGGCCAAGAGTATAACCAAAACAAACACAGCCATTGAGGCATGCAGCGTCTGAACGGCCCACGCATTCGCTTTAACTGCCCCAATCTAGAACTTTCTCCTCTCATCCCCATCATCTGCGTCATCGTCATTCGCATTCGCATCCTCATCAACATCGTCATTGCCATCATCATTCATCTGTGGCAACCAACAGGTGGGCCAGCATCAAGAACCTGGCCAGTATTTTGGTTTGGTGTCCTCTTAAAGGTACAGCCGCGCCCGTGGGCTGTTTATTTCTGTCTTTTTTGTTGCTCTCTTTCTTTTTTCATGTTTTGTGCTATTTGGCATTTTGGTTTTTCACATAAGTTTATCTTGATGTGACTTGGCACAGCTAAAAAGGCTTGCCATTGCTTCAGTGCTTCATGTTGTTGTGGTTTTTGTTGGTTCTGTTGTTGCTTCTTTGTATAACACATTTCGCTTATCAGCTCTCAGGTAGCTAGCGGGGTTTTCCACGGGCGTACGCAGAATGCCGATTTCGGGGGTCAAATCAATCTTTCCATCCAGTAAACTGATTGGAGGAAACATTTGGGGTCTGATACAGTTGTGAAACTTTTAGGAATGAGCGGAAAACTAGATTTTAACAACTTTTATTTAGTTTCAATTTCAATGGTGTGAAAATTAAAATTTAAAGCAATTTTCGACCCGACTTTTTTTTGTCGCCTTTCTGAACGCGTCGCCAAATTGTCACAACCAACTTTTGTTGGAGAGGGGTTGGTCCGAAAACAGGTTTTTTGTTATTTATCTTTAGCGGCTTGTGACGTCACATTAGTGAGGGAAGTCTTCAAAATGTGACGATTAGTCATTATGTGCATTGTGACGCCATAACTAAAATTTAAAAAAAATTAAAAAAAGTCCTTAAAATAGCATAAGAAGAAACACCTTTTTTTCGGCCACATATTGTAGAACTTAGAGTATACGGATTTCATCTTTTGCTGCGTTCTGATTCTAAAACTAACGGATTTAGATGAAAGCTTAGTTCTACTTGAGAATATATGATAAAATTGTCCTTTCTACCAGTACAATTCGTTTCACTTCCATTTCCACTGCTGTCATCCGTATTACCAAATTCAACCAATTTTCTTCTTAGTTATTGCTTAACACTACATAAATTTCTTCAATTTTTGGTTTGGTAAACTGTTGGTACTACTAGAAGTGAGTGTTTCAAGAGCGTCCCAACAGCGATGTGTCAACTGGCTTAAAATGTTCATCACGAATCCCTTGAAGCGTACCCTGAACGACATCAAAGAGATCGAGCTTTTGAATATTCTTGCAGCTGATTTGCTTCTAGTGTAGTAATCAAGAAATCCAAGTATGCCAATATCAATGATACATCCCATAATTGAACTTTGTTGACGTTGTTTCTAAACCTTCACTGTTCCAGTTCTTGAGAGTTCAACTTTGGTTTCTAAAGCATTCGACTTGGAAACAACAAAAATTTCTTTGAACTCGGAAGCCACATGATTTTCATGATCTTTCGGTAAATGCTAGAATTCAAGTGCTTATAAGACACTCACGATGGACTCTAGGTATACAGCATATTTCGCATTCAGCCTGAAGATCATGTGTTGCAGGTTGCTTGAACAATGAATGAATCATATGATTTGGTTTAAGCGTCGACTACGATTTTTAAGAGTTTGGCCTTAAGCAGGAATATCTGAAACCCAATTTCTTCTTGTGGTTATACAATTATGAGAAAGGAATTGCGGATTTATGGATCTTGATATGGGGCAACTTGAAATTATCTTAAAACTTGCCCCTTTGCCACACCCCCCCAACGTACGCCCTTGCTGCTCTTAGCATACTTGTACTAATACACACACAGGTTTTGTGCTTTTCGCTTTCCTCTCTCCTACACGTTGTTATTCTTATTTGGCATGCGGATTTTCTTTGCAACGTAATTTTCGGTTTGCTTGTCATATGCTTTGTGGCACGTTTTGGTTTTTCCAGTATTTATCTTGTTGTTGTTGCTTTTTACCTGAATGGGTTTTTCTTTTCATTTTCATTTTCATTTCCATCATTTGATTTGTTGTTGCCGCCGCTACTGTTGTTCTTCTTAGCGTGGTAATGATTACAATGATTACAATGTTTTCATTTTGGCTGTCATTGCCGTCTGATGTTTAACATCTGATGTCTACCGTTGCCTGAGCTACCAAACCCGAACGCAAGCCCAAACCAATCCGTCTCTGAATCCCAAATCCGCACGTGTGCGGAAGTTCCAAAGCTCTGTAGAAGCTTAGCATAAGTCAGTTGAGCTGCATCCTTTGAGGGGAGCCATAATGAAAAGCTGTTGAAATAACTATTGGATCAATCTTGGCAGTTGAGTGACAGTGGTTACAGTAAGTTACAACTTCCATTCACCCTCGGCAACGCAATTGAGCGCAAAATTCTTATTGGTGTCGAGCACAAATAATCGAGATTCCAAATTTTTATTACATCAAATATAAGTGTCAGTACTTGCCGACTAAAGCGCATATGAGCTACTCTCTCCGCGCCAACTCTTTCGACATCATAATTTTTATGATTCATTCAAAACTGACTTATCTTTTAGTTCTAATGTAGATGCTCTGCCAAACTAGTTCAGGAGCACACAATACACTACAAGCCGAGAAAGATTTCATCACTCCAAAACAAGTAACAGCTGTCAGTTAAGTATGAGAGATTATGTATTCATTCTTAAAGTTACTGCAGAGGCGCTTCAAATTCAAAGCTCAAAGAGCTCGCACGCGAATTAGAAAAAGCGTATGGAATCTCATGAGTTATCTGGAATTTTGACTTTCAAACTGTTTTTTATATGCTGAGAAAACTTAGACCTCTGATACTAGCCTAATAATATTTTCACGTCTAGTCGAAATATTATTTGGTTTTTGAGTTATTAAGAGCAAACCTATCAAAATAAAAGGATGCGTTATTTGCGCGAATAATCAAGCCCCTAAGTTTGGTACTTACGAATATTGTTTACTTTTACGTGTCACAGCCATAACTACAACCGAATTACAAGAAAATTTGTAGTCTACTGATACCAAATTATGTGGAAGCGGGTTTTTCTATGGGGTCTCAGCATTTCACCACAACTATATCAATACATACCTGTCGAGGCTCCCATGCCATGAGCTGCAAAAGTTCAGGGAGATTATTACTCCCAAAACGACGTTAGGTGCTCGTGTACAATACTATGTTGGAGAGTATCACCACAGTATTGGGGCGAGGATTATGAATATGGGTTTATACTTGTACAGCAAAAACGTCCCTGGGTTCCTTGATTGAAGCTTACGTATTATCCTATGCATTGTTTTAAATCTAACCTACTTTTGTCACGCTGTTCGCTTACCTGTTACTTACTTTTCGTGACGCAACTTCGCAACACAAACTGACTGTCGTGTCGACAATGCAGCCACCCTACTGTTTCTCATCCTAGTTGCGTTACCACCTTTAGCCCGATCTGATGTGGCTTCTTAGGCTGTGTAGGCACTCGTAGAGAAGGGCAGTTTGAAGCCTAGCGGGGCTTCAAGGAAACGTTCATGGCGTAAAAGTCTTGCTTCTAAGGAGGGCTGCAAATTTCTGCGCGTTCGTGGACGGTGATGTTGTTTGTAGAATAGCTGGTCCTAAACAAGGCAACATATGCCTTAGTACGGGCGGTACGGGCGGCCGTCCTACAGTTGCGTTCGTTGCGGTCCTCTGGCATTTCCAGTATGATCCGTTTTAGGAGCACTTGCCAATCGTCGACGTCCACCTGGTTCTCCTTGCCGGTTAATACCACATGTTGTCTAAGTGATGACGAGGGCCCTAAGTGCATAATCTAAGCGAGGATCATTCTTGATCAAACGGGCCCGCATCATAATTTGGTGTCATTAAGCTGTGAAGACTGTTGCTAATTGTTACGCCATGTGAGACTCTTCTTCTGCTTCTTATATCATGTCGATCTCTATCTATATAACAACACAATTTCCAGAGATTTTATTTTAGCTCTACCGATCCTACCACACCGGTAACTATTCCTATTTACAACGTAGTTTACGATAGTGCTTCTCAAAGCGATTACGATTGCAATATTGGTTGACTCTAACTTTACTGACTCAGCTTTACTGAGGATGTTTCGTCTTTACTTAGTCGAGGGGACAGACATCTATTCGCCTTGGGTTGGTCATCTGAGTGGAATGACTTCAAATGGCTGGCCATCCGTCCCTTTTGTTTCCGGGGCGTCTTGTTGGGGGATTAAAAAGTTGGTCGCTCAACCCATATACTATCGCTCTCGTTGGAGGTGATTGCGTACAGTTACAAAAACACACAACAAAATTCAAACAAAATTATGATTCATGAGCGCAATTAATGGAAGTTAAAGAATGTTATTCAAGGAAAAATTTGGCAGATCGTTTCACAAATTGCTAGAACTACTTTTGCTTGAAGTTCAAATAACAAATTCGCATGTCTCAATTTTCAGCGTGTTGGGAATAACTTGTGTTTGAGTACTCGGAAACTGAACACATACAACGACTCCTACTCGTGGCCGCACAAAAGTTGCTCTATTCTGATTGTTTCTCAAATCGAATAGTGCTTGAGTAATCGGAAACTGAATTTCAGAACACGTACAAAGCGATTGTCAACGAGAGATTTTGGTTTCAATTTTAGTCCTACGCTCTTTTCGGTGTTTCTCAAAGCAAATAGTGCTTGAGTATTCGGAAACAGAATATACCTTCTATCTTGTTCATTTCAGCTTAGGTCCTGTTGCGACATAAACAAGCACAGACGCACACTAACAATGATGTTGAAAAATATAAACGGTTTTATGTTTCCTTAACTATTTGCGATCTCATGCTGCATAAGCTCGAAAACTAAGTGCGATGTGCGATATGCTTATTTAGTCTCATTATCACCACATATTTTTGGCTCTTTCTGGTTGTTGTCGGTGTGTGCCCAAGGCGAGCGGCAGTTGCCGCTGGCTGCGAGTTGCAAGAGATGTGGCAAGCATATGTAAGTTTTCCTAAACTTGAAAAGATGCTCGACTGCTGTTGCTATTGTAAAGCCCTAAGCTCCAGCCCGCACACACACACACACACACACACACACACACGCACACATGCACACCTTTGCCGTTGGCATACAATCTGATTTACCCTCGACAGCGACAACGCACCAAAAATGTGGCCTACTTTCAGGCATGCCTTGCTAAGGAAATGTAAGCTATGGCCAGGTATGGCAGGCTTCTAACGCTGCTTCGTTCATAAAGCTTCAAACAAACACGCACACACACACACACACACGAATACAAGCATACACTTGCATGTAAGCATAAAATCAGCTAAAACGTTGCCATACCTTAGATCTCACACACACACACACACACACCACCTGCACATACACATACACAGAGAAAAATAATCCAGTACATTGTACTCAAAGTGAGCACATCCGTGCACGAAAGCCGTGCAAGTACATAAAATCCCAATTTAAGTAAAAAATTAGAATTCTGAATACAAATTGAAGAGTTTACAATTACACAAATTAAGTTGTTTTTTTTACGTTTTTGAGAACTTTTTGTACTCTTGCCTGGATCAGAGGTTACACAGGAGGTCCTTTATTCGATTCCCAGTCGTAGCAGTTGAAATTTTTTTAAAAAATTTTCATTTTGCTTGTATATTGTGTTGCTTATTGCAATTATTTTACATTATTTTTTTGTACTTTTGTATTTTTATTATCTGTTTATAAAATTTTTCTATAAATAGCATCGGAGACAATTGAGACAATTAGTGAAAGAAACATTTCTATACCAGTCATAGTGGGAATCGAACTCACGACCTCGAGTATTTGGGCTAAACACTTAACCACTTAGCCATCCTAGCCAACTTAGATACAGTAACTAATGCAACACCACAATGCACTTCCAAGAAGAAGAAGAAATAAAAAAAAATAAATGCGAGGGGTCTCGCCCACACTGTCAATTAATTACGCAGTTCTTTTTAAAATTTCAAAGTGTTACTCATTTTGAGTTTTTTGTACTTAATTTAAGTAGATTATGTTCTTGGCTTTTATTTGAGTACGAAATTTACTCAATTGAAGTATTTTCTGAAAATGTGCATATTGAGTACGCGGCAACTCATTTTGAGAATGTCGTTTTTCTCTCTGTGTACACATGTTTGTAGCGCAGAGCCTCGACTCGACAACCTTGTTGTATTTAATATTTGTTTTTGCGCGCTTTTCTTTTTTACTTACATTGGCCCCAGTCAGCGTTGTGACGTCACTGTGCCCCACCTTGCAGCTGCCACCTGCTGCCCGCTGCCCGCTGCCACCTGCTGGCATTGGCACCTTATGCGCCGCAACGAAATATTTTTCAAGTGTCGCCTGAGACCTCTGCTAATGCTATATGCCAGGCACAGCGACGTTAGCAACGCAGTCAGCGTCGCCGCACGCGTCGCCGTCGCCGTCGACGTCGCCTACAGGCATTGCACTTTTCGCCTCGCGTTTGCTTTACCTTAAAATGAAAACCAAAAACAACAAAAAGAAATTAACTGAAAAAAAGGGACATTTTGGCAAATATAATAATGTCAGCAGTCGACTTGTTTACGCTTTGCCATGGCTTTTAAAGAGTAATTTATGATTGACCGAGGACCTGGCGAGCGCCAACAGGCTCCTCAGCTGTACCTATACCGTTATAGGCCCTTCGCCCCCGCCTCGTAACGCCCAAAACGCCATTACCAAAATGAAAGCCCAGCGCCATGTTAAAGCCAAATACGCCGGCTCTGCCTAGGCCTTTGTAAACAAAAAAGTGTGTGTGTGTGTGTGTGTGTGTGTGTGTGTGTGTGTGTGTGTGTGTGTGTGTGTGCCTCAGAGAGTGTGTTTTTTGTGGTTATTTAAGCGTGTCATTTGTTGAAAGCCGTGAGGCCCCCAAAAGTAGGCAATGAACATTGTATTATTTACATAATTACAACAGCGTCTAAGCAGCCGCCATTTTGTCCTTACACAAAATGAGACTTCATATTTTTACGCTACATATAGTGCCCAGTACTGTGCAGCTTGTTAAGACAATTGAGGTTATGTGCACATGCCAAAGGTAGTGCCTTAGTAGCTATGAGGGACTCTCCTATCATACAAGCCAAAGCCATCTAAAATGGTTTAATGATGAAAAAGCAACGATCAAGATGATTATGCGCAGCTGTAAAACGCGGAAATGACTCTACATACACTGCCGACCAATTGATTAAGAACGCGGATTTTTAAAAATCACAAGTAAAACACACTGACTACTTTTGTGAATTAGCAGCAAAAATGGAATCATTTTTTTGCGGCTACTTGAAAAACTCTTGTTTGATTGGCTATAACTTCTTTACTTAAAGAGATAGGCTGAAGAACACTTCTTCCCGTAGAAGAACCACTTCATGGCTAAAAGATTTACATGTATAGTGAGGGATCGCGTATGTACAACATTGTCAGAGTTCGATATTCCTGCAAAGCAGCCTAATGTTAAGCAACACACGAAGCTCCATCTTGGTTAGGAAGAACCTCTCCAATCCTTTTGATACCGAGCGGGCTTCAGACAAAGTGAAGCCCCCGCATGCAAGCTCTTCAACTTTGTGATGGAGAATGTGTAGCGAAAAACCAAAGTACATCGGAACGAAACAATATTACGCATATTAATATTTCTCGCCTATTAAGAATATATCATTTGTCGTACTAAGCAAGCAGTTAACGGCGACTTTGGGGCTTTGCGCCCAGCGATAATCAGGTTTTCTTCAAGTAGTGATTCGAAGCTGTTGGACTCTCGGGTTGATGTTGAAAACTATACTTTCGCTTGGTATCAAAAGGCTCGGAGAAGCTCTCTCCTACCTTGACAAAGCTGCGTGTGTTGCTCAACGTCATTCTGCATAGTCGTACCAACTTTCAGGGATTTCAAACACAGACAGTGCGGTATAAACGCGATCTCTCAACGGGCTATCAAATGCTGCTTTATAATCGACATAGAAATGATGTGGGCTCCTGTGCCAACAGTACCAGATTTCCCTCTACATCTCATCCAGATGCTTGACTTTCTGCAATTATCGGTCTCCTCTCTCGCGTTTTTTGCGTCTGAAAAAAAGCGTCTCTCCATCTTCCTCACCTCCCGATAGTGGTCTCGCACAGATCGCGTAGCAGCCGACTGCAGGGTCCTTCTATAGGCGGGGTTCTCCACTGCAGTGACGTCGTTTCACTTCTGATCAAACCATTGGTTCCTCGGCAGTGGGCCTTGGAAACCAAGAACGTTCTCCGCCCTAGTACGCAAGGAACGGGATATATGTTTCCAAAGTCCATCGGCGCTAACAGGTTCTCATGGAGGTTGAGTGAGGTGCTGAGAGATTTGAGTGGAAATGGCTTCGGCAGTTGGCTGTGACTGCAGCTTTGTGATGTCCAGCTTTCGCTGTGCGCTGGATCGCACGTTCTTCTTAAAGATACGCTCTCTTTCAACCGTGTTAGACGATTTTACCGCGCAGCGGTCATTGACAGAATCCATTTTATCGTAGAATGCATCCTGGGTGGCATTGATCTTGTTCTCCGCCCCGACGGAAACCGCGCAAATCAGGATAATATTGAAAAATTTAGACTTGATTCGGATCGTTGCCTGTCGTTCGTTCACTGAGACCGTGAGACACGTTTGTGTAATCTCTGGCCAACAATAAATCCGCACAAAATTCACGCCTCTCCGCATGTCAGTTGTAATAGATGGCAAAGTCTGCTAACTCGCATAAGCCCTGCCCTTTCCATCGCATTTTCTGGATGGCGCCTGTGTCTGCTTTATATAGCTCTAGAGCCACTGCCAGCTGGGCAGAGGCACCATCCCAATTAAGGGTTCGGGCATTCCAGATACATAACCGCATTGTCAAATCATAGATCTTTATACGTTAGCGCTGGGGTCATCAACAATGATCATATTTTTATTAGATTCTGGTTTTCTTTGGTGCGTCTTAAACTTTGCGCACAACCCTTTTAAGGCCTGTGGTGGTTCTACTGGTCTCAAAAAAACCCAGTGTCATTGTTAGTCGAATGCTCTGACGAGCTTTGACCTTCTGTGACAGAATTCTCTAACGCGCTCACCATTCGGAGTAATTATACTTGATCTTAAAGTATACTTATTTATATTTTTAATTAATTTGCTTGTACGTTACATATATTGATCATAATTATCCAAAGAAACATGCTCCTATAGAATCGCACTGTACTCTCTCAGCAGTTTCATCCGAAATTGGAATTATCCTGCAACCATATTGACGGTTGCGCAGTGTTAGATCTGAGTTAAATCTCAAGATTTGTGGCGGAGCATTTAAACTTTTGTTCAAAGTTAAAGGTTTTTTAGACCCACACACACACACACACACACACACACACACACACACACACATGTCAGTGTATTAGTGCGTGTTGAGCGCTGCCTGCATAAAATTTCTAATAAAGGTAAAAACTTTTTGTCGTCAATGCGTTGTTGTTGTTGTTGTTGTGTTCCTTATTTTGGCCGCATTTCATTTTTGGTATTTTTATTATTTTTATTTCTCGACTGTTATGGTACATAAACAATTAATTTTATATTTTCTGTATGTGTGTGTGTGTGTGTGTGTGTGTGTGGCAAACGCGTGTTGCATGCCACCCACTTAATGAAACAACAACAAGCTATAACATCAAGCTGGTCCGCTGCGTTGTTGTTGTTGTTATTGGCGCACATTTTTATGGCATTGCCCGGCAAAAGTTGTAAGCAATTTTTTATATATATGTTATGTATATACACATATTTTATTTTCATTTTTTTATATTCAAGTCATAAATAAAATGCATTTTTTTTCGGTCAACTGTTACACGTTCCGCTCGACACTCACGCATAGAGATCTCCGGCAGCCATTAGTCTTGATGCATGAAGCGCTCAATGGCAGACACACACACACACACACACACACACACTCACACACACACTCACACACACACACACACAGAGCCACACTCAGCAACACAATATAAGCTTTTAGCTGTTGTTGCTGCTGCAATCAGTTTGCTGTTTGTTTAAATTAATTAAATTATGATTATAATTGATTAGCCAACCAACGCCCCATGTACCATGCCCTCCCCCAAGCGCCCCTTCCACAGCCACAAAATGTGTAGCATACAATTTGGCGCATTTGAAAGCAATGAATGCATCAACAATATATAAATCAACTTGCATTATGTACACACAACAAGCACGCACTTCACACACACACACACACACAGAGACATTCATTCACACACATTCACTCACACACATTCACTCACTCACACACACACACACACACACTGACAGTCACATTGGCATTTGACCGTCTCTTTGCTTTTGCCTTTTAGTCGTCTCTTGTTCATTTTGGCTTTACTTTACTGTTATTTCTTCTTTTTTTTTCTTTCTTCTGTTTTTCATTTTTTTTGTTTTCCGTTAGATGTGGGTCAGAGTCAATGAGCAAAAAATCGCAGCAACTCGTCGCCAGCATAAAAACACACACACACTCACACACACCCACACACACACACACTCACACACATTCACTCACACACACCCACACACTCACACACACCCACACACTCACACACATCCACTCACACACACCCACACACTCACACACACTCACACACACTCACTCACACATTCACTCACACAGACACATTCACTCACACACACTTACACACACGTGTGTGTGTGGGAAAACAATGTCCAATGTCTGGTCACGTGCGGCTGGCCAGGCACAACAACAGCTGCCTCGAACAAACTGAGCGACTGACATGATTTTGCAAATACCATTTCGTAGACAATATGCAAACATATAGACACAGGAACTCACACTCATTCTTGGACACACACACAGATACTAATACAAGTAGCACATTTAAAGAAAAGTTGTTGCAACAAAACAACTTTTATATACCCTTGAAAGTTATAATTCCATAAGTTATAGCAAAGTTAATAGCTGCATGCGCAATGCTTCGTTTCCACTATTTACTTGAAAACCCGCTGCATTTCGTAATTAATCTGATTCTTCTGAAATTAACTTAACTCCGTCTTAGCAGCTCACTCAACCTACGAGCCTGACAGCGTCGAGAGACATTTGACGCATACATACAACTACTTGCGTACTAACGCAGAGAACGTCCTTGGTTTCCGACGCCCACTGGCGAGGAACCACTGGTACGAGCAGGAGTGAAGCATGCTGTCTATAGAAGGACCTTGCAAGCGGCTGCATGAGAAGGTTGGAGAGGCGCCTTGCAGACGTAAAAAAGCAGGTGTTTTAAGCGAGTTATACCAGGGCGTCTTCCAGCAGAGACGCAGAGGGAAATGTTTTAGTGGTTGCATAAGCAATGACAGAAATAATGCCACTCCGACGTTCCCAATCACAGACGACGACGTGGTTAACATTCAAGCGAAATATCTCTTGGACTCATAATGAGCTGGTTAAAAGAGTTCTTTAATCCTTATGTCACTAAAAGGCTATGCACACGCTTGTTCGCCCAATCTCTGAACACGGGCCACCTCTTTGGAACCCTCATGCTGTGTACGCTGACTAAATTGAATCGGTTGAAAAACGGGTGCTTCTCTTTGCGCTAAGATGCGTAAATTGAGGATGAATGAGAGCCGCTCGATGTTAGATAGATCTGTCTACACTCAAGGAAATAGTAACCACTAAAGGGATATCATTGCTCTCAAAGCTTATAGCTGGTGACGTTGACTTGCCGTTTCTTTTGCAGCACATATATTTCAACATTCCGAAGCGTCGCTCCCGGTATTTTCAGCCACTTCGACTTAGGCGGTGTGCTCGGAACTACGAATCCTTTCAACCGTTAAGGGTCCCATGCCAGGAGTATAGAGCCGCTTCACAGAGCAAATCTTTTTACAATTTTGTTGTAAATTCTTTATTTTTATTGTGATATTCGATTGTTTTTGTTGTTTAGTCGTCATATATAAAAATATGACGAAGTTAGGGGCAAGCAGCACAAGTTGCTGGCGAAGATGACCTGCCCACAGAGTTATTCCAGATTGACGACAATGTATTGGTATGGACATGCACAAGCTCTTTTGTAGCTGTTCACCTGTCCTCAAGAAGGGCGGCATGTACCAACTATCGTGATATTGATGACGCATTCTGATGCAGATGTTTGAGTGTTTGAGCGGAAAGTACTCCGCTAGATCTTTTGCCCTGAACGCTTTTGTAACAAATACTGCATTCGATGGAACGATGAGCTCCTCGATGACATTGACATAGTCGAATTAACATACATAACATAACAACATCATCTGTAGTAAAAGAAGCTACTGCAAGTCTTTAATGCGAAGGTGATAAAGTGGCAGGCCGAATCTCCGTTGAAAAGATCAGCACACTAGCTCGCTTTGGCAGCACCTATTGAAAATATGCTGAGGCCCCTGCCGGAATGTTTTACATTAGGCAATATTCCGGTATGTTATGGACACTCAAGAAGAAGAACAAGAACTCATGTTTTCCCTTGTTTCCTGATTGCGCACTTGCGCTAGATGATCGATTAGTGTAAATTATCTAATTTATCAATCAATTAAGTTTTTTTTTCCTCTTTTATTATTCCTCTCCACAAGGAACTTATCAGATCTGTTTCTAACTAAAGTGATATATTTAAATTGTACGTAATCTCCAAATTAACTTTTTAATCTGATTGAAGTGAAAGTAAATGTCTTGTTCTGTCTCTATTAGAGGTGTTTCCCAAAAGCTAACACTATTTCGTGAGTTATTTGTTCACAACGTAGAATCTTGCTTTGCAAAAGGTTTGCCAAAAGAAAAGAAACCCTTCAAAACTAGTTGCAATGAAACAAACTAAATCAGGACTGGGTCTTTAATAAACATGGAAGCCTCAAACTAATGATTTTATATAAGTTTCACCAGTAACAACAGTATTATAACAATGCGTACATGCCGAAAAAGTTGATATGCTCACTGAAAGTACATCAAATAATGCACATTTTAAGGCATGTGATGTGCGGTCTGACTATTTGACCTGATGTGGCAACTCTAAGACCACACTCGCCATGTTAGCCAGGGTTGTGGAAAGTTATTAAATGATACTGAAATAAGTTGTATTCAAGGTATTGTTAAATTTGAGGATAGCCCGTAATATGCTTGACTGAATCTAATCAAGATGATGAATTTAAATTTTGATATAGCCCTGGACAATGCTGCAGATGCACACATACACACACACAATGGCCTTACAACAAACCACACATATATGTGGAATACATAGCGCCAAATATTCATGCTTAGGAAATACAAGAAATTCAGTGTATTTGAATGTGTGATTGTTTGTGTGTGTATTTCAGAAACAGACAATAACAACAATAGCAACAGCCCGGGCAATGCAAAGTTTGATAAACATGACAACATACGCACAGTGGGGCTACCTGACTGTTTTCATTGCAAAACTAAACATTTTTAGAGGAGCATTTCGTAAATTGAATAGATGCATTTAGTAGTTAAACCTCCAAAATGGTTAATCTTTCGCCTAGCAGATATGAAACATTCGATTGTAAGTTACCTCTAACTTGGCATAATGTGGCGCCATGGCACAAACAACAGAAACCACCTAATATAAGCATACATGCTCTTCTTTTCGCTCTCACTGATAGCACACAAAAGCGCAACACTGTCCGAGCCTAACAGCAGACAAACGTCATGCTACATGAGCGTAATAACACATTTTCGCGTCGGCTTACGTGTCGGCTTTACCCACACCATTGGCCCAATGGGTCTCTTTCAATCCTAAGTAAAAAAACACCTCAAAATGCACGGAAATAAGCGTATTTACCTTAAAAGCCTTCAACTAAAGAAACCAAAACCTTACAAAGGCAACATCGGTAAGTGTCCAAAGCAGGTAACATTGGTAGAGAGGAAGTGGTAGCACTTTCTTACTGAGCTAGCTTGTCCACACTTGTTCTTCCACATTTCATTTGGGTCTCTACAGATTTCATTTGGGTCAATCGCATCGAAACCATGTGCTCCTCCTAATCTTCTCCAGCAGTGAAGTGAGTCCAAAGCCATGTGCATGCTACGTCTCAGCTTCCACATGCTACTGCTTTCGTTTGGATCAATCGCATTGAAACCATGTGCTCCTCCTAATCTTCCCCAGCATCACATGTAGCGAGTGCGGCTGTAGAAGTGAGCCCAAAGTCATGTGCATGCTCTCAGCTTTCAACTGCTACTGATTTTGTTTGGATCAATCGCATCGAAACCATGTGCTTCTCCTAATCCTCTCCAGAAATTCTACTGATTCTCACTCTAAACACGTATTGCTTTCGTTTGCCAGTTTTGAATTTGCATAAATAACGCCGTCAAAGCCGGCAAAAGGGGGTTCAACTCAGACACTCGACGAGTACAGTCCTGAGCGTCTATCATGGCAATCTCGCTCTGGTTATAAGTGTTAAGTGTTAAAATACCATCTTCAAGTAATCGCTAACATGGCTTTAGATCCCCTGGACAGCGTGACAAAGTTTAAGGAGTTAAATATTTCAAAAACACAGATGGCCCCACTGTGACCTGTAGCAGCCATACACACACACAACACATCAAAGAAGTGGCATAAACACACATATGCACACACAGACGGTGTCGGCTCAAAGCTGTTTGTTGCAAGCTTGATAGCTGCATCTTGTTGTTGTTGTCGATGTTGTTGCTTTTGCATTGTTGTTTTGGCTTGTCCATGCAACTGCAACATTGCTCAAAATAGAGCCAAATTAAATTAATAATACTATTTTTGAGCTTGTGGCGTTAGTTGTGCTAATTACCATACAAATTTATAGCATATTTTGCGGCTGTTTTGTGACTCTCAGCATTTTCATGGAATAGAAGCTGCCTAATAGAGTTAGTAGGTTATATGAAGAGCTGGTCTTGACTTCAAAGACCGTTCAAATTGACAGTCGAAGCAACTTTTATTAAGAGACAATGCAACAATATAAGTGAGACTAATGGAGTGGCTAATCTTTGAATACCAAATTGTTGAAGTTTACCCATTTGGCGTTGTTATTTACTGTGCTAATTTAAAGCCTGCACATGCGACAATTTGGCAGCTCTCTCTCTCTCTCGCTCCCCCTCTAACTCTATCTCTGTTGCACTTTTGACCATGGCCAGAGTCAAGCTGAGACACTGCAATGTGAGCAATGCGAATGGCAAACTGCCATTTTAGTTCTCCTGCATTTGTATCTGTGTGAATGTGCACGCGTGTGTGTGTGAATGTGCAAATACTTAGACAAATGCAAACTATTTACCACATTGAAGAACAATCGCATGGACAAACATTACATAGCAACAACATTTTGCCGCCCAGCAGAGCATGCAATTTAACAGCTGCAGTGCAAGAGAGAGACAAACAGATTGTGTTTGTATGTATCTGTGTGTTTGTGTGTATCTGTGTGTGTGTGTATCTGTGTGTGTGTGTATCTGTGTGTGTGTGTGGCATTCGAGTGGCACTCCATT
Source organism: Chymomyza caudatula (assembly GCA_035041775.1). NCBI lineage: Eukaryota > Metazoa > Arthropoda > Insecta > Diptera > Drosophilidae > Chymomyza > Chymomyza caudatula. The sequence continues at coordinate 1,801,534 of JAWNKW010000145.1, forward strand.
AAACATATAAGTACACCTATTAATGGTCAAAAAGGAAAGCAAAAGGCAAGAACGAAATCAGAAGCACAATATTACACTTTATGTTTTGCCACATTACAAAATGAAATTTCTTCACACAGATACACACTCATACACATATACATGCACACACAGATACAAATACAGATACAGATACATATACACTCACATATAAACAGACAGAGCGACATACTTATATAATGTTACTCATCTTAAGCACATTAAGCCAAGGAACGGCACGAAGACCAGGCAGATCTCCTTGATGGTAATGTTGATGTTGTCGGGCGTTGGGCGTAGGGGTAACGGTAGCGGTGTGTGGGCGTGGCACCGAATAGCCACAAAAGCGCAGCTCTTGAGGTTGCTTTAACGGCAGCACTTATGACTACATTTTCATACTCTAACCATGCCGCGGCGTAGTTCAATATAATCAAAAACTTTGTAACACTTTGCAGAAATATGACAATGAATTCAGTTACACTACATTCCATAGAGTAATGTTAAAGGTTGCAGCTTAAGACTCTGCGGGTTTGATCTAATAACACGAAGTGTTTTCGGAAAAATAATCTGCTTACAGTACAAATTTGACGTGTTTAAACGGAAAGCATTCCGTTATATCTTTGTTCGATTTGGTCAGCTTGTATGTTACGTATGGCTGAAAAGCTACTGTGTGAAAGGTTTTTAATGCGGTGTAGGCGTATCTTTCTGATCTGGTCCGCAGTGGGACCTTCTAGACGCGGCGTTCCCCTCAAAGCGCTTGACAATACCATTGGCTCCTAGGCAGCGGACATCGAAAACCGCGAGATATGCGTACAAAATCCAAAGCTGCCGGGAAAGTTGAGTGGAGAAGTATGTGCAAGTCCGTTTTAATTGCGGTTTTGCGATGACCAACTTTCGCTGTGCTTTCTTCCAGTGAACGATTTCAACGTCAATTTTTGGTTTAGGCTCTCCCAACAAGCAGCAGAATTCACGCCACTCCTTTGTCACAATCTGCCAACTGGCAACAGCCATCTTCTCGTCGCATATCTTCTTAACCTAGTTTTAGAGCATACCTCAGCTGGGAAAAGGCCCCACCCTAACTAATGATCCAGACATTCTACATGATTCCATTCACATCATTGGCTTTTGTACCATTCCAGGTCGCCAACTTATGGGTTTTCAGGCAGAATGAAGTGAGATGGATCCATCTTTACAAAAATTCGCAAAAATAGAGAGTATACATAGAACATACCTTAATATCGCAATAGACTAAAAGCTGCAGGAAATTAAACCAAGCGCATGGATTAACATGCACAAGCCATTGAAGTCTATCAGGAAGCTCTTGATTATTTTTTTAAATGGAACTCATCTTTAAACGAATTGAACGATCTTCAGTAGTCTTAATACCATAGATGCAGAGTTCGATCGTGCTGTTTGAACAAATTTCTCGAGAAAAGAAATTGTAGATATAAGCAGCGAGCGAACGGCGATCTTGAGTAATTTATTGAACATGCTGAAAATTATAAAGTTATTTCTGCTACATTTTTTTCTAAAATTTCAATCGATTAGTTGTTTTATTTTTCAAAGCGATGGTAACATTGATACTTTCTTTGAAAATTTTGAATAATGCAGTACTTTAATTTTATTTACAGACATAACTCCAATTTTGAAAGGGAATCTTTAGTAAGTATACTACAGAGAGACAAATCATTCTGTGTGGCGAACCCCCTCTCTCTCTCTCTTTTCTAACTTTTTTTCCCAGAACACCAAAGAATGCTGAAGTTATGGTTTCCATGGAAATTCAAGGGAGTGTTGCTTATCGATTTTCTGCACCGTGTAACCACGATCTCAAAAAGGCGATTGAAAAGAAAAGAAGGCGAATCAAAAACACTATTACGCGTTCTGCTTCACAAGCTTCTTTGCTATGTTTTTGTACATCCGCCTTACTGTTTCCGCAGCTGTATCTGGGGGAAAGTGTTCACATAAACAACGATAATCTTAAAACGCCTACATGCCGTGATGATAGCACTCAAAGAATCTTCTGCTGGTGCTAGCATAAGCGCATGCTCTTTATGCGCGTCTAGGTAAAACGGTATCGATTGCCGAATATATGCCGTGATGCTAGCATGTAAATAGGCTTCTGATGGTGCTAGCAAAAGCGTATACTAGACGGCGCCTTTGGTAAAACCGACTCGATTGCTCCATATATGCCATGATGGGAGCACATAAATAGGCTTCTGCGCCACTTTATGCAAATGACGCGCGTTGGTAAAACCTACTCGATTGCCATATATTTCATGATGGAAGCACTCAAATAGGCTTCAGCTGTTCCTAGCAGAGACACATGATCGATGTCGCATTATTAAGCGAAGTCATGATGCAACTATAGATGTTCATGCTATTTGTAACTTCTCTGAAAGTTTTATAAAATGAGAGTACGTGATGATACTGTTGCTCTGAAAAGTTCACATTACTCTTGCCAATGTAGATTCACTGATTTTTTGCTAGATCCATCGGATAGCCCTGCTCAAAAGAGTATTGCATGCGTCGACATCTTGCAATTACGCTCGCAGTAATTTCATATGTGTGAGTGTGTGTTCGTGTGTTTGTGTGTATATGGATTAAATGTCCATCAAAATGTACACGAAAGTCATTGACTTAACAGGCAGCAGAGCCAGGAAGAAAGCCAGTCAGACATTGAGACTCTGAGACGGTGAGCCTGTCAGACGTCAGAGTTTCGAGACTTCGAGACTGTCTGACAGTCATGCGGGCCCCCAGGCTTTGGCCAAGTTGTTCGCCTGCCTCACGGTCACCTGAGAGAATCTTAAGCATCATCACTATTTGCATGCAAGAGTGTGTTTGTGTGTGTGTGTGTGTGTGTGTGTGTGTGTGTATATGGATGTTGCATGTGTGTGGGAGCATTATCTGTCGGATGGGTGGCATGCCGCACGACAACACTGGCGGTCGCGTGTGAAATTAAATTGTTTGTTGGCTCGCGAAAAATGAAAATATCGTTAATTTTTTTTTGGTAAGGAAGTGAGAAAAATAGGTAAGCAATCAGGACAAGGTTTAATGCGCTACATGACGCATCGTCGAATACGTTAAGAGTAAGTGAGGTAAGGAAGTGGTCGAAAATAAGACATAATATGGATGTGGCGGAAACAATGCGCTATAATTTCACAAAGTGTAGAGTTTAACAGGCAAATATGGCTCATGTCATTAAGCTAAAGGTGGTTAGCGAGTAAACAGTTGCTTATGCTAAGAATGAGGTTATGTGGCCCAATAACAGTGCCACAAAAGCAACTATTTCAATGTTAAAGTGAATTTAGTTTGACCGCAAAGTGAGATTAGACAGCTTAATAGCACTTACATAAGTGTGTGAAGTTTAAGTCTAGCCGTACACACTTTTTACCCCTTAAACCTTTTCGATGAATTTGAAACATCAGAAAAGTTCATTTGACATAGAACATAAGTTTCAGCACTAAATGTGCCAGGAGCAAATAACAAAGACAAATTTTGAAGTTGGCAGATCATTGAAAAAAAATTTATTACCTTCAGTTCAAAGAAGGAATCACGTTAATGTATCCTTCTCTAAAATATCGATATTCACGAAACTCGCAGGTAGTGAGGGCGATCGCTAAAAACCGTGTGCAGTATAAAGTTGCAAAAGCTAGTCGAAATGGTTTTGAAAGACGGCAAGTCACTTTTTCGGAAATGTCCTTACAATGCAGTGCTCTTAAGTATTTGTCGATCTTAAGAACAAGAACAATCTCCAATCTTAAACGGTTGTTTATATCTGCCGGCCAAAACGCAGAACAACAGAGTTCGATAGTCGTGTAATTTCTCGTTTCGGAACCACAAAGTGGCCATCGCGCTTGGCTTAGGTCTATGTTAGGAGTAAGCTCTATGACTAACTTCATTCCGAATCTCAAAGCAAACATTGAAGAAACCGAAATTATGTGAAAGAAACATAACCTCCAAGCTATTTTCAATTTCAGTTTTTGCCTTTGCCATTGTAACATTCCTCAGTGGTGACGCCATTTACGAAATTGGTAAATTAAATTCTACGCTTTCTAAATTCCAAAGAAGAAATTTAAAGCCTACAAACTGCTTACTATAACAAATCAGAGCTATTTAATATAAAAACAAGATAGTTATTAAAAACCAATACAATATAAGAAAACCAGTTTGATTGAGGTACGTTTTGGTTTAAAAAAAGCTTTATTTGTAAGCCAGAAAACACTTTCAAATAAATTTCAACACTTGCAACTGATAATTCTCCGCTGTTTCAGCAAACTGCTGTATGTTGTTGTTTTTTTTTTTGTATGGTGTGCCGATATGTGCTTTTAAAGTAGACACTTTGGTTGGCGAGTGGAAGTAGGTGTCAAAGCCTTCTTTTAAGTAGAAGATTGCTTGACCATTGACACAGTGTTGCAAATGCGATTTTATGAATGTTTGAGGGAATCGCATAAAATTTAATTTCATGGTTCCGCCAACAACAAAAGCATTTCCAGCCACAGTTGTGCCCACAACACATGATGTACTTGCATACACACAGTCTCAAAAGCAACGCAAAAACACAACATGCTGTCCACTCACAAAACACCTGGACAGCTAAACCAACCAAACATTCAGCCCATTAAACAACATTTTATTTTAGCCATGAAACATGGCTTTTGTAATGAGGCGAGCATGATTTTGTGTGAAATAACGTCGCCCTCACCGCGATATGTGCAGCATTTTGCGGCAGTCATTCAATTTGTGGAACGTTTCAGAGATGAGCACTTCAGCCGCGTGTCCGCCTGTCTTTTCGGCCTCCAATAACAAGCGTTGGGCGGCGCTTGATAATAAAGTGTACAACAATTATGCCGTGGTTTCGTTATTCGGGTTTTTCGCTATCGGTTTTATCGGTTGCGGTTTTGCCCATGGTAACATTGTGTTCCGGATATAACGCAAGAGCGGGCAGGGTGTGCCAACAAACAAATGAGTACAGCATCATCCATCATTTTGCACTTGCAAACGTTTTAGTTTATTGGTAATTATTTGTTATGCTTGGCGCGTGCATTGTGTGAGTGAGTGACGAAAGGACGGGATGACGCTTCACTACTGTTGAGCAGAGGGAATCCCGAAAAAACCTCAAAGCATGTAGAGCTGCCCGATCGATAGCTTTCCACCTACTGGACTCTACGACAGCCACTGGTAAATCACGCCAAACGCTTAACGATGCGTAACTGAACCGCAGCGCTCAAACACGAAATGTTATTTGCATTTCTGCAACAATCGATAACAACTAGCGGCAATTCTGTACGCCTCTATGTACAGTTATACCATCTATGCCACACAGCATGTAGACGCTTTATGCGTGTGTGTGTGTGTGTGTGTGTGTGTGTGGCTGTGTTTATGTGTGGTACATAGCAGCAGCATGCAATAATGCCAAAAGCGGCTCTGTGTCATTAGGCATTAACTTCTTGTAGAGTTGCCAGCTCATTGCATTTTCGACAGCGATGATATGTAATTTTGACTAGCAAAATGTACAAGAGCCCCAAGCACAATGGCGTGATTTCAACTACTTATGTAGTTGCTATTCAAATTGGCCGAGCTTTGTAGCATAGCAATAGTTTGGGGAAAGCTCTATCACCAATCATTCAAGGCGGCAACACTTGAACTTTTGACTGGAAAGCCCGATCCGTTCGAGCTGTATAGCGTTGTAAAGGTATTAGAGCTTAGATTCAGCTCTATTACCAATCATTCAAGGCGGCAATACTTGAACTTTTGACTGGAAAGCCCGATCCGTTCGAGCCGTATAGCGTTGTAAAGGTATTAGAGCGTAGATTCAGACTCTTTGCTTTTATGTACTAACTTATTGTCTAAAAAAGAGCTGACCACTTCCTAAACTCAATAGGAGGGGAGAGGTTTCCGGGAAACGTAGATCTCCAATGAATGATGGATATGGAATCCAAGCTTAATATTTAATATCTTAGATCAGATATGTAATAGTTGGGAGAGATGCCTCATCGAAGGAATTTCTATTCCCATTCCCAACACTCAAGCAGCCTTGCCTATTGTGTCATACCTAATAGAGTATGTTAGGCGAGTGAAATGGCAGTGGCATAGAGAGGAAGAATACGAAAATAGAGTAGTCCGAAAGGCGCTACTCCTTCAACAGAATCCAACCGAGTTCCGCAGGAAGTCCTAAAGACCGTGCAAAAAGAAGAATATACCTCTAACTCATGGAATATGTATAACTTGCCAAAAAGCACATTCTCGACGTGTTCCGTCGAGTCGATAGCTTGCAGACATGCCGTGCAAATTGGATCATCATGTGACACATATCGGCCAGGACAAATGTATTACGATACCTGACTCTGCTAACGTTTAGACCCTTCCAGGTGCCCTTGCTTCCTGCGCGCATTCTTCAAAGAAAAAGTTCTTGCCAGGAGCTTCTTCACTTATACGTACCACTGGTATCTATTGGAAGATTGCAAGCGTTTCTTACAGACTCAACAATTTTGCTCTGCTAACAGGAATGATCAAGTCACTCCCCTTGGCTGTGCCTTGGACCCTTTGTTTGTCAGCTTACCTGTCTTATGGACAGGTAGGTATAGACGGGCTCTATTAAGACGTGAAATCATGGTGAATCTGGAATCAGCCTGACTGTCACTACACATTCCTAAAGTTATCCCACAAAGCTTACTCGTATGGCTCCAGCTTGGAGCATTCAGATTTGCGTAAAAATCCGTCTGAAAAAATAACGGCAAACTGCATGTCGCACATGAAAAGCTGGCATTTTCATCAAGTTACCAAGTTAGACCCACTTACCGTGTTAGAATCTTCTGTATAGAAGGTATTGATGATCGTTCCAAACTTAGAAACAAAAGATGTGTTACCGACAGTCGTAACGGTGCCCGTCAGTGGAATACACCACAATTGGTATCTTATTTATTATATCTTTTAAAACAGTGTGCATACCTGTTTAAAATTTCAACCGATTCTGACAAGGTAGAAGACGCTGAGCTATAAACATGACATGAATCTAACTCTTATGGGTTCCGAGATCTAACATGGTTGTTTATTGAGACAGACGGACGGATAAGACAATTGTTGCCAACAGAACTTGTGGTCTGCCACGCCTCCTTGTTACTGTTGTATACATTGTACAAATCTTTAAAACGCTTTTGCACTTTGTATACTAGGTATATACATTTGCTGGACTTAAAGAAGAGCTACAACAATATGTCCCCTTTGCCAACTGCTCTAAAGCAAACCTCTACAGCTGCTGCCTTATAGTACTTCACTGGTCAAAATATTTTCATTCAGTGCATTACGTGGCTTGAGGTACGTATATGTTGCCATGCTTATCCTTAACTGTGACTTGGCACTTAACGTAACTAACTAAATCCCAAAAACTTAACTCAAATAATCGCCACCGAACTGCAGCCAGAATAACTAATATTTTAAAGCACATGCTGTACCCAGTTCCAGTCCCTCAAGCTATCTATCTCGCTCTCTGCAGGGAGACAACTGTCTTGCTAACCCTTTCACACTATTTGCTTTTCAAAAACTATTGCCGGGCAACCTCAAAACTTTTGTTTAATAGACCCAAGGCCGACAATCGTTATTATATTACCCGCATAGCATAGCTTACATATGTAGTTAGTGCAATCTTTGCGTATCTTTTACGTATACTCTATCTCTTTCACTAGCTAACTCCGTCTCTATCTTACTCTGGCGCTGCTGCGAACACTTGCCCAACTTTGGCCGCCATTGCTTCACACACTTAACTCAAGTTTCATTCAATTATTGTTAAGCACCTCAAGTTTTCTTAACCACATACACACACACACACACACACACACACACACACACACACACACACACACACACACACACACACACACGCATACAAGCACTCATATGCAACGGCCTATGACCCAAAACGAGGCCACTTGCTGACAAACCAGGCGGGAGCCCATTTTGGCCCACTTTGTACCACCACGTAGCACCCATAGACCCCGAAACCCAACAAAAACACATTTGACTCTCAGAGAGGCGGCAGTTAGCACCTCGTCAGTGACGTTGGCTGGCAGCAGCTGTTTGCTGTTGTTGTTGTTGTTGTTGCCGCCATTGTTGTTATTTGCCTATGCTGTTTGTTGGTGTTGTTGTTGCTGGTCGCTGTCCGTCTGCTGCTGCTTGATTTTTCAGTTTGACAAAAATGTTGGCGCAACATTTTCATGTTGGCTAAATGACGCGCCAATGTCTAGCACATGCCGTCACACCTACACACACACACACACACGCGCGCACACGCACACATGTCACCCGCGGTGTGATGTGTCGCCCCTGGCATGTGCCGCATGACACCAATACTAATGCGTGCGATTAACATTCGCAATGGCTTTCGGCCATGGGCGACAGTAATGTCAGCCCTGTTGGCAGCCAGAGAGGCAGCCGAACGCTGGATACAAAGATTTAGATGAAGTAGTGCTGGAAGTGGAATTGGAATTGGAAAGAGGCAGATGCAAAAGTAGCAGCAGCAGCAGTCTAAAGCTATCGGACCAGGGTCTTGGACTGTTGGCAATGTATTCAGACGGCCAAGTAGGAAAAATCAGGCTAACAGGCAGGCAGGCAGTCAGCCAGCCAAGCAAATGGCCATAATCTAAGCCGCACCTTCACGCACACAGTTACTGACACATACACTTCACGAAAAGTTGCCTACAAAAGATATACTCGACTTGAGTTAGTCAGTTCCGGTAATTCCAAAGTAGTACAGTTAACTTATGTTAAAAAGGCGTTTGACCTTCTGAATGAAACAAAGTAAGCTGAAATTGTGCATAAGTCTTCGTTTCGGCGTGCTACAAGTTGTTTCAAAAGTCTCAATGAGCCAAAATAGTTGTTTGTTAATTTATCCTTTTCTATGCTTCAAATGATGTTGAACAAGGATAGCTTATAGGGAGCATCGTCTAAGTTGGGTAACCCTGCAAAGTTGGTAACTTTGCTGAATGAAGTTGACAAATACACGCAGGTAACAAAGGAACTCTAAGAGCCTTTCGATACGATGCTGGTCTTAGACAGGGCAACGCCCTCTCCTGCGATCTCTTCAAATTTGTGATCAGGAGTGTGTGTTGCAAACACACATATTATTGCGTACCAAACAAGATGCTACCGGAGCCTTTGCGACTATTAAAAGAGAATCTGCCAGGTTGGTTCCGATGTTAAATGAGAGCAAGGCAAAGCACTTGCCTTAACCAAGTAAGAGGATGTGATGGTCAAACTCTACTTTTCTAAGTATTTCGACTACGTGGCACCGACGTCACAACGATAAAAGCATGTTGACCAAGCGAAGGACCACTCTTCCTCAACGATGTTACTATATCGCCAGGCGATAATACCCTTCAAAGAGCACATTCTTCCTTTTTTGGTGAATGGGCCGATGCAGATGCTCCTGGAGTGTTTGAGCGGAATGTCTGTCTTGGTTATATTGTGCGTATGGACGAGGACGCTTCTACGAGAAATGTCATTAATGCTGCTGCTAAAGGAAAGGGAAAGGCCATGGTATCGTTGGAAGGACCTTACTAACTACCTTTGGTATTACGCAGTGGGAAAGTCAAGCGTGTAGCAGAGGCACCTGACCACTTAAAAAGTCAGAAATCAATGTTATAGAAGTGGTGTACCCGAAATCTCTTTAAACCGATTTTCAACCCAAAAAGTCTGAATATTAGCGTGAAGCGAGATAATAGGGAACTTCCAAACAGGATTTGTCATACCTAAAGCGTGCCTCGTTTTGCCAATGCGGCTTCTTGTATCATCCGAAAGTATCACAAACCTTGGAAAATCGCTTCATAAATAGGTGGAATATGTTTCACCGTTTAGGAGTTCTTCACATTTATGTCCATTAAGGATGCGCCTTATAACTCTCTTTTAAAGCTGTACAACTATATAAGGTGGCAGGCCTTATTTGGGGTTTTTGGTTTTCTTGCACGAATACTTACGTTCTAGAGTGCTAAGAATTCTCTCGAACCGTTTAGCAAAAGTACTTTGTTTATTCTGGGGAAGGAAACAAGGTCTGCTTTATACGGATTAACATATAGCTGTTACAGAAAGTTTATTAATAAAACTGATGAGAACACAGAGCTCCCGAAAGTGCAGCTTCTTGAAAATCTAGAGATGAAAAAAAAACCTTGCAACACAACATTTCGCTTTGATAGTAACATATTTTTTTGAGTGTACAACACGTGCAGACATCACACAGCACACACACACACACGCAACACATACAGTTGCATATGTTGTTATAACTTTAGCTGCAAATATGCGATAAACTACTATGACTGGCTGACTAACGGCTGCCGGCTCTTGGCTCTTAGCTCTTGGCCTGGCTCTAGGCGATGGTTGTTGACTGAGCATTTCCCGTTAGACGGGCAGCTTGGAAGGAGCGGTGCGCTGCGGTGGAAAAGGGTTAGTTTAGACGCCTACACGAAAAATGGCAGCCTGTGGTATCGTGTGTCTCTACCGGGATATTGCCAAAACGGCGCGGCGATACCCAAGTCAGTCTCGACGCCGACTGAGACGCAACGTCAGAGACAGAACGCACGTAGCTAACATAACTTTGCCTTACTTTACGCCCAATTCACATAAAACTTGCCGCCTTAAACCAATACACCAAAGTGAAGCCAAACACGGCCGGAGTGACATGTGATAGAGTGTGAGACGACGGGCAGGGAATGGAGCTGTCGGAGAGTGAGTAAAATAGTATGAGCGTGGGGAAAATGTGCGGTTGCCTGGTCTGCCTGGTCTGCCTGACATTCTGCATGCTTGTGTGGCACACTTGCGGCGCGCTGAGTTTCGTACGGAGTCCGGGTCTGGGTTACGGCTGAGTTTATTTTCAGTGCGGTTTGATTTTATGCAAATGATTTTTCAACGGCACATTTGGCAACTTGCTTGCAACAATTTTTAGCCAAATCAATACGAGCTTGCCAAAGTAAAACAAACACACACACACACACACACACACACACACACACACACACACACACACACACACACACACACACACACACACACACACACATATGCAACGTCACGCAGCTGCTGCTTAAATGCATTAGTTTTTTGGCCATATATCTCGCTTTCTGAACATATACATGTGTACATACTTGTCTATGAGTCGCGCAATTTTTGCAAATTGTTGTTGCAACAACAAAACAACAACGACAACGTTAAGCACAACAAAGCCAGTACAGCACGCCGCATGCAAATATAACCACTATGCGCATAACTACTAGCTGTCAATTAAACTAAGCTGTATTGGAGTGGGATACCCCGTGCGGTGAGCGGGTTAGAAAATACCACCTCAGCAGGTCAAAGCTTGTCGTATGAGGCGACTAACAATGACACTGGGTTCTTTCGAGACCAGTAGGCCTTAAAAGGGTTGTGCGTAGGGTTTGGGACCCACCACGTAAAACCACAATTCCAATGAAAGAATGTATTTACATCAGGCCGTAACCCGATAACACGGGTTGTTATGGCCAGCTAAGAAGAAGAAGAAGTATTGGATTAGTATCAGCTCTGACCCTCTCTCTCTCTCAATCTCTCCTTCTTTCTCTCTCTTTCCATGTACACCTTCCGTCTGTACTCATCATAATCAACTCACTTACTTTCTTAGCTGTCCACTAGAAGCACTTGCAAGATGACAAACTGTCAAGTTCATATCAATATACTCACTTAACTGCAGCTGCTACATTGATATGTTTGCACACAAGGTTGCGCAATTATGTAATCGCTTCTGCAAAGCTTGATTCGTGGTCTCAAAGCTGTGATGTGGAACTGTACTCAGTTAAGGCATACTCAATAAAGTTGTATATCTCGCATGTGCTACCTCTTCTTGCTGACTGAAAATGCAGGAAGGTTGTCCCTATGTATATTTGTCCTTTCCTTATCGCACATTCAGACTCTCAGCAAGGGAGCAAAGTAATCCTACCGTATAAAGATACACCTTGAGCAGACGAGCCTGCTTCTCAATTAGGTTTTTCATGTACAACATTGTGTTTAAACGCGGCTCGTATGCCGTGACGGTACCACATCATTAAAGCTTCAGTTTGCGCAAGCATAGACGCTTAGATGGCGTTACATTATGCTAAAATTTAAAGTTTCGAAAAAGAAGAAATCCTGAAATTTTAATGTAACTCAAAATTACTTTTTATAGTATAGGTTTTTTTAGATTTTAGTTTTTTTTTACACAAAGTGTAAAAGTGTATTATAGATTTGTGTAATTTATGAAACAGGCAGAAGCAGGCGTTGCAGACCAAATGTACCATAGGCACTTATGATAAGGAGCACTAGTCCAATTGTTATAGCCATGATCGTCTGTCTGTCAGTCGGGCACCATAAGAGTGAGAGGCACACAAATTTTACTAAACTATCGAATCATGCTGATATCTCACTACCTTTCCCCGTGAGCGAATTTCGTTTAAATAATGCCTATGTGAAGCTTTACTATTGAAAAATATATCTTTAAAAAAATCTCCTTTTTTATATGAACTTACACGTTCACGACAGGATTGTTTTCAGATGGTGAAATAAGTATAACGCACGATAACTCTGAGTATTTGCCTCTTTTTAGTTGCCGCTCTCTCGGTCACAAAAATCGTGTTAACGACAGCGGCAACCAGAGCGGCTACCACAGCGGCAACCGTAAGAAGAAGAGCTATACTTATTCCACTTTGCTCCGGCCCAGGTGTGAGATGAGTGGGGGGTAGTATTCTGTAGGCGGTGGTAGGTTTCCCTGCGGCACAGTTGGAGTAAGCATTTTGATAATAATTTGAATGGGAAGTAGTGCACTGTGACCCTAGGGATCTGTTGTGCCCCTTACCTAGACTATAGCTCCGCCAATAGTTTTACCTCTAATATATATCTTATTATCTAGGTTAGTTCTGATCAGGTTACTTCAGGCATCGAGAGTTTACACAGTTTAGTCAATTTGACACCTCACAAAGCTATCTAACACAGTATCTATACTATAGGTAGTTTGAGATGGGGCAATATTTTTCTTCGGCAGTTCTTCTAACTGGCTATAACAACCCGTTATCGGGTTACTGACTGATGTGAAGCTCTCCTCCAGGAGTCTCTGCTATGCACGCTCCTTCTCTAATCGGCGATACCAAAGGTAGCTAGAATGGTGAAGAAATAGGATACTAATATATGCAGATGCAGTTAGTTTTGCATGTCTAGTGCATGTGTGATAGTGTAGGGTAAGTTAAAGATATAGTCAGGAGCAAGTGGACTCTGCCAGGTAGGCATTAGGAGATAGTTAAATAAGCAGGGCACTGCTGTTGCTAAGCGCTTGTTTAAGTTAAATATGAACGACAGTTTTGGGCGGGAAAGTGGAGCGTCGGGGGTGATGTTGCCTATATAAGGCGTGCTATATTGTCAGTAAAACAGGAGTTGAAGTTTCAGGAGAAATTGGAGGAAAGTTAGGTGGAGTTGAATGCGGTTGTCACCAATTATTATTTTCAAAGAAATAGAGCTTGGAGTTCCAAGCGTTTCCTTAAGGGCGTTGCTTGGAACTTAAGCTATAAGCAATAAGGCATTTGATGTCCTGGTGGTAATAGTACGGGATAAAGCGTATCGGTGCGTTCGCGAGTGCGTTGGCGAGTACGCGTATGGGTGAGAACCGGATATGGTGTTGGAGCCTAGGATCCTGGCTTTCTGTACAAGAACCTCATCCACGACACAACAGGTACGGGTGGCTGGCGACCATGGCCATATTATGTGTAAACCTTAGAGAGCGTTTTTGTAGCAAGTTGTAATTGTGGTGCAAAAGACTCAAAGTGTCACATAAAACTAAATAATTAGTGTTTTTATCACCAAGCAGATGTGTCAGCAAATGTTAATTCAGTGAGTAAACGGACACTGGACAACGTCTGAGCTACTTCAGTCACCCCCGCTACCCGGAAGGTTCGCTACAAGCTTGGAAGACGCCTGTGTGCATGCCCATAGATTCGAAGAAGTGTCTACGGAGTCACGCGACAACAAGTCCGGCGCGCTCATTTGTTAGAGAGCCGTGCTTGTACCAAGCTATGGCATGCCTTTTAAAAGGATTGCAATGGTACTAAAGATCCACGTGAAATTGTATACGGCGGCCCTTTCATCACTGCAGAATTGTCTTTTCCAGTCTGCTAGCGTTCCGAGCACTGATTATATGACCTGACCATTGGCCATCGCTTCCACAACCATTCTTAGCAGTGTTGCTTTCATGTGAAGTTCTATAAGGAGCGGTTTCAGATCCATAATGACTTTGGGACACGTACTGCCTGCTTCTGTATCTATATTTTCGTGAGGTGCCTTTTAAATGAGATCAATCCATTCTTGTTCCCCAGGCGGTTGCTCCTTACGAGAGCATCGTCCTTATAACGATTAAGCAAAGCTATCGGTTGTTTTTGGAGATATTGCCCATGGTTCACCAGCAATTATTCTGCACTTACAAAAGCAATTGATGTGTAGCCCATTTGAGTTTAGTAGCAAATGTGACTGTTAGGTATTTGAGTTACCTACTTCCGTCAATGGGACATCCAATGAGACAAAATAGCTGCATTTGTGGTTGGTTGTATCTAATAGTGTATGGAACAACTACGGTTTTTGCATGATTTAGCTTGAGGCCAACTTCCCTGTACCAGTCGAAGGTTATGTTTGGTTCGCTCTGTATGATGTCACACAAAGAAAGACTTAAAATTCTTGTATATAAGAAAATGTTGAATCTTGTAGTCTAGTGTAATCAATGAAATGTTACATATATAAAAAATAAATTATAAAGCGAAGTATATGCCGAAATGTATATGAGTCTGACTTATGTGCTTCCATCACGGCAAGTACGTGGTATACGAAACGGCTCTACGCCCAATGCGCGCCATTAGATGTTTCCATCAAAAAGCAGCATTTTGCTTGATTTCATTACTGCAAATGCTTAAATAATTTACTTCAACAACTCCAATCGAATCGCAATATCCCTGTGTGCATATTGATTACTCTAAAACAAATTAATTTATATCATTTAACACGAAACTAATCCAAAGCTATCAACGAACAAGAGATTTTCAGCAATTTAATAATCTGAACTCATAATTAAATTAAACACGCCGCACAAACATGCCTTAAAAAGCAGAGCACAAATGTAATTACAAAGTGTAATAAAATGACTGCGAAATGTAAGAGTTTTGATTCATGGAATTCTAGTAATGATTAAACATCAAGGAAAAGGGAATTAAGACGCCTGATGTATGTAGCAGTTGCAGCCTGTTGGTGTAGGAGTGAATTAATTGGAAATAAGCAGAATCGTTATTCTATGAGTGTTGCACAATGTACAGTAATTCTATACTTGTAGTTGAATAATAGGAAAATACTCATGTTGCTTAACTAGAAACAGTATGAAATTCAATTAATGAGAAATTTCACAAATTCGTTACATGCAATCAGGCCTGGATTTACCTAAAAGGTGCATGGGGCGACAAATTGTAGTGGAAACTTTAGAAATTTGTTTCGTCCGAGCAAAACGGGAACTTTTAAGCTTGAGAAATACGATAAATACAGCGATGGAGAAGTAGATCTTATCGGATGGGAAAATATCCATTTATAAAAACGCTAAGCAAAAATTCAGTGTTGTACCGATTGCTTCTCAATAACGCAACTTTTTTTAGGTTAAACCTATAGCATTCGAAAGATAAAGTTATTGCGGTTTTTAGAATATACGTTTCACCTGAATATAATACGTTTTAGTCAGCTAAAAATTGGTTTGAAGTAAAAAATGTACTGTATATGTTAGAAAAAAAAAACAACAACAAACTACATTGAACACACGAACATTGTTTTTTCGTATTTTCTTCTCTCCTCTTCGTAATGAATTGTGATGAGGAGAATACTAGTCAGAATAAATATCTTCTCAGTCATTTGAGACAGAATTTAATCTGAATTACTAAAAAGATCAAAAAACATACCAAGTACTTCATCAAAAGTTTTCAGTCATAACACATGCATTGTTTGAACGACAAAGAACTTCATACCAGATCCATTGAATTCATTGCACTATACAATAAAAAAACGCCTATGTCTAAAACATACCAATTCCGGTACATTTGGCGTCGCTGATTTCGAATCCGTTAAGTGTTTTAGATTTTCTAGCACCGTTTACGAATTATGGCTATTTGAAAATAATCGAGATTTCGAGAGTTGCGAAGTCAGCTTATCTCATATATATCGGGAACGTTACTACCAATCGATATGAACCTGTGCCTTGTAATCCACAATCGGGAAAAGAAAGACCAAAACTGTCCGAAGACCATTGAAGCGACCGTTGTAGATAATTCAAAACGGTTTCTGGATTTGAAGTCAGCGACCTCTTTCATTGAGGTCAAATGAGTTGCAAAGTGTTATTAATCTTTACCATCAAGAAATCGAAGTATCGTTCACGAATGAGATTATTTTATCCACAATTTATTGCGTAAAAAAGAATGTAGAAAAAAGCTTCTCCATGTATTTGCTCAAACTTCTGAAAAGCAACGAGCTCTACGCAGTTTTTCCTAAAGTAGATAGAGCGTACCGAATGCTCATTTGCATATCCGTATCAATTTGTAGTCATCATTTTCCGTTTTACGGAGACTGAAAAACTACTTGAGATTAAATTAAGCTGCAGAATCATTGAACGCAATTGCGCAATCCGATTTACTCACGTCTTTAGATTGTGATGGCATTATCAATAACCATCTACAAATCGAGATGTAAAAATGTTCAGTATGTACTATAAATGTTTATTGTATTGATTTAAATATTATTGTACCCAACTTATTGGAGAGAAGTTAAAGGTTCTGTGGGAGGCAGGTGCCAAATTTGTAAATCCGGGCCTGCATGCTATTGTGAATTGGCATTAGTTTTGACACTGATATTTCAATCATTTTGCACAGACACATTGACAGATTCTTTAGAAAAACAAAAATGATTTCAGTTTGTAGCTAATTATTGATGTTTAATTAAATGTTAAATAATTTGAATTGAATTTTGTACAAATCAATTAGCAAATAATTGCAATAAATAAAACGCTTCCACTTTACATAACATGCATACGTGAGAGCAGTGTTGCATAATCACAAAAAGGTAAAATCATGAGCTCATTTGATAAACATATACACTCGCGCCATCTATTGACCAACTGCTACTAAAATTAAGCTTTATTTTTTTTCTAATTCCCTTATTATTGCTCAAAGAACTACACTCAGGAAAACTCATTTGAAGCATTTTTTTCATTTTAAGCCCTCAAAATTGATTCTACTATAGCTTCTGGATAATACATGAATTTTTCGGGAAATTTGCGTTTAGCCGATTTCGAATCCGGCAACCGTTTCTCATTTTCGCTTTTCTAGCACAGTTTTCAAACTATCGACATTTGATCGTTCAGTTAGTCACATTATTCCAATTGCTAGGAATTGTAACCCTAGTCAAAGGGTTTTACACATCGTTTCAATGTCTCTGACCTACCTTGTCTCGATTGTGGGTGAACTTTTTCAAAATTTGAACGTCCGTCCATTGGCCGTCATCCAAATTCCTTTTTGCTGTGAACATGTCATTAATTCAACAATTGCGAAATCGTTTTCGAATTAGAGTGTAGATGTTTTGCTTTCTGGATATATTCTTTTGAAGTGTGATCACTATCGCTGATAGACCCGCTGTAACACTAGCGCAAAGATCTCACCAATTGGCACCGATTCGTCCATGACTGATGCTTTTTTAAAAGCTTGACATTTTTCCATAATGTCCCTCGGCGAAATGAGACGTCGCACAGTGGAACCAAATGACTTATTTCTCGGCGAAAATCATAACTTTTGAGAAAGTAAAGATATTTTCAAAATTTTAAATGCATATATCAGAGAATTCCTTAAGCTTCTGCGATACACTTTGATAAATATACTGTGAAGAGAGAGAGAGCTTCAAAAAAAGGTAGTAAAGTTCGAAATTATCTCAAATCCTTACCTTCTTCTTCACTGGCCATAACAACCCGTTACCGCGTTACGGCCTGATGTAGATGCCACTCCACCAGGTGCCTCTGCATTGCGCGCCTTCTCCTAACAGTGATACCAAAGGTAGCTAGCGTGCTCTTCATGACCTCTATAGACATGGCCTGCCGGATCGGGCCTAAAGCCGCACTGATAAGGCCCAATCAGTTATTTTGCGCTTGGCTTTAGTCTTTCCCACAGTACTCTCGATAGGGCCTTATATGCAATAATAAGACTTACACCGTAGAGTCAACCTTCTTAAGGACAGGACAAAGGACACCAAGGTTCCAATCATCGTGCATGCTCTCATCTAGCCATATTCTGCATAATAGCTGGTACATGCAACTTACCAACACATTGCCAAGAGTCTTGAACAATTCTTAAGGCTGGTCGTCTACGCCAGCAGTTTGGTTGTTTTTGAGTTGCTTGACTGAGGTCGTCACTTCATCATGGCTTCTTCTTCTTCTTAACTGGCCATCACAGCCCGTTATCGGGTTACGGCCTGATATAAATACATTCTTTCATTGGAATTGTGGTTTTACGTGGTGGGTTCGAAACCCTACGCACAACCCTTTTATGGCTTGGGGTAGCTCTACTGGTCTCGAAAGAACCCAGTGTCATTGTTAGTCGCCTTATACGACAAGCTTTGACATGCTGAGGTGGTATTCTCTAACCCGCTCACCACACGGGAGAATCATGATCATCATGGCTAGGTGGCGGTATATCCACGCTGGTATATATGATGGGGCTTAGCTCCCAAAGCGGCATTATTCCCATTATGATGCTTTCCATCTTTTACCAGATTACAATGTGCATCTCTGCAGGATGACTCACCAGTACTAAATGCTTGACTTTTTGGAACTCCTTGGAGCTACCCACTGTAATTATGGCTGAGTCACGAGTGCTGTGACGATACAGGATTCATACTGAGGTGGAACAACCATGTTTTCTATACAGACGACTGCAAAGCGAAGTAGACGACTGATGTCGACTGATGACATTATATACAATTTTTAGGACTTTGTGTACTTCTGTGGGTTCTTGTTGTTTTGTTGTATATCTGGAAAATGGAATATAAGGTATACTAGTATACTTAACAGTTGACTGTTTAACGAGAGTTGCCGTACTGGCAATTACAAAATAATTGGTTTTAAAGCCAACGTGACGTATGCGCAATAAATCTATTAAAAAATTTAAATAAACATCGCACTAAGCAAACATTTACTATTTCAAGAGTTATTCTTTCAAAAAATCAGTGATTGGAAAATTATTCATTTTGCTCACTCATATTACTCGCATTTTCGCAATTTTCAATTTCAGTTGTACTAATTGCTTATTGAACTATAGCGTACATTTAATTATCAACAAATTTTTAATCAAGTTAACTGTAACGCATATTGATAGATATTTATTTATGCATTAAACCTTATGTGCAAAATGTTAAATTGTTAAATATTTGTACTCATACGTGTTAAACAACAGCTTCGAGTTTTTAACGAAAATCATGAAGAGAGTGGTTTTTTTCGGACTTTCAATTGCTCGGAGTTTGTATTTGTTGTAACCAAAGTTATTTGAAGAAGCCTAGTATCATCCATTAATTTGTTCACTTTTGTTCATTTCGCTCAAAGTCTATGCACATGTTGTATTTTTAAGCCGAATCTCTTATGCAAAATCTATCTCTACGAAATCGAATACGAAAGTCAAATGAAAACTTTTAAAGTTTTATCGAAAACGCTCCAAACTTATACTCTGAAGCAGGGTTCGGCAACGACAGTAGCGACGATGGTATAATTTGAGTCGGCGGCGAAAAATGAGCACATTGAACCAACGACTTTTAAAGCAGGCATGTTCAGAGAAAGAGAGAGAGAGCGCGGTAGAGAGAGCACACAAAATTCGTGAATATCTCGGAATCTAGAAGAGATACCCGATAAAAAAACTCAACTTTAAATTGCTAAGACTAAAGTGTGTTTGTGGATTCGGTTTTCTTTCCGGAATAACCATTCTTGGACACAACTGCTGGAAGAATAGACTCCTAATAGACTTTCCCCACTGAAAGTGGCACGACAATAACTGGCCAAAATGCCCGATTATTATGTTATACAAAAGTTGTTGTTATCGGCAATTGTTGTGCAACTTGCAGTGGGAGAAGAGTATAAGATTGGTGGATTTTTTATTATGGATTATTTTCCAGTAAATGCAGCCACATCTAAGATTAATATCAAAACAAAAAGAGGAGAACGGCCATCTCTTTGTGCTCGCCTTAGTTGAAAATATTCTTCTTTTTTTGTTTACTCCTTCAACTTCTTTTTCGGAACATATTGGTGTGCCGATACACTTATAGGATTATTTTTTGTAGTACCTAATTCTTACAGATTCTTGCCTTACATCGAAATAGAAGCCATCACTTATTTGTTGTCCACTTCCATGGAACGGATCTCAACATGAATCTTATACCACACGTTTCTTTGATTTGAATAACCTCAATTCCTTATGTCGAAGGTTTTTCTTACCTACATCTCTCTACTATGAAAAATAGTTTTCGACATAATTTCTTATTTCACTTACTTTTGAGATTATAATTTGCTTATAACAGCAAATAATAATTTTGTTATTGGTGAGCGGAAAGCGGAAAGAAGGAATTATTTTTGGAAAAAGAATATTATCTACATAGGGGTGGTTGAGCGGAGAGAGCAGGTAGCGAAGCCCCCTAGTATTGAGTAAGTGAAGTAAACTAAATTCTATACAGCTTTATAGTAAATGTTAGGCCCTTAAAGAGACAATCTAATTTGAGCATAATGGATGATATTAATCCACCGACAGCTTCTGCTGCTTCACAGTCTCTCTCACTTGATGAGCAAATGTGCTCGACAAAAGTTAAAGGCAATCGCGCCAGTATATGTCAAATAAAACTCACAAATGGGAAACAAAACTGATTTCGAAATCAGTTGCTGAATGATGCCAATAATATAGTACTGCAGAAGGCTCCAGAGCTTGGCGCTGCATCAAATGTCGTTGTTTCGATAATTTTTGTCGTTATCGACCAGCGACAACAGCTATCTAAAGCAGATACCTGCTCCAAGCTCCCTGACTTCCGAACCGCTGTGTTTGATTGTTGCTGTCTAGACTCTAGACTAGATAATTTCGACTATTATCTCGTTCTACGACATCTGCTTAAACTTCACCACTATCCAAATAGAGCTTTCTGTAGGCTGTCAGTTGGTCAATTGGCTATTTAGATTTGGGTTCGCTTCGCAACGGGCGATAGTGTCTGCTTTCGATGAGCATAAGCACTCATCATCGTCTATCTTTGTCTTCTCCCTAGTACCAGTTACCACTCGGGTTCTATGGGTGAATGGGTTGTGGGCCTGCACATCCGACAACCCAGCCGCCATGACGATCCCAACACTAGTGGGGGCAGCGCATGCCCAAAAAACTGGTTTGAGCATCATAGCATGATGTGTGATGCCACCTACTAAACTCGCTAGGATCATTGAATTTTAGTATTTGGTATATTAACTTGAAGCGATAGCCACCCAAGACTCTCACTCTCTCGCACAATCAAAAACCACAATGACTAGTCATCAGAGCATTACCAGACTGGTTACCATACCGAACATGAGAATTACGCACAAACTTTAAAACTTTGGAATGCCTAACATACACATAGATTTGTGCAATGTTTGCAACAGGCAGAAGGAGGCGTTGTAGACTATAAGTTCCATGACAATTTATCAATCGAGTCGATATAGTTATATACGTCTGTCCATCTGTCCGTAACCAAGATCTCAGCTACTGTATGATATAGAAACATACAAATTTTACCAAAAGCTGATGAAGTTTCTTGATCCATGTCGATATCTCCGCACTTCTGTCAAACAAAGGTTGACCTTTTGCCATCTCAACCCCGTAGTACAGTAACCTACAATGCAACATACAAATATTTGCGCAGAAATTAAAATTTCTTGCCGAGCAACGTCCTATTTTATTTTGTGGTATCCATTTTAAGTTTGACCTGAGTTCCTTATATCAATGTCGTACTCTGTTTTATAACTGTTGACTATGAAAGCGTTTGTCCTTAGATACTAGTTGTTTTTCTTCTTCTTATTATTATTGTTGCTGCCTTGCATACGTGTCGTATACGTGTTTATTTGATGGTTAAAAATGCATAAACTCTTCAACACTCAAACAAACAGCAGAGCAATGGCGTTCTTCTATGCAAACAAGCCAATATATACATATGTATGAACAAGCGTGCGTCTGTGTGTGTGCGTGTGTGTGTGTGTGTGTGTGTGTGTGTGTGTGTGTGTGTGTGTGCATGATATTTGTATGGATGGGCTTGTGTGGGTACAGTTATGCATATGCAAGCTTTTGTTTAATTATTAATATTTAAACTTGAAATTTGAATTCAATGCACAAAACTTCAACGCGCACGTACAACAACAGCTGAAAAGTAAAAAAGAAAATAACTTTTGTGTGTGTGTGTGTGTGTGTGTGTGTGTGTGTGTGTGTGTGTGTGTGTGTGTGTGTGTGTGTGTGTACGAACATTATGTTCACGAAACTGTAAATTACCCAAGAGCGCTTTCGAAACATCAAACCATCAAATTGATTGAAAGCGCTTTTAACTCAATTCTCGGGGACTAGAAAGTTTTTGTTTTTGTTTCGATATTGTACAGTAAAAGGATATATGCGAAACGCTCCTTTTAATGCATGCATTCCAATTGTTGGAGCGAGACAACACAATAAACAACTTTGCCGTTCTCTGATATTAGTAACGGCCGAATTCCCGACGCGTATAAACCAATAAAGTCTTCACTTAAAAAATGGGTTTGGATTTTATTACTGGCTTTTATGCACACAACTATATATGTTTAATTGAAGGCAATGATTCTCTCAAAAGTCATCCTTATTTCAATCTGGATCTACGGCACACATTTGTGTGGCAAATGCGCCAAAACGAATATATTTAATTCAAAGTTTTCGGTAGAAATATCTCTGAAACTTACTAAACTCTCCATGGTATGTCCGAAATACTATCGGAGTATCGAAGTTAATCGCTAAATGCAGCTTCCAGAACCATTTCAACCTTAATCCGTGTCACAACAGCTTCCAGGGCTGTTAACCAAAAATATTATGACGTGCCGCCTCACCACCCCAGGCAGCCCGAGTTGGATCGCGGATCTTGGTGCAAACAATGATAACGATTGGAATTGCTTAATCTTGCTTAAAACTTCTTGCGATGTTACCACCCTCTTGACTAGTGTCAAGAGTACAAGTGTGGTACACGCCTTGCTGCTCATCCACTAAACGTGCCTCCGTTTCCCGCTCAAGGTGCGATCGCTAGGCATAACTTCTTCAAGGGGCAGAAGTCATGAAGGGCACTGCTTGATTAACACCTACGATTTAAGTTAAGGATTTCATTATCTCTGCTATTAAGCAATATATCCATTAAGTCTGCGACCAGAAGAAGTGCCTTAGTTCTTTCCGTTAAAAAAGAGACATGTTCTACGTCTTCTGTGGTACGTGCTGCAAAACGTGTATGCAAAACGGATTCGACGCAAGCCAGACAAATAGAATCATTACCTGTTCTTACTATATTTCGGATGGGATATCTAAGCGGAAGCTTGCCATCTCTCCTGCCATCGCGCCATAATCGCTTCTTGCGGACTCGTTGCTACCAAATCGAAGCGTTCCATACCTGCGAGCACTCGAGCTGCAAGCTCGAAGTCCGTGCAGTGGGAACAAAGCATACGCAGGGCACTTCTACGTTATACTGCCTTGCAACCGCGGCTGTAGGATGCAACCGGAATTGCAGGTGACCAAACAGCCATAATGTAATTCAATACATTAATGGATTTCGTCGCTTTAACGCCCACGTGCTGCAGGTGGTTGAGCATCACATCTGGATACCGCCTGGAACATATAGTATGTCAGTACCTTACACTCGGACTGGGAACTGCGTACGTTTTCAGTTGCAGCCCGTTCTCTCCTGTCACTGTATTGGTGTTGCTCTCGACGCAAAGCAGCTCCTTAGCGAAAGCGAATCGTCAGCAAAGCCCGGAATGGTCGTACCTTCTGGTACCGCCAGGCGAAGCATAGCGGCATACATCGCGCTCTAAAGTATAGTACCAAGCACCGATCCTCTTTTCACACATGATGCTAACAGGACACTCTGGCATCTGAAGTATGCTGTCTGCTCATCAGCTACGGGTTTCTTAGCGAACGCTTCGCGCCTTGCGAAGGCCAAATTGTAAAGCAGAGTTACAGTTCGGTTGCATATTATGCGATCGCACAGCTGCCCAAATACGTCCAGAATGGATCTTTAGGCGGCTTGTTGACTTTCGGGATCAGTACCAGACTTTGCACCTGTGATGAATCGGGAACTGAGCAATTTGACAGCTAGATCAATGTTTTTTTTAAACGAACACTGAACTTGAATTTGACTAGAAATACACAAATCATAAACGCCTTGCTGTAACTGTAAAATCAATTCAATACAAATATAAAAATTACTGTATACGCACGTATGAAAATAAAATACAAAATGTCGAATCCGGAAATATTTGAACTACTTGAATGCGAGACGGGCCTAAAAGATTTAGATAAGCAAAATGCATCACTAGATGGTAAGCGATAGTTTTTTCGTATAATCCACAACAGTTCATTATAACTCTTGTATACGCAGCTGAGCAAGAAGTCAACGATCGTCACCCCAAGCGATCTTTGTTGGATAGCATCATATCCTTGGTACTCTTTAATGCATGTATTTTGGCCGTACTTTATTTGATCTTGCTATACACGGGCGTATTCCAGTCTGATAAAATGAATAGTATAACTGAGGGAGTCTGTATTTTCGGTGGAATATTGATCATTGCCTTGATGGTCAGTTTAGGTGTAAGTAGTATCTAGTTTGGTGTAGCATCGAGCTTGTGTTATATATATCGCTTACACAGGATTTGTCTGAGGGCAAACCTAACTTTTACTATATCTAGCCATGGAAACTGTAGTGCCAGTTTTGCCCACTTCTATGGAAAGGGGTGTGAGAGTTTCTTAAAGAACAAAAAATGTATTTGTTGAAATGGAAGTGCGCATTAAAAACACAGTTAAATGCAAAAAATATGACTTATTTATTTTTGTATTCATTTTTTGCCCCGTGTGGTGAGCGGGTTAGAGAATACCACCTCAGCACCACCTGGGTTCTTTCGAGACCAGTAGGCCTTAAAAGGGTTGTGTGTAGGGTTTGGAACCAACCACGTAAAACCACAATTCCAATGAAGAATGTATTTACATCAGGCCGTAACCCGATAACGGGTTGGTATGGCCAATTAAGTAAGTAAGTAAGTATTCAGATATTCTGGCGAAGAATTGGATTTAGCTCAAGTTATCTCAACAAATTGATCTCAACAAGTCAAGAAGTTTTCATGTTCGAAAAAATAGAATAATCGATCCAAATTGTGAACTTGAACAGCTCTCTGCATATGTTAAAAAGGTGTCTTGTAGTATCTGCAATTTGAACCGATTCTTTCTTCTGAAAACTGCAGCATACAGTTTTTCTCTGTGCCCAATAGCTAACGGAGCAACGATTTAGAATTTTAGTTGCAATCAGGGTCCCGGAGCATCGCTATATATTGGGCAACGTTCACAAAGTACTACTGCTCCCATCCTACCTGAGAGATAGAGAGGGTAAAGGCAACCCTATGGCGATCTGTTAGAGCCAATCAAAAGTGAGCTAAATTGTCGCACTGCTTCACAAATATGGCCAGAAATAAATAGCAAAAGAACAGCTGTGCTCTGCACCCTCATTAGGGAGAGATGCTAAGTCGTTGTTAGCGCTACTACTGGACACTGGCAAGTTGGTGTCCATGTAGCTAGGCTTCTTGTCCCGCACAATGATCTCGGCAGAAATTGCGGAGACGACGAGGAGGACGAAATAGTAGAACACTTCTTCTGATCATGTTCCGCCCTCTGCAAACGATGTCATAGGTAACTGGGTAGTCACTTTCTCGATAGTCTGTCAGAGCTATCCAAAGTCAGCCCCAAACGAATAGCGGACTATAAATTACCCCCAACTGGCGAAAAGGAGAAAGGAAAATAGATCCTACGTGAACTGAGTTTGCTAGGTAGAAATCGAATCTTTTAACCTAACCTAAACTATCCAGGAAGTTCCTGTAGCAGCATTGAACTAACTTATGTCATCATATGCCATGTATATGGAGAAGGCTCTGCTGAGGTATTCCAGCTTGGCTCAAATAGGTGGCGGATAGAAACCCGCACAGGAACGCCAGTTGCTCTGGACAAGAGTACAGCATGAAGATAGTGTGGAAAGCCACTTAAGTCGGTTGCTCTTACGTATTTCAGGAGCAATGCAGGATGGCAATCTGAAAGCAGAACGTTAAAGATGAGGTCATTAAAAGATTTAAAAGGAATATGTCTTGACTCATGTGTTAAAACTGCTACTTCAGAAAAGTGAATCGAAGTTTCTAGTAGTGCGGCGTGGAACAACAAACCTAAGTTGAGCGATTCAACTTGGTTAATCAATCTTTCCGTAACCCAAGGGTTTCACTACGATACGACAATTTTGGCAATTGATCAAAATTAACTTACTCTTCATGAAATGAAGAAAAATTTACATTTTTTGTAATCAACAAAGTTGATTATCAAGTTCTGTATTGCTTTCTACTTTGATAGAAATCATTGTCAGACGATCTTGGTTTATGCATTTTATGTTCAAAAACTTCGTACTTACTCGTGAAGTTTTAGTAGTATCCAATGCTCGAAATAGTGGCAGAACTAATCGATTAATTGTATTCATTGTATTCAAACTTACTGCCACAACCTTAGAACACTAATGATAATGACCTCAAAAATAGTCATTGTTGAGTAGTTGGTTTGGAAGTACATTTGCAAATTGGTATACTAAACTAAAGGTTCATTATAACATGTACTCGATAAGCAAGAGGAGACCGGGGTTCTATGTGAAATCCAATCCTTTAGCTATACACAGAGCAGATCTTGTTTAACCAAGTGTGCCTCTTGGGTAATAAGTCGCGTGTCGACTATATCATATATCATATCGTAAAAACGTTTTATATTCATAGCTAAATCCAGGTTTCTCGGGTATAGAGCCGCAGCCTTGAAATTCCAATCCAGTTAATGAATTTGTTTTGGGGCTTTGCAGTGGCAGCTTGAAACCGATTACCTTTAAGTTATCTATCGTTTCACGATGCTAAATCACGATCACGTAACACGCGCGAATCTCGTCTGTGTAAACGTTTTGGCCATTATTTGTTTATGTGTGTGTGTGTGTGTGTGTGTGTGTGTGCATATTGCATTTACTTTCATTTGTTGTTGTGACTGCGGTTGTTGTTGTTGCTGTTGTTGTAGCAATATATGTATTAAAATTCAATTTAATACAGTTTCAATTGTTTGTGCGTGCCTTGGTGTGTGTGTGTGTGTGTATGTGTGTGTGTGTGTGTCTGTGTGTGTGTGTGTATGTGTGTGTGTGTGTGTGTGTGTTTGCAAGCGATACACACACTCAAAGCTATGGCATAGATGTCTCTCTTTTGTGCAGCGAAGGTGATGATGTATGCATGTATGTGTGTGTGTGTTCGTGTGTGTGTGTGTGTGTGTGTGTGTGTGTGTGTTTGGGTTCGCTTCTTCTTCTTTTTTTGCGCTCTGCTTTGTATGCAAAGCAAGCAAACTGCCGTTGTTCTTGTTGTAAGTGTATTATAGTTCGTGCTGTTGTTGCTATCGCTCTCTATGTTTGATTGTGTGTGTGTGTATCTGTGTGTGTGTGTATCTGTGTGTGTGTGTATCTGTGTGTGTGTGTGTGTGTGTGTGCGTGCTTCAAATTGAATGTGTGTGCGTGCGTGAGCCGTTATTTATGCAACGTCATTGCTGCTATTTGCATGTAACAGCAGCTGAAGTTCCACTTTTGCGCTGTGGTTGTTGTTATTTTTGTTGTTGTTGTTGTTGTTGTTGCTGGCGTTTAATGAAGAGCCATGGCAAGCCGAGGCCGACAATGTCATGTCACTTGTTGTTGTTGTTGTTGTTGCTATTGCCACTGCTGCTGCTTGTTGTAATTTGCATTTTATTTTTGCCTTTGTAGTACGCATTGTCATTAAATTAAAGGCCAGCCGAGAAAAGCTGGCCACAAAAAGCAAAGGCACCAATAAATGTGAAAACAACAACAAAAACTAAAAAGACTTTAACAACTACAACAACAAAGCGCAGGAGCTACGCGGCAGGAAACGTAACTAGATAGTACAAAACTAGTTGCCAACTGGTAGGTAACTAGTATGTTTTACCGTCACACAGTGGCGCCATCTGACCATATTTTGGACCAGTTGCGGTCTGTCAATAACGTTAGCAGTCTGTATCTAAAGAATGTTTGAGCACCTCTTCTTCTTCTTGACTGTTTTGGCCTGATTTAGAGCCCTCCAAGTGCCTTGCGTGCGTGCTCTGCAATCGTTTGAAACAAAGGTTGTTAGTGCTCTGTGTAGCAATTCATCAATCTCCTTATTGATGGGCTGCATGGCGGTATTCCGAAGTAAGTTTGTCGGTTGTAAAACCATTTAACAAAATCAGCTAACTCCAACATGAAAAGAGACAGACCCTTCTGCGTGGGTGACAATCACAGTCATATATCCATTTGGCATATCCAGTGCAGCTTAAAATTACGTCCGTGCAGAAAAAATCGAATCCAAGGACGGGCACTTCCAGTATGATTAGAATCCCTACTGAAATTACGCTATCGAAATTCTGCTTCACTACTGGCCATTCGCTATAAAGTGATCATTGTGCCCTTGATGTCCGAAGTACTGGACAGCTTTTCGATTATCAAGCTGCTAATCGCACCAGTATCGAATGTGACACCCGCCAATATGCCATCAATTGACAGCACTGCCAAGATACTCTCACCTTTAGCCATTAATCTACCGACCAGCGCCGATGAGGTACAGATTGGCGCGGATTGTCGCATGCCAAATGTGCACCGCTGATTATCGGAATTTTGAGCACCATGCTCAGCTTGCCCACTGCTACGACACGGTCTGGCTCTATCCTTGCCTGTAGTCGTTTCCGTTATGGTTTCCGCGATTGCACTGGCAACACCATTAAAACGCTCTTGTCGTGTCACGGCTTGGCGTCTGTAGACCTTGGCCGCACATACGCTTTTATCTTTTGCCGCTCTCACTCCAAATCTACGAGCTCATCCGGAAGCTTCATAAACTCGCCGAGAGTCGTGAATTAGCTAGGCTTGGCAATAGGCGTAGGTCAACAGCAGCTGTTGCTCCTTTTAAGTTTCTCCAAATTTTTATAGTATCCTCGGGGTAAAAAGTGCTCTACAAAAGATTGACAGCTACTGCGGCATATTCACCAAAGTTTGTTCCATAAACCTTTTTCTTAGAGTTTGATAATACCATAATATATTTACATAATTATATATGTAATTAGCGACCTGATCTCCTTATAAAGATGTTTTTTTGCCGGCTCAAGGTCCTTGACCGTTACCTTGGACCTTGAAAAAACATATTTTTATTTATTTTATTATGACCAGCGTTTTGAGCTACTGCCTAAAGAGTCTTCTTCTTCTTCGCCGATGTTGTGTTCACTGACTTGTTTGAAAACGTTACTGAATTATTCCACAAAATCCCCTTGGAAAACCCATTACAATAACAATGATTTTTCATGCCAGAGCTCTTTTATATTTCCAGTAACGCAATGACTTTCCTAAGAAAATAAGGCGTCATTTTTCCATAAAAGTTTGCAAGAGCAAAAATAGAAGGCGAAAGGTGTAGAGAATTAGCTCGAATTGTGATTTTGTGTTAATTCCGTTTACAAATGCACCAGTCGTGACCTTTAGGTTAACTAGTTACCCAACTTTATGGAATAGCTGGACTTCAAATTGAACTAGTTGTGACACACACACATTTCTCGCAGTGTATCACAACTATTGCCCTACAACCAAATTTCGTTGCTGTTGTTGTTATCCTAGCCAAAGAAATATTTTTAAAACGTTGTGAAATTGAATGCGTAATTTATAAGTACAAAAAAGGAAATCCCAAAATAGAATTTCAATTGAAAATTTTGCTTAGGCTGCAATTGCAATGGAATTTTCATTTTCATTGTGTAGGTGACCGTGTGTTTGTGTGTGTGGGAGTGACGTAGCATGTGGTTATTGTGTGTGTTAAAAAGCATTTGGAAATTCATATGACACGCTTGTTGAATGTAAATCTGATAAATTTATAGTGCTAACTGGTAAAAACAAATTCCAATCAGCATTTTATACACTTCCCCGACATTCGAGAAACTCACTTCTTAACATAAAATTCTCTTTCGTTCATATCTTCTGAACTAATAAAGCTAAATTATATATATAATAAATATGCTTTATTAAATCTTTTAGTTTTCATACTCTATATACATTAAGTGTATCAAGTATTAAGTGTTAAATTGGTGTTTACAATGTATGCAAAAGGAAGAATAACTCTTAGTATGATGAAGAGGAAGAGGAACGGGAAAGGGAGCCGGAAGTGGAATGGGAAGAGTACCAGAAAGTGCAACGGAAAGAGGAAGTTGAAGATGAAAAGGAATATATAGTGATAGATTCACCGCAGTGAGCAGGGGGACAGAGCCCCCTAGTTAAACGTAGCAGCCAACTGCAAAGTCATCTTATACGTTCTTGCGTTCTTCACTGCAGTGGTTTCGCGATACACCTGATCGTACAACTGATTCCTCGGCAGCGATGGAAACCAAGGACATTTACCGCGGTAGTACGCAAGAAGCGGGATGTATGCTTCCAAAGTGCCTTGGTGCTATCAGGTTCGGAGGTTGGTTCTGTGAGCTTATAGTGTTGACCGGAGAAGGCTTTTACAGTCTTTTGTGATTGCAGCTTGGTGCTGTTCAGCTTTCGCACGTTCTTCGCTTTGCTTACGTAGCCATCCATTTCAATAAAAAGATTGAAATTTATTCATAAACTTGCTACTGCAGCATAATTTCCTGAGTCTTCAATGAAATAAATTAAAAACTCTATGCCATAAATTGAGTTTATGTTTTTTTTTTTAACGCACTCTAGTTTTCATGAAGTCTTATTTTCATTGTTGAATTCAAATTTTGTAAAATTCACTGGCTGTCTTCTTGTCTAACACATATGTACCTCAGCTGCCTTTGGGCCTACTAATGATGATGCCTTGTGCAACCCATATCGATGCCAACATATTTTGGCCTTAACATTAACAGAGAGTTAGTGAAGGCGATAGAGAGTGAGGGACAGAAATGCACTGACAACTTTGCTATTAAAATTTTTGTATTGAATCGCACATCAATCGCCGTACGACCGGCTTTATAGCTTCATTCAAACCTTTTGGCAACAGCAGCTGTTGGCCAGGTTCATTCCAGCAGCTGCTGTTCCACTGCCTGTTGCAAACTGCCAATCAAACTTCACTTTGTATCTTTTTTGTAGGCAGCTGCAGGGCGCTATGTAAATTACTTGAATCAAACCCTC
Source organism: Chymomyza caudatula (assembly GCA_035041775.1). Classification (NCBI taxonomy): domain Eukaryota; kingdom Metazoa; phylum Arthropoda; class Insecta; order Diptera; family Drosophilidae; genus Chymomyza; species Chymomyza caudatula. The sequence goes on from JAWNKW010000145.1 coordinate 1,833,064, forward strand.
ACCAAAAACAACAAACAAAAGCCAAATGTTGTCAATGTCAATGTGCGGAAGGGCTGCGAGCCTAACAAAATCAGAGAGTCTAACTTAGTTGGGGTTAGCATCTAAAATGTTACAAGCTCATGCAATTAGTAGCAAGATTCACACCAATCAAATGCTGACTCCAACACTGGTTTAACGCCAAAAGCGCCCTTCAATCAAAAATTATTATATACATGGCACCAAAAGGCACCCCTGCATCATTCCCAAGCAGTTACATGGCAGTCAAACACACTGAGCGAAAAAGAAGACCAGAAACAGAGCACAACAGAGAAACAGAACGTAAGAAAAGATAAGAGAAGAGAAACGAGAAAAGAAAAGAAAAGAAAAGAAAAGAGAAGAGAAGAGAAGAGAAGGGTAATGAGAAGAGAAAAGAGAAGAGAAAAAAGCAGATGCGAGGCTAGTGGATTTCGAAGGGCGATCAAAAAGGCGTGCCATGTTGTGTGGGCTCACGGACATCCAAGACTTTGGGGCTCAGCCTGGCCAGATAACTATTCAGAACTTTTGAAAATCCTGAGCACAACTGCGACAGGGTGCACCTCGCTTGCCTTTGGAGCTGCCGCTCCGTGGTGTCCACAATTGCGGGTCTACCACCTAGCACTGCATTTGGTTTTGCACCCCGTATTTAGTACTGAGAGGCCAATGGCGCGGAAATTGCAACGGATGGGCCGAGACTTGCAGAAATCAAACAAACAAATTGGCACATGAAAATGGTAATCAAAACAAAATACGATAAGTATGATGGACTCAATCAGGCTTTTTAGAAGCTACACTGTGCGGCGGCACAACACCTTCTGCCCCTTATTTTCTCTCAGTGCAGCCAGTGCTCTGGCTGGCATGTAAAAATTGCATCACAATTTTTGTTGCCGTTGCGCTACTTCCGACAAAATGCTCACAAACACACACATTTATACAGCTCAATGGCTGGCAGACGGTATACCTTTCCTGCTCTGTCTCTTGCGGCTCCAACTGGCTGCATCTCTGTCTGGATGAAGCTGTTGAGATGAGGGCCAGATGCGACCCACAAATGAGAACGCAAACTGCAGCACAATAAACACAGTGAGAAAGTGAGCGTGCCGCAAGGAGCGCCAGTGAAGGGGCAGCCAGCTGAAGTTGCAGCAAATGAATATGCGTGTGCTCTTAGCTTCTCAGTCTGCTCAATGACAAGGACTCGCCTCGGCTTGGCTTAACTCATCTCTCCGAGATGACACTGGCGCTGTTTGGAATTCTGGCGGATATGCTGCCTCTCGACGTTGTCGTTGTTGTCATCATTGTTGTTGCTGTTGCTGTGTTTGCCGTTGCTATTGTGTGAATGCTCATGCTACAGCTCATCATCTCTGCAGTGGAGTATTTGTCTCTGTCTCTGTCCCTACGTCGCAGTCGCAGTTAGCGTCGCAGTTGATGTCAGCATCTCAGCCTTATGATCGTAATTTACTATTCAGAAAATATTCAAAACTGCTGCACAAGTGACACTCAAATGTCTTTTCGCAGTCAGAAGCCAAAGCCAGAACTAAGCGTCATCAACGGGCAACAACAACAACAACAGCAACAACAACAGCGACATACAACAAACAACATCATAATCATCTTGTTGCGTCGTCGTCTGCACAGTCAGCCAAGTGCCAAAAGTGTTTTGTGATGTTTTGTTGCATGTTGTTTGTTGTTTTTGTTGTTGTTGGTGTTGTTGGCGTAATGGCTGCTGCTGCTTTATGTTGGTCTTGTATAGCTTCAGCTATCATTGGCCTGCTGCTCTCTAGGCGCTTGCCTCTTTATTGTTGACTGTTGCATGATTTAAGTTAAAGTAGTTGCATGTGTTACACGCTGCCCCAAAACCTCTGCAACCGCCGAAGCTATTCCTGTTGTAAATGTACTCCCTGTCGTCAGATAACAACCAACAAACATACAAAAATTCGTTAGCAAATAAGTGAAAGCACTTTGTTTCACTTTTGCCCTTAAGATACTCTTCCAGAGGAAAGCGACTTTGTAAAGAAGCTAAGAAAGAGTTGGTCATAATAGTAAAAACATTGTTGGGTTGCGATCTTTTGTGCATCCTAATGCACTTACAGAGCTCTCCTGTTAGTCCCACATTACTGAGATAAACCTAATTATCTGGAATAGTTTTAGTCGGGTTGCAGCGATCATCGATCCCACTGGGGTATTAACCTCAGCGAGTATGTGCTGCAAGGATTCCTCTTCGAGTTTATGAACCCTGTTACCAAGGCGTCTTTCTGTAGACATACAAAGTATAATCTGGTAGAGGATGCACCGGGTGCACTAAGTTTGTGAGCAAACTTTATTCTGGCTTATTGTCGGGAACCTCGGGAGTTCAGTTTAATCAATTTCCGTAGGTCTGCAATGTACAGTGAGCAAACACATCAATATTGTAAGGAAGTTCTTGTCAATTCGGGCAATTTCCTTGAACTTATCCAAGTTATAGAGGCCCAGTAGCAACATTGTAGCACAGATCCGCTCTGTGATTCTTCTTGTCGTAAGAGATGGTTTACAATGTGTCTGCCAATACCACATTTTCAGCACCGTTTTTCCGTCGTTTCCGGCAATGTTGGTTCGCCCAGGAAGAGTTTGATTCGTCAAACTTGAGGGTCTTATTTGCTTTAGGTTTTCCTAATATCTGCAACTGACATAACGAACGTTACTGGTATAGCGAACACTTTAGGAGCACAAGTTTCTCAAGCAACTTCTTTTTGGGAAGTCAAGGGCTAGTTAATCTTCCCACCGGTTGCCGTGGATCTAAAAACCTATCATTATGCCTGAAATAGAAGCCTGTTTTTCCATGGTTGGCAAATTCAGCTCGCAATGCAAGGTCAATCCGCGAACATACCAGTCACATGCTTTAAAAAGGCGCAAGTCCGTAATCGAGCGATTCCCCAAAACCGATTCTAAAAAGAACTATCGTTCTTGAAAATAAACTAAAAGTCATTCATTTTCTTTAAGCCGATCGCAATTGGAGCGCTGTTAATTGGAGCATGTGCTTTGTATACATTAAGTAAGTCGTACAAACTGTTTGTTGTGAAATACGACAAGAAAAGTTTTGAATTGTCATGAAACGGAAATCAAGTGAAACACAAACTCAATTTTGCGTAAAAATTTAACATCAGTCTTAAGATCTTCTCACTACATTTGCCAAGTGAACAAAAGCTGTCAAAAGCAGTAAGTGCATTCAAACTTCGCCTTCGATTCAAACTACGTTTTTCAATGAGCCGGCGGCAGTTGGAACTCAGCTTGGTTCTCAGTCTGGTCATTCGAAGGGGCTTAGCTCAGCTTGACTTGGATTGGACTGTCAGCCAAAAATTTGCCATAAAATTTCAAGTGGATTTTTCGTACACTCAATTGTTCGGTTCAAGCTCTCTGCAATTGCACTTACTAAATTTTTGTTTTTATTATTTTCATTTTTTGGAGAGGGTTATAGCTGGTTGTTGTTTTGGCCATTGTTGATTTCGTTGTTAGCTTTGGCACTTAAGTCAAGAGAGAGAGAGAGGGAAAGAGACAGACTGATGCTACAAGTTGGCTTAGTAGCAGATACATTCCCATATATGTAGCATACTTATGTGCGTGATGAAGAGTCCTCCATGTGTGTGGGCCAGTCTCTATCCATTGTTGTTGGAGCTGTTGTTTTGTTATGGCTTATTATGGAATGGCAACACTGGCACAACTGTTGAGCTACTAAACAGCTGAACTGCAACAACAATGGCGATTAGGTTATTATTAAGTTAAGTTGCTCAGATTTGTGTGAATTGAGCGATTTATCTATCTATGTGTGTGTGTGTGGGTTTGGCATTCTTCAAATGTAGTTTTTTGTAGTAGAACATAGTAGAGTAGACTCACCACTGATTAAACAACAAGTCCTGAAAAAAAGCCAAGTTGGCACTATATTCGCTTATTAAGCAGCATTGAGCTAACATTGGAGGTAGGAAAGAACATCGATGACTCTTCAATTGTGTTACCTATAAAGAGTTTCTTCGGCATGAAATCATTTTTAAAAAAGTGACTAGATATTTTTTAAGGGGCTGTTCGTAGATGAAGTCACCAAGATTTATAAAATGTAGCAACTGATAAAGGAACGCTTTCAACTGGATTTCAGTACAACAACAATATCATCTAACCGAATGTCAAACCAATAAAGCTGGATCTAAGTGCGACACGAGAAGAAGAAGCTTCGTTTCGTTGATGCAACTCCTGATGTCATTCAAAGAGCTAGCGCATTTCCTTAAATTTAACGTTTGCAAATTGAATCAGCGAATTCTGTCCGAAACGCGGTATCTTAGCGTTTTCTCTCAATAAGCAGCACTTAAAATTTCGCAGAGTTCACAAAACGTGTTCTTATTTCGTTATTATGTGAATTTGAAAGTTGTGGCTAATTTGTGAACTCAGCTTTTGTGTACTCCTACTAAGAAACTCTGCCAGCTAAACTTGATTCAATAGGAAATGTGTATGCAATAAAATTTGGTCTAGTTGAGGCACGCCTCCTCCCATCACCCACACAGAACGCACTCAAAAGCGTCTTCAAAGATCTTGCATATTGTCTATGAGTTAGTTTTCCAGCGAAAAGACGAGCACCAAAAACTTCAAGAACTTGCTTTAAAGACGCAAGCAAACACACAGACAAGCCAACACACACACACACACACACACACACACACACACACACACGCACATAAATGCAAATACGAGTTCGCAGCACTTGAAACTTATTTGCCATTGAATGTTGTAGTTGTTGTTGCTGTCTCTGTATTCCTCGTCCTCATCAAAGTGTAGTCTACTTTTGTGCGCTCGAGTATAAAACTTAATAAAATTTTCGATGTATTTATGCATTCCCTTGCGTATACACATATACATATGTGTATATTAGGTTGGACCCAAACAACTTTAGCTTTTTGGCAAGCTATGCGGCAGACCTAATTATTCACTTACTTTTTTTTTCCTAGCACGGCGATTTTTCAGTAAGTTGCATAAAAAGAAAACCGATATAATAGTCGTTAGTAGCAATTATACCATTGGTTTGAAAAGATTCGATACTACAGATAGTAATAGCGATGTTCTTTCTCTCTAACTTCCTAACCTTAGCCGCATAGCGTGTGATTAATCGACAGTGAAAAAGACATAGATGGTGAGACACAAAGTCAAAAACTCGATATATCGATAATACTACTGATTGCTGTGCAGCTCTATCCCTCAGATAGATGCGATTTACCTTGACTCCTTTTTGTATGACAGCGCAAATTACCTTTTTTTTGTTGTAAATTAAAAATATGTTTTATTATTCAAAATTTTAAAACGACCGCTTCTTAAAAATGGATACTCTAGTCTTCTGCACAAAGGTTGTTCAAGCGGTAGTTGATATTTGGGTTTTTAAGCGATTCCAAAGTGTACGTGCTTTCCTATTGACTCTCACAGCTAACACAGCTTGTCGCTTCTGCTCTGGACGCCACTAACGCAGCACCCATAAGTAAACGCATATGCTAGCACCATCTAGCATGCATCTAAAGCAGAGTTCGGCAACGGCAGTAGAGAAGTTCGCAGCATTTAAGTCGCTGCCATAGTATTCTTGCGTCAGCAGAGAAAAGTTGGCATTGTAATCAAAGATCTTACGGGGTACTTGCCGCTCAAACACTTTTAGGATATTCGCATCAGACAGCGACATCCCCCATACTTCAGCGCCATAAAGCAAAACGGGAAGGATGAGCGTCTTATAGTATGTTAGTTTCGTCTGGCGAGAGTGGTCTCTTCTGTTCATTTGCCTATAGAGACCAAAGTAACATCAATTGAGTGATCGATTTTCATCGTGACGGTGGTTCCAATGTAGACGCAATCCTTAACAACATCAAAAGTATAGTTTTCAACATCAACCTGCGAATACAGCCGCTGTGTCTTTCGACTCAAAGAAAAATAATATCTTACTCTCATTAAGCAGTAAACCAATCCTGGCAGATTCTCTTTCAATAGCCGCAAAGGCTTGAGTAACTGCTCAATTTGTACGACCAATGACATTGATATGATCTGCGTATTCAACCAACTAAAGACCGTTATAGAACATACATAGTACCGTTCCTGTTTACTTCGGTCTCTCGCAATACACTCTCCATCACAAAGTTGAAGAGGTTGCAGGAGAGGGCATCTCCTTGTGTACAGCTTCGCTTGGTATCAAAAGGTCTTTCCTACCTTGACGAAACTTCGTGTGTTGCTCAACGTCGATATGCACAGTGGCACCCACTTTGCAGGGATTCCAAACTGAGACACAGTGCAGCATATACGCGATCCCACAACGGTCTGTTTTAAATGCTACTTTATAATCGACAAAGAGATGGTGGGTGTCGAGTTGGTATTCGTGTGACTTTTCCAGGATTTGGCGCAGTGTGAATATCTGGTCTATGGTGAAGCTACCAGGCCTAATACCACACTAATAAGGTCCAATTAGTTCCTTAGCAAATGACTTTAGTCTTTCACACAATACGCTCGATAGGACCTTATAAGCAATTGAAAGAAGGCTGGTACAAGGTCACCCTTCTAAAGAACAGGGCAAAGGACACCAAGATTTTAATCATCGGGCATGCTCGCATGTAGCCATATTCTGCAAAAGAGCTGGTGCATGCACATTCACCAACTCATTGCCTCGAGTATTGAACAGCTGAGCATGCAGATCATCTGCGCCATCATCTTTGTTGTTCTCGTAGCTAGGCGGCGGTACGTCCACAGCATCACCCATGATTGCAGGCGTCGGGAAGTTGACTCCGGTAGCGACATTGTACCCATCATCCTTCGTTAGTAAACCTGTGAAGTGTTCCTTCTACAAACACAGTGCACACTGTCCATCCGCTACCAGATTTCTCCCTGCATCTCTACATGAAGACGGTCCGGTACTAAATTATTCAGTCAGACAGTTTTGGAAGAACATCCTAGCGTTATTCCTGCTCCAGCACGTCGCTTAAATATGTTGCTTTCAATTTCTCCAAAAGTCCTCAAGAGTTGTTAGCGTTTGTATGAATCACAAGCTAGCAAAGGGTTTGGCAAAAAAGCGGACTTGTGTAGTGCCGTGCCAGAAACCTCTTTGAACAGAAATTCCAGCTAGATATATTTTTGAGTCGAATTCCAAAGCATTGAAAGACTATCATGAACTGTTTTGAAGAAACAACGTGCCGATTAGTTGACTGCGGAATGGAGCGGTTGATGCGAGAAAACATGAAAAACTTCCAAAAACAAGTTTTTAATGGTACAGGCAAACCTTTCAAGCAATTTGTTTTTTTTTTCAGTTTTGGTCCACCCAAAGTCTACATCAGACTTATAAGGAGACATGCATGTACATACATATAGGCACGTATGCATATGTATTGCTTGTAATTTAAGGCAATTTGCAGCAAGTTTTGCGCATAATTTGAGCCAAGTCGTTAATGTGGTAGTAGTAACTGGCTTTAACTGCAATAACTATGGCAACCACAGCAGACACTTTGATTTTTTTGTGTGCGTTAACTTATTGCAGTGACGGTCAAGCTGACTAACTCAGCAAGTGTTTGTCCTTGACAAGTTGCAAATTGCAAGCGGCAGCCGACTGCGCAGCGAAGTATGCAACGCTTATGGTTAGAGCTAGCAGCAGCCGCAGCAACAGCGACACAACTGTACCTGACACCGCAAAATCAAATTACAAAGCTACAGCGCACCGCAAGCAACTCAGCGAGAGGGAGAGAGAGGGAGACAGAGCTGTGGTAAGGCACTGAAAAGTTAACAGTTTACAACTGTAATGCCAGAACTGGGCCATGGGCCAAGCAAGGACTGCTAGGATCCTACGGTTTATGCCTGCACCCTGCCAAAACTCTTGCGTAAGTAATTTCATAGCCGTGAAATGCATTTGCACTTGCAGAATCTTTCAGCGGCGCCTAAGTAGCGGTATCCATCAAAACACGTGGCAACAATGTCGTGCACAATGTGCGTAATAAAAAACGTAGCCCGCCCCCTCCGCTGGCAGCCCCTTAGCCCCGTACGTATATGCTGCGCTCAGCCATTATAGCTAACAGGCAGCGAAGATTCCGGGCACAAATTTTTGACGCGTTGTAACTGAAGATGAAGCGACAATAACAACGGCAGGAACGACGACAACAACAACAACAATTACTTTTGAGTGCGCCCTAAAGGACATTTTACTGATTTAATATTTGTTGCAAGTTGCAACTTGATACGCGTTGTGTTGCACGTAGCACACACACACACAGACACAGACACACACATACGCACACGCACAGCGTGGCAGCAACGTGTATCCTTGCAGCATCTTGGCTTAGCATTGGCGTGCTCCTAGAGCTCGCAGCTCCATAGCTGTAACTCCTACCGCTTGTTTTTTGTCACTTAACTCGAAACGCGCTCAAAGGACGCTAAATATTGCATTACGTATCCTTGCACTTTATGGCACTGCCGCTATTCTTGCATGTGTTGTCCTGCCGTCTCACTTCCACTGACGGCATACCATAGAAGTATAACAGATCCTTGGCAATGTGCGTAAGTGTGAGAGCATGACAGGCGGATTAACTGATATGTCTAGAGGCAATGGCAATTATCTTGTTGATGACAACGATGTGGATGTGGATGTGGATATGGGTGCGGATGACAATGACGACAATGACGTTGACGATGACGATGACGATGACGATGAAGATGACGCTGACGCTGACAATGATGACGACAATGATAATAATGAGCCTGAGCATGACAATGTGGCGCAGTATTGCCGCCAGGACTTCAAGTGTGGCCAAAGATATGACAATGCACTTAAGGTGTTGATATGTCTGGCTTCACGCCCGGCTGGCTGCCTGACCAGGATGCACGCATTTTTCCTGCACTGGAAAACCATAAAAACAAAAACTCGCAACAAGTTTTATATTGTATAGTAAATATATATTACACATACGCTACGTGTGACAGGCGCTCTGCAGGAATTTGATTTTTATTAGCGCAGCAGCGTATTACGGATCAGACAAGCTGCCCTCCCGCTCTTGGGGCACTTAGTGGTTAAATCTACTCTTAGGCATAGTAGTTGGACACAGCCTGCGTCATGCGCCTCTTGAGTACAAGTCATAAAAGTTCTTTTTTATTATTAAAGTCGCGTTCAAACCAACTGATTTGATTGATGTGACTTGAATATACCAAAAAACGGGGCTTAATGTTACTTTATATGCAAATTGAATATATTATAGCAGCGGATATTTCCTATATAAATATTTATAGGAAACGAAATGCATTAAAAACACGATGCATTAACAATATTTGCAAAATTTCACCATTAAGAGATATTTTCAGAACTGAATTGCCATAACTCCGTCATAGCACCGCACATTGAAAAGTTACATGTGTCCGAATCCTTGCCAGCTCTATCTCAAGTCTTTGATGCTGAGCTATGCCGCTTCATAAAAACATTAGCTGGGCCAAACTTGGCGTGTATCCAAACAAAAACGCTGTCAATCCCGACACACAGGGGAACTGCAGACTGTATCTGAACGGCAGGCTCTAGACAGTTTAAGAAGCTTAAATATGAATGTTATTGGGGACTAAAGCACTGCGACATATAATATCTATTGTTGTACCTCCTACAGAGCTTACAGCTTCCCGGTCAGTCCTATCTCTACTACAAACTTAATTGTATGGGATGGTTCCAGCCGGGTCATCCAGATCCTGTGTTCACCTATGAGCGTCAACCTACGTCTCGCCAGGGCATCACACTCAGCTAGGATGTGCTGTGAGGATTCCTCCTCAAGTTCACAGAACATGCACGTCCATAATGTCCATTTAACAGAACTGTCAAAATTCTAATAGAATTCTTTCTTAACTGTGACAGTTTATTGAACCTGCTAAGGTTATAAGAGCCGAGGAACTGTTTTGGCCTGTCTAAGGCCTGGAGTATTTATTCAGGTCGCGACTCGTCGTAGTCTTTCCTTTTATCTCAGAATTTGCTTGATGATTTGTCTGCCAAAGCCACAAGAAGGCTCTGGTCCTATCAATGGGTTCGCAGCACGATCTCTCACCAGCTTGTCTGCGAGTTCGTTCCCGAGAATGTTAGTATGTCCATGGACCCATGAACCCAGAAGGTCTAGGTTCAATCGGGCTTCCCGCTCATATGGCGGCCTGGCTGTCCGTTATTCCTATAGTTTCTGTTTAGGCTAACATCTGCGCATCGGACTATGGCGCATACCTCAGCCTGAAATACGTTAGTATTAATACCCATCGAATCTGACATGAGAGTCCGCGGTCCCGCGACTCCCAGTCGTGTGCATTTAATTGTTAAGGACCCGTCTGTTTACCAAACTATGTTGTGTTTTTCCATAGGATGCATCTCCTCTAGGGTTGTCCACTTCCGTTTGTTACTTATAGAAATGGTGATTTCGTCTCTGGGTTGTGGGAGGATACCTTCAATACAAATTGCTGTTTATTCGGCTCCTTGGCACACAACGAATAGCAGGTAGAGAGAAGAGAAAAAACAGTTAAGCAGATTACTATGTGAGTCTGTGTGAATTTTAAAAAGAAAAAGAATATTTTATTCATGTTTGTGCGCTCGTTGAGGTTGTTTTATTTTTTTTGTGCGGTGTGACAATTTTTGTGTATTTTATGTTGTTTTTTAAGCGCTTGTTGCGCTCCTCTGTGACGGGCGAACCAAATTGCTGCCTTCAGTAATCATGCATAGTTTTCCCAAGTCGATCTTCATATAGTCGCTGATCTTTCCCCCACGGAATTGTGGGGCTGGATCAACGTATCGGAATAACGAAGGGTGAGACCTTCGTGTTTAGTCATGAAAGGCGTGCCTTGGCACCCAATTGATTGTTGCGCACCTTACCGTACTTGTACTTCGCTTCCTCGTGTCGGCCTTTTCAATGGTGATGGCAGCCATGTAACCACCTTTTTCGCCTACCTTTATCTAACGCTGCCTAATTATTTTAGTGACTTTAGCACCTTTCATTGCGATTTTGAGACGGTTTCTCGAGAAGATCAATAGAGCAGCGATTCGCGCAGCTTGAGGGTCTTGAGTTAGAGAGACAAGTAGGCCACGGAGCTGCCTATTAAGCTCTTAAAAGAAAAGCCGTAGCTATCTGAGCAAACTTGACTTCTGGAGTCAAGCAGCTTGTCGGCATTGGAACAATCAAGTACCTGGGGGTATGATTGAATGCATAACCAATAAATAGTAAGTAAAGAAAACCCGTCAAAGCAATTACCAGGCAGATGCATTATCAGTGTAGCAAAAGTGTCTTCCAATATGATATAATGATGATCTTTAAAGCTGTCGCATTTTGAATTTGCAGTGCAATAGAAATGTAGGTTTTGATGATGACTCCAGCTGTGCTTGGTATGTCTCATCACGCATGATGAACACAAGTTCCTGGTATGTCCAAGACTGGAGAATCCACATGCGGGGATCAGCCAGATGCCAGATCAAGTTGGAATCGAGACACAATTGGCATATCAAGAAAATCCACCAGAAAATGCCCAAGGAGCACATTACAGGCCTAAGTAACCAAGCACATAAGGCCACACAGTGGTAGCTAGGGTAACTACACAATGCTGACAGATAATATAAGCCGATTTTCTATTTCGATTTTGGTTATTGTTCTATCTAAGACTATTTAAGTAAGCTAGATATCTAGGAAGAGTACTCACCTCAAACACTTAGGAAGTATGAAAAGCTCCTCAGAGTTTGATGAAATCCACCTAAAAACGGAACTATCCTTTTTTTAGTTTCACTAAGAAACAATTGGTGTATGAAAGCTGGCACAATGAAATGGAATTAAACATGAGTGTTGTAAAACTTGCAACTATGTGAAATTGTAAAAGTTACAGGATCTGTACGGAATAATACTCAAAAGTGTATGACTTGCAACAAGGCGATGACCTATTCTAGGATGTTTGTAACATCACGAACACAATCAAAAAAAAGAATCATTGTACATAACATTACATTGCAACAGAAAACCGAAATAAAAACATTTACCGGATCAGGAGTAGTACAACGGTACTACCGTAATCGTAACCGTATCCCAAATAAGTTTCGGTTTGAATCCCTGTTTTTCAGTGATGCAAAGTTGGACCAAAACTGCTGTGAAACTTTCAATTTATACACTTACGAGCAGTACGCTCGCTGACAGAGAATTGCAGGTGTGACCATAGCTTGAAATAAACCATAAGCATATGCTTTTGCCTTTGGCTTCACTTTTGGCTTGAGTCGTTTGTCTTGTCTTGGACGTTTTTGTTGGTTGTATATATCGTACATTAAAATGCACAATTCTTCAAAACTTTAGTGCGCAGTTTGCAATACGCTTTGTGCCCCATTGCTACGCTGCTCAACACTGGCTACAATGTTAAGCACAGCTGTGCACTTCAAAGATATTGCCAAAGGTGTACCATAACCTAAGCCCCCAAACTACTTACATTTGCAGCTCCAGAGCGCTGCTTCGTCCTGGTGGCTCCTGCCTGTTGTTTTAGTAATATAGTTGCCTGCTTTACGATTACAGCTTAGCTAGTTTTTATGGGCCATATGTTGCTGTTGTCTTGGCTCACTGATTCAGTGATTCAGTCAGTCAGTCAGAAAACAAGTCAAGTGAAGCAAAGTGAGTTACAGCTACTGCATGTGTGCATGTGAGTGTGTGTGTTTGCCTGCTTCAAATGAAAGTTTTTAATATCTGCTTTTGATTTTTATACTTTTTTCTGCATTTTAAAACTTATAGTTTTCAAGTGAACATTCGTAAAACTTCAACTGCAATCATTGTCACATTTAACTGGCAAACTGCTGCTGCAGCGCTGACAAGTTTTCTGAGCAATTGCCGCCAACCGCTTCTAGACCCATCCTATCCAGACACAACCTCGCCCTTGGCCATGCCCATTATCCTACCATCACAACAACTTAATTTGCAGCATTTCATTTTTACTTCGCTTTTGCTTTTATGTTTTTGAGTGTTTCTCTTTCTTCTTTATTTGAAGTTTTCCTTTTTTTTTATTATCATTTTGCGCTCTGCCAAATTGTATCCAAGTTATTGTCGTAAAACATAGGAACAACCGTGCGTATGTGTAATATTTTGGCCATAGCATGCCGAAGTCGTTGCCGCCATTTTTATATTTTATGCTGCTGCCATTTTTGATTTTCTTTTCTTTCATTCCGACTGTGTGTGTGTGTGTGTGTGTGTGCATTTCTAACTGTTTGTGTTCTCGTTTACTTTTGCAGCTGCTTTGCTGCTCCTACTCCCAGATCTCGGCGGCCATTTTACAGCTACTAGCGTCTGCCATGTCGCCATTGCCAGTTTTGTTTTTTTTTCAACTGTTTTTATTTATTTTTTTGCGTGTGTCACAGTTTTTAGTGTGTAAAGTGCAAACAATCAACGCAGGCGACTTGCTGCTGCCGCATGATGCACTTGTCAGACAGCCAGCCAGCCAGCCATTGCCACTGTCAGTTCAACAGCGTGCTCCTCCCCCCCCCATAAGCCCCTCACCAGTCCAGCTGTCTAGCAGTCACTCAGTCTGCCTCGCAGTTGCTCTTCCTCTTGCTGCGCCCATTTTAGCTTTCCGGTTGTGGCCGTCAAATGCTTGGAGCTTTTTCAGCTTGTTTCTGTCACTATTACATTTCATATTTCCACACTACGGGCTACTACTCCCTGGTATAGATTCTTCTCTCACTGACTACGACTCACTGACTGACTGACTGTCGTTATGCTTCTAGCTGTTTTGTAGGTTCGCTAATATGCATCACTTTTTACAGTACATATTAGTGTTGCCACGAAGCTTGGCCAGCAAGCACATCTGTTCCATAGCATCCATTTTGTAAGCATAACTAAACGATTAAAGCCCAAAATCGCGGATTACGATAAAGAAATTGCGGCCATTGATAACACCAGGCACTGAAAAAGTTTCTTTACCACCTTATCTGTTTACTGAGTGTTGCTGGATTCGTATGAGACGCGGTTTTGCTATTGCGATTTCATGATTTGCCATGACAGGAACAATCCTGAACCCCAAAACTTCTTTAGGGAGCAGTGACGTCACCACCAATTTCAACCAGGACACACCCAAAGATGAGTACGCATAGCTTAAGTGACAGCGCTCTCAGAAGTTCAAGCGTTTGTAGGTCACACTTACCATAGCCGATATTGCTAAAGAGCGAACGTTCATCGGCGTATTCCGCGATGGCACTCAGGGCGAGAGGATGTTCAGCAGACACTTGCTTGATAGGAAACCTGGCTCCCACGTGTTTGTAACACTTTGGAATATAAAAGCCATTGCTTGTAAGAAGGCGACAGTCACAACTATGGCGGCGGTCTATCCAAAGTCTCCTTTTAACATACAAAAATTGCCAGAAATCGCTTCTTGAACAGCGATGGGGGTGCTGCTAGCGAGGACGATGTTGAAGCGTTCGGGATAACCATGATATTGATGGTAATTGTAAAATCAACGGGATTGTCTAGCCGTTTCTTTAGAGAAGAAATCTTAAACTACTTGGTAGTCAGTTTTGGGACAGCATCTGAAGGTGCTCCGTTGTTAGTCCCAGACGGTTCGCAAATTCCATCTATGCTCCTGAATGCAAACCTCGTTGATTTAAATAGTTTTGTTTTCTTTGAAAAAATTTTGATGATCTGTATCATTCTTATAGCAAACTTTTCAGTCTTGAGTCAATCAAAACTGCAAGTTTTACAATTCGGGCAAAATGTTAACATGCATATTGCACAAACAATAGGCAATCTTAACTTTGGCCCACCGCGTAACGAAAAACAACAACAAACATCCGTGCTTACATGCGAATATACTTAACAGTTTGTCTCTTCGCTCTACACGCTATTCGTCTAACGCAGTGCAGCAGCACAATGAATGCATTTCCAATAAGTTTAATCTCGACAAATTTCAAACTCTTTGGAGTGCGTACAACTACTTTTCAGAGTATCGAAACTTTGCTGCTACTAGTCTCCTGTGCTATTTCTTAGTTTTTTCTAGTTTTCTCTTGCCACATAGTGGTTTATGTTATGTGTTTGGCTTGCTTCTGTCGGGTTGTGCTCCAGATTAAGCTGGCAATGTCACAAGACTTCAAACAACTGACCCTCAGTCCAGTTACTGTTACACACTCAGCAATTTGTTGGCGGCTTAAAGTGCTATGTTGGTCCATGATGAGCATGAATGAATGATTAGAAAAACAAAAATGACTCTGGTTGATTTGTGAATCTGATTAAAGATGCCAGCTGCCGTTTGGAAACTAGTATAAAGTAAGTTGCATAGATGACATCACAGCTCATTTTCATTATGGTTGCAGTTAAGTTAGCTTTTATTGCCAGCATTGTTGCAGTTGCAGCTTTCTTTAAATGCCTGATTTATGTGGCAAGCACTCAGCTCCAGGCGAGTCCCTTGACGCACTGTCGCCTCAGCCCAAAAACATACAGTACTTACATACTAACTAGTATGTGCACTTGAACCGGAAGCATAGCCATTGATATGCAATGATAGTCAGTCACTCCGTTAGCTAGTCAGGCTCCGGCTGACGAGCATCATAAACGTCTAGCACGGGACAAAGCAGCAGGAGCGGAACAACCATGTTGTAGTAATCCCAAAACATACTTTGAAGTGTGCTTAAACCAATGAGACGGACAGAGGGACAGACACACAAAAATAGATAAACAGGAAACCTAACGAACAAACAGAACACACTCACACACACACACACACACACACACAACAGACAGGCGGACAGATGGACAGACGGACGGAGCCACAGAGCAAACACAACAAAGCAGAAAGAAAACAAAACAACAGATAACGGAAAACACGAAGTAAAAATAATTAAGTTGATGTTGACGCACTTTTTGGCAAGCTAAGCACGTGAGATCTCCGGCTCTTGGGCAGCTCTTAACCGTAATGCTGCTGAGTGTGGAGTGCAGCGTGTAGTAGTAGCTGGGGAGCGGCGAACTGAAGTTGGGGCAAGAAGCTGCTACCACTCCCGTAATTGAGCTGGGCGGAGTGTTGGGTGCACAGCTAGGACTCAGGTGTTGGCCCTGTCCCTGTTTTTATATGCTACTTATGCTCAAGCTCAGATCAAGCTTATTGCACGGCTATTGTTTTTCTCTCCGTCCCTAGCTCTTATTTGGGTACATATTGTATTACGGTACTTGAGCGGCTTATTAAAAACAATATGTTAAGCTGTAAATGATATTTCTGCCGAACTTAATTGATAATACCTGCATAGAAAGAGTCTTAAAGTGTAACTTTGATTTCAGGAAACTGCTGCAATATAATAGCTCAAACTTATTTTTCTTCAAAGTTTTTGTTCTATTAACTTATATACTATGCTAATTTATTAGATTATATTCTTAAGTTGAAAGCAGATGTTATATTGAATCCAAGGCAAGGACAAAAAAAAAGCAAAAATTAATACGAACGTGACCAACAATGCAACTGCTTTTCGTGATCATCTATAGACACTCTGTTTTTTAACAAATTATTTAAACAAAATATGAGTCAAACCTGACATTGCGAACGTGACATATTTTACCATTATGGCTCACGCAATGACTCATATGAACGTACAGTGATGAAAGCAATAAGAAAAATAAAATATACATATAAATACGGTAAGCAAAAATGCAGTGTGGTACCGATTACTTGGCAATAACGAAACGTTTTCAGGTCAAACCTATGCCATTCGAAAGATAAAATGATTGCAATTTGCAGGATATATGTTTCACCTGGATACGTTACATTTAACTCAGGTAAAAAATGTGAGGTAAAAAAATGTATACAATACGTTACAAAAAAAAAACAACAACAAATACATTGTACAAACAAATGTTGTTATTTCGCTTTTTCTTTTCTCCTCTTCGTAATCAGTTTTTATGAGAGCGTGTACTATACTATATATAAATCTTCTCCTTCTTGACTGGGCATAACATGCCGTTACCGAGGCCTGGTCCTGGTAATACAAAAAATCATTTCGAAATCATCGAGGATACATTTTTTTTTTTTTTTTGAATACTAAGTGTTTGCCGACAGCTCACTCCGTTCACCCACCCCCGTGCTCCTCTCGAGATAGCTTTGCTCCCCTTTGTTTTTTTTTTCTCTTCTACTGCTCTTACTCTTCCTATTGCTCTTGCTCTTTTTCTTGATCTTTGTCTTGATCTTCCTATTGCTCTTTCCCTTCCTCTTCCACCTCCTCTTTTTCTTCTTCATCTTTTCCTTTATTTTTCTCTTCTCCTCCCTCTACCTCTACTTTCTACCTCTATCTGAATTTCTATCTGTTTCTCTATCTATATCTTTATCTGTATCTCTATCTATATCTCTATCTCTGTCTGTATTAGCTTTATCTTTATCCTTATATCTATCTGTACCACTACCTCTACTCTTCTACCTTTCTACCTCTACCCACTTGTAGTAACTAGAAACCGGAGCTAACTTTAAGCCCGGAACAGTAAAACATGGGATTTCCTGGTTTATAAATGGCCATGAACAGAAAAGAAAACCATATATTATCAAGACAAACATATACGTTACGCTATTGCGACAACGGCTCTCTCCGAATAATCTTACAAAGTGGCGCCATTTAGCTAACATCATTGATGCTGTTGGGCGTCACGGCATATGGGTCGTTCAGCAAAAGTCGATTTCCAGACTCAAAAGACATATTTTATGCTAAGGTCATTGAATTGAGCGCAGTTTTGTTACATAGTGTAAGTAGTTTATGGCTACATCAAAATTCAAATAGCTACTTAAAATGCTTCAACTTAAAGAAGCGACAATCTGTCTAAATTCAAAACTTTTGAAAAAACTGTACAAACGCTTCTAATTTAAAAGAAAAGCTGAATAATTGAAGTTATGAGACTAATTAGGAGTTGCGTATAGTATAATCAGTTTAAAAAAGATATATGTTTTGTGATATAATGTTGCTTTTGAGTTGCTTCAAATTTTATTTTCACACTCTGGCAGTGTCTCGTTTGCTCTCGATTGTACACTCTTTCATTCTGTTTTTGCGAAATACGTTTGGCATCTCGTCCCTGACGCTTCGTGGCAATCCAAAAATGTGGCCCACTTTGACATCATCAACGTTGATGGTTGGCAGCATTCTGTGGATGTTGCCGTTACTGTACTTGTTGTTGATGCTGTTGTTGGCCTCTAATGAATATAAAGAGAAGTTTGCATAATTTACAGTGCCAGCAGACCAACGATGAGAATGAGCATGAGAATGTTATGGGAAAGAGTTAAGAGTGAGTGACGTTGGCGATGACTATGAACAGTGACTAAAACTGCATTGAATGACATGCGTTTTGGGGTTTATGAGTTGACCGACCAACTGACAAATTAACACACACACACACACACACACACACACACACTGACTGACATTGTCAAAATAAAGCTAAAAAGCTCTGTACATGTTGCAGTAATCAAAAGTAAAACCCTAACAAAGACAAATTATACTGAAATGTGTCAAAGCGCAACCAACACAACAACAACAACAACAACAACAACTTAAACAAAACCCTGCAAACAACAAAAAAAAGTTGTGCATAACTTTTAACTTTTTTTTTGTTGTTCAACGCGGCGTATACTCAATGTGTTGATGCAAATTAAGGTCAGCCAGAAAGTATGCACACACTTCACACTCCCTACGGGAATACATAGCAGTTGAAAGTGGTCTGAGCAACTCTGCGTTGACAAGTTTTACCGGAAAGGCAACGAAAAACCGCCGCAGCGCAGCAGCTTATCGTCCGTAGTCCTTTTTTACGCCATTTTGCGATGATGCAAAATGAGCTGATTTCAATTGCTGATTGAAAGCCAGCCAATGACGTGGCCCGCAAACAGATTGCCAGCCGGTGAGAAAGAGAAAGAGATCTCTCAAAATGAAATAAATAAATAAATAAATGCAAAAGTCAGACACTTGACGTGCGCCTAAAAATATATTACAACTTTTGCCAACGCATGTCACATGAACATGAACGGACACGCACTCACAGGCACACATTTGTTTGAAAAATGGCAAAGATGTTTGACGCTTTGACGTTTAGCATGACAAGCAGCGGCAGAGACGGCGACGGCGACACAGCGGTAGCTTTTGATAGTCGCAGCAAAGCGGCAATATTGCCACAACAAAAAAAAAAAAAACCGAGAAAAGAAAATAAGAAATTCGCTCGGCGATTTGCAGCTTTCAACGGCTTTCAACACACGACACACAATTTTGGAAGACATTTTCTTTTTGTCATCGTTTTCCTCAATGAACGGTGTATGTGCAAAAAGGATGCATACCTTGTGAGTTAGTTTAACCTATAACTTTGTCATACTCTAAAGCAGGCATCGGCAGCGGTACCTGCTCATGCACATTCGTATACATGCTCCTATAAGAGTCGCCTCGGTCGCTGCCAACGCAGTCAGCCCGAACGTCACTGATGCCGTTGCCGATCCCTGCTCTAAAGCTGTTATACCGAAAAAGAAAACGAAGCTTAAATGAATGCATGATTCATGGTGGCACTCAATTTTGTTGGTCTTAGAGAGGTTGCTGCTCTCAAACATGTTGTGAGTTAAGCGTTTGAGGAACTACTTTCTGTAGAAGGATCATCCATAGTCGACAGATCGAAATGGAGCAGCAAGTCGTGGGAGCGTGCTACTTTTAAGCAACGGCGGACGTTGAGATTTCCGTCGGCAGCCTCAATTAGTATATGTTCGACCATCTTACAGGCAGGTATGCCTGTCGAGCTCGAGCTTATAACCCATACCACGGAAAATACTTACAGTAGTAATAGCAATAGTAATCCGCATAACGGATTTGGGGATGCGTTATCTTTCATGTAGTAGCTTTAAACGTGATGCTTAAAGAAATAAATCAACGACAAGTTTGAACAACCTTTCTCGTTCTGCGGATGAAAATCTTGGCTAACAAAAACGTCCGCTGAAAGGCGCTTCGAATGTCCGATTCCTCTATAGCGTAGTAAGGTATGATCAGATCGAACCTGAAAAGAGATCAACATACTGTGTAAATGTAAGTGAGATCAAGTGAAGAGGAAGCAATGAATGCATTGCACATTTGGGGCTGACAACTATGGCGAATTCAGGCGAGCAAAAGAATGAAGCATGCAAACGATTGAATGGGGTTGGATCATGCAAGACGCAGTTTCTTTGCCGTTAACCCATTCTCGGAACGAATCACAAAAGCGATATTTCACTGCAAGATCCGAAACATAACGATTATACAAAGCTACTCACCTAAAAATGATGCGACAGACGAAGTAAAAATTTCATTCTAGCTGCAACTAAGCTCAGTACCAAAGTTTAGATCGACCTCAATATTTACACCTTCGCCAAAGCCATGACTCGATGCTTATTATCTAATCATTGAGGTGGGACCAAAGTTATGCTTCTACAATACATGATATCTAAAAAAAAGTATAAAAATGGTAGTTCATAGCTTCTGCCGAAGGATAGAAGGCAGTTTGGCAGCTTACCGTTATAATATGCCTTAAATAAACTCCGAAATTGGAATGCTTAAAAACTCGAGCGAGTTTCGGGATTCGAAAACCCGCTGGGTATAAGTCTGTTGTTTTGGGTTGCACTCTTTAGCAGCGCAAACTCTACCAAGCACAATCACACACAATTCCAACAGTGTTGCTTTCTCTATACCTCTCAAACACATTACATGCTCTTTTCGCTTTATATTTCTCCCTCAGCTATTTGCTTGGTTTTTTTCTCAGTGTATTTGTTTAACTTTTTAATGGTGACAGACGTCAGTCGGAGCGCGTGCTCACATTACTTGAAAGAAAGTTAGAAGTTTTCCAAAGCAAATATCGGCAATAGCAAAGACACATGCGCCTTGGTATTTGGTGAGTTTAGTAATCGAAACACTTGATTAACGTTTTTATTTTCATCTGCGAAATCGTCTTAGTTGCCAGTTAACGCATTTCGCTCATTTTTGAATTAAACGTGTAATAACTTTAAATGCAGCACTTCTCACATCAGTGGGATGGATAGATAGCTTTTTGTGAAAGGGAGCGGGGGGAGTTTGTGCTACAAATCGATAAGAATGATTGAATTTTGTCAATAGATGTTACTTTACCATCAGTAGGCAAATGAGTAGGTGAGAGCACCAGAGCAGAGAAGAAACTAACACTTTTTCAGACGCTCCCTTTTCCCATTTTGCTTTATGGCGCTGATAATTGGCTAATGACGTAGTCAGAGGGCATTTTGTGTTATTTGAGCTCAAAGTGATCCATAAGATTCTTGGTCCTTTAAGCGGCCCTTTGCTACCGCATTCAATGGATCGACGAACTCTATGATTAATCTCTACGGCAAAATTGAGAAAATCGATCGAATTTACATCCAGCGGCAATCATTTTCCTTCCACTTTTGTAGTAACAGTAGCTTTTTTACTCTATTAGACTCTCTGCGAGAAACATGTATGACATAGCTGGAGGGAGTCTGGAAGAAAGCGAAGATCTGTATGATCCATAAAACTGGAAAAAGCCCATACCCCCTGGAGTCATACAGAACAATTAGCTTGCTGCCCACGGTTGCCAAACTATTTGAAAGCTGCTTGCTCACTCGTTTGTTGTCCATAGAAAGCGCTAAAGAAAATATCCCTTCTTTTCAATTTGGTTTCCGAAAGTCGCATGGAACAATTACTTAAGATAGCAAATTTCATACTTGAGGGCTTTGGGGCGTAGGAGTACGTGGTGGCAGCACACTTGGACTTTAAACAAGTCTTCGACTGAGTTTGGCAAAATGGTCTCAATGGTTGCCGCCTCAACTTCTCTGGATAGTGCGTAGCTACTTGACGGATCGTTCCTTCTCGGTGGTGCTGGTTGGTGTTGAGTCTACAGTCAGGGCCATCCAAGCTGGTATTCCACAGGAAACTTTCGGGGTCCACGCTTTGCAGCCTCTTTATACACGTCATTCCCACTGACTCCTCGACTCAGAGGAGCTATCGCCACATATGCTGATGACATGTCCATCCTGGCCAGAAACAATTGTGTATACGAAGCAACAGATTTTCTATGAGGGCTAAGCGCTGGAACATAGGCATAAAGGCAAGCAAGTGCGCTAAGGTGACTTAAGCACTTCGGTTGCCAGTATTTAATTACTGTTATAGGTTCCGGTTTCACGAAATCTTGCTTTTCGATCAGTTTGTACTGGCGGAAACATGTGTTCTCGCCTTGGTTTACTATTTGACATGAAACCGATTGCCTTAAACGCAATGAATTCAAATTTGTTGCCTAGTGCTGTGGCCGCTACTGCTTTAAACGCCAACTCCAAGAGCATGTAAACTTCGGTGCGCCGAAATGGATTTCTACTTTTCGATTTTGCTTCTATTTTTCATGTGTCGTATTTTCTTGCAATTTTCTCTTGCCCATACAAAGTTTTCTTTCACCTTCTGCCAGATGTTACATGTCGCGGCTTGTACGGCTGTTCAACTATTCGACTATTCCGTTGTTCAGCTGGCTTATCCCATAAACCGAACCTATAGATGTGGCTAGCGTATTTTACTAGCTGGCTATATGTCCTTTCGAGAGAGGATGCCCACCCGCAGACGAGTGAAATTTATTTCTCTGCACGTTCTCCTGCCACTTACAAACGCTTTTCGGTTATTTTTAATATGAGTACGTGACTTTTTTCTAACAAAGTGTTTGCCTGGCTGAATGTTTTTGGCCATTGTCAGGCACATGCCTGCTCGCCTGCTGAGCAACCCTGCACAAAGACACATATACTTATATATATATATATCTATATATATGTATATATACATATAACTATAGTTGTATTTGTGTTTGGATTTGTTGATACATAAGTCAAAGACTAAGGCCAAGCACAGCAAAACCGGCCAGAACTTAAAGCCAAAGACCCAATATCAGGAAAACTGAAACCACTCACACACAGTTATGCACATGCAAATATATGCACACACACACACACACACGCACACACACACACACACACACACACACACACACACACACACACACACACACACACACACATATTCACAAGTATGTAACCGATAACACATTGAATCAGCTGGCAGAATTGCTTTGCTTTGCATTGCAGCTTTGCATCTGCCCTTTGCGCGTAGTATCTGTATCTGTGTGTGTGAGTGAGTGTGAGTGTGAATGCGAGTGTGAGTGTGTGTGTGAGTGTGTGCGTGTACGTGTCAGTATCTGTGAGAGCGTGTCTCGGGGCCTGTGTAATGTGTATGCACGATTGCATTCCTGGAATGCTCATTTGCTGCACTTTTCAATGATACCAAGCACAATTATAGTAGGTACTACTGCAACTACGTCCACGCAACCTTCTCTTCATACCTTCGCCTCGGATATATTAACTGTGTGAGTTCGTTTGACAGGCATGGAACGCACATGCACAACCAAATCGAAATCACAATCTTTCGAGCGGAATCAATTAAGCCATGTTTGCTGCTTGGCCGTTAGCTTTAAAAGCTTGGTTTTTTTAAGGAAAACGAATTGAAATTGAGCTTCGGCAACAAAATTGTAAATATTGAAAATACTGTCCCCAGCTTCATTTGACCACAGTAAATAAACAGTTGCAGGAGTGACGTTTGCAACGTTCCCAATCACAGACTATATTGTGACTATGGTACAGTAGCTATCAAACAGCTCAAAAACCAACAAAGCTGCTGGCGTAGATGATCTGCCGTCAAGGTGGTTCTAGACTGGCAGCAATAAGTTGGTAAGGTGCATGCTTTGTAGAATATGACTATTTGAGAGAGTTTGTAACCTTATGGTTGAGTGCTCAACTAGGGTGTCACCAAGTACCGTAGTATCAGTAGTACTTCTTTTGAACGCGTAACGAGCATTTTGTGTAAGAGACTGAAGTCATTCGCAAAAGCACTGATCAGATCTTAACAGTGTGTCTTACTACGTGAAATCATGAAAAAGAACCACGATTACCAAATCGACACCTCCCAAACATTGAGAAATCGTGTAAATGCCTGTGATCGGTAACCATGCAAAGTTGGTGTTAGTTGTTGATAGAAAGAAGCAATCCCAATAATTTAACACAGAGCGAGGCTTTGGGCAAGGCGATATCCGCTCCTTTGTGTTGAATAATGTTTTGCGAAAGGCCGAAGTTCATCGGACTTTATTATATAAGAATGTCCAGCTGTTCGTCTTCGCAGATGATATTGACATCATTGGTTGTCGCGTACATGCCGTGATGGTAACAAAGCAATGGAAATAGACGAACGCTAGATCTTTCGCCCTCTACGCGTTGGCAACGACTACCGGTGGAACAACGAACTCTTTGAGCTCTAAGACGATATTGACATAGCTAAGCGTATTAAAATCCAGCGGCTCTGCTGGCTGGGACATGTTGTGCAAGTGAATGAAGAAGCACCTTCGAGAAAGGTCTTCAATGCGAGTGTCGAAGGGAGATGACGAAAAGGAAGGCCATACCTCCACTGGAATGACCAGCTAGTGAGCACACTCGCTACCTTTGGTATCACCGATTGGAGAAGGCGCGCACAAAGCAGAGACACCTGAAGGAGGTTTGTTATGGTCAGTCAAGTGGATGACGCCACAATCTAAAACACGAAGTGCACAAGTGCATATTTTAAATGTAATTTGGTAAATTTTCTTAAAAGTTTCGCTCAAGGAACGCAGTTTTTGAAGTCTCAAAAACAACACTAGCTAACAAAGAAAAGGAGCACTTGGCTAAAACATACCTTTAGTGTTGTTAAATTCGAGTCCGGGAACCGTTTTGGAATTTCTAGTGGGATATGTATTATATTACGTATATCGTAACGGTTTATTACGCGATTGTCAAAATCAGCAATTCTGTTATTCCGCAAATGATTTGACCTCAATTTAAGACTCTTCGCTACAACATAGCTTTTGCTATAAATTTGAAGTTACTATACTTTTGAGTACGTAAACGGTTTTTTAGTTTCTTCAAAAAGTTCTTTACCATAAACTATATATATAGCATGTCGGCAATCGCCTATAACATGTCAACCTTTCCGATTTCCAAAACCGTCATTAAATATCGGTATGTCGTACCTTGACTGTGCATGACAGGGCAACGTACACAATCACATTTTTCAAAACTAGTGTTCGCTTTGTCGTCGACGACATTCGAGGGCTTGATAAAAGATCTCATAAATGCTGTTTACAAAAAAGATCAAAGAAAACACGAAATAACAACTTTGATACATACTTTAATACATTGATTTTGTTGTTTTTTTAAAAACGCAACATATCCAGATAAAACTTATATTCTGCAAACCGCAAGCATTTTATCTTTCGAATAGTATAGGTTTCACCTGAATGCGTTGCTTTATTGAGAAGTTATCGGTACCACACTGAATTTTCGCTTAGCGTATCTATACATTAAAATTAGAAAAATACTCGATTTTGTGGCCTTTCTTAAGTAATTATATCGAAATATAAAATACAATGTGGTCTTACTCGGTGGTGTCATCATTTAATAGTGATTTTACTTTTCAATTTGAAATTCAAGAAATCGAATTTTTTTCACTCTGTTCACGTGTTCAGATTCTACGGAAAAACAGACTTTAGAGTCTTAGCTATCGAACAACTCGATCATGTTGAGCTATGCCATTTTCGGAGACATTTAGCTTGTGCTATTTTAACCACTGTGCAGCGTCCTCGACTGTCTCTATCATATTATATTTGTAAATTCGCGATATCTTAAAAACTATAAACATAAATTTAACAAAATTTATGTCAATTGAAAAATCGAGTTTCAAGCCAAGGACAATCCGTGGCAGTGTTACATATGCTCTTCGATTCAATGTAAGCCCAAAAGACATATGTAACATCGAAAATCCAGCAATATCTTGAAGAGCGTGGAAAATTCTATACACGTTTTGACCTACACTTTTTTTCACATTTAAGTTTAGCGATTTCTAGAGTTAGATCGCATATTTCAACGATCGCTGGAAAATTCGAGGGCATATACACTTTGTCAGCTTGTTTTACCCCGTAAACTTCTTTGCCATTGTAGCAATTGTTGTTGTTGTTGTAACAGCCGTGCTGCCTGCATTGATGCGTTGCCATATAAACACACACACACAAATACACACACATCGCCATGATGCGCTTATTCGACTTCGTATTATCCAACCCGCAGTGCTTTTCATGCATACAAATTGCTAAATTATTTAAGCAGCGTCGACGCCGACGACGGCAACAACAGTTACTACAAGACCAACAACAACAACAACAAGAAGGAGAACAACGGTGTGCTAGCTGCAAGCGTGACGGCAAATGCTGTGACCACCCGCTGCTATTAGTCGAAGTTGTCCAAAAACGAAAGGGACTCAAAAAAACAGCCCCACCACAAATGGAACGCAGGACGTGGCACGCGTGTTGTTGGCATTGGCGCGGGGCAGGTCAACCAAAAGGCCAGCTCGTGGAGACGCACACGCTCCACCACACACACACACACACACACACACACACACACACACACACACACACGTGTGCAGACCCTGGCCCAAAGTAAAGTCAAGCCAAGCCAATAATAAATAAGTGGCCAAAACCGTAGCATACTTTTGGGGGGCAGTGCGGCGCTACCGCAGCTTCAGCTTGCCACAGTTAAACTTTTTGCGTAAATTTTGCGTTCATCATGCCACAGAGCACGGCAGCGGCAGCGGCAGCAGCAGCGGCAGCGGCAGCGCTGCAGGCATTGTTGTTCTTGTTGTTGTTGTTATTGTCGCTACTTACCTTCAATTGCTGTCTGCGCACGTGTGCATACAATGCTCGCTAAAAGTATGCTGATCAAAGTAATGCATTCCAAGCTTGAAAAACTCAGAAAATTGTCGTATATTGGCAAGCATGCAATTAAAAAAAACGTCTACAAAAAATGTGTTTTAAAGATAACGCGATTCTGGTGATCCGCCATGAAGCGTTTTGCGGGGTGTTTTTTTTTTAACTTCTTGCCCGTACAAATTCCACTGAATTTGTTGAAATCATTCTAGAAGTCATTTTCAATTTAAAGCGTGTTTTTCGGCGAATTCTTTGTACATAGCTTCACATTTTATCGTTCACGACTTTTGCAACATAGAAAATCCCCTTGTCGTCAATTTCGTACAACTCTAGAAGTGTTTGACATGTATCTTCATCAAGCAGTGTGAGCGATTGTTCAACTTCAAACTTTGTTGGCCGTTGGAGACGTTCTTTGTGTTTCCGCAAACCACTTTCCGCACATTCACCATAAACAAATGCTTCAATAAGTTGACTTTCTGCAGCACTTTTCATCAAGTGTTTTATGAGCACAATCACGAAAAATCACATCATGCCTTGTAGTAGCGCCATAAATTAAAGACTTCCGTAAAGTTATGGATGAGCCTGTGTTCTTCTAGAACAGTGATCCTTGTCTCTAACTTAACCAAGTTACTGACTAACTGCTTTTATCAACACTAAAGCTTCCCTTCCAATTAGAGATGTTCTGAGGCAGCAGAACAGTTTTGAAGCGAGTCGGTATTCGAATACTTTTGACATGTAAACGGAACAACGATTTGAAACTGCTTTTAGCAGCTCGAAAGGGATCACTTTTTTCCTCAAAGCATTTAGTTTATATATTGAAATTTTTCAATTTAAAGTCATAAAATTTGACTACAATTCATATAAAGATCAAGATTAAAAAAAAAGTGCATAAAACGATTGAATTGAATCTTTGCAGGATGACTAGCTAGCTTGCTCAGGTGTGGCTTCAGCCAGTAGTATCCATTGTGCAGACCTGTCATAATGCTAATAGAGTTCTATCCTCACTGTGATAGTTTCTTGAACCTGTTTAGATTGTAAGAGCCGAGGAACTGTTTGGCCAGTCTGAGGCCCATCCAGTTTGCGGTTCGTCTTAGTCTTTTCTCTTCTCTAAGAAGTTGCTTAACTGTGTGTCTTCCAATCAATGGCCCCATCCAAGGGAGAGTGTGCTTTATTGTCTTACTCAGGTTTCCCGAATCGAATTTGAGTTTATTCTGATTCCTGCAAGCGCTCTTATGGCGGCCTAGCTTTCCGATAGTATCGCTATATTTTGGTTATTCCTGTTTAGGTTTTTGGCGGGGCTTCCCCTCAGAGACGCGCAACGAAAAGAGTCAGCATCAACACTAAATGAATCAGATTAACTAGATTGCAAAGTTTTTGATCAGGTTTCTCAGGTTTTTTTTGCGCAATTCTTTCTAAAACCGACGTAAGCTACAAAATTGAAATAGTTTGCCAACCCTGAGTTAAGTCCAAATTAATATACATTGTCATCAAAACCTTTTAGAACTAAACAATCAGGAAATAAGTAAGTCATGATTTTGTGCCTCTTTACAGTGCTGTGCGCATACTTTTGCCGCCCATTGTGCGCATGCGTTTGTGTTTGTATATGTGAGTGTGAGGAGCACACATACGCATTAAATTCAATTTAAAATTCATGGCATTAACTTTAACTTCAACTTAAGTCCATCGCATGCAACTTGATAAAATGGCTGCGCCGGCCATTTTGTTGTTGCCCTTACTCGCTCTCCTTGCGCTCTTCCGCTCCCCGCCACTGTAGCCCCAACTCTTCTTCTTGCCTTTGCAAGCGCTTTGCTGCATTATGCTTTTAACTTAGTTTTTGTTCGCATTGTTGTTGCTCTCTGGTTGCTGTTGTTGTTGCTGCAACTCGTGCATGGCGTGCACTTTTCATATGGCAACATTTTTGCAGTTTTATAATTTGATTGCATACTTTGGGGCGCCCATTAACACACTGGCGAGCTTGTGTGTCCTGAGTGAATGCGTTGGGAATATGAGTTACGATATATGCAAAACTTGGCTGGCACATTTAGCTGGCTAGTTGCAAGTACAGCAAAACTTTATGGCCAATTGGCAAGCAACAATAAAATGTGTTACAGTTATGCCCTTAGAAATTGAGGCAAACTAAGTTGGAGGGCAGAGCAACGGAGAGTCAGTGAGAGACTGAAACTGTCAATTGCTAGCGCTCCCTGAGGCAGTATCTGGCACAGTGTCACTTAGCAAGCTTATAACTGATGCACAGCTGCCAAGTGTTAGATGAATGCCGGCGGACCCATAAAGTGAGTTATATTTGGTCGTGCTGTACAGTGAAGCTTGGCTGTGACATACGTAATCAATTGCATTTGTGCAGGCGACAAGTATATCTTCAATTGCCTAATGAAAGCTCATTCGTTGCTTAGTTAGTGACTAATGGAAGACCTGCTGCTGACAGTGGCGACATACTTTCATGCCGTCAGAGTTGGGCAGCTGTCTAGATGTTTTGGATATGACCACTGTCGTTACCTACTACGTTCAGACAGACACAAGTCCGTGTATGACGTCCATGTACTTCAAGGAATGGATGGAATACTGGCACAACATAATAATCACTGCGTTTGTTGCATACATCAGGAAATCGACAAATAGATTGCCAAATTCTTTGAAAATACTTATAGCAAGTATGTATCTTGAATCGCTACTTATCGATTAACTTATCGTTTTGGGTGCAACTTCGAGCTACAGCCAATAGTAAAGCGTTAGTTTGGCATGTGAGCCATATAAGCCGCGACGCGAGCGTGCGTTTTGTTAGGACAGGATGAAGCACTCTAATCCCAGTCTCTACCTTCAACAAGTTGGCTCACAACCTCCACAAGGAGCCACTTAGTTAACTGCTCTAATCATCACCCGGTTCTTGTACAATGAGCGAAGTTTTCCGTAAAACCCGCTTCCAATGAAAATGTTATGATGCGAGTAGTAGAGTGCTCAACATCACGCCGTAACTCGGTAACTGGTTGTTATGGCCAGTCACGACGAAGAAGCCGTGATGGTACAATTTCTTTAGTCATCTTCTCATTCGTAGAAAAAATTCTTATACATAATAGACTGCCAGAATTGTGTTCCCTTGCGTGGAAATTCCTCTCTCTCTATCGTTTACCATTATCGTTGATAGGGGCCAAGTTACGGCCTAACTATGACTACTCCTAAGCTATTTTTGATAAACCTGTCCCTGGCAATGTTCAGATAGGACGGTGTTAGGTTTCTGTGAAAGAAAGTTGGAGTGCTTTATATACGGCATCACAAATGCCTCTTCAGCAAAACGGAAATCTTGCTTACTCACAGCTTACCTCTCGATAAGAGGTCGTTTGCCGTCGTTGGGACCATCCAACAGATTCCGCAGACCAGATTCTAAGCTCCAAAAGACTTGGCAAGGCAAAACCGTTGGCTTGATTCGTCACAATTAAATCTGCCCCAAACGGCTATCCAGAAATTTCTCAGACAAACCGAAAGTTGGAGATGTGCTTAAGTCGCCTTTCTACTTTGACCCGCGATGATTCCTTTACGGTGAGCTGTAGATGAACACTATGGGCATTTTCTATCCTTTACCGTCGTCAGAGCTGTACATATGATTTCTATCCGCTCACTATCATAGAAGAGGGCAAGTTTCTCGATGACCCGATGACCTGACTGCCATATCAAACTGATTATAAAATTAAAATTAAAATTAATTAATAATTATGGACTTAAAAAGCCACTTCATTATCACTGTAAATTTGTGGAGAATTTAACGCCATCAACTTTTAAAAGATGGCTATTCGAATAATTTCTGCGCCAATCAAGCGTAAAAAATGATGTCGTCATGTATAAACATCGATGGCAAGGCAGAATATCCATGACTCGAAGTTCATGCTGTGTATTCGGTGAGGTATAAAAGACGAGTATTATGAGCAGAAGGTTAAAGGCTCGCCGTATGTTTATTGAAGCTGTTCTGAAAAGTCATCAAAGCCACAGTCAAATATTAAGACATTCATGAAGTCAAATATGACTATATTTGTCTCTGAAGCATTAAAGACCTTCTCCCCAAAGAACTATATTTTAGTGTGCCAAAAGAACAGTAGCAGTACACTGTAAGTGCAGAGTAAACTAAGTATAGGGATGGGTGTGCTCCCGCTACACTGTGAGAAACTTCCAGAGCATTCTACTCAAATTGAGCAACTTTGAATTCTAGGCGTTGAAGTCAGTTTAGAATCAGGGCGGCGTTGCCTGTTAGGGGTTTAACACTTTCAGTTATTTCATGGTGTATTGGTACTGTCACTCTCAAAGTTTCTCTCTTTCGCTGAGAACATTTGACCAAACTTGGCTTCACTTCTTCGGTCTTTGCTCTTTCTGATGCTTCCATTGGGATGTTTCAGCTTTGGTTTTGACTACTTATGTGGTGTTCACCACATAATAATTGACATACCGACACAGCTGACTCGTTTCGACAAGTGTCGGCATGCAAATTCTTGGTCGGTCAGACATGATGCAGACCAATTTTTGTGATTTTTATGTGTTTGCATGCCAATTATTACAGGTTTGATGCTTAAAATGGCATGAGCCAACCGATATGTCGACATCCTCCATGCGGGGGCGGGCAGTAATATTATCTCGGTCTACCATGAAGAGCTTGTACCACTTATAAAAGTTTTTCTTGCTCATAGTAGACTCGACAAATGCCACAGTCGACATTTCAAGTGCTTTGGAGTAGATTAGATATGTGGGTCGATATGGGGGCTCATCAACGGAGGTTGACCCATCCTTAACACTACGAAAACAGAGTAGGCTGATACAAAAGTCCCCCATTAGCATAAGCTTCCCGACCGCCGTTGAAATTCGTGAAGACTGGCTTAAGGGCGAGTAAGCACATCACTCATGTGAAGTGTATCACTTCAAAAAGTGTTCGTCTTCTTCAAGGTAGGCTTTCAAGTACTTAAGAGTATTTTACACAGAAAATTTGATACAAATTTTTTGATACCCTTTTTTTCCATAGCATAAAATTGCCAAAGACGTCTGAACTATGTATATGCCAAAAACAAACTAAAACTGCAAAATGGCTAACAAAATAAAAATGTTTTTTTTTTTTGGAACAAATATCGTAAATCGAAATTTGAGTAAATAACGAAGAAGTTCGTTCGCTTAGATATTTTATACACAGAACCATCAAATCAGATATTTTTGTTAGAAATGTTTTCAAGAATCTCTAGCTTCACCTGGCAACCCTGTTACAATGGGCAATAACATTATGCAACAAAAAAAAGCCTATGCCTAAAATATACCTATTCTGATACATTTTAAGTGCTGATTTCGAAGCTAGCACCGTTTTCGAATTATAGATATTTTAAAAAATTTGAGATTTCAAGAGTTGCAAATACAGAAAATCTTAAATTACTCGGGAACCTTACAACCGATCGAGATAAATTGTTGCTCGAATTAAAGCTAATATTAAATCAATGTTTTGGTCTTGATTCGATTGCAAGTTACAGGGCAATGAACCCACAATTTTATTCGAAAATCGACAATTATTTTTTTTATTATTTCAAATGAATTAAAGCAAAAGTTACAAACAAAAAGTTCTTAATGGCTTACTTTAACACCAATTTGAGCAAAAGAGGAAGCGAAATGGCGACGATATTAGGGAATAACGAAAAAATGCCACAATCTAAAATTTTTTTGAATTTGTGGTTGCTTATTTCAAATCCAGAACCGTTTTCAGTTATCGAGAACGGTTTCCGAAATATCGCTGTTTAAAAATTCAAATTAGATTCGATTTCGAAAGTGTCGATGTCAGCTAATTTCATATTACAACAACACAAACTTGAATTAAAGTAATGTAAGTGACACTTCAATGATCCTCTGCCAGTTTTGATCTATCTTATATCAATTCTGGATAAAACGGCAGTGTAAGCTAAAATTTACTTCCAAAATGTTTTTTGAGTTCATTGCCAGGTACACCAAAATTATCTGAAACTGATATAATCATTAGTTAATTACCTTCAAACTATAGTTCCTTTCAATCGGTATTAAGGTTCCCGAAATATATGAGATTAGCTGACTTCGCGATTTTCGAAATATTAAATTCTTTAAAACTGCGATATTTCGAAAACCGCTCTAGATAATTCAAAACTCTGGATTTGAAATCAGTGACCCCAAATTAACCAAAAAAGCTATATTTATTCCGGGTTTTTTTTTGCACGGAAATTAAAAAATATCGTCGTTTGTGGCTCTTTTGCGATTTTCCTTAATAACTTCGCCATTTCGCTACCGATGTTACTCAATTTAGTGTTGAAATTTTTGCAAAGAATCATTTTATCGAATTCAGAAGTAAAAACTTTTTTAATTTTTGATTTAATTCGTTTAAAACAAAGAGAAAAGAGAAGAATTGTCAATTTTCGAAAAAATATGTTGAGTTCATTGCCTGTAATTTGCAATCGAATCAAGATAGACCAAGACCGTTGGAGAGACTTCGATTTGATATTAAATTACCTTCAATTCGAATCATGTCAAACGGTAGTAGGGTTCCCGAGTAATATAAGATTTGCTGACTTTGTTACTCTCGAAATCTCGAGTTTTTTAAATCAACGAAAATTCGAAAACGATGCTAAAAAAATCCAAAATGGTGTCCGGATTCGAAAGGGAAAGGGTATATTGTAGCCATAGGCCATTAATTGAGGCCAAATTTGTTGCATAGTGTAATTAAAGCATCTTTGCCATTACCAAAAATGCGAATACTTTCAAACCTTTTTCGCAATGTAATACCATGAAATATGTTCAATCAGTTTTAAGATTGCAATCTATAGATTTATCGCCGCTCTTAAGTGTTTTTCTTATGAGAGCAACTTTTACAAGGAAACTGAAAGAATTCGCGAAAAATGTAACTAAATGCGCATAAACTTAAAAGCGGGTTTCAACGATTTTGTTTTTTATAAACAACATAGTTTATTTTTTTTTTGGTTTAATTATTCAACTAACATTTCATTATGAAAAATGACAGTGGGGAGATCAGAAACTAGCAAACTTCGGCCTTGTGACGTCATTGAGACATTTTCGCTAATCTGCAGGTTTGCATTCTTTCATAATCTATCGAACTGCAAGTCTAACAACTTACCATAAAATACGCCAAGCAACGTTGCCAACATGCAAAGTGAGGCTATATTTTGGATGTCTAAGCTGATTTGCAACACTGGCGCTCTGATGCACTCGCGCAACACTTCAAACATTCGTGTGCACTGTGTGCACTCAACCAAGCACTTCAAAGAGCTGCAAAAGCTTCAAATCACATAGGTTTATTAGTTCGAATACTCCTTTTTTCATCCTTATTTTTTTAAGGGCAGTCCTTTGCCCTAAACTGCCCCACAAACCAAAGCCAAACCTATTGACGTTTATTGAATCAAAATCGTTTGTATCCATACGTAGTAGTCAGCGACTTGTTCCCTAGTTGCCTCGTTGTTTTCGTTCTAGAGCTATGAAAAATAGAAAATAGAAAAAGAAAAAACTGCAAAAAAAGAAAAGCAGCGTGGAAAATGTCTGTGCAAGTTTATGTGTGGAAAAATCCGCGCCACATCGCGTGCTGTGAAAAAAAACTCGGCAAAAACAAAAGAGATTTCCCCATGGAGCGTGTTCAGCAAACGCCACGTTGTGCAGCTTCAATCCCGAATCGTCCAAACCCGCTCCCACTCTATAGATCCGGTTGCTCCCACTCTGACCCCAACACTATGCTGCTACAGCGCAAACATTTCAAATCGGCGGGTCATGATTCAAGCACTCAGTCAGCTGTATTTTATTGAATTAAGACGAGCAGAGAGTGTGAGAGAGAGAGTGGCAGCGAGAGCGGGAGCAGGAGTGTGAAAAAACGAGTGGTAAGGAACACACACCGACACCCACACCGACACCCACACACACACCCACACACACCCACACCCACACCCACACACACACACTCATGTGCAGCTTGTGTGGCTTGAAAGCGTTGTTTGTTGTTGCAGTTGCCTTTTGCCCAGGGTTGGCAGCTTTGATGCAACGCCAGCCCACACACGCTCAAACTCTCACTCGCTCTTCCTCTCGCACTTACCTAGTCAATAACTTCATAAATCAAAGCGTTTGCTCAGTCATTTTAGAATTTGTTTGCAAGCATTTGCCGCCAGTTAAAGCTTTTGCGGTGTTTGCCTTGCTATTGTTGTTGTAATTGCTCTCGTTGTTGTTGCTTTTGTTCTTTTGCCTCTACACTTTTTCTCCCTTTTTTACATACATATGTCCTATTTGTTACCTGACTTTGACTGCCTGTGTGTGTGTTTGTCCATTGCGCTTTGTTTTTTTACTGCAATTTCTCATACCTACATTTTGATGTCCTTGTAGGATAGCAGGTACTACATGCATACACATTGACTTGCTTCAAAAGTTTGCACTGAAAAGCGTCAAGTAACTGCAGCACTTTGAGCAGTGTATTCGGTTTAGACACACATAATCAACTTATGGTAAACCCGCGGGGGAAGGTGTTGAAAAACACGGTTGCAGTAAAGCCTTGCGATCGTTTTTTTAAAACTGTCAATTTCAGCACATCCCCACGAACTGATAAGCTGGCATTGGAATCTGCATATAACACACGATTTTGTCCCAATTCTTGACTTACAATTCTTTTATCAATTTAGCAAAGCTACTCTTAAAAAACTTAATCTTTTGCACACAATTTTTTTCACATTTCTCTATGTTACTTTTTAGAATCCCAAATAATGCTCATGGGATTTCCAGGATTTATATTTTGTTTGCGAAATTCCTATAACTTATCGAATTATCGTTATTCAAACACTCGTTTTTGTATTAAAGCCTAGTACGCAGATACGCGAAATTGTTCGCGACAAAATCAGCATTGTATTGCTGTTGTGTGTATGTTAATGAAATAAATAAAGAGAAGTGTGACCCCAGAAACCCGAAAAGAGCTGTTTTAAGTCAGTTGTGTGTATTGTAATTAAAAAAAAAGTGGTTAACTTGGGGGCTATTCATAAATGACGTCACTAACGAGGGGGTAGAGGTGTACATCATATTTTGACTTTCTGTGACAATGGGGGAGAAGAGTGGGTGTTCCGAAAACGTGACATCACAATCAAAATGCTGATAAAACCTGACAAAATCTTTAAATTTTTATGCAATATTTAGTTTTCAATACGAATTCAAACATCGATCTTGCATGAAATTTTAAATTTTTGACCCTTCACATATCCTCCTTTCGCTTTAATAACAGCAGCGTATACTCTGTACATCCTATTTGCAATTATTAAGTTGATATTCTATTAGAAGTTTCTAGTAATGCCCAAAGCTGATTTGCATTTTTTTTGGTTGCACTGGACCGGGGTTGCCCAAATGTGACTTTTTAAAAATCTCTAACATTTTGTTGAAGTCATATATGAACAGCCCATTAACGGTACAAGTATATTGATGCATTTGCAGTTTATTTGTAATGTTCCATACGCATTGTCTCAATCTCAGCCTTAATGGCCCATTTTTCCCCACATTCCTTCACGTTTCGCTTCATCATCTATGATTTGTATTCACGCAAATTGTCTGCTGTTCATTCAATCCACCAACATTGTCCGTATGGCAACACTTTGTGTAACAGGTGGCAACACCCAATATCAATGTCTGCTGTTCCATAGTATAATAATATTCTTATACTATTTAATGTTCATTCAATCCACAAACACTGTTCGTATGGCAACACTTGGTATTAGAGGTGACAACTCTCAATATAAAAGGTGGCAACGTTTGTTTTGTTTTCTGCTGAATACCGCGGAAATAAATTTTGTGAATTAGAAACACGCCACTTATTTCATCAGCTTTCTAGGCCTCACTTTTAAAAGCGTTTAATTTTTAAAAATTAATTGTTTATGTTTTTGTAAAAGTTTTGTTAATTTATTAAAAAACTCAAGAACCCTTCTGTTTTTTGAGTTTAGAAAAAAAACCTGTGGCTGATCAGTAAGATGTCACTATTATACTCTGTCGTATGTAGAACTTTTGGGAGCCTTTGTTTTCATTATATTCGATTCGAATTCGTTTATTTTATCAAACTCAAGACATAAAAACAAAACGTGCAGCGCTTATACCACGGGATTAAGCAATTCTAGATCAAATTCTAAATTTGCGTAATGAATTTTGTTTAAATTCAAAATACTTACAAGAAATTCTAGGAAGTATTTCAAAAAGTTTATCTCGGCCAAAAAACGGAATTGAATTCATATCAACAAGAGTGCGTTCCGCCGTGTTGCTGCCTGAAAAAAACCGATCTGGCAGCACTCCTGCAGATCGCCACCTTACAGAAATGTGAAAAACTACAACCGCCGTGCTTGTGACGAATCTCGAAACCGGAACTATTAGAGCGACCGACTGTATGGGTCTTCAAAGACGAGCCAAATTCAACAAAAGCGGACGAAGCACTTGTAAGCAGATGGTAGCCTATTTCTTCTTAAAACCCAAACATGTTTTTAAAGGCATACAACCATTTCTGGCACAACCCTGAATGGGTATGACATGAAGTGTCACCTCATCTCATTTCATTCAAAATCGTTTTACAGCAAGAAAAATCGTTTTCAACATTTTATGACACCTGAAGATTGGGTTTATGAGTGCAAAACACACCTGTGAGTGGCAAAAATGTTGAGAAACTGGTTGAAACCTATGGAAACGTGTATCGATGTTCATAAAGCATATTTTGAAAGATAATGAAACCGCATTCGATAAACTATTCTCTAATTCTGAAACATAAAAGGCAACCCTTGTGGTACCGGTTAAGCCTACGACTATTAAATATTTTCAGTTGAAGAGCTTTATCGCGATTTTACCCTATCGATGCTACTGGCTAATAGATACGCTTGTCGATTTTCGGAAAATTCGAAGAAAAACTGGGATATGCGAGAAATCTCTAAAAGGTTTTGCCTAATCTTGCATTTGAATGTTGCTTATTTGATGGAGTTCCTATGCTCTTTGAGAGCTAGTTCGGCCACGTTGTTGCATTGCTTTTTGATTCAAATGCGTCATAAATATATATCTGGCAAGCCGAAAACTTGCTTTGGATTAAAATTAGGTTGAAAGAGATATCAGGCATGACCCCGAAAGTGTAATTTGTTAATTATTTTTTTTTTTAGGAAAAATAGCGCTATTGAACAAGAAAAATGGCATTGGCTGAAACATAGCTTCTAGAGTACGTTGGGGGTCAATGAATCCGAATCCGGCAATTGTAGTGACAATGTTCAGAAAAGTTGCGTAAATCACGAGACGATACGCGTCGTGATCTATAAGTACAATCGGCATGAACAATAACTATCAAACAAAACTAAAGATATACTACATTTATGGCTTTATGCTTCTTACTTCTAAACTGGCCATAACAACCCGTTACTGGCTTATGGCCTGATGTACCAATCCTCCAGGCGCCTCCGCTTTTTGCTGATGCCAGATCGGTATTATAACTCACGCGCCTTCTCCAATCGGTGATACCTGGAGCTTCCAGCGGAGCCAACACTCCAAGCATCATCCTTCACCGTCACCCATGCTTCAGCGCCATAAAGCAAAACCGATTTGCCAAGAGTGATCAGTAAAGAGTGACATCTATCTTCACTGTGATGGTGGTTCCAAGTAAGACGAAACATATACTTTATGTTGCTCTCCCTTCAACCAGGCCCAACCTGGCAGATTCAATAGCCACAGTGGCTCCGGTAACTGCTCGCTTAGTACGACCAATGAAATCGATTTCCTCTACGTATGCAACAACTGGACATTTATGGCCGACTGCACTCAATTTGCGCGGAGAACAGGACAATGACAAAACCAGACTAAACCAGTACAACAAGCTACAGCTCCTCCAAGCACCTTCACTTCGTACTCGACACCCTCACTCCATGACAATAAGTGCGCCCTCTACCGAGTCTTTCCAAAGTCTAGCCCTTTGTCGCCTTCCTTTAACAGCTTCTTTGTCCATACGCACAACATAACCGATCTAGTGGAGCGACTCGACTTTGTCAACATCGTTGTAGGTGTTGTAGAATTCTGCATTAGATCCATTAGCCAATCGACTGGCAAGATCCCCATCCTTGTTCGTTATGACGTCACTGCCAAGCTAGCCGACATCGTTACAACATTGAAGCTAAAGTTGACAGCAATCTGAGAGTCTAACCACCGCGTCTCTACTTAAAGTACACATGTACTTTGTGTTGATCTCATTTACTACCGGACCCTTTCCGGCAGATTTCTC
The DNA here is from genome assembly GCA_035041775.1 of Chymomyza caudatula. Lineage (NCBI taxonomy): Eukaryota > Metazoa > Arthropoda > Insecta > Diptera > Drosophilidae > Chymomyza > Chymomyza caudatula. The sequence continues at coordinate 1,872,100 of JAWNKW010000145.1, forward strand.
TTTCAAAAGTCATAAAAGCCTCTGTAACTGATGGATAAGCGTGTTCTGCTCAACGTCATTCTAAAGCGTCGCACCAACTGTGCAGGGACACAGAACTTCAAAAGCGGTATATGCGCGATCCCTCAACACGCATCAAGGCTTCAAAATTAGAATCGAATTCTGAACTCGTTCGACGGAGCTGCTCTTTTAATAGAATCTTTGAACTATAACTTCGTTTCTTCTTCGTTTAATTCGATTGAACTAGAATTGTTGCAAACAGTTCTGAACTAGTTCCATTGAACTAAACAAACGATAAGTTCTTGAACAAAATAGCTAAATACTCAAATACACAACTCTATGCGTAACATTTTCAAGAGCATGTATACTTGAGCTTCACTGTATTAGATTTACTCGGTAAGCTTTTTCTCCTTTATTTTCGGACATTTTTGCATGTGATTTAAATTGAAGTTGACTTGAAGTGTATGAAGTGCATTAGAGGGTAACAAAGGGGGGTTGGCAGGTGTTTTGAATGTGGGTGTGGCTTACGGCTTCGGTTTGAATGCGTTTTGTTCCAATGGCGTTGCTTTGTTAAAGCTTTATTAATGGCTTCTCCATTCTGTGTATTGTTGTACAGTAGTTGTATATTGCGCCAAAAACTAGGCAATACATAACTACAAAACTACAATACAACAATAGTTAGTTCCATTTGTATGCTCTAAGCGTTTTTCGTACTTCTATTGCTTCTGCTGGTTTTTCCTTCAAAACTATGTAAGCCTGTGTGTGTGTGTGTGGCATTTGTATGAACATCAACGTTAAGTTGCAGGCAACAGTTTGTCTGCTTTTATACATTTGCATACAAACGATTCGAATACAAACAATACTGGGAAAAGTTTTTAGCCCTCAAGTAAACCTAACCATACAAAGTACCAAATACTAAGTACAAAATTCATTGCATTAGTTTCGTTCACTTGACTTCGGTTCACTTAATATGACCATAAGGATCGCAGCTAATTAGCGCCTCAGCTGTTTCTCGTTTTGCTGCTTTAATAAGCATCCTTCCAATCGCAAGTCAAGATTTTTTTTAAAGTACAGCAAAAGCTATACAAAGTTGGCTTGATTTCCATTAACCTACAATAACAAAAGCCATTGAAAAGAAAAACATGACCTGCAAGCCATACAATCAACCAGTACGCCGGAGTCCGTCAGTCAGTCAGTGAGTCATTGACTCAGTGAATCAGTGAATCAGTTGTTAAGCCATTGAGCCGGGCTAGCAGCAAAAGTTTCTACGGCTTGTATCGTGTTTCATGTTGTTATTGTTGCTGTTACTGGTCTTTACTTATATTTATTGTATTTATTTACACGCCGTTTTAACTTATTTGTAGAACAATAAATGCCACTTTAGTCTAGACTCCGTCTTTACTGCTCTACAGCTGTTGCCCGAAAAAGTTCTTCCGTCTGTGGTCAAACCCGTTTCCTGGTTTCTTTTCTACTATTTTTTTTTTTTGTTCTCTTTGGAATCCGCCAGCAAAAAGCTACAACGAGTATGACAACTTTTTCGGCACCTTTTTTTGTGTCGAAGACCTCAGCTTTTCTGTGCACTCAAACTCAACACTTTCACACTCACACACACACACACACACACACACACACACACACTCACACACACACACATAGTGCAGACTTAAGAGCTACACGTGAGCAAGCAGCTACAAGCAAAAACAAGGACAACAACAACAGCGATAAATACCAAAATGAAAATCTCATTTTTATTAAGCCAAAGTTTTAATACTCTTGCAAGTATCGTTTTTATAAAACAAATGCCGAAAATTTCTTAGCTAATTTAAAGCCAACTTCATTTTGGAAACATTTTTGTGGCCATATTTTAAGAGCGACTCGTGATTTAGAAAGAATCAGCGGAGCTGACCTTTAAATTTGTGCCAAGTTTGATCCAAATTGCTCTATTGTATCATTTCACTGTCGTCACGTTACAATCACGGCATGTGCGTGGCATATGAGCTGGCTGTAGCCTCAAGGCGAGGCATCTCTTGGAAGAAAGAAGAAATACCTATAAACTGGTTCGATCGAACTAAACTTTTCATTGAACTAAAGAACTATCTATCACGACGAACGGTAGTTCGTACTGTGACAAAAGCAAGAGACTGTAGCTCGCTAGCTATAAATTACAAGAAGTTTTGAGCTTTTGCCTAGAGCGTCTGATCCGATCGAACCATAAACCGTTTTCTAGGTATTAAAGCGTAGATTAACTTTTTCATAGACGGTTTTTTGATTTAGCTATTGGTTTGAAAGATATAGTGCTTTAAAGAAAATGTTGCTTAGTTCTAGCGGGGTGCCGGGCAGACATAGAGCTCCGATAACATCTGGAAAGAAATAGTACGTATTTCGCCATGATGTGTAGTCTAATAGGACGTCCTTCAAACTTTTTACAGATTGCCGAATCGCTGACCATTTTTTTATCAAATTTTTTAACATATAATTTTCAGGAACCTTTAAAAATGTGTTAAAAATATTACAAAATCCGTATTTTTTTATCTCGTCACATAAACTATATCTTATATACTATGATTTGCTTCGAAGATGTTTTTTTTACTCAGTTACTTCCAAGGTAACTCTGTCTGTGTATCTGCTATCTGATCAGTCTCGAAGCCTACTATTATTTTTCCCAAAACTGTGCACAGAGTCTGGCAACACCTACTAATAGGAACGGGAACCGGAAGAGCAAGATGAAGAGGAAGAGAGAGATAGAGAAAGATAAGGAAGAGAAACGGGAAGGAGAACGGAAAGTGGAACGGAAAGAAGAATTTGATCTAACTCGGTGGTTGGCAAGCGAAGCGAGTAGAAGACAGAGCGCCCTATTATCGTGAGTGCTTCAGTCTATTTTGGGCAAAACGAAGTTTGCCGGGCTTGCTAGTATCTTTATAATTCGATTAGTTCAATTGAAATACCTTAAAGCCGTCTCACACCATCTAAGCGTCAATACTTCAATAGCGCAACAACAGATGTTTAACATCAAAAAACTTCGTAAGACCTGAAATAGCTGAATCAATTAATGACCAAAGTTGTTTTTGCCCTACATGCACATTGGTTATGGAAAAGTTTATCTAGGCAGTAAGCATTCTTCTCCTCTGCGCCTATTTAAAAAAAAGACAGTTGAAACCTGTGAGCGAGAACTAGTAACTGTCGCAAAAGCAAAACTACCATCTTGTGATAACCAAATTGGAGTTAAGAAACGCCCTACGAAATACAGGCAATCAATGCCCAAGAAAATGTAGACAGCTGAATAGCCTGATCCATCTACAAGACAGGACACAAGGATAATGGCTAACTGTACTCTGCAATACTCAAATCCAACCCGAATAAGAATGCTCGACACAATTTCCGCTTCCTGCCATCGCCCTTATTGCTTTTAGAACAAACCCAGTGTTGGGTGTAAGGTCCAACCCTGACCACGCTATGTCAGAATACTAGATCCTGAAAAGTTAGTAAGTGTCTAAGGTAAACTCCGATATGGCGGATGCTTACCAGCTCACCTTTTCGAGTGCCTGCTAAATCTTATTGACATCACATAATTATCGCTCTGAACTGATCCAGCACGCTTTCTTTCAATGTTTTGTCCTTGTATAACTTGCTTCTATTTCTCTTATCTTTTCATATTTGTAGTTGTCGAAACATTTGTCAAAAACAAGAACAGCAACTTCCGTCAAGAGACAAGCTCAAAATAAGCCATTACGAATCAGTCGAGTCCGCGATTCTAGCTGCGAGGCACAAGCCAGTTATGATCAGGACATTCCAACATCCAGAACAGTTATTTGGCTAAATTGAACCCCAACGTCAAGCATGTCTGCGAATCCTATATCCAATGTCCCCATAAACAGCTTCGAGAGCCTCGTAAACCGCACTTTCCGTAAGCTTCCGTCACTCTAAACAGATGATCTGGACTGGAACACCCTTGATGCGTAAAATGAAATCATATATTAAAGCTTAAACTATAAAATGTACGATTTCCAAATTGCAACCTATTTGAGGCAAATTGATGTCGCATTTGTAATCGTATCTTAGCTACTGTTCGACCTGTCGAAATGCAACCTTTTGGGGTTACAAAGTTAATGATGCAGCTAATATACATGGCCTATACAAGCATCCAAGGATCCAACAACGACAACGACGGTGACAACACTGACAATAACAGCGAGGGCAACACATGTAACAAGAGTAAGCTTATATCATGCCAATGGACACACGTGGCGTATGAGTGTTAAACCTTTTACTACGGTTACTTTCATGTAGTTGCTGTTGTTGTTGTTGTTGTTCCTGCGGCTCGTTCTTTGCCGCTTTTAGTTGTTGTTGGAATCTTTGTTCTACCTCTTGTTGTCGCATAAAAGGATTAAAATTTGCAAAACATTTTCCCTTGTCAAATACATCTCTGTGTTGCTGTTTCACACTTCCGCCAGCGCTTTAAGTTAAATGCACTTTTTGTTGAATTAAAGTATTATTGATACTGAATTTGGTTTATCGTACGTTTATATATAATGCTGAGCTTAGCCCAACCTCCTCTGACGGGTAGACTTGACCGTTGGGTTCAAGGTCAATGTTTCAAAAACACAGAAATTCACTTAACTAAATTTTATCGCAATTACTTTTGGACAGATTTGACAATAATTTGTGATGTCACGAATTGTTATCGCCACCTCTTAAAGAAGTAAGTTTTAATTAACTTTTTTATAGTGACGTTAAGTTTTCGTAACAATTGGATAACCTCCCTAAGTGGTGACGTCATTGAACGAAAGAAGTTTTCACAACACAATAACTTCTTACTTCTTTACGAAGTTTTTTTTTCTAACTCAGGCGCCTGCATACCAAAGGGCTATGCTAAAGGCTAGTGACCTCTCTAACGTATACTTCCAACGGAGACACGGCCTGTCCCCTTGTCACCTTCCTTTAATAGCCGTTTGACTATGTCAATGTCGTCATGGAGCACTTAGAGTTCGTCGATTCATAGAATGCGGTATTCGTTTCAAGTGTCAAAGATCTTACGGACTAGTTTCCTCTCAAATACTCCAGGGGCATCTGCGCGAGACTGCATCACCACCCATGCTTCAACGCCGTAAAGCAAAACGGGAAGAACGAGCGTCTTATAGAGTGTTAGTTTTGCCTGGCAAGAGTGGTTTCTACTAATCATTTCACTACTGAGAAGAAAGTGACGTCTATTGGCAAGAGTGATTCTCCGCTTGACCTCCATGCTTCAGAAGGCAACACCTAGTCTGAAGCCTCGCTCGGTATCAAAAGGTTCAGAGAAGTGCTTTCTAACCAAGATGTGCTTTTCCCCTGAGCGTCTTATAAAGTGTTAGTTAACCAAATGTGACCAAAGTAGCATCGATTGGCATGAGTGATTCTCCGCTTGATTTCTATGCTGACATCGCTCTTTGTTGTATACATCAAAAGTATTGTTTTCAAAACGAATCTTAGAGTCCAACCGCCGCGTCTGTTCACGAAACATGTACAAATATACTTTGCTTTTCGCAAAACTCTGCCCATTATAAGGTTAAAGCGGTCGCTTGCGAGGCCATCGCCTAGTCTGAGATCCCACTGGATATCAAAAGATTCATAGCTGCGTGTATTGATCAACGTCATTCTGCAAAGTCGCACCAACTATCAAATGCTGTTGACTAATCAACAAGGAGGTGGTTGGTGTTTATGTGGTATTCGTAAGTCTTTCCCAGGCTCTGACGTAGTGTAAAAATCTGATGGACGGTGGACTTACCGGGCCAGCCCTAAAGCCACAGCAACAAGATTCTATCAATTCTTCTGCGAATGACTTCAGTCTTCCTCAAAAACGCTCGACAGGACCTATTATGCCATAGAAAGAAGGTTGATGCAACGATAGTTGTCGCACATCGTGGGGTGACCCTTCTTGTGGACAGGGCAGAGAACACCAAGATTGCAATCTTCGGGAATTCTCTCATCTAGCCAGCTCATTGTTGTTAGTCTTGAACAATTCTGCAGACAGAGCGCCCGCGCCCGCAGCTTTGTTGTTCTTAAAGGCCCTTGATTACGATCCTTACTTCGTTAGGTGGTGGTACATCCACGCAAAGTTAATTCGTGGAGCGGAATCATCGCCCAATAGCAAGCCGGAGAAGTGTTCCCCCGAAAACGCCAGTGCACCTTATGCATCCACAAACAGATTTCTTTCTGCATCTCTAAAGGAAGACGTCCTCATGTCACTCCCGCTTCTGCATAGCTCGATCTGCTCGCGCTCGCGCATTTCCTGCTCATGTTTTTGACGTCTGAATAGAGACGACTGCCTCATCACTCCTGAGTGTTTGCGTACAGTTCGCATAGCAGCCATCTGCAGTGTACTTCTATAGGCGGCCTCCTTAGCTGCCGTAACTTCGCGACACTCTTAATTCCGCGACAACGGGCGTTGGACATCAGACTCACATAACAATACTGAACCGTTTTTTCGCTTCTCTCTACTCGCTATTCGTCTGACGCAGAACAGCAAAAAAGTGAAACATAAAATTGTTATTGTTTTTGCTTTTTCAAAGAAATTCACCTATTTAAGTTTACTTGGCTTTTTAGCAGTAAACTAAATATTTGTGGCAAACGTTTATGGATGTATAAAATGATGTTAAGTTCGAAGCCCAAAGTGTACCACAAAATCCATCCATTCATTTTAATAATATATACATATATTATATATGTACGCATAGCAAACACATACACTCACGCACATTACTCATACGCATAGTTGGCAGCACTTAATTTTTGCATGGTATATGTTAAGCTGACATTGTACGTGTATGTGTGTGTGTGTGTGTGTGTGTGTGTGTGTGTGTGTGTGTGCGTGTGTGTGTGTGTGTGCCATAATATGCGTGCATTGTTGCAGTAATTAAGCGCCTTTTGTGCTTTGTTGCTTTGGCAGCGATAAGCAAATATCCGATTGCCAAGCTTTCGCTTAAGCTCTGCCAGCTTTTGGCCCAGTGATTAAGCGTAGTGTGTAAATGATATGGCCGGATACGGCCACGAAGTCAAGTGGAAATGTTTTGCTCTAAATGTAAACATTGCTTTTACTCATTTCAGATAAATCGAATGAATGTAAGTAGAAGTTGAATGGAACAAAAAAATGTAAGACGGTCGAGATGCTGCCTGACCGTGAAATAACCTGTATCCTTTTTTCGCCAAAAGTAAGCTAATCCTGCATACTCTGAAGCAGAAACTTAAGGTGTCATGGTTACAGGGTACACAAATAATAGCAGCTGTCATTTTGAATGCATCCTTGAGACCCGTTTGTAAATTTGTTAAAACCCGTCATGCTCACTTTGAGTCACAGTATATGCAAAATGTATGTTGATGCCACGCTGAATGCAAAGGTATTTCTTAGTTTTTTTTGTTTTTTTTTTTTTGCATGAACAAAAACTGGCGAAAAATGTAGCATTGGCTTATTCCATATTCATACACAATTGAAAACAAGCCAAATTTTCCCTTTGTTTTTTTCTTTTTAGGTGTTTTGATACGGCTTTTACTCTGAAAAGATTTTCGCTTGGAACTTTAATAATGTTACAAACAAACCTAATTATCTGCAATGGTTTTTCTGTTATAGAGATCCAATATCCACCACGGAGAGACATTCGTCATCTCGCCAGGGCATCTCACTCACTGTTGACGTCCAGCTCGCTTATATGTCCTTTTAGCCTACAGTGTCCAATAAGCAGACCTGTCAGCATCATAACAGAGTTATTGCTAGTTTTGTCTGTAGTTCATTCCCGGGAATGTTTGTGCTATGAGGGACCCATCGGAGTTAGAGTGTGTTTCGGCGTCCTAGAAGGTTCGTGTTTCCCGAAACAGCTTACGAATATATAAGAGACTGGAAAGAAAACTCTTTATTTTTTATTTCACCCATTTAGGTTTTCTCTCTTCAATTTTAGGTTATGTTGTAGAAACCTGTAAAAGTATCTTTTAAACTGTTTTCATTTTTAACATATATAAAAAGAACATAACTTAATTGTGTCTGGGTGTCGGATAGGGTAAAGCTCTCTGATCCCTGTCTCTAGCTTTACCAAGTTGACGCATAACTTTCACGTGGTGCCCCTGGTTATCTGCTCTAATTAACATTAGGGGTTCGGGCAGTGAGCTAATTTGCGCAACGAAGTCTGCACAGGGCTCTAACAGGGTTGTGTGTGGGAATTGGGCCCCTCCACGTGCCACAATGTCACAATCTGGTAACGCGCAGCAACCTTATCCGCTACTTTGAACAGTTTGACAGCATTGGGTATATGTATAAAGGCACTATCTCTATTAAGGATCCGGACATTCCCAGATGTATGTTCTCAAAACATAGGCATTCTTATGTTGGCAGCATCCTTAACTTATAAGGTTAGTTTATGCAAAGTAGCTCACTAACCTTAAACCAAATGCAAATTAGAGCAACTAACCAGGGGGCACCACCTAGAGGTTATGCAACAACTTGGTTGTGATAGAGAGACAGGAAACACCCTGGCCATTCCCAAGTGAATGTCAACCAAATATTTTACGCTGTTCTACCAAATTCCAAGCAAAAGTATGTCTCTAATAACCAGGAGATGAAGGTAATATTCCTCGTTTTACGTTTTTGTCGAGCATTTTACTTAATTTAGAGCTGGAATCTGTTGTGAGTGTGTTAAATCGACTAAACGTCTCAAGCAGGCTTTGAAGAGGCTTGACAGACCATCAAAGATTCACCTACGCTTGGACAAGAGATTATGCAATATTATATTTATCCACAAACAAATGCATTTTTCGTAAATGAAAAGCAATTTATTGAAAAATGTACTAAATTGCTGCCTAAATTTACGAAAACAATTCAGTTTGCAAAATAGTTTGAACTTGCTAATTGAAAGAGAAACAATGACTCATATATGGGAAAAGAAAGCAAAAAATTTTAAGTATTTTAACTTTTACACCTAAATGCAATAAAAACTAATAACAATAGTTTTATTTTCCATTTAATGTCAAGCTGTTGTTTGCATTCCAAGAATGCGCTCATAAGTGCCACCTGTGCAAGGTTCTTCGGCGAAAAAAGTAATGCAATTACATTTTCCAAGAATTTTCACATATTAGCAAGACACTTGAAGTTACTCAATCAAATTAATAAATTAATCAATCAGGCAAGCAATAAATATATGTACACATCCTTAACTGTGTTGGCCCTTGAGTGGCCATAAGCTTGTTTCTGTCTCGCTCGCTCAATGTTCATCGCTGGCGCCATTGTGCCGAGCATTTGGAGCTACTCTCATGGCTACGCTTTTGCCAGATGGCTTCCCGCTGACCCTCGAGCTATTATGCAGCGTATTAACTTAATAATCTCGACCGGTTGCTTTTGTGCTTTGGCTATCATAGTGCCAGGGCCTTAGTTGAGCTTCCGCCGGCAATGATGGCCAAGACAACAGCTCAAAAGCGTTGACAATGCCGTTAGAATGCCAACGCGAGGGAGCGGGAGCGAGAACGAGGGCTGCAGGCAATTCAGATTCCAGTGGGAGTTGTAGCTGGAGCGACCTCGGAGTCTGTTGTTTGCATTGCTTTCTTCATATTGTTTACTGTATTGCTGCTTGACATTTGACTTGGATACCAGCTGCCTCTCCCTCTCTCTCCGTCTCTCTCACCTGCTGCTGCTGCACTCGGGCAAACTGCGGGAGCAAACCTTTCAATTGGCTGCATTTGCTTCACACACACACACGCACACACACACACACACACACACACACACACACACACACACACACTTGTATTGCCTTGGTCTATAAATATTACTCGCCTTGCTAGCTTGCGCTCTTTTCAATGAAATCGCTGGAATTCCTTGGCAATTTTATAAACAACAATGAACAGACAAGTGTGTCGTTGTTGTCGTTGTTGTTTCTGTTGTTGTCGTTGTTGTTTCTGTTGTTGTCGTTGTTGTTTCTGTTGTTGTCGTTGTTGTTTCTGTTGTTGCACGAATAGCTTCCCTGTGTGTCTGCATTATTTTGCTTGTTAAGCAGTTGGTAGAACGCTGCAAACTGCTTGCAACAACCGCCCGCCCGCCCGACCGCCCGCCAAGTGCAAAACAACGACAAACTACCAAAAATAATAGCTTGACTTTCAATGTTCACAATGACAACTGCAACAACAACAACAACAACCACAACAAAGCAGCGACAACAATAAAAAGAGCGAGACAGAGAGCGTGTAAGGCGAGAGCGAGAGCGAGACAGAGAGCGTGTGAGTGAGAGGTTATTGTGAATGGCATCAAAATCAATTCGAGTGCGGAAACTGCTGCAGTTGTACAGTTGGCCGGTCACCACGCACATCGCTGGCTTGCTCGCTTGACTGTACCACAAACTGCTGCTCTTCCCCTTTATCTCTCTCTCTCTCCCTCACGGCATCATCTTACACTTGCTGGCAGGGTTGCCAAAATGTTTGCGCAACATACCAAAACGTTTTGTGAACTGGGAATCACAGCGCCAAACAAAGGCTTCTTTATTGCTTCATTCGAGATAAAGTACTGTTAAATTGAACCACTTTACAAATATCAAGCAAAAAATTTAAAGCAAGCGATTATACAGGCTCACGATCAGCTGGGCCGAATACAGGCGGGCTTTTGCGACAGTGTTGCCAGATCACAGGTTTTCCTAATGAACTTAGCGTTTTATTTTTTTCGTTTTGTGGGCATATTGAATGGAAAACATTTGTAAGTTTGAAACTTAAGTTTTTATCTGTTTTTTTTTTTTAATTAGGTACGCTTTCCTTCTGAAGACACTCTGCTGCACGTGGTTGGTCAAGTTCAGGCGCGAGCGCAGAAAAAAAATTCGTGGTGGTTTTGGACGAAAATATAAATATACGTTTTTATTTTTTTATATGTATTTATTAAAAAATACTAGTATTTAATTTTTGGTTAATTTGCAATATTTATACGTTACGGTTTTTTAACATACTATCCAATATAACTTCTTCTTTAGCATCTATCTCTCTATTGATGTTAAGGCGTGTTAAACCATTTAGTCTTTGGGTTCCATTTCGGCTACGTAGGCTAGGTTTTAGGTCGCCAAGAAACTGTAACTGGCAGTGTTGCGCCAAATAGGTAGCACTTTATTAGAAGTCCAATTCGTTTTGTGGAGAAATTACCTCTTCAGTTGTCACATCTTTTGGACATTCTGCTCCAAAAGTATTAACAGTTTGAATTAACTCTTTTTCATCAAGTTCTACGCATTTTGAAAGAAAGAAATTTTGGCTGAAGCTCTTCCAAATGTTTGTCCAGAAACGGTATGAAAATAGATTTACATTACAAAGTTTCAGGTTTTCCTTCGTAGTTACCAAGATTTTACCGTCAACACTATCCAAAGTTGTTCTGCTGCTTGAGTTGCCAAGACAAAATATTACGTAAATGCTATTAGGCGTTGAAATATAAGATAAACGAATCAGTGCAAATCGACAGTACAGTAAATGAATGTCTTCTCGTCCAAATCCTCCAGTGACAAGCAAATCCAATGAATTTTAAAGTTTTTGCAACTCTGCTGCAAGATTACTTGTACTACAGTGGGCATAAAAGTGCTAAGTTTCAATTGCATAGCTTTTATGGTGTGTGTAAGCCCACGGGGAAGGGGGTTAAATATCAACACAATTCGACAAACTCTTACTATTCCGAAAAATGTAGAGTTATAGCCCCCTGTTACTGTGCGACAACAAGGACAGACAGCCGGACATGTCTATAAAGACTCAAATATTGCTCCGGATGCTTCCATCCTTGCGTAAAAATACCCTTTTATAAATATGTGCAGAACCTCTTGCAGTGACCTAAAACTAATATACACTTCAAGGCTAAAAAAGAGTATTGCTTAATTGACTTTTATTTTAGTTTGTTTGTCACAAATATTTAGCTTTTTGTTTTATGAATTCAATCTTTTTTGCTGCTGAAAAGTTGGCAACTCTGTTGCTGTGCTGTGCGCTGTCTCGCACGATTGCGACAACAGTTTGTGCTCTAATTTGTATAACGCTCTACCAGTTGGCAAAACAGTGTTGACAAATGCGTTTTTGTTCGCTCAGCTTTCCGTTCAGAGCGCTATATGCAAGTTTTTTTTTTTGCGTTTCTAAACTGATCTTACTCCTTTAGCTGACACTTTTCTGCTATTGCTACTTAGAAATACAAAAAAGAAACGAACCAGAGTCAAAAATTCCAGAGCGTTCCGGAACCAGTGCAACGCATTAATGTGAAATGTTGAAGTTAAGCAGGTTTACATCCCTGTTATCTATATGCAGCTATTGCTTGTTATCAGAGCGCATTCCTGTTGCTGTTGTTGCTCGCTGATTTTGCTTAGCAGGGCAGCATTCGAAAATCTCGACAACGGACAGACCTGACCCTAAATGACAAACAAAATGGCCAATGCAATTTTCATACAATTCGATGATGGTCGACAGCAAGAGCAGATAAGCAAATGCCGCTGCTTATTCTGCTGCTGCTGCTGCTGCTTCGGTTACCCCCAAAAGTATGCTACGGATTTGGCTTTTTATTACAACAATGGCCGACAATCATGATCAAAAAAAGGCCAGTTAACGATAGCCACCAGTTGCTGTTGTTATACTGATTATTGTTGCGGCCATTTTGTGTGCATATCTGTGTGTGTGTGTGTGTGTGTGAGTGTGTGTGTGGTCGCCAACTGATTAGAGTCTAATAAGTATGCGGGTCAGTGTTTAAACACGAACCTTTGTTAATAGCTTTCCAAAGAGTCACACGCACACACAGGTGTTGACCAACACACATACCAATACATATATATATGCACATCAAATGACCTTTAGAAATACATAAAAAACAGATGAGAGCGTGGGCATAAGTTTAGTACGTCAAAGTCTATATACCCTGGCCTCACCTTCCGGATTCCGTACGCCGCTGTTCGACCATTTTTGGCTATTTGTGATGTGGTATGAAAAGCCTCCGTGCTGAGCAACAGTTATCAGACACAGCAAATAGCAGACGAGTTTTGAGGCCCTTACCTGAACAAGCGATTCTCAAATGTTCCTGTCAAGACGATTGGCCGTCGGAATGGGAATACTATCGTTATATCGCTCTTCCTTCTATTAGTTCTTTTCGGCGCATTTTGTGATAGCATTAACAAATACAAATTTCTTTGTCAATTATAGAACAGCATTAGATAGCACTATGCAACAAATTTGCCCACAATAAAAGTCCTATGGCTAAAATATAGCTTTTCCGGTCAATTTTGGGTCGCTGATTTCGAATCCGCAAAAACCCTTTTGGAAAGGGGAATTAACCTTTTTCGAAACATCGCAATTTCGAGAGTTACGAAGTCAGCAAATCTCATATTACTCGGGAACCTTACTACCGATCGAGATGAATTGTAGCTCGAATTGAAGGTAATTGAATATCAAATCAATGTCTACCAGACGAAAAACAAAGTAATAAGCGGCACGCAGTTAATCTATTCAAAAGTGTGCAGTTGCTTACCAAAGCAGGTGATACTGACATCATTGATCGTACCGTGCGAATTATTCTCGATGCCTTTCCGGCAATGGAAAGAAAATCTTTTAACTGATACTGGTTCTGATGGTAAATGACGGCAGGTCGAAGTACACGTTTTGTTTAAGCCAAATGACTTGGCGCTTAAACTCGAAGATTGCGTCTAAAAAATACCCTTATACCCGTCACCCACTGGAAGTTAGACGACAATTGCTTACCAAAAATGGCTTGAAAACAAAAACAACAGTGTTTGCATTGTTCCATTGCATTTGCAATGTTTGCATTATTGTTTTGGTTTTAAAGGCATTTTCGGCAAGCAATTGTCGTGCAACTTCCAGTGGGAGACAGGTATTACACGTAGTGCTACAAAACTATCGATATACCGATATATTTGTATCGATGTTTTTCTTGACTTTCGATAGTTTAGTGACACGTTACTCGGCTAAGGTTAGGAAGGTTGGAAATATACCTATAGGACTATTGATAGTATGGAATATTTTGGAACTGATAGTACTATCGTTAGGTTGGGTGGGTTAGGTAAAAAATGGTGTCAGGCTATCTGCCTGAACACACTTAGGATCTCGAGTTCAATCCTTCCATTAGCCAAGATATACAATATCAGAGGGTGGACCATCCAGATGCACGGATAAAATCTGCATCTTTTGGGGTCTTATTTCCGACACGTTTAAGATGTCTCTAAGCTGTACGTGAGCAGAAGAGGTGCTCAACTGTTTCGTCCTCTTCCTCATCCCAGCAGCTTCTGAAAAAATCATTGAATCATCATATCAGCCAGTGCCCTCTAATGGCGCCTTTTACTACAGATCATCTCTCCCTGTTCAGAGATTTTTTTTGTTAATATTAGGCCAAGTTTGTTTGGCTATACGGCAATTCGCCATGTTTTTCCATTTTTCTGTGGCTTTATGGTTGAAGCGCTCCATAATATGGAGCTTACAAGTGGCCATAGGTATACTTGAGCCTCCTTGAAGCGGTAGTACTTTGTCCCAGTTACCGTGGTACTGTGGTTTTTATGGAATCTTCTGCCTGAAACTATCGAATGACGCCACCACCGACAGTTTTGCAGCTCTACTTACGCGCTTACGACGATTACTCCATTCGATGGAATGACGTAAGCTGGGAGCGCAACGGTTGCAATGAAAGAATTAAGCGGCTCCATTGACTTGATCATATTATGCATGAGGACGAAGAAGAAGGTTCAGATGGAAAGGTCTATACCGTTGAAGGAAGGCGATGAATGGTATCCCCTGCATAGGTTGCAAGGACCAGATAGAACCGACACCAGCTTAGCTATCAAGCAGTGGGGGGAGGACCTTTATCAGGCACAACACTAACGGATTATTATGGTAAATCGGCATAAAGAAATAGAAGAATCGGCATAAACGAAACTCTGTATATACATCAAGAGATGGTGATTTTACAATCATGGAACCTCCGATATGTGAAATTTTTGGGTTGTCATCAAGCTCGGATAACAATGAACTTTTGAATTTTCATGCAAACATACTTTTGTAATTGGAAAACCTTATACAGATAGTTTGGCTAACAGTTTTATTGGCAAAGCTCTTCTCCAACTTGGCACATTGTAGCGCCATCTAGCATGCGTCTATCCGAAGCTTATTGATGCCGTTGCCGTGATGACTTATGAGTCGGTCTCACAGTCCAGGCGCGCCTATAAGTGTTTCACATAAAAAACATTGATCTAGCGAAGAGTTCCTACTCACGTTATCAGACAAAAGTGTGATTTACAGAATAAAAATGCATTTCCATGTTTCTTTGGAGTTGAAATATATATTTATATGTATAACACAGTAGGTATTCCAGCAAATATCAAACACTCTAAAACTGAAAGACCAAATTGGAGTAGCCAGAAGCACCTGTTATTCGAGTCATTTTCATTGTGTTTAGTTGGGAATGCGCTTCAAAACACTAGATCTCGACAATATGTACAAGAAGATCGTGGGCTACAGG
This sequence comes from Chymomyza caudatula, assembly GCA_035041775.1. NCBI lineage: Eukaryota > Metazoa > Arthropoda > Insecta > Diptera > Drosophilidae > Chymomyza > Chymomyza caudatula. Next base: position 1,887,566 of record JAWNKW010000145.1, read on the forward strand.
CCAAATTTTGATTTGGGGACTAAACAACCCGTTGATTCAATTTACTAATTTAATTAATTCGCTTGAGAAACAGTTTTCAATAAGATCAATAAGACTCCCATAATAGGGCTGTAGAGTCTTTTATACCAAAGTAATGGATGTACCCAACAATAAAAGAGTATAAAGAAAGGCCATATTCAAACAGTTCACAGTCTTAACAATAAAATGAGCTCAAAAGTAACAACAACAAAACATAGAGAAAACTAGCGGTAAAAGAAAAAAAGGAAACCAAAGCAAAGGGCAAAATGAAAAGGCGATGACGGGTAAGTAAGCAGCGTTTTATATACGCAACACGCACAATATGAGCAGCGCTGCAAGCAGCGACGCACAGTGGAACCACAGGCCAAAAAGTCTTGCAAAAATTTAAATGACAAAAAATTGCCTACGTTTCGTAAAATAAATACAAAAAGCCGATAGATTAATGTCTAGAAGATTATTCAATTTTTCAAGCGTTATGCTACTAAGGATATCGGGCGGCGCGTTTACGTGGTTCAGGGCAAAATGCAGTCTATTGCATAGAAAACAATCAGACGGTGTCATATCAGTTGTATAGTGAGAATTGTTGACAAAAAAAATAAAAAATTTGATGCATACAGTTTGGACGTTGCCCCTCAGTGGGATTCCCTGTATCCCATTTTTTCATAAACGGTGAAATGGGAAGGGAAGCATCTACTTTTATGTATCTTTTCACAAGTTCGATATAACTGTAAGCATTTTCACATTAGAAAGTTGATTTTTGTGGTGGGCAAAAATTACTTTTATACTCATTACTTCAGTATTCTTAAGCCAATATTCTTAAATTTTCAAACATAGATCGAAAATTTTGAAATATTTCAAATGAATAAATATATTCTGCGGGGTGTAATTAAGGAAAATCGATTGCAGGGGAATGGGGCTTCTATTGAAAAATGGTGAACACAGTTTTAATGATTAGGCTCACACCAGTAACAGTTTGTAACTCTAGCTTACATATAACCATATCTACATGCAATGCAATTTAGGAGCAGTTTATAGGCGAAGGGGGTGAAATCAGCACATTTTTGACTATAACGTATGATGTATTTATTCGATTTCGATAGTTTTTATAAGGTAGATGCACATAAGCACAATGCAATCCACCGAGCTTTTAGATTGAACTACGTGTCTAAAAGCCGCGAAATGGTGCTGGCGGGAAACGGTGGCAGATATCAACCCGATTTGACAAACTTCCTCTTACATGGGAATACGCTCTTCTTGTGGTTAAATTTTGTGTCCCCAGCTCTTATGGTCTCACAGAACCAGTGACTCATACAGACGGACATGGTTCTATCGCTGCCCCAGTCATTGATAAGATTTTTTGCCCATTGGACTTATGGTTTGCCATGCCTCCTTCTGCCTGTTACATACATTGCACAAATCTATAATACCTTTTTACACTATGTATACATTGTAATGTTTACTTTGAATCAGACTTTGTTTTCCAATGCTGTCATCCTAATTTCCAATCAAAATGCAAATAATCGAAGTGGCGGCATTTATTTTCATTTCCAAATGTGTTAGAAATGATTTCGTCCCATTTTTGATAAATTGACACACATTTTCTGTGGCTTCTGGCATAGTCACTGATTTTAGCTGACCCAAATGTCCATTGCCTTACAGCGACTCCTGGCCCACTTTGAATAGCGTAAAACACTTATGAAATCTGCTCGGGATAAAAAATTATCAGCACATTAATATTTCAAGAGATTCGGTATTCCGGCAATTGCCATATTAGCAAGTCGGTTATAACTCGTGAAGCTTACTTCTATAGACATGATTCGTGACTTAAATTAAAGGTAATTAAATTTGAAAATTCTTTTTTGACAAATTGATTCTTTGAGCATATCTCGATAATGATTTGAGCATCATTTTTTAGGAATGATTAAAAAAATCTATTCAAAATGTTGGCGTAGTTTTTGGATCATCTTCTTACAGCTTTGAGACGCTTCAGAACAAGATAGTAAATTGAATTTACTGTGTATTCATTATAAAGCTCTTAGCCTAGCTTTTAAATTCAAGTTATAATTTTTGCTATGAAAATTATTAGCTGAACCCACTGTGCGACATCGATGCCAAAGTCGACACAGTGTAACAGTAAACCAAACACATTCGAGCCAAATGCGGTTGCTGTTGTTGTTGTTGCTGTTGCTGCTGTTGTGTTGTAATTTGGATTTGGCAAGGACAACGCACACGCATACAATAATACCGTAATACAGACATGGGACAGACAACAACCGTTAGCTACCCATATCACGCCCATTGTGTTGCATGCTTTAGGGCGCACTTTGATTTTGATGTGTTCATTTTCGCCACAGCACGCACTTGAGTGTGTTGCCGTTGTTCAAGGGCGTACGCAGGGGGGGGCGACCCCCAAATGACCACAAACTTGAATATTTTATACCTGCTATAATAATAATAATATATAAATACACTCATACCTCGTACTGTAACCGTACGAAATGAACTAAATGTAGTGCCAGAAATACGCATTTCGATAGCAAAAATCGAATGTATCAACAATTTTTTCCGTGATTCTATTTATTTCAACCATTTCTACTCTTTGCGAAACTCTTAGATCGGATCGAGGAATACCTGGTTTTTTTCCAAAAACACTTTAGAGCTAAAGTCTAGCAAAAATGTGTGTTTTGAAGGCAACTCTGTTAACAGATTAACTGCTAAACATCTGCATTTTATCATCACTCAAACAAGCCTCATCATGAATGTGAATTTTTCAGCCTTGCTTAATCCTATTGTGAAAGTCTTATAAGGACAGAAGTTGGAACTTCTTGGGTGCATGAAACACGCCCGAAAATCCTCCAAAAGACTAAAGATCGTGCAAAAGAGCGCGACCCCTTGTGCGAAATTATCGTATTTTACATTTCTTCTGTCTGAAATTGACTTTTTGATGCAAAATTGTTCTAAAGTTACTAGCTCATCAACTGGGAAAGTATTAAAACGATATACGCTATATATACGGAGGTAACACAGACTTAAATTGTGTAATTCTGTTCTAGTAAAGAACAGCCGAAACAGAACAGACGCCACTACATGCCAAGTTATGATCTAACTATAAAAAGGCACGTCATGCGCACAAAAAAATTAGATATTTCAATAATTTCTATGGAAGCTATATTTTATAGTGGATCGATTTTGATCAAACTTGCGATGGGAAACGTTTTTTTTCTAAGAATCATGGATGAGAGTCTTCTAAAGTGTTAGTTCTGTTTGGATGAATTGGTCTCTAAAGTAACATCTAATGGCAACAGTGATTCCTCGCTTGATCTTCATGCAGACATATATTGGTGATATTGGATCCAGGGTGGATCTTGACTTGTCTAAACGGTATTTACTATATACTAAAGTGGAAAGAAAATTAATATTTCCGTCTCTCTTTCTCTTTCCCTTAGGTAAGCAGCGAAAATTTCCCTAAGGGGCTGTTCATAAATGACGTCACCGAGATTTATAAGATTTTGAACCTTTTGAGTCAAACCCTGTCCCCCTAATGTGACGTCGTAAATTGTTGTAACATACAAGTTTATTTACATGGAGCAATAATCACGTCACTTTTTCAGGGAAAGACCACCCGGCCCCTCTGTGCTGACTTCTTTCATAAACAGTCCCTAGGAGATTTTGTGTTTGATTTAAGTTCCACTTTTGCAATCCATATATGCGATTGTTTTGAGTTTGAAATACAAACATTTTCGGCATAGTATTTTAAATTTCGAAATTTTTCGAACTTTGTCGAAAAATCGATTGTGTTTTGAGTATCTTAAACATGATGTGTGTCATTTGAATTCTTTTCAGTTCGATAGATGCCCCTATAAAATGAACTAAAATAGATCCAAACATGTTATTAAACATTTATTATACAAATTTGAATATTCGAATAATCGTCTTCTTCTTAAATGGCCCTTCTTAACAACCCGGTTACGGCCTGATGCATTTTTTTCATTGGAATTGGAGATTTACATGGTGGGTCACAAACCCTACGTACAACCCTTTTATAGCCTGGAGTTGCTCTACTGGTCTCGAAAGAGACCAGTGTCATTATAAGTCGCCTCATACGACAAGCTGTGACCTGGCGAGGTGGTATTCTCTAACCCGCTCACCACACGAGAAATAAAAATTAAAATAATCACATCGCTCATTTATCACTAAATACGTTTTCGATCGATAGAACTTCCGGCAAAAAGAGCTGCGTTAATAACGGACTCTTTGTCAACTTTCATACGAAAGTTAGAATAATCAATTTATAAATCGAAAATTTTTGTGGATTTTGGAAAAATTTTTAATAAAGGTCGCTGAGGTCGTCTTTTGCACTTATAAATACCGAAAAATATAAAGGATTATAATATAGCTGTTTTTGCCGTCTCAAGGTAAAAACTAAGAAGTTATTTCCCAATATTGGGAGGAACTTTTCGAGACATAACATTTACTAGCTGTGAAGCTTAAACTTAAGAAGATCGCTTGTGTTATAAAAATATATAACTGCATATCTGAACTTTGGCACCCTCCTCCAATCGAAGTTCCGTGTACGCCCTTGTTGCTGCTGTTGTTGGTGTTGTTGTTTTGTTTATCAATGCGCTGCGGCTGCCTCATTGAGATAAATTAAATTTAAACTGATACATAATAAAAAATAAAAAAATACGAAGATGAACAAGAAGAAGAAGAAAAGGAATTTACGAGCCAATAAATACGGCCATTCAAAGTACGCCTCTTTGCCAGCCGGCTTTTGGCCTTGAGCGCATCCAATCCTTCAAATAAATAATCCACAACAACAACAGCAATAACAATGCCGAGCAGCTGTACATAAGTAAGCAGCTAAAAGCAAGAAGAAGCACAATGTAAACGCGGCAGCGGCAGTTTTGTAAGTTGGCTTTGCCTTTAACTGTCAAAGCCAGCAATGCCCAGCCAGGATTCAGCCAGGACACAGCCAGACCAGAGCAGGACCTGCGCAATCCTGATCAGACAAGACAGGACAAGAGCAGACCTGGCAGGACAAAACAAGACAAGTGAATTGTTAGATTGTGAGATAAACTTAACGAAGCAACGATGAGTCGCAGCCAGACAGACCGCAAAGCAACAACGGCAGAAAAAGAAAGAGAGAGAGACAGAGAGAGAGACAGAGAGGAGACAGAGAGAGAGAGAGTGAGAGAGAGGGGGGCGGAAGCCGTTGAAACTTCCAATGTCAGCTACACACATGCACACAGGTTGCAAAGAAGCAACACCAAACAGAACAACTTTAAGACAACAAAACCATATTTAGCGCATTTGTACACTGCGAAAAATTAAAGGCACATTGCGAGTTTTAAGTTTAATACTCTTCTTGTGTGACGTCACTGTAGCACTCAGCTTTATCAAAGCAATTTACTGGTACGCCCATGTTCTCGAAACCTGCCATGCCACTCGGCCATAGTATAATAATTACAAGGTAAGCTGGTGAACTAAGTTTTGTGTGGACACAACGTTTGCAAGTGATGTTCACCAAACAAGAGCAAGAATCGGCAGACGACGCTTACCTTGTCATTATTATGCTATGAGTTTGGCGGTTTTGAAAATTATTCTAAAGCTTTTTTCAGCCATTGTAATTTTAGAATTATAAAAAAAAATGAATCATCTGGCAAATATTTGCAGCCCGCCTGGAAACTAGCTCGAAAGCAATGCCATCCCAGAAGTGCCGTCCTGCTGACTATGACACGAACTCCAGCAGAACAGGTTGAGAGGCAGTCCTCAGAGAGTCAACATTCAAATCGTGAAGAACCTGAGAACGGGCAGTATTAAAGAGAGCAGCAGCAACAAGAGAAGACAGCGCAAATAACTAGATAACGATGAATCAATGCCGGAGGGCTATGTAAAGTAAGATTCAACTTGTCAAAAACAACAACAACTCATTCCCGGGAGATTTTGTATATCCAGGGAACCATCTATGTTAGGTGAGAGTGAGTCTTTTATAAAAAAAAAACAACAAATTTATTGGTTTGGGCGCTGCACATTACGAAGATAGAGCTATTCGAAACGTTCATTGATACATATCCCTGTGAAACTGCATAAATAGGCTTGTAAGGAAGACTAGGGCTGGGGTGTAGTACTAGTTATAATTACTGGGACAACTGAAACGGGGCGAGATTTTTGCCTTAGTCAAACACTTTCACTTTGGTTATCATTTTATAATGTATGTATTTCAGTTAAATGTATCCTACTTCCCTACTCAAGTCCCTAACCGCATAGACCTAAGAAATATCTTCCAAAAAGTCAAGCTGAAGCTTTTAATGCCGAAACGTCTTCGTGTAGAGATGCAGATGGAAATCTGATATTGGATGCACAGCATCGCCTTGTCTGAAGCCTCCTTTGGTATCAAAAGGGTCGGAAAAGCTCTGGACGGAGCTGCATGCATCAACGTCATTCTGCAAAGTCGCAGAAACTTTTCGGGAACTCAGATAATACGGCATATACCTGATCCTTGTACAGGCTATCAAATACTGCTTAATAACCGATAAATATATGGTATATGTCGATTTGGTATTCGTGAGTCTTTTCCAGGCCTAAAGCCCACTGATAAGGTTCAATCAGTTATTTCCCGAATGGATGTAGTCTCTCACACAATACGTATAGTATATATGCCATACAAAGAAACTGATTTCATGGTAGCAAACTAACTTTCTCATTTTCTACCTGTTTCACGCGAAACACGGCTCCTTTTGTTCTCCGTAAATGGGACTATTGACGCAAGAATATTTTACTGAACAATATTTACCATATTTATACCTAAATTTCAAGTCAAATAAAAACTGTGGCCCATAAAAGAATTATATTGGCATTCGTTACCGTCAAATCAGAGAAGAAGACTGACTGCAATTGACAATGGAGATAAAGCAATTTCAGTGAAACCAACTCAAAAATACAGATGTTCGTGAAATGCTCAAGACCTGAGGGTAAAAAACTGAGTAATACGGTGCAATATCGAGGGGAGATAGTTTAAACATGATCACTCAACAGAGTTCTTTCATATCCAAAAAGTTTGAATTTTTTAGACTTGTGTAAGAAAAACTCATTTTTTACTTAACAGCAAAATGCAGTATAATATTTTTCTCAGTGCATCAGCACATCCTCTTTGGTTATAACAGCAGATTCCAACTGCTTAGTTGATACTTATCTGGCAGGAAAGCTGCTTGCACTGAGGTCTTAGCTTCCAGCATACAAAGTAGTCGGAGCAAGAGAGAGGAAGGGAAAGGACAACAGCCCAAGGCAGAGCCATTTGCAGAGTGGCAAGTCAAAAGGATTAGTAAGCAAAAAAGCAAAATAAATAATCAGAGGTAAAGAGTTATCAAAATAAACAAAAACGTAAGAAGAACTGCAGCTTGAAGGCGACAAGGTTGTAACATTTCCATAAGCAAAATCAAACTACCATCGAGTTGGCTTATACGCTCAATTTGACGCATTTCCATTCTCGCTGCTGCTGTCCCGTTTCTCTTGGATACACCCTTTGAAGCTTAAGAAAATACAAGAAAAAAGGCTATTCTTTATTCTAACTAACACATTTTTCTGGATTTAATCATTTTGATGCCAAAAACTAACCGTAAGCTACTACTTTTATATAAGGTTTTAGCCTAAAAGATTTTTACATGAAATTCGTAATATTTTGTGGATTGTAACTGAAAAAGGGAGAGGGAAAAGATAGCAGAAAAAAGCTAAATCATATGGGTTTGTTAGCTGTGGCAGAGCACGGTACGAGCATCGTTGAGCAACACTTCTTTAATTTCTGTGAGAGTCTGAAATAGAGAGAGAGAGAGAGTATACATACTTACGGTTGTAAACATAAAGCAGTACACACACATATACATAAAGGTTGGTTGAAATAACAAGCGTGATACACAATCTTCTTCATTGAAATTCGCAAGAGTATGAAAAATAAGGAAGTCGCTCTGCTGTCGTCGCAACGATGCCCGTACCTGAGGGAAGTAACGTGCTTTTCGAAGAAGTTTCAACATGGAAGAAAGAAACGTTTTAGGAGTGGACACAGGCGCTTATAGACGAATAGGACTAACTGTGTTGGTGCAATTGATGGGAAACACCTAGCGATAAAGGCTCCACCCAACATTGGTGGTGCGTTTTACAACTACAAAGTAAGTCACTAACAAATTTGTAAATAGCATAAACTAATCTCTTATCTTTATAAGATAAGTGACGCTTTATATCGATTCTTGTATATAGATGTTGGTGCCTAAGAACCTGAAGGCAACCTTTTTCCACTAAACATTGAGCAACACCATATTCTCAGGCAGCTTAGATTTTGAGTGGAATGTTGAGGACGAAGTCCTTTCACAGAGAAACGATTATTCAAATACCGACTAAGTCGAGTTATTCATTGCATTTCGACTACTTTCGGCATTCTCTGCGCATTGTTCCACCAGCACTGGCTGGCTGGCAACTTTCATAATAAAAGTTGGCAACGCATAGTATTTTACTGCATACTGTGGAATGAAATTTCGTTATGAAAAATGCCTGCGTATTTTTTTTAAATGTATTTTGAAAGCAGTAATAAACTCGGGATATATCGGTACTATCCATTAACAAAAAAAATCGACGATGACTTTTCTTAACTCCAATTTCGATTTGCATTTATGTATTTGGCAAAATAGTTCATTGTAGTAGTGCGAAAATTGGAATCAGAGTCGATAAATGTCCTGAATAGCACCAAAAAGAAACTTGCTAGTTGTGACTGGTCCAAATATAGAGCAATCAATGCATAAAATGCTTGTTTAGATCCCTGTTTAGCCTTATCAATTGGATTACGAATATAATAGAGCAATAGTAGAGGTAGTGAAAAAAGTGAGACCTAATTAAGCTTATTTTCGTTATGCCTCTATAAAGTTTAGAAATAAAAAATGTTTTTTGATAGCCTTCAGAGTCACTTCATAGAAATTGTGTTCATTGATCGCTTTTTCTACTTTCCTATCTATGGCTATTTGAACTGAAAAAAGTGGGGTCAAATTTTATTATTCTATCGCTTCTAGTTTGAGGTTATATTGCTATTTGAGTGTATTTCGGCTGCTTCATTTTGACTGAGTAAGGTCAGGTTTAAGCATTGGGCCCTCTTAGGGACCCATTCTAGCTAATGATCATTTCACTTGTCTATGGCTAGTTATGAGTTGCTTTATCAACTTTATTAACTACCTACAGTGGGCCCAATGTTCAACCATGAGACTTGTAGCTGTAGAAATGAGACCTATCGAAATTTGCTGTCGGTATATTTATGACTATGAAAGCTTGTAAGGCTTCGTTTTGACAGCATTAGTTTCAGTGCAGCTAGCTAATGTTCATGGAGAGCTTTGACTCCATTTGAGTTGTTTCATTAGATGCTGCAACTTCATAAAGAGGGCCTAATGTTCAACCTTGAGAATTTTAGTGCTTAATATTAGACCTAACGAAATTCGTTCCCAAACAGAACTCAAGTTCTCGCATTGCTTATTTCTTTAAAACACTGCAGCTTCAACCTCTACACTATCTATTTTGGTCTTGTGGCAAATGTATTTGCAACCACAGTGCGTACGCTTTATGGCTTTGTATACAAAGTGTGCGCGCCCAAAACTATTCCAAATGATTTTACTTATGCGCAAAACAGAAACGCCACGTCTCACGTGTGGCAACAGCCAACTTACGGCCTTCATCTTCACCTATACTCAACCTCTGCCACTTTTCGGTGATGTTGGCTGTTCTTGTGCTTCCGCCGCTGCCGTAGAATGAATGTAATTGCAGCAAATGAAAGTAGTATACGGTGGACTAAGAAGTCGGTAGGGTCCTTGGTAGATTGGTCTCCGCATGTTTCGACAGTTTTCTACTGCCAACAGACGGACGCAGTCGGGCAGAATGGCTGAAATAAGCCATGTTGAAAAGGCTGCATGAGAAGTCATAAGCAAACGTAATGCGAGAGTAGCAAAGGCGGAAAAGTAGCACGGTGTATGCTGAGCGATGACAACTCTTTGAATTGTTAGAATTTCTGCAAATGAAAACTCAATTTGTGGTATTTCGAACAAATTTAGGTATGAAGCTATACTTTCCTTTAAACGTTTCACAGCACAGACGTGGCTATATGTTGCAAGTTGAACTAATATTTGAAATGCATTTAAGTTTGAGTGGAGTGGGACCTATTTGTTTCTTAGGGGCATGTGGGATGCTCGAGCAGTGTGCGGAGCCCCCTACTTTAGTGCAAAATACTTGTATTCTAATTTATGCACTTTTAAATTAAAAGAGTTTTAAGAGTTGTAATTACAGCATCTAATAAACTCTCCGTGTGGTGAGCGGGTTAGAGAATACCACCCCAGCAGTTCAAAGCTTGTCGTATGTGAGGCGACTTGTAATGACGCTGGGTTCTTTCGAGACCAGTAAAGCCACCCCAAGCCTTAAAAGTGTTGTGCGTAGGGTTTGGGACCCACCTCGTAAAACCACAATTCCAATGAAAGAAATACATCAGGCCATAGCCCGGTAACGGGTTGTTATGGCCAGTTAAGAAGAAGAATAATCCAGGTCAGCTGCCTTCTTGTTTGTTGTGACACATTGACGAGTTGCAACTTCGGTTGAAAGACACTTGTGGCGTAATCCTGATCATCCAGATTATGCTTCAAAACGATCTCTATGAACTTGAAATAGTTATACGTATGAGCGAAAAAGCTTGAAAGCGCTTCGGCTGTTGAAGGAATGTATCCTAGCTAACCTTTTGCTTAGATTCAAGCACGTGTTGCACATTGTAGAGTATCTACTGTAGCAAAAAGCAGCAAGCACACCAAAAACAACAACACAAGCAAAAATAATAGCAGGCAAATGAGAATGCCGCGTAAACTTACCCAAGCAACACTCACACACACACACACACACACACACACACACACACACACACACACACACACACACAGACAATATGTACAACAACAACAACAACTAGGAAAAGTCGCAAGAGACAAGCATACAAATGAAAATGAGCAAATGTTAGTTGTTGCTTTTCCAGCGTCTGCTTGATTCTGCTTTAACGTCTGCAGCGTTGCCACACCTCCAACAGAACCTTGGCGCATCCCGCCACCATTTATGGCAACACCCTTGCCACAGGCCTGTCAGGCAGCCTGCTTGGCTGTTGCTTCATAAATTCAAATTTGATTTTCATTTTGATTATGATGAGCAGCGCGGATGATGATGGAAATGGAGACGGCTATGGCAAAGGCCAGCTCCGCATACAGCTCAAGAACCGCCATTGCTTATTGTCTCTCTGTGTGTGTGTGTGTGTGTGTGTGTTTGCCGCTAATTTGAGAGCATAGCTTGCCGCTTATTTTGCTTTGGTTTGGTTTATTTAGACTTCTTATATAGACGCGCATATTTTTTTACGACTTTAATGAAAGTTTTCCACACACACACATGCCAGATGAACTTAACAAAGGCTGATTTATCATATATCTCATACTATACATATATCTGTCATATATACTATATATCACCACTTACTCACTATATAGACAGATGCGAAATTTCTTTTATCTTTTATATACTTTTTAAATATGCATTGCAATCATTCGTGTGTGTGTTTGGGGCACACACACGGAGCGTATGCGCGTTATGCCAAGCATGTATATTGCGTATACGTCGTGTGGCAATAGGCCGCGAAATGCTTTTACTTTATAATGATTTGTTATTTTGATTTCATAGAGTGTCTGCCCTTGAGCTCAGATTTTCATGTCGCATTTTTTAATTTACTTTTTAACGAGCCACATTTTTCATTCTCTCTAACTGCGATACTACTTGCTTTTCCCAAAAACTCGCTTTATTGTTTGCTTAACTTAGTAGTTGTCTTTTTAGCTTACATTTTTATATCTATGTAGTTTACACGACTTCCATTCATTTCATTCTATGTGTTTATGGCTCAGGGCTAGTAGACACTTTCAAGTTTTTTGATGCAAATATCTGTTTATTGTTGCATTGGCATTTGGTGAGCTTAGTATTTGGAGCTAATCGCTTAAGTGACTGCCAAACGTGGTATCTCAAAGTTTGGTTAATCATCGCAAACTTTGCGGCTTTAATACATTCGGTAGGTTCTCTTAGAGAAAACGCATCGGTGGAGATACCTGTAACGTTCTGCAAACGGGATAGGAGAGTACAAGCCCGATTAAACAGCCGATTTAAGGAAATAAGTGATGTTTATTACAGATACATCGATAAATTTGAACAGAATTAATCAAGCATTGCTGTTTAAATAGTAAACACATATAAAATCAATCAACTTTATAGAGATTTAAATACAACTTGCGGAGCATCAAACTTTTGCATATAGTTCCTCTCGTAGCGTTAGTTTTGATCTATTTTTTCACTAAAAGACGTAGGAAAAGCGTCAAACGAAGCTTGCAAAAGTTTAAAGGACTGTGTCTTACTTTTCCGGATACACCATGAGCATGGAGTATACTGGTTCATCTGCTGTCTAGGTCCTATTATCTTGTCAGATCTATATTCCTTACAGCTATATTGAATTTAATGGTCACCAGTCTTAAGCTGTTTTGAGTTTAAGCTGACAGTGCCTTTCGATGGTACGACGCCCGACCGGAGACTTGAGTTCCGGTACCACGGGCGGTCAGAAGCCCACAGAACTTGTTCTCTTCTGACCTTGCTGTTGGCCCCCCTTTGAGAGCTAACACACAAATTCGGGTAGAGCTTCGTCTTGGCGTGTAGTTGCATTTTACAACTGGAAAGACTACCAGCGGCTTAGATAGGCTGCGATTCATACTAAGGAAAAAGTAACGACCAAACAGAAATGGCTTCAATACGGCTTCAAGTCTGCGGGGTTACCACTAGTACATATAAAATTAAAAGCTGCAAAACTATCGATAGTGGCGCCATTTGATATTATCGAAAGTTTCAGGAAATGAATTCGATACTATCGGTTCTTTTGCTACCTTTCAAACCTTGGCCGCTTAGCGTGAGTTCAAACTATCGATAGTGAGAAAAAAAAACTATAATGTGACACAAAGGAAAAAAATCATTACCTCGACAGTACTCTTGTGCAGCTCTAATGTATATGTGTAAACAGTGGGCGTGGATCGAAAGAAAAGCTTCGAAAATCCACCCCTAGGTTCTAACGACAATATCTCAAATTTGAAACTCTTAAATCGCCAACATGAGCTCTTTCCTATAACTTTGGTATTGGGAACTGACCCACGCTAGTGTAAATACGTCCCCTTGATTCATAATTACTAATAAACCATAACAATTTGATATCCGCTCATGTTGATATTGACGTTAACTATGGCATTTCCAATTAATTTCCAAACGGAATGCATTCATGCGAATTTCAGCTATTTGTCTCGCACAATTATACAGAGATATGCACCTATTTGCGGTTACTTGGTACTGCACCGGTAAACTAAACCGTTTTGTGCGAAAATACTTTAAAATGACGTCACAAATATAGCCACCCGTTTAAATAGTATACTAATAAAATGTAATATGTTATAAATGTCCAATAAAGCCATCAACATTTTTGCAGCTCAATTAATGTCTAATTATTTTTGAAGAGCGTTTACGAACTTGCCATATCTGTTTCTTTTTACACTTTTTAACTGCTTTTCAATGCTTAACACTTTCCCAGCAGCACTGTCTTTCAGCAAATCCTCTACTAACAAGATCATCATCGCCTTCGCACATACAACACAGCTGCCGCTCGTCTTCAGCCACTGCCGTCAGTGGGAAAACAATCAAATGCGATCATAAAGTCAACTGACTTTATTACAACGGCGCCGCATAGCACCCTGCAAACCAGCCATCCAGAATCCCTTCCGGTACCCAGAGGAAAAGCGGAACCCGCCACATAGCGTCAAACGCGAAGCAAAATACCGAAATTGTTGGTACTGTTAATGCCCAGTACACTACAATCTCATACCCTGGGAGGACGCAACGATTCCGCTTACCAATGCCGTATCCCTTTGCATCCTTTACGCTTGCCCAGAGCTTTGTTGATGCTTTCAATGACGTCGCATTGCAATTGAACAAGAACAAAAAGAAAGGGATAAAATACTGAGAATTCAGCAATCGAAATGGCAACGATGCATTTTTATAACCTAAAGCAAGAGCGTGCGAGAGAGAAAGATAGAAAGAGCGTGCAAGAGAGAAAGAGAGCGCGTGCATAGAAATGGAGAGGCGGTCAGGCGACATATGGACGTGAGCTTTTGATGGCAACGCGGACAACACTGAAACAATAATACTGCGACAAACGAGAGTGTGCGAGAGAGAAAGCGAGATGACATTAAAAGACTGTTGTTGTTTTTTTTTCTTGTTGTTGTTGTCGCTGTTGTCGTTGTTGTGTTTGCTGTTTTTCTTATTGACAACGAAGAACGACAGCAACGTTGACGCACAAAAGTATGCAGTAAAATTCTCAATTACTATTGTAATTGTGAAAAGCAATAATTTCGGCTCTCACACACACACACACACACACACACATGCACTCACAATAACAATAATAATAACAACAATGCGACAACATGCTGCAAACGACAGCAACATTCAAAAGTACAGACATGAAATTCCTTCCATAAGCCATGTACTCCAGATACACTGTAATAAAGATATGCATGAAAAATTGTTGCGCCCGAATCGAATTAGTTTTAAGTCCAAATTATTTGACATTGAGTATCGGTAGTACTATCGATTTTTCGCTTTGTGTCTTGCTATCGATGTTTCTTTTTACCATGGATAGTTTAAAAACACGCTAAGCGGTTGGCCTTCAAATGGGTGAAAGAAAAAAATACCGATAGTATCGAATATTTTCGAACCGATGTTACCATCGTTACTATCGCCTCTTTTTGCTCAAACTAACGAAAATGTAGAAAGGCGCCACTATATAGGTAGGATATTATAAATCGGAGTCACAACATACCCTCTAGGGATTTGCATTTGAATACACTCACAACGGCATTTGACAAATTCACGCAGTAGTCTTATGAATACGAGTGTATGCACGCGTTCGTCAGGGAATTGTGATAAATGATCAGTTTAGGGGTTAGATTTTACACATTGTTTTCGCGATTGGTAAAGCCGACTGCTATGCCGCGTACATGCCATGATGGTAGCACATCAATAAGCTTAAGGTGGCATGCTAGGTGGAACCGCATTACGCAAATTCATGATTCAATTGCTTTTTTCCGGTTTCATTTACCTTATATGTATTTCGTGAAAGACGCTGTGTTATATACTGGTTTATGTTGTGATATGTGACAATGTAGTGCATTATTTGTTCAGCTGAATTGCGTTATTTAACAATATGCTGGAAAAAGACAAACTGTGTGCGATCTTTAGTAAACGGCACGTCACAAGCTCAACTTTCAAGAGCTTTCGTCTGTCACTAACTACGTTTTCTATACTCTTGCCTTAACTGCTAACAATTTAATTTTTCACTTATTCTTAAACTATAAAATGCGCGCGCATAATAATGTTAGCTACGCTCACTCTTCTTCTTTCAGGTTCCAAGATTTTTGTGAGAGAACCTGTGAGAAATGTGACTGCTGACTTGATAATCATCACACTATGCGGCGTAAACTGCAATTGTGGAATGTCAAAAGACGCTACTACTTTGAGTGAGCGTACCTTATATAATTATACCATGCCTTATGTAGCGTTGGCAGCAAATTTTTAGGTTTGATATCGCTCAACTCATCAGCTTTGATAAATTCTTAAACAATTTCGAATGAATCATGCAAAAAAGTGCCGAAAATTTTTGTAATCTGTCAATCTCTCGTCAATGTCTATGTACTAGAAATCGAGAAATGAATTGAACACGACCACAGGAAACTTATGATCTCCACTCTGAACACAAGATTCTTCAGGTTGCTCATTGTAATTTTGTGTTTTTTGTCTCAGTATCAACGCATTTTGTTTTTGGAGGCGTGGAAACCTACCTCGTTTATACCAGGGACCAAAAAAAAGTGTGATCTTTCTTCGAAGCTGTACATAAAAATACTTTTAGAAAATGTAAAAAAATAACCGCAAACAATAACGAAAATCTGCGTACTTACTTATGTTGGTTTCATTAAAAAAACCTATGAAAACGTCAGAAAACAAAACTTAATTAATGGAAGTTTTTGACTCTGTAATATTGACGTCATTTTGTATCGTCACAATTTGATGACCCCTACTCCCTAATATTTTGCTAGGTAGGATCACTTTGCACACTTGTTTGCTTAAATTTTCGTATAAGGCTAATACAAAAAAAGAGAGAAAACAAAGATTCAAACTGAATTTTATGTGTACATATGTCTTACGACAACTTTTCTCATCGAAGTTCGCAAATAACGTAGGCCAAAAAGCGAGAGATACACAGAATTTTGTTAAAAATTTCACCCAAATCGTTTCCTCAATTTGTGGGATTGATACCCTATATACCATCCAATCTACACTACAGATTATGCTATGATTAAGGTATACGGAGCAGTTACTTCTACAAGCCGAATTGTTGCATGCATGCTCACAAATGCCATATGCCCGGTGTGACAACGTATGACTAAAGAGTATTACAATGTGTAGCAGGCATATGACGATATATGCAATGCGGGCAATATCCAAGAATTGAGTATCCATTTGATTTGCCTGGCTTGCTGCTTTTTATTTTCAGCTGTTATTGTTGTTGTTACGTCATTGTTGTTGCTGTGACGTCATTGTTGTTGCTGTTGTAGGGTAGTATCAAACAGGTGTGCCACTTGCCTTCCATAATAGCAATGGCTGTGGCTATAACGAGGCCAATGGTGTGCTCCCAAAAGAGAGGGAAAAGAAATCGAAGAAAGCACGAAAACCATGCAGCCAAGGCAAAGAGCATTACACATACGTGCACACACACATACACACACACACACACACACAGACACACACAGACACACACACACACACACACACGCACACGTAATGGCAACGATGGCATCACTGGCGGGACATCAATGTTCCGTATGGCCGAGCGACGCTTTGGTTTTGGCTCTTTTTTGGTTGTTATTGAAATTTTTGGAGCGTATGTCGCCAATTGGGTGCCAGACAGCAGCAACAAAAGCAACAACGATAAGCACGCTGACAAAAGCTGAGTGTCACATGCTGTTGCTGTTGCTGTTGCTTTTGTAATTGGTGTTGGTATTTTCAAGGGGGGCTGTTCTGTGGGCGCCTTGTTTATTGATGAGTGGCCGTGTACGGCTTGACCTTTGGCCGTGAAAAACTCACTTGATATATAGACCTATTACTTAACATAAGTATAAATATAAATATCTACTTAAATATTAATAGAAATGCATAGGTTGAAGCGTGTCTAAGCTATTGAGACGTTTGATGCATGATTTATGCGTCCTTTAAACCATAAATTATATGGAAAATAACCTAAACAACAAATTTAAGAACAACAAAAATCTGTCATTTGGAGGTTAAATGGTTTTACTGCATCGAAAGCAGGGAATCGAAGCGAACGAGTAGTGTTGTTATGCTTCAAATTGTTTACTTTTCCATCTATTGTTTATTTCGTCACAGGCAACAAACGCATGTGAGAGAGCAATCAGGCATGATCATCACCTACGCTCAGTTAAGATGTCTTTCTCGCTTTCATAGGTGGATTCATTGTTACTGTTGGAATGCCAAGTGTGCGATCCTGGATCCGATTTCTCACGAACATTCAGTAAAAGGATACACCACAAAAGCCATAAAAGAAACTTGGCACAGTTATGCAAACTCTTACTGAGCATGTGCGATGTTAGAATATCCAAGATCGGATGAAAACTTCAAACGATTAAGGCAATATTTTCCCATTTTCAGACCCATCCTCCTATAAACTGCATTAAAATCCAATTTTTTTGTTAGTTATTTTAATATAGAAGCTAAGGCCAGCAAATTTGGTATGCAGACTCATGCGTTGATCTTTATCAAAGCAACCCCTCTACGCCCCTTATTTCTTATCAATTTGCCTTGAGTCGTGAGTCGATTTTCTCGGTCTCTTTGCGCTTTGCTCACGTCTTCTCCGATTGGTGTACTCTCTACCTGGTCCTTCCCACGGGCACATGGTCTGCCGCTAACATCTATTAACCGGAGTGATTCTCCTCGTGACCTCCATGCTGACATCGTTTTTCATCGTGACAATAGTGCCAAGGTAGACGAAATCCTTAACAACCTCAAAAGTATAGTTTTCAACATCAAACTGAGAGTCCAACCGCTCTGTATCTCTACTCGAAGAAAGCATATACTTCGTCTTGCTCTCATTTACCACCAAATCCAGTAACTGCTCGCTTAGTACGACTGACGATATCGATATCATCTGCGTATGCAAGCAACTAGACACCCTTAGAGAATACAGAGAGTATCGAAGTCTTAGGTTTGGCTAAATCTCTCGGGTTTTCCCACTGGTGGACGCTCGTAAGTAATAAACAATGTAAAGGGAATGTTGGGGATGCTAGTCATCTCAAGTCGTCTCGTAGGTCGTGCGTATCAGCAATCGTGGAATGCATATCCACCAACATCGGTAGAAAGAAATGTTCTTTCCATAATTGATTGATTATTGAAGATGAACCTCGAATTGGTTTTTTACTCCAGGCCAAACTACTCATCCGCTCCTTTAAATTAACCAGGTTCAAGAAGATAACATAATTGGGAAAGAACTCCGTTTGGATTCTGACGGGTCTACTTACTGAACTATGTAAGATGCATCAACAGCTGCAGTTACCTGCAGGTTCTGTGAACTGGAAGAGGAATCCTCGCAGCACGTACTAACTGAGGGTGTGATGCCCTTGCGAGGAGAAAGATGTCTCTCTAAGTTGTATATAAAATATCGATGACCGAAGTGAGCCGTTTAGAAGAATCCCAGATAATTAGGTTTGTCTCAGAGATAGTAATGACAGGGGATGAGTAGGGGGGCACAATAGATCTTAAGCTTGCAGTGTAACACTCCCCAATAACAATGTTATTATAATTATCAATGTTCAATAATAGTATTTCCATCAATAATCGGTACTCGCCACATCCCATTTAACCAGTCAACACTGGCCACCTCTCGGTTCATTAGTGCCTAAACCTGAAATCAAGCGTTCCATGGAGTCTCACAAGAAGTTTCTGAGGTTTTCAGCCCAGAGCTGTTACGAACACTTTCACCCAGCATGTAAATATTTAAATTTTCACTTGTCTATGAATATTTATATATGTATGTATGTATAGTTATCCCACTTGGACATACTACTTATGCTACCCAAGCAGTTATCATCGATCTAAGGATACAATGACACACCAGAGATTCCATATGGAAAAAAGCCAAGAAAGAAGAAGAAGAAATAACAGGACTTGCTAGCACATCACTCTTAAGCACTCAGTACATAAACAACAGCAACAACAAGCATCAACAAATGCCATTTTACACCTTTTCGCACTTGAAGTTCAACTAGCCGTGGCTCTCAGCTCGACGGGAGCTTCGGCCGTAACTGAAGCTGGAGCTGGAGATGGAGCTGGAGGCAACACGTTGAGTGCGTCAATTTAACGCACCGCAAAAGGCAACAAAATTCAATTTACTATGCGCGCTTTATGACCCGGGCCCACCGCATGCCGTCTGACGTCAACGATTCCGACTTTACGGCTCAGACCCAAGCAGACTTAAGCGTAGCATCAGCGATTGCCATGCGTGCCACATATACACAGAGACCCAGTCTACATACAATGTGCAGCTATAAACAGCAACAGAGAGAAACGGAGACGGCAAGAGACAGAGGGACAGAGACAGTGAGAGCTAGAGATGGGGATAAAAGCAGGATGGGCTGGCGTTTAAGTGGAAGCTACGCAAAAAAGTCATTACAAGCGCTTGCTTATTAAGTTCCATGGCTCATTAAGCGCCAACAATAATCGCTATCAAAATACCAACAACCACAACGATAGAGACCAGCAGAGAAAAAGCCGAGCTGCTCCGGCAGCAAATTAGAAGCGCACTGGAGCCGCCTAATCCAAGCCGCATTATCTAATTGTCAGACTTAACAAAAGATTACTCTACTAATTTTTGGCATAACCTGGATGCGGATCCGTTGCCATGCTTCACACACACACAGAATGCCAACCCCATGCTACCTAATGAACGTGTGTCCGTCTGTCTGTCTGTCTGCATGTGAGTGTGGCACACAGATTAGATGCTGGACAGTGACAGGTCATGGCCACACGGTTTTATTACCAGAACGTAAACAACGCGATAGACATTAAATAAAGGGATTGCTTAAGGATGCCGTGAAATAAACAACATCCTAGCAAGTTGTCTATACATAGTATATAGCATAACTACTTTGGTTTTCAATTGGTTTGCGCCATTTTGTTTTACTACTTTAAGCAATCAATTTAAACAAATCACTTTTTAAGGAGGTCTTTTAGTTCCCTAACACAATTCTCGATTACTATATGACATCGTCTTGATGTAAGGTCTCCTTCCTTATGCACTGCATGATGTCGAAGCTTTACGCCCGTTACCTGATACACTTCGCCAACTTCCTACTGCTGACTCATAAAGCACGTTTCCTCCTAGGAGTTCCTTCGCTAACGAAGCTTGTCCTCTTAACTATATCAAGAGCGTGTTCCTTATTCCATTCGAATTCGGTAATCGGTAAAATTTTTGCGCAGTAGATTTCGCTCATCATCATAGTCTCAACTGCTCAATTGAAAAAGCATCGTGTTCCTTCTGCTCTGATCTCTATGCTGGCATTGCCGTTTGTTGGAGCGCACAGTAGGACCATCTGACCTCGTTATTGGCTAAAATCATATCCTTAAATGATTAAAGATATTGTCAAAATATAAAATCCATATTACAGAGAATTCCTTAAGCTTTGAAATGAATCCTCATGCAAAATGTTGTGAATACAGTGTGCTTCTAAAAACGTTATTAAACTTTGAATTCATAAACAATGCACGAATAATATTTTCAAAAGAGATAATTTTCTTTATTTCACTGCATGAGAGAATCCTTCCTTTCTTAGGATCGGCCATGTGCTGACTTTAATGGATGCGGCCCTTCGGTTAGTTTCATTGTCAAATCAGAAAGGCTGCCTCACGAAAGTGAACAGTTGCCTTGACTGAAACCTCGAAGTACGTGTATTACTCAGGAGTACCAAACTCAGACAATGTGACCTATACTCGATCCCTCAACTGACTATGAAATGCTGCTTTATATGAGCATAAAGATTATAAACTGGTATGCGACAGAATGAAGCCTAGCACAATAGTTGGTAGGCACCGTGGGATCAGCAACTTCGTAAACAGTACTAAAGACACTGAAGCTATAACCAGCGGACAAGTTTTCCTCTAGCCGTGGGCTCAGGCAACTTCAGTGTTAATTTAATCCATCTGGTTGACAGCTTAGTTTATCCAACTAGCAACCAAAATGCAAAACATTTTTCAGCTGTTGCAACAAATACTTCAGCTGAATGCAAAAATTTAACCTAATTTTAAGGTTGGCTGGAATTGTACAGTCGCGGCTAAAGAGAGATAGTTACTTGCACTTAATCCGGGCAAAGCTCTTGCTGCGTTACTGAACTCATTTCAGCCAGTTTCAACAGTTTTTCCTCATGCAAAAACCTAATCTATCAAGAGAATTTAACTCTTTTGCTTTCGTACTGTGCAATTTTGTGCTCTTTGTTCAGGTCTACTGTCACTGGGTACAAAGTCCACTCGCAGTTTTGCTAAAGCTGCAACTCTAGCTACCTCTTCAACGTTCTGTTCTCAAATACGCACTTAACCTTTCATTTGGCACTCGTTGGAGTTTATGCCAGCATGGTGTTGGATACTCTGCCCTTTCTGTGTGTGCCTGCCTATTACCAATTAAGCTCTGCTTAATGCCCAATTAAGCTCTAACTGGGCGCCCCATCATCAATGCAATTATTGACAACAAAACAGAGGCGCTCTCTGTGCGAAATCCCAACATCAACAACAACAACAGCAGCTGCGTTAAATGCGCTCAAATATGTGCGAGCTGGAACGCTTTGGCAGTCATTCAGAAACGCAGCGCAAAAAAAGTGAAAAGCCAAAGGGCATCACGGCATCACGGCATGCACAGAGATGGAATGTCATCACAGCACCAGCAGCAGCAAGGAGCAGCGACGAGAGCAACAGCAACTATCGGTTAGCACACTGACACACAAAAGTTAACACACACACACACTAACGCCTAGCTGGCGGCCATTGCCACGTTGCTAACGCATGGTTTTTAGCACGCGCAGTGAGGGCAGCGCAGTCAGCGTGCGCGTCAGCGCCGGCAGCGGCAGCAGCATTGGCCAAATGAAAAGCTGGTCACTGGTTAAATTCAACACGTTCTGGGATTAGCTAACTTGTATTTCATTTAAGACGAAATTATGTTGTTAACTTGGTCAACACACACACACTGAGACCACAAATAATATAAAAGGAAACTCACTGAGTGGCTAGCGCTTTTTTTTCTTCTAAATTTCCCTTCAGGATAGTCAACAAATGTTGCGACACTCCAACTCCGAGCTGCCTTTGACGCAAAAGCTGACTGTGGCGACGCCGCTGCGTCATTAGCGACAACATAAAAAAAGCAGCGGCAGCGGCGCAGCGTAGCCGTCGGCGGCTAGCAAGCAGCAAATCTTTTTTTCTTCTCTTTTTGGCTGCGTTTCTCGTTGTTCTTTTTCATTTCGTTCATTTCAAAGTTTGAGCACAGCAAAAAGAAGCAACAATAAGAAGAAGAAGAGCAGAAAGAAGAAACCAAGTAACCAACTCACAAGCCCATAACGGTACCACTCGAGGCGACTTCTTGCACTCATTTCGCACGTGCAAACAAACAGCCATCACGCGCTCACACACACACACACACACACACACACACACACACACACACGCACGCACACGCACACGCATAACAATAGCAACATAGATACCGCAAGACTAATACTTTTTACTAGCACATCATCCAACCGACAAAACGCAAAGTTTTAGTTCCTAATTACTTATCGAAAGCGTTTACCGGAATCAGTCGATTCAAGTTTTCATATATTGACGTCATTACGGTGGAAGCGCATCAAATTGTGACGAATGTCCTACCAAGAACGTAACTATTAGAAAGTCAAAAACCGCAATTGATTAGAATTTAGCGATTTGTGACGTCACATTTGATAGGGGGTTAGTGTCATTATTTGCCAGGGCGAAAGTCAATGTCTTAAAAATCATGCTGACGTCATTTCTTAATACTACCCGCAAAAGTTACGCCACTATTACAAAGTCGAAAAGTGCAAGTGAAAAGAGTTCTTGTTGCTTTAACGATTTGTGACGCCACATTTGGTACAAGGGGTTTGACTAACTGTCACGATTTATGCCCTGAGGTGAGCTCGAAATCTTAAAACCCATGTTGACATCATTTATGAAAACTATTTCAATATATCATATTTATAAAAATGAAACCAATATTTTGTCTGGTGGTCTGGCCGATGGTATGACAAACGTTTGAGTCAAACATAAATCGGGTTGCTGCATTTTATAGCTCTAGGAATGAGAATAGTTTAAAAAAAATTTGAATCTTTAATTTTTATAACTACATTTTGGCCAAATTGGCCAGCTGTCAGCTAAGATATAATTATAGTAGGTCTGTTAACAGATGTAAACGAGTGTCAACGGAAAGTTACAACTATGAAGCGAGCAAGTAAGGACGTACCACGCACACCAGAAGACGGGAAAAGAGTTTAAAATAAAGAGAAAGGGATAGAGGTAGGAAGTGTTCTTTTCTGATTTATAGCTTTACTTGCATGGAAGTCTTTCGCAGAGAGAGCATACTCTACGAATAATACTTTCTCCAAGAATCTGAAAATTAATGTTACGAATACGCCTTAGTATGAGAGGAAAAGGAAGAGGAAATGGAACTGAATATAAAAAATTGATGCAGACAGTCGGGATACTCAGCATAATCAAGGTAACTGATTTGCGCTGGAGGGTTCGCTTCGGTAAAAGGTCAAAAATGCTTGCCTTATAAGCGGGTCTTATGAGTCTACTTACCGAATTTTGTCTAAAATCGAAATTTTGTTGCATTTTGTAGAAGGAGGCATCTCAGATTAAAGCATTAAGAGTTAAAAAGTTCTGAAAAAGAAAAACAATTTCCATGTTATTTAGGGTGAACCAAAACTACATTTTTTTAATATATGGCTAAAAATGCGCAAGTTTCTGTCAAAATTGTCGAAATCCGAATGAGGAACTGGCATATATATATCTACAATATACTATATGCAAGTCGAGCTGTGAGCTTATTTCAAGCATATAGCATAGGTTTTGTTTTCGCTGCATTGCAACTGTCCCTACATAGAAACCTTAGCTATTTATACAAAGGAGAGCACGAGAGATCAGACTACAAGACAGACTAACGTGAAGCTAGCTGTTTCAGATCAAAATGTTGATATTCCTGATGATTCAATCAAGCTTCTTGTTAAGGATACATTTCTTGCTTTCTTTGCTACCATTTGATCTTAGGAGAGAGCAGCCAATTGTGTAACTGTAATAGTTTTGAATAGCGATTTCCGCTTTCCGGTCTATAAATGCATAGCTTATCGTCCTTGCTATGAAGCTTTGGCCTTTGCTGTATTAGCCGCTTAACCTCCTGCTTTTTTTGCTCTTCTAATGCCTTTCTATAATCGTTTTGCTTAATAGATGCACAGTTTTGCTATTTCCTAGGATTCATAAATTTATTTTATTTTATGATTGTTTTCAGCTACCATTTAGCATATATTGTACTGGTCCGAGTCCTTGTCCTTGTCCTTGTCGTTGCTGGCACTTCGCTCATTTCTGACCGGAAGTGAGTCGGTTAACCGCTTCTTAACTGCTTTGTCGGGTGTGTTTCTAGCAGTGTAGCAAACAGAGCGTATACGAAAAGGGCAGCAGTTGTAAAAGTCGCTACAGCAGCCTTAGTCTTTGCGGCACACGAAAATACAGTTAGCTTTAAGCATTTCCCGTATTTTACTGTCATGCCACAGCCATTGCCTGCTATGCAGCCCTTTGGATTGAGGTTGGGGTTGGGTTTGGATTTGGTTTTGGGTTTGGGATATGTTGCAAGTATGAGCTGTAATGCCTCGATGGCATCGGCTCTAAGGCCTGGTTGCCGGTGCTTTGGGGTTTTCTACTTGGTCGTCGTTGTAAATTACTTGATTCGTTGTTAGAATTTAATTAACATTTTGCTAAGTTTTAGTCTTTTAGTAACTCGGCAACAGTGTTTATGTGGCTGTGTTTGTCCGTGTGTCCTCTTGTGCGTTGTCTTGCTCACTCGACCGTCGCCTGTTAGTGTGATTGTGTGAGTGTGTGAGTGTGAGTGTGGCAATGACAGGCAGCCATTGCATTTCATGCGGGTAACAGCGGGCAGCTAGGCAACGACATGGACGAAGCTTAGTGAGGTTATGTTTACACGTATGGTTTTGCCTGTGCTGGTAAACACATAGTTGCACATTTACACACACACACACACACACACACACACACACACACACACACACACACACACACACGCAGACACACACACTCGAACAAACATCGCATATACCAATGAGCTATGTAAATTTTAAAGTGCAGATAATTGCGCGTGTAGACAAAATGGATGCACCAAAATATACGTCTGTATAAAATTTGTACTACACCCACACACACACGCACACACACACACACACACACACACACACACACACACACACACACACATACAGGTAAGCCGAAGCCGATTCTTTTTTTTCTCGCTTGATGACCACTTCTGATTGACAGTGTTCGTTGCAGCACAAAAGTATGCTATGAAAAACACAAAATCCATACAAAAACACAATGGCATTAAAATGTTACAAGCAAAAACCAATAATCAATAGCAAAACAACTACAAATTAATAACGGTTTACATGCACCCATATATGTATTCACAATACGTACACTGAGAGAAACTATGTCATCTGCCCGGCAGCTGGAAAACCATAGAATAAAACATCGATTATCGATTTGGTAACGTTGGAAACTATTCTCTTCGAAGCGGCAGTTATAGATGACCAAATGACACTCACAGTTAAGACGCCAAGGGTCTTCACAAGGATTTGCGCTCCAATGTACTTTGGTGAACAGTAAGAAGTTACCTTGTAGCCAGGCATCTGTGACTTCTTTTACACTACAAATGGATCGGCAATCATATCCAGTGCTTAGCTTTAAATCGGTTTCTAGTTTAAGAAGTCACAGTGGGCGTTGTTGCCACACGTGCCAGCGCAGGTATTAGCATAGCACGGTGCACTCCCGCTTGCAGTTTGATGGCTCATGAATAGGCAAATTGACGTTAGCTCCTCTTGATTAAGGTTAGCAAGGACCAGCGGCTGGCGGTGGTGTTTTGGGCAATTGCCTAATGGATCGCCGCTGTAGCCGTACATACACAAACAGTTAGTCACATGACTAACGAAAGTCGCAATAGCCTAGGTTCCTGGCACTTTTGGCGTATGCCAGCCCAGTCAGGCTGAGATGGCATTCGGGTCTGCAAACTTGATGGGGATTACCCTTTACGCCCCACAAGGGGGATGACAGGTAGGGCTTATCCGGTTAGCTCGCTTGAAAAGGGCAGGAGACAGAGTGACCAATAGCATGGCAATCGGTATTGGTGCCACATAAGCCTGGGCAAGGATCGCATGTCTCGAAGTAGAGTATTGGTAATGCACTCGGAATGGCAGGATAGGACATCAGGATTGATGAAGCGCTTGGGACGGCAATTTAGTGGAGAACCAAATAAATACGCATGATATTGGCAAATGGGTCCATTATTATCCTTGCAAATCATGTTTGGTTCGCATTGATCATGCCTTTCCTGATGACCTCAAGGATCAACGCACTTCTTCGCAGGCTTGAAGAGCCGAATAGGACACTGGCTTACCAATAAAAACTATCCAAACAAGAGCACAAATTGCCTTCGCGACTCTGGCTGTGGGCGCCGCAAAGAGTTGGTGCGAGATCTTCATAGCCTTGCAGTCAAGAGCACAAGGTACTGACGCAGCAGTTAGTCCTATCCTGCGGACAGTCACGTGACAGCGTGCCCTCATCAGTGAAGCATAGGTATTCTGCATATCTACCATGCGTCACCATTTCAAGCTCATTAATGCTGCTTGCCGTCACGGCATACGAGTCGGGATTAGTCGATAGATATTTACTTTTTATAAAATTTTGTTGTTTTTGTTTGAGAATAAGCAGACATTCATGCTCTGTACCTTTGAAATGAGTATAAAATGAGAACAAAATGTACACTTATTTTGAGCCTATGAATACTTGTTTTGAACCCACATATTAAACTCATTTCAATTGTTGTTTTGATATCAATTTGTACTTAAAAATCAACTTCTTTGAGTACTCGGTGCCTCTTTTTCGAACTGTCATTTTTCTCACTGTGTATAAAAGCATAAAACTCTACAAATAAATATAAGCAAATTTTATTTGTTGGCTAAAATAAGAACAATATACATAATCGAATATTATTACGTATTGTGCTGCATACAAGAAAAAAAATAGAGTAGAGTAAATTTGCCAAAAATAATATGTTATAGAACTGTCCGTAAAGCCAAATGAAAGCTTATAAAATAAAATGTATAAAATGTTAATATCAACACACATACATACGCTTATATAATGACTCAATTGGTTTTCCATGCACTACATTGGTACTAAATAAAAGGATGAAAAGGTATGCCAAAGCTAATAAAAGGCAATCTCAATCAAAACAGTTCAAGTGAAGAGCTGAAATCTTTTTACTTTGCATATGCTCCAAAAACCAAAATAATGATGTGCAGATAAAAAGTTGCAAAAACTTGCTTTATTACAAGCTTACGTAGTTTTTATACCCTTTATCAGTAGAGTTAGTTTTATATTAATTGAGATCCCAAAAAAAATTGTATGTACTATTCAACTGATTCAAAGTTGTGATTAGTTTTGCTCAAAATCATCTAGTTTCCAAGTTAAAGACTCTTAAAGTTAGCAGCATTTTGTCTGTTTCCTATTACCAGTCACAGGTTGTGATGTGCCGGGCTCAAATTCAAGCATAAACGTGGAGAACTACTAACGGGAGCTTCGCCTTTTAACGTTATGACAACGTTTGGTGATACTTCAGACGACGCGTCATCAGAAGCCGCATGGACAAAGCGAAGCGCGCTTTTCGACTCCTACAACAGAGTCTAGTTCGAAAGTGCTCCTTTATGTTGACCACCACTAAGATTTAGTTTGTTTTGAGATTCATTTAAACTGCATTTCGACGGATTGCAGTTTGATTGAAAGTCGGTCAAAAGTTGTTTCTAGCGAAACATTCTGTGACAGTGATTACAGTAGTTTGTGAATTTCTAAGTGAAACCATGTTCAAAAAGTTGAATGCAAGTCCAAAGAGCTGTTTTTTAATGTTTGCATAGAGAAGCGAAGTGTTCATGTGATGTGATTGGGACACACCTTTTTAACTTCGTAATTTGCCAAAGTACTACACTATATTAGGCCATTTCCCTCTAAAGCAGATGATATTGAGAGATTATCTGGCAAGGTGGCTCTGTTTGTAAGTGAGCGCAAGATAATTACATAAGTGAGTAGCTCTGACCACTCTTTCCACATGAACCTAGAGCTCATCTTCCACCCGTTTTACCTTATGGCGCTGAACTATGAGTGAAAACACAGCTGTTGCATGATAATCTTTAGAAAAAAAAGCAACTTATGTTAAATATAAAAAGATCTTATTGGTTTCTCTTCCTTTTTCTTAAATTGGGTTGACTCATATTTAACTAACAGAACTCAGAAAGACATAGTATCGGTCTACACCCTCTACAACAGTTTTACAGTTTTAGTTACATCTGGGGTTCCACAGGGCAGCCACCTATGTCTATAGTTTTGTTCCCTTCCTTCTCCCTTCCGAATATAGTGGTTAGTTCTCGGGCTTTAGTGTATGCTGACGTTGTGAAGCTTTGTTTGACTTTAAATCATCCTTCATCTAGCGTTCTTCTACAGAATGATGCTAATACCTTACAAAGTTGGTGTTCGCTTAATTGACTTATTCTTAATCCCCTTAAATGCAAATTTATGTCTTTTTGTCTGGTAGCCACCAGAAAAATGTCTATTTTATTGATGTTGTTTCCCTCGAACGCACCGCTACATTTTCTGACTTAGGGGTCCTTTTTGACTCTAAATTATGTTAAATCTCCATATCTCTTCAATTGTTAATAAAGCCAAATGTACTCTTGGCTTTATAAAACGCTTGGCTAAGAAATTCAATGTCACCCCGTGTGTTTTGCGGGTTAGAGAATACCACCCCAGCAGGTCAAAGCTTGTCGTATGAGGCGACTAACAATGACACTGGGTTCTTTCGAGACCAGAAAAGCCACGCCGTAGGGTTTGGGACCCACCAAGTAAAACCACAATTCCAATGAAAGAATGTATTTACATCAGGCCGTAACCCGAAAACACTGGTTGTTATGGCAAGTTAAGAAGAAGAAGGAATTCAATGACCCTTCTTTAACCAAACTCTTTTTACTACTCTTGTTCGTCCCTTGCTGGAATACGGCTCTGGATACGGTGTAGAACCCTCAGTATATTGCACACCAAACGCGCATTGAATCCATCCAAAAACAATTCCTTCTTTTTGCGCTTCGTGGACTCAACTGGGATCCTAGTACTCCCTTACCCTCATACCATAGTAGGTTGCTTTTAATTCACTTGCCTACCTTGTCTAATCGTAGAAAAACCTTTGCGGCTTCACAAGTCAGTCAGCTTAGAATTGTTGTTCCTCGCCGCACTACGAGAAATTTCGTCCCTCTATCCCTAAGTAGATGCAGCAGTAACTTTGCCCTTCATGACGCTTTTCGTGTTCTTCTTCTTCTTAACTGGCCAAAACAACCCATTACCGGGTTAGGGCCTGATGCAAATATCTCCTCCAAGCGTCTCTATTTTGCGCGTGCTTGGTACAGTTGGTGATACCAAAGGTAGCTAGCGTGCTCACTACCTGGTACTTCCAGCGGAGGCATGGTCTTCCCTTTCGTCGCTTCCTTTCGACCGTCGCATTGTAGACCATTCTCGCAGGACCTTTATCCTCCATACGCACAACATGACCTAGCCAGACAGCCGCTGGATCTTAATGTCAGTGTCGTCGTAAAGCTCATAGAGTTCATTGTTCCATCGTATGCGGTAGTCGTTGTCAACGCGTATAGGGCCAAAAATCTTCGTGTTCTATGCACATATTATAATGACCTTCACTACCTTATCTCTTCTAATCTTTCTCTTTCTACTCTAAAGCTTACTATCCTAGAGTATCTTAGAACTAATGAGGGTCTCTGATCAAGTTCGGCTGTGGCCGAGGCACATAGGTTAGGGTACTCTTAGGACAGAATGTCTGCTTCTAAACTTTCTCAGATTATAGATGGGCTGTGAGCAGGGCATAGCTGGCCATCCGGCAAATAAAATTCCACCATCGAGTCGGTGATTGTTCAGACATAATTTTTTAAGTTTTTTAGGTATATTTGCTGTTTTCGTTAAACTTCCTGTTTCTTCTATTTTCTATTTCATCAATCCTTTTGAATTTTCGTGACAGCAAAAGAAAAATTTGCTCTAATAGTCTGCAAGCCAACGAACCCATTATAAAGTGCTTTGACCAAACCCATATGCCCGCTGCGAAGGGTGTACGGACAACAACAACAATTTATGCAGAGCTTTTACACATTACATTTAACATAATGCATAAATACATAGAAATTTATGGTCTCGCTTTAACATGCAAAATCTAATAAATACACTTCAATTTGCACTCTCCTTCCACACACACACACATAGACACACAGACACTCACACACTCACGCATTCGCATGCTTGACAATCCAAAGCTTAAACAATTTCATTTGCACAGCACACACAGCCACACAGACACTCACACACTCACGCACACACACACACAGACACTCACACACGCACGCACACACACACACAGACACTCACACACCCACGCACGCACACATTGACAAAGAGAAAGCACGCACACATAACGCTACATTAATTGATAATTGTTTTGTGCTCAAAAGAAATTAAGCAGCAGCGCAGTCAGCCAACCAACAGCAGCAAACTTCAGATCTCAACTTGCTCTCGAGTCCCCCCTCTCTCCCCCCGCCACTCTCTCTCTCTCTCTCTCCAACTGTGTCAAACTTTCTACACTGCCAATGTCAACATTACACACAGGCAAAGGCACGCGCCATTACGCTGGCAATGTGCAGCAGCAGCAGCACCTAAGCCTGCACGCTCAGTTTTTCACCACAGCGCCACCCACCCACCCACCACAGTCAATCAGCCTGCACACTCCCTCCTCCTTACTTAGCTGTCAGCTTTTTGTCTGCGTTTGTATGTCTGTAGCTGCCTTCATGCTACACTACTAACTATTTGTGCGCTCATTTGCTGCTACTGCTACTTTTTTCATTAACTTTTTATACTGCTTTTGTTTTGAACATGTTGTCAGGCTCACCCGCTGCCAGCTCGCACATTCCTAACTTAATTGAACGATTAGTTTTTGTACGTGGCCACGCCCAACGCCCAGATGGACACACGGCACCTGCCCGCTGCCGCTGTGCCACTATTTAATTTTATCCGAGCTTTTATTTTCGGTTGTTTTGTTTTTTGTTTTTTTGTTTTTTTTTGGCAACAAACTACAACAATTTGCTGGCGCTTGCCCTCTGCAACTCAGTGCTACTGCTGCTTCTTTTCATGTTCGCCTTTTCGAAACAAACATGCACAGCAACAAAAAAGTCAAATGGCAAAGCACTAAAAAGTCAAAAGGCCACAGCAACACCAACACCAACAACAACAACAACAAAGCCTTGTTGTAGTAGTGGTAGTAATGACGCCCCAAAAACAAAGAAGAAAAAAATAAAAGATCTGCTGGTTGGGCGGGCGTAGCATGGAGTTCCGGGTGGTGGGGAGGTAGTTAGAAAACTGTTACTGGTGGCACACTGTCTAACGGTTTGGGCCCAAAGTTAAAAGCGCACAATAAATAAATAAAACAAAAGCAAACGCAAACGCATGAAATGATACACAGTTGCGTGGTGGTTCCGGGCAGCAGCAGCAGCAGCGGCACGCCCACACCAAATCCCAGATACCCACACTGCCCACAACGCCCCCACTCAAGCACCCCCTGTTCTACACACATACCACGTGCGGCGTAGCCAAACAGCAGAAAACGCCTATAAAGGACATTGACAAAACGCCTGGTTGGGTACATGTACGGGTACACGGCATGGGTACTGCTACGGGCCCGAGTACGGTTCCTGCCAAAGCAGCGCGCAGCGGGTAGCATTTTCTCTAGTCAACAGCCAGCAGCATCAACATATAATTTCAAACAACACCGTTGCTGCCGACGTCAACGTCGCGTCGACGTTGTCGCCCGTCGCCCGTCGCTCGCCGTCGTCGCCTTTGTCGTTGTCTGCCTGCTGTTCAACGCTCCGGCACGAACGAGGCGCTGGCAGTCATTGCCAAGCTGCGTGGTAACTGTTGATAATGATGATAAAGTTGCAGGCATTGTCACATTCGCTGCACAGTGGACCAGATTGAGTCAATGATCATAGCTAATAAATAGGTGCTAGCAGCTGTTGCTGCACCAAAGCTCAGTGATATAACATTAAAGCGAAAGCTTCAAGTCTGGCTTTTACTAGGATCGCAGCATTTAACTTTTGAGCGTGATTAGTTAACAGCTGCAAGCACTGTGGGCTATATTATCACTAGAACTAACGGGATTTGTTATATACCTATTTGTACCAAGGGGTCAAAATTACCAGTTTGATGTTTAGTTGAAAAAATATTAAAATTTGAAAATATTTTATAAAATTAATTCGTTTTTAGCAATATAAAAATATAATTCATATAAATATTGAAAAAACATGATATATATAATTATAAATTAGATGCGATGTATATGTAATACACAAGCAATGAAATTACATAATAATGAGAGTAAAAACTATTCTTTTGCTTTATGCATGCTCAAAGTGATCAATATACTGGTCAAAATGACCCCTTGGTATATTTAGGTTACCACATACGCGCACTTAAAGTTTTCCTAAATTCAGAAAAATAGTATTTAAAAAAAAAAAAAGAAATTTATGAACAAAATTTTATTAAGTTATGAAAAGAGTCATTTTGACCACTTGGTAGTTCTAGTGTTATACAGGTAATTTTAACATTAGAAACAACTAATAATACATATGATTATATGATACGTAGATGTGGAATCCAACGTGATATTGAATGAAGTAATAAATTTGCTGTTCAAAAGCTTATTTATATCAACTGTTATGAGAGAGTGTACTAAAACATCGAATTTCGACGACAAGGCGAACACCTAAATTGAAATCCCCTAAATGGTATCAACGCATAAAAGTGGACCTAAAACATAGCTTGTCTTCATTTTAGTTGCCTACTTTTCAGCGTAGTGCGAACGTTTATTGGGAAGTTACTTTGAACATAGCGCTGAGCTTTTGAGCGTGAGTTGGCGTAACTTTGCTAAGCCGAAGTGAAGCATACTAGTGTGACACTTGAGCTGACTTTTAAACAAATCCTGGCTTTGATCATAGCGCTGAGCTTTTGAGCGTGAGTTGGCGTAACTTTGCTAAGCCAAAGTGAAGCATATTAGTGTGACCCTTGAGCTGACTTTCAAACAAATCCTGGCTTTGATCATAGCGCTGAGCTTTTGAGCGTGAGTTGGCGTAACTTTGCTAAGCCGAAGTAAAGCATACTAGTGTGACACTTGAGCTGACTTTTAAACAAATCCTGGCTTTGATCATAGCGCTGAGCTTTTGAGCGTGAGTTGGCGCCACTGTGCCATGCTTATGTTGTTGTCCTACACTTGTCTTTACCGTTAACGCACACGCGCGTGAATCAAACGACAGAGGCGCGTGCCAAGGCAGCGCAGCAGCAGCAGACATCGGCAGGCTGTGTTAATATTCCCTGTGCTTGTGTGTGTGTGTGTGTGTGTGTGTGTGTGTGTGTGTGTGTGTGTGTGTGTGTGTGTGTGAGGGTGTCTGTGTGTTTTTGAATGTAGCTGTGAGCGTGTATACAAACACACGCGGTAATTAATTTTATTTAATTTTCGACGACAATAAAAGCGACAAGAACAGCAGCCGTTGCCGCCATTTTCAGCCAGAACGGTCACAAGAAAGATGCCAAAGCCAAGTGCAAAATGGTAGATAGCTCTATAGATTGTGTGTGTGTGTGTGTGTGTGACACTCTTTGTGTGTGTATAGGAAATGGCGGCGCTAGTGTCGCAGGAAAAAACAAGTTAACCAAAACGTCAACAATAAAAAAGAAAGACTCGCCGTCGAAATGGCCAACGGCGGTCAACGGCGAGACAATGCAAAGGAATAAACGTTGGCGGCGGCTGTCGAAAGACTGGAAATGTGACGGCAACAAAGCGGGGAAGTCGAGTCAAGCTGCGGAGTAGTATAGCACATAATTATCAACCATATCAGCGTCAGCTACAGGCATGACGACGTCGTGCTTTAATAATCAGCAAGTTGTAAGCAGTGGCATATACTATACTCTATAAAGTACAAAATCGGAGGGTACAGCTTAAACAAAGCAGTCTGAAACTTGCCAGAACACGAAATAACGCACACAAATAAAATTGCCAAAACGAAACGCAGCAAGAAAAACAAGTTTAACTTAATTGTCAACATTGCGAGCGACACGACGGGAACAAAAAAAATGGGGAAACGTTTGGTATGGAACATAGCGACAACAGCAGCAGAATAACGGGGGAATGGTGGTAAGCAACGCATCAAGCGGAAGTAAAGCAGACAGTAAAAGGACGCATGAAAGTGGCAAAAAGAAGTTGAAGTAACAACGACGGAAGCATAAAGTAACAGTACTAATGATGAAAGCATAAGCAAACGACAATGCGAATGACACACACACACACACACACATAGATACTCTCACACACACACACACACACACACACATAAAAACAAACAGCAGCAAATTAAAACACAAGAAATGTACAAATTCTAAAAATTAAAACTTGACTTTATTGCAACACAAAATATATTATCTTTACGTACGTTTTAGTTGAAGAAAACAGTTAATCAAAGCTGTTTTTATGCGCCCCCAAAAGTGGGCATGGCAATGTGTTTTGAAAGTTTTTATCTTATTTGAATGCGCTTTGAAACATGAATGCAAAGCTGTAGATTAAGGAGGTTCGACATACGGTCGACCTCGCCCATAGCTGTATCTAAATATGTGCATAATTAGATTTATAGAAACATAGACTTACTTAATTGTAAATTTTAAGTTGTATTAGTGTTTTACTGCAAGTTTAGTTGCTTATTTTAGCTGAGCAAGTGAGAAACTTTTAAGCATTTTGCCTTTTGGCTCGCTCAGTTTTCGTGCTAATTATTATGCGCTGCTCCATTTAAAGAGCGTCTTCGTCAAAAGTCAAGGTCATATGTGTGTACCAGTAACAAGAAGCGAAATATATTTGCTTTTCTAAAGTTAGAATGTAGCTAAGCGTTGACTTTTTCAATAGAATTTACGCGGATCAAGAGATTTCGCAGAAAAACTCTTGCGATGCACAGCAGCCAAACAGAAGCTAAATGCTTTGGCATGCAGCTCAAAGCTATTCGCTGTTTTTACAAGGAAATCTATTAACATTATAATAAAATATTTATGAGGATTTCAAGAAGATTACTTTTAATAAAGCAAACAAAGGTATTTTATGGCATACAAACAATTTTTCTATAAGCAAAGCCATTTTTCTTATTAAAATTTATTTAATGTGAAAAATATGATTTTTTTTAAATTTTAGTCTTTTCGTAATTTTAAAGCGAATTTTGGTTAAGTGAAAAAGTTCAAGTTTTCGTCACTTAGAAAGTTGTAATAAAACATCCGTAAGACCGAATCGTATGCCGTCACGAAAATTTGCTCGGTTGGTGTTACGCTAGCGTGGTGTTACACTCGGATGGTTTTACGCATGTTTGTGCTGTGTTAGCATTGTCGTCAGGAGAGCGAGAAAATTGCATGTTTGTTTTTTAGTGCTGTGTAAGCAGTGAGAATAGAAAGAACTGTGCTTATTATCTCTGATTTTTATGGAAGGTTGTCTTCGCATGAGAGTTTTAACAAATGCGCACGCTAGATGGCGCCACATAATACCAAGTTATAGAGAACTCGCAGCTGAATGTGTCCAACCCGCAGAGCGTCCTTTGACGGCTCAAGTTCTTTTTTCTTAATTTGATTACACTAAACACTAGTTCATATGCAAAAACACTGATGTTTAAACTAACTTTCTCATTATTGCGCCCAGTTTGTCCAATTCAATCTCATGGCTTGGACAATTTCACGAATATTGGTATATTTAGGGCATTTGAGGATCTTTCTTTCCAATTAAAGTATTAACGTAATACATAAGGCAATGCAAAAAAGCAGGAAACTTCAATAACTTCTATCGATGCAATTTATTCATAGGTGACTAACTTTTGAATTCAACATACACTATTATTAGTATTGGTACAATTTACAATATATTGCATCGATGGCTTGATTTTGGTTTGAAAATGGTTTTAAAAAACATAAACTGATGAAGAAGATACGAAGTATAAAATCCTTTTAGTAGCATTTAAGAAATTTCGAAGGTATCGTAGTATTCAATAACGACGTAGAAGAAATTCAAAGCACTTTCAAGTCAATAGAACAAGTTACGTTTGTCATTTTTTGAAAAATTTACAATTTCTAAATATTAAAGTTCGAAAATTTAACAACAAAAATAAGTACATATGTATTAAAACTTGTGTTGGAAACTACAGCTTCTTCAGCCAAGAATCTGGTAATCAAGTTTTTCGCAACTTCGAAAAACAAACTTTGAACCGGTAATGTGTTAAACTCTAATTACAAAAAGTTAGTTATATAGTTTTATCCGTCTTAAATTTCGGGGTTGCTACGAGCGACAAAAAAATAACCGACGTAACGAATAATCAAACACTTATTGTGAATTTCAAGTCAGCAGCTCCGAAAACAACTGAACACCAAATTTCCCATAAATACAATCATTTTAATTACACTATGCAACAAATTTGAGCTTAATGAAAGGCCTATGGCTAAAACATACCTTTTCCGATCATTTTTGGGTCGCTGATTTGGAATCCGGAAACCATTTTGGATTTTCTAGCACCGTTTTTTAAAATGCGAGATTTCGAAAGTTGGGAAGTCAGCAAATCTAATATCTCTTGGGAACCTTAATACCGATCTAGATGAATAGTGACTTGAGTTGAAGGTAATTTAATATCAAATCAATGTCTTTCAGATGGTTTTGGTCTAATTTGATTCGATTGCAAGTTACAGGGCAACGAACTAAATTTTTTTTCCAATATTGAAAATTCTTCTTTTTTTCTTACTCCAAATGAATTTAATCAAAAACTAAAACAATTCTTGTAATAAAATATTTTTGGGCTCGATAAATTTGAGCAAAATCGGTAGCGAAATGGAAAAGTTATTAGGGATATTTTAGGGAAATTTCGTAGAAAAAAAAATATATAATTATACAAGATACGCCATAATAATTTTTCAAAAACAGATTTCGAACTTGGCAACAACAATTTCGAAAACTTCTGGGTGCCAAGTTTTCATTTTGATGAGTTCGGAATTAACAACTTTGAAAACACATAAATACCAAATTTCACTTAAATTAAAGTTTGTTTACAAAAAGTGAGGGCTATTTATTTTCCAAAAACCAATTTCGAGCTTGGCATAAGGAATTCCATAAACTTCTGGATTCTAAGGTTACTTTTAAATCAATTTGAATTTTGAATTCAGAATCAAGCATTTTTATTATATTATAAAAAAAATATGTCATGTTGGTGTTCAAAGGATTTCGAACTTGATTACAACAATTTCGAAAACTTCTGAATACCAAGTTTTAGGCATATTTAGGCTTTTTTTTAATAGAATTCAATTTCTAGCAAACTTAATTGGGTTTTGTTTGAGGATGATTTCGGAATCAAAAACTTCGATTTCTGCTTTATTCAAACATTTTTCTCAAATAAAGTATGCCATAAACAAGTTTTTGATTTGGAATCAGCAATTTCGAAAACTTCTGGTTACAACAATTTTTGTTCGCAATAAGCCACTCCTAAAACGCCTGCATTTATAGATAATTGTTTTAAGCTAATTTACTGCACTTTTTTTTTGTGATAAAAGCCAGCCAAGGGTCACGGTACGTTTAAGCTCTTTATAAACTGAAAAGCACAAATTGGTGTTACTTAAAACCTTCGAATTAAAGCAAGTACATATAGAAATATACAGTTTCCAATTCTCCAAGCGCATTAGTTTTAATTGAATTTGCCACAATGTTTTATTTCAGCCGGAATTCGCACGTTTATTTAAGCCTCACTCAGGTGGGTGAGGGTTTATGTTGGGGATCCTCCAACTAGTGCGCATACATACATATTCATAACCATAGTTGTTGAAGATGACACACAGTTTTCTCGGTATAATTATTTTCAAAAAATTCCATTCCAAACACCCTCGCAACTCGTTTTATTCTTAGAAATTCACGCAAATTAACGCCTTACATTATATGTTTGAAATGTCAGTTAGTGCAGAAATTTTTCTTTAGAATTTTCTCACTTTTGCTAGTGCGCAATAATACGCAACTTAATTCCAAGAATTTCCTTTCGTTACACAAACAATAACTGCTTTTCGAAGCAATTTATTTACCGCAATTTAAAGCAGGGCTCGGCAATGCCAGCAGAGATGTTGGCAGCTTTTAAGTCTCTGCAATAGTATTTGTGGGACAGCAGAAAAAATTTGCCAAAGGGGGCGAATTGGCAGCTTCGCTGCTGCCCATGCCGAACCCTGCTTTAAAGCGAAAATGCATAACGCAAAGAGTACATAATTCCATGTTTATTTCTGTTACTTAGCTAAAACTTTTTAACAACCGTGAGACGAGAAAATCAACAGTAAATTTAGTTTAGAAATAACACTATGCAACAAATTTGACCACAATGGAAGGCCTATGGCCGCTGCTTTCGAATCCGGAAACCGTTTTGAATTATCTAAAATATCGCTTTTTCAAAGTGAAATAACAGATTTCGAAAATAGCGATTTCAGCTAATCGTATATTACTCGGTAGCCTTACTGCCGATCGACATAAGCTGTAACTTTAGTGAAAGGCATTTCTTTACGGTCTTTGGACAGTTTTGGTCTATCGTATTTGGGTTGTAGCTTAGATGGCAATGAACACAAAAAAAAAAATTTAATTTCCGAAATATGTTTTGAGCTCATTGCCTTGTAATTCGCATTCGAATCAGGAAAGACCTAAACCGTCTGAAACAGATAAAACCAATTAGTAATTACCTTCAATTCAAATTAGAGTTAATCTCGAACGGCTGTAAGGTTCCCGAGCTACATGAATTTAGCTGACTTGGCAACTCTCGGAATCTCCAATTTTTTGAAATGGCGTTATTTCGAAAACCGTTCTAGATACTGACTGCATCACCACACATGCTTTAGCGCCATATTGCTTTATGGCCACGAATGTACTTCTTACGAAGTACTTTCCGCCCTAACACTCCAAGGGCAACTTCAACAGACTGCGTCATCACCAAAACGGAAAGACTGCACGTGTTAAATTCGTCGGGAGAGAGTGGTCTCTACCCCTTATTTGCCTACAGGCTCATGCTGAAAATCTCTTTTATACGGAAAGCTCGGATATAGTGTCCGGTGTTGAACCCAACAGGTATTGCATATAGCAGCCATGATGCGGCATAAACTGTGTTAAGAGGTAGTTCATATTATCTGCTCGTCTTCTTATCCACCCAACCAGCTTTGGGTTAAGCTTTTGCGTCCATCGCCATTTTGTCGATATGTCCCCTCTGATCTGCCTACTTGCTAACGACGCCCGAGCTGTATGGTCTCCTGTTTATGTGCGCCTCGCACGCATTGCCTTCACATCCTTTTCCAGAAAATCAATCGGTATCATGCTCGCTAGGGGCAGCGCGGCGTCATCTGGTAATGTCAAACGCAGGCCGCTGAGTCGGTTTGGGGCTGACAGTTTCCTGCAGAGCTCTTGTGTGTTCAGTGCCCATACCGTTGCCACATATAACAAAACGGAAGCAACAATTCTGAAAAGAATAGAAAATAGATGTCTCTCAGCTCTGAGTCCTCCGTTCGAGCGGGTACCCCCTGCATGGTCGAAGCGTTTTTGTTGGCGTAGTTAATGTGAGACCGGAAGTTGAGCCTGTCATTCAAGATGAATCCAAGTTATCGTATGTACGGTTTTGACCCGATTGCCACCATGCTCATTTTGCTGGGCAGCTACTCAAAGCCAGCGCTCTCGAGTCCATCCCGTATTGCTACAGGCATGAGCAACCACCTCTACCTTTTGCACGTGCTTTGCAACCACTACCAATGCCAGATCGTCCGCATGTCCAATCAGCCCGCATACCTGATGAGATTCAGTCATATGTTACGTTCAACGGGTGAGGTCCCAGAACAGACCACACACATTGTAGTGTATTCCAAGAGAAACTAGAACCGAACCCTTACAAATGGGCAGATAACGAGATAGCTCAACAGTTGTGTATTAGCCTTGTATGGATGCCGGGTTAGCGGGACAAGAAGGCAAGATTGTATAGCCAGTTTTTCAGGCAACGCACTGCTGCTGTCCTCCTTGAGAGAAAGAGAGATTCTTCCATCACAACAACTACCGTACGGCCGGGCAAAACTGGCCAAATCAAAACAACAGCTCTGTTGGCTTAGTTGAAAGAGATGCTGGAGGAGTAAAGCAGAAAACGATGGGACGCTTTCTCTATTCAAATACAGCTATCTGTGGCTATTGGCTCAATCAACTTGCTAGTCGCCTTTTGGGCAGCATCTTGGCGGTAACCATAATTAGTTCCAGACAGGCAGGAGGCTGAACCTCTGAACCTAGATAGAAGATAAAAAGCACTGTTAAATCCAACAGACTAAGCGTGTCAAGCTAAAAACCTGGCAGCAGCTCAATGCTCTTCCAAAGCGGTTTCTAAGCGGTTTTGAGTCATGGTGCTCTGTAATAAGCCAAATTGCTAATCAATCGGCCATCTTTTTGTACAGTCAACACAGCGTGCAGAACACAACTTTCCCCCCGAGCCGGTACATTCAAAAACCGTTACAGATTCGATAGTTGTTGCAGTAATTAAAGTCAAGCATCAAGATTAACTGCCACAGAAGGGTCAGTCAAAGGGTTAGTCAAAGTTATCCAAATGCGATAAACTACAGTGCTTTTGACGTATAGAGTTTCAGTTAACGTACCGTTAGAGGGCAGCATTGAAGAGCTGTCTGTCATTTAAAAGTTGCACTTTGGTGTCCACGTTGAGAGTACGCTGCTAGCTTAGTTCAAAGTTCAAAGGTTAGCAAAAGTTACAGTTTTGCCAACTTACTTTTAGCTGTCAAGCGACAAGCAAAGCTTAACCCTTAAATGCCGCCCAGTAACGCCGCCACCTGATAAATCCAATTTCAAGACCGCCATGCCACTCAAAGCAAATAACTTTGACTAATAAGAAAAAATAAAAAGAAAAAAAGAACGCAAAGATACAGGTTGTCCTAGGAGTAATCGACAAAGGGATACCCTACCTTTGGGGAGGGCTTTGCTTCGGGGTTATGGTGCTCACATAAATCTAGCTACCAAATATGATGCCTCCAGCTGGTATTTTAACATATCCGTTACACAAGGCAGCAAAAAGACGCGCCCTTGACTCATATATGTATACTCCTTCCGGTTAATTATGAGTCGCTGCATTCCATTGCTAAGCCAGTGTATGTTAATTCGTAAAAGGGTCAAACATCCTACAGAGCACTTGCTGCCCAAACACTCGAAGGGCATCTTCAACAGACTGCGTCATCACCAAAACAGGAAGGACAAGCAGTGGTCTCTACTTCTCAGTTGCCTACTGAGTTCGTAATCTTACCTTGTTGGGCAGTAAAAGTGGCACATAGCGGATATGCTCTTACAGCACTCTTCTCTTTCGGAAGCTTAAAACTCATTTCAATGAATCTCGTACGAAGTTCCTCAATAAATTTCCTTGCAGCAAGGACTTGCACAATGTCATATTAATAAAGATGGAGATTGTCGGCGTTACTGTGCATTCTTCAACGCGAATCCGCTGTTCGCAAAACCAAAAATGTAAGGTTTGATTTCCTTAAGGCTTTCAAATAACGTATCTGCTTTGGTATTGAGTAGAACCCCATAAAATATGCCGCAGTAAATGAAAACTGCTCTTTTCTAGAAATGTGTGCTGTTTCTTCCAAAATTGTCGTTTTTTAGCTCCTACCTGTTTTTGCTTCCAGTTGTGACACACCAAGCCTAATGTACCCCTTACCATTGAGCTACAGAGTATAAAAGAAGGCAAGGGGCAAGTTACAAAAAACAAAAAAAAAACGTACGCGCGTCGCTAATGAGACTCTAAACAACACCCAAAGTGTAGCAAAGTGTGGCGGCAAGACTCTCCGCCCCCAAGTCTACCCACGGACAACAGACGGAACCCAAAAACCGGAGAAACAACAGCCGGCATAAGGACGAGACGCATGCCACGACGTTTTGCAGCTGCCACCTACACGATTAAGAATAAAGAAACACAAAGCATTAAAAACAAAGAGTAGCAGAGAATTCAACAAGCAGTGTGCAATAAAATTTAAAAGCGTGATTATTTCTATGCATTAAAAACACGCGCAGCCACATTAGCATAGCTAGACGCATGTGCGTATGCATGTGTTTCGGGTGTTAAAGGGTTGTTGTTAATTATGATTTGGCTTGAAAGAAAAGCTAATTGTAACTAATTTAGTGCATTAAAAGCATAAATTCAAATTAAATTTAGAGCGTCCGTGCAGTTGGCAACGCGAGCGCCAAATGTGTTGCCAACGCAGCTGTTGTGTAGACTAGAACAAATGTAAAAAAAAAAAAAAAAATATGGCGGCACTTTTAAAAACAGCCAGCGCACGAACTAGTTCCGCTTGGACATTTGAGCGACACATCGATAACGCGGCTGTGTAGACTTTTTGTGCCAGCTGTGCTGCGTGTCTGGCCAACTTGCTTCAAATGCCCAAACAAGTTGGCAGCACCCGTAGCACAATACTTTGATGGACGGCAAGTTGCCATTTGTGTGTTGTTTCCTTGATTTTTTTTGTTTCTTGGCAAAGCACGCGATAGAAAAGCGCTCAATTAAATTTGTTATAAACAAACAGCTAAAATGGGTGATGTCGATAAATGGATAGAAATGGTTAAAGAGTGTAAATATTTGCCAGAAAACGAATTGAAAAAACTCTGTGATATTGTCTGTGACATTTTATTGGAGGAGACCAACATACAGCCAGTGAGCACGCCAGTCACGGTATGTGGCGATATACACGGGCAGGTAAGTCGCAACAAACACCGCATCGCGCACAATTACAAATTTCTTTAATTTTATTATTTGTTTCAACTAGTTCTATGACTTGGAGCAACTATTTCGCACGGGCGGCCAAGTGCCCGACACTAATTACATATTCATGGGCGATTTTGTCGATCGGGGTTACTACAGCTTGGAAACATTCACCAGACTATTGACGCTTAAAGCGCGCTACCCGAGTCGCATTACTCTGCTGCGCGGCAACCATGAATCCCGTCAAATAACAAAAGTCTATGGATTTTTCGATGAGTGCTTTAGCAAGTATGGCAATGCAAATGGTTGGAAATATTGTTGTAAGGTCTTTGATCTGCTGACCATTGCCGCAGTGAGTTGAATTTCGTTTTTATTGTGTGTGTGTCAATGCTTATCATTTTTTTTTATGTATATTATGCAGATCATTGACGAACAGGTGCTATGCGTGCACGGTGGTCTGAGTCCTGAGATTATTACTTTAGATCAAATACGTACAATTGAGCGCAATGGCGAAATACCCTATAAAGGTGCCTTCTGTGACCTGGTTTGGTCAGATCCCGAGGATATGGAGTACTGGTAAGCTTATTTGTACCCTCTGTCACCATAGGATCTAGGTTATTCAAGATTTGTGCAATGTTTCTAACAGTTCGAACTAGCCATGTGTGTCTTATGTGCTATAACCAACTAGATCTCGGATACCATAGGAGTTAGGCACACCAAAGTTTACGTATTACTTTTATGTATATAGTTTGAAGTATGCTAGTACCTAAGCGCTATCTTACTTCTCCTGGTTCCTGCTGTCATGCTTTCCTTTGCCTTCCGCATAAGCGGCATTCATTTCATTAATTCAATTCATTTTGATCGAACAAAATCCAAATCGCAACGCAGCCAGCTTTGTGTAGAGAATGAGATCGCCTCCGTGGTTACGAGGCACCCGTGGCACTAGAATATCTTAGGGTCAGGATTGGTTGCCCTGACTAT
The DNA here is from genome assembly GCA_035041775.1 of Chymomyza caudatula. Classification (NCBI taxonomy): domain Eukaryota; kingdom Metazoa; phylum Arthropoda; class Insecta; order Diptera; family Drosophilidae; genus Chymomyza; species Chymomyza caudatula. The sequence continues at coordinate 1,931,995 of JAWNKW010000145.1, forward strand.
GCACACATTTACCCTCACTAAAAATGATCAGACTTATATTAATGATTTTATGTGTTGCCGTTTTATTCCTTGAATAATTTAACCTGAAGTGCATTAAGTACACCAAGCTTTTTAGGACGCCTTGGTCAATTTTCTTCCAATTCGTTACAATGCCACAATTCAATTCCTTTAAACTTAAAATGCACCTGTTAACAGAGCCATACGGCGAGGACAACCGACATCTCAGGGGCTAACCTGGCTAGGTATCTGCGGACCTTGCTAAGAGCAGTTGCACTTTGTGCTGAAGTTGATCACCATGCGTAATAACTGGGCAGTTTGCAGATTCCTCCGTTGCGTATCACTTAGTGAGGAGTATCAAAATGGTGCGGCATAATCAAGGAGAAGACGACGAAGAATGCTTTATGGGTCGGGACTATAGTTTCCTTTTCCTTGCCCCAGCAGCTGCCGCCTAAGGCTTTTAGGAATTTGTTTCTGCCCCATACTCTTTTGGCTATGCGTTCCGAATGTTTGGCATATTGATAGAGATTCGAAGGTTACCTCAAAGATTTTGGGGTATTTAACTGTGCAGATACTACGACCATCAGGGATAATATTGAGTTCAAGGTTGGTCTGTATGTTTCAGGTGGTTAGAGCCGGCAGGTATTCATTGATACGCTCTTCATTCGCATTTCACAATGGAGCAATCATCGTCGTGATAGACCAATTCGTGCAAGGAAAAGAAAAGAGAGAACTCCTCCTTGAGGTACGCCTTGCTTGCATGTTGGCGAAGTGCCACGGAATTCCATATAAAGTTGTCTAACAACTCTGTAAATAGCAAGGGGGAGATGAAGGAAGAAAATCCTGGAGGAGAATCCCTTGTTGGTGGCTATCAAACGATTTACTTGTTTACGTTGTTGTTGTGATTGCAATGCCGCAAATAAGACGAAAAAAAAATTGGTTCTCAGAACTCTCTAAGCCACACACCAAGCGAATTTTCGAGCTAATCGAACTGCAACCCGAAGAGCGAAATATAATTGAACGGAATTCACAAAATGACTAAGAACATGGCATGTATCGAATGTGACATCATCGTTAAGAAAAAACCTATCACACGATAATGCAATCGAATAATCGTGCATGAAAAATAAACAAATGTTGCACTGATTACTGACTGTTGCAATGTGAATTGTAAGCCATGAATTGTGTTGCTCCATTCGTCACCTCAACGGATCCCATTGGTCCCTGTACCAGGAACAGATTTCATACATTTTCTAACACAAATATAACAGCTACTTTCAAATGTAATGCAGCCAGTCGAAATGCTAGATATTGCATATTCGATTTATGGATTACCTAACACTTTTTATTCCGTATAATAGAAAGTATGATAGATCTTGCGAGTGAAAGGATCGAAGTGATCAAGTAATTTACTTTTGTATTAGTAGCATTTGTCCTTCTAAAAATATTACCAATTACAGAAAGTTTCGAATATTAGCTTCCGAGCTGCACATGCTTATGCCTTTTTTTTACACACCGAAACTCTAAGCAACCATTAAACTATCTTTCTCTTTTGCAGGGGTCAAAGTCCGCGCGGCGCCGGCTGGCTATTCGGTCACAGCGTAACCAAAGATTTTATGACCATCAACAATCTGGAGCTAATATGTCGAGCTCATCAGCTCGTTAACGAGGGCATGAAGTACATGTTTGAGGGAAAACTGGTTACGGTTTGGTCTGCGCCCAACTATTGCTACCGCTGTGGCAACGTAGCAGCCATACTCAGCTTTGATGCGACGCAGCAGCGGCAAACAAAGATCTTTTTGGCTGTTCCGGATTCGGAGCGTGTCATACCCAAGCAAAATACGACGCCATACTTTTTGTAATTGATAACGGCGAAGGGAGGGGGGGAAAAGCCAGCCAGCCAGCCAGCCAAGCAACCAATTTTGTAGTATTCGGAAGGCGTACGGTAAGCGTTGGGCTCTCATGAGGGTGCACTGCCAGCGACCAAAGGGTGAAACTTAACTGTATTTGAAAGACGCTTTCGACTGAGCACCCGTTCAACCTGCCGCCCTGCTCCAAATAAAATGAAATATATTAAAAAAACAAAACAAAAACATATATAATAATATTAATAAAAACGAACTAAGAATACAGATTATACTAGATGCATAAGTACATTGGTTATTAGCTTTGTACTGATACACACTTAGCGCTTCTCCCAACACACACACATGCATATATATAATATATATACACATACAAATATAGACAGACATACAGATTAACATATCTATGATAAGCTCTTCTCTTTATATATATATATATGCTCAAAAACCATTTGTTCAACTTTGTTGTAGTTGTTTGTGCTTGATATACAAAAAATCAAAAACAAAATACATTAAAAAACAATCCAAACGAAAACGTAATTATAAACTTATGCAATCCTTTATATTCAATCAATATTATTTATGTGTGAAAATCGATTAAAAAGATATTTTGTAAATTTATAAAAAACAAAACAAAGAAATGTTAAAAGTGTGGCACAAAATGAAACAAAGTTTCCCGGTCAAAAAAAGCAAATAAAAAAAGAAAGACACTTGTAAAACTGAAAAAGTTGTTTAATTCAATGTTTTGTATTGCAAACCATAGAAATTTTCAGTTCCTATAAAATGTAGCTGCTGTTTCGAGTCTCTTTTCGGGGCTCTGGGACAGTCCATATAATACGTCATCACTGATAGCACTGATGACGTCATCAGTTACTCCACTAATTTCTTTTTGTAATTTAAAACAATCAAATTAAATAAGACCTTACTTACTTCAGCACAAAATATTGAACATTTTAACGCAAATTTTCCATAATTCAACAAAAACATGGACACTGAACAAACTAACGACGCCTCCTACGAAGACATATGTCACAAGGATGGATTCGCCTCAAGCTCCTTCTGCATGTATAAGTGGCCACTGCGCCTGCCCACAGGTTCAGGTGGGCATTCAGCCGTTCATAATACCGGCTAGAAAGCGGATTTAGCTCATCCATCAAGATGAATCGCGGAGCTACGCACATACCAAGACGCCACAGTAATGCACCTAAGAGGCCCGGTTTTGCATCACTTGGACCCTAGCGATGTTGGAAGCGGCCGCAACTTCACAAATTGGCAAACCATAAGACGACGTAGGCACAACTATTGGCGTGTAAACAAGCAGTTGAGCATTTTAAGCTTAGAGTAGCCAGTTAAGACGCTTGACCAAATGCATACCCAGGTATCGGACACAAGGGACCTGTGGTATAGCTAGAAGAAGGACAAACGCCTTGCCTGAGCGTAAGCACGCAGTGCTGACTCTTAGTGCTATTGACTGCAATGTACCACTTGCCAAATTCATCCAGGAATTTCTGAGTGACCGCCGCCACTTCATTGGAGAAAGCCGAGCTGGACACAAAGACAGTGTCATCAGCAAATGTGACTATCAACGAATGTGGTGCTTCCGGCCACGGAAGGTCACCAGTGTAAAAAGTGTACAGCAGAGGTCGAAGAACACTGCCCTGCGGCACGTCAGCTCTAATTTTAATAATTTCTAATACTAAGGATCGTCACCCGTGTGGTGAGCGGGTTAGGGAATACCACCTTAGCAGGTGAAAGCTTGTCGTATAAGACGACTAACAATGACACGGGGATTTACCAAATTGACTCTGCCCCAGTTACATGGAGTGCTTAAGATTACATAATAAGAAGGCTCCGGGTGCGTTCAGGAACTGCAACTGAACGCTAAATTCGTGAAAAGGTTAAAATTGTTTGGTATATAAGACACAGGGTAACGAAGTGAGATAACGACTTGATTCGACAAACAAACTGTGTTAACAGTTTTGTTGCTCCAACTCTTATAGTCTCGGAGATTTAGAGACCAGTATATCGATTCGACTATTGCTCCTGATCATAGTTGTCTATGGAACTTATGGTGTGCCATGCCTTTTACATACGTTGAACAAATCTATAATACTCTACCAACATTAGGCAACAAATTTGACCACAATTTAATGCCCTGGTTATTTAGAGGTTATTGAATTTGGTAACCGGTTTCTGAGATGCAAGGCGTTTTAGTTCTTCAAATCAGGATATCTCGAAAGCCGGGCTAGACAGAAAGAAAACGGTTTTCGAATACAAGTGCTCTGCTTGCAAAAGGCGCTTGTTACACGAAGCGTGATTTTCTAATGAGAAAGTGAAAAAATCTCTCACAAAATCTCGCTCGATATTAGAATACATGCTAACAACTTATGGGTGATAACACCGTGCCTACAAAAAAGATACAGGCACCTAAGGATCTGAATACTCAAGGTGTGCTTATAGTTAAGAATAGTTTAGTGCAGTTTTATGTAGATTCTTTTTCCTGAGGTCAGAACAAATTTCTACTATTATTCGTCATGTGAGTTTATATTATTTTGAGGTTTTGTTATAACCATTAAAGCATCTTTACTATACATATCGCAAAAAGTACGGATTAACTAATATGATCTGTGCTTTTTTTCGTAGGCTAGTTAGTGTCTACGGCAGTGGATATAAATTTCCTAGACTGAGCACGGATTAAGTTATCGGTGCAATTTTTCTTTATACAAATTTAACGAATGCGAAAGAAACGCAAGCACTTATAAGCTTGCCTACCCGCTCGCACATACTGTAAAAAAAAAATGAATTGCGCTCAATTAAGACAAATGCAACTTACATAAATACGTTTTTATTTTACAATTTTTTTTTTTAATTCAGATAATCTATTTTTCTTGTTAAGTTACGTCTCTCGTTAAATAATGCCGTCAAACAGCTGCAACATTATCAACTAAAATAATATAGGCAATTTGCATTTTTGCTGCCAATAATATAACAACTAATTTTGAAAAGCCAAAACGTGCGCTTAAATTTTTAATTGAAAAAAATTATAATAATAATAATGCATAATATTAAGCTATTAGTTTGGTTTTCATGACGCCTGGCCATGTCACAGTTTTTCAGTTTAACAACAGTTTCAGTTTTGGAAAAAAATTTAATAAATTGAAGCATAAATAAAACCAAAAAAAAAATGATAAAACAAGAATAACAACAAATTGGATTGCACAGACTAAGAAAAAAATTTGATATTTAAAAAAAATGCAAACGGTTAAAAAAAAATCTCAAAAACATGCGAGTAAATCAATTATTTTCAATAAATTTTGTTATTTTGTATCTTTCTGTGTTGTTTTGGGTGTTCTTGTTGTTGTTGTTGTTGTGTGCTTGTTCTTCTTCTTCCATCACGCTTAATGTGGCGCTAAGTAATTGTGCTCGAAAATATCAAGCTCGTTCTGTATGTAGTTGGCTTTGTTGCGCAGCAGCTTTAGTTGCTTCTGATTGGCCTCCAGCACCTTGAGCTGCGCCTCCAGCGTTTTCAATTCCTCGTTCATATCGGTGGTGGCGGTGTCCACGGTGCGGCAGAGCCGTGCAAAAGTGCTTGATAGCTCTCTGTAAATCGTTTGAGAGGCATTAGTATAAGAACCAACATCCAGTTTGGATTTATACTCACTGCTGCACCTGATGGCTGCAATTGGCTGATGTCAAATCGACTATCATCTTTAGTTTCTTGGTGGCATGACGCACGTACTGCATCTTGAAGATGCGCTCCTTAGCCGAGTTTGTCCATGACAGCCGCTCATACAAATAGATGCAGCCATAGAGCGCTCCAACGCCAACAAGCACGCGCCAACCAATCGTTTTCAGCATCTGCAAATGTTTGTTTTTTAGGCACATTATTCAAAAGATACCAAGATCGCATACTTACAATGCCAGCAACAACCAATCCGCCTACGGTGCCCTGTGAGCCAATTGAGGACATGGCAAAACGCGAGATGAGCGACAGTTGTTCGGGTGTTATACCACCCACGCCTGGTGAGGGCATCAGGCACATGGGCGTGGCATCATTCACGGGTGTTGTGACGGGCGAGATGCTGACCTGCTGTTGGAAGGAACGGAATAAAATGGCGGATTAGCAAAGTCAGGGGCAGCACAACGGCACAGCAATAAGCCGACAGAGTTTTGAAGCTCTGGTTAAAAATTTCGATCTATTCTCACTCACCCCAACACTGCCCTGGTGATTGAGCAACGCATTCTTTTTGCGACGTTCACGCACCTTGCCCGTATAACGCTGTATCATGGCCGCAATGCCCCAGCTAAACTTAAAGTCCAGATCCTCCTGAAAATCGGCGCAAAGATTCTGGCAATTCAGCGAGTATAACATCTCGAAGGGCTGTGTGCGCACCACCATCTTGGCGCTACTGGCCATCAACTGTTCATTGGGCACCAAAGCATGCATGCGATCGGTCATGTCGTTTTGCGCGGATTCCACATTCATGGCCAGAGCCATAGAAAGACGTGCGCGCAGATTGCTGCCTAGGCCGTTTTCGACATGAGCATTTAGCTCCTTCTTGTATATATTGAGCACAAGACGTTCGGGATGGAAGGGCATGTTGAATTCATCGATGAGCACGCCTAGACGCCAAATCTCTTCATTAAGCGCCTTTGACACCTTTTCCTCAACCTCCTCGACCATGCTGTGTATTTTCTTTTTCATTTCTCGTGTAACTTGCATCATTTGTGTCTCGGTGCCTTGTATGCGCTCAGTGAGCAAATTCTTTTGGTCCTGCTTTAGATTGCGAAAAATGTTGGTGCGCTCAAAGATATTATCTAACATGGAACGCATATCGGCAGACACGCTGCGTCCACGAGAGCTATGCTGCTGGAACTTGGTCTTGACCGCGCTCTGCGAAATACACTCCTCGAATTTGCGTTCAAAGTCCTGAAACTCAAAGTAGCGTATCTGAAAGCCTTCGGCTATGGCGCCCATATGCGGTGGATTGCCCTTGGACTCCTCAATACGTGCCTGCAAAGTCTCGCGAGCCGATACAAAGAACACACGCTCAGCGGCTTCCTTCTCATTGCTGACCTTTAGCTCCTTGGTTAGAAAATCAATGCAGCGTTCAGTGTGCTGAGATTTAACCTGTGAATTATGGATAGATTAGGGATCATTAAAGCTACTCTGCAACCGAAATTAAAAGGTAATGCATAAGAGCAAGCTTAGGTATAAAAGTATGAGTGAAAACAGGCGACCAAAGAAAACCATAAAGAAAAGCTAACTCTGGCGTGCCAAAATTTTATATACTCTTGCAGGTTAGCCTAGTTTTTTAGTAGTAGTGAGTATTTGCTCTGAACTGGGTTTCATTGCGATCAGCTTTACTAAATTAAAATGGAATTTCCGTACTGACATCAATTATTTAAACTATTTTATTATTAGAAGGCTATATATATTATATCATATACATATGCAAAGGGCATCTCTGCAAGGGTATACAGCGCAACAAAAAGAGCATTGGATTTTGGGCATGGTGCGTGATTATTACTTGGCATTACCTTTGCCAGCTCCTGGCGTTGTTTACAAGTTGGAGCAAAGTAGGGTGTTGTTTGGGCAACAATTGTATAATATTATGAAATATATATATATATATAGATACAATTAAATAAACACATATACAGTTACAGATAACACACGAGCTTACGTAAAAAATTGGATATGTTACGATATTGTAGTAGCTTTCTATTTGGGGCGTTATATCTTTTAGAAGCTTTGTAGCCAACAACTTACCGATTCTTGAAATTCAGGCTCATTGGCTGAGGCATCCCAGCGATTGTTTAGTATGAATATATTCGGCTTGGACAGCTTCTGGGAGACCGTGTGAAAGAATTGCTTCTCTGCGCGCGTCATGGTCGACTCCGCATTAAGCACAAGCACAAAGACATCAGCATTTAGACAATGATTGTCAATCCAATCATCTAAATTGGCTGATACATCAACGCCTGGTGAGTCAACAAAGACCACATCATCGCGCAGCAAGCTGCAACGTTCACGTGGCCAAAAGATGCGCACCAAGCTGCTTTCGCACAGCTTCTCCTGGCACAAAGCATTTGCCAGCTGCTTAATGCTCTGCAAGAACAAATATATGTTGTAACAGGTTGTTGGTGCATTATGCAACTGCAACACTTACGATCACATTCAGCTTTTCATCAGAGCCCTCTTTCATGAGATATGCCTCACCACCATCGCTGCCCTCCACTTGACAGAAACAGTTTGTGGTATGGCCAATGCCACTAGGCAAGATCTTTTCGCGTAACATAGCATTGATGACCGAACTCTTGCCATTCGAGGTGCGACCAAAGAAGGCCACCTTCATGTGATCCCGTTGCAGCACCTCCCGTATGGCTGCCACTTTATATACATAGCTTTCGAAAAGTTCCCGTTCTTCTTTGTCTACAATTTCCGCTTCGGAGTGAAGTGCTGCAATATTCATGCAATTATTTTGCAACCAGACTTACGATTACAAAACTATAAAATGCTCTTGGAGACTTACCATTAATAAACTGAGTTGTCTCATTGACGTATTCCTCGATTTCACCATAAATATCATTGATCTTCTTTTTGGCTCGCACAAACACCTGAAGCGGTGATTTTTCGTTCGTTGCATACGTGCGATTATCCGACATTAAGGGATCGCAATTCGTCGATGTTGAAGACGATGAGTTTTGCAATGCCACATTGCGCCGAGCATCATCAACCGTGTCCGTGGAGGATTCGTTGCCATTATCGTTCGCACCGGTTTGGCCAGTCACCAACGATATGGTGCGATTTAGATAGGCCGCCATCACGGTTCAAGATGTGTTATTTTTTATAATTTTTATATGAAGAGAAGAGAATTTTGATACAAAACAAAAGGTATGCAGCCAAAATAGAGCGCAAGTTGACGACGTTAACAACCGCTTAGTGTGGATATCGGTATAGTTTGTTAAAAACCCAATAACTCAAAAATCAAAACAAACGAAACAGTGCGTAAGGTTTTGCTGATTTGATCTGTTCGGAATTTTCAAAAATCAATGCCACAAAACTGAAAAGAAAAGCAAAGTGAACTAGAAATTAAACAAATTAAAGAAAAGTGTCGTATAAGTATGTTTTTCTTTTAAAGAACTATCAGAACTGCACACGGTCTTAATTTTTTTTTTTAATGCAACTTAGTATACAAAGTTTGACTGCATTTCTCTGCGAATAGCTTAAAGTCAAGTGAGCAAAATCTAAACGAAAATGTGTATAGGAAAATCCTATCAAATGTAAGAACCGGGAAAGGCCTCTATAGAACTTTAAAACATTTTAAACTATGAAAATTCTTAGTTGAAATACCAACTGATTCACAGCTAAAAATTATGTGTCTTGTATAGTTTTTGGAACACATATATTATAATATATGCCAAAGAAAAGTTTCTTTAATCAAGTTGTAGCAGTATTAGGTCATGTCCTATTCTCTAAAATCCCAGGATCCTTCGTTATCGGTTCACCGTTAGCTTGCAGTAACAGAATTCCTAAAAACATGGCCGCCATTTTGTTCGCTATGAGTCGGAGGTTTTGACATTCTTAGAAACGGGATTACAAGTGTCCAATTGGTCTGTCTGTGCAGAACGGGCAACTCCCGTTCTAACTATATTATATCTTTCAACATGACTTTAAACGATAAGTATATATATTTTCTGGAACTCAATCGGCAACAGAAAGAACCGGCATAAAATTAGATAAGCCAAACAAAAGTATAACTAAGGCATAACATTAAAGTGTATTCTAGGTGTTTGCTTAATTCGTTTACTAGTTGACAAACATAAATAAATATATTGCGCCGTTGAAACAGCAACAATAAATATGTATATATATATATATATGTAAATATGTGTCTATATGGGATGGGTCATATTTTAGCAAATACCGAAAATTAAACTACACATGACCGTCAGTGTGTGTGTGTGTGTGTGTGTGTGTGCATTCGTTATATTAATGCTGGAATTTATTGATAAACTGCAGCGTTCCGCACTTTAGTTATTAACTTTTAGCAACTAACCTGATTATTGCTTTCGCTCATTATATGTTTTTCTGTTTAAATTTTATGTGTTTTCCTTGTTTGTGTTTGTATGTGCGCGATTTAGACCAGCAATCAACCGCTACACATGCACAAACGCATACGCTGTGATGTTATTGTTGTTTAACTGCTTACAAAACGCTTACTAAATGCAAATAGCCTGCATAATTGTCGTATCAATTGATTTATTAATTGTACTACTTAATGGTATTTGGTAAGGTTCGCGCCGTTTTGCTAAAATTTGTTTTATGTTGTCTATAAATGATGTAACACGCGTTAAGAAAACTACAAAAAAATTATTTTCGTCTCTTTTGCATTGCAAACGCAATTTGACAGTCGTGCCATGCAATAGACTCGCGTAGCGTTGCCACCTGTCTAAAAAGCGCAATGTTGTGTAACTCTTGCCAAACAATTTGTCAGTTTTATGCACTCTCTAGCACTTCGCAAAACCAAAAATACATTTAATAAAAGAAAAATTGTAATAACTAACTACGTCGACGCGTTTATTTGGCCAATTTGGTTATTGCTCGTTTTATTGTGCCGCATTGGCAGCGCCACTACGCATGACAGCCAACAGCTGTGTGCGGCAAGCAGTGCAACAAGCAGTGCTTAGAGCTACCAACTAAATTTGACGAAAGTCTTAACGTTTGTTTTTGAATTTCAAAACGTATAAATTTTAAATTTGTTTATTAAGTATTTAATTGGTCTACATAGCAGCAGGCAAGCTTTATATATGCATATATATATATATATACCTCTTTGTGTGGCATAGCAAAAAACTATTTTATGTAAGGTTTTTATTGTTCGTTTTTTATTATTTTTTTAAGGGATTTTCTTTACACTTGTTTGTATTGTATTTTTCGTTTTATATTTATTTGTTTGCAATAAATTATATAAAATAACACAATATATTTCCATTGTTTAAAGTAAAAGAAAAAATATATGTAGAGGTAAATTAAAAGTACACTTTTCTTTATCAAGTTAGTTTAGGCGGGTGCTCAGATTTTGATTAGTCGATTGGCTTAAAATGTAGTTAAGTAACAAATTATATAGCAAATGTGTAGTTGTGTAGTTGTGTTGGTGTGCCTGTGTCTGTGTGTGTGTGTGTGTGTGGGTGGGTGGGTGGTGGGAGGCACTAAACAAAAATACAGCAAGAGTTGAAAGATAGGAAAATGCTGAACATAAGAAATAGACGCAAACAGTTTTTGCATTAAGCAATTCCAAATTGTCCTTTTTTTATGCATATGTATATATTTTGCATAATATGTATATATATATATATACTCTTATACAATTAATTAAGTGATTTTTGTTAATTATTTTACTACTAAAAATAAGAGTTCTGCCTTATTTCAACTTATTGTTTTGATGTTGCTGTTGCAGTTGTTTGTTTGTTGCTTTGTATTTTATTATTGTATTTCGTTCTTAAACGTTTTCTTATTTGGTTGTTCTTTCTATTCAAATCAACGTTTTCGTCAATTTCAATAACCTTCCGGAACTCTCTTTTTTAAATATCAACGTTGTCCTCATTCTTCCTGCCATCATCTGCTGCCCACTTCTATTCTCCTCGTTTATTATGTACTACTGCTTATTGTTTTTTTTTCTTTTTTGCTTTGCTACATTTGCTGAACTTCCCTCCACGTCGCGTCCACTACGCCCTGAACCCACTAGACGGTTCAGCCAGCTTACTTCTGCACCATTTTCATGAGCATGTCAGTCGAGAGCGACTTGGGACGCTCAATGGGCAGACCCAGAGCACGATCCCAGACCAGGGAGGCCAAGACACCGAGCGCACGGGAGACACCAAAGAGCACCGTGTAGTAGTTCATCTCCTTCATGCCGTAGTACTGCAGCAGCACACCAGAGTGCGCATCTACATTGGGCCAGGGGTTCTTGACCTTGCCGGTTTCGGTGAGGATTGGTGGCACGACCTTATAGATCTTCGAGACCAGCTGGAAGAGCTCGTCTTCAGGCAGATGCTTGAGTGCAAACTCGCGTTGGCAGGTGTAGCGGGGATCGGTCTTGCGCAGCACGGCATGACCATAGCCGGGCACCACCTGTAGACAAATACATATAATTTTTAATAGTAGAGCATTTAGCAGAATCTAAACAGTTAGCAAACACACCTGTCCGGACTTGAGTGTCTTCCAGATATAGTCCTTAAGCTGATCCTCAGATGGATTGTTGCCTGCCTCCTTCTGCAGCTTGCGCAGCCAGACCAACACTTCCTGATTGGCCAAGCCGTGCAATGGACCAGCCAAACCGTTCATGCCAGCGGCAAACGACAAATAGGGATCGCTTAGAGCCGAGCCAACCAAATGCACTGTGTGCGCAGACACGTTGCCACCCTCGTGATCACTGTGAATGGTCAGATACAGACGCATCAGCTCGGTGAACTGTGCATTGTCATAGCCCAACATCTTCACAAAGTTGGCCGACCAATCCAGACTAGAATCAACAGAACGCGAGCCCTTGCCATTGCGATAAGTATTGACGTAAATGGTTGCGGCAACCACTGGCAGCTTAGCAATCAAATCCATGCTATCCTCATACACATATTCCCAGTACTTGCTCTTGTGCACACCATCAGAGTAAGCCTTGGCAAACTTGCTGTCGTGATTGAGTGCGGTAACGGCAGCAGCAAACTGCGACATGGGATGCAGAGTGGTTGGCATATTGTTCAGCATGGTAACCACATGCTGGGGCAGAGCAGCACGGTCAGCCCACTCGCGGGAGAGCTGCTGTACTTGGGCCTTGGTTGGCACGTCGCCGGTCAACAGCAGCCAAAACAGACCCTCGGGCAGTGGCTCGGAACCACCATCGGCAGCGGGCAGCACTTTCTGGCATTCGGGAATGGAAAGGCCGCGGAAACGAATACCCTCATCGGCATCCAGCACAGAGGTCTCTGTGACCAGAGCCTTAATGCCGCGCATGCCACCGTACATCATGTCAATGGTGGTCTCACCCATTTTGGTCGAGCCATGCTGTTTTCTAAAGTTCTTGACACGCTCCTGCTCCTCTGGTACCTTTGCGGTTAAAACATCGCGCAGACTACGACCGTCGGCAGAAATGAGGCGCACATAGGAGCCAACATTGGGCAGTTTCTGTAAAAAATTACAGGGCAAAATTGATTATTAACAAATATATCTAAAATGAAAAGCATCTAAACTTAGAAGATAATAGTCAAAAATTGTTCAAACTCTTCAAAGTATGCAAGTTGCTAAGCTGTAATTGTCAATCGTGTGACCCACACACACATGCATATAGGCCTATACTATATATATGTATTCTACGACTGTTAAGTCAAGGTTAAGGTGCTTAAGCGCCAGCTTGTGTGCGGCCTGTCATTGAGCTGTTCTTCAAAGCGCAAAACCCGTAAAATTTACGTTCATTGATATGCCTGACATTGTACGCCGCGTCTAGCCAGCAATCTATGCACATACACGCACACACTCATACAGACGTACATATACACATAGGCTGATAACGGCTTTAGTGTGTAAAGCCCGAACCCGAGCTCACACCATTACTACCATTACCACGAACCGATCGAGCGATCTAACGCATGACTCAATCTGATAGAAGGCAATGCCCCAGCTGCTAATGGGATTTTAATGCGAAAACTCCGGAAACGGAGTTTGCAAGCATTCTAAGTACATTCTCCAGTTTTCCAATTGGTCACCTCATAGAAATAGCTGGTTACACGCAGTTAAGAGTCATAAAGTTCGATGTAAAGTGGCTGCAACTGGTTCTTCTCGCATTTTTTCTTGCCCACCTAAGCCATAATCAGCTAATAATCGTGTAGAAAGAGCTGTAATAAATTCGCGACGCCGAAGTCTCAATATGCTTTACTGTACCTTTGTAGTACATAACATCCAATTTAATGTGAATATAGTTTAATATTATATAACAATTTTCTGGACATTTCTCAATGGTTGGTAGGAAACATGAAAGTTTTATTGATAGAACTTTTTCCAAATACATATTTCCTCTATAAAATTTCAGATTTTCTCTTTCATCTGCAACTACACAGATGACTAAACACAGATGATAAGAGTTCAAGAAATACATATATTACGAAAGCATTTTTATAATAAGGATATACTTATACGCAGATCTAAATCTATGAATACTTTGTGATATCAGTCAATCCACCTCATTTTATCACACCGAAACGTATGTACCCTTTGTAAGTGTATAACAGTAGCATACAATTTGTTATACACGTTCGCATTCCCTGATCCGTTGCTGTGCGGCGATCTTTGCAAAAATTTACCAGACGCTTAAAAATGGAAGTGGAAATATGAGCAAAGTGCGATTGCGACGGGAGGCAACGCCAATTTGATTGACAGTCGACGGGCGCGTTTTACTTTTTGCTTCTGTTGGAGGCCGTTGCTGTTGCCGTCGTCGTGTCAGTGGGTCAACAAATTCAATTAACCAAGTGAACTTGTGGCGCCGTTTTACCCCTTTGCAGCGGTTATGGCTATGGACAGCTCTGAGTTAAGCACTGTTTACACTAAATGTAACTGGCTGCAATAAGTGTCCGCACCCAGTAGTTGGGGCTTTTATATGTTTTCGGCATGTAACCGTAGCTGCAATCTAGGCACCTATAAATATTTAGCTATTTGCCCTCCAATAACTCTATCAAATTTAGTTGCCCTCTTCTAAAAGTGTTAAACCTGCTTTCTTTTTACTTTTTTATCCATTTTTGAACAGTTTTGCAAAGTAATTACAAAGAAAATCACTGACGAAATAGGCAAAAGTTGTTTCCTAGTTGGCGTGAGTACCTAAAACTAGCCCATTCTCAAAATGTAGTACAACTAATCCTTTATTTTTGTTTTCATTTGTTTATGTGGGTTATGCAGCGAAATTGAAATGTTTCTTTTCATAGAACTGTTATGTACTTGTAAAATCACACAACTTTTAACACCCGATTTTACGATGTAGCTGTGATGTCACAGTTCTTCTAATACGTAGTTAAAAACTTGCTATTATTGCGAATGCGCCAGAAATCACTAAACAGGTTAGGCTTGAATTTCATTTTAAATATCCTGAATAATTCTGGCTGGAATTCGCTTAAATGTGATTTCAAAACAAACCGCTGAATTGCAGTTTAAAGAGATTTCGGACGCACTGTTAAATGTAGCCTAAAGGCAAAGACTTACATTATCCATTTCTCCCAAAGCATTTGTCAGTGGCAAAATGTTTGCAAAAAGTTTATGTCAAATTTTGCATTCAACATGCCATAAATTTCAAGTGTAAACATAGCTTAAATG